>OY754327.1:191000842-192340587 GCA_963573305.1 Pyrrhosoma nymphula
ATTCATAACATGGCTCATTTTCATATGTCAATCATGTACTCGAACACTATAATTATTATGCATGTAAGTAAGAATTTAATAAATATTATAGTATTTGATTCCCATGATTATTATGTATGACCCTCACGACTGTGACGGTGTAATTACAAGCTAATTAGGCGAGTACAAATTTTTAAATATTTTTTCCCAAGTCAAGAGATGCCTGTTACAAAACATGAGTGAATAAAATAAGAAAATTTACGAGAAAAAATTTTCAGGTCGTAAAGGGTTTAAGGCATAAATCTCACTGGCGTTCGTCGGAGCGGTTAGTGGTTGCGGGTGTCGGTTCTTTCAATCACACTGCGCGATGCGTTTATTGGTTGGCTATCACAGCATAGTACGCCGCATTTCAATGAGATAACCCACAAAATAACTTTTCTCACGTGAAAAAAAACCTACGTCCTTTTTCGGCCATGTTTTATATTCTTTTATCTTAATGTGATAATGGATTTATCTTGATTTAATCCCAATTAAATATTTAATTCAGAGTCAGAGATTACGAATTTTAATACCGATCGTGACAACAATGCAACACAAAGAATAAATAAACTTCTAACATATAAACAAACGGTGTGTTGCTAATCAAACTCATACATGAAACAGGCCCCATGTTTTGTTTCACTCATGAACTATACCTGCTAGCAAAACAAAATAAAACAAATACGCGCGCAACGGCAGCAGAGTCACGTGATTAAATCCGAGTACGTGATTGGCTACGGTTACGATTCTCGGTCAGAAAAATAGACGGTCGGCTATTCTCGCACCCGCCAACGCCAGACGCTGCCTTCCTATTGGTTGTCGAGTTAACCGTAACCGCATAACATGATGTATATGTATGGATGTGCATCGAAAATTGCGTCGAGGAATGTGGAGAATTGTCTCTGGGTCACTCGATATCCCAAAAGATGGCCCTTATCGGAACCCAACCTCAGTGAACCTCTCCCAGTGATTCAACCAGTGATCTCCAGTGCTTCCCTCCCAGTGATTCCCCTCCAGAGATACCAAATGCCAAAAAACAAATAAACCTTTCCACGGACTGCAAATCCTTCTCGTGAAGTCAATGCCCAAAATACCATCTCCGAGTTTGGGCTCCTTCAGGTAATAATTTCAGTGGCCTGGACGTAAATAACATGTAAGAATTCCTCCTTCAGAAGGATTTCTGATATTATTATTACGGGTACAGATCTAACTTCCGAAGCGGTGGAAAAATACGCTAGCTTTTATCATGACCTACTTGATGGAATGCATTTTTTTTAATATGAATTCTGATATCGGAATCATTCCTACCGTTTAATAATTCACCCACTGACTGCTACAGGACGATTGAGAAGGACGAAGTCTAATTTTTCTCGCAAGACTCAGTGTTTACGTGCCAACCCCTCCTGCCCCGCGTCTCACCCCTCCAAACTTCCGAGACATCTTCACCCTCCTCTCGCGTCCCAAATGGACGAATGCTTCAAGAATTCACGCTTCCGTGCCATTAAGATACTGCCCGGGCAGTATCTATCTATCTATGCCCGTCTGGCTACTGGCCGTGCGGGATGCGGAGATAAGGAAATCGGGAAATTTCGTATATATATATATATATACAAGAAAGACGAAGATGAGTGGCAATGAAACTGGAATGTCAAGTCCCTCGTAGTTTATCCTTCGTCGCAACGCGTTTGCTCTTTCGCGAACCACATATCGTAGTATACCTGTAAATACCATAAACATTATGATTCAAATTTAGCTATTGACTTAATAGTATATTTGAAAATAAAAAACAAGAGTATTTTTAATTCTTTTGTCACGCTTTTGGGACCCCTCTCAAGCTTGGCGCCCAAAGCGATCGCTTGTGTCGCTTGGGCCTAGAGCCGGCCCTGGTTGAAAAGCCTTTGAGCTTGTTTACCACGGAGGACTTAGACGTCGAGAAAGGAAATCTAATGCCAAAGAGAGAGCCAAGGGAGAGTACTTATATACTGTCTAGCCCCAAAGTTCACAAGTACCCGTGTAGTCAACGCCGGAGAAGACTTTCGTAAGTATCTTCCGGATAACCCAAGTTATGGAAAAAATGGCTGATTGCTGCAAGGAGAGACACATGACGACAATGCACTGTTATCTATATATCATCTCGCAGGGTAAGGGAGAATTTCCCGGGAAATTTATAAATTAGCTAAAATTCTACCGGGATCACGACAGAAGAAACCTAAGATGGCGGGTGGGCAATGTTTTCTCCTCCCCCTTTTTGCGTTCCTATGACAATCCCACCAAACAAACGCCTTTCAATACCACTACCATTGTAATCGTCAACCGAAATAAATTAACAGACCTCTTCTCCAGTTTTATTTTCTTGCTCCAATCTATAAAAAAAAGCCAAGACGTGTCATAACCGAAAGCAGTATTATTTTAGACAACGCGCAAAGTGTACTTTTGTCTTTCTCATTCCCTTCGACTTGCGCAGTCGTCAGCCCCTTAAATGTTCTTTGAAACAGGAGCGTCAAAATTGAGACGCGGTTAACTTCGCGACGTTGCGTTGAGGCCATCCTCATTTATCTCCGCCACGTTCCTTCTCTCTCCCTCTTTTGCGGTCTTTTTTTGCAATTCCGGCTCCGCGCCGCTGGCCATCGCGTCTGGTTAACGATTGCGATAATTATTATCGCAATTATCTCCTTTCCCCTCACCACCACCACGCCCACTTTCGCCCTACACTGACTGCAACCACCTTTTCCTCATCTTCCGATTCCACGAAGCGTGTCGAGGGCTCAGAGGACGATGGCAACGGGAGCGCGCGTCGACTCTATCCTTCTCTATGCCATTTGAGGGTCGCTCCGTGGACTACCACGTGTGTGCGTGAAGTGTGGTCTCTTTTTGACCTTTAAAAGTCTCATAAATGGACACATATAGGGGTCGATTCTCTCTCGTGGCTGGTGGTGGCGATAGAACATAATAGTGTCCCCAAAACGTTTCTTTGAAACACGGAAAAGTGCATATGTCAATCCAAAGACGAAGGCTTTTAAATGTAAAACGATTTGCCGTTTCGGAATTAATGACGCCAACATACAAAAGAATATGTCGAGATGTATGGGTACAATATCACATGTAGTCGCCGCCATCGTCAAAATTAAGAGCACGGGAGACATATGTAAGATCGTGCGATAAGTTTGGAATTCGGGTTCATTTGAAAGAAATTACGCAATTTGGAAGAGAAAACTCGAGAAAAAACTGAATTCATTAACGTCAAAAAAAAAGTTGAGAGATTTAAATCCTGATAATTTGAATTTCGGTCGAGTAATTGAGCTTCCAAATGAGTACCTACTTCGAGAGCGGAATAGCTCAAATGAATCGTTCATTTGAGTTAGTGCTCTTCCGAAAGAGCTATTTTGGAAGTGGAATTACAGAATAACCCCCCAGGGGGGTTATTCTGTGATCTCACCTTCTTAATGACTCTTTGCGGAAAGGCGGGAGACCCGTTTCGCTCTTTTAAAGATTCGCTCACGATCGGCTGAGAAACGTTGGTGGCTCCATTTCACGTTCCTAACGACAGGTGAGATGGAACTAATGAAAGGCGAAGGCAAATGAAACGGATCAAGAGTCGAAAGATATGGATCAAGAGTCGAAAGAGCGGGTAAGTCAAATAAAAGACCTGCAGATCACCACTTGAGAACCGAAGATGGTCGCGCCGCCTGGGTGTCGGAGTGGAACTACGAAAAATGACGTAATTTTCCGTATTTTGTGACGTAATTCTCACTTAAGTGAGATAATACAAAATAACCCTCCAGGGAATACACATGCGTAGATGATGGAGGGATTGGATTGACGACAAACGCCATGACATCTCTCTTTCTCTCTCCGATGTGACGTATCCATGACGTAGGAGGGGGAGGGTAATAATGGAGGGAGGAAAGTGCGCTGGGGGGGGGGGGTGAGGGGTTGAAGGGGAACTTGCGGCGGTTGGGGAGGTGTGAGGGGAGGGAGGGGAAGGAGCGGGGCAATTGTTGCACAACAGAGACCGCGAAACCGCGAGAGGATAGATTGCATTGTGGTGCGGGTTTGTCACACGCACACACACACAATACATAAACAGATCCATCTCTTCCCTCCGCACACCTTTCTAAACTTTTGGGATAATTTCACCGAAAGCGGCGATCAAAGTGAAATAGAACAGGACGAAAACAGGACAGATAAGAAACCAGTGACCCCGAGATGCGAACGAAGAATATAGGCCATGCTGCATACGTAATACGTTAGCAGGATACTTACAAAATGGAACCTGCGTGAATCCTACAGATGGAAAGGGAAGTGCTTCCCGCTAAACAGATTTGGGCTCGCAAATCCTAACTTACGGAGCTATGGAAACGTATACACATTTTATACAGCACATTTCGCAATAGAGTATTTGCACACTTTTGGGAAGTGACATCTAAAAAAATCTATAGAAACTTCAGACCATAAATTTTCATTCTGACGCTCGAGAGGCTTTTCGTTAATTTTTTATTAGCTAATAAAATCTAATAAATTATTATTGCGCCGAAACACTGGTCCGCCATGTTTTGTAGGCTCTGACGTCATCTCCCATAGTCGACCATTTGTTGATTTGGAGATTGTGTGACTGTGTAGTGTTAGCGTGCGGACGAAACTTTAGCTATTAATTAGCAAATATCGAAATAACTTCGAAAAGGCAAATACTATTTCACTCTCAACGCACAGCTTGGCTATTTCGCTTCTGCTAATATGGGAGATGACGTCACACTACGAAGAACCAATGGTTGGGCGTTTAGACCTAGGCAATTTCGATGCTAAAACAATGCATATTAAAAGATATTTATTAAATTAATTAGTTGGAATTATACCTTGGTATTTCGTACGTGGCATTTCGAAACCAAACACTACTCGCTATAATAAATTTCAACAAAATACCTCACTTACGCAAATACTCTAATACTGATTAACGATCACCTATACCGACTGAAGAGATCTGAAACTTGTCACGGTAGCACATTAAATATTTATTGTTCTTCCAGCATCGTCACTCAACAATATATTACCTTATTTTCAAGAAAAAAACTGTTATTCGGTGTTTATATGTCAACTACAAAATGTGCTGGACACAATGTTTGCGTTTCCATAGCTCCGTGAGTAATGAGTTGCAACGCAAAGTCCATCGAAATAATAATGATTGAAATCACGTGCCGTTGTATCACCTACGTAATTCAAGCAGATTCCTCGTGGAACAATAAAAGTGGGGTTAAACCTCAAAGTAGGACAGAATGGCAAACAAAAGAGGGACAGTGCCCGGCGCCTTTTTTAACCCGTTCCACCTGGGACAGAGCGGTGTTGATAGACGACTAATTAATTAGACGCACCTTACAAAGAGAGAAGCACTTTCACTTACACTTTTTTTTACTCTGGGCTCTTCGTTTGGAGACGGCATCGGTAATTTTACTTGAAATCGCATCCCTTATTTTTTTTATTCGTCGCCAACAAATTTTGGCCTAAGTCTAAGCTTTAAGCTTAACCAGACAAACCTAGACGAGACGTTTTATTTTTCAACTAAATCAGCGCGTCATCACTTCAGAATCGCGTGATTTGACTGCGAGGAAATTGTTGCCCTCACTCGAAATGGCCTTTTTAGTAGTCACCACCTTATGATGTGAATATGCGAATGAACATCTTATGAACTTTCTTGGTGTAATGTAAGGTTTTGCCGCGACCAATATTTGTGTACTTTCGAATGCCTCGTGAGCAAAAACTAAAAGGATTGCAGAATATCTAAAACTATGACTGGATAGCCCGTTTCGTCGAATACCAGAAATGATTTGTCGCGAGCGGAGGGGGGGTTGCGAGGTGACGTCACAGCGCTGCGCGTGGTGGTCTACATTTGGACTTTTGTGGGCACGGCGCCGACTCAGTTAAGTTGTATCTCCGGAACGAGTGGGTCGATTTTAGTGATCGAGATGTCTACTTAGAGCTGAGAACGTGAGTTAGACGCCAATAACACAAGAAATATAAAATTAACATTGGAAAGCGGAAAACATTAGTTACAATCGACCAATGTTTCATAGGTTAGCATTTGTACTAATGATTTCGATTAATAAATTTTATGTGTAGCGTAATTTTCTCCCTTTCATTTCAAATTTCTTTCTTAAAAAACAAAACAAAAGAATCTCCCAACAACGAGAGTACCGTAGGTATGTAATTTCGCATTTACGAAATAAAGATCCGACGGAAGTATCAATAATACTCCCTGTATTTTTTTCAACCCATTGGTATTGTTGCAGCAAGCTTATTTTGCATCTTACGATGAATATAAGTGAGACTTGTCTTTCCCAAATTTTCGACTTGTATCCGGGGAACTTCACTAAATTTTCAGATCAGCGTTTTCTTAAATATGAATGAAGAATAATGTAAATGTTTTCGTTTGAGACGACCGAAATTAACCGTCATAATCAAATCTTCAATATATGGAAAAAGGGAATGCATTGAGTATATACCTATTCGATTCCACGCTTCTAATCTTTCTTGAGAAAACTTTATTTTTCATGTTCCATTTCATTTTACATGAACTTCCTCAATGCTTAAATGCCTTAGAACTGCCTTATCTCAACAAGATCAAGATAAGAATAAGATATTATCACTGTCTTTGAACTCTCTTATCTCAATACCATCAATAAGGCCAAAATTAAGATAATCTCCATTCACAAGATCAATTCCTCCAACTTTGAACAGATATTCTGTCTTTTCTCAATATGCAGACCGACTTCTTATTACCTTCGGAGAATTCGCATGCATGAATTCTTTCGAGAGGATTTCCAAATTTCCGCGAGAATTCCACACCTATGAAATGCTTCGGAATGTAAGACGGTAAAATTCTTCCTGAGACAACTCTCCGATTCACTATGGATTCTCAGATGTCTCGAGGGCTTTAGCTTCAACGAAATCAACGGAGAGACCAATTTTCACTCAAGGTTTTTGCCATCACTTTCAATCACATCCTGAAAATGCATTTCAACAACTTGAATATCATTATTAGAAGCGCAGAAGTCGTTTGGCTTCGATAGAATTTGAGAATACCTCATTTTCGTAGGTTTCTGACGGTTGCTCGGCTGTATGTTGTCCTAACGGTTAATAAAATATAATTGGGATCCTTTATTAGGTAGGCTTAAAAACCAAGTTAGAACGCGTACGGAGAAGATCGGCAAGATACGTTAAAAGCCGTTACGATAATCTCGTTAGTGTTACTGACCTTTCGCAGCAACTGGGATGGGAATCGCTTTCAGACCGACGAGTAAAATTTATACTAAATCTATTATGTAAGTTCAAAAAAAGTTACGAAATACAACATACTACGGTAGATCAGATCATGATAATAAAATTAAGGAAATAAACTGCAGAACGGGCAGATTGAAAATGTCATTTTTTCTGTGAACGATAAGAGACCATAACAGCTGCCAATGACACTTTTAACTAGGTTTGTCGATAGGTAGGGTAGCTAGTTAGTTTATATATTCCATAATACTTATATCCTTATCTTCTACCTAGTAATAATAGCACGCCGTGCATGTCTATAGCATCTCTTGACTTTCTGTCAATTTATGTAGTTGCAAAATACATAAATACTAACAGTCCTTCTAACATTGGCAGCATACCCAGAGTGTAGAGCATGCTTGTGAGGCTTCACCTCCTGGCAAGCATTAGAAATTTATGCTATACATCAATAGTCGTAGATACACAAACTTTAATAGGGTATAAATTAATGCATGTTGGTGACTACTCACCCCCTGCCAGACACCCTTGAGGTGCCTTGCATGGTATTTTTTTAGATGTAGATGTGAAAGATCATAGTGTAACAAAATGATGGACTCGTTCGCGTTAATATCTTTCCATACTGTCGAACTAAACCTTAATTTAGCATGCCTAGTGCACGGGACGAACACAGACTAATCACCTCTAAGGCATTAGACGTTTACTAATAGACATTTTGGAATCCACGCTAATTTGGCGTAATCTATCCATGCTATTGGAGCCACTCTGTCATGAATTTATTCGCAAAATACATGCAGTGATTACATCCGCAAAAAAATCAAAAATACAGCTCTTGAAAATTAAATATTGCCACCATCAAAGAGTATTGTAATTCCTGTCTTGGCCTCAGGGTAGTGGTAATTAATTTTACCTTTCTTTGGTGAAGGTAAGTTAGCCATTAGTGTCCTTATCCCTTATGGGAAATGATAAGATAGCACTAAGTGATAGGTTTGTGGCATCTTCTGTATTCACATGGCAACCACAATTCCCTTCTCCTCCTCTTCTCAACAATCTACGGATGGCAATAATGCCATATGCCATTCATGCCGCTCTTGTTTTTGATGGCGTTAATGAGTTTGTTGCCTACGCGACCATTGCGCCATTATTATCTTTCGTTTACATTGTGTTCGCGCGAGACAGCACCGAACGCACTTCTCACCGACAGCTCCTTCCTTGCCTCTTCCCCATTATTCACTATTCGACATTCACGGATTATATAAAATATAATCATAATTCGATGCTCTTTCATTCTGTAACCTCTTTCCGTTTGGAATTGACTTTTGTTTTGGAGATATTTTTACACTTTCACTGAAATACACTTGATTTCAATATTGCGTACGTCTTTTAACTCCTTATATCTCTTATACGTTCCTTCATTATTAAAATGGTTACGTGGTTTTATACCTTGGAATAATCTAAACGCTTTCAAAATGAATCCACCCGCGAACACATTGCACTATTTTACTTCAAAATGCACTAATTTTAAGCAGACGATTACAGGTGATTATTTAACAATACTTGGCGGCCATTTTATTTTTTATGACGACGTCATCTATTTGAAGATAGCATATCAAAAATTCCTATTTCAACTTTTGCGATTCTAAAGGCACATGTATCGTCTAAATATCTCATACACTTTTACGAGTTATAAAGAAATGCTTGGTGCGCATAATTTTGTTGCATCCCCGCCAGCCGATGGGAACCACCATCACACCACCAACTAATGAAACGCTTCACGCCAAAATAAAAAATAAAACAATGGGAAGACTACAGAAAAAAAATGAGAAGCGCTTTCCGCTCACATTGCGCCGCAGGGAGTTTTCTCCGCCCCACACGAGAATATCATCTCCACCCCAGTGCCCTCTTTATTTACGCTTTTGACATTTGACCGTTGTTTCCTGCACGGCAATCCTTTCTCGTGCACCACCATTGAAAAATGGAGAAGGGATGCAAGCACCACCACTACGTGCATAAAATGTAATCGCTGCTGCTGCTGTGTTTGGACTCATAATGGCCCCCAAGGTCAGAATTCAACTCATTTCATTCTTATTCGTCCATTTAATTAATTTCAAAGTCAAGAGGACCGTGCAATATGCTTTTTCACGCGAGGGAACTTGCAAACTGCAACTGTTGCGCTTTTTTTATCATCATTTCCGCGATACGGTCGCAGTGCATTCACACACATCTCTCTGTCTCTCTATTTCTTGGATCCCAGACTCTATCCTTCATTTTAACAACTCCTGTCGACCGAATAACAACTCCCCCCCAAAAGCGACCCCCTTACTTCTTGGCCATTCCAGCAATAAAAACAAAAAAAAAGAACGACAAGCGTCTCTTCCCACGAGAAATAGTCTTAAATCACGGGGAAGTGTGGAGCATATGCCTCTTAGAGACGCAAGAAAACAGCGAAAGAGCAATTCCCTTTTTAAGACAGTCCTCCCATGGAGTAAGCGTGAATATAAACAGCTTGTATGAACACGCAACTTGTATAATAAAGACTTAGTGAGTCTAATTTCAAGCACAGTGATAAGACGCACACGAAAATTCGGACTACAGTAGACGTATTGTGCCCACACACCTATAGCACGCTAATAACAAGAGCGATGGAAATGTTCAATCATAATATAAGATTCTACGGTGTTCTTATACTAGAAGTGGTAAACATAATGAATTCACAAGTCTATTTCCACACTGTTTAATCAACCGACCATGGTTTCGGCACGTAGTGCCATTTCCACCGATTTTCGCCGGAAACTGTTAATTTTTATCCAGAAGTGGTAACTCTGGAATATTTCTGTACCTGCCTTCTCCCTTTACCCTGCGTATAAAAGTATACCCTTACCCAAACCAAATTTGACGATATTTAAAAGATTTTTTTTGTATGTAGGACATATATCAAATATATAAGGTATACAATCTATTACCCCATTCATGCATTGATTCTAAGTCTGTGAAAATGTTTGCGAAAAATGTACATTCTTGGCTTCTCACCAAAGAGAGTGTAGAGGAAATATTGTTGTAAACGTGTTATAAATATTGTTGTAAATATTTTTGTTAATGTGTTAATAATTATATCCATAAGTCTTAGTTAGTAGCTTCTTAAGGTACGCACTCACATTGTAAAGTAATTGACTAGGCCTCCATGAGCCATATGTATTTTTAAGTTTAAGAATAACCTGTTATTATTTGATGGTAGCCTTAAAACAGGTTCTCCTTCAAGAATACCTTAATTTACTCAAAATTTGCTATTGAAATGTATTTTGTGTATGGAGTAATAATAAACTTACTTATAATATAAAAAAAATTATCAAGTTCGGTAATTTGAAAAAAAAGCCAAACATATAAAATATTTACTGGTGCTAAATGGAAGTAAGTTCAAGACACTAACAGTTATCTTCCAGTTATATAATAGGACAGTTTGCTGTCTTCGTGCGCAATAATTATCACAGAATTTCGAGAATCAACTCCCAGTTCGTATGATTTTAAAGAGTGCTGTGCAATTTCAACTGTCTTTTATCAAAAGTACATTCTGATGACTTCGCATCAAGCATCGCCAACAAACACCCTAAAGCCATTCACACCAAAAAAACACAACTGAGCACATATTTATACAAAGAAGTTCACGCAAGAGATTTTTTGTTTTTTCAAAAAACTGTTCTGCATTTTATTGGTTATCATTCAATCTGTTTTTTCGAAACATCGGAGAGCTGAAAATACTTAAATGGTCACCGGTTAGTGAAGTTACATTTGATGCGTGGTATACATATTAATAAAGTGATACTCAAATGTAAGGGTGTGGCGACTAACCATACGAGGTGGAATGAGTTTTTCAGGTTTAATTTAAAAACATAATCTGGAGTAATTTTCCCCACTTTTTATTACGTTCCTCTTCACACCGGTTACGGTGTGTTCTAAGGCATTTCCAAGCAGTTCACACCTAACCATTGAAAACAATTGTGGAAAATTACTAAGGGCCGTATTTATAGTCGTTACTTAGCAGTCCCCTTATCCATCCCCTACCCAGCAGGCCCCTTGAATTGTGCGTCCTATAGTCAAAATTAAGGGAGCTGCTAGGTAGGGGATGGTTGTGGGATTAGATCTGGTAACTAAGGACTACAAACGGCGGGAAATGGAATTCGTAGCTCAAATAATTCAGTGGTGACGCTCGTGATCAACATGGATACGTATAAATAAAGAGCCAGACGCAGCATGAAAACTGTTAAGATGGCCGCTCGACGTGCAAATAACTTCAACGGTGTGGAGAAGAAGATTTTGTGTGACCTGGTGTAGAAGCATAAAGATATAGTGGAAAGTAAGAAAACGGACGCAGTTCTTGCCACAAGAAGAAGAAATTGTGGGAAAAAAATATGCTGTGCGTGTATATGAACATCCTTGGAATGATTCTGGCGTCACATCAGATATTTATCGATTAAGAGCAAATCTTACCGTTGTTTTATTAACATCAAATCTTCTAAATTATTAATTTAAGGCTATGCACGTTCATTAGAGTCAGTTTAGTTATATCTGTTGCGTCATTTTTCCGATAAGGGGGCCCCTGGTGGAGCATGCATCTCCTGCCAGAATTAGGAGAGGCTAAGGGGGCTGCTGGGGGTGGTAATTTGACTATAAATACAGTTTTTGACGAAGGAGCCAGCTAGGGGCTGTGGGACTGATGGGTAACGACTATAAATTCGGACCTAAGTGTTTTTAATCGCCATGAAGTAGGTAAACTTCCACTACGTTAATTCACCTACTATCAACATTTATCAGAATGAGTTTGTTGTTTAGAGGGAGGATCAGTTGATCACCATCAAGTACTAGGTCAAAAAGGCACTCACAGATGGCGTTTTTCACCCACCGACGCATTGCATTGGGCCAAAATTACTTGGGTATCTATGGAAACAGGAGGATTTACGAAGGAGATAGATTTAGGAGACTGCGGAAGACGCATTTCCTATAAAGCGCAGCTCTGAAGAGCTGTGAACTGTTTGAGGAAGAACGAAGATATTAGGACTTGGCTAAGTGGATGAGCGATGGAAAATCTAAGTAGGGCAGAAGAAGGCGAAGAAACGTAGGAAAAGGCAAGAGAGGTGACTTGAAGAAGAAATAGAAGGCGGGAGATGGGATGCTGAAGGACGGATAGAGAGGATAAAACACAAGGCGAGAGGGTAAAGGAAAAGGCACTTTGTAAACGAATGACAGAAGTCAGAAAGCACGCTTGACCTAAGGCGGTTAATAGCCTTACCATGGCAACGTAAAAGTATCGAATGGGTACTTAAAATCTGGCTCACTCAAGAATATTCCATGGATGGCACAGGTGCGTCAAAGAAGCGGATGAACAGCACATCAAACTCACCTGAAATACAAAAGAAACTTCGTTAATATAAGAAACACAAGAAAACATATATATATAATAATATTTTTACAATAACAATATGCATATAATAACATCACCTTAAGGTAATTTGAGCGAAAAATCACATCGCCTAGAAATTGATGAATTTGCCTTAATTTTAAAGAAAAAAACTCCCAACTCTCGCATGATATCAAAATATTAACCCTTCGCGAAACTACTTTTCGAGTAATTTGCCTGAAAATATAAAAGCTGTCTAACATGGGATAGATTACGACTGTGCGCTCCAGAGGGAGAATGTTGAGAAAAAATTAGGAATTTATAACACCTAGATTTTGTCAAAAAACTAACGGTGTGTAATTTGAATGTTTTTTCAACTATTGATGAAAGTTAATATATTACTTACCGCATTAATTTTTACAGAATCACAAAAAAACCTGCCGTTTTTAAGGCTTTTTAGCCGTAGGCGGGACGTGAAAAAATGAGTCAAATTGGAGACTTATATAGATATATTTATTTAATTACTGACAATTTTGGTCACATATAACTATATTTTTCACCATTAATATTACAATATTTATGTCACACTTCTTACAGACGCCGAAATTAAAAAAATAAAATTTGAATATGGTCTCCATTATGACTAGGGAACTATCTCGCTCAAACCACCTTGAGCAGAATATTCAGGAAGTAGATATTATAGGCATATATTAGGTCTTCTCTACCGCTTCACGGATATCACTTGTACACAAGCACTGCAGTCCTACTTCACATCCATTGTTCTTCCGGTACTCACTTATTTCTTCCCTAGATATGGTCAATGTCAGCTGCCTCAAATCTTGCCACCCTAAACAGTGTGTTACGACTTTCTTCGCAAAAATTGAGAAATATAGAAACCCAAATCTCCGCAATGCGTCCACGGATGCTATATTATCTTCACAATCTATCAGCAGTCTCTCCAATCATAGACTTCAATCAGACATAAAACTCATTTACAACATCATTAATTCCTACGTAGACAGTCCCGATCTTATCTCTACCATCAATATCAGAGTACCTCCTCGTCCTACCCGAACTAACTCACTACTCCACATGCCCACACACCCAGATTATCATTAATTAAACGTTCTCTTTCCTTCCGTCTCTCCTCCCTAATAAATTCTCTCCCTACTGACATTGACCCCTTTTCTCTATCCCCTAAATATTTCACTGATTTGGCCTCAACTCATATTTTCGGAAAAAAAACTATAAAATATACTCAATAATCTGCAAATTGCTTTCATCTTGGCTTTGTTGTTTTTGTTACTGTTTGATTTTTTGTTGTTTACGTGTATCTCTTTGTGATTTTCATAAGTGCACTTTAAATTGGCAACATTGCTGAATGTGTACCATTTTATTTAAAATAAAAATAAAATAAAATAGATGAAGAGGCGTTTTTTAGTAAATGCTTCTTGTCTTAAAAATGTCCTTGAAGGATATATACATCTTAGATGTGAAGTATTTCTCATGACACGCTCGTTCTTCTTTAAACTGAACGAACTCCACCCTTGATCAGCATCTGCACCTGGATTTCACGAATCTCAGGAAAGCAGCCTCTCTGACTTGGAGTGACGCATATCATGAGGAGTACAAGATCTCGGTGGCAAAGGGTGCGCGAGAAATGTTGAATGAAGGTGGAAGTTTAAAGTTAGAGCAGTTATATGACTTTCAATCGCTTTTTCCGATAACAGTACAGTCATTTAAAAATGTCGAGAGCGAATGAATGTCAGAAAATGTCACGGAACCGACGATGCTGGACGGATGTCACACAAACATTAAGAATTGCCGTAATCAACTATCCAATTGTGTAGACCTACAAATGCAGCTTTGATAGTATGTTGGTATGTTTGCGGGCAATGGCCTACCATGATGGAAACACCGGTTCCCGATCATTACACCGAAGTTAAGCATCGCTGGGCTCGGCTGATAATTTGGAGGGGTGATCCTCCGATTCGTCCGAGTGCTATTGCCCTTGTGCCCCATGACAGAAGAGATCAACAAGAAGACAATGGCTGGAAATAGGTCTTACTTTGCTAATATTAAGCTCCTGAAGTCAACTCTGCTATCTAAGGAGATGAAAGTCAAGATCTATAAGACACTTATCAGACCGGTCGAGTCGTGGCATACGCAGCAGAAACGCGGACCATCTCAGCTGGAAATGAGCAAGCTCTGCGGATATTTGAACGGAATGTTTTGCGAAGGATATATATGGCCCCGTGAAAGATGGGGTAACATGGAGGATAAGAACAAACAGGGGAATAGAAAATATTATCAGAGGCGAAGACATAGTGAGATTTGTGAAGACCCAACGGTTAGCTTGGCTAAGTCATGTAAAAAGAATGAGTGAAGAAAGTGAATGCCTAAGAAGCTTCTACATGGAAATATGGATGGAAAGAGAAAAAGATGAAGACCAAGGAAAAGATGGATGCAGGATTTGGAAGAAGACATAAAGGCTATGAGGATCGTAAGATGGTGGGAGAAAGTGCAGAACAGAAGAGAATGGACTGGCGTCTTGAGGGAGGTCAAAGCCCATACCGTGATGTAGTGCCAAGGAAGTAAGTAAGTAAGTAAGCTATTGCCCCTGTCTGCACGTGGCAGACAGTATGTGCGAAGTGACCTCAGCCGTCGAAGCACGTTAAACCAAAGTACTACTGGGATATCTGCTGAGGACCTCCACAAAAATGGCAAAAAAAATACTCAAAGGTGAACACAAATAATAGTTAAAATATATTGTTTTTAATCAAAGAAAGCCATCCCTCTCCAGATGTCCCGTCTCAATCAAAGGGACTTCAAGGAATTCTCGAACAGAGAGTTTCAATGTATGTATACGGAAGCCCAAAACGACACTCGAATACGACACTCAGAAGAATCTAATTACGGCATGAGCAAATATGATAAAAATTGAAAGGCGGGAAAACCCATTTTCAGCTACTGAAGCCAAAGACCTACATACGTTTGGATATCAATCAACCTGTTTTCACGTGCATTCAAACATTTATCACGGCTTATACGGTTAATAAATCCTAACTCTTCAAAGTAGACATTAAAAGAGGCTGAAAAAATTGCTCCCGCTGATATATAAAATCGCGTTGTGCCACAGTCCACCACGAGGCAGTTTGACTGGGATATTGAGTACGTAAATGATTTGCCGCCAAATTAAAAAAAAATTGTCGAACTCGAGCCATTATCCACGGTCCCTGGACATGTAGACGCAATTTCCAATTAACTTTGGCTTTTCCGAAAATAATTACGATCGCGAAAAAGGACACAGAATTATGAGAATTGGTCTCTTCACGCGCCGGGAAAATGACGATGCTCATATGGTACGGAGGGAAGTAATATGTATATATATTTGCGTGTGTGCCAGGGTACCTATATATCCCTTATTTTTCTCTCTTCCACACACATAAACACACAGATATATACGAGTGAGTTTTGGACGCTCTTCCAATCCACCCAATGACTGATGCCGCACGACGGCAAAGTAAAAACGTTGGGCGCCATTTGTGCATTGCATTTCCCGACTGTGAATTATTGATAAACTCGCGGACGTGTTTTCAACCCATCGAGCACACCTCCAGCATTTGCGCGAAATTAATGCTTGCCACGAATATCCGGAGTGGAAAACGAGAGGGATTCTGTTTGTTTATAATAATTTGGTGCGTATAAATAATAGCTGTCCTCGTCGGGGAATTATGACTTTCACCTCAGCCCCAAAATTTAAACCTCAAACCCTCTTTCTTTCTTCCCCCAGCTGTAGTCAAATGGAAATGATGGAAACTGCCGCTGCTCCAACCCCGTCTCCAATACCGATTTCCTATTTCCTAGTTTTGGAACATTAGAAGGCACGGTTAAGGTGGTTCCACCGTAAAATGACATAAATGTCATTTTATTCATATTCGGTCTACTTGTAGAAAACGTTGTCCTCTATCTGATATGAACAACAAAATAATACCTTTCCACGCTTTTTTATTCTATAATTGAACTTGAAATTACATAGTGTTCAATGGGAGTATGAGAGAAACACGGGGGAAAATAGTATTTTTCCATAAAATACAAATGCAATTTTCGTGGAAAACTGTTTATAAGAAGGAAATAATCCAGAGAAATTGAATAAAAATGAAATACAGGCATCTTACCACCTTATTTTTGTAGTTATTGAATAAGTAATGCCGTACTTGAAGTCAAAACACGGTAATTCGTAGGAAATGGCGCTGCAGTCGGCTCCAATGGCTGGAAAAAAGTGCTCATTTAAAATTCATTCGTGGAATAATCTGCATATTTTGATCCTTACATTTGGGTTTCTATAAGTAACGCATTGCATCAGTGAAAGCAGGATTTTTGGACAAAATATCAAAAATGTGGAATTTAGTATTTGTTTTGACTCACATAGTCGCGACGGAACCTCCTTAATTAGTAATTTTCTCTAAATTTGAATTAGTCTCACAAATAGGTAGTTGTCATAAAAAGTTGTTTATTTCTTTCATATCGATATCTTCATTTCTTCGGATCTAGACATAATTTTAAAATCAACGATGCTTTGATATCAATCGACTATTTACTTACTTACTTACTCCCATGGCCATTTCTACCCAAGATGGTATTTGGCCTCGCCAACTGTCTGCCTCCAATTCTTCCGATCTTTTGCATCCACCTCGCTGACTTTCATTCTCCTCATATATCAATGGTCACCTCATCCTTCCATCTTTTTTTCGATCTTCCCGGAGGTCGCCTTCCATCAGGGTTTTCTGTTCAGACTTATTTTAATATATGGTATCTTGTTCTCGTCTCATGACGTGCCCTGCCCATCGCAATCTCCGGCTCTTGGCCTCAGCTACAACGTCCGGTGAGTTTAAAAAGATCCCTGATTTCCTTATTGTGTTTTATTCTCCAAGTTCCATTTTCTCTTGTGGGTCCAAAAACTTTCCTTAACACCTTATTTTCGAAGGTAATTAACTTCTTTTCCGTTCTTTTGTCGATAAACCCATGATTCAGCTCCATTGAGAAGAATTGGTCTTATTATGGTTTTATAGATTTTAAGTTTGGTTCTGATGGATAAAATTTTGGATGTTAGCAGTTTATTTAGGGCAAACATGCTTCTATTGGCTGAATTTATTCTGCTTTGGATTTCCTGTGATTCACTATTGTTTGCGCTGATTATGGTACCAAGGTATTTACAAATTCGTTTACTCTTGCAAAATTGTGATCCTCAATAGTAATGTTTCTGGAGTTATCAGGGTTTCGACCAAAGGACATCAATTTGGTTTTATCCTCATTGATTTTCAGTCCGACTATTTAGTTAGTTTTAACTGATAGGAAAGGCAGTAATGCTTATGCCTATTTGCTTGGATGGTTCATTTCAATTTCATCGATCATGTTAAAACGCATTGGATTGAGTGTAAACTGACATACTTCAAAACATTAAACATAAAAGATAAAAATATGAATAAAATTTCAGATAATTTCGAACATTCACGATGAGCTGACATTCAATGTTCAAGTCAGGAGTGACACGTTGGCTGAATTGAATAGAGTATTTACACAATTTTTGGAAACTATGTTAAATTTTGCTTTAGTGCGTAAAAACCATAAATAAAAAATTTTTCTGTCGTAACTTTTCTACTTTTTAAACAATAAGCGATTGAAAATCACATTTCGAACCTTGCGCACAAACGGACAGCGGCCATATTGAATCTGCTGTGACGTAATCGCCCTTACTCCACAATCGCTGCCGGGTTTGTTTACATTCGTTCTGTGTTGTAGTTACTGCCTTGTGTGGTAAATATCCTTTTTTACAGGCTAAATAGTTCCAAAAATTACCATGTAGATGCCTGATTAGATTGCCTGATTGTAGAGCTACAAAGAGTATTGTTTCGTGCCATAATGCAATGTTGCTCAGGAAATCTCCGATCATTAACGCGTCCACACCCGGAAGATTATTGGAACTTGCACTTGCGAATCCAACGTTTATGATGAGCACCATAGTTTTATTTTAAATATCGAAATAACTATTTCACTAACACATATGCAAATACTATTTCACTCTCAACGCACAGCAAGGCTATTTCGCTTCTGCTAATATGGGAGATGACGTCACACTATGTTTAGACCTTGGAAATTTCGATGCTAAAACAATGCATATTAAAAGCTGTTTATTAAATTAATTAGTAGGAATTATACCTTGGTATTTCGTACGTGGCATTTCGAAACCAAACACTACTCGCTACAATAAATTTCAACAAAATACCTCTCTTACGCAAATACTCTAACCTGGAAAATATGAATCGCAAAAATATTTTAGACAGCCTAGGGATATCATAATAACTTGCTGACTATTAGAGATCCTATTTGTCACGCAGAATAATTTAAAATTGTTATCAATGATTTTTATCACTATTGTAAGACGAAAAATTCCTCCTAAACAGAATTTCATACTTGCGTTACAATACTTAACAAAGCGATCGGATATAAACTAAAACAAATTCTCTTTTTTTTTTCTTTCAAGTAAATTATTTTATTTACCTCAACCAATTTTTCGTATTTTTATATACAGGCTTCTTCAGGGCTCAGGAAAGAGTTGCTTCCGATTCTTATGGTATAATGATAATAAATTGATAAAACCAAAATTGAAATTCATCAGCAGCTTTGAGTTTAAACGTTTCCTATGAGGATCCACTCGGAACCCCTGCTGAAAACTGTCACAATTGCACATCCCCATTCTTTTTCCATAACTACGCATCTTGCGATTGGAAAGAATAACTAGCCGGACTTAACTTTCGTTCACAATTTGCAGCAGGAAAATCTTATTTCGATAATTCGTTTCCACTGACCTTGGGCTGAGAAGACTAGCTGCGCAAGGCGGCCTTACCCACCAGGATTACAACGCATCGACTGCTTGATAAGGAGTCAGTGTTACGAGTGATGGCAGTTATGCAGAGGACCCTTTCCAGTGGAAGGATCCTTTTCCCTGCTAACTAGTACCTTCGTACGGAGTAAGGGAGTCTCCGCGAATGGTTACTAGCAAGGGTCTGACGGAATTGCGATATCTCATATGGATTACTACTAGCGCCAATTGTTTCAGGCGTAAATGGAAAAATACGTATGCATGAAAAAGATAAAGATTGTATGCTTTTTCAATAAATCTTTTATTTTTTTTGTGAAAAATGCTGTAATTATTCCTTTTGTTGTAAGACGTTTATCAGCGTCCATTAAAAATACGCCTGGGACCACACGAGACATCGCCATCGCAACCGTAAGTAAACAAAGAAGATGGCCGAGAAAGTACACTGCAAAAACGCCAAGAGAAGGACTGGACGACATTATTATCGCTGCAATCTGATTCCAGAATTTTTCAGGATGCAGAATTGATTATACAATTAGCTTTTTAAGTCTCCCCTGAGAAATAAATAAGTAATTTCCCACTTAAATCTGAAAGATATTCAATTAAAGAGTATACCTGTCGCTCTGATAGTTAGCGCCTGACCGCTAGAGTGCTCTCGGTGAAATGTATAACCATTGTGAGTGTCAGACCCTTGGTTACTAGGGTTTCCAGGATCGCAAACCTTCCTCGCCAACTTCAAAACACTCATTGTTACTAGCAAAACTAAATTGCTCTCAACGATTCTTAATCCAATTATTTAAATTGGCTTCTCCGATGTATGGCGCACATTATCGGTTTATTTAGTTGTGGCTTTGTTTTTATCGAGAATTTTCGTCGTGCGTGGCGCTGCAGACACTTTACGGCTCTCTAAGATTATGTGCGATGCTCGTATTGGCAGCGTTGTCTGCCGTGTCCGCTGTGTCCTCATCCACGAAAACGTATTCCGAGAGTATTTTAATGTGATATTCTCTATCATGAGTGAAAAATGACCTATCAGATGACCGCGCTGGGGTCATCTGAAGTATTACGTAAGACGTTTTTTGGAGGGAGAGAGCTGGACTCTTCTTGCATAGTCTTACATAGGGGGTTTTGTGGTTCAAGATCATCTTAGGTAATATTAGATTGTTACGCGTGAGATCTTATTTGTATCACTTTTAGAGCTATCGTCGGAAAAAAATATCTGAGTTCGCATCACTTTAGATGGAGAGCACTTTACCTCCTTAGAAAGTTATCCCCACGACCCATCGCCACCTTATAAGCCTCCATCACGCAGCCAGCGCCTCACAGTTAAAAGTAAAAAATATGAACCTTAAATACCATGTGCTAAGTATCCCAACGGGTAGCCAGAATTCCGCGATACATTGTCCTTGGAAGATTTTATCAAGTACGCGCTACCAAAATTCTATGAAAACTTACGTAAGATTGTTAGGAGAAGGGTAAGGGGTTTCGTGTAGCCTTGAAGTCTTAAGCCCGTTACACACGACACTTGATCCAGCACAAGACTTATTATGCTAGCTGATAGGTACTTGATACTAAAGACGAAAGCCCAGTATGATATAAACCGTGATAGAAGGTTTCACACGATCATTAAACTTGTGCTTGCGATGAAGCGGAACTGTCGTTCACTGTTGGGAACTGTTAAAAGAAAATGGAAGATTTCCATGAAAAAAGGTGACTTTTGGCAGCTGGAGTAATACGTAGCAAGGAATGTCGAGACATTTTCACCGCCAAAGAGTGCGTAACACCAGCGGTAAGGTGAGACGCTGAGTAAAAAAACTGAAGACCGCACTGCGACTGTAAAAGCTAACGTGATTGGTCGACGGCTACTAGGTCCTACTGGGAGCTAGAAGCAAACTAGTACCGCATCAATTACGAAGTCAAGTATCCCAGTGAGTACAATAGCCATCATGCTTGTTAGCCAGCATGCTAGTTCTATATATCACACGGTACCATAGATTCTCCTTATTATTTTCCTTTCAAATCTTCTTAATGTTTCTTCATCTTCAGGTATTCTTCTCGGGCTCTGAACCAGGTATTTGACTTCATATTGGTCGACGTTTCGGAAAACGACTTGTTTTCCATTTTCAAGGCGTGTTACTTTCTCTGTGTAGGATTATATACTGAACTGAATTGACCGTTTGACGAGGCCAACAATTAAGCTCAGGTGTCGTCTGATTGGCTGATGTTCCTTTGAAATCTCTTCTGTTCTTTACTTATGTTATTCATGCAATTTATTATTGATGCCCAAGTATTGCTAAGATGAAAGCCAGTATCCCGATTGAAATGTTTTGGATTAAGGCGGATTTCGATGGCTTCCTTGATTATGCGGTCCCAGTAGCGTTGTGAGCGGCAAAGGATTTTTGCATCTCCCCATCGAATGGCATGATCTTGATTGATGCTCCGCCACTGCCGACTTCTCTGGTTGCGCTAATCTAAAATGCCTTCGGTGCTCTCTCAGCCTCGTCTCAACCGTTCGGCCTGTCTCCCCCACATATATCAAAAATTCTTTGCCGCTCACAACGCTACAGGGACCGCAGCACGGTAGCTATATATCACACGGTACTGGAAAGCTATCATACTAGCGAGTATCCTCGACCTTGTGCTGGATCAAGTATCGTTTGAAACGGGGTTTAAATGGGGGAGGAGGGGGATTACAGGTGGCCAAAATCACATCCGTTATACTTGAGTGATCCCTTAGAGATATATAGGGAGAGGTGAATGATTCGAAAGGGACCCGGCCGACCCACGGTGGCCGCCGCCTAGTAAATCCTAATCGCATTGCAAATAAGACGAAGACGTCGTCCAAGAGCCTCAAAGATACCCTTCGGATTCACACGGAGCCTTTCCGCCTCTGACGGACCGGAAAGCCGAGAGAGGGAGGTCATAGAAAAATAAGCGAAACGGAAGTGGGTGACGATCAGATCGATGGAGGACGATAACAGACAGACAGAAGGAGACGCCACGCCGCAGAAGAAGGAAGAAGGTCCTGAATGAAACTCATTGCTCCCATTGGCAACGAGGGAGACTGCTGTGTCGGATGCAGAGTGAAAAAGGCTTCGGCTCCACGTCGGTGATGGGGTAGTACACTATGCTTGCCAGTAGATGTCAGATAAACCACAACAGTCGTTACTACCAACCTTCGGACATTCCATGATAACATTTCGGGAAGAGCGTATGAATAAGTAAGACGAACATGCAAGCATCTGCATCAATAGTAAGTAGTCAAGTATTGACTTTTTTTATCCTCTATCCGGCAAAATGAACAAAGTCATCGATGTGAGAAACGCTTGATGAATGCTGGTAGGAAATTAAATCTCATTTAATGCAAGAATAATAAGGATTTAAGTCTTTCCCGGCGAATGCTTAGGATGAATATTTCTCGGGTTTCCAGCCGGGTAATGGTGTTAAACTGCACCGACGTTTCAATGGCGTAGTCTGCCATCGTCTTCAGGGTTAATGATTTTTGCCAGAGTTGTCATATATTTATAGTTTCACATTTTGATTAGGTTTTTCCTGATTCGTCAGTTAATTCCCGCCTTTCTTTTAGCATTCTCAAGAGTAGGTTTCCAAGCACCGCTGAGTTGGAAACCTTTGTCTCGGTTCAAGTTTTTTACTTTCCAGCCTAATCTCCACAGCTTCTTTCACAATGCGATCCCAATAGTCCTTTGTTTTGCAAAGCACTTTGGTGTTGGCAAAGTCGATCCTATGGCCATTTTCCAGGCTATGTTCCGCCACCGCCGATTTTGCCGGATGGAAGAGTCTGATGCACCTTTCGTGTTCCTTCAGGCGTCTTTCTACGGTGTGTCCAGTCTCACCAATGTACACCTTTCCGCATTCACAAGGGATGCTGTATATTCCAGGTGTCTTCAACGGCAGGTTTTCTTTAGCGGTTCCTAGGATGTTTTTAAGTTTTGCCGTTGGTCTGTGGGTCGTCTCGATCTCGTGCTTTGCTAGTATCCTCGAGATCTGGTTGGATACTTTTGGGATGAAGGGGAGGCAGGCTCTGCTTCTTGGTTTGGTCTGCGTCTCTCTCGTCTTCTGAGTGATGGACCTTTTCAGGGCCAATTGGATCTCCCTGTCTGTGTATCCGTTGGTACGAAAGGTCTTCTTCAGGTGCTCAATTTCCGAGTTTTGGTTCCCCTCATCCGACACTGCCTTCGCAGCGTGGAACAGCGTAGTCATCACTCCTATTTTTTGTGCGGGATGAAACGCCATTGAAAAGTCGGTTCAGTTTAACACCATTACCCGGCTGGAAACACGAGAACTATTCATCCCAAGAATAATAAATTTATCGTTAGAATAGCATTAGCTAACCATTATAACGTTAATGTCGCACATTGACAGCTCGGGATTTTTGTCGGTGTACTAATAATAATACAAATGTTTATAAATCCAAACGAGGTTTTGCAAATGCTGATGACATAGCTCTGATAGCAAGAAGTGTGAAGGATCTTAAAGAAATGTTTGCTATCATTGAAGATATTGGGAAAAGAATTGGCCTCAATGTAAATGAAGATAAGACCAAATACTTGGAAATGTCTTCTTCACAGGACAAACGGGAGCTACAAAACCTAATTGCTGGGAATTACGATTTTTGAGGGCGTCAGAAAATTTACCTACCTTGGAGTAATAGTAAATAATGAAAATAAGATCTCTGAGGAGATAAATCAAAGGGTAAGGAAAGGTAACAGGGCCTATTTTGCAAATTGACCCCTCCTTCAAATCAACTCTTCTGTCCAGGAAAACTAAATTGTAAATTCATAAAACATTGATAAGACCAGTAATTACATATGGAGCTGAGACATGGGTCCTATCCAAACAAGATGAAGAAACGATTTAAGTAGCGTTGTGAGCGGCAAAGCATTTTTGATATATGTGGGGGAGACAGGCCGAACGGTTGAGACGAGGCTGAGAGAGCACCGACGGCATTTTAGATTAGCGCAACCAGAGAAGTCGGCAGTGGCGGAGCATCAATCAAGATCATGCCATTCGATGGGGAGATGCAAAAATTCTTTGCCGCTCACAACGCTACTGGGACCGCATAATCAAGGAAGCCATCGAAATCCGCCTAAATCCAAAACATTTCAATCGGGATACTGGCTTTCATCTTAGCAATACTTGGGCCCCCATAATAAATTGCATGAAGAACATAAGGAAAGAACAGAAGAGATTTCAAAAGAGCATCAGCCAATCAGACGACACCTGAGCTTAATTGTTGGACTCGTCAAACGGTCAATTCAGTTCAGTGTATAATCCTACACAGAGAGAGCAACACGCCTTGAAAATGGAAAACAAGTCGTTTTCCGAAACGTCGACCAATATGAAGTCAATTACCTGGTGCAGAGCCCGAGAAGAATACCTGAAGATGAAGAAACATTAAGAAGATTTGAAAGGAAAATAATAAGGAGAATGTATGGCCCAGTAGAGAAAGAAGGAGAAACGTGGAGAATAAGAATGAACTTTGAAATAAATGAAATATTGGAAGAGAAGGATATAGTTAGGTTCTCAAAGGCATTGCGACTGTCATGGTTGGGCCATGTTGAAAGGATGGAAGAGTATAGAATGCCCAAATTGTTAATAAATAGCAAGATGGAAGGAAGTAGGAGGATAGGAAGACCACACAAAAGATGGCTGCAAGATGTTGAAGAGGACCTGAAGACAATGGGGATTGTAAGATGGAGAGAGAAAGCAAGAAGGAGAGCCGAATGGGAATGGCCGATTGCATCATGCGTGGTCTTCAGATGCTAGGGATAACCTGCACAGACTGGGGAAAATAAGACGGGCTACCCAGACAAAATCAATTGAATTAGCATCAGGAAAATGGCTTAGCTCGGCGGTGAGCTCTACCTTCACCCATCAAAACCAACCTTCAGGTTGAAACACTTTAAGTGAGAGTGCAGAGAAATGCCGATAAAATTAGCCATTTACAATTTATTCCCATGAGAAAAGCAAATCAGAGATAATGAATGTGAAACATGCTTTACCCCAGCAGTTCAATCAAATAATATGGTAGGCAGCAGTATAGAATGTCAATCAAAAAGTAGTAAACTCGACTGGCATAGATTTGATTTGAGTAAAGTTACACTTTCAAATGCATTTCACCTCCAAGAATATTGTAACACAATTTATAACAACTTTAGCTTGTTTTTAGAATAAGGTGTAACAAGGGAACAAATATGATTTACCGCATCAATTTGAATAAATGAAAGACACCAACTAAAAGCATAAAAACCAGGTGAGGTTCCAGTTCTCTGGCTGAAATGCGTTTTTACAAATGACCTCTGTCACTCACAAGAGGAAATATAACGTATAAGGTTCATGAGTGCGTGATACTATATTGCTGCAGCTACTGTTCCTTACTACTGGAACATTATTGCATCCAACAAAAAGTATCCTTTGGTGTTAAATTTACATTTAATGAGATGAGAATACCCTACCGATTGGATTTATTTACAGCGGTCATTAACAATATTATCATAGGCTTAAACGCTGACCATTTCTGCTGAAGGTCGTAAATTATCGCCAAAAGATCACATTAATTCTCGTTTTTTGCAATTCACAGATAGCACTTCAAATTTTAGAAATAAAAAAATTCATTTCAAATCTAATGAAAACCAAAATTACTTTGCCAGCACATAACCTATGAATCAATTGCAACACGAGTTATTCGATGCGCAAGTTTGTACATTTCACAAAAAAAACAGGTCACGTAAATTTCCACCAAAGAAACACGACATTTACCAAACCTTTCCTCCCCCAATTCCTTTTTTTTACAAAAAAACCCTACCTTCTTACGGCTGGGGGTCTAGACACCCCATGCCACACATACTCACAGCAGCTCACGTGGTCGGCAGTTCGTAGATGCAAAGCGCAGAGTATACCTCAACGTTTCCTCAATATCATGCGTTTGAGAGTGAACTTTTCTATCTCTGGATGAAAGCCAACGAAACGGAGCAAATTAATGTGTGTGCGGCGTCAGTCCAATCAAAAAAGGGAAACGCCCATTGGTAGGAGAATGATAATTTGTTCCTCATGAGTTCGTGTTAAGGAAAAACACGTGGGTATGTCGGTAAAGGCGTTCACATTCTCAAGGTCGAAAATATGGTTCGCCAAGCCAAGGCAGACGCTGTCAGCGCCTTATGAGACGGCAGTCGTGCGCCGTGGATCAACACGGCCTCGCAAAGTGTCAAGAGAGATAAAGTGTTAACCACGAACGTCGTAATTGCACCTCTTGGCCGCGATCTGGTGATCAGAGAACGTGGAGCTAACGAAAGGAAAGAGGAAAGAAACAGCGAAGGACCTGAAAATCTTCAAAACGAAGTCTTAAGTGCCATGTTTAAGGGAACATTCAAATCCTAAGCACTTCATACTCAGCTGTACAGTTGTTAAAAAATTACGAAGGTGGTAATAAGGCCACGAAGTTTAAATGGATCTGGCCCCTTGCATTACTGCTTTTAAAATTACCGAAAAACATTAACGCATAGTCACGAGCGTACTCTACCGTTATGGAGAATCATTAAAGCTTTCTCCGTAGCCCTCGTACACATATGTACACCACACAAGTCGACGATCCATCGACAGTCAGTTATTGTCACGACCAGCCAGCCATGTGCCTCGTACCTCTGTCACGTGAAGAACATGTGTAAGCCCAAGCCGAAAGAATTCAAAGAGCAGCGTAAACCTCTAAGATGATAAAAAATATACGAAGATATCATATTTTAGAGGGGTATATAATTCCATTTTTAACGGAACCCTCCTCCTTCTCGAACTCTCGAACAAAACAAACATCTCAAAGAACAATAATTTGAAAGGAAAAAACGTTTTTTAACATAAAAACGTATATTTTTGAACGTTTTAAATTATAATTTAATCATTATATTATGTTGTTATTGTTGTTATGTTATATTATGTATATGTTGTGTGTATAATTTATAATATATATATTATATTGTAATATTCAATGAATAAAACCTATATAATATATATTAATACACATAAATGCATTGTCATCTAGTTCTGTGCCCTGTTCAAAGTTTCAAGACTCTAGCTAATCGGGAAGTTAGTTTAAAGTCGATTGCAAAATTTGTACCGGACAGACAGACAAGAAGTCAACCTGATAAAACCTTTTTTTTTTTAAAAGGTCTAATTGTGAGAGAAATAAGAGAGATCGCGAAAGGCAGGAACACGCGTTTGGCTCTAAGAGTGAGAGCAGAGGTGAATAGAATTTATCGAAATCCTATCCGCACTAAATATACAACCTCAAGCCAACACGTTAATCAAACAATAAACATAAACTTTTAAAATTTGTACATGTTCAAGTTTAAGTCACGAAAGTTCAGAACCCTGAGACATGATTTCTTTGAGGCCAGAGCAGTAACTCCACACCCCACCCTGAATGATCCCTCTCAGCCGAAAATTTGCTGATAAAAGTTATTTTCTCTTCCTCGAAGACACGCTCGTTTGAGAATTGGCCTTTTCTTAATCAGTTGTCAACCTCAAGGACACTGATGTGCAATCAATATCCGTATGGAAATTATTAGGAATACCACGAAAATACATGCATTATCAAATCTCGCCGATAGGACAGGGATATAGGCTGTGAAGCTCACGCAAAATCAAAGCTAGTTGTTACTGAGGTGGTCGTGGTGCCAACAGGGTTACAGTATGAGGTCAGCATCTCTTCATCAGTAACAACCTTTTGGAAGTTTGAAAAGGAAACATTTTGAGCTGAAGTGTATACGGGTTAGCGGAAATTATATATTTTGTACTAAAATAATCCGATGAAGTTTTTTTGGTCAGCTAAAAAAAATACTTCGGAGAAAACCTAGCATTATTAATTAGTTTTTAAAAAATAAACGGATTAACACTTTGAAGAGTAGTTACGGCTAGTGTGCGATGTGGTTCTCGCACGAGAAAGTACCACGTAAAAAGAGCAATCGGTAATCTCTGCTCTACTTGCGAGCTAGCGGCCTTTGTCCTTTTCAAGGAGACCGGCTTGACGACAATGAGGTCAACACTGCGCATGCGCGGATGGGCGATGCTCTTACCGCCAAAATATATTTGTATATATATAGTTTCGGAGGATGCTCGCATGAATGAACATCTTCCCCTTGAGAAGTACTGAGTCTGGTGGCAAGGGGGGGAGATGATGCCTGTTGAATAAATAGTCCATACTCTCGTCTGAGGCAAAAAGGCAACCCTTTGGTTCGCGACCTCTTAAAATTATCAGAGTCCGTCTCGAGAGTCCAGAAAAAGGAATATCCTTTCCGATGTTATGTTGATTTATTTTAAGGCGACGCAAATGGAATCGGATTTCGCACGTCAACGTCCTGCGCACCTGCGCGACCGACTCTCGTTCGCGATTTTAAATCGAGTGAGAGGAGAAAAAAAGAGAGCGAACGGACAGACCTGTCAATCGCCGATTGTCCTTTGTCACCGCCTGCGACTCTTCCCCGTGTCCAGAACGCATGAATGAAAAGCGTTGATGTGCCGGTATCATCAAAGCACTAAAAATACGGACGAAGACGAGTAAACAGGAAGTTAAAAAGATTGCTCTCTTGAATAAAAAAAAGACCTAAATAGCATCAGATAGCCAACTATTTTCAGGGGCATTATCCAACATGTCTCACCGCATCACCCAACTGGAATACAAATATGCTATTTCTTTACAACAAAACCTTCTTTGCAAGTTCCAACCAACAGAAATACATGTATCGTACATGTACTTCTTGATTGTGAATTAAGGTAGAACCAGCGCTTCGAAGTTCTGCTTTAATTACATAGATAAACTCGACAGCAACAAGATAAAATTGCTCAAAATATTATAAATAATAATTGAAAATAATTTTCCATCAATGAACATGGCTGTACTGTACATGAGTTTTCTTCTAAATGAAGTAATCCTGTCATATGAAGAAAGTCTTTTATATTGACGCCATGCCTCAGAGGAATTTAAAAACTTTCTCTGGAACTGCAGTAAAGCTGCATAATTAAAAAATTAGGGATGAGTTAAAACAACATAACTAGTGAGGGCTTTTGCTCTTTTAATCTAAACGTAATTAAAATAAATTTGTTATTTTATGTTAAATAATTGCTGACGATGAACTCGACAACACTGTATAGCTGTCAACATTATCATAGTTTCACTCCGGTCCGGCACCTTTGTTTGTTTGCATAGTTTCACTCCAATGTTTTTTTTTACTCCTCGAACATAGTTGCCAAGTCTGTTTCAATATGGCGGCTACGGAACGAAAGTAAGACTTTTCATCGCTTTTCAATCAGAAATATCTGCATTAAATGGCCGATGAGGTAACCTGAAAAAAATTCATTGTATCCATTGATTATTTAATCACCACATTGTCGTTTTTGAGGTAGTCTTCTCGAGGAAAATCTCGAGAAATAAAATGTTGAAGTGAGGGACGACACCATTCTGCCATAAGAGCAATGTAATTTGAGGCTGAAAATGGCGATTTTCAAATCCTGTTATCAGCGCTAAATGGCCGATTACCCCCAATTATTTTTTCACAGATCGACTAAGGCATAATTTCTCTGCAACATATGAAAATATTAGGGCATGTTATCGAAGGTCCTTGTAGTAGAGGTTGTACCTTAAGATATTTTCCGACGTATTGTTGCTTTTTCATGCATAATGGACACCAAATTCATGCTGCAGTTATGCACTTAAAGGACTTTGGACACAGACGGGCCGCTAAGGAAAATGTTTAATGTAATATTATTTGCGTTTGACTTATCTTAAGAGCTTTAAGGACGATTCAAAGTCAACAGTCTTTCGAGGCCAAATCATTGGGTCGAGACCTAGGGACATCGTATAAGGGACGAGGTCTGTTAAAATCAATTTGACGTCGCCAATCGAACTTATTCACCTTCATTCACTTAATCCAGTGACCCCACAAACCCAGATGGTAGCGAAAAAAAATACGGTAATCGTCTTCGCAATGTTGCCAGATCAACCAATCAGTCAGACAACACCGTTTCAGGCCTTCGAACTAATCCAAAACATTCAAACATGGGTGCAAGCAACAGAGATACGTGTTTCAATGAGAATTCTGCAATGGAGCAGCGTTCACATGAATTTTGCGTGAAATAATACGACAAGACAGCATGAAAGAAGAAGTAAAAAACAACTAGACTCCAAAATAAAGCACAATCTATTAACAAATGTATTGGCAGATCAGCTTTGACAGTAAAATTATTTTTAAAAAATACGATGTAACTACTATAATTAAATGTGTATTATTTCAGCTTTGAATGCATTATATGACGAGAAACCACTGAAAGGTACTCATAACTATTGAGCCGAGACATAGGCCCAAAGCAAGAAATACATTAACTTATAAGACCACACAGAAGTCAATGAATTTCGTTTTCTATGGAGGATGTTCAAATTGAACCACAAAAATCTTAAATGTGAGCATTTTGAATTGACTTTCTACGACTTCTTTGCGGTTTCGAGAAGTTAAAACTTATTATAAATGTCAGGGAATATAGAACATATAATGTTACGATCCTTTTACGTAATTCATAGTCAATATGAGCTCATTCAAATTTACTATCAGGTACATTAATTCATTGTAGTTATACACACAATAAGTGCAATGTTAGGTCGGATTTCGGAAAATATCAGGAGTGGAATGAATTGTGGAATTGTAGAAAATATCACCGCACTTACGGACGGGAGAATGTTCATCTGAGAACTCAACCACTTGCTATGTCTAAAGAAAAACCTACACCACTCCGTGCCAATTATTTACAACAAATTGCCAACTAGCATTAAAATAAAACCACAGTGTCCACTTTTAGACTAAATCTTAAGGATCTATTACTTCAAAAATACTACTACAGAATTGATGAATTCTTAAGTGACAAATTATAACAACCCTAATATGTAGCCATTTTATATGATATTCCTTGTTTGCTTATTATATTATGACATTATATAATATTCCTTGAAATGCTTGTTTGTCTGTATGTATCAACTGTTCTAATCATTTTCTTTGTCAAAAACCTGACCTACATAAAAATTAGCCATTTTATTCTTTAATAAAATGTTCACTGCAATGGAATTTGAAGAACAATGCATATCATGCAATAATTTAATAATGAACCTCCAATCAACAATGAATTACATAATTTAGTTCGTATTAAATTAATGTGTACGTCAATCCATATGATACGGGTACTTTTGTGTAGGTATTTAGGTAATGGCAAATTAAAATTTAATACCCATAATGACACTACTAATGTTATTCCCATCCACTGGGTAGCTTTGCTCCACAGCCACAATTAACGCAGGGAGGCGCGATAATCGCTCATCGTTAATCGTCTCATGGAGAGTCGACTTCTCCACATTATCATTGCATTGCGACGCCCTCCTACCGTGCAGAGTGAGAGTTAATATCAAGCGAGGCAACTCTTCTACTCTTAATGTCCGCTTAATCGTGAATGTATGACCGACACCTCGAAACCCCCCCCCCTTCCCCTTCCCCTCTTTCTACCCTCCCCTCCCACGACCAGAGAAGGGGAGACAGGGGTACAAAAAACAAAAACGAGGGTTTGCGACAGCAGCGCTCGGGCGGCCGCCGCGTGAAATGCGAATAATAATAACAATCGGCGTAGAGCGGCGACGGCGGTTGGGAAGTCGAGTTATTTATGCGCGCGCGTTCCCCGGCAACCATACGCCGTTTATTCACGCAATGAGAAAACCGTTAGCGCGCGTTATGAGGGGAAAACAGTTAATCCATCCGCAGGATGCGAAAGTTAAAAAAAAATAAAAACCGTCGACGACACTATGCGTGAGATGCAGTTATTCAAAGATTTAAGTCCTAATTTTTTTACTCTCCCATTTAGATCTTAAGTTTTTCCTATTAGGTGCAAATTTAAATCCATAAAATTCTCCGTTTTCAATATATTTACCAAGAGTCGTGTAACAAGCCATTAAAAACTATATACATAAGCTGAGAAAATGCGCATTTCATATTTCAACCTGAAAAGATGATCAAATACAAAAAAGACAGCTACATGAAACTAATATCTTACTTACAGATGAATTTCGTGACATTTCAAGGATCCCACTCTTGTTAATTATTGGGAAACACTTACTTAAATCCAGACGCCCACAAGTCAAAGCATTAAACGTCCCAGTGAGCGGTCGCTAAAGGTACACTCTGTTCTTCCTTTATTCTCATAGAATAACATTCCCTGCCACAGCATTGGCAAGTATCCTGTAATTTGGCTATATCAAATTCAGGACATTTTCAGATAAAGTTATTTTAGCAGTCGCCCAGAAATGTAAAGTGTTAATTCTTTCTGAATCAACAGTGGCAATATTACGGTCGGTAGACAAACTCTATATTTGCACTCATATAATAGACAATTAGAGTACAATGTGCAAGTCATCTCCCGCTGAAAAGGGCAGTTAATACACGGAGGCATTTGATGATGCTACAGGAAGACATCGTTTAAAATACATGTTTCTCAGGCTATCATAAGACTGAGACTGGAGCAAGTTCTTATCACAAAAAAAGAAGGCTTTGAAGATATCGGCTCGGTAAACGATTTGACAGGAGGGTAAACTAATGACTTAAATAGCGCGGATTTAATAAAACAAAACAATGGTATAAAATATGGAAATAATGAAGGAAGGCGAGAAAATGGGAAGATAAAAAATTAATTTCGCCATAAATAAGACTTCAGATCAGCGATGGACATGATAGAGAAGAAATAACGCAGGACAGTCGCGTAATACAGGAGTACGGGATGAATGGTAGATCAGGTGCATAGACAACTGATCGCCACAATAGGTTTAACTCTATTTTCAATTTGAAATTAAATAAAATCTGAATTTCAAAAGAAAATCTCACTATTTCACAACACGATTTCTAGTTCAATTAGGTTGATATGTTAATCAATAAGAAAGGACTATCAAGTTTTCGTCAAATTATTTAAATTCCATACCAAATAGTTTATGCATTCACAATTGAAACAATTCAAAGACGATTAACAATCAGCAAGTTGTCGAAACACCTAGTAACAGGGAAAATGGAAACCTAGTTTGTTGGTCACTTGGAACTCGCATTTGTTTTTTGACTGAGCACCACTAATTTAGAATGACAACCATGTACGTTTCATTCATGAGATACTAAGCACTTTGCTTCATGAGCAGAGTTAGTTTACGGAGTATCAGAAACAATGGTCACAGTCCTCACCTTCATGTCTTTCAGAGGTGCAGAGGTAATGGCACGTATCAGACTCTCGTATTTGGTCTGAAGGTCTCCATTATACAGCCTGATTACAAAAGTATGCGTCGGTTTCAAAGATCTGTATTTTTCAAATGAAAGGTGCTACAGAGCTGCGCGACCTCTTAAAATGACCGGTATATTTTCTAGTTTTGTTGATAAAAATAGCAATACAAATATTCAATATGTCCTCCTTGAGTAACCCGAACAATGTCAAGTCGATATTCAAATTCCTCCCACACTCTGTGAAGCATGTCAGCAGTTACAGTCTGCACAGCCAAAGTTATGCGTGCTTTCAATTCCTCACTGTTAGTAGGCATTGACGGCACAAAGAATTGACCCTTGACATATCCCCACAAAAAAATCACATGGTGTGAGATCAGGTGACCTCGGAGGCCACAGATGAAGGGCGAGGTCTTGCCTTGCAGATTAACCAATCCATCTTTGTGGGTAGGACTCATTAATATGAGTACGAACTGAGAGGTGACAATGTAGGGGGAGCCCCGTCTTGCTGAAACACAAAATCACTGGAATCTGCTTCCAGTAGAGGAAAAAGCTAATTTAATCAATGCCTCCTAACAGCAAGGAATTGAAAGCACGCATAACTTTGGCTGTGAAGACAGTAAATACTGGCATGCTACACAGAGTCTGGGAGGAGTTTGAATATCGACTTAATATTGTTCGAGTTACTCAAGGAGGACATATTGTACATTTGTAATGCTATTTTTTTAAACAAAACTAGAGAATGTATCGGTCATTTTAAGAGGTCGCGCAGCTCTGTAGCTCTTACCATTTGTAAAATACAGATCTTTGAAACCGACGCATTCTTTTGTAATCACTCTGTATTACAACGGGTCTCTATAATTGGGCACCGACATTTCTTTCAAAGTCGTACTCTCTAGAATCAAGGCCAGCAAATATAAATCAAAGTGAGTTAAGATCAACCTGAAATTTTTAAGGTCAGTTATCAACATCCAAAAATAATGTTTACATTGATTGAATTCACAGGAGCACTTATTTTTTAGGTACAATGTAAAACAGCCTAGTTCTAGGGATTGTTTTCATACAACTGCCGAAACATCTCTCGATGATATTGATACAGATGGAGCAAAATAACATCAATAGAGACAACGGCTTCAACTTAAGTAGGACTTGGCGCCCAGTAATTGAAGAAATTCAAAGAACGCGTTACGGCTCCCACAACAATGGGGCATCTGCGGCTATACATATAACCGCCAGCATCCTCGCTCAACTCACTATCCTGATGACGATGGCTGAGTCAACCATCGAAACGTTGATCCATTTAAATAATCTTACCCGGTGTGAAACCCGAGAAACCTTTACTTATATAATTCACCGGGAAAACCTTACATCCTTTATATATCTCTCGATGAATTGAATCCGAAAAACATTTGAGAATCAAGAAAACTTATCGTCCACCTACAACGTAAGTTTCGTATCTTCCATGAGATTTTCTTTTTATTCAATGTTTTAGCATCCAAATTCACTCTTTTATTTTGAGGAATGTTCATTACTATTGCAACTACCGCGAGACGAAGTGAATTTTCCAGGTAGTAGTTCAGTAGTTCTCTCGAGTCAAATATTTTCCAGGTCATACCTTAACACAGCTAGAACAACGAGATTGGGTGGTGGCGTGGCAGTCAACCTGGGTTAAAATTACAAGAGGAAAATGTTTCTAAAACGACGGAGGAAGTGCGAAATAGAGAAATAATTGAAGGCTTCATATAGAGAGCAGGGAATTAGGAAGGAGGGAAGTGCATGAGCCGTGCTCTGTTGTTATATTTTGCATGACGGACAGACAGACAGCTCCATAATCCTGTATGGACTCCCTCTATACACGCAAGCCCCGGGAGTAAGTGCAAGGCCAGGCCCTGAAAAATTAATGTGCGCTAGAAAATATAGGAAATAAAATCCACTTCTAGTCAAAAATACCGGCGCTCAAAATCTCCCGAAAAATTATTTTGTTTCGACAGTCATTTTTTTTCACTGCACCCATTATAATTTTACGTATAGACCCCATTCGCATTTCTAGAGCGCTTTTAAAAGTTTTCCAGGGAACGTTATAAGGGAAGACTTTGTGAGTCCACGAAAACATCGCATATATCCTACGCTTTTGATGACGGAGCGGAAACTTGATATCTCTCCTTAACCCTTCCGAGAATGTGCCAATAAATCTTCCTAAAGTAGTGTAATGGCGCACTTTAAGTAATCCAGGATATTTTCCACCTTTTATTGCCTGCTTGAGGAAGAAGTTGGGTACCAAAAAGTATCGAAATTAGATATCATTAAATTGTAACTATTCACTTCAAGCTTATGGTACGGTTTGTTTATATTTTAATTGGTTATTGTAACATGGGACGGAGCTTACAAACACGAGTTGTAGGAACTGTGTAACAAATTGGTTTTTCAATTTGTGAGCAAAAATATTCGCTTTCAATAAAAAAATTCCGATAAAAAAATATAATATCGCGACCTAATAATTCAAAATCAGTCGCTCACTAGTTTCAATCGCAGTTATACAAAATTAGTATTTAGGCTTATAAGATATTGTTTGAGAGGAATGAACGGAGTAATACAGGCAACGGAAGAAGACGCTGGATTTGGCACACCATGAGATGAAATGAATCCGCTGGAAGCAAATTATAATGGAAAATTGGACGAGAAAGCCCAAGTATAACATCATAGAACAATCAACTGAGAAAATCGAAGGATGATCTGAGAGATGAACATTACAGGGAAATGAAAGAACTGGAATTAGAAGCGAAAGAATGTAGGGCTGGAGTTGACTAATGAAAAGATTGAAAGACTGAAGACAATTATTTTCATTTTACGTAATATGTAGCATCTTTAGTACAGGAAGTTTTAATAGTAAAATTATTTGTTATACTGTCAAAGGAACATCTCATCACAGAACCGAAAAATAAAAGAACATTAGTGAAAATTATGCTTTCACCAAGTAAAATTAATTGAAAATTTCCGATTGAAGCTATTTGCAAACTATTGAATTGGAAGAATCCAATGGACACCGCAGACAATGCTGAAAGTGTTGATGTGGCTTGTATTTCGCAAATTTCAAGATATACGATCCCGAGGCCCTAATTGTAAACATTAATCATCATTGCTTTCTTAAACTAAATATCAATTGCCTAATGCTTTCAGAGAGACGTCAAGTTTTCAATATTTGCATAATATTCAACAGTCAGATGAAGAAATTGTTCGGATTCGAGTTATAAATAAATCTTTCACCCGAAAATTAAAGTCTAACTCTACACTGTAGAGTCCACAGCTATGGATCATCCTCATCTATAGAGTAGTCATAAAACATTTTTCATGGCGACCCTAAAACCTTATTAACGGTCACTTTAATTATAGTTAAACCGTAAAATGTAGTTAATACAACGTAGCCGCTAAGCACATTTCAATATTCCCTGATCTACAGGATCTTCAACGAATAGATCAATGACAGTGGAAAGTGATAAGGTGTGAATCTGCCAACTGGATTAATTGAAACCAATCGGAAATGTACCACAAGGGAGTTTAAAAAATGCCATTCAAACTTCTGGCCATATCAAGCTGAATTCAAAGAGTGTATGTCGAGGCTCACCACACTTTACCTCGTAGCAAAAACGTGATATGAATACTTTCTCACCAGCTATACAACACCAATGCGTTCATGTCCGTCGTCAGGAAAAATAAATAATCTGTTAGGAGAAGCATGTTTGCCAACTAATTCACCTAGCCTTCTTATTTCACGACGAATTCCGGGCGTGGGAATCGGTTGGTGTGATTGCTGGCTTCCTAACAAAGAGGGCCCGGGAACGAATTCCGAAAGTGGAAGAGATTTTTCAACGTAGCCTCAGCCTGAATATGCATTTGGGATCTCCATGAAGGGCACTTCAAGTGGATTTGGCGTGTCATTCGACACTTACAGGAGAAACACTGTTGTCCGCTGAAAAATCGTTTACGCCTGAGAGGTTCAAAGTAAAAACATGGTAAGTTGAATAGAAATGAAACGATTTCTCATTTTGTTAATTCCACAGTATTTATTTTTTGCCGACCATGGTGGTCGACATCTATAATGTTATTTAAGTAGGATTCGAAATGTCTTTTTTCTCAGGAAGGATAAGTTATCCAACCAAGTTCCAATAGTTAATAAAATGTCGGCATCATGAGTTAGATTACAAATGCTCTTCTTACGTCCTTCTTCCAATAAGAATACTCTAAACATTTTGGAAACACTTCTAATCCGAAAAGGACATACATAAGAAGAAAAGGGACAAGCTAAAGACGTGGTGCGCGTCATTTTGAATTTTGAAATTGACCGCACGTTTCTTCAAGACGAAGCCTTAAGATGTGTGTGTGAGTGTTATAAAATTTTTGCGCAAAAATAAAAGTCTTCCGTTCGAGTTAGACGTTCAACATTATGAGGCGCAAAAGAAGATTACACGGTTGTGTAGCTCAAAAGTAATTCGCGCTAAAAGAGAGAATAACTTCAATGTTTGCACTTTCGATTTGAATCTCCCACTCCAAATGTTATGCGATATACAAGGGATGATGATGACGACCTCATTTTACCCGACTTTGGAGTGCGAGACGCGGCGCGGTCCTTCAGTTGTTTTCAATCCGTCGTAATCCATTGTGGCGTATTATTTTTAGAGTTGAGGTCGAGAGAGATAGCCTTTAATTTGGCAGCGATTGGTATTTATAAACGACCGTTTCGACAAAAAATTCGGCCAACTCCTTCACTTAAGTTGGTTCCAGCGTAAAATGTCTTCAATGTCATTTTATTCATATTCGGTCTACTTGCAGAAAAAGTTGCCCAATATGAACAACAAAATAATACCTTTCCATGCTATTTTATTCTATAATTGAACTTGAAATTACATGGTGTTCAATGGGGGAATGAGAGAAACACGGGGAAAAATAGTACTTTTCCATAAATTACAAATGCCATTTTCGTGGAAAACTGTCTCTAATGAGAAAATAATCCAGAGAAATTGAATAAAAATAAAATACAGGCTTCTTACCACCTTATATTTTTCTAGTTATTGAAGAATGAATGCCGTAATTGAAGTCAAAATGCGGTAATTCGTAGGAAATGGCGCTGCAGTCGGCTCCTAATGCTGGAAAAAAGTGCTCATTTAAAATACATTCGTGGAATAATCTGCATATTTTGTTCCTTACTTTTGGATTTCTATTAAGATAACGCATTGCATCAGTGAAAGCAGGATTTTTTTGACAAAACATGAAAAATGTGGAATTTAGTATTTGTTTTGACTCACACAGTCGCGGCGGAACCTGCTTAAAATAGTTTCACTCATATCCTTTCTGAAGAGGAAGCCGACTTAATTTTTTCACACAAAAATACGCATGAAAACATTTATGTCTGAGAGAATCGCGGTATATTCCATAAAACAACCAAAGTCTTAACGATGGTTATCGAGGACTCAAAAAGATAAGAATCGTCATATTCGAACAATGAAAACATCTTCGGAATCGACCCCTAGACATCAATCATAACGTCGCACAAAGCGAATCATAATTACCGAAATTCTCAAAAAATATAGGAAGAATGGCATTAAGGAATAATTAAAGGTTTTCGGGTACAATGAATGAGAGCTTAATGACTCTATTGACGTATATGTATGTAGTCTTTTCAAGGAAACTGATTTCATTGGAAAGAGCTTACTAGTGTATAGAAATGTTCGATAAAAATAAAAGCTCACGAAAAGAACGAACTTTTAAAGGTCATTGATTCCTTCAACTCCTAAGAAAAATAGTAAAAGGGAAGATATATCGAAACTATAATAATGCGAGTGCCGTTACTGCGGTCTCGAAATATTTTCTTTGAGGAAATGGGATGAGCGTTTTACTCGAGGTGTTTTACTCGAGGCATCCATAGATGCGTGGCTGGAGAGAAGGAAGGAAGATGAACGATGAGCTGCGAAAGGTATTGTCGAGGAAGACAGAGAGTTGGGGAGGGAGGGATAAAGAAAGGAAAAAGGAATTGGTTGGAGGAGGTCATGAGGAGAAAGAGGCTTGCTCTTTGTTACACTCTTGCTTGACTCAACGAAGGCCAGACACACTTCCACAAGTAATTTCGATTAAGATTTAATGACATTCCTTTCAATGAGTTCTCAATCAATTATCGCTCTCACCGTCATGGCAATCGACCTTCAAGTAAAACTGGCTTAAAAAACGTTTTTCACAAACTGATTCTTTAACTATGAAAAGTACTATATGCTATTATTAAATGATATGCAATGATGTTACCGTTTCAAGAAAATTTATGGAGCGATAAACTGAAATTCCCAACTTACGATCTTGAAATATATCATTACATTCATTGCGCCTAATGTTAATCTCCAAGGGCCTTTATCATTTTATTTCATCCTACCGATATGAGTTATAGGCGAGCTCACCAGAAAAAACCACTGCTAACTTGGCATTCTGGGTTGTTTTTCATAGGAACCTGTTCCTGGTACATCGCGTTTTCCGAGATTTCCGTCCATATTCTTACGTCGTATCCGAGAGCACAGGGGCGTCTTCTGGGAACGGACCTGGGGGGGGGGGGGGGGGGGGGATTGCATTATAGCGACCAAGGGTCTGACGGAATTGCGATATCTCGTATGGATTACTACTAGCGCCAATTGTTTCAGGCGCAAATAGGAAAATACGTATGCATGAAAAAGATAAAGATTGAATACTTTTGCCATAGATCTTTTATTTTTTGTGAAAAAATTCAGTAATTATTCCTTTTGTTGAAAGACATTTATCAGCGTTCATTTAAAATACGCCTGGGACCACACGAGACATCGCCATCGCAACCGTAAGTAAACAAAGAAGATGGCCGAGAAAGTACACTGCGAAAACGCAAAGAGAAATACTTGACGGCATTATTATCGCTGCAATCTGGTTCCAGTATTTTTCAGGATGCATAATTGACTAAAAAATTACATTTTAAAGTTTCCCCTGAGAAATAAATAGGTAATTATTTCCCACTTAAATCTCAAAGATATTCAATTATAGAGTATACCTGTTGCGCTGTTGCGCTGATAGTTAGCGCCTGACCGCTTTAGTGCTCTGGGTGAAATGAATATCCATTGGAGTAATGTGAATATGTCAGACCCTTGATAAGGACGCACCTCAATGCAGCTGCAGGCAGACTACAGAAGCAAGACAAGACGAGTCCTGATGCTTATCGCTTTCGGGTAAGGCGGTCCATTCTGAGAAGAGTAGTAGTAGCAAATGGACGGATGGTGTTTGAGTAGCCGGAAGCAGTGAATTTCACATGACAACCCCCTTGTCAACCACCTTCCCCCCACATTATCTCCTGCCCCTCCTCCTAAAAACCTTAACCCCTCTCCCCCCCTCCCCCTCCCTCTCACGCGGCAGAAGGGAGATGGAGAGTTTGGTCCACGCAGCCTCCGTCAATGAACTCCTATGGCCGTCCCCCTCCCTTCTTCACCTCCCCTCCTTCCCCTCTTCCCCCTCTCCCCCTCCATCCCTCCCCTTCCCCCCTCCCCTTAATATATTTTTCTTCGACCCTAAAGCCCTCTTGGCGCCCTCTTCAATGAACTGTGAGAGAGCACGTAGCACACAAAACTCACGCACACATTCTCACACGCATTTCGAAAGCGGCGTTGCCGGATCGCTCTCTTGTAGAGGAGTCAGAGGGACCGGTGCGCTGAGCGAAGACGACTATCGCCCGCCTCTCGAAGCGAAGAAGGCATTTATTAGCGAAAGTCTCTCAACTGCTTCACGCTCTGAACTTGGCGAGGAAAACGTGCGAATGGTAGATACATACGTATAAGAAATTCCTTAGTTATTTCTTCCAAACGCAATTTATTTGTGATTATGGGGGTTATGTGATTCTGTATGTTATCGCAATTTACGAACCCCCGAAAAGTGACGAATTTTTTACGTCACAGAGCCTCTTAAAATTTCAAATAGGGTCATTCTATAGTTGAGATTTGTCCGTGGGCTGTGACATCAAATCCACGGATTTTCCGAGGATCGACCGTGTCAAGTCCTTACTGAATAAAGCCCATAGACCTATTTCAAAGCTCTAAGCACTCTTAACGAATTATACCCTTGATATCGTTGAAATCGTAGATGAAACCCGTCGGGACAACATTGATTTGTATGAAACAATACTTTTACTTTAGGCCGTTTCAAACGATGCTTAGGTCGGCACTGAATTGAGTACTGATAATCAGCGCCGAAAACTCTGAACCAAATTCGGGACTTAATACAGATGGCCAAAATTTCTCAGTAATCGATTAATCGTATCATGTGATGATCATGTCGGGAGAATCGATTCAGTACAAAAATCGGGAAGGCATAATCGATTATGAAGAATCGGTGAATAATCATATGATTTTTCTGTGAAGTTCTTGTAACTTCTGTGACGAGCAGAAGAATCGGAAGAATTATACGATTCATGTCAAGCTTTCATGTCATGAAGTGTCTTTATCTTAAATAGTTTATTATTTAGCAGGGTTTCCGTGAAAAACGCATACCGACAGGCAGCTGAATAACGGTGCGTTTTCGGACGCATGTCCAATTGACTTTTTTTTTCTTATTTTGACCTGCTTAATCATATCCTAAAACATTACAGAGTCATTACGAAACACCCTGTATACGGCCGAAGGGGCATGAATCAGGGTAAGCAGTTATAGATCGCGGGACCAGGCAAGGCTTTCCGTTGTTGCCTTTAAGTTTGTACACTTGAGAAGAAAGAAAGCAAAGCTGGTGTGTTATAAGTAGAAGGGCACAAACACGAGCATGTAGAGCAATTTAACTTCCTCGGTTGTAACTTGGAGAAGAATCCTGATAAGAGCAAAGTTAACAGAAGGAAAATCCGAGCTAACGAAAGAAAAGTTTAGAAATAGGAAATAGTTGATAAAGTGGACCGGTGCCGGATTCACGCACGTGGGGGCCTGTAGGGAGTACAAGCAACGGAGACCCACGTTTATAAACAAGTCGCAAGAGAAAAAAAGGGGAAAACATTCTCAGGGCCCCAACAAAGCCTCTCGGGACCCATAGGCAACTGCCTACTTTGCCTTATTGGCAATCCGGCAATGACGGAGACCTTGTGTAAGAATGTAAATAAAAGGTTGACGAAGAGTTTTAATATGGATTGTGACGTTGTGTGACGCAGAAACGGAGCTATGAGAAAATTGTACGGGAAAAGTAACGCAGGAGTTCCGAGATTACGGCGTTGAGATGAATGGTGAGAGAGTGTCATGGTGAATTTAATGAAAGATAAACCGTAACGTGGCAAAAGACTGGAACAGTAAACAACTTCACGACGCTGTGAAACGCAGTTGACTTTACCGCTCACGAATATCGGAGACGCAAGACCCATGTTTAGCAACACTCTGGGAGATTCGCACATTTTTTCGCCAGAGCGGAAATTATAGATTTAATTATTTTAAAATTATCGATTTCTTAAGTTCACTATATGGTGGGATAAAAATACATCAACGAAAAATAAGATACGAATTGGCCAAACACTTGTAGAATCCTTGTGTGCTATGGCTGTGAAGCCAGGGTGATCACCAAAGACCTAGAAAGAAGGTTTGAGAGCTGTTGAAACGGATTACCTATGAAGTACTAAGGTATCGCGCATTGAAATAGATACTAACGAGGAGATATGCAGACTTATGGGAACGACAGATACGGTAATCGACAGAATTGAGAAGAAAAAACTGCGATGATTTGGTCATTTGTTAAGAATAACAGAAAATCGACGGCCCATACAAATCTTCAAGTAGACACCTCCTGGGGGGTTATTTTGTAATCTCACTTTAGTGAGAATACGTCATAAAATGTCACTTTTTCGTAGTTCAACTCCGCCACCCAGGCGGCGTGACCATCTTCGGATCTCAAGCGGTGACCTGCCCGTCATGTGCTGGTCTTTTAGACGATTCATCCGCTCTGATCCGTATCTTTCGACTCTTGATCAGTTTCATCTGCCTCCGCCTGCCATTAGTTCCATCTCACCTGTCATAAAGAACGTGAAATGGAGCCACCATCGTTTCCACTTGAAGCTTGAGTTGGAAAATAAACAAGGTTGCGAAAGATACAAACGATTTTAAATCGTATTGTTGTAATTTGCTAAACGTGAAGAACTCCAATATATTTTCAACTCCAATATATTGGGCACTTGAAGGTATGCTTTGTTTGAAATGCTTATGTTATTATTAGCTTGAATTATCTGTGTATATATTTCGTATCAATATTTCCCAAACAATGTTGCCGATACCTTTGTTTTCGTGTGCCTATCCGCCAGTGTATGGAGAATGGAATTCAGTTATTTATACCATAATTTCATAATTTTAACAAATATTCCCTTCAAATCTACGTTCTCGGTAAATATTTCCCGTGCTTGTGGATTGAACACTAATTAGATGCACTCAATTCTTTTTAAATATTGAGTGATCGCTTACATGTCGCTTGTAGTTTTGATTGTATTTAGATTGTCGTGGCATTTACAGTGTAAGATATCTTCCGTAAGATGTTGAGCAATCTGGGTATTCGCTAGTCTCGGCATCTTTTACTTGATATAAGGTAATTGAAGCTTCGACAATTCACGAACCGTTCGTGAGCCGATCATTAAGAGAGGGAAACGGATCTCCCGCCTTTCCACTAAGAGTCACTACAAAGGTGAGATTACAAAATAACCCCCCTCGACGGAGGTCGACCTAGACAGCCGTAGATGGGAGGAATTAGAAAAGCTATGGAAAATAGAGAGCTAGAGGAATAAACAGCCCAGGATAGAGAGGCTTGGAGAAGGATATTGGACAGACATAGCATCCAGCTGTATTGATATGTTACATATGTGTGTGCTACTGAACACAGACACTATGTATTATCAAGTCCAAAAATAAAAAAAGGAAATTATAGAGATTCAGAAATTATATCCCGCCCAACTTTTCAAGCACGCTCCGTCTGAGTTATCTGAGTTCCACGATGAAGTGCCTATTAACTACACATCACTTCGGCGGCGCCAATGAGAGATCAAAGGCGTCACACTATGAAAACACAACAACACAGCATCCTACTTCGCCCTCTGAATTTTTCATCCCGACGCACTTGGCAGGCAGGCATCGCGCTTCGATATTCCCTCTTTCTCCCGATGGGCGGCGCTGCGAGGCGTGACTTCCGGACACGGATATCCACACACAGGCACGTGCCATCGAAAATTGCGAGAGGAAAAAGAAATTTTCGCCACCCCCGCTCTCTTCGGTTATTGCGTGCACTAGCTTCTTCGAACATGTAAATAGTATAGAGAAGGCGCGCGCGCGCCCTTTCCGCGAAATGCAATGCTAGCGGAGGGAGGCGACTGTTGTGACGTCGGATACTGTTTACGCGGTGGAGCCCGAGTTACTCGTGGAATGTGTCATAATAAATGCACTCTCAGAGTTTAGGATCCTTGGTGGTGACTCCATTAACAAATTCCACTTTACTACACGACATTTAAGTCAGTCTTGATGAGATTTTTCCCTATATCATTAAGAAATCATTTTTATTCAATCTCTTCCTTCATGACCTTGCTTCCCTAGTGTCTCCCTCCCAAGCTCACACCCTTCTTTACGCTGATGATTGTAAAATCTTTAAACCCATTCAAGGTTCCTCTGACTGCCAAGACCTTCAAAATGCCCCAGACAAGACCACCAAATGGTGCAATACCTGGAGACTTAATCTAAATTCTTCCAAATGCAGTACGATTTCAATTTCCCTCAAAAAACATCCACTAAAATTTAATTACTCAATAAATTCTCAACCGCTCAATCGTGTCCTGTCGGTGAAGGATCTAGGAATTCTAACTGACAACAAACTAAACTTTTCCGAACATATCCATTCGATTAAAAACAAAGCAATGTCACTTTTAGGTCTACTTTACCGCTTCACGGAAATCTCTCACCCCATAGCACTACGATCGTTCTTTTCAATATTTATTCTTCCAAACACTTCATATTGCTCTCCCATTTGGACCATCTCTGCCATAACCAACCTTGCTACCCTTAACAGTCTAACTAGTTTCTTTGCCAGGATTGTAAAATACAGAGTTCCCCATTTCCGCGACATGCCGACTGATTCCATCTTATCTTCCCTTGGCATACCGAACCTCTCCGATCAAAGAGCAAAAAATGATTTAAAATTAATTTACATCATTCTCAACTCGAATGTCGATTCTCCTGAATTACTTTCCTTCGTTAATTTCCGAGTCCCTTGCCGATCCACTCGTTCCCATTCTTTTCTCCACTTGCCTATCCCCAGACTTTCTCTTATCAAACGTTCACTATACTACCGCCTCTCCTCACTTCTTAACTCCCTACCTGATAATGTCGATCCTTTCCTGCTATCATCTGACTCTTTCATTAACCTTGCGATGTCCCACATATCTGTTAATGACTAAGACTCCCTTTTCATATTTTGTTGTTTTTTTTTAAATTTGTATTTCGTAATCTTGTCTCTGATGTTATGCTTGTTGTTTTTTTTTGTTACACCTCTTACGGATACCCATTTTTTATCCTGTTACTATGTCAGTGTAAATTGGCAGAAATGCTGTATGTGATCAACTTTTCAAATAAATAAATAAATAAATAAATTTTCAAATTTTATTTTAAAGATGAAACAGTAGCAAGCGGCATGAAATAAATTTAACAATTTGAACGGCCCAAAAAGTTATATATATATATATATATATATATATATATATATATATATATATATATATATATATATATATATATATATATATATATATATATATATATATATATATACGCATTTGAGGCCTATTACTTGAATTAATTGTTTCAATCATTCTCGCTAGAAGTTTATTTTTTACTATTTTATAGCAATTATAAAGTTGAGAAAAGATTTTTTTTTTAATTTATTACGAAAAAATAAAAATGATAACTACCCACCACTACATTTCTGAAGCGATCCGTGAGTCAGATTTTTTTCTTTTTCAATGTGAAATATCCCGAGGAAAACGGCTTCCATTTCTTGGCCAAAAGTACCTCAAAAAGTGTAGCGATGAGTGGTTGCTATTTTGCTGTCAACAGAAAGGTTAGCTTTTTCTTTATAATGAGATCAAATTAATTTCATGTTATGTGAGTAGTGATATTTCGATTAGCCTACCAAAAATTACCAAGAGAGAAAATAATACAGGCGGACTTTTGTTTCATTAACACGTACGAATTAGGCATTCGTACGAAGCATGATCATTTTCACTATTCTTTTTGACACTAGAAGTTAGTTTCGTCGAAATAACCCGCGAACGATAGTCATTTTAGTCAGAAATATATGACACTTAAAACGTCGGCCATTTGTTGGCTGAACATATCGGCTGTTCCCGTGCATGACGTCATTAACCTCAGAAACAATGAGGAAGCGACTTTCTCCTCCGAGGAAGCTAGCTAGACGCCTTTCATAATTTATGACATAAAAAGAATGCCATCGGGAAGTAGAGTCGACGAATAAATCATTTTTGTTGAATGAGTTTGGAGGCTTAAAGGAAAACCTAAACCTCAGTCTCAAACGTTTCCACGGGCGAAGAATTCTTTTCTATCTTTGATAGTTTCGTTTCTGGTTACATTTTCATCGCCAATCTAAAAAACTGAAGCACGGTCTACTATTATATGATCACTAAGAAAATATATCGTGGAAAATCAACAACATCTAGGAAAAATAAGTGTTCCTAGTTCAAAGGAAACGTCATTACCTTTAAAAACAACGACAATAAGGCGGTTCTACCATAAAATAACTTAAATGCCATTTTATTCATATTCTGTCTTTTTGTAGAAATAGTTGTCCTATATCTGATATGAACAACAAAATAATACCTTTCCACGCTATTTTATTCTATAATTGAACTTGAAATTACATTGTGTTCAATGGGGGAATGAAAGAAACACGGGGAAAAATAGTATTTTTCCATAAAATATAAATGCCATTTGCGTAGAAAACTGTCTCTAAGAAGGAAATAACCCAGAGAAATTGAATAAAAATAAAATACAGGCATCTTACCACCTTATTTTTATAGTTATTGAAGAATTAATGCCGTAATTGAAGTCAAAACGCGGTAATTCGCAGGAAAAGGCGCTGCAGTCGGCTCCTATGGCTGGAAAAAAGTGCTCATTTAAAATACATTCTTGGAATAATCTGCATATTTTGTACCTTACTTTTGGGTTTCTTTAGGTAACGCATTGCTTCAGTGAAAGCAGGATTTTTTTGGACAAAATATAAAAAATGTGGAATTTAGTATTTGTTTTGACTCACACAGTCGCGGCGAAACCTCCTTAATGAGAACATCAAATAATTTCAATGCAATGGGAAAAGATTCACAATTTTCTCCTCAGTCATTTAGTCCACATAATATGTCGTTACGGAAGAATACGATACAATCCACTGATACACAAATTTTAAGTTTTTTTTATAGATTACCTACATCGCGTTTACACGCATTGAAAATATAACCCATTCCTTAGCACAACCTCTCACGAGGTTAAGCAAAAGAACATAATCATTGCGTTAGGTGATTGAAAGACGCCATGATTATAAACTAAATTAATCCAATGAGAATTATTTCTGAATCCAGAAGAATATGAATCTTTATACATTAATTGGACAACGGTTACCAAAATCCATAAAAATATTTGACGATAAAAAGTAAAGCATTTTTTTTCTGACAGAGCAAACAAAAACTCAACTGAATTTGGGCGTTCCTTGAGTGAACAGAACGGTACAGATACCCCTTGAGCAGCATGCGTGAAGTGTAAAAAGCTTCGACTTCTAAAAAAACAAACTGATTAGTTGAATTTAAGTTAGTTTGAGCGAAAAATCACATCACCTAGAATTTGATGAATTTGGCCTCATTTTTTAAGAAAAAAACTCTCATCTTTCCAATGATATCAAAATATAAACCCCATTGCCGAACTACTTTTCAATCAATTTGCCTAAAAATATGAGCTGTTTTACATGGGATGGGTGCGCTCCAGAGGGAGAATATTGAAAAAATTAGGAACTTCTAGCACCTAGATTTCGTCAAAAAACTAACGGTGTATAGTTTGAACGTTTTCTCAACTATTTATAAAAATAATCTATTACTCACCACAGTAGTATTTACAGAATCACAAAAAACCTGCTGTGTTGAAGGGTTTTCAGCCGTACGGCAGGAAAAAATGAGTCAAGTTGGAGACTTATGTAGCTTTATTTAATTAATTACTGAGAATGTTGATCATACATAACTATATCTCTACGCCATTAATATTACAATATTTATTTCATACTTGCTACAGACGCTGAAATAAAAAAATAAAATTTGAATATGGTCTCCATTATGACTAGGGATGACTATCTCGCTCAAGCCACCTTAACACGCATCACATTCAGCAAATTTCTTTTTCGGAATATATTAATGGCGTGATTATGAGTTAGCGCTTGTTTTGTGAGACGAAGGAATGCGTATTTTAAAATGGCGATTGTCGACAACAATTTGTAGTCCACGATTAACATCTGGCATTGTTGCGCAACTTTGTCGATCTCGCGATAGAGGGAGGGGGAGGGGAAGGAGCGAATGAATGAAAAGAAAAACAAAATCGAGCAGCAGAAAACAAAAAAAAACAACATCTACGGGCGCATTATGCGAAAATGCTATTACACATAAGGGGGGGGGGACTTCACAGGGACGCATTATTCTTGTCTCCATTGTTGCAGCGACATCGTCCATGAATTCGAATGAACGCGTGTGTGTATGGTGTTTTGGCACATCAGCCGATCATTATTCTTCACTCGCGTCAGTGGTGATCGCATTAAATGACCTCTCCCCCGTGTGTGTGTGTGCAAATAAAAGAATGGATTATTTAAAACTTCGCGGTTTAATGCGACTGTTGGGCGAATGCGTGGCAGAGACTCCATGGAAGTTATTAACTCAACAGCGCGGGGCAATTTATGGGGCGCCCCCCGCCCCCCTCCAACGCCCCCTTCCGTGTTAGGATAATCAAGTACAAGCCCGTTCAAATGCCCATTTCGATCGATCTTTTTATTTCAATTTCTCGCCGATAGAGGGTACACAAAAGCACGTCTCTTATCCCCTAAAATAATGATAAAGCAAATGGCTCCCTTTCAAATCCATACCAAAAATACTCACTATTATGATAATTTCTAATGCACTGAAAGCATCGCGTGCCTAGGTAAGTATTTTTTTTTAAAAGGACTCTCATTAATCAAATGGAAATCGCATGGAAAATAGTAGCAATCTCCGTATCCCATGAATTATTTACCAGAATTCAATTACTAACCAAACTCCAATCATAAGAAAAAATCAATTTTTTTTTATTTTAACTATCTAGATTCATAGAATGATATTGCATGTACATTTTGGGACATGTAGTTACTGAACTGTGAAGAACTGTAACTGTATGGTTACCGAAAGGTACACCGAGCATGGCTGCTGTTTGCCGTTTCATCAAATGTTTTGTCCAATATATGATATAACCCGAGAATTGAGGCACCTAATTCAATCATTGCACGACAAAACAAATTGTTCATTTTCCATGTTTAGTAAGTTTCATGTCCCATGTTCCCAAACAAAGTGGTTTTACAGCAGTAAAGAATGAATCAACATGAATTTTAGCAGCAAACTAACATTGAGGATACAAAATGCACTTGGACGTTTGATCATTAATGAAGAAAACTTGAGAATACAGAACTTTCTAATGTGACAAAACATACGTCAAATGCAACTTAAAGAAAATTAAGTTAACTCAAATAACGAACAAAGTATTCTCCAGAAAATGATATCCCAGCAATTTACTTTCTTGTTGGAATTAAACGCTATCGACGACATCGTATGCTCAATGTAAGTATTTCATTCTGCCAAACATGTCGCATTACGTAAATGTTAATTTTTGAAATGATTTTCATCGGAGTCACAAGAGGTTTTAAGAATAAACAATATGATTGTTCCAAAAATATCATAAAAAAAGAATGAAAAATTATTTTTCGATAGAAAATTTTAAAAATGTGAACTTTACGCGAAAAATTTATCAAAATTTAGAACATTTTTCACTTTCGTTGGTAGGGAATATTTTCACCGTAAACCAAACTTTCAATTCGCCATACACAAGTAATTTAAGGCTACAATTAAGGGAATTTAACTATCGCAACGTGTATTTTCATGAGATTAAAAATATATCATCTTCATACTCAATCAACTATAATAAATAATGATATTTTATGTGATATTATCTATATTAATTACCCTTTCCCCTCGAAAATTGCGACTGCTTATCAACTTAATTGACTAAATCATTGTTTAAATTTATAGTGTAGTTTCATATGAATATTTTAAGTCTGTGAGTATTTGATGTAATTTTATTGCAGTATAAATATAATTTTCATATTCATAGTTTCAGGAACATTCATTTAATTATGCATGTTTAGGTAAATATAATTCTGTGTACTATCCACTGTCAGTCAAACCCATTACTTGGTGTTCCAATTTTCGGTTTTTTTTTATATATTATCCTATAGAAATTAGCACATCGGTTAAACAATTAATTATTTGATCAAAACTAACGTCAATTCAATTTTACGTTAAACGCTCAACTTAAAGTCCTCGTTTAATCCAAAATAGAAGTCTATCCCAAAATCGGCGAATAGTACGAGATATCCCTTGGTAAAATATAGTTTGTAGCAAGACAACATACCCTAGGGATCCAAACCAGGTGATTATATCAACATTTACGACAGCGTGTAAACACTTTACATTTTCACAACAACGCAACTTCATCGATGCGATGCCTCAGGATCCCAATTCCTCCTCCTCCCGACAATTGACTACCGTCTCCATATGCGTGGACGACGCGACGCCCGCGGCGAACAAACGAAGTGCATTCCGCGACAGAGCAGCAGCAGCAGCCGACCCGACGCGTGCGAATTCACCCTTAATTAAACAAGTGACGCGCGAGCGTGCCCAGAATGCACCACGCACCATGCAGCGGGAAGGGGCGTTGAAATAATAATAATATGCTGCCCCCCCCCCCTCAACCCCCGTTACAACAACCGACCGGTTGCATAGCGATGCGTTCGTTCGCGCAAACGGTACCTGCATTTCCTGCTGGGAAGGAGACGGTGAAACTCTATAGAAGGATAGGAGTAGGGATAGGTGGGGAGGGAGGGTATAGGGGTTGCGGAAAGAGCGAAGAGGTGGTGAAGGAAGGACAGAAGAAAGGGGGAGGGGAAGCGAAGTGAAAGAAAAATAACAAAAGAGGAGAGAAATGAACGAACAAGAGACAGAAACGATTCGAAGCGTTCCCGTTGCCTATCAAAAGAAAAAAAGAGGACTAGACGATTATAATTATGTCAAGAATAAAGCAACCAATTCATATTTCCCATCATCCCCCTCGTTCAGCCCGTGCCCTGGAATATTTTTCGCTAATACCCGCGCTTACTGCAATGTGAACAAAACATCTGATCTTATCCCAACATAAACATAGGGTTAGGGATGAGAATCGATGTCAGATTGTCAACACATCTATATATATTAATCTTGTAGCGTGTCAGTCAGTCAGTCATTCTGTATCCATATTGTTTATTTCTCTATCAAGTTTTGAGCTAGAGAAATTTTATGATAGCTTTGAATGTTGTAGAAAAGTACTAAGCTATGTCAATTATGAGTACTAGTAACTTCAACGAAGTAAAGCCTTCATCGGTCAAGTATATTAGACAAATGAGGTTTGGTGCATTAATTGTGGAATCTCTGGTCTGTATGATTTCGTAGTAATTTTGGATTTTTAGCAGTTGGTGGTGCAAAGAAAAATGCAAAAAAACCGTGGTTTTAGAGAGTTTAAACTTAGTTAGATTCCGGGGACTCAAGTTTTTCGGGACTCCCGGGTTCACTTAAATAGGTTAGCATATGAAACGAATGCATTACATACAGAATTAAATGGTTAGCTATTAAGCTCATAATCCGTAAAAACTGCTGAACATCGATGAATTTATTTTGGTTAGCAACGGTGAAGTAAACAAACAGTACTCATTAAATTACAATCAGTTACAAACCGTACCTATGGGCATATAAACGTTGTTAATTTATCATTTTCGGGTAAATGTTGATTGCACTTCGATGTCTGTATTACTTTATTTTTATTTCCCTTGATATACAGCTACTTTTACGCGAATGAAGGCGAAATTCGGCAATTAGTCGAGTTGAAATTGAAAGGTAGGTACAGTTAAGTGTGCCAATCGAAGTTATTTAATGAAGATATTTACAAATCATCCGGGTGAATGTTTAAATGTATGCCACTCCAAAACAATAAGGTTCATGTCAAATTTCTGTAAACTCAACGTTAATATCTATCTATATATATTAATTTTGTAACGTGTCAGTCAGTCAGTCATTCTGTATCCATTTTGTTTATTTCTCTCTCAATTCTTGAGCTAGAGAAATGAGGTTTGGTGCATTAAATGTGGATTCTATGTCTGTATGATTTGGTAGTAGTTTTGGATTTTTAGCAGTTGGTGGTGAAAAAGAAAAATGCAAAAAATCGTGGTTATTAAGCTCATAATTCGTAAAAACTGCTTAACAACGATGAATTTATTTTGGTTAGCAACGGTGAAGTAAACAAACAGTACTCATTAAATTAAAATCAGTTACAAACCGTATGGGCATATAGACGTTGTTAATTTATCTTTTTCAGGTAAATGTTGATTGTACTACGATATCTGTATTACTTTATTTTCATTTATTTTATTTGCCGTGATATATAGCTACTTTTACGCGAATGAAGTTATTTAGTGAAGATATTTAGAAATTATCCGGGTGAATGTTTAAATGTATGCCACTCTTAAAACAATAAGGTTCATGTCAAATTTCTGTAAACTCAACATTAATATAATCAATTAAGTGTTTTGATATTGCCGCTCCCTTGATTTGGTTTTATTGCATAATATATGCGATTAGCTAGCGTAAGTGAAATGAACCTCAAGAGTTTTTCATGCATTAAAGTGTAAATACTAGATACCTACCATAGGTCGTAAACGTTGGAATACACTTGCGTGTGCCACTGTCTCAATATTGGTACAAACTTCACGGCGAAAGTTTAGAAGTATTACTTATACCATTACGAATGTTATATGAATGTGCGAGAAACTGACCTCGGAGATAATTCATTACCAGTATTTGTTAATGTATTTCAAATATTGCTCCCGTGCTTGCTGTTTTAGGGAAGTAAAATTGTCAGTGGGGCACCTAAAACAATGCAATGTTCAAAAAATGCATTGGCTCTCTGCGTGATAGAAGGCGGAATTTTTTTGCCCTCATCTTTTTATCTACCTATGACTACCCAACCGTCGCGTCGGAGTGACTTGTATCTCAAAAATGGTACTCTCCTCAGTCAACTACAGTGAGCACTGCACAGAAAAATGTATAGATTGCACAGAAAAATGAATAGATAAAAAAATTTCAATAGAATTTACTTTTTTTATTCCTTGTTTAATCATAAAAAATATTTTTGTTTAGTATAAAATTTAAGAAATATAAATTTTAGCAATAGTTTATTAGTATTGTGAAAGAAAATTGAAATGTATTGAAAATTTTTATTTGGAAAAGTATATTTTATTTATATTACCTTTTGTATCAGGGTTGATCAATTATATTTAATGTATATTTCTTTCTCGATTTTGTAAGAGCTAATAAGTTAATTTATTTATTTTCATATACTTATTAATAATATTTGTTAGGAGAGAAATTCTATTCGTTTATAAAGGTATCTAGTTTTTTAAGAATTAAATTAAATTTAACCCTAAAATTTACTCTTTTCTTTTTTAATAAATTATTTTTTAGGTTAAAAGATATTTGACTTTTCTTTACTCCAAAATGTTTACTTATGTTTCAAAAACTATTCTCAATGTTTTTTTTTTCATTTTTGGGAAACATATACACTCATTTAGGCACATTTCCCACTGCTTCCACTTGAGTAGTGCAAAAAAAGGAAAAACACTAAGTTCACACCAGACAGAGACTGCCTACAAAGCAGGCAGCAGGTTTTATTGTATCAATAGTTGAGAGAGTCCGACGGTCGATATCTTTCCCTTCAACAGTTTGTCACCGATGTTTTCACATTTTCAATGGTTTTCTTAGATGGTTTACTTCGATATTTTCCTCCAGTACTCATCTCGTACAATCATAACCTGTAATTTCCTATTTGTAGACAAGCATTTTTCTGCTAAATTGATACAGATTGAAACACGCATCAGATAATGATCTTAATCGTCGTCAGTTGCGAAAAAGTGAATTTTTTGTACAAATATTATCAAAGTTATTCTGAAACCATCATGTCGAAAGGTACCTACTCGATAATAAATTCCACAATTTTAAAATTGCCCATAATTAGGTATCAGACGTGAATCGAATTATAAATATTTCTTTCAACTTAGTTCGTATGCGGCCGTGACGTCGACAACTTGTGCCAACAATAAAAGTACACGAAGATATCTTCGAGGGTACAGCTATCGACGAATCAAAATCGATTTTTTCCCCGGATCGATAGTTTAGCTTTGAGATTTTTTAGATATCAACTATGGATAGTAGTATCCTCTCAATGTTCTTGTATATACATCTACGTCTACAAAATACCCTACAAGCCACCTCAGGGGTGTGTGGCAGGGGGTGAGTATTCACCAACATGCATCACTCTATACTCTAGAGTTAGTGTAACTACTTCTAATTATGCATTAGCATACATCGCTAATGCTTGTCATGAGGCGAAGCCTCACAAGCATGCACGACTACACTACAGATGTCATCACAATGGAGGGGGACCGTCAATATACATGCATTCTACAACTACACAGATGGACAGAGACTCAAGACCCATGTAGAAAACATGCACGGCGTGCTGCTAGTACTAGGTAACAGATAAGTATTAAAGTATTAGGGAGTACTACTACTACTACAAAGAGCTACATTACCTATCGACAAACCTAGATAAAAGTCTCATTGGCAACTGTTATGGTCCCTTATCGATCGTGGGAAAAATGACATTTTAAATCTGTCCGTTTTGCAGTCTAGTTCCTTAATTTTATTCTCATGATCTGATATACCGTAGTATGTCGGATTTCGTAAAATATTACCAACGTCGTCAGAGAATAGACCGGTTTGGAACTTACATAATAGATTGAGTCTAAATTTTAATCGACGGTCTGAAAGATTTTCCCATCCCAGTTGCTGCAAAAGGTCAGTAACACTAACGAGATTATCACAAGGGCCTTTAACGTATCTTGCCGATCTTCGCTGCACGCGCTCTAACTCAGTTTCCAAGCCTATCTCATAAGGATCCCAAATACTAGCAGCGTATTCCAAGTGGGGTCTAACGATCACAGGGGGTAAATGAGGAGCGAAGTGTAAATGGACCAGTTTTATCTTTCTAGTGTCAGTGAAGGAGAATAGGAAGATAGACAACTAGTAAGTGCGTGTTATATGGTGCACACAAACGATAAAATAACTTAAAATGAAGGCAATACGGGTGCCTGAATGTGTCCTCATGGACGAGGTTAATAACAGTGAAGTAAAAACTAACCTAAGGAAGTACAACTAATGCCTAATCTTGAACTTTTCTTTTCCATAAAATTTTTAATGGTTTTTTGGGGATCGCAGGGTCCAACTGGAAACCTGGACAACGAGGTTTTAAATTCCTTACCTATTTTTGCTTTTTATTTGGGAAAATATGCCAGGTTTTTTGGTCTCTGATGCTGGGACTTACTTCGTGGTCCCTTTATACACTTTGTGGTCGCCTTATATATACTCTTTGGTCACCTGACTCGGTGGAAATCCAGTGATGAATTTACGTATTTCTATGCGCAGGGATAATACCAGCTCTTTCAACAATCCTAGAGTCGAATAAAATATTTCATTGAGCTAATTTTTTCGAATATGCATTAAAATAAGTTCCCGAATACGATACTGGAGCGAGCTCTTGTTTTATGCCAATTGGCCGAGATGAGGGAAACATTGTGGACATTAATTTCTTCGCTTCCAGCAAGGGGCGAGCAGAGGACGATAAAAGATTGAAGAGGATATGTTTGAAAGGGAGAGGGCCAAGAGATGGACGGACTCACCACCACCAGAGGGAAGGGGAGGAGGGGGGTGTCAGGAGGGAGGGGGGTGTGTCGCGCACGCATATCCCGGAGAGGGTGGTGAGGGGGGTGGTGCGACAAATAGAGAGAGAGTGGGTGAGTTGCCAAGCAACGGATCCGGAGCAGAATGAATGAGTGGATGAATAGAGAGGGGAAGGGGAAGAGTGCTCCTCCATTATATATATATATATATATATATATATATATAAAATGGAGGTGCAAAAAAAAAATTTTCTGTCTGGATTTGACTCATTTTCATCTTCCCCACCAAACCCTGTGTTCGTCCTTTTATGTGTACCTATCCATTTCCATTTTCCTATGAATGTATGAATTTATTCGCGCCTTTGAGCGTCATTTTTCGTATGATTGAGTATATATATATATATATATATATAAAGAGAGGAGGGAGAAAGACAAAAGAAGGAGGGGAGGCGAATAAGTGGAATCGAAGAGAAAGGAGGAGGGAGAGCCACAGGTTGACGCTGAGTGGGGAGTGGTCCATGGTCGGTGGGTGGGAGGGGCAGCAGCATTGTGACGTCGGGAAGAGGAGAGTTTTATGAATCGCTGGGTGGAGTGGGGGTGGGGGGTGAGAGCGGGACTTAAACGCTATTATTAACCTTTGTTGAGTTTGTTCTTGATCACTTTTCATTAATTGTACGCATGTATCTTAGTTACCATTGCCATTATCCATACCAAGAAATAGATTTTCAATGCTCTCATTTTCACCTTTCGTTGCGAAGGCTAGATTCCGAAATGAGGATTTTCAGCCCAATTAAATCAACGAATCATCTTTCATATAAGCAAAAAATCAACAGCCATTGATGCTGTTTTCGTATTGAGGCTATAGCAATGTTAAGCGTTCAAGCCTGCATTGACAACGGAGTAGACCTTTTCCATCCCCACCCATGGATATTCGTTCCCCACTCCATTTTTGTCAGCGCCGCCTTCACAGTTTCCCCGTTGGGCTTCTATGTACCACCACAGAAGGCGACCGCAGGTGGCGACAGTTAAATTGTGGCGGCTTGGAAGTATAGACCCTTCCTTAAGCCCTGATGATGCTAATATTAAATAGGGAAACGTTGGCGAAAGGAATTTGATATATTTTTTTAAACATTGACCAACCCTCCATTAAAAAAACATACAATTTATAAAGCTGCGTTCTCATGTCCAGCCGATTCTGCGTTGCGTCGCCGCGACTTTGTTTTCTCGGAGGAATATTTTGTTTAGCTAATATTTCTAATGAAAGTGTTGGAAGTCTTAGATTATTATTAAATAAGGGTTTAATTAATTTAATACCTATAATATCTTCATGATGATTTCTTATTTGTTCAGCTAACATAGCTGCACCTGCTACTTTAAATCTGTTAGGGGAAATCGGTCTTTTTAATGGTTTAATTTCTTGAAGTTGGCTTTCAATGTCTTATTTTAGCATTTCTTTCTTTTTTTAAAGAGCTTGTCACACTTTATATTTATTTTCTTATTCTCAAGATGGTGAGGTTTTCTCTTGTTTATATTAATTTGAGATCTGGTCACTATCTTGAATATTTATTATTATTTTTTCATTGATTTAATCTCAATTTAAATATATTAAATGTTAGTTTTTTGTTTAATTTATCTTATCTCAAGTAGTTTATTTAAAAAAACGCTTTGTGGTGCCGTAGATGTAATTTTATTACCTTATATGAAAGAGATTATGGCGGAGTGCTCTCATGCGACGGGAGAAAACACGAGACGATCTCGATCCGCACCGCAAAGCATTTCGGGATACGTCCGATTTCTCGAAGATAAAAAGGTGCTTGGGATACGTACGGTATCAACTATTGCAGAATATAAAAAGAGTAATTAAATGGATATTCCAAACGAGGCACGATTTTCAATGCTTACCCCGAAATTTACGAAATCCCATCTCCTGGCAACCGAATCTATTTCTCGATCCTGTTCCGGAAATTTAAATCATCAATAAAAGAACTTCCTTGACCGTGATTGGCTAGCCAGTGCGGAAGTTAAAGGACGCAAAATCTGGTGCATGAGGGCATGTTACGTTATTTTTTGCGAAAAATCATTTTTCCTAGAAATTGACCTCATTTTAAATAAAAAAACTCCAATCTATCCAATGATATCAAAATATTAACCCCTTTCCGAAATACTTTTAGAGCAATTTGCCTAAACATTTAAAATCTGTTTTACATGGGATGTATTACGACCCTTGTGCTCCAGAGGGAGAATATTAAAAAAAAAAAAAGGAATTTATAGCACCTAGATTTCGTCAATAAACTTATGGAGTGTAGTTTTATTTTTAATTTTTTCAACTATTTATAAAGATTAATCTATTAATCACCGTAGTAAATATTACAGAATCGCAAAAATTAACTTGAAGTTTTGAAGGCTTTTCAGCCGTACGGCGTAAAAAATGAGTCAAGCTAGAGATTTTAAGTAGAAATATTTATTTAATTACTGAGAGTTTTTTTCATGTATAACAAAATATTTTTGTGCCATTAATGTTTCAATATTTACTTCATACTTCTTAAAGACGCTGAAGTTAAAACATATAATTCGAATATGGCCTCCATTATGACTAGGCAGTGACGTAGCAAGCATTTTGGTTAGGGAGGGGCGTAATGTGAAGCCTGGGGGGAATACAGTTTTATTCATTACTTATTGCAGTTTATTTATAGCCACTTTTTTATAGAAAACAGCTTTGTTATTACCTTTTTCCCCTCTTGAACCCTTGTATTTTTCATTCAAAAAAATACATGGTAAAACTAAAGTAACAATATGATTTGGAATTTCAGGGGGGGCTGAGGCCCCTCAAGCACCATTTTCACCTTTCGTTGCGAAGGCTAGATTCCGAAATGAGGATTTTCAGCCGACTTAAATCGAAGTCCTACTACTTACATCTTTCATAAACGCAAAAAATCAACAACCATTGATTTTGTTTTCGTATTGAGGCTATAGGAATGTTAAGCGTTCAAGCCTGCATTGTCAACAGAGTATACGGCTAAATGAATCCCCCAGACATATATAAATCCCCCTGGCTACGTGCCTGTGACGAGGGAAATATCTCGCTCAAAACTACCTTAACTTGAAAATGTTCACGAGCAACAACCCCCTCCAGGCCCCCTTCCCCCCCCCCCCCCACCAACGTCCACTCAAACGAACGCAATCAACCAATCAAGAGAGAGAGAGAAGACAAAGCACAAACGGCGAGCGAGCCGTAGTATCTAGACTCGCTAGGTGGGGAACAGAAGAGGCGGGGTCATATACGCGGAGGTGCGCAGCGGCGGGGCCCGAGTGGAGGCTGCTCTCTCTCCTTTATTAGGATTAATTAGCGCGAGGACGTGCGTAGACGCAAGAGCCGCCTCTATTCACTATTCACCCACTCACTCTCTCCTAGGATAGACACTATGTCTGTTAATGAGTGAGAGTGGCACGATAGTGAAATCGCGCTGAACGGTGTGCTGAAGTAAAAGTCGTGGAGGTAAAAGGATTATGATGTACGTGAAAATTCCACGGAGAAAAAAAATTGGGTGTGCTTATATGACCACACGCTGGAAGTGAAAACTTCTTTGACCGATTTATATTCCCAAATAAATCTGAATAAAAAAGGATAATAAGGTACAATCATTTTAAAAAAATGAATATTCCATTTATGTAAATTTTATTTTTTGTTGACAAAATATGTATCTATCTGAAAAATAGGTATTGTACTTTCGTCTGAATAATATAACACTCATTTAATTCTCTTATGTTAATTATATATCTGTTCTAATTATTCTAATTAACAATTCTCATCACCATTGGTTACATCTTCAATCACCATTTCCTCATTTTCATCATTTTCTCGCATGTTATTTTCATTATTCACATGAAGTATTTGACTTATTTTATTACTATTCCTACATAATTCTAGGAAAAAAAACTATTGGCTTATGATAACTAAAGTAACTAATAACCTTTGAATTTCAAGATTCGGTAAAGAATACGAACAGGGAAATAATGGTACGCGATTTAAACGGTGCACTTTTTCCCGCTTACCGCTTGTCCTACCATCTGTTGGCAGTTATGCGCACTGTTAGGACAGCGGTGCTGTCGTCTGACGACGGTATTGGAACTACGTCGCCGAAGCAAAAAGTGCGGTACGGTACGTGACGCGAGTTTGCTCTTTCTCCCCCATGATGCCAAAAGTGCCCAATGGGCCAAAAGAAGTAATCACTTGAAAAAAAGCATACGCTTTGAGCGAGACTCGAACCCTGATCCTTTCCATGTGCCGTCGCCATAACATAAGCTGGTACCTAGGAATCATTCTCCCCCCCCCCCCCTGTTGATTTTTATGGGCTTTGAGGGAGATTACATGTTCTCGACTGTCACCGCGATGTAACGAAGTGCAGTCGAATCGTTCGCATAGCACCACCGTCCACGAGGTTAAATTCTTATCTGGGTTTCCCTCCGGGTTAGGCCAGTTAGACCTTTCTCATTCAGAGCCTTGATAATGGCAGGAAAGTCTCCTGCCGAAACGTCGGCGATTATGAAGAGCCAAACCCGGTGGGAAACCCGAGAAGAACTCGTCAGCATCATTCGCCGGAAAATGACATGACGAGGTTAAAGTCCAGCTTTAAACACCTTTCTCTGATCAATTTCCGTTTTCTGTCGTCCGCCAATCAACGCACTCGATGAAGTTTCTCGAAAGTTGAACGGATAAAATAAGAAAACCCCTCGAAAATCTCGAGAATAACTGATGTGCTCACCTTTCTGATGTGATGATGTCGAGAATCCAGTGTGTGATGGAATACATCTTATCTGGGCAAACTCCCAAAGTTTGGCGCATAGCGCGAAGTCTCCAATACAACCATCACACGCTGAATAAAAGCGTGCTGCTTACCATAAAGCAGCAGGCGGTCGATAGAGTACTAGCACTCACCACTGCCCGGAAGAAACTCCTCTGTCGGCCTCGGTGGCGGCGGGGTAACGTCCTCGCCTGCTAACCCAAAGGTCGCGGGTTCGAATCCCGCCTGGGGAGGATTTTTCACTTCCCAGGACATGGTTGTTTGTGTTGTCCGTTATGAATTGTTAATACACCTGATGTAAAGGCCCAATGAGTGGCTGTTTTCGGGGGTGTTGTCAAATAAAAAAAAAGAAGAGGAGCAGGGCCGTGAGGGAAAATTCCACCTTTCTCCTTCATCGGTCCCGTCTCTTTCGACCACCTCCGCCTGTCGTCGTATCCCCGCCACCCGTCCAAGAGGTTGAACGTTTCTGGAAGGAGATCTACGAAACGTCGAAGCCATTCAACGGAGATACTCCGGCCATAGGCCTCTTTAAAGAGTTGTGTGACCACCACCTACAAGATGTGGATGGACCTCTTTCAGTCACCGAAATTGACGTGAAGAAGGCCTTCGCTGGCAAGAAAAACTTCTCGGCTCCAGGAATGGATGCAAGGATAGCCTGCTCATTGATAGGTGCATATGCCAGGATGCCATCCGGCATAAGCGAAACCTATCAATGGTCTGGGTGGACTACAAGAAGGCTTTTGACACCACTTCGCATGAGCTTTTGATCGCCATGCTGAAGTTGATGAAAGTCCACCCAGAGGTAGTGCCCTGCATCCAACGCCTGTTACCACTCTGGAAAACGCGCTTTGTTCTGACTTAAGGCAAGCGGTCAGTTTCCACAGAGTTGGTAACATACCACCATGGCGTTTTTCAAGGCGACAGCTTGAGCCCCTTACTGTTTTGTATTTCCCTCCTACCCCTGTCCCTTAGGCTGCGACGAGGTAGAGGGTGCATGTGCAGTGTTTCAGGTGACAGGAAGCATAAGGTCACCCATTTGTTCTATATGGATGACCTGAAGCTCTATGATTCTAATGCGAAAGACCTTCGCACTGCCCTTGACACCGTACTGGAATACAGTGGGGCTATAGGGATGGAGTTCGTATTGGACTAGTGTGCATCCATCCACCTGACGAGAGGAAGATTTTCGGAGATCAAGGAAGACGTGCAACTTGTTGACGGGAGCGTCATTTGTCACCTCGAGGACGATGATAGCTATGAATATCTCGGCGTCCCCCAGCGCCGAATGCAGTAGGTTTCAGCAGTGAAGGGAAGGCTCACCGCCAAATACAGACAGACTCTCAGGAACATTTGGAGTTCTGAGCTGTCTGGCATGAACAAGGTTCTTGCCACGAACATGTTCGCGGTTCCTACACTGCTTTATACCTTCGGATGCATGAAATGGAACGTCAACGAGTTGCAGAACCTCCATAGGGCAACGAGGAAGATGATGACCATCTATAGAAGTCTTCATCCGAAATCATTCGTCGCCAGATTGTATCTCCCTCGCAATGTAGGTGGTAGAGGACTATTGAGTCTGGAGTCTCTCTACAACAGAGCTGTCCTGGGTACGGCATGCCGAGTGTTTTAAAGCAGGGACCCCCTGCTCAATCTCGTGAGAGATCACGAGAGTGCGGGAGCAGGGGCGTTTCTCTTCCAGGCGGCAAAGAGGTTAGCGGACGAAACCGGTCTCGACTTCGACCCGTCATCCGACGGAAGCGACAATGACACGACTATTTCGTCATTGTCATTGACGTCCTCAAGCTCGAAATAAAAAAAGCCGAGCAGAAGGCTTTGCTCAAGGCGCATACCGATAAGCCCATGCATGGATGTTTCTATCGAGACATCGAAAAGCACGGGTTATCGAAGGAGCTGACGTTTGCCTTCCTACGATCCGCCGCGCCGGTCTGAAGTCTGAGACCGAGGGTTTTGTTCTCGCGTGCCAGGATGGTGTCATAAATATACTCGTGTACCGCTGAATTATATTCAAGGCGGAGGTTGCGGACACGATATGCAGGGCGCGCCGAGCCCAGCCGGAGACCTTGAGTCACCTTCTTTCCGGCTGTAGTTATTACACAAGGTCGGCGTATTTAGCTCGTCACAACGCGGCCCTGCGGGTGTTATACTTTCACCTTCGACACCATTATGGCGTCGACGAAACACATGTGCTGCCCTATGCCCCTGGAGATATTGAGTCCATCGTGGAGAACGATAAATGCACAATATGGTGGAATTACTCCTTTTCCACCACCAGGCAGTTGGAGGCGACCAAGCCTGATATCGTTCTCCTCGACCACCTCACACGCTCCATGTTCGTGATCGAGTTTTCGGCTCTGGCTGAAACTAACATGGATGCGAAGGAGATGGAAAAACGGACGAAATATCAAGACCTGCTTTTCGAACTTCAACAGATGTACCCCGGACACTCTGTGAAACTAGTGGTCCTCATCATAGGTGTGCTCGGTGGAATCAAGGGCTCGTGGTAAATAACATCGTGTGTATTCCGTCCTGCGTGGCACAGGCGGAATCACTAGTTTCACGCATGCAGAAGGCCGTTATCCTGGGGTCACTCCATCTACTGCGTACGCATGACCCGACAGCAGCGTAGCCACTCATCCGATAGGCGTCGGACGTGGCAACGATTACTGCCCAACACCTCTGGAGTCTCCGGCCATTATGACGGCAACGAAACCTGATGCTTGCCGGGGACGTGGAGGGGATGTTACAACTGTAACAATTTAATAATATATACAACTACAAAACGTCGGCAAAAAGTTATAAATATTTTTCAACTCAATTGACCCATATCTCTTGAAATAATAATAATAAATATACAAATATATATTCGTTGGGAAATTTTCGCCAATTGGCCACAAATACATAAAATAAACTTACAGGAGGTGAGAGAAAGAGATATAGATATAAAAAGGATTTGTTCTTACAGAACGTTTCGGACCGGTTTGTCCTTCCTCAGCTTTAGAAGTGACCATTTATTCACCTTTTTATATCTATATCTCTCACCTCCTGTAAGTTTATTATATGCATATATATATATATATGAGTTCGTGGAAAATCACACACGCGATAATTTAAATAAAAATAAACTTTGCCACAGGTGGGGCGGAAATAAATATTTATTTCCGCCCCACCTGTGGCAAAGTTTATTTTTATTTATATATATATATATATATATATATAATTTTCACTAAAAATTATGAAACCGGCTGTTTTTTCTTTAACCATCATTATTCAATGATAAGAAGAAAAAATCCTAAATCGATTAGAAAGAAATTGTCTTAGAAAGAGTTAACATGTTACACATCTAGAGTTCTCTCGCACTTAAGGTCACCAACCACTTTGCAGACTGTGGCAACAGTGCTATTGGAACGAATTGCACATCCGAATTCGGGCCGAGCTCAAGGATGCTTCTCTTCGGTGATCGAGTGGGAACCGTTTATTCGATTGAGGCAGACCGTTCGTCGCCCTCGGGGGTCAGGATACGGGCTCTCTTCAAATCTCTGACCACTACACTGATTCACATATATGCACAACCCATAACGTTTTCGTGCGCTCATTTTTATTCCTAGGGAACCAACAGCATGAGGGACTCAAAAAGGTCTCAATTTCGCCACATTTTTCATCTAATTTAATTCATCAATCCATCACAGTCCATCCGATGTTGGGAGCCCTCAAAGTCGCCTTCAAAGGTACTCAAAAGAAATCCATATCCCCGTTCCTCCTTCCGCTAATTCTCTCCGATCTCCGACGCCCAAATATAATAAGGGACCTGACTGACCCCTGGTTGCCTAGCGATGCGCCCGCAAACGGAAGGAATTCCCTCTGCGAGGAGGGGACGCGACGGGCCTTCCCCCACCGGCGAAATTAACAACTAGGCTCTCGCCCCCGCGTATTAATCAAGGCGAGGAGACTCGTCTAAAAGGTCATAAGGTCCCTTTTCAAAAGGTCTGATTAGGGCATTGAAATAACAGCGGCGCTCGAGGGAAGAACAGCAACCAAGGGTATGTGTGGGTCGAAGGCTGTGAGTCTAAAAATTGAGAATAGTCCAGGCCAGCTTCTACGTAAGGATAGTATGTACATGCTATCGCTTCACCCTCTAGTGACCAAATCTTTTAGCTTGACAAGAGCTGGTTATTGACCACTTAATTTTAAAAGGATATTTTTGGAGAGTCGGTCATCAAAACATCAGATCAAATGTGTAATTTCTCGTGTGATATCCTCCTCTCGCTGGAGCCATTGCTCATGCTGGAGGTTCAGTAGATTAAACTATTTTTTCATTACATTTGGCAGGAGTATCCTCCATTTTAGGAGCAAATAATTTTATTATAACAGTATTTAATATAAAATCACCTGGTACAAAGCTAGATCAATGACCACTATTTGTTTGAGCAGTAGTAATTACCGCAGTACTATTATTATTTTTATTACCAGTATTAGCAGGTGCTATTACATTATTATTAACAGACCGAAATATTAATAAGTACATCATTTTTTTGACCCAGCGTGTGGAGGAGATGCAATATTATATCAACACCTTTTCTGATTCTTTGGTCATCCTGAAGTATATATATTTTAATTTTACCTGGATTCGGTATAATTTCACATTATATTTCTCAAGAAAGGGGAAAAAAGGAAACCTTTGGAGTTTTAGGAATAATTTATGCCATAATCGCAATTGGTATTTTAGGATTCGTAGTATGAGCCCACCATATATTCACCGTAGGAATACATGTATACACTCGAGCACATTTCACTTCTGCAACAATGGTTATTGCTGTACCAACTGGTATTCAAATTTTTAGTTGATTAACTACTTTACATGGTTCTTAATTAAATTATAATCCCTTCATTAATGTGAGTTTTAGGTTTCGGATTCCTATTTACAGAAGGTGGATTAACTGGATTTGTATTAACAAATTCATCAATTGATATTGCTATACATGATACTTATTATGTTGCAGCTCATTTTCATTATGTACTTTCAATAAGAGCTGTATTTGCTATTATAGGAGGGCGGAACCTCTTGCCAAAGTTTCGAACATATATATTTTCTTCTTCATGGCTACAATAAATAAATAAAAACGTAAATTTATGAACAATTGTTTTTGACTCATTAATTATGTTGAAGAAACAAACTATAATACCATGCCTGGAGGTGGAAAAATTAGATTGATAGAGGAGGAGGTCCAAATATGGGCTACATGTTTCATTTTATGGTCTACTGTGCTAACTTATATTATTTTTTAAGATGTTAATGTTATTATTCAACCTACAACAAATCGTATATAAGACAGGGTAGTAATATACACGTAAAGCCTTCAACTTTTTTTCAAATGAGTCTATTTCAAAAAGTTGTCAAAATGAAATGATTTCAATAAGTGGTCTAAATATGGGCTAGTGGGCCACTCATAATGTTAATTTTAAAAATAAGACAAAAATAAACTCATAATGCTGAAAAATGATCCCAAAAAATACTAAAGGTAGTAAAAATAAGGTAAAACAAATGCTCTCAAACGTTGCTAGAGTTATTATTTGCAGAAATCACACGCATACGCCTCTTTTTCTGCCCCCTGCGCACTCTATGTGTACCCACATCTGGCACATGATACATTGAACCCACGTTTCTCCTCTCGTGTCCTGAGAAAACAGTCCATCACAGAAGATGCAGGTTGCATCATTGCAGTCAGGGCGTTCTTCTGAGGATAGGTCGCTGTCATCAAGCATCGGCTCCCCATGATCTTCCCCGTAGTCTGAAGAAGACTGGCTCCTCTTTGCCCTCTTTGTGTTCCACTCAGCTTTCTTTCTTGCAAGCTTAACCTTCCTGGTTTTCATAGCTTCGCCTTTCCCAGACCTCTGAAAGAGTTTTTTCCTGAACTTGCTTTTTTCTGATTTATCCAAGGATCTGCGCAATTCGTCTCTGTAGGGTGTGCCTGTCACAAGATACGGTTTCGCAGATTTGCGACCTCGGTTGGTCTTCTTCTTTGAGACTGTAGGCACTGGATTGACTTCAGATGGATAAATGTGTTTGGATGACCCAGTAACTCCAACCTGACCGGAATTGGGAATATTGGAGGCTAGGCGATCCGAGGCAAAGTCCTCACCAGGTGGTGAAAGAGAGGATGATGGTTGGATGGCTTGAGATTGAGAAGATGGCTGACTTGAGGGACGAAGAGAAACTGAGCTACATGTATTCGCAGCTTCTATTTCTGTTGCAATGAAATCTATATAATTGAAAATATTTTTGTTTAGCGGCCAAATCCCAGTATTTTTGAAACCGTTAACGGCTATTTCTCCGGTTTGCCCTTTGAGGTAGGCCTTTCCAAATAGCTCCATGATGTCATAAGGTGTTACAGGACCGCTAGAGTGTCGCAGCCTCAGACGGATTTCCTCACTGTAGTATGATTTTAATGGGCCCATGAAAGTCTTGTCCAGTGGTTGTAGTTAGTGTGTGGAATGCGGGGGCAGACACACAATGGTCACATGATTCTTCTTCGCCATGTCGATTGCATCCACATTGCATACATGAGAGTAGTGGCCATCTACAATGAGCAGAACTGGAGACTTCACTTGGTTTGGCCTCTTGAATGAAATGAATGAACCACTCAGTGAAGAGGTTACTTTGAACCCAGCCAGATGGATGCGCCCTGCCTACTGAACCAGGTGGAGCACCCTTCATCAACGTTTGACTCATATTTGTGCGGGGGAAAATCACAAAGGGTGGCACAAAATGACCATATGCACTCATGCAGGCAATGATGGTCACCGTTGCGCCTCGTTCGGCGGAATTAGAGCAGAAATCTGCCTTTTCCCTTTTCTTCCAACAACGTACGGAACTTTACTTTGGACAATGGACAAACCTGTCTCGTCCACGTTGTACGTCCTTGAGGCTGAGAACTTGTGCTTATCATAGACTTCCTGTAAAATGGTGAAGAAGGCGTCCACATTCTCTTTCGTGAATCCCAAAGCCCTGGCGTAGGAAGTTCCACATGATTTCCTGAGTGACAGCTGACCCTTGTGGCGGTTCAGAAATAAATCCACCCAAGCCCTTCCTCCAGCTTCATTTTCAAATGGAATGGGCAGATTGTTCCTCATCGCAAGTTGGTTCGCCATTTGCTTCACATCCTTGATGGTGCACCCAAAAAACTTCTGTTCCATAGTGAGTAGGTAGGAAACAAGCGCTTCCTCAAGATCATGTTCCAAGTACGGCTTTCGTCCAAGCTTTATGCGTGCTGCTTCGGTAGGTGTTAAATCACTCTTATTGCTGAGAGTTTGAAGAGTGGTGCGGGGCACATTAAACTCCTTGGAAGCCTTCAGAGTTTTTTTTTACTTTACTTACTTTAAGCCCATTTTCTTTCCCCTCACGGAAATAATTGCCTTTTCCATGTCTTCTGGGTCCCACTTCTTCCTGATATTTTGGGAGAATACTTAGGCTTCATTCTTGGCATCCTAAGCTAAGGAAACAGACGAATGAGCACTTTTCAAAGATACGTCGTATTTCTTACTTGGCTCAGTAATGAACCAAGATATTGCCAATTACGCATGCTTATTTATGTAGTAAGTGAAATTTATGTACCTAGAGGTAGTCGGACGTAGTCACTAATGGGCGAACGTGTTGGTCAGCTACGACTGCTGTCAGGCGAATAAGCGACTTTCCATGTCACATTGAAAAACTCTTCCCACACCGGAATAGGAGGTGGGAAAAAGACATTACTATGTATAACAGAGCTAAGGTTCTAGCAAAAGTAAGCAGTTGAGCTGTAGGTTACTACAAAGTGAATGCGAGATGGAGAAACTTGAACTTTGATATGGCAACAAAGTAAGCATCCACAATTGACGTGTCCGTTGCTTAGCCAAGTAAGAAATACCGAGTAACTATCTCTCGCTCGATTGACTGGCCGAATCCCAAACCACACAGGTGCCTTCGAGGTTGCAAAGTATCAAATAAAATCGTTTTTTTTTTGCTTCTCTCTTGACTTTAAGGGCGTTCACGCAAAAAAAATAAAACTGCAACGGTCACGGCCCCTGGTTAACGTATGTAGTTAATATTTTGCGTTCAGAGTTTTCTGGTCATTTGGTAACGAATTAGAAGACGACGTGAAATATTGGAAGACTTTTGATATTTTTAACCACCTTAATTTTCACACATAAAGAATACCTATTAATTAAATTATCAAGAATAAGCGTTTATCAAAAAGGTTCACGCAGGAATGAAAAAAATATAATTAAAATAGAACGACCGAAATACATTTAAAAAATTACGAAAAAATATGATGTGAGGTTGAAAAATGGTCTAAATATGGGCTAGCCCGTTTTTAGACCAATTTAGCTAGCCCATATTTAGACCATCCGCATGTTTGAGTTACACTTAACGCCAGACATTACGGATAAGCAATATCCATTGTTCAACGTCTCCAAATCGTAATTTAAAATTCCAACTTTGATGTAATAATAAAAAAGTAACTTATGTTGTTCAAAATAATTTTTAAAAATTCTAAACCATTTACCTGAAAAAGTTTTCGAGTATTCAGTAATGAGGGTTATGGACAAAAAACACAATATCTTCCAACATGGAGGAAAACGCTAGCTCAACTTCTCCATTCCTTCTTTCTTATCAAATAGCAGTTACTGCATACACACAATGATTACATGCAGCACCTGCTAGTACCTCATTCATCAACCAGCCCGTATTTGGACCATAGCCCGTATTTGGACCTTCTCCTCTACATTAGGATACGCAAACATTTGTTATGGATATGCGATTGCACAAGTGATATGGTATGCATGGAAATGAGTGCTTAATATTTTAGCCGTTTTTTTATGATCCCGAAAATTGGAAATTTGGTTCATATGAGAATAGATACGGATAAATACAATATAATAGTTTTTACGAAGGAGTGGATGTATTCGTCCAGGTGGGCAGTGGAAATTTAAGGTGTCACTTGGAAAAACGCCGATGAAAAAACTTTGCTTATTCCACATTCACACAGAGCGTGTTATAAAAAGAACAATTAACTTACCTATAGATACCATTGGATCTAGAGAGAGAAAATCTATAAAACGAATTGTCTTCATAACTTTTTGCGAGAGTGTGATATTTTTCCGTCATTGAGCATTGAGCATAATGCCTGCTGCTCACGGTAAAGTTTTCCATGAAAGAGTTTTATAAAAAATTTTACTGAAAGTTTTATAAATCGTACGTAAAACGTACTTGCTTGCTCACGGTAAAACTATTCATAAAACCGCAATGTCCTGCCATCTATGAGACGCTTTGCGAACACGTGAAGTGATAAATGCACTCTCTTTTGGATGACTGTTGGGTTAATAACTATATGTGTATTGTTAATTTACTTACTTTCTGATCACACTCAACGGTGCTAAGGCTCTAACGCATTCTTCTAACAACAAGAAGGATACTGCCTCAACGTTCCATGAACTTCCAGCCATGTTTGTTTACGTTTTCCCTGTTTGGCTTCCCTTGGATACGAGATTATTATCAACGCGATGAGCGGAACGTCTCATTGGTGGTTGCATAAAACGGTTTTATGGTTAACAAGCTCATTTTTATAAAATAAGTCGATTTTATAAAACGTTTTACGGAACATTTTACCGTGAGCAACAGGCATAAGAAATAAAAAGAACCAATCAGCAAGCATCTAGTGAGCTAATGCGGCAGCCGCTGCGGCAATACGAAAGCAAAAATATTTGCGTTGCATCTTTACTCCATGCCGCAACGCAGCCTCACGTGCAGTGCAACTGGAACAGAATATATAAGACGAAACAGTCTCAGAGCTTCATCTATCACTCGGCGCTGCGCAGTACAGAGAGCGTAACTGCGCGGCTGCGGCACGATCACGAAACTAACCCGTTGTTTGCAACAGTTATTTGAAACAGTTGTCCAACAGATACAGTTGAGGCGGCTGCAACCGTTTCGCTCCGACAACCCTCAATTCCACCACTAATTTGTGGATCAAGCAAAGTTTTCCTTTTCAATCATTAACGCAAGGGTACTAGCAGACCTTCTGCCTGAGGTGAACTTGGTGTTTTTCCTTTATTTCGCACTACTCATTTGGACGCACTGGGAAATGTGGCTAAATGAGTTTATGTTTCCCAAAAATGAAAAAACATTCAGAATAGTTTTTCTTCCCCTAAACAGCAATTGCATTGTTTTCTATTTATGAACCCGGGAGTCCCGAGAAAGATAGACTCGCTCTGAAAAAGTGAACCCGGGAGTCCCGAAAAACAAGTCACCGGAATCTAACTAAATTTAAACTCTCAAAAACCACGGTTTTTTGCATTTTTCTTTGCACCACCAACTGCTAAAAATCCAAAACTACTACCGAATCATACAGACAGAGAATCCACATTTAATGCACCAAACCACATTTCTGTAGCTCAAAACTTGAGAGAGAAATAAACAAAATGGATACGGAATGACTGACTGACTGATAAGATACAAAGTTAATATATATAGATAGGGGCATAGAAGGAAAAGGGGGATGATTTTCACGTGAATGGTGAAGGTAAGGGGAAGGGGGAAGAGGAGAGAGCGAAAGGGGTGTGGAGAGGGGGACGAAGAGGGAGAGGGCAAGACGACGCCCCCTCGCCCCCCAACCAGCCCCTGATGACGTCCTCAGAACCCCTCCTCCCCTTTCCCCCTACTCCTTTAAGGATTCGATCAACGTCCCATGGAGTGGCCCTAAGAAGGTCTGAAACGTGCATTCAACATGCAGTCCCTCTCATCACTCCAGTCCAAGACACGTTAAGCGCCCTCTTAGCCTCAATACCTCGGAGCGAAGATGATTACCAATCAAACGCGTTCAAAGATGACTCTTCGGGAATCGCAGTCGTTTTCTACATTGACCGTACCCACGAAAACGTCCGGACTTCCTACCGCACCTCTTTCAAGCGTAGTGACATTTCCCTTTCGCGCTGTCGCCACTAGGGATGTGACATAACGCGCGTATTGCGGTGATTTCGTAAGCATTCGCAAGTGACGTGAATTTTGTAAATCCACTAATCGGTGAGCAGATTTCTACATCTACATAATAATACCCTGCGAGCCGCCACAAAGGGTGTGTGGCAGGGGGTGTTAGGACACCAGCCGTGTAAATTTGTAAAGGAGAATGTTGTAGATAGGTAAAAAGGTGAAGTGTATTTTGGATGTGTTTTCATTGGACTCAGTTTTTATTATGGTCAATAATTGAGCTTGGAAAGAACAAATATTTGTACCTATCCGTTCGGCAATGTATTCATCTTATTTTATCTTGGTCCTGTCGGATGTAGTAAGTACCTAGTGTGGCGTAGAAATGATATTCTCCATTCGCATTTCCGTCGCATTTTGAGAACGAATCCTCTGTCCTCATCATTAAGGAATTCCAACACTTTTAAGCCTAAGACTGTCACCATCTGAATACGTTACGAACGAGGCAGGATGTTAGTATGGTCGCCTTAGATTGGAACGCACTGGCATTAGACCGTAGTCGATGCAACAGCTAATGGTAAATTTTCGCGTGAAAGTTTGCATCTCGGTCCAGACGAATAGCTAAGTCGACATTCGTCACTGGGCGCCTTCGCCTTCGAACTCGTTCTTAGCCCTAAATCTTTTAGGAAAAAAAACAAGTCAGCGAATCGCATGCAAGGGCAGCAATCGTACACAAACAAACACAAACAACCGCAAAATAAGTGCAAAATCTCGGCGTGCACCTAATCCACCGTAGTTCCGTGGAGTATCGAAATTTACATCAACATACAGGATAAATTAATGCGCACAACAGCAATATGGCATACACTTCTCATTCGGTGCTTGGATTTGGGTGCATGACTCATTTTTTCGTAAAAAAAATCTCAGTTCCGAGTCTTTGAAAGGGAAAAAACACCAAGGTTAACAATTTATTTTGATATCAATTACCCAAATATCATGCATTCTCTATTATATCCACATCATAAACATAATTTTGAGATGATTTTGATATAAATCAGACCAAAAACGTGTTTGCCCCACCCCATTTTTATTGCCAAGAAACGGATCTTGGGACGTGGGGTAAATCTGACCCCAAAATAAAGATGGAGTAGCACGCGAAATATTTGGGTATTTTGGTATATGGTTGTCCTAGGTGAGTACCGTCAGTATCCGAATTTTCAGCTTTGAATTACTTTCTCCGATATGATTATGCCTAAAATTATTGGGCTAAAAGTGTCCATCATCCAGCGAATGAATACACAATTACAACGAATAACAATTCAAGACAACCATAACCCTTTCCGATCTATTCCATGAATTGAGTCCCACGGTAGTGAACGGTGAACGGCCTAATAGTCCAGAGCCTTCTCCCATTGGCGGAAGGGTCCTGGGGCACGTACCTACCGGGCAAGATACCTCTGGGAACCCCCATAGCTTAACCAAAGCTGCGGGATTTTCTGGTCGCCTTGACGTGGGAAACCGCACAGGCGGTTGAAGGGGTTGCAACCGACGTCCCTTTTAATGCGTTAATATCGCACAGCAACCGTGAAGAGGGTTTAAAACCGAGCCCACCACAGCCGACCCTTTGGACGAAGATTCGATGGTGGTGGAGGTCGATAGCACAACGGTTTCGATTCATCGCTGGAGCCTTAGATCATGTAAGGCTGTAGATAATACGACCTCTGCGTGAGAAGTGAAGCCTCCACACACAAACTAAACGATGCGTGCACCACAATTATTGAACGGAGATCCACAGCACTAGTCCAATCGTTCAGGAGAAATCGCAGAGATACGAAAAAGAGGTAACGCCGGATAATGGTTGAACTTCGACTCGAATGATTGCGTTAATTCGTTTATCCGTTCCGGACCGCGTGGGAAATCTCACTCTGAACATTCCGTCTCTGTATTTTCCACGTTTTGTTGGAATCTGCCACGGCAAATGATTCGGACTCATTTCCTCCACAATTTACTCGAATTAAGCTCGGTAAATTCATTTGTACATCTTACGATAATCTACCTAAACCGCCCGGAATCAAAACAATTGACCTACGTTCCCGCTAGCACACGCGAACAGAGAACTATTCCAAACGAAGAAAATTAACCGAGTGATAATTCCACGCTTCAAACAGCGACCGCCGCCACCATCAAACGGAGCGGTTAGGGGGATAGGGACGGGGGCGGGGCAATTACAGGGTGAGCACGCAATTCCCTCGGGGGCAATCAAGGGGGGCGACGCCAGCCAGAGGTAGGCACTGCACGTGCCCCACGAATAGAACCAATCAACTCCCCCCTCCGAAAAACTCAACCGCCCCTTTCTCCACTTCTTTCTCTCCAGGAAGAGCAATCGTCCTTCTATTAAACAAACACACACACACACACCCTTCACCCGAACCCTTTATTCCTTCATCAAATGGTTCCTTCACCGTTCTTCACGCACGCTCCATCGATTGCGAATCTTCAGCGGTCATTCATCGCGAAACGACTACCATGAAAGGCATCCAACATGCATGCTCTTCCACAGTAAATATGCCCCAAGTACGTATATACATAACACCATAGACGGTGAAATTCTGACCATGAAAAACATCATTTGACTTCTACATCTACATACTACCCCGCAAGCCGCCTCAATAGGCGTGTGGCGGGGGGTGTTAGGACACCAGCCGTTTAAGGTGGCTGGAGCGATTTTTGTTTGTATACAGATTTGCGTGAAACTTGTTAGTAATACCTATCGATAAAATAAAAAGAAACTGCATGTTACCGATTTGGTTTCCTGGCAATTCAATGGTAATTTAACAAGTAATCTTATGGAACACGGCATATATTTTGAAAAAATTCTATTACTAAAGTACAGATTTTCTCATAAATGCGAAATAGTAAGTTTCATATTATTATAATAGCTGCCAACAAATATCAAGGTATCATACCGAGTAAGAAAAGCGTCTTTACATATGATTTTCGCTAAAATTTCGAATTTCGCGCCGAAAATCCAAGTCAAAACAATGCTTTAATTAAGGCGAAAATTTGAAATATTACTCTTGTATCATATACATTACTGCATTGTGGTGATTTCCAACGTATAAACAGGTGTACGTAGGTGAAATGTGGTCCAAGAATATTTTTTTCGACTTACTTGAAAAGTTATTAGAATGTGCCTTCAACGACTCACGATTACCGCTCCAGCCACCTTAAATATAAAAAGGAAACGCTCTAATGAAATTACGCGTAGTATTTATTGAAGTCCCTTATTGTTCGGGGGAAAAACGAATTCCCATACCTATCCGTTCGGCAAATATCTCTCTTAATTTATCGTTTCTGTCCGACCTGGAAATATACTGGGGTTCTAATATGATGTTCTCCGTGTCGTTCTGAAAGATATCTATTCTCAATTGCTCAAGCAATCTAAGCCTAGCGCGCAGCCTCCGAGTCTCTAGCGGCTCCCAGCCTAATTCGTTTAACATATGTGTAACGCTGACTTGACCGGGATTCGAACCCGGATCTCCTAGTTGCTGAAATTTCAGCTGAAATTCGCCTTGATTTTAATATGGCTAGGTGGTGTAACTGGCTAACACACAAGACCGGCAATTGTGAGATCCGGGTTCGAATGCCGGTGAAGTCGAATCATTTTTTTCATGGCAAATTTCACCCTCTTTTGGTGTATATCTTCGCACCCGTGCGCGTGACTAGGTACCACGTCATCTGTGTAAATGCAATGATTGTACACGGTGTTTCAAAAAGGACTTCACAACTTTGAACTTGCACATTCGATTCAACAAAGCTTGCGGTTGGTTATGAAGCTTGCTTACATGTGCGTTCACTAAATAGCAAGTGACGAATTGTCTGGTAACGAAGTGTCGCAGTTACGTATTAGCTCTCCTTTAACGAAAAGTCGGTTACGAGATGTCGTAAACGAGTTAGCTGGTAGCGAACGGACGTGGAACAAAGACGCTTATCAACCAACAAATCTATTTCCCTGTTGTTCCAAATGATTCTCGTGGCCAATTACTGATTACTCCTCCATAACGTCAAACAATACAATGTTACTCTCAAGTTCCTACTGAACACTGGAGAGGGCGTTTTACCGTAGCCAATTTCGGAATTGTATACATTGCACACAACAGCACTCCTCCTTCTTAGTGAGTTTTCCAAACGCTAAAATTTATCTCATGATTAATAATAATTGCGCTATATGAGAAGATGCAATTCTTGAGTAAATATAAGTTTTACAAAATTTTCTAAAACATGATTATCGAGGCAAAATGGACCATTCGTTGTGAATGATGGGAGCTGTAGAGTTCTTCACTCAATGACTTTAGGAAAACTCAAATGGAGGGAATTAATTAATTACCCATAATTGCATCCCCCAATTCTTCCTGTTTTCACTCCGTCCATTGCCGCATTGTGTCATGTCGCTGTCGACGCGCGCGTAAAAATAAACCTCTAAGAAGAAAGAGCGAAGATTTAACGGTTCCTCGTTTCAAATTCAGACGGTTAAGTGATGCGCGGTATGCATGGAGGAAGCACTTGCACCCAATTGACGATCGAAATTAATGACCGATTCAAGAAATTACCCCGCATTCCTCCCTACACATGGTCTTAGGAATTTTTCTCCCCGAGGAAGGGACTTGGAACAGCAGCGACGCGACGGCGGCGGCGTGCGTTTCAATCAATCCAGCCAAGCGTTGCCATCTACTCATTAACGTAAAATTCAGCATAATGGTCCAGTGTATATGATCGACTCGAGAATAAATTGAAGTAGCATTTTCCTCAGCAGAGGAAGGAAGTGCGGTATTTTAGCTGCAGCCTGCAACTGAGGGTTGGACTAGTTAAGGTGGTTTGAGCGAGATAGTCATCCCTAGTCATAATGGAGACCATATTCAAATTTTGTTTGATTTCAGCGTCCATAATAAGTATGAAATAAATATTATAATATTAATGGCGCAAAGATATAGTTATATATGATCAACATTCTCAGTAATTAAATAAATAAAGCTTCATAAGTCTGTAACTTGACTCATTTTTTCCCGCCGTACGGCTGAAAACCCTCCGAAACAGCAGGTTTTTTTGCGATTCTGTAAAAATTACTGTGGTGACTAATAGATTATTTTTTGTAAATAGTTGACAAAACATGCAATCTACACACCGTTAGTTTTTTGACGATATCTAGGCGCTAGAAGTTCCTAATTTGTATAATATATTCTCCCTCTGGAGCGCACGGCCATAATCTATCCCATGTTAAACAGTTTATATTTTTAGGCAAATTGCATGAAAAGTAGTTCGGCAAGAGGTTGATATTTTGATACAATTGGAAAGATGAGATTTTTTGTCTTAAAAAATGAGGCCAAATTCATCAAATTCTAGGTGAATTGATTTTTCGCTCCAACTACCTTAAGCTTCAAACGGATCCATGTTGCATACGCCGGAGAATAATAATGAAATCGTTTTTCTCCCATACCAGCACGACAACACCACTCCAGAGGAAAAGGCGCAGTCTTTCGCATGATATGATTAATCGCAATGACTGCTCGCAGTAACTTGCCTCCCGTCAGTCTCGGCAAACGCCTTAATCCGTTGAGAAAATCTCTCTTCCTCGGCAGCTCCAAAGCATTCCCGAAGTGCGTGATGGAAACTCGGCCAAAAATTAACTAAAAATACTAAAATGTAACCAATGTCCACATTGAGTTTACCAGATTAATTAAAGGGGGATGTTTATTTTTTTTTAATTCAGGTGAACTAATAGGTATAATTGTCCACAACAAAGTCAAACGGAGAAAAGAACGATTTGATCAGAAGAAAAGAGATGGAAATCCACTCCGTGGGCCACAAATGCAATGGAAAAATGGAATTAAAAAAGAGCTTAAGAAATATTCAGAGATGAATAGAAAAAAATCAAACAACAATATACCTTGACTGTTTAATCTTTCGGGATTCATTCCGCGATGTTTAAAATTGTAAAAAACAAACGAAGACAGGGGACGTACTTCTGAAAGCCAAAGACCCGCTTCCCCGGAACCTCTTACGGAGGAATATATGAAGTTTTGCGCAGCTGTGGACATCCATATGTAGGCCAGACATGCAGAGCCCTAAAAATACGCCTCCAAGAGCATCAACGGGCAATTAAAAATAATAATTACCGCATTTATGCAATAGCCGAACACCATCTCAGCGGCCCCACTCATAATTTCAACTTTGAGGAGACAAAATTAATATCAAAGGAGGTACGCTATTACCCCAGATTTATCAGGGAGGCTATAGAAATTGCGAAGAGACCGGGGAACGTCAACCGAGAAGACGGTTACACGTTAAGAAGAAAGCTCAAACGAATTTTTCAAATTTAAATTCCGGCAACAATGGGAGTCCTCACTCATATATATAAAGACGAGCGAGACTAAAGAATCAGTTCAGTTAACCTGATGAAGCTGGCAGGAGGACCAGCGAAATATTGTTTTTTACAATTTTAAACATCGCGGAAAGAATCCCGAAAGATTAAACAGTAAACACTATATCCGCGGAAGCCTACGTGCAAACAATATACCTTAATAATATAATATAAAGAAATCGAACTCATCGCAAGTAGAATATTCATTAATCACTCGATAAAAGAAAAGAGTTAGCTCCTACTGATAACTAGTTCATGCTTATTATTCAACAAGAAAACAAGGCCTAAATAAATGATATAACGTATTGATAACAACACCGGTGCAATGCAGAGGACTTTATAATAAAAGGCGACGGAGGAATTGTCAATGAAGAATAATATAGGAAAGACTTCTACAAATAAATCGCTTAGAGGCGAAGTATGTGCAATGAAAACAGACGAAAAAAGTTATCAAGAAAAAGTTTCGCATGGAATGTGAGGTTGTGGAACGAACGCATGTTGAAATAAGATACGGAGAGAATTAATATTCTTATAAAAGGTTCCTAAGTACACACATAAAGAGTGGTAAAGAAATCTTTATGTCCCGAGTAACACTGTTCATTAAAAGAAGCATTGATTTTCCACATAAAACTCAGGTTAACGAGTCAATTACGAAATAGACTCATTTCGTACTCTCACTGCCTGACGCTTGTAGACTACAGCAGGAGCAACACACTTAAGACGAATACGAGGATAGGCACCCCGAATTGGAGCCGCGTTCAACGACGTATAAACTCGGTGGTCAGACGGGAAGCGGTGTTTTCATCTACATCTACATACTCCCCGCAAGCCGCCTCAATAGGCGTGTGGCGGGGGGTGTTAGGACACCAGCCGTTTACATATAAAAAGGAAACGCTCTAATGAAATTGCGCCTAGCATTTATTGAAGTCCCTTATTGTTCGGGGGAAAAACGAATTCCCATACCTATCCGTTCGGCAAAATATCTCTCTTAATTTATCGTTTCTGTCGGACCTGGAAATATAGTGGGGTTCTAATATGATGTTCTCCGTGTCGCTCTTAAAGATATCTATTCTCAATTGCTCAAGCAATCTAAGCCTAGCGCGCAGCCTCCGAGTCTCTAGCGGCTCCCAACCTAATTTGTTTAACATCTGTGTAACGCTGTCTGTACGCCCGTAGCAGTTTTTGACGAATCGCGCAGCTTTCCTTTGTATTTTATTAAGTTCCCGGATTAAGTCTTTCTGCACCGGATCCCATATGCTCGCTGCATATTCAAGGTGTGGCCGGACGAGTGCGAAATAGCACCTCTCTTTTACTTTTTCATCCGAAAATCTTCCCACAATACGCTTGACGAATCCTAGCTTCTTCAGAGCTCTGCCACAAATATTTCTTATATGTGTTCCCCACGATAGCTTCGAGGTTATCGTAACTCCTAGATACTTCACTTCATCTGTCGCCTTTATGTTAACACCATCCACAGCATATACATGGGAATAGTTGGACGACCTCCCCAAGAAATGTACCGCCGTGCATTTGCTCAGATTAAGTTCGAGTCCCCACTCTTGGCTCCACACATGAACGTTGTTTAAATCCGATGATAGAGTTTCAAAGTCAGAGTGATCACTAATTTCACGATAGATGACAGCGTCGTCGGCAAATAAACGTATTTTACTGCTAATTCGAGAGCATAGGTCATTTATGTATATAATGACAAAAGGGGGCCGATTACGCTTCCTTGTGGGACACCTGATGTCACTTTAACTACATCAGAGCTAATTCCGTCAAGAACTACTTTTTACTTACGATCACTCAGAAAGTCGTGTATCCAGTTTACTACTGTTGCGTTTCGTTGTACTATTACTACATCGAGGAAGACCGGAGGCTTTCCACTTGCTAGAAAAATCTTAATATTAGCTGGGGTGAAAATTTGCATTCACATGTCAAAATGCGTTTCACAGGTAATTCCCAAAATACTTGGCATTCTTTATTAATGGAAATTTGCGTATAAAAATTCCCAAGAACGTACGGAAAAACAAGGGAAAGTTTAGACTACCTTAGAATCATTTACACCCTAAGGAAATTCCCTTAAACTATAGGGATTTTTCTTCCTAGAACTCTTTTTTCTATACAAATGATAAACTACGGGCAGTAATTTCCCCAGAACAAATCGCTACTTTAGGAAAACCTTCAGGCATAGGAAAAATTACACATCAGTAATCGCGTGGAGTTCAGTGTGCAATGCATAGAGTGCATGGACTATCGAGGACAAAACATACATTCATGTAAACAACAATCTATTCCGCATGAATGGTTCATTCCTACAGCCATAGAGTCATCACGATCAATGATAGTGAGACAGAAAATATTTCCCAATAAAAATAGATGTGTAACCATTATTTAAAAAATTACCTCTTACAACCAACTACAATTGGTGTAAAATGAATATATTTTAAGCCACAGTAACCCACTTTCATAGTAACTTCTCATGGAAAATGCATTCTAGGGAAATTATTCCCAATAGAAGTATTATTTCTAGGGAAAACGGGGGTTCAATTTTCTAGGTAATTTTCCAACAGGGAAATCTAATGCCTTGAGCAGTTGAAATCCATGGCAATGGAAAATAAAAGGATAAATTACAGAAACAGATCATGATATTTTGATTTACATTCAAAACATGAAGCAATGAGTGATAGACCAGCCCTACGGGCTCAAGACAGGCGCCAAAACTCTGCAGCCCTGGCGGCCTATAGATAAATACTAATCAAAATACACGGTTTTAGCTGAGACGATCAATTTTTATCAATGAAACAATCGCGTTTAAATTTTTTTACGAACAATTCAATGACATGAAACGGTTTGTTGAGTCCATAAAAAATGAACCATGATATGGTTTGTTGAGTCCACAGCAATAAACCAATCAAAGGATAACAGCTAGGTTTTTGTGAAGTCCATACACCATTATTTCATTAGCTACGGTTCGTTTGTGCGCGAAGACTATATAATTAACTTTCGTGATCAGGAATTCAGAGGAATTCCCTGATTGTGAAAATTCGGTAAAATCCGTCACCCGTTCGTCGACCGGGTGTCTCCCATGGCAACCGATAATTTTTCGGCTAAAATCACATTTGCAAGCATTGCACCCAAGTTCACAACAAGTAGTCAAAATGTATGATATTTCAGAGTCCGGTGAGTATATTTGACAATAGTTCAATGAATTCTAGTATGAGATATGGTAGTTGAATTAAACTCATTACCTTTTGCACTCAGAGAAGATGGTAATGAGAAGAAAAAAATGCCTATGTGAAAACGAGACATGGAATTGCGTCGCATTGCAAGGAAATAGTGACTGGAAAAGCGAGGAAATATTTAGTTTAGGGAATTAAGCTACAAGGGTGCAATTTTAGAGAAGGTTGAACACAGATACATTAGCACGATGAATTATGGTAGTTTGAGCGAGATAGTTCCCTAGTCATAATGGAGACATATTCGAATTTTATATTTTAATCTCGGCGTCTGTAAGAAGTGTGACATTAATATTGTAATATTAATGGCGCAAAAATATAGTTATGTATGACCAAATTTCTTAGTAATTAAATAAATAAATCTTCATAAATCTCTAACTTGACTCATTTTTCACACTGTACGGGGAAAACGCCTCCACAACAAAAGGGTTTTTTTCGATTATGTAGACATTACTGCGGCGAGTAATTAAAAATATGTTATAAATGGTTACGAAAACATATAAAATACATTAAATTACTTTTTTGACGAATACAAGGTGTTAGAAATTCTTATTTTTTTCAAATATTCTCCCTCTGGAGCGCACAGCCGTAATCTAATGCCATGTAAAACAGCTTATATTTTCAGGCAAATTGTTTGTAAAGTAGTTCGGCAAGGGGTTGATATTTTTATATCATTGGAAAGGTGAGTTTTTCCTTTACAATTAGGTTAAATTCATCAAATTCTAGGTGAACTGATATTTTGCTAGAAACTTCCTTAAATGAAACTGACTCCGCCTTTACTCAAGCATATGAGCAAAGCACCAACAGCAAATGTACAGTACATTGATCGCAAATTATCCGCACCAATTTATTTGATCAAATTCATTAAAATTTGTTTTATTGCACTTTTCACTTCAACATGCACTCTCCTCTCCTCTTCTACTCCACTGAGTTGACATCGAAGGAGTGGAAACTGGCCGTCGCGTCGTTTCCTTGACGACGTAGCAGATTCATTAAAATTGAGGTGAAAACAATTCGTCGATTTCAAAGCTGTTACGAAGCAGATCACATTCTTGGTTAACTGTCTATGAAAAGAAACAAGTAGCGACGACGAGAGACCGAAGGGAATATTTCAGTTCATTCCGCCTTTGTTTCACAACAAGATAATATATAACTGGCGAAAATTAAACGATACAAAAGAAAAGGCAGTGACAAAACAACTCGCAGAGGAATTGCACGTAGAGCCGCGAACTTTTAAAATACCCTACGCTATCCTAGAGAGAGTCACAGCTTTTCAAACGATATTTATAATATAATAATAAATGGGCGGCAGTATTTCTTAAATTTCATCGAATCGTGCTTAACATTCGACGACATTTATTTTTTATAGTTACAAGCCGCAGAATTGGCGTAACTATTGATACAATTGATAGAGGGTTAAACGTATAAGATTGAATCATACGCTAACTTGGGTCGTATTCATCGTGGCTCCTGATCAGCGTCCCTGACGACGAAGTGTACCTTTTTCGATCCCTAAAAAACGACGATCAAGTCGCGCATCAAAACGTTGGCGGAGAGGCAGAGAACCTGACTCGTTGTGCGATCCTAAAGTAATTCATTTTAAAGTAATCACTACTTACCCACCACACCGAGGTGTATGCAGCAGCTTTGAGTAAGAGAAGACAATCCAGTCTATAGTAGGTACTCACCTGAAAAGAAAACAAAAGCCTCATTAAAACGAATAAACATATATATCTATTAGAATCAATACGACGAAAAACATATTAACGGCTCAAGAATAAATATTTCTCACGCGCGATATTCCATTGAAAGTACTTATGGTGCAAATGTAATGAGTTTAGGTCATATAATATTTTTTTTTGTATCATCTTCACATACTCACAATTCAATAAATACAACAAATGTATCAAACACTAATTCTAACCAATATCGGGGAATGATTTATATAAATGGATTATCAGAGCAAATTTCCAAGGTATTCAAAAAAACAGTTTATAAAATAGCATATCAAAACCATAAAACGCAGCATAAACTCGTATATTCAAAAATTAAGTCAGAAACCCCTATACAGCTAAGAAGCAATATAATTTATTCTATTCCATGTATAGACTGTGACAGTAGCTATATAGGCCAAACATCCCAATATTTAAAAATTAGGATCTCGCAAAATAAAACATCAATTAACACTAAAGTTCTACTTTGTGCATTTAGCAAATCATGCAATTACAAATAGTCACTCATTTAATTTCGAAGACGCCAAAATTTTAGACTCAGGACCAAAATTATCAAAAAGATTATTCAAAGAAATGTACCATATATCAGCAAGAAATAAAAAAAAGTTGCAATAAAAGAACAGACATTACTTATCTAAGCCAAATTTATCATAATTTAATAAATTACATATAATTTTTCAACAAAGAAATGGATCCAAGCAACCAAATTAAATTTGTAAATAAATAAAAACAGCACCAAACTTTAAATGTAACAATCTTGAATATGTTTATGTATTTTTATATTTAATGACTGTAAATTAACCATTATGTAATCAAAAAAGAATTGTCAAACATTTTCAACATCATTTATCATTTGTTTATAGCCCTGGAGATGGACAAATAAAAATCCTAAACGTCGGCAAAAGTTTAAAAAAATATTATTTGACCTAAACTCATAACATTTGCACCATATATATAAAAAGATCTCGAGAATAAATACCATTTGAATTGAAAGTACTCCTATACTTCACATAAACCTGTCAATCATTGGGTAACTTTAGTCTTCCTCTCAAATCGTTCCACTCAATCGAATCCGAGAAGTCGAGATAAATAGGAGATGTGAAAATATTGCTCCGCGAATTCGCATGTATTCCCTAATTTAGTATGAGATAATTTATAGAGGGTCACCATGACTGCCTGCCGAAATAAAAGAAAGCTCATATTCCGTATAATATATACCTGTATTATAGTCGTGAATATTATGAGTGAGAGCACCAAACTCGTGCACACGCTTGTCGATTTAAAAATAATAATAATACAGAGGAAAGCATTCAAGCAGGGCACTTACAAACGAGTGAGTTTTCGTGACAACTAAATAATGACGAGCGTTGACAATTTTTGTCCCTTGGCGGTATTAATAATAAGTCCTTTTTCTGTTTTTATTTTTAAATTCTGTGCTTTTTAACATTAATTAAATTAATTTAACACCACGTCTCTATGAAATGCGCTTAATTGAATCCGGATGAATATATAACTTCACGGTGCGTCGACACAAATAGCATTTCACTCTCTTTTCAATTAAAACTGCAGAGCGCGCACCAACGGCCACATGTCGCAGTCGAATGGTCCCCCCCTTCTCCTCGACCCGACTCTCGCCCCATTCAACCCATCCTGGGCCCCATTCTCTCTCTTTCAAAACAAAAACAAAAATTAAAATATTCGCTGTCGCTTGGCTTCGTGCGGCTCATAGCGCCATGTTGCGCGCGCGGGCCAATGGAGTCGCGGGGCGAGGAGTGCATTTATGCATGTAGTGAGAGCACCACAGTCCCGAGACTCCCTCGGCCGACCTATCCCATCGGCCACCACGAAAAAGGGGTTTGGGAGTGAAAGAAAAAAAAGAATAAAGCTCCAGACGCGACGTCATCAATCGGGAAAATGGGATAGAGAAACAGATAGAACTTGTATCTGCACACATGTTGTGTTTCCAATTCCATTCGACACCACCGAAATGCAATGACGAGAAGGTTGACAGGGGTGAGGGAAAAAAAACTTCTTCATGCGATGGCTGGGAGATGACAAAAAATGAATTCGTGAACTCGGCCAATAAGGGGTCGCAGTGCCCATTTTTATTATTTTTTATTTTTTTATGTTTTTTTACGCTTCCCTTCCCTACGCTTACGGGACGGGGGCGAAATACGATATGAAGCCGTTAGTGCTATTCAGAGAGTGACATATTTTCGGAGGAGTTGAGTACAGCAGCATTTGAGGAACGGAGGCTGTAAGGACTGACTGGAACCTAGAACTAGAACCGCTGTCATGGTCACGGACAACAATAACATGAAAGATGCCAAGGGATCACTCAGTTTAAACGCCACAATCCGACGGACAGAGGACCTACACTCGACGTGTGGAGGTTCCGCCGCGACTGTGTGAGTCAAAACAAATACTAAATTTCACATATTTTATATTTTGTCAAAAAAATCCTGCTTTCACTGATGCAATGTCTTACTCCGTAGTCTCAGGCGTAACTTTATGGAATTCGATTAGCATATTGCTACCTCCTGACCTGATGATGACGTGCTACGTCGAAAACTAGGTCGTTTCCAATAAATATATGTGGAATTACAAAGTTACTGCTTCTCATTCAATGTGTTACCAACAGAAACCCAAAAGTAAGGTACAAAATTTGCAGATTATTCCACGAATGTATTTTAAATGAGCACTTTATTCCAGCCATAGGAGCCGACTGCAGCGCCATTTCCTACGAATTACCGCATTATGATTTCAATTACGGCATTAATTCTTCAATAACTAGAAATATAAGGCGGTAAAATGCCTGTATTTTATTTTTATTCAATATATCAGGATTATTTCCTTCATAGAGACAGTATTCCACGAAAATGGCATTTGTATTTTACGGAAAATACTATTTTTCCCCGTGTTTCTCTCATTTCCCCATTTAACACCATGTAATTTCAAGTTCAATTATAGAATAAAATAGCTTGGAAAGGTATTATTTTGTTGTTCATTTCAGATAGAGGACAATTTTTTCTACAAGTAGACAGAATATGAATAAAATTATATTTAAGTCATTTTACGGTGGAACCACCTAAGGGTCGATGGCGCATTTTGAAATTAACAACTCACATTGCATCGGTATTTTACCCTGCTCCCTACTCATGGCGGACGGACGTCACAAAACAAGCATGCGAATGAAAGGCGTCACCCTCTTTCCACCTCAGTTTCTGGCTCCCGGCGTCGGCCGAACTGTGCAGTCAAGTTCTTGCGAATAAATGCACTTTTGGCGGCCAGGAGTCGCGTAAACCACCAATTAAGAGCCTCAACCGACGAAATCTAACTCGCGGACAGTAAATTTGGCAACACGAGACGATTCGAGATCGAAGTGAACCTCGTGGCAGTCGTTTGAGAGAGACTTGGTGTTCCCCCATCAATGCATTCCATGCCACATGCATCTGTGATTGGCTGGTTAAGTGATAGGTACCTACATCAGCGAATTAAAAAGTCAGCCGCCATGAGTGTAGGAAAAGGGTTATATCACGGAATCGAACCCGTTGAGAAGCGGGGAGCGCCGGTTCCGGAACCCATTTTACAACGTTGGGTTAACTTTAAACTTTAATATGACGTAGCCCTTACGATAACTTGATATTGCTTGAAAGTTCTTAAGTTTTTGCAGAGAACTTCAGACGGTTAAGGTGGTTCCACCGTAAAATGACTTAAATGTCATTTTATTCATACTTTGTCTACTTATAGAAAAAGTTGTCCTCTATCTGATATGAACAACAAAATAATACCTTTCCACGCTATTTTATTCTATAATTGAACTTGAATTTACATTGTGTTCAATGGAGGAATGAGAGAAACACGAGAAAAATTGTATTTTTCCATAAAATATGAATGCCATTTTCGCGGAAAACTATTTCTGTGAAGGAAATAATCTAAATAAATTGAATAAAAATGTAATATAGGCATTTTACCGCCTTATTTTTTTAGTTATTAGGGAATTGCTGCCGTAATTGAAGTCAAAATGCGGTAATCCGTAGGAAATGGCGCTGCAGTCGGCTCCAACAGCTGGAAAAAAGTGCTCATTTAAAATGTATTCGTGGAATAATCTGCATTTTTTCCACTTTACTCTTGGTTTTCTCTAGGTAACGCATTTCATCAGCGAAAGTCGGATTTTTTTGATAAAATATCAAAAATTTGGAATTTAGTATTTGTTTTGACTCACACAGTCGCGGCGGAACCTCCTTAATGTATGCGAGACTAACACGTATTGAGAATTATATCAATGGGAGACTTATGCACACACCGACTATCACACCGCGAAAATGACCAGATATAAAATCGGGTGGAAATGTCTCATGTAGTCACTCTTGTTTCAATTTGTCTCAAATGTCCGTTGAAAAGATTTTCAGCTTTTATATCGTCATCCACGAGCGCCGCCCCCCCCCCCGCCCCCCTTCCCGTTGCCCTGGGAGACATCTCTTCGGATCGCGAAAATTCTAGTGTTGAGCGGAATACGTTGAAATTTTGAAACGCTAGTTACTTACAAGTGGCGACCAAGGGTCTGACACTCGCATTACTCCAATGGTTATACATTTCACCCAGAGCACTCTAGCGGTCAGGCGATAACTATCAGCGCGACAGCGCGACAGGTATACTCTTTAATTGAATATCTTGCAGATTTAAGTGGGAAATTACCTATTTATATATCAGGGGAAACTTAAAAAGGTAACTGTTCAATCAATTATGCATCCTGAAAAATTCTGGAACCAGTTTGCAGCGATAATAATTCCGCCTCTTGGGCGTTTTTGCAGTGTACTTTCTCGGCCATCTTCCTTGTTTGCTTACGGTTGCGATGGCGATGTCTCGTGTGGTCCCAGGCGTATTTTAAATGGACGCTGATAAACGTCTTACAACAAAAGGAATAATTACTGCATTTTTTCACAAAAAAGAAAAGATTCATGGCAAAAACATACAATCTTTATCTTTTTCACGCATAGGTATTTTTCCATTTGCGCCTGAAACAATTGGCGCTAGTAGTAATCCACACGAGATATCGCAATTCCGTCAGACCCTTGATCACGACCATCCAAGCAAATATTATGCGGCACATTTCTTTCTTCTGCGGGCCGGATATAAAATCACCTTGCGGGTCAGATGTCGTGGGCCGCGGGCCGTACTTATAGAAGACCCCGGGCCTAGATCATTGATTGAAAGGTTATTTCGTGAACGACTGCGCCCATTCACGTCATTCAGGATTGAAATTTGCCCAAAATTAGTTAGCGAGTGGACACAGCAGTGATTTGTTTCCAGAGGTGCTTGTCTAAGGAGGAAAACCGGACTTTATCGAACAATTTGAAATTGTTAACGAACTTAAGTGTAAACATGGTCCTTCTTCAAGAATTGTGATCTCCGACCACCACTCTCCCTTTGTGGCCTTATCCAAGAACTTGTTGACGTCATAATGCTTTGCTTTGAGCTTTTTACCTCTCCTCCTCCCCCCCCCTTACAAAAAACTCACCTTGAAAAACAAGCATCCCCATCCCCCTCTTATCCTTAAAGGGTTAAAGTAGGTAAGAACAACAACTGATGCTCACAGCACCTTGATTATGACATTTACTGTCGAATGTATGGCCGAGAAAAAAAAGTGTGGAAAAGACTGGTTTGAGTGACGTACCTATATGATTTCCACCAATTTTAAGCCAGTAATCTTCGTTTTTATGCATTCATTGACTCCAACAACCCATTTTAAATCCATAGAAGGCTTTAGTAAGTCAATTTCGTCCATGAGAATTCATTATTTATTGCAGAGAACCCTGTATTGATCAGTGAAAACATAAAAGTATCACCTCTGGATACAAAAAGTTTCTGTTTTGGGGGCGCATTTAGAAACTATTACGTGAAATTATAACTCATGAAAAGACAGAAGAATGCATTTTAATTGGCAATGACTCTCTCTCTCTCTCTTTCTTTTTCTCTCTCTGATCCTCTTCGTCAATTAGCGATGAACTTTGATGGCATTAAAGGACTCTCAACTCATTATCTTTTCGAGTGAAACATTTTAAAACGAGGAAATAAATATATGAGACAAGGATGAGTAATTGCTTGGAAACGTAAACAATTCGCATTTAATAATGCAATAATGACTCTGTAATATCCATACGTTTTTCATAATATTTTTTCTTCAGTAAATATTTTATGAACGTGATTCAAAAAAGTATCAAATAATAATATTATGTTCTCGAGTGAAATCCGTACAGTTTCAAGCGTTGTCAAGTCAAATCAGAATGTAAAGGGGTTGTTACTGTAGCATTGCAGCATCTATGTAATTTCGGTGTCATCCAAATCTGTGCCAAATGTCTAAAATATATAATCTTCCATCGCCAGCCAAGAAGAAGACGAACAAACAATTGACGCCACTATGAGCGAAAGAGGTACGAAACTTGACTTGGGGGAAAGACGAATCACACACATATATCGCCAATACGCTTTAGTCTTAACAACAGTTAATGCGACATTGAGATATGCACGCGTGTTTGTCGACTGTCTCATTTAAAGCACTCTTCGTTCAATTCTCGGAAACGAGTTTTGAAACGTTTTCCTCGAAGTTGACATGAAGCCAATATGAGATCACGGGATACCTTAAGTAGGCGGGACGCGTTCCCAAGTTGTAATGAACGGGACAAACAAAGATATGAGTAATAGTATTGCGTCACACTCAAAATCAACAACAAACAAAGCGAACCTCAGAACTGTACGGAAAGTAGAAAGCGCTTGGTTAATACATGCGCCACACGTATAGTAGAATGATCTACCAACTGATTCTGATGCATCAACTCACTACTCATCGTCACGAAAGGTGTAAATTCTGAAGAATCGCGATAATCACCTTCTTATAATTGACTGGTTATTATCAGTTGGTAGTGGGGAGAGTCAGGGAGTTAGGGTATAAGCATGTAGGAGGGTAGGGTGAGGAGTTTAATCAATAGTCACAGCATACTTATATGCTTCACCGCACTTCACTGTGGCAGTCCCTGCTCCTACATCATATCCAGAAGTTTGATGCCTCTTCCGCCATCAGAAATCATCAATCTGAAGATGAGCTACAGCTCACCATATTATCCTCCTCTCCTGAATGCTAACCGTTTAATTCCTAACTGACCCAAAATTGTTTTCAAGAGGCTGTATTCATTGCAAAATGTGTCAAGTCAGTTTGTCTTTTCACCTTCTCTTCAGGGTCTTCATTCTAAATCTCTTCTGCAAAAACTCTTCGTAAGACTTCTCTATGAAAGATTTTCTCCGACCATTTTACATTCATTATTATTCGATATCACCACACTTCGCATTGCTTTCCACCTTCTTTGCTCCAAACTTACGCTTCAAAAAATTGATTCCTTAATCCCAAGTTAGTGTTGCAGCCTTCATCTTCAGATAGAATACTGACTTCGATTGGCCTAATTATGTTCATTGATTCTTTCTTGCCTCTTCAATCGCTGTTGATTCCACTAAATAGATTGCAACATTTCCACTTGCAGCTGTTTTTTGTTTTCCAAGTGTTATGGTATCTTTGTCTTCTGAATTTCTCCCACAAACCATGATTTAGTTTTCTTTAAACCTTTATATTGTATTTCATCGTAGTTTTGTCCATAACTTGAGCATTCTCGTCAGATTTTCCAGAATTGTTATGCTGTGGACAAAGCATGCTGAATTTTCTCCAAGTGATTTTAATTTCTAAACACACAAGTGAAATCCACAAGGAAGATTCTATCTGACCCAAACCCCTACTTTTCACTTTCCACTTTCTCCCTCCTAGCGATTTCCTTGCCCCCCCCCCCCCCCCCCCCCTACCATCCGTCGTCCTAATGATTTTGAGATGACAAGGCGAGAATTAAAATTCATAGCATTTTTATTCTTGATGATGATTTTAAACCATTTATACCATGTGGTATGGATTAAGGTCAAACCTGCGGAATGTGTGTACCAACGTGTCTCTCAACTCGCCATGACCAAATTGTCCAGGTTCTTTCTACTCACGGGATGAATTCTAAGCCCATGGAGAAAATATAACGGCTCGCACGGCGGAAAATTTGGATAGCACAATCGTCGCTAAATGGAATGAAATTAGTCAACTCGGTTGAGAAACGCGAACTTAATTATCACGGACGTTTGCGACTTACGAGTATGAAATTATCAGGACTGCCCACCACTGGCATTCCCCCATGATGCAAAAAGCCGTTCAAAGCTGCCCGGGAACATCCTCTACTCGCAGGCCGCTAGTGAGTGAATTTATGCATCCATTTGCTCATCTTTTCATGCTCCGATGGCGTCCTTGATCGATCGCAACCTCCCGAATAATGGAGTTCAAATTACTTCCTGCTTGTCCTAACGCGCGCGATTTCAATGCAACACGTCACCACTTCACGGTTCGAAAATATATGTCATGCCCGCTTTCAACCAATTTCAGCATTCCCGGAATAGGGAAGGAGCATATGTTTATCAGACTGCTTTATCGCACTCCCCCGATGTTTATGCTCTCTTGAAGGGTAAAACCACGCTTAAAGTGGCGATGAATGAAATCAGTACTCCTCGGTAGTAACTGTTTCGAACTAAAACGTTTCGAAGGTAACACGAAAATAATTTAAAAAACACGCGTTAAATCATGAAGGCTCAAGGTGTTTTAAAGGGGTTCACTAGATGTGGAATTGATTCATATCGCAAGCGTAGTTCTTCTTTAATCACGCATATAACCAACGGCATTCGATCAAAACTCTGCTATAAATCATTTTTAATAATAACATCTTAATTTATTTGTTGAAGAAAATTCAAATCCACTCATTCGCTCAGCGGCTTCTCCTGTGTGTGGGGTGTGGATTCTGGCAGAGACTTAATTGACGCCTTGATAAAAAAGCTAAAAATATTTATATCGCGCATTTCACCAAAAAAATCGCACGAAAAGCATAACTGAAGTACTATCTTATGTTAGTATTATCTTATTTTTTATTTTATTTATTTATTTACTCACCACCATTGGCAAAATACATTTACATGGCTACATCAATGCAGACAGAGAAATGAGAAATAAATGGGCAAAGTATACAAGTTTATCAAAGTATGACGATGATGATAAATTTATTTAAGTTCCAAGGAGCTTGGAGCTCATAAAGGAACAAAACTAAATCAAATTTAACTCATTTTTAGTCAAGGTTAATGGGAAGTGGCATAAAATAATAGATCATGGTACAAGACAATACCACAAATGTGTTTTAAGTTTCTTTGAAAACATTTTCATAAAAAAAACATTTTCATATGATGAGGTAGATCATTGTATGTTTTTTCTGCTTGATACCAAATAGAAACGGGTGCCATATACTACGGAAAGTAACCTATTAACATGAATATCATCGGCAATTCTTGTGCAGTGGGCATGTATTTGAGAATTGAGAATTAGTTCGCTATTTGAATGCATTAGTTCATGTTTTAATTTAAAGATATGGGTGACTGAGGAAAGTTGAATGATTGATTGCAATGGTAAAACCTCAATGGTCATTTGATGGACCTCGACATTAGATCCGCAAAGAAATGGTCATCTGGCTATTAAGGGAGACAAACGAAAGCAGAGGTCATTCGCGCGTTTAAGGAGTGTGAGAAGAAGGTCGGTAAAGGCCAAGATTTCTTGAAGATCGGGGGAAACCCAGAGTCGTCACTAGACTTCTCTAAACGAAATGCGTCAAGGAATCCCATTCGACGGATGGAAGGAGTCACTTAAAGTACGCTCAACGTGTTAACTAATCATGGATCGGAATTCCGTGGGTGAAATCTCCACTAGGGTCGGGGTTTTAGTTCAGGGTATGAATATGGGAGATGAGAACGCGCGTTTTGCTCCTTAATTCCTTCCACAATTACCCGAGATTCTCTCCGCGAACATTCCCTTTCGTCATCACGTCTCTCCTTAATCAATGTGTCTTCCACCAATATTGTCTGCCTCAACTCGACTTTTATCAGCCACTTTAGCCTTATTTCCCACTTAATGAAGCATTTCATCGTTAAGTCTTTCTCTCCTCCCACTCCTTCTTCTTCTTCATTCTTCTCCATGAAAACGTCTTAAATTCCTCCCCATCATCGTACATCCTCTCTATAACCAACGATCAAACTTCTAATCAACGCAACGCTCTGTATCAAAATTTTCACTATTCTTTTTTTTTTCTTAGAAGTTTTCTCGTGCCCGCCATTTTAATTTTTATCCTCATAAATTCTCCCGTAGTCATTGCAATTCTTTTTTTTTCTTAATAGTTCGGGCAACGCTGCTCAGCTGTCGACAGAGCCACCGCGTCAGGTGGTCATGGACGAGGCAGACGATGCAAAGCCCAGTATTACTACGAACCCTCGACGCGGAAGGTTGCGGTTGCAGAATGTTCAAAGGCAAGAAGGTGGCCACGTCCGTTCATCAAGAAAAGGCGTCGACTTTGGTCTCCAAGATATTCACTTTTTTACTATTGTTTCTTTTACTGTATTCAACGACCAACAGTGAATGGAGTGGTATTTTTGTTTCGTTGATACGAAATGCTTTTCATTTGAAATCACCCTAAACCACCAAATCTTCATCTACATCTACACACTACCCCGCAAGCCGCCTCAATAGGCGTGTGGCGGGGGGTGTTAGAACAACAGCCGTTTACATATAAAAAGGAAACGCTCTAATGAAATTACGCCTAGCATTTATTAAAGTCCCTTATTGTTCGAGGGAAAAACGAATTCCCATACCTATCCGTTCGGCAAAATATCTCTCTTAATTTATCGTTTCTGTCGGACCTGGAAATATAGTGGGGTTCTAATATGATGTTCTTCGTGTCGCTCTTAACGATATCTATTCTCAATTGTTCAAGCAATCTAAGCCTAGCGCGCAGCCTCCGAGTCACTAGCGGCTCCCAGCCTAATTCGTTTAACATCTGTGTAACGCTGTCTGTACGCCCGTAGCTGTTTTTGACGAATCGCGCATCTTTCCTTTGTATTTTATTAAGTTCCCGGATTAAGTCTTTCTGCACCGGACCCCATATGTTCGCTGCATATTCAAGGTGTGACGGACGGACGAGTGCGAAATAACACCTCTCTTTTACTTCTTCGATATTTTCAAGCGCCAACCGTTGTATACTGGCTCCGTTAGCAGAGTGGCAGAATCGGCGTGCACACTAAAGCTAATAAGGTGTTATTCATAAAGCCAAAAGGTAAGAAAAGCAATGATTCAGGCTCAGGCAAAACAAGAGAAGAAGTTGACGGGGAGAGAGGGGACCAATGGCAGTAAGGCAGTGTGGTTTCTTAGGCAGTAGACGAGGGGAGAGTCAGGCCGAGTCAGACGATGACGCAACAGGCATCTCTTTAAATCGCTTTGAGAGGATGATGAGTGACCCAAATGGGGACAGAAGGGGGAGCAGGGGGGACCAAAAGAAGGGATGGGAAGACACATGAACGAAATCTTATCGAAGACGCAATTAATGGACGGCCTGAGACAGAGTCAGAGGGAACAGAAATGAAGACGGAGAAGACCTTTGGACGAAGTTCGAGCGATTGGCAGCGGACACGCCCATAACGGGACAGCGAATCACCGACGGAGGGCACGTGTGTGTTTGTACAGCGAGCGTAAGCGTCATTCAAAGGGACGGAGCAGGTCCCCTCCATCGGAGTAAGAAGAATCCCCTCCTGCTTCAAATCTCTTCATTTCTCGCCTAGGGCTGGGCGGTATTTGAATCCCAACATCAATATCCAATATCTTAAAATATTGAAAATGGACCAATATCAATAACTTGTATTGGAAGATTGAATATTGGTATGTTGGAGATATTGTAATATTGGAAATAATGAAAAAATTAAATATTGGTATATTGGAAAATATTGAGCATAGCAAAAATAACAGTTAAAATTATCTTCCTTACATTGGTTTGCAAATGCTGCCTGTGTTAACTATGCTAACATGTAACAGTCAGTTAATAAAACGAGAAAAGCAATGTAAGCTTCTTTCTCCCGGTTATTGCTACGAACAATGGTGGAAAATGAAGTGCTGCACTGATTGCCACGCGCGCCGACTGTTTTCAAAGATTAGGGCGCTCTCTCCGACCTCGCCAGGTTCCAATATATTTATCCAATACTTGAATTTTTAGCATTGGTAATCCAATATTCAATATTCCAATTGGAAATATTGGTCCTTCAACATACAATATTCCAATTACAAATATTGGTTTTTCGACCACCATCATCCAATACAGGAAATTGGTATTAGTCGTTCAAACATTGTGATTTTTGGAATCCCAATATTTTTAAATATTGACATTGGAACCAATATATTGGAATACCTCCCAGCCCTAATCTCGCCTTTATCCCTTCACCTGAGCCGCAAATTCCTAACGCGCCTTTAATGGTTGCCAATGGAGATCAGAACGTCAAATAAAAGTAACGGCTTTGTTTCTGTCCGATAGATCCTTTGAGATTCTTCGGTTCCTAGAGTACCTCGATTTAAATTTCAAATTGATGGTTTTGGACAGGAAAATGAAAAAAAAATGTAAAATAACATACCTAAATTATGCTATTTTTCAATTCGCGAGCACTCTTTCCACTTCAAATTCCACTTCCTCTCTTCTGAACTAAACAGTCAGAACTCATTGGAAACATAATAAAGACGAGTAAGGAGAAGTGAATGGACATAATTTGCAATTTGAATAGAGGGAATTTCAGCAGCAGGAGGAGTGCGATAGATGTCACTAAATTAAATCGCCCTATCCATCGAAGACTTGATTAAGAAGACGACGACGATTTTAAAACTTTTCCCCAAACAACGCAATTGGAACCATGCCAAATTTAATTCATCTGCATTGCGTTAAATATTGCAAGCCATTATTTGCATCGGCGGAGAATGGCAACATACTTGGGTTCTTCTCAATTTTTCGTTTAATCAGAACGTATTAATGCATAATTTTTACCAGAAAACATCCACTTATCTCATATAATTACCATAATTGCACCCGGAGAACCAGCAACCCAACCCAATCATGATTTGTCTCTCTCCTTGCATAGCAATCCAAACACTTCTCCCAAGAACTTAATTTCACATTCATGCTCGCATCAAATCGACCGTTTATTTCGATGACTGGAGGGAGAGACAGAACAGCGTCTTTCTAAAGGAGGAGAAGATGAATTTCTATGGGAAGAACGCCTTCTTCGAGTGAATAATTACCGAAATAGAATGATGGAAAGGCAATACGAAATCTTCTGCTTCAGAAGGAGAGAAAGAGCGATAAGAATGACGTATGTATTTCTTGGGACGAGTAATAAACTGGAATTTGAATTTGAGACTAACAGCATCATATAGGATTCGGTACGAGATGACGTATAAACTCACACGTTGGACACACAAAGAATAAGAACAGTCTCTGCAATAGTTTGTTCTGCGAAGAAGACAGCGTTGATAAGAGTTACGGATTCCCACCCCGGAGTTCCGGGATGAAATATCAGCATTGGGGGACATTCGTATTCCTGCTGCTCACGGTAAAATTTTCCATAAAACAGTTTTATAAAAATTTTTATTGAAAGTTTTATGAATCGTATGTAAAACGTACTTGCTTGCTCACGGTAAAACTGTTCATAAAACCGCAATGTCCTGCCATCTATGAGACGCTTTGCGAACACGTGAAGTGATAAATGCACCTTCTTTTGGATGACCGTTAGGTTAAAAACTATATGTATTGTTTATTTACTTACTTTCTGACGGTGCTAAGGCTCTAACGCATTATTCTAACAAGAAGGATACTGCCTCAACGTTCCATGAACTTCCAGCCATGTTTGTTTACGTTTTCCTTGTTTGGCTTCCCATGGATACGAGATTATTATCAACGCGATGAGCGGGACGTCTCATTGGTTGTTGCATAAAACAATTTTATGGGAATAGAACCTGTCCTATTCCATAAAACGTTTTATAAAACCAGGTTTTATAAAACGGTTTTATCGTTAACAAGCTCGTTTTTATGAAATTTGTCGATTTTATAAAAAGTTTTACCGTGAGCAACAGGCATTAGGTAAAGGATGCATAATACCAACGTGGCAGTTGAATTTTTCATAGATAAATGAAGGAGAGATACATGCGTTGACAGGGGCTGGCGAGAGAGACCAACTAGCTATGTTATCTTCACGCTGGTGATGCATTGTTGCTCAATGTATCCCAGGATACTTATAGGTGTTAAGAATACGTGGGGTAATAAATGAATCGGAATATGATGGGAAGATGTAAGTGAAAAAAGAAATAATTTCAATTGCCGGTGATTTAATTTCTGATGAATTTTCGCGAATGTCAGTTCGATCGATAAACAGCGTAAAAGGCAATGAAGTATAAGGAGAAAGGTTGGCGGAAGTTCAAGCACTCGAATAAAATGTATGCGCTGGTGTATTAAACTGCCCCGCTAACCGTCTTATAAGCGAAGACTAGCCACTTCTCAGGCGAGCCTGATCAGGAGTAGATGTGGCGTTTAGTAAATACATTATTACACCAGAATGTATTGCTGAATGCAATAAACTCGTCAACGAGAAATCAAAAATTCCACTTAAGGGATACACGTTTTATAATTTGAATGGATTTTTGGTCAGATCTCTTGCTTAAGAGGATAGAAATAACTTCAGCTTAAGGTAATCCAGCGAATACGGTGTTATTTATTAAAAGGGCCATGAAATAATTTGGAATGCATGCTTAGATAATGGACATGATATATGAACTTGCGCCTCTGGTTATGCCACGCCAAGAGACTGCATGACAGTCGAATAACGAAATCATACTAACATATAAAAATTGAATGGTGTCTGTCTGTCTGTTGCTCAATCACTCAAAAACTGCAGAACCGATTGAGCTGAAATTTTGCATGTAGAGATAAAATGTATATGGGTTGAACATAGGCTATATTAAAAAGCCCTCAGGGCCCCCAATGGCCCCCCTGGTGGTCCATGATAAGCATTGGGTTCGGTGCAATTGTTTCATTTTTTGCATTTTAAAAGTGCTTACACTCAGGATAGAGGCCTGGGATTTTTTTATCGGATGGCTGAATAAATGAGGTTTCTAATTCTTTCAATAGATTTTCTTTTACGCATCGTAATTCTCTTAAAATAATGTTTATAGCTTAAAAATCTCACATTTTTCTCTGAAATCAACAATAGCATATTTCCTTGACAACCAGAGATTTGAATTCCAAAGGATATTTACGCATCTGGCATTTGAGTTTTGCTGCCGGCCCATGATATCACGTAGAAAGAAAATTTGTATAAGAAGGGCCCAGAGTCCGAAGGGCCCCATGAAAGATTGCTTCGGGGGGTAATCGATAAATGCAATGCATATTTACAAGTATACTCTTCAATGTCTATTCTCAAAGTAGCTCTCATAGGAGAACTGCATACGAGAGAACACTTATGTAGAAAAACGATACACATAAAGGAATTAAACGTGGAAGAATATTTACGTGCAGCGTATAATAATAATAATAATGCCTCCGTTGCTACAACAAACACGGCGTCGTTTATTATTGTTCAATACTCAGATGTATTACACGTAGTGGAACCGTCTGCCTCTCATTATGATCGCGAACTGTTTTTAGACCAATTCCCAAATAAACTTTACGAGTTATTTATAAATAATTAAACGAGATAAAATGCAGTTAACTTACATTCACTCAATCATCGAGTTGCCCATTCGATTCTCTCACTTGCCGCTGTGTTTTCCCTCCTTGGACTTAAAAATACAGCCATCAACATCTCTAATGGAAAAAAGAGTAACCTTTCGAATAAATCTTCTTATGAATGACGAATGTCTTCTTTGCAAGAAATTGACTTTTTGCATGAAAATTGACAAAGGTTAGACTTGGATGCTCAAAGACATGTCCACCAGCGATCCAATGAGCGTATCCCCGTGGTGTTCCTCGGATTACGCTTAGAATCGCACAAATATCATCCTAACCTAGCCTACGGACGGGTAGCAACCTTTAAATCTGGTTGAAATATAGATCCATCTGTTTCGAAACTTAACTCTGTTTTAAGATGGCGAAAACTATGATGATGTCACTACATGCTTCTCACCCGAAAGCAGAGCGGAAATTCTGCGCAATGAACGACATCCGTGCATTCGACAAGTGCACTAAAAATCGCCATAGATTTTTTATTTAACAACTAAAAGCAATGATTATGGCTGCCCTTTCTCCGAAGGCGCAGTCCGGGTGATGTAGGATTCATAGGTCAAATAAACATGGCAGCGGCTGGAAATTCTCCTTTCGACGGTGGCAACCGCTGGATTGTACCCTGCTATCCAATCCTGATTAATATACTCAACGCGCGTATCAACGTTGAATTGCGCAACTAAATTAAGTCATATAATGCAAATATATTTATGTACACAAAGGAAGCGATCAAGCTGTTAATCACTCAGAAGACGGCTCAAGAGAACCGGAGGGACGATGTGACCATCTATCAACCTAGGTGCTATTTATTAAGTAGTAATGAGTCTTCGTGGCCCATTATTGGGTTTCCCGTGCATTAAAGAGGACAAACAATCACTCAACTCTCCATGCACGAAATGGAAAACGAACGTATTACAACGATCTCAACAAACAAGATAGGATACGAACTCCTCAAATGATCATGCAAACAGTGTTCTTCAGGCATTGTGGTTTTCTTATAAAATAAGTTCAATGTTTTTCACCCCCGTTGAATTTCAACGAGTACCTTCAGCTAGTAGATTTATAAAAGAGGAAGGTGGGAGACCGAGAAAGTAATCTACGTACAGCTCTCGCGAAAGCTTATGGCATTCGGATGTGTAGAAGAAGACGTCGTGGAGGGGTAAATTTTGGTGGAAGGGGTAGGGAAAAGGGACATAGGGGAAAGCGAAGACATGGCATTTGTGTCAATGAGTTCATTAAAAAAATGGAATTTTTATGGCGCGGACAACAGAAACGCCGCGCATCCAAACGCCATAAGCTTTCGCGAGAGCTGTACAACCCAGCGAGCCGCCGCAGAGCCTTGAAGAAGACGGACGAGTCGTTCATCGAAACGTCGGCAGCGATGGAGGAATAGACCCGGTGGAGTACCCGAGAATGTTAACTTCTTAAGCCGCGAAAGCGTCATATCCTATAGATTTACCAGTTTAAAGACTGCAGGTTTCCGATATATTATGCTTTTGCTATCTCTCGAGGCAGATGTCGATATTTTGAGCTTCCAATGGGCGAATGTGTTGGAAAAGACTCTTGATGAGATGGAATATTAAATGCTCGTTCACAACAACTTAACTTGGCGTAACTTGGCTTGACTCGGCGCAACGCCAGAGATGAGACCTTGAGAATAGCGTCTACTAGTTCACATCGACTTTAAGCAGCGTAACTCGACTTGGCGTTGCCTGGAGTAGAGCTCAGCTCAACTTTCTCTTCATTCCAGCCAATAGCATGGCATGCTCTACTATCGATAGTCGGGCAGCAATCGATTGCTACTCTCGATATCTCCTCGAGCAGCCATATTGAAAACGTGATTTTGTTGTGAAGTCGCATGTGGATACGTTTAAGCGAAAATGGATGTGGATAAGTTGATCGAGTCAGTGCGAAATAACCCTCACATGTTCAACAAACCTTCTTCCATTTTAACACTTCTAAAGTGCAACTCACTATTTACAATTAATACTTCACATATCAACTGAGCTGTTTAGGGGGAGCTTACTACAACTCTCGAAACTCACACTATCGATAGGCCTCATCAATCGATTGTAAGATCGAATTTGGCAGTGGTGGATTGTGTTGGTTAGAAATTTCGCGCACTGGTTCGCCTTCGACGAGAGAATAAGTCAAGTTACGCCAATTTAAGTTGTTGTGAACGACCATTAAGAGTCTTAATAACAAGAAGATCGTGTAGTAAGCAATACATGATTGTGGCAGAAGCAGGTAATAGGGAGATGCAAGGATAGGGTCGTATAGAATACACAAAAAAATAGAGCTACTTTCCAATTCCTAAAACCATTAATTAATCTCTTTTTACAGTGACTACACCAAAAGCAAACAACGTTACAAGTATGGCTGTATTTAAATCCAAACGGCCGGTTGGATTTAAAAAGGAATATTCTCAGCCGTACTAAATAATATTCATTGAACTTCGCCACAGAATTTATTGAACGATACAACGCCTTTCGCCGATCTACGGCATCATCAGGTACACATTCAGTAGGTTCTGTTAATTGACTGTTGCTTGCTGTCGTAGTTACGGAGTTGGGTTGTAACAACGGTCAATAAACAAAACCTACTGGATTTGTACCTGATGATGCCGTAATTCGGCGAAAGGCGTTGTATCGTTTAATAAATTATGTGGAAAAGTACAATGCATATTACATATTTAGTATGAATACCAAATACTTCCACGACGTGAAGCCTGAAACTATAGATTGTAGTAATGTTCTTGTTCGTCAGTCCTTTTCCCCTCAGCCCACCTCTCTTCAGGGGTGTTATTTTGTGATCTCACTTTATTGAGAATACGTCATAAAATCTCACTTTTTCGTAGTTCAACTCCCTCACCCAGGCGACGTGACCATCTACGGATCTCAGTCGGTGAACTGCCGGTCATGTGCCGGTCTTTTAGACGATTCATCCGCTCTGATCCGTATCTTTCGACTCTTGATCCGTTTCATTATCTCCGCCAGCCATTAGTTCCATCTCACCTGTCATAAAGAACGTGACATGGAGCCACCATAGTTTCCACTTGAAGCTTGAGTTGGAAAATAAACAAGGGCGCGAAATATACAAACGATTTTAAATCGTATTGTTACAATTTGCTAAACGTGAAAAACTTCAGCAATTTCAACTCCAATATATTGGGCACTTGAAGGTATGTTTTGTTTGAAATGCTTGTGTTATTATTAGCTTGAATTATCTGTGTACCTATATATTTCGTATCAATATTTCCCAAACAATGTTGCTGATACCTTTGTTTTCGTGTGCCTATCCGCCAGTATATGAAGAATGGAATTCAGTTATTTATACCATGATTTCATAATTTTAACAAATATTACCTTAAAATCTACGTTCTTGGTAGATATTTCCCGTACTTGCGAATCGAACACTAATTAGATGCACTTATTTTTTTTTAAATATTGAGTGATCGCTTACATGTCGCTTGTAGTTTTGACTGTATTTAGATTTTCGAGGTATGTACAGTGTAAGATATCTTCCGTAAGATGTTGAGCAATCTGGGTATTCGCTAGTCTCGGCATCTTTTATTTCATTTAAGGTAATTGAAGCTTCGACAATTCACGAACCGTTCGTGAGCCGATCATTAAGAGAGGGAAACGGATCTCCCGCCTTTCCACTAAAGAGTCACTAAAAAGGTGAGATTACAAAATAACCCCCCATCCAATGAAAACTAATATCACGCCTCGTTTGGTCCAACATCTGCAAACTTACAACAAAAAAACTCCTCACCCACGAATGTAAAGGCTCAAAAAAAGGAAATACTCAGAACGACTGAACCGCTGCCATCGCTAGTGACGGATTCTCGCGTCTATAGAGAGCAAAATTGATCCTAGAAACCAAGAAACAATTCTCCCTTAACAATCACAAAAAAATCAGTGTTTCGAAATGGTTTTCACTTTCCTCGTGGAGATGGAAGAACTTCAGACCGCACCTTTCGCTAAGACGGGAGGAAGTCAAGAGGAGGAAGGAAGGCTTCCTTTTATCGTTGATCTTTCTCTTCTCTCCAGACAACAAAATTCATTCACGCAGCTCTGGATCTGAAAATGCTCCCTAAAATGGCCATTTGGGATCATGATGTCAATCTCCCAACACAATATATGGAGGAGGTTTGCAAAAGGAAGAACAGAAAAGGCTCTCCAGTCTGTCGGCGGATATATAATCCTTTTTTCGCTCACCCACCCACCCCCTGAGAAATAAAAGCAAAGACCCTGGAGCTCTCACGTGATTAATGGAGGGAAAAGAGAATGAGGAAGAGAGAGAACAGAGGAGGGGAGGGGACTATAGAGAAAGAGATAGAGAGAGAGAAATACAGTGCGAGCAACCCCCTTCTCCCCTTCCCCCACAATGCAGTTCGTTCCGTTACACTACCGCTCTCAAGGACTAAATCAACTCGGGGGGCTGAACTACCTCGCCACTACACTCCCGATTGATAACAATGAGTACCTACGCGACGTCACAAGCCTCGCTGCACCGGCGGAAGTGGTGTCTTCAGTTGTTTCGTACACCAGCGACCATCGATGTTACTTTCTTCCACTTAAGTAATGATTTTTTAAAAGAAATTATAGTACTTATTTTTTTTTACTTCTCCGCATCTCGAACGAAATCTCAGATCAGAGCTCCGGAGTCTATAAATTCGCCTGGCCATTGAGAATGCCTTCCTTCAAATTCTCATCTCGTTTAGATAAAATAGACGAGACCGCTATTCGGTGAGATGATAACAGAACACCACAATGAGACTCAACGACAGTCCCTTTGAAATGAGAGGAAACGTATAATAGGGCGATCCTTGGTAATGCAAAATAATTCACCGTGATAACTTTACATTATAGTTGGTACTCCATGCTGGTATCTTTTAACGGTCCATCCCTTTGCCATGACTGGCGATCAATAAACCTGCACGCTATTGTTAATGAACTTCTCGAGTCATTATTGCAAGCATAACATAATACGATCCTATGCTCAAGAGAAAAAATTATAGCACAAATAGCCTATTCAAGCTCTGAGCTTGCCCTGCGCCAAGCGGCCAGGGGGAGCGTGCGAGGTTCTGATTTGTGCTGGGACGAGTGCTGCATGCCTGGTGTGGAATCACCCCGTGCCACACACCCCAGTGGTGGCTTGCACGGTACTTCGTAAATGTAGATGTAAATGAGCATTCAGTAATATAAAAATTATATGAATGGAGTAGGCGTTTTAGTCTTTTAGTTTTGGGGAATCATTCCTTTACCAACTCCAAGACTCCACTAAGTTTGCTTTACGTACAAATTGCCACGAGAAAATAATCTGCCAGGACGGGGAATCGAACCACGTACCTTTGGCTTGCCGGGACAATGAGCAGACCACAACAGCTACCCACGCAGACCCTAGTGGTCTGCGTATCGCCTTGGCAAGGTCTGTGGTTCGATCCCCGGTCCAGGCCGATTTTTTCTCGTGGTAATTTCTATGTAATTCATCGCCGTATTGGCGGTAGGAATGAATAACTTCATACAAAGTTTATTAATTGATACAAACGAATAACGTTCGCTTATTATACATACACTGATTTAAAAAAAATCCGAGGTTGTCTTCTCTAACGAGCTTTCTTTCTCTTCGTATAAGATTCACATTCCATTCCCTCTTAGCCAGATATCTCTTTCAAATGCATTCTTTCGACCTTATTTGAATATTTCCCCACTCGATTAGTACATGTATATTTTTTTCTAAAGTTGTATTTATGTCCGTAATTTATCAAAAACCTGAGATGACGTCAGAGTCGACGCACAGAATGGCTTTGTTGTTTTCCCCACCATTTCATTCTACTCTTCTAAACTATTCTCGAATGCGACTGGATTCCATAACTTTTCGCGCAGTTTCAATGAAAGACCTCTCTTTTGTCGTGAAATTTCTCATCTCGCCACCTTTCGACAATTGAATCCTATGGCATCAGAAAGGTCGGCCAAAATTGACTTCATTTAACTCGACCTCAATACACTGGAAAAGCTATGGAACTGTGAGTGAAGGATTCAGTTTCACACAATTCACACGAAAGCAGAGAGTAAAAATGTACTATCAAGTATCCTTTGAAAAAAAGCCATTCTCGTAGACAATATCATGACGCATTCATCAACTACGAACAAAAGAGAGCAGAAAATGGTTTCGCAAAATTTTTAAAAAATCAAAGTCCATGAAACAAGTTTTAAGCGATTTTTGAACTCCTTTCTGTGGATAAGAGCATGCGCAAAGTGAAAATTCAGAACAATATTGTGCTTCACATATTTATTGAACTAAAACGGTTACATAATGAACTTCAAACCATTAATATTTCGATGTGAATTACATATTGAGCATTTTGATGATGGAAACGAAGGTTTTTGACCTCGGCAAACCCTGATATTGAAGCGTGTACACTACCCCTACTTCAGCATTTATAAGTATTTCGTAGGCAATGAACCCCTTGCGCTGGAAAGGTGTTTTTTGCGCAACTACTGCGCGCAGGGCTGGCTGCGCGCTAGGCTTAGATTGCTTGAGCAATTGAGAATAGATATCTTTAAGAGCGACACGGAGAACATCAGTATATTAGAACCCCACTATATTTCCAGGTCCGACAGAAACGATAAATTAAGAGAGATATTTTGCCGAACGGATAGGTATGGGAATTCGTTTTTCCCCCGAACAATAAGGGACTATAATAAATGCTAGGCGTAATTTCATTAGAGCGTTTCCTTTTTTATATGTAAACGGCTGGTGTCCTAACACCCCCCCGCCACACGCCTATTGAGGCGGCTTGCGGGGTAGTGTGTAGATGTAGAACTGCCAACGCGTTCCGCTGTCACCACAATACCACTGAAAGAAGGTACACCTACTGCGACAGCAGGAGGGGGGGTTGGAGGGGGAGATTGGGAAGAGGGGGAGGGGGGATGCGGAGGGGAAGGGGTAAGGGGAGGGAGGGGAGGGGATGAGGGAGAGAGGAAACAAAAGACATAATTAACTCCGTCCGAAGGAAGGGAGGGGGGAGATGGGAGAAAGAAGACAACAAAAGAGGCTGTCATGGAAACCTCTCGAGAGGTAAATCATTCATTGTTCGACAGTTGAGAGCCACGATCTGGAGAAAGATATGCTTTTTGTTACATCTAAATCGCTTTTATTTAATCAACTCGCTTACAAACATTTTCTGGGAGCATTAATTACCTCCGAATTACGATGAATATCAACGAGAAATATCCTCTCAAACGCAATTGTCTCCCTTCCACGTTAAAGAGACTCCATTTCGCCAAATGCACCAATCAGAGCCCAATTGCTGGACTTCCTTTATTCTGTGCGCTGAGGGGTGCGTCGCAATTGAAAATGAATTCAACCAAAGAATTAGCGAAATTAAATTTGCGGTTAAACAAGAGATGCGTGGGAAAATCACTATATGGATGAGACACAGATCACAGATGATGATATCTATACGGAGCGCAAAGTAGATCTGCATAATGTTTCTTCAGAGAGACTATCGAAGAGTTTTATATGCAGCCGAGGGACTATTTCGTGAAGTATTGAGACTTTACAAGAGGAAGTTGGGATTCTGAAAATGAAATTCTGGCCATTTCTTTCATGCTCGTTTAATTCCTCGCCAAAAAGTTATCTCCTGTTAAAAGGCATTAAGAATTCACGAGAATTCCTTTAGAAAACATTGGTAGTTCTTCAGTTTAACGTACATATTTCGACAGTTGAGATCATTTCGCACTGTCTGCCACTTCGCAAAAAACATGGGCGACAGCACTCAACCCTACTAATTCGAGACGACACCAAAGATGCTCTACGTAGGTGGCCATTTTTTTTCAATCGTGGCAGGTAGAAACCTCATTCAGTAAATACCCAGGGTATTAAAAAAAAAAGTGACATATAGTACCACTGGTACGTACATAGTACATAAGTACCACTGGATAGAGCGCTGAATTGTAAGACGAATTTTTCTTGTAATTTTTGTGCGAGGGTACACGCTAGTTTTTTCTGCACATGGGGTTTGAAAAATTGGAAAAAAAGAGCCAATGAGCGAGCGGCTAGGAAGGTGATGCGTCAGACGAAACGGCAGTGCCAACGTAGAAGTGAGAACGTGAGATAAAAGTTGTAAGCTGACTCCCCTTGCCGCAGACACTTCAGCGTTGGCACTGCCGTTGCGGCTGACGCATCCATCACCTCTCTAGCCGCCCGCCCATTGGCTCATTTTTTCCAGTTTTTTTTTCAAACCTCATATCTGCCGAAATACTATCGCGCACAAAAATTAAGAAAAAAATTCGTCTTCCAAATTTAATCCAATATCTCTATCCAATGATACGTATAAAGTTAACTACCTTTTTAGCGCCATGTATCGTTTGATCTTCTAATTTAGTGCTTCAAAGTTACTTCTCCGTGGTTCATACATGCTATCAGTGGAAAAAGCACAAGAAAGAGTCTAAAAGCATTTCATTTAAGTAACCAAGGTGCTTGTTACAATCCAGTCAGTGTTTATTCACAACGGATTTCGACGTATTGGCATCACCTTCGGATATAGATCACTAGAGCACTTTTTATTCAATGTTTTTAACGCTTACGGAGTGAAGCGGGCAAACGATCTAGGGTAGGCTTGTGCGATGACCGATTTTGGTCATCGATTTTCGATGAAAAAATTTCATCGAAATGTTTCGATGACGATGGCTGTCATCGATGATCGATGAATTTCGATGATCGATGAATTTCGATGATCGATGAATGTCGATGATCGATGAATTTCGATGATCGATGAATTTCGATGATCGATGAATATCGATGATCGATGAATTACGATGATCGATGACTCTCGATGAACTGTGCAGTAGTGATGAGCGATATATCGCTGTGATTGAATCACCGATACTGAAAATTAGCAATCACAGCCTGTGACTAAATAATCGAAATCACTGTGACTGTGAATTCGGTGAATTTAGCCGATTTAGCTCAGGCTGCCACCGCTGCTACCAACTGCACCAGTGCAACCAACGAATACAATGCTACCACTGCTACTGCGTATTAACTATGATTGAACGTGATCGCTACTTCTTTATCGTCTACCACAAACTTGAGAAAAAACATGAATTCCAAACATCCCACTGTGGCCCTGCCATCGTCCTCAAGGCGCAATAGCTGGGGTGTTTATACTTTATATATACATTTGAGATAAGGCGTTCAAATGAATGAAAAAAAGAAGAAAAATTAGGGATATATGGAACTTTCTTGCCTTGGTTAATGGAGAAATAGTATCTTGCAACATATTCAATCTTGCGAAGCACACTGTTGTATTCAATAGATGCATCTATTGAATACAACACAAAACTTTCAAAAAATTTCAAAAAACTTTCAAATTTCACAAAAAGATCTACATGTAGAGATCTTACATGTAGATCGTTTTGTGAAATTATTTGTCTGAGACGAAAAGTAAATTTACTCCTCAACGGTTTCAACTACCGGTTCGGTATATGTACGTGACGCATAATTACATGTTCGTGACATACTCGTATAATAATACGTAACTTGACTCATATAACCTACCGTAAACATTGATTTGAAATGTTTAATAATTCTGAAATCATTTGACGGGGTAGTTGACTAAAATGTTCTGATTGCTTTCCATCATGCATCTATTTAAAACAATTTACATCTTATTTGAGATATTTTCCATTTATTTTTCCTAATATCTACTGTAATTAAATAGTCCAATTCTCCGTGAATCGAAGTACGTAGATATTGCTAAATTTCAATATGCTTATTACAGAATGTTACACTATCCTGTGAAGACGATCCACCGGCAAATGATGTCGGAGATTGTGTAACTTCGATAGATAGAGCCACTCCATCAACAAGTAATGATGGTAATGATAGCTCCCTTCAAATTCCAGCCGTCGTCCCACGTCCGTCTTTTTCGCCATAGTTCAACGCCAATTAACAATTCCTTCTTTTGGTTCCTAAATACTCTCTCTCTCAAAAGAAAGCAGTACATTGACCAGAAGCTACTTGGATTATTCATAATTGATTGGCAGCCATTCAGCATTGTAGAAGATGTTGGGTTTAAGAATTAATGGAAGTGGCGTTGCCGAATTATGAAATTCCTGGTAGGCATCGCATTTCGAACACCATGATCCCTGCCATGTATGAGGAATGCGAATTTTGCGTACGCCAATTACTCAAGGCAGCCAAAAGTGTGTGTGTAACCACAGACTGTCGGTCATCCTCAAGAAGAAATAGGGTGATGATAAAGTGAACGCCATTCACTTTTTAAATACGAATTCCAAATACATGGAAAAAGAGTGACATTGGCGTTTGGCATGTTTTCTTCCTTAATTGTTTGCTTAATTCTTTATTACTTTGTGATATTACGTAAGAAACGTAAATCTTCTAGTCTCAAACCAAAAGTAACATTTATTTATATGCCAAAGTTTTGTGCAATTACCTACTTAAAATTTTCATTTTTTGCCAGTAGAGCCTCTATATATATATTGTTAAATTGTTTATACAGTTTGAGGCATTTCTTGAAAACTAATGTGAAATAAGTTTATCATTTTTATAATTTCATTTCAAGTTACCATTTAAGGAGAAGGGTTGCATTTCTCAGCCATATATATACGTATAGGTATATATCTCCAAAGGTTTATAATAAACAGTATTTTTTATCACTTGATCGAAGAGTCTCTCTTTTATTGTGCAGTTGGACTACTGGAATGCTGACGTACCGACATGGCCAGTCCCCTAATATGTGATTGCGATTGTCATTTCCATGCCGTGTCAATTCTAAAATGTGATCGCAATCACATTTTATTTTCACAGTTATTGCAACGGAACAGTCCAATTTAAGGCGGTGACAATAAAGTCACAGTTAAGGCCATCCCTACTTCGCAGATGTCTCGGTTGGCAGTTTGGTGTGGCTATTAAGTGAAGATTGAATTGGGTACTCCACTCGACGTATTCCAATCCCTGTGCGGCCCACGTGGGATGGACCTCGACGCCGCCGGCTTTTTTCAGTGAGTAGGCGTTGCGCAATAAAACAAGGAAGGTGCCGGGGGAGGGGGAGACAAAGGAGGGAACGTCACAGCGGTCACCGGCGGCGCGGCGGCGGCACGGGACGGACGGGCGACACAAAACCTATAATTTTCATCGTCCCATCGATCATCCTCATCGATGGTTCTCATCGACTCATCGGGATCGATGATTCTCATCGACTCATCGACATCGATGATTTGCATCGACTCATCGGCATCGATGATTCTCATCGGCATCGATGATTCTCATCGACTCATCGACATCGATGATTCGCATCGGCTCATCGACATCGATGGTCGATGACATTCATCGTCATCGATGACAGTCATCGCACCGCGATGACTAAAATCATCGTCGATGACTTCGATTAATCGACTCATCGCACAAGCCTAATCTAGGGTAGCAGGGAGGTGGACTCACTTCTCTTTCGGGGTGAATTACATAGGTCTTTAGCGCACGCTCTCAACGGTTCTCATAACGAGGAATGAAGAATGTAAGGCTGACGTCTGAATTGAATTGGGAAGAGGATGGCGAGGGAAAAAGAAAAGAAGTAACAAGGAAAGATGCCCACGCGAATATCGTATCTAGGGAACATAATAGTTGCGATAGATCAATCATGCGAAACTCCCACTCTCAATAGGTGGAGTAGAATTATCACTTGTGTTTAATAACATAATATCATTACTAACACTTCACACCGGTCGATTTGTCCGGCATTATTTTATTTTGTTCTCTGAATGAAGTAGCATCTCGTAGCATTCATAAATTAACAGTATCAGTAATATTAAACACTAGATGTGTCTATAGCATTGTTCTGCATGTTTGCATGTTCATTTACGTATCACTCTCCCAGTTCTTGGTTTGTCTGCGCACTGTTCTCCTGACTGCTCTTTGGTGTCTGCGCCCTGCGCCAGGGGGAGCGTGCGAGGTTCTGGTTTGTGCTGGGACGAGTGCTGCATGCCTGGTGTGGAATCACCCCGTGCCACACACCCTAGTGGTGGCTTGCACGGTAATTCGTAGATGTAGATGAAAACTAAATACTACTCTTAGTTCTTATGTAATTTACAGCCTTTAGCGACCGTTCTCCGTTGCTATTTTAATCTTTTCACCAGCACCAATAAGCCATTCGGTTTCATAAATCGCATCAACCGCTTCCGTGAGCTAAATTGAAAAGGAATAGCGCGGTGGAAAATATAAGTAAAATATGCGCGAAACGGAGAGTACCGTCAGAGTTTAAAAAATCAGGCTCCCAGTCAGGTGAAAGAAAAGGTATTCCATCACGAAAATATTTGCATCAGGAGTGAATAGGAATTAGTGTAAAAATGAGATCATTAAAAATAATGACGCGAGGCAATTTATAATTGTTGTAAATTCAACGTGGGTACACAGACGCTCTTCAGATGTGAGGGAGAATGGAGCTTTTAAAGTTACTTGGGTTTACATTAAACAGGGCACAGAATGAGTATTCTCTGAGCTAACGTAGCTGATTGAATTTTTCAAACGGATAAATTTGTTCGAGATGACAGATGGAAGTCGAGGCAGAGAGGGGAAAAAAAGTGTTGAAAATTTGAAAGAGGCAGCAGCGTATACATATATCAGGGGATAATGATTCACCGGAATGCTTGCAACTTTCTCACCTTATACGTAGATGCTCATTTTTTCCGAAGCAATGTCATCCCTATCGCAGAAAATAATTCTGAACAGCACTCTTTTAATTAAATACCTTCTTCCACCTTCTTTCACCTTGAAAAACTGCAATTCGAGGTCTTATTTGTTTTTTAAAGAGAAAGTTTCTCACTGCACTCTTTTATTGCCCGATACAAAACACCATAAATAATAGAATTAACAGCCATTAGAGCAAGCACTACATGTATTCAATACCAAAGTGGCAAATTCGAAAGTAAATTTCATTAATTTAAATAAAGAGATATTGACTCTGCCACACATTCAGGTTTTCCATGATTATTATTAACTTGCTCATACCATATGGTTTAACTACGAAGTTGTAGCAACCAATCGCTGTGATACTTGCAGTTTAAGGTATACCATTAGAGTCCAGAAAGGAGAACAGGATAAAATATATGAGCAGGAAATAAGTATTAAGATTGGTTGTCATAAATGGCGATAAAATTGTAATTTTTCGAAGGCACTCACGAATAGTTGGAAGCAGAAATTTTTCAATTTCAATTTTCTCCAGCATACAATTAATATCATCGAAATTAACCGATTGATTCGGCATATGTAAGTTGATTTGTGATTTCTGGCATGTATAAATGCGAAATATAAACTTGAGATTCAGTGAGGCTCTCTCCAAATTCATATCCGCATTCTCTTTGGATAAAGATACGACTCCTCTAATGATGAGCCAAGCATCAATGATAGCCTATGATTCGAAGAAATTTAACAATAAAGGATTTTCATCGAAGAAAAAAAATGTTGAGTAGCGTGGAAGTTTCCGTGAATGATACTATCATAAGCAATAATTCAAAACTTGAAATGCAGGGGGCAGTGCTGCCACTTCGATTTTATGAGGCATTCAAAAGTCTTAAACGCCACCTCCAGTCGCTTTAGTTATTCAAGATGGCGGAAAAGTTCATTTAAGGACGCGCAGTAGTACTATCTGACGTCTTAAAAAGAGGTCGCTTGCTAGCGCGAAGAAGATAAAAAGATGCCATCCCAAACAAAAACACGAGAGCGTTCTCTGGCTCTGGCATATGGCGCGCGCGTCTTTCGCGTTGTGTTTACGATTCTCATTTTCGCCTCTCGCAAGCCATTTCCGAAGTCATCATCTCGCAGCGCCTTAACCTCCGTCGCTGATAACGGAAATAAGACGACGAAGAAGAAGAATTACTTATCATCTCGCATGCCCGTCGCGATGGGGGAGAGGCGCGTCACGTGATTCGGGCGCAGACACCGCGCGGAGGAATGCCTTTAAAGGAATTAAAAAAAAAATGAATGTGCCGCCGCGACTACTCAAGCACAGTTCTTTTTTTTGTTTGTTTGTTTGTCGTAGAACTGCAAGGAGGTCGGAGCTGTCTCGAAAATCACGGCCGAGAGGACACCACGAGTTCTGAATAACACGTTTGAGGACACGGATCACGCTGACAAGAGGAGAGAAGCCACCAATTAGAACGCAGGAATGAATACACCCCACGGAATGACGCAACCTTCCACGGAAAAAATGAAATAGTTTCGTAAATCGTATAATATTCCATCCCCCTTCCACTAAACTTCTATCTGTGCCGACCTGCAAGGGTTTCAAGGTCCTCATCTCGCGTTCAACATTCGAACACATATGCCTACCCTTCAAAAAACAGACTAAAATACTACCGCTGAGTCAAGGTTCAGCCACCGAGGAGGAGAATGAAGTATTCGAAATGATTAATATTTTAAATGTACTATTAATGAGGAATGATACTAGTGTGCCACAAAGTTTTATGATAGTAGTACACAGCTGCCGTCGCGTCGTCTAAATACCTTATTGAACCATTCTGAAGAGTTACACGGGTGCATATGAAGTCGTGCAATTAAATTGGAGTTTATTGGATCGGATGTGATACGTGAATCAGGGGCCTTATTCAGTAAGGACTCGACACGGTCGAACCTCGGAAGATCCGAAGATTTGACGTCACTTCCCCCGATAAATCTCAACATTTGAATGGTCCAATTTGAAATTTTAGAGTCTGTGACGTCAAAATGTGGTCACTTTCGAGATTCGGAAATCCCGAGAACATACAGAATAGCCCCCCAGAAAATTAGCTGTTGCGGAATGACGATTGATTGGAGACTTATATTGTAAAGTAAAAGTACCTATAAGAAACTTAGTTTTTCCGCATAGATTGATTAAAACAAGACGACCTAGGTTTCGACGAAGCTCGTCATCATCAGGTACATTGGAAGAAGAAGACTGTATAGTCACTATTGAGACTAAATATTCTTGATAATACTACATATATTTCCTCCTTATATAAAGTGACTATATATTCTTGGTCTTCTTCTTCTGATGTACCTGATGATGTCGAGCTTCGTCAAAACCTAGGTCGTCTTGTTTTAATCAATCTATGCGGAAAAACTAAGTTGTACCACACAGTAAATACCTTGCAAAATTCCAGATTTTTTTCATCTAGAAAAAATTTTACCTTGCAAAATTCCAGATTTTTCGTCCAAAAGATATATAAACAAATATAACAACGTTGAAACTGAGTTGAGCACAAATTAAAGTTCACCACTATGGAAAAAATGTACAATAAACGTTTCCTGCAAGTTTCAACTTAATACTGAGAACAGTATCCCAGCTACAGGATTAGGAATATAAACTCGGAAGAGCCAAGTTGCTACCCGAAATTCAAGGAAATATTTTTTTATAACTCTTAACTATGAACAAAATCGACTAACTATTGTCACCACTAAACGTAGCGACCCTTTCTGCTTCAGGATATATTTTCAGGCTTGTGGAACAAGCAAATTCATAATTTGTCAGAATTTCTTCCTACGCCATCTACGATATCCCTCCCGAACTATATCAAAAATATATATTATTTTTGCGCGTGCGGTGAGCCCTGTAGTATATACTTACTCTATGGTTATACTTATCACTTACAATGCCTTAACTAATTCCACGAAGTCACGCCTTGAGACAACGGAGTATGTGGAGACTTATAATATGGAGACTGTGGGCGAGGAGAAAAATGCAGAGTAAACTCTTGCCGTAAGACAAACGAAGAAGTACAAGAGGTGGTAGAAGGGGAGAGGAAGTTGGTGATGGAAATGAGGAGGAGGCAGATATGTGAACTATGGAATACCTTAGTGTAGTGATTTAACGCAAGAGTGGATCCATAGGGTGGCCCAAAGAAGGGGAACAGTTAAGGAGGTTCCACCGCGACTGTGTGAGTCAAAACAAATACTAAATTCCATATTTTTGATATTTTGTCCAAAAACCCCTGCTTTCACTGATGAAATGCGTTACCTATAGAAACCCAAAAGTAAGGAACAAAATTTGCAGATTATTCCACGAATGTATTTTAAACGAGCACTTTTTTCCAGCCATAGGAGCCGACTGCAGCGCTATTTCCTACGAATTACCGCATTTTTACTTCAATTACGGCAGTAATTCCCCAATAACTAAAAGAAATGGTGGTAAGATGTCTATATTTCATTTTTATTCAATTTCTCTGGATTATTTCCATCTTAGAGACAGTTTTCCACGAAAATGGCATTTTTATTTTATGGAAAAATACTATTTTTCCCCGTGTTTCTCTCATTCCCCCATTGAACACAATGTAATTTCAAGTTCAATTATAGAATAAAATAGCGTGGAAAGGTGTTCTTTTGTTGTTCATATCAGATAGAGGACAACTTTTTCTACAAGTAGACAGAATATTAATAAAATGACATTTAAGTCATTTTACGGTGGAACCACCTTAAAGGTAAGGAATGTCCACAGGTCCTGCGATTAATTAACGGAATGTGTACTAGACTTGATGATAAATGAACTCGTATCTCATTGCAAGTAGGGTGATACTTTAAACAGCTGCTCGGAACCAATTCGAAGGAGGTTAAGTGAAATTTAGAGCCAAAATGGGGTCTAAATGAAGAGAAATTGTTAGCCACATTGCGCCAAACGGAAATGGTTTGTCATTTTCTTAACTGAACAATAAAACACGTGACGGCAACGAACCAGGGTTTCAAAATGTTACCCAAAATCATTGTGAAAATGCCATTTTTAACAATTGCTGACTTAAAATATTTAAATTGTTGGACAATAAGATTTTTATTACCGATTCGATTCGTCAAATGAATCGTTAAGCGGCAGATAATTGAAAACTCAACGAAGCTGGCTCGAAAGGACGGTTCTCAAAACTATAAAATAACGTCCGCAACAAGAAATTATCACGAGAGGGCAGTTCGAAACTCTTAAGAGGAGTCAGAAACAAGGAGTAATGAACTAAAAGCACGTGACGCGGCTAAAGTTAAAGCTTTTAAAACCTGAAACTCGGATTTTTTCGACTTTTAAGTCGATAAATTGATCAAAATCAGATAGTTAATTGAAATAAATGTGTTTTTATGCAATTCTTACAAGACTATTCAGATGACAGATATTTATCCTTTATATTATAATTTATCTTTTATTTATGTATTCCTCTTCCTTGAACTACGACCTTGACGTGGTGGAAGGGCTTGTGCGTTCCAATGACCCCTAGAGCTGGACTGGCAGGAGCAAGTACATTGCTCCTGGTAGGGCCACCCATGCCAGATAGGTCGAAGGGTAGGAGCCAGACGAAAGGTAGTTCCGTGATGGTGTCACGTTAAAAATACCGTTGAGTCGCGTGGGATACCTCTCAACTATCTCCTCCCAGAACATGAAAGTCATTCAAAGAGAATTGATTCCTGGCAACTACGGGACGCCGCCCACTAGGGCGGGTGTCGTGCCCGGCAGCGGGGGAGGCAAGGCCTCCGCGGTCGTCATCACACGAAATCCTTGCACAGAATCAGAATCATCATCATCAGAAGATACAAGGGAAAGGAGGGAGAAGAAGAAGAAAAAGAGGAAGAGGAGGAGGAAAACATTGGTAAAAATAGGAACTTGGAACGTAAGGACCATGATGAGGGCCGGGAAGCTTGAAAATATTAAGCAGGAAATGGAAAAAGGAAAAATAGATGCTTTGGGATTGTGCGAGGTTAGATGGAAGGATAGCGGGGACTATTGGAGTGATAACTACAGGGTGATCTATAGTGGGGGAGATGAGAGTCAACGGGGGGTAGGCATGGTACTGAACACAAAGTTGGGACTGAGGGTGGTAAACATTGAACAGGTGAACGACAGGATACTAGTGGTAGAAATAAAAGCACGCCCGACGAATTTCGTACTGGTCCAGGTATACATGCCTACGAGCAACCATAGGGAGGAAGAGGTGGAAGAGGTGTACGAGCAAGTAGAAGAAATAATTAGAGAAGTGCCGGGGAAGAAAAACCTGATAGTGATGGGTGACTGGAATGCAGTGGTGGGAGAAGGGAGGGACGGATTAGAAGTAGGAGGGTTTGGGCTAGGAAGAAGAAATGATCGCGGGGAAAAGGCAGTTGAATTTTGTAGAAGAAATAAATTAGTAGTGACAAACACTTGGTTTAAACATCACCCCAGGCGTAGGTACACATGGAAAATGCCGGGTGACACTGGGAGATACCAAATTGATTATATAATGGTGAGGCAAAGATTTAGGAACAGTGTAAAAAACTCTCGTAGCTATCCAGGGGCGGATGCGGACTCGGATCATAACTTGGTGATGATGAAGTGTGAAGTTAGATTCAAAAGGCTTTGTAAAGGTAGGAAGATAAAGAGGTGGAACCTTGAAGCATTGAAAGGGTTGAAAAAGAGGGAATACCAAGAGCTAGTAGAAAAGAACATAGATGAAGAGAAGCGGAGGGGAACCATAGAGAAGAGATGGGAGGTTATAAAAACAGGCATCGCAAGAGCGGCAGAGAAAACAATAGGAACGGTGGAAAAGAAGAGGGTTAAGAAGCAGTGGGTTACAGAAGAAATGATAAAGAAAATGGAGGAGAGAAGGATATGGAAAAACGTGAACACCGACGTAGGGAAGAGGAAGTACAAGGAATTGAATAATAAACTCAGGCGAGTGACCAATCGGGCAAAAGAAAACTGGTGGAAGGGACAATGTGAGCAAATGGAAAAGATGCAGGAGGAGGTGGAAGTGGGCGCTTTGTACGCCAAGGTGAAAATGTTATCGGGTGGTAAGAGAGGTCAAGCGATACCAAAGGTTAAGGACAAAACAGGAAAGATATTAATCGAACAGGAAGATATCCAAGAAAGGTGGAGAGAATACGTAGAGGAGCTATATGACAGCGAGAATAGACCCCTTAGCCTAGATCTAGAGGACGAAGGAACAATAGATAAAGATAACCTCGGACCAGAGTTACTTGAGAGTGAAATAGAGAGGGCACTAGGAGAGATGAAGGGTAGAAAAGCCGTGGGAACCGATAACCTACCTTCGGAGCTACTGAAGAATCTAGGTAGTAGGGGGAGAAAATCGTTTTTCGAACTTATTCGCAGGATCTACGAGGAAGGAGTATGGCCAGAGGATTTCGTGAAAACAGTATTAATACCTATCCCGAAGAAGAAGAAAGCGTCAGAATGCGAGGAGTATAGAACAATCAGTTTAATTTCGCACGCAGCAAAAGTGTTGCTTAGAATACTAAATAGAAGGTTGGAGAGCAGAGCAAAGTGCTATTTAGGCGATGACCAATTTGGGTTTAGGAAGGGGAGGGGAACCAGAGATGCGATTGCGGTAATGAGGACACTTATAGATAGAAACATAGAGCATAATCAGGATGTTTTCGCGTGTTTTGTAGATTTCGAAAAGGCGTTTGACAGAGTAAACTGGGAGAAACTAATGCAGATACTGGGGAAAATAGGAATAGATTGGCGTGATAGGAGACTCATCCGAAACTTATATATGGGGCAGAGGGCTCAGGTAAGGGTAGCGGACGGTGAATCAGGGTGGGCAGTTATAGGTCGCGGGGTGCGGCAAGGGTGCCCGTTGTCGCCTTTACTTTTTAACATCTATGCTGAGGAAATGGTAAGAGAGGCATGGGATGAGCTAGACGTGGGAATGAAAGTAGGAGGCCAGTGGATAAAGTCGGTTAGATTCGCAGACGACCAGGCGTTAATGAGTCGGTCATCGAAAGGACTTCAAACTTTAGTAGATGCACTGGAAAAGCAGTGTGAGAAATACGGAATGAAGATAAATAATAGGAAAACAAAAGTAATGAGATTTGGTAGGACAAAGAAAGCGAAGCTGGTGATAAGAGTAGGAAGTCACAAACTGGAGCAAGTAGAACAATTTAATTACTTGGGTAGTACGCTAGAAGAAAGAGGACATAGTAGCAAAGACATTAGGAGGAGAATAGCGCTAGCGAAGGAAGCGTTCAATAATAGAAGGGAGCTGATGACGGGGACCTTAAGTAAGGATGTAAAAAAGAGGCTAGTAAAGAGCTTGATATGGAGTGTGGCGTTGTATGGGGCGGAAACGTGGACCTTGAGAAAGGAAGACGAAATTAGGCTGAAGGCTTTTGAGATGTGGGTGTGGAGGAGGATGGAGAAGGTGCGTTGGACGGAAAGGAAGACAAATGAGGAAGTGCTTGACATGGTGGGCGAGGAGAGGAAGCTTATAGATGAGATTAGGAGAAGGCAGGGTAGGTGGCTGGAAGGGGTAATGAGGGACGATGGTTTGCTGAAGATCGTGATAGAGGGAAGGATGTTGGGTAAGCGGGGAAGGGGAAGGAAGAGAATCGGTTTTATGGACGGAATGAAGAACGGTAGGACTTATGCTGAGATGAAGAAAGAAATACAAGAGGTAGAAAGGGCACAGCACGTGTAAGAGTTCGTTGGATATTCTCTGACTTTCATCACAACCTACCTCTAACCGGTAGATTACTCTCATGAATGAATTTATGTATTCAGCATACCATCATTTATGACACGACCACGCCATATATCACGTCATTCGGGAACACGTTAGTCGGTTTTGATCACATTTCTCTAGCAATGTGTACATGGATACAAATGTGAGCACATCGGCTGCTTTTCTTTATTGGTTGCTTTGCAAAGTTTCTTTTTCTTGAGAACTAATCGCATAGAAAATTCGTCCACACGGATTTCGCTTGTCCGGACACTCGAAAATTTCTTTCTAAGGAAAAAATAAATAAAAATCTTTTTTTTTTCTTTTTCCTCTTTTTTATCATCACCTGTACCCCTCCTCCCCCTCCCCTTTCCGGTTCTCACACAAGATACAAAGCCACTTCCGCTGTTCTATAACCCGTTTTATGATTGGTTGCTACGACGCGACGGTGACGTGGCCCTTTACTCATTAATCAAGTGAATTATTTTCTATACTCACGAAACATTCGTGTGGAACTTAAATTAAGAAGCGATAAATCATAATGGACGCTAAGAAAGTTATGCGAGTCGTTAGGGCAGCCGTGGGATTAAAAACGTTATTTGAGAATCGAGCTCCAACGACTATTAAAAGTCTCAAAAAAACGAAAGTTTAGGTCTTTGCTTTCTTTCAATTTATGTCTAGCATCCTAATTTCTATAACTTTGTGGAGTATTTATCATTTTAGTGAGACTCTGTCACAAAATTGAAATTAAGGACCACAAGTAACTTGGCGACTCTCAGTATCCGAATACACAGCGTTTTAAAGTGGTTTGATCGAGATAGTTCCCTAGTCATAATAGAGACCATATTCAAATTTTATTTTTTTATTTCAGCGTCTGTTAGAATTATGAAATAAATATTTTAATATTAATGGCGAAAAGATAGTTATATATTACTAAAATCTCAGTAATTAAATAAATAAAGCTACATAAGTCTCTAACATGACTCATTTTTTCCCGCCGTGCGTCTGAAAACCCTCCAAAACAGGAGGTTTTTTTGCGATTCTGTAAAAATTACTGTGGTGACTAATAGATTATTTTTTTATAAATAGTTGACAAAACATGCAATCTACACACAGTTAGTTTTTTCACGAAATCTAGGGGCTAGAATTTCCAGCTAGTTCCTAATTTTTTTAATATTCTCCCTCTGGAGCCCACAGCCATTATCTATCCCACGTAACACAGCTTATGTTTTTAGGCAAATAGCTCGACAAGTAGTTCGGCAAGGAGTTGATATTTTGATATCATTGGAAAGATGAGAGTTTTTCTTTAAAAGGAGGCCAATTTAATCAAATTCTAGGTGAAGTGATTTTTCGCTCAAACTACCTTAAAAGAATCGCCTTGGACCGAAGACGAACGTACTTCATCTGCGTCGTTAACAAAGAAACGGGTCAGATTGAGTTCTCGTCCGGTTGACCACAGTCCATTTGACGAACATCCCTCTTCTGCGACTTCCATGGTTGGTTGGTCGCAACGTACTTACTAATACATTACACTGCTATTTCAGTAGTATGTATGTACCATGTTTTGGATGGTGATTAATTGGGGAAGGGGCGACCGATCGATAGCCTTGGTCAATGGCGCCATTTGAAGACACGTGGGAAGGTAGTTAAGGAAAGGATTATTTGAAGAATGGAAGGAAGTGTGGAGAAAAACCCGGTGCCAGCAGTGGCCTCTTGTTGAAACTCTTTTAACTTAAGGTAGCTTGAGAGAAATATCACTTCACCTAGAGTTTGATGAATTTGACCTCATTTTAAAGAAAAACTCTATAATCATTCCAATGATATCAAAATATTAACCATTTTCTAAACTACTTTTCGAGCAATTTCCCTGAAAATACAAGCTGCAAGAAAATACATGGGATAGATTACGGCTGTGCGCACAATATGGAGAATATTGAAGGAAATAGGAACTTCTAACACCTAGATTTCGTCAATAAACTGACGGTGTGTGTAGATTACATGTTTTCTCAACTATTTATAAAAATTAATCTATTACTCAACGAAGTAATTTTTACAGAATAGTGAAAATACCTGCTGTTTTGAAGGGTTTTCAGCCGTACGGCGTGAAAAAAATGAGTCAAGTTATGAGACTTGTGTAGATATATTTGTTTAATTACAGAGAATTTTGGACGTACATAACTATATTTTTTCGCCATTAATATTACAATATTTATTTTACACTTCCTACAAATGCAGAAATCAAATTATAAAATTCGGATATGATCTCCATGATGACTAGGGAAACCTTAAGGCGCCAGAGGGGGATCACATCACACTTAAACGCCAAACATCACATCCGACAGTTGGGAGGACAGAACTTCTCTGCTTCAAGTGCCTTCCTTGTGGCAAGGATCGAGAGTCTGCCATCTCCGCCATCGCAGGGATTCGAACACGGATCCATCTGGATATGAAGCCATGAGGGTAGAACCTAAAATAAAATCCCTAATATCGAGACTTCGACCTTGCGTGATTTTGGAGAGAGCAGACATTTTAAAAAGCGGACCGAAAAACAATCGCTTTCCTTCTCGCAATCATAAGAACTCCAAGGCCACCTGGAGAACATGCGAGTTAATTATTACATCTGCACTGCCCCCTTTGTCTCTAATTAATACCGCAATCGAAAAAGGCAACAAAGCGTACGATCACTCTATGGATCGCATAAATCTAGCGCCATTACCCCTGGTAGTAACTACATCAAAAGGGAAGGCATTTCATATACTCAAAGAGCTGAACTGAGATTCTGTCGGACTCAACTCCTGTCGTTTGTCTTCAAAGCCCCCGGGAGCCTTATTTATGGCCAAGGAACGCCATACGACCGCCCCACTTATATATCTTTCAGGCTGGCAAATTTGGGAGATTCTCGGACGGCGTTGCCAAAGATACGGCAGAGCACACACAGAGGACAAGGCGCTCAAGGCAACGTATGTCACCGATGGAAGTTGACCCGCATACCCCCTCTCCCCCCCCCCCCCCCCCAATATTCCAAAACAAAACACAATGGCGAATGAAAACAAACGACTATATATTATCACTGAGTCAAAATATAAGGTAAGAATCAGCGATTTCTGTAGAAACGGTCCACATCGCACTCTTCATCACCCAGATAGAATCTCCTTTAACCAATAACTTTTCCTCTTGATGGCAATAAATAATGTATCAAATAGCCAGTTGTCCTGGTAACTTAGTGGCTTTGCTCCAATTAAAATAGTTACAATCAGTGGCGTATCTAGAAATTGGCTCTGGGGGGGGGGGGATCTAGAATATTATTGATAGGTCTAGTACCGTAAGGGCCTGGGCCCAGCCTAATGGGAGGGCCCTATCCCGGAAAATGATTGAAAATGATATCAGCAAAACTGCATTTTTTAATTCTTTTTGAAGCACTTGAAGATATTTAGTTTGCTATTTTTTTATCGAATAATGTTGGTACTCTTAACAATGTTGCTTCCGGGATTGGGGGGGAGGGGGTCCGGTCCCGTTGGTCCCCACCCCCCCGTAAAGACGCCCATAGTTACAATAAGTGATAAAGCTCAGGCCATTTGATGATGTGATTGCGTTTCACAAGACACTTAAATTATTTCTGTTTCAATTCGCTGAGCTTCAATTTCCTTCCAATCATTTCAGACCAGCACATGTGAGAAACCAAAACAATTGAAATCTCCACCGACTACATGTTGGGGCGATGCTGACTGAGTCACCGAATACTTATGCACGTTCATGGATGATTTTTAAATGATGGATCAAAGGGAATTATTGTGAGAAGTGCATTCGAAAGTGATACGTAATGTGACCTAATGCACTAAAAAGAACGGCAGGGTCTTGAGGTCTCTCAAATGATCCTGCTCTTTGTAGATATGATTTACCGTCTCAACCGGCACAATCAATTCCAGTATTTATGATCACTGGATTGCCTAGTGGAATCTCTTAAGGCGATGCCGCTCTCGACAACATCGACATTGGGTTGTTAAATGTTTCATATCCGGTTGTGATGAAAGTCAGAGAAAATCCAACGGACTCTTACACGTGCCGAGCCCTTTCTACCTCTAGTATTTCTTTCTTCATCTCAGCATAAGTCCTACTTTTCTTCATCCCGTCTATAAAACCTATTCTCTTTATTCCCCTTCCCAAACATCCTACCCTCTATCACGGCCTTCAGCAAACCATCGTCCCTCATTACCCCTTCCAGCCACCTACCCTGTCTTCCCCTAATCTCATCTATAAGTTTCCTCTCCTCAACCACCATGCCAAGCACTTCCTCATTTCTCTTCCTTTCCGTCCAACGCACCTTCTCCATCCTCCTCCACACCCACATCTCGAAAGCCTTCAGCCTATTTTCGTCTTCCTTTCTCAAGGTCCACGTTTCCACCCCATACAACGCCACACTTCATATCAATTAATGCTCGTAACATTCTGATAATACGCCACTTGTTCGAACAATAAAAAAATTATGAAAGTACGTCGATGACCGCGATTAAGTTCAAAAGTCATGAAGACAGTAAAATAATAAAGATTCAAATGGAAATACGACTTCCACGGAGATTCGCAAATTATGCCGTCAGTGGAACATTCATTAGGAAGCATTTACACTTGCGGGGACCATTCCATGTTCAACGTTTGTGAATCATTTTTATGAAGGCAAAACGTCAGAAATTCAATCTCGACGCGAATTCGATGACCACAAAATCAATCAGGGCGCCGGCATTGAAGGTTAACAGTTGGTTTTACGACAAGCAATCTCATAAGACAGTTTAATCAATCGTCTAAAGGCAAGAAATTCACTTCCCTTCTTACTTCCCTATCGGTTTAAACCCCAGCCGTCAAATCCGGAGTTGGAAGATTTAGCCAATTCGCCCGTATGACCCACGCCCGGCCGGAAACGAAACTGTCGCGTCAATGAGACGGGGTTTCCCGGGAAACCGACTGGCCTTGCGCAACCGCAACGCCTTACCAATGCGTACGGCACTGTCCAGCGCAAAACAGAACGAATTCAGTGACGCGGCGAGAACCCTCTCTCTGGATTACTTATATCCCTCTCAACATTGATCCGGCATCCCACACAAAATATGTACAAGGCCTACAAGGCCCTATCATAGAACCATGACGCTAGCTCCTAGCCAAGCGAGGAAAAACAGGTGATAAAAAAGTACCGTATTTTTTTAACCATTCTCATTATTCGGTAATCATATATAGCAAGCCGAAGAGGAGAAAATTAGTCGAAGAATACTACAGAGTAAAATTTTACTCGCACGAATAACACATATGGATTACTCGACATGTTTACGATCACACCTCTTTCAAACATTTCACAACAATGAGAGCGCTCTGATTGGATGGAGAGTGACGAATGATAGCAACAAAAAAAAAGGAAAATTCCCCCAATCGCTGGTAGACAACAATAGAACTTCGTCATTCCCTGACTACAATAAAAGGGACATTTACAATGAAAGAATTTGCAAAGATATATGTAAACTGCTCCTAAAAAGAAATTTCATGATACTTTTTGAAACAGGATGACACGGAATGCACGAGAAGTAAATGAGTATATTTTTAATATAGCGATGGCAATCTGTTTGTCAATTTTCAAAAGGAAGAGAAAATCAATTCTTTGGTAGAAAATCTATTATGTATTTGTTGATCTGTAACCAAATATGCCGTTTAGTCCAACGATCAAGCATGCTCGGAAGCCTTACAGTAGAAGATGTATAGTGAGGGGAAGGGCGGGGAAGGGGGTGAGGGCGAGAGTTCGACGCAACAATGACGACAACAATGAGGGTCGAGAGAGGAGTCCGAGGAGGGGGGCGACTACGAAAACCCTTCCGTTTCCATGGCCACGTCGAAGTTTCCCCATGAGGGAGGAGGGGTGGGGTAAGGGGTGGGGCGGGGGGGTAGGAGGAAGGGTGGGTTGGGAGGTGGCCGTGCGACAAAACAAACAAGAGTGGCGAGGCGTAATTAGCCGTTTTTGAATCGAGCGGTCTCCGCGGAGGGTGACATCTGTGAGAATAATACCGAAGCGAGGGTGGGGGAAATAATGCAAGGAAACGGGAGGAATGGGGGATCATCTTGGGGGATCATCTTGGGGGATTAGCGAGAGAATATGTAGTACCTACTACGTACCCACTACATTTTGGCGCGGAAAAAAAGAAGTAAGTTCTCAGACATAACACTTTCATCAAAGGAAATGTCTTTAGAAGGGATATTAAGGTGGTTTGAGAGGGATAGTAGTTCCCTAGACATAATTCCATATTCAAATTTTATTTTTTTATTTGAGCGTCTGTAAGAAGTATGAAATAAATACTGTAATATTAATGGTGCAAAAATTTAGTTATATATGACCAAAATACTCAGTAATTAAATAAATAAAGCTACATAAGTCTGTAACTTGACTCATTTTTTCCCGCCGAACGGCTGAAAACCCTCCAAAACAGAAGGTATTTTGCGATTCTGTAAAAATTACTGAGGTGAGTAATATATTATTTTTTATAAATAGTTGAGAAAACATACAAACTACACAACGTTAGTTTTTTTACGAAATATAGGTGCTAGAAGTTCCTAATTTTTTAAATATTCTCCCTCTGGAGCGCACAGCCGTAATATATCCCATGTAAAACAGCTTATATTTTCAGGCAAATTGTTCGAAAAGTATTTCGGCAAGGGGTTGATATTTTGATATCATTGGTAAGATGAGTTTTTTTCTTAAAAAATGAGGCCAAATTCATCAAATTCTAGGTGAAGTGATAATTCGCTCAAACTACCTTAAAATTGGATCTTTGAAAGATATTATAAAGAAAGGGCGTAGAAAGACAGGTCCCTTCCACTTCCACAAGTCTTTCGAAACACACAAATGATAGGTAAGTTTTTTTTATCAAAATTTCGAATTCAGTTACAACTCTCTTGTGAGAGCCCTTCAATGGAATCTCTCCAAAATAGAAATTGACAGGAATAGTTATCCATTTCAAAAGAGATATTGGAAATGCTTTTCGGGGATGCTATAACTACGCTTTATGAAAACAGACTTCAACGAATCTTAATCAGCGTGGGAGAGTGTATGGAAATTTGAGGAAAGACCACCGTAAAAGGACAAAAATGTCACCTTATTCATATTCTGTATTATTATCGAAAAACATGTCCTCCCATCTGATATGAACAACAAAAATGTTACCTTACCACGCTATGTTCTCGCAAATCGAACTTCAAATTACACATTATTCATTAAAATTTGTGGAGTAACATGGGAAAAATTTATCTATTTAATACAAATGCCATTTTCACGGAAAACTAATTAAAAGAAGCGAAAACTCCCCGGAAATTGATAAAAAAAATAAAATACACGACTCGTACGGCCTTATTTTTTCAGTTATTTACCTAATTACTGTGATAATTGAATCCAAAATGAGGTAATTCCATTGAAATGGCACTGCATTCGGCGTCTATGGCTATAAAAAAGTTTTTATTCAAAATATACTCATGGAATAATCTGCAAAATTGGTCTTTTAATTTTGGTTATCAATAGATAACGCATTACATCAGCAAAGACAGGGTTTTTTTTAAAGCCAATTAAACAAAAGTTGGTAATTTAGTATTTGTTTTGACTCACACGGTTACTAAAATGAGTTCACTACTAACTATGTGGTATTCCATTCCGTAAAACGATTTATTTTTTCAAACTTTTATATTTAAATTAGGAATTTTAACATTAGAAGTAAAGAACATAACAATGACGACAAAAGCAACTTCGCTAAGGATCTTTTAGTTTGTGACCATGGTAGTGATTTTATTGTTAACATTTTACACATGTCTAATAACAGAAAGGAGTTGAACTCACTAGAGCAACTGGAGATTTTAAAAGCATCAAATGACCCGAATGTTTCGGTAATAAATGAATATATTTGTACCCTGCCTCCTACTCCCCTATCCTTGACGCAGTCGCTGCTTCCGCTCCTCCATCATTCCACTCAAGGTCTGCTCTACCAGCCCTGCACGACACCGCTTATCTCCCCATCCTCCACTACTACCTCCACAGCAAAATCCGTGTCCACCCCCTAATTACTACATCCCCCACCCACCCCCCTACCTCCAGTGTGGTGTACATATACAGGTTGTTCGCATTTTCTTCATCACCTGATGATGGTGCTCAGCGCCGAAACCCGGGTCGTGTGTGTGTGAGAGAGTGCATATTTTTTCTGTGGTTTGTAAAAGTTTTTAAATAAATCGTCACACACAGTAACTATGTAAACTCCTTTAACCAGAGGAGAATGGAGAAGATAACGTGCAACGCTACATCTAGGAAAGCGCTCAAAGGGTCGATTTTTATGATACATGGTTCAATAATCTCTCAGTATGGAAACAGAAGTTATTACATTCTCCATAACAGATAACGCTTACGTCAAGTACGACCGACAGTCTCATGCACTATACAAAACCCACTCGTTCAGCTACCATCAAGTTAACGAATGAGCTAAATCAATTTCCGTTTAACATTAACCAGACATTGCAAAACGGCAAAAAAACAGGGGCAATAAATCGACTTCGGGAGCCATACTCGAACCTGAGGAACTTTTTCATCCATAAAAAAATCAATCTCCCTATATTTCAAGGGGTTTTCATCATTCAAAGTGAACTAATGGTTTTCTCATTTTCACATATTTATTTTCCCAATCATGCATTTCAACTTAATCGGGACGCCCTACTCTCTGCTGGACACACGAATGAATGACATCCAGAGTTCATTCGCATAGACTTGGGATTCCAACACACATCTTCGGGGGCGTACATAAATTACGCGAGGCGAATTCGGCGATTTTTCGATACCCCCTCCTCCCCCCTTGGTGAGATGTCACGAGATTTGGCTCGACCACCTTCCCCTCCTAATCTCACGTGAGATTATTTTAAAATGCGTATTTTTAGTGTAAATACGTTAATATGTGCTTGATTGCCATTAAAAAAACATAATATTCTTAATTATTTTTTATTTCAAACTAGTTAAGTCTTGTATCTATTTCAGGTGGTTTGAGCGAGATAGTTCCCTAGTCATAATGGAGACCATATTCATATTTAATTTTTTTATTTCAGCGTCTGTAAGAAGTATGAAAAAATATTGTAATATTAATGCCGCAAAATATATAGTTATATATTGCCAAAATTCTCAGTAATTAAACAAATAAAGCTACATAAGTCTCTAACTTGACTCATTTTTTCCCGCCGTACGGCTGAAAACCCTTCAAAACAACAGGTTTTTTTGCGATTCTTTGAAAATTGCTGCGGTGAGTAATAGATTATTTTTTTATAAATAGTTGATAAAATATATAATCTACACACCGTTAGTTTTTTGACGAAATCTAGGTGCTATAAGTTCCTAAATGTTTTAATATTCTCCCTCTGAAGCGCACAGCCATTATCTATCCCATTTTAAACAGCTTATATTTTTAGACAAATTGCTCTAAAATCAGTTCAACATGGGGTTTATATTTTGATTTAATTGGAAAGATGAGAGTTTTTTCTTTAAAATTAGGCCAAATTCATCACATTCTAGGTGAAGGGATTTTTCGCTCAAAATACCTTAAAAGACTACTAAGAACGTACTAATCTAGAATCACAGTGAGAAAATCGAACGGTAAAATACTTAAATAGGAACTTCTTTGAATTGGATATTTAACACTTAAATAATATACGCGTTAAATTATAGAGAGATAAAAGGAAGTTGAGATATTTTTTAAAAAGACATGTCCAACTCTCTATAATTTAACGCAAACATTAAATAGGAACTAGTAAAATTCGTAAATGAATACTCTAATTCTAATTCAGTAGTCCACGGGGACTCATGTGTGGTCTGAAGAGTGACTACTGAAACCAACATGTCCATGTGATTTGTTTCCACATGTTTTACTTAATTAAACCCAGTTTTCTCGCAATTTTAAACTGTTTCTTGCGGAAAAAAAATTACGTGATATTTTCCGAGACCTTTTGAGATTGGGTGAGATTCGGCTCGACCCCCCCCCCACTCCTAAACGCCTCACGTAATTAATGAACGCCCCCTTCTCCCCTTTTCGCAACGAGTGCTTAAACCGTTTCAATTACCCAGCATGACCTCTTCAACCTTGAACTTCAACTTGACTTGTCATCACGACAATGTCACAAAGTATCCGCGGTCTAGCGCATGGCGCCTCAGTCTGCGAGGTATATGCGAGGTATCATTGAAACACATGGGTTTTGACCGCTGATGTTATGCCAAGCAGTTAAACTCAAAGAGGACGAGAAAGCTTGATGCGGTGACCATTGACCAGAAAGCACCATTGGTTAAAGCACCCGGCGCACGTATTCGGGAGATCTGGGTTCAAATCCCAGTCCAAGGGAATTATTTTTATTAAGTGATAACTTCTTTTAGCCCGTTGGGCAATTTTGGCATGGGGGGAGAAAAAGAGCAAACTCGCGTCACGTACCGTACCGCACTTTTTGCTTCGGCGACGTAGTTCCAATACCGTCGTCAGAAGGCAGCACCGCTGTTTTAACAGTGCGCATAACTGCCACCAGATGGTAGGACAAGCGGTAAGCGGGAAAAAGTATGCACCGTTTAAATCGCGTACCATATTTCTCTATTCGTATTCTTTAACCGAATCTTGAAATTCAAAAGGTTAATAGTTACTTTAGTTATCATAAGCCAATAGTTTCTTCCCTAGAATTCTGTGGAAATAGTAATTAAATAAGTCAAAAATTATTCATGAGAATAATGAAAATAGCATGCACGAAAATGAGAAAATGGTGATTGAAGATGTAACCAATGGTGATGAGAATTGTTAATTAGAATAATCAGAATAGAAAAATAATTAACAAAGAGATATAAATGAGTGTTATGTCATTCAGACTCATGTACAATACCTATTTTTCAGATAAATACATTTTTTGTCAACAAAAAATCAAATTTACATAAATGGAATATTCATTTTTTTTAATATTGTACCTTATGCTCCTTTTTTATTCAGAATTATCTGGAAATATAAATCGGTCAAAGAAGTTTTTAATTCCAGAGTGTGGTCCTAAGCACACCCAATTTTTTTCGCTGTGAATTTCACACGTACGTTGTCTGCTAAAGCTGGATAACGGTGTTTAGGGAGGACAACGACAATATTAACAACGACCTATCCCAATGGATTGTGACCGCCATGCAGCCGAGATTAATCTTTAGACCCAGAAATTACCTTAGGGTACTCAATATTTTGAAATAATTACAATCACCAGCTTATAAAACTTCATTATCCTTCGGTCTTCCCTCCAGGATCGACCTTTTTTCTCCTTCCTTTTTTGTCTTCCTCTCCATGTCTCCTAACGCGAACGTGCATGCGAAATCCACCCGATTCACCTATCTCTCTGATGTATGTCTGTGCGGTGAGTAAAATTACGTTTTAAAATCCAATTGATTCTTATCACTCTAATTGCACTCCTTTTCTTTTAAGACCTCCACTGTCCAACACGCGTCTTTTGCTTCTCATTTCATCTGTTCTACTATATTGAACAAATAGCTTCAAGGCTTGAACTCGAAGAAATCTTTCTTAATCAATGAAAGAAGAAACTTCGATTAGTATTAATCCACTCTTGTTCAACTGACACGTACGACCCAGGATTCAACGGATGAAACCGTCATTTTGAAGGTTGATGAAGCCTGGGGTTAGTCGTGTCAATAAAACAGTAAATTAATACTATTCAGAGGTTTCTTGAGTAGGTTTTCGTGGGGTTGTCAAATTTGTTCTCTGCATTTTCGGGTTCTTCATCCGCGTTCGTTGACTTTGGCTGACAACAGTTTCGATATACCATCCTGCGACTCAAGACATATCTTAAGAAAATAGGAAAGCAAGAAAATGAAGAATGCGACTGCAACCTAGGACCAGACGATGTACAGCATAGGTTGTATGATTGTCCAAAATACGCAGAAGAAAGAACTGAGCTTAAGAAGATCTTCGGAAACTGGCCGGTCACACTGGAAGAGATTGGAAAAGGACTGGGGAATAAAAAAGCAGCCGAAGCAGTTTAAAACTTCACAAGACCGCGAGAAGGAGAAGGGACGTAGAAGAAATCAAGACAAGAAAAGAAAAGGAGAGAAGAGAAGAAAAGAAAAAAGAAGTGAAAGGAATGGTGAGAATGCTGAGAAGGAGGAAGAAGAAAGAAGACAACTTTGTGATAGAAATACTAGGAAGAAAATGACAATTGTAAAGCAAGCAACGAAAATCGCAAGACACCCGATGAAGAAATCAAAGGAGAAAACAAAAAAAAATAAAAAAAAGAATAATACACTTTGTAAAATTAAATGTAGTGAAAAACATTGAAACTTGAAGTACACTAGGAAATAATGAACCAATGAAAAAAAAAGTAAAATGTAGAAAATTGGGGGTTTAATAATAGGTACCCCAAACATTATTGTAATTGAAACAATAAAGAGGAACTCCGCTCTACCCTTTCAAGGGAAGACGGAGTGGGAAAGAATTGCTGTTCCGATTCTCTCCCTTTTAATTAAAAAAAAAAATATCGTCTTCAGGTCAAAGGTTTGCTATCGTCTTCGACCTGAAGGCGATAGCATGGATGGCTATCGAAACCATTATCAGCCAAAGTCAACGAACGTGGATGACGAACCCGAAAATGCAGAAAAGAGCTATTCGAGGTATCTTCCATCTGTTCATTTGTAAACTATGGCGTCCGTTTGCAGTAACAAGTCCTCACTTCTTTCATTCTTCTCAAGTTCGGCCTTTCCGATTGCCCTTGTCTCTCTCATTCAAAGAATTTCACGACCTCCTTGAGGGTTTTTTTTACGAGAAAAGGAATGATTCAAATTACATATACATTATGTAAATAATAACAGTATTCATGGTCACAATACCAGAAGGCACATGGACCTTCATCAAAATTTTGTAAGGACCACCACTGCCATGCATGGACCAATCTCCATGGGCTTGAAGTATTCAGAAAAAACGTATTAAAGTTTTTTCGCTCCAAAATATTTTATTATGTAAAAGAATTTTTGAACTCAATTTTTTAAATATCTGAATGCATATTTTTTAATACTGAGTGTACATGTAATGTACTGTGTCTATTTACAATCCTGTTACGTGCCTTATATCTCTTACATATCTAATGTAACATGATATTCGGGCAAATAAATTATTATTATTATTAATTAGAACGTGATAGTCAGTCGTTAACCTTTAGGCGTTTTTATTGGAACAATCAAACGTGCAAGGGATGACTTTGAATCAGTTATTTGAGCACATATTTTAAGAAACGTATGCTAGAAAGTTCTTTTCAGGCTCGCTCATTTGAAAGCACTTTCTTTTGTTTGTTTTTTAATCGTGGGCGTCACCTTTGAGAAATGACTCGTGACGTCGATAGCCGCCATACAAAAAATAAACAATGGAGGTATTTTTCTCGCATTCATCTTACCTATCAAGTACGTCTCTCAATTCAATCTCATTGTTCGTCGCTGACCTTTTAAAACTTTAAAGGGGGGGATGAATTCTTTTTCGGAAAAGAAGCGTCACGCTATTAACGAGGAACCAAAATATTTTTTCATCCATCCATTGACAGAAACGAACAACAGAAAGCGTCCACATCTCATATCGTTAACGTGAGTCTCTAGCATTCCATTTCCGTACTATTAATAATTAAATAACCGACCAGAATGCGGCCATATATCCATTTCGAAAGAGCTTTCCACGCCCAGCTGCAAACAACAGAAGGCTGAGGCTGCTGTTTTTTTTCTCACATGACGACGGTTGATGGAACCGACAGTAGTCAAGAAATCTTCAAGAAGTTCTTTCTCCCATGAACTCGGTGAACGAAAAAAACCACACGAGGGGGATGCGTGGGACGGGAAGAAGGGGGGACCTCGGTCTCCACGGCGACGACGCGTCATTGTTGCCGGTCGCATCCTCTCGTCGCCCTTCTTCCTTCGGTCCAGCCAGCCAGCAGCAAACAGAGGGTGGAGATTGAGTGAGTGGTTTTGAGACGGCGAATTTGAAAACCGAATGCGGAGGCTAAGATGGGGGGAGGATGTAGTATATATACTGGCTGCAGCTGAAAAGATTCAGGAGGTTATTTCGTAATCTCACCTCTTTTTAACGACTCTTTGCGGGAAGGTGGAAGATCCGTTTCGCTCTCTTAATGATCGGCTCACGATCGGCCAAGGTCCGATGGTGGCTCCATATCGCGTTCCTTACGATAGGTGAGATGAAGCTAATAAAATGGGGAGCCAAATGAAACGGATCAAGAGTCGAAAGATAAGGATTAAGAGTCGAAAGATACGAATCAAGAGTCGAAAGAGCTGATGAGTCAAAGAAAAGGCCTGCGGATCACCACTTGAGAGAGCCGAAGATGTTCATGCTGCCTAGGTGGAGAAGTGGATCTACGTAAAATGACGTAATGTTTCGTATTTTATGACGTATTCTCACTTAAAAGAGATAGTGGTTGGAAAGAAAGAAAAAGAAGGTATTGGGGGAATGAAAGATACTGGAAGCTGGAAGAGCTGTTCTGTAACAAATAGAAGCATTACCTAATATAAAATGGAAAATAAGTATTGTTTTGACGAGTAGATACAGTCCGACACTAAAATTTAATATGCTAACGGAATGCCTTAATGTCTCACTCTTTTTTTATGGTTACTAATGTATTGTACCTATCAGGGTATTTCTCTTATTTTATCGCTATTAACCATTTTCATTTTAAAAAACTATGTTCAGAACTAGTGCTTACGACTATAAAATTCATAATTACTTGGTCCGTATTGGATACGCAAAGAGTTCAACCGCGAAGGAAGCAACAGCCACTGCACAGTGACGTAGACAGGATTTTGGTTCGAGGGGGGGGGCTTAATGTGAAGACTGATGGGGGTCCTCTCTTGGTATAATTTTATTCATTATTGCAGTTTATTTATGGCTACTTTTTTTTATAGAAAACTGCTTTGTGATAACCTTTTTCCTCTCTCGAACTATTGGAATTTTCATCCAAAATAATACATGGTAAAACTAAACTAACAATATGATTTGAAATTTCAGGGAGGCCTGAAGCCCCTCAAGCTACTAGCCTGCCACTGCAGAAATCACCGACATTTTCAGTTAAAACAATCCAGATTAATCGGCCGGAAATAGGGGCTTTTTAAGACCAAAAACCGGCAGGGTCACTCTGCTTTTTTATGGTCAATAATGGTGCGTGGAGAGAAGGTATATTTGTACCGCATGACATCTCTCTTATTTTATCACTTTTAACCATTTTAATAAAAAAAACTATGACCAGAACTAGTGTTTACGACTTTAAAATTGTTAATTATTTAGTCGGCTATTGGGCGCGTTAAGATTTCAACCGTGGAGGAAGCAACAGCCACTACAGACATTGCCGAATTTTTCAGTAAAATGGGTAACTATCCAAATAATCGGCCGGAAATAGGGTTTTTTTAGACCAAAAACCGGCAGGGTGAAACTAGTGCTGAGAAGCGTTTTTAGGTGGCGGCGCAGTTGACGACACAATCTTCAAACTCTTTGTCTCGTCAGGGCGCCGCCACTTGATAACGATGAGTAACAACACAGACGTGGGCAGTTCTTCCACGTCACTGCTGGGTCGGCATAAAACAAGCTGTCCGGAACGCATTCATTTCTCTAATCAAAAGGAAATGGACATTCTAGAAGAAGAGATAATTCAAGACAAACGGGCCAAACGAGAGGCTAAATGTGAATGCACGGCCTTATGATAGCATTTTTTGGAGCAGGTGTTTCCCATACACCATCGGTTGAGAGGTGAGCGAAGCATGTCTCCGACAACTGAGCTAGTTTGTGCCACTAGGGTTAGGTGAGGGGACTGTACGAGAAAGTTCACTTGGAGAATAAAGAAAGGTGTGAATAGAAACCAAGGTGTGGGTATAAAGCTTGGAAGTAATGTAGCGAGCGCTTCATCAAAACTTTTTTATTAAACACACGCTAAAATATTATTATTATTATTCTTATTTTTTTATTGTTCTTGGACATTGTCCATTAAGAACATAATGGGGTTATACAATACAATAAGAGCTCATAATAGACAAATAACAAAAATTTATATGGGGAAAATATAGGGATGGGCGGATACATTATAGTGAAAATAACATGAGAATATAAAAGAGAGGAAATAACTACAGAAGTTATACACTTTCGAGGGTTTGTACATATTGTGAAAAAATCTTTGCTTAAAAACAGACAAAGGGACAGAATCCTTCACATCCTTTGGAACACTGTTCTATAATCGTGCTCCGACCACAGAGAAAGATTTTTCATAAGTTGTCGTTCTGTGTTGGGGGTGATGAGAAAATCAGGGGCCATTCTAGTCAAAACGTTGGACTTATTATTTCTGACAGAAAAAAATTGCTCCAGGTAACTAGATTGTTCATTTTTGAAAAGACAGTAGAGGTATTTGCCAAGCAAGTATTTTCTCTTGTTTTTTGGCCGTGGATCTCGAAAGAAAACTGCAGCCGAACAAAGAATATGGGGAGGAATTGACATTTGGTGTTTTCGCAGAAACGATTAAGACGAAACTGAAGGAGAAAGAGGTTCCTAACCGAAGAATTCCTACAAATGGACGAAGAAAATAATTTGGACGAGAACTATGCAGAGAGAAAGAATCAAGCTAATTAGACGCATTATGCTATATGTATAACAGCCTCTTGAAAGCAATGGAATGGAAATTACTGACTGAGAAATGCCAGGAAAAGACCAAACACTTCAGAAAAACTACGTTGGGTTTCAAATGAGGACTGGTGTTTGAATGAAACGGATAGCTGATAGGAGAGATGAAAGTAGCAAGAAAACCAATTTTGTTATTGATGACTGCTTATATCGAGTAATTCTAAAGAAATCAGTTTCTCCCTTTTTTCTTATTCAACATTTTGAACGTCATTCGGCGGCTTCCGCAACGAGTAGCCATAACACCGAAGACACTTTGCTTCCTTCCCCAATCTACTTCCTCCTCCTTCGTCCAATCAATCCTTCCCTCCCTTACCAATCAATGGCGTCAATGACGACAGCTGTCGGCGGTCATCTCTTAACCATACTCCCTACTTCTCTCTTACCTAGAGAGACTATATTGTCGACTCAGAAAGTATGAGACCCTGGCAGGATAGAAACCTATTATCCACAGAACGCAAGGACCAATATACATGAAACAGACATTGAAATTTTGCTTGTTTTAGTCAGAGGTACATGATTACGACGAAAATTAATACCACAACTTTATAAAATCGTTTTTACTATGGTGTGCAAGAAAAAAAACAGCCCATTTAATGACCCTTCGGAGAAGCAATACTCAATTTTCGGAGATTCCTACGCAAACACCGCGAGTTCGAGTGGAATTCTCCTCCCTTAAGGGTTCCGACCGGCCCGGGGTCCTCCATCTCCGCCGACATTTCGATGGAAGACCTAAGTCAGGGCTGTCCTGACCATATCGGAAGCCCGAGAGAATTCCACAGGAATAATTCGCAAGGAAAGCATAAACTCCTAACACCGTGAGTTCGGTTGACGATATATTTTAACAAAATAATTCTCCAAACCTTATTCAGTGTTACGTTCAAGTTTCAGCGTTTTTTCTTTATTCATTTTTTCTATTTTTTATTATCAATTTAGCGGCACATTATAGCTCCTCATCCCTCTTCATATCTTTAATTCCGAAAGTAGGGAGTAGGGAATACGAAGTGCCATCGGCGAAGGAGACGGAGGGCCAGCCACCAAACAATGGAAGTCAAAGAAAAAAACACGGAGACGTGATGTGACGTGGTATAATCATTCACGCGCGCCGATATTTTTTTACGGCCTTTGTACACCTTTGCGATACATTATCCGATCTCGCAGTTCGAGTAGATGGAAAGATAAAAGTTTTGCCAACCTGTCTGCTAAACACTTTTAAGATGATTCGATCAATAAATAACCGCTTCTTTGTTTAATAAAATTATAAATAGGTAAATAAATTCCAATGTCTAATCTGCATAGCGCTTCGCACCCCGATATATCTCGTACTAAAAAATATACTTCTTTGAATAGTTATTGGCCACTTTAATAATACATCGGTTAATTTATGGAGGCTTGGCCATGTCTTTTTTAAGAAACTAAACTTCCTTTTTCCGCCGACGTTTCGCCTTTTTATTAATGAGGCTTCTTCAGGGCTTCAGTACAATTCAAGGAATACAGTTAATAATAATCATAATACTACAAAGATAAAAAAGTTTTCAATCATAAATTTAGTACCTCAAAGGATTAACTTTCTCTCTGCGACAATGGTATCACAAAAACAAACTCTTCCTCTTAGTAAAAAAATTAACATAAAAAACAACACCAAAATGGAAAACCAAAATAAAATTTTGTTTAAAAAATAAAATAAGTGAAAATAAAAATATTTAAAATGAATAGTATAAAGCTTTAAATAAACAATTACATGTATCGTAACTTCAAATTTCGAATGTATATTACATATTTTACGAATATAAAAAACATATTCGTATTGAAATTCTGGAGAACACTATATTCTACATAGAAAAAAAAATTAGTTATAAGGAGATCAAATTATGATAGATTTTGCTTAAATTCTGTATATTCGATCTATGGTTACAAACTGAAGGAGTTTTTATGATGTGGACCAAAACATAAAAGACATGACCAAAAAGGCGGAAAAAGGAAGTCGAGTTTCTTAAAAAAAAGACATGACCAAACCTCCATTTTTTAACCAATGTAGAGTAAATAACGTCCATTGTAAACACGAAACTTTGTACTATTCCACAGTTAACGTATTTCTGCTACTGGAGTCACCTTTTATAAGGCATCTTCCGGTCCCTTTTACACGTTAAACCGAGCGCAGAAGTAAAAGAAGACAGGGGACAAGTACAAATTTTAGTCATTACGATGGATATCTGTCACTTTCACGAAGCATGTAACCATGCAAGAGATGTGACCGGTCAATTTAGCATGTCTGGCAAATGGTTGGGGATTTTAAAGTGACGTGTGAAGTGTCGTTCGCGTAAAAATAGCAAGCTTGCATTACAATTAACTATTGATGGAACTTAAACCAAGGCAAATAGGATTACAAAGAGGTGGAGAGGTGGAGAGAAAAAGGTAAAAAACTAATTCAACACGTTATTTTGATGCTGCTTGAGCTGGGATATATCCGAGAGCGACAGACTACTCACTCTCTGTCGCCAAATAATCCGATGTAAAGTGGACCGCACTCCCCCCTTCTCCGAACGGGAGGAAACGGAAGGTTTTAATTGCCCTTCACGCCACCGTGATACAGCGGCGCGCGGCGGGATAGTCAGCGGGGCCGGGGTGGGGGGATCCGTTCCCCACCCTCCCTGGGGGCCGGGCGGGTGACCCCCCCCACCCCCTCCACCGCTGTTCCGCCCCCAATGTGGCACAGTGTGCATCTTCTGAATGCGACCTTATTCACGTGACGACCCGTCGCGTCGCACAGTTGGGCCAAACCCCACTTTAGACGGACAAAAGTCCAAAAAATGTACAATCAACTCCAAAGTAGGCATGTGTATGTTTTTTTGATTGCTTAAATGAAAGCTGATATCAAATTTGCAATATTGATTGTATTTTATGAATTTTTTGCAAATTTTATCATTTTTACAATTTTTGAAAGTAAAATTATTTTTCAGTAGAATAATCTGAACGAATCAAATTAAAAATGTTCACGCAAATTGAGATGGTCGTCGAAAATGAATCTGCTATAAAATTTACAAAATTATTTTTGCAATCACCTTTGCAAAATATTTTCATGTTTCATAGAAAAAATGATACGATTTGCTCAGAAGTTTCACAGAGCTGAGATTTCTAAAATCTCAGCCCTGGTGTAACAAACATCACCACTTGTACCTAAGAGTGGACATAATACATGTAGCATCCAAATTTGACTTATTACAAACTAGTAATAACTTCAAAAACATATTATTTACGGTACTTGCATTTGTTTTCCATGATTGAAATTGTTTATATTATAGTTTACCCGTTGCCATGCGGCCATAGCGGCCGGATGAATTTCCTCTCCGCCTCTCGTGCATAATAACTTTTATATCGCAACAGTCCTTTTGCAACTCAATGGCAGTTGAATTCTTTTACAATCTCTAGCTCATACTTAAATGAATAATATATCTCAAAATTACGATACGATTCCGTCCGATTATATAAATGTTCTCTAAATAATTAAAACTTTTCAATTTCAATTTTCATTCGTGATAATTAATTACTCCACGCGTATTTTCTTTAAAAAATAAATTTTAAAATCATATTCACACTCTACTTGCTTATTTCAATCGATTGAAAGTTTAAACAATAAAATAGAGGACATCAGTATGCTGTAATAATAGTTTCAAATCGACCGTCCAATTCGGCGTATATGCGTCCGTGGGACCAGATCTCCGCTCTTCTCTCACTTTGATACTCATTTCTACGTGCAGGTGCATACTTACCAACCTGTGAAATACACCGTTACGTAGTTCAAACATCAGGTTACCCAACCAACTATTTCAGAAGCCCTAATTCAAACTTTCATTTTTGGACTTTTGTCCGCCTAAAGTGGGGTTTTGCCCCACTGTGCGTCGTCCACTTTCCCAAATCCCCCGAACTCCGTCCGCTCACACAAAAAGCTTAGCATTACATGAAAAATGTCCACTCACTGAGATGTTGCAAAACAGTAAACAAATTAGTAGTCGTCTTACGACAGTAAGAAAATGATTCAAACGATAATCATGCAAAAAATAAATAAAACTTGTCTTGACTTGAAATAGCTATCGACGGTTTTAATGGCAATAAAATGCACGATGACTTTTCACCGTATCATTCAGATTTTTTTAAATTTGTTTCCTGAAAGCATCAATGTATAGCGTTGCCAATTAAGTAGGACCAAGCAGCACCAGTCCATACGCGTATGTCTTTTCCGAGAACAAATTGCTGTCAATTTTAAGCGTTAATAAATTGATTCCACAATTACGCATCCAACTCAAATGAAACCCGTCAACTCATGGGAGAATACAACTTCAGTCCCTTATTCGTAAACTTATTCACAGGCAAAGTCCACGTGAAAGTGGACTTTTCCATTCCTCGAAACGCATTCCCTAGGGAGGAGTCAATGCATGGTTCTCATTTAACTTCAGCACAGTTGATTCGCTAGCTAACCAACACCTATAATCTATCCGACACATGACAAGACGGTTCATGACTAGGCCTGAAGAATTAAGCCAACTATTTCCTCTAATTTAAAAAAAAAAGGATTTGAATCGCGGAAATTTGATTGGCGAGTCACCAATTAACAGGTAAGAGAAATTATAGAGCTTGTTCGAAAGCTCAAGCTCACTCCTGCACAGAAACCCATTTTAGACCAGGATGATGAGTCTATGTAAGCGCATCTTATAAGGGAGTTCACGTGTACTGTTGATTTAGGACTTGAAAAGGCCGAACTTTCCCTTCCACTTTTTCTCCACCTCCGACAGCAAACCTCGAATCCAACTCGCTGCCGATCGGCGCATTTGGGGGTCATAACCTTTCGCACAAGCTTTAATTATTTCAATTTACTTCCCGCCTATGATGAAAGAGGTCCTTTAATACGACAAAAAACAACGGATCGAATAAAAAAGGGTTAAAGTAAAATTAAACCTGTACCATGTACATAACCCTACGTTGAAGAATGAATTGTTCGCACCACAAACGTGAGGAAAATGAATTGAGAAAAAAAATGACTGAAGACCCGCGGGGCAAAATAATGGTGGCAATTTGCCTTTTGAGCAGCATGCTATCACTCAAGAGATAAGCATAGAAACAGCGAAGGACTATTTCCTCGTGAAAACCAAGCATTCAATCAGGAAAACAATCCGTAAAACACCAACTAACTGTTAGAAAATCGGATAATCAGGAAAATATTCATGAAAAACTTATGTAACTCCAAATTGGATTGATAAACGGTGGCATGAACAACCGTCTGCAGACCGAAGACTGTCCAAAGAAGAAACACGTGAAACGGACGACTTTTGCTGCAGGATCAAAGAAAGAAAAAGTAAGGCCATATCTTATGCGATTAATAATCAACTAGGCAACAATCGGACTAACTACGACAACAATGTTAGACAACAATCGAAACATTCGGAAACAATGCAACGAGGAAATGTAACCAGCCATGCAATGATAACGCTATCTCGTGAAGCTACTGATCATATATAGAGATGGGCCAATTTGAAAATTACCACGGTTTTTTCGTAAATTACCGTGGTATTTTTCGTAATTTACCGCGCCCCTTGAAAATTACCGTAATTTTCGGTAATTTTCAAGATAATTCACCCATTTTTGAGATAATTTTTCATACAGATAAATTCCCAGCATGTTCTTTTAAGCTAAGTCCACATTTCTGGCGTGTTTAATTATAAATTTAGGAATGTTCAACTCATTTTTGGCATATTTTACTTAAATTATAACATTATTGAGTAATTATTAGTAGAATATTCTTCTTAAAAATTTCTCATACTTTGACAAAAGAAAGCCAGATTGCGTGTTGCTGCCGTATTTCTTATTACAATTTTGAAAATTTTTCATAGATTAATGTTGCATTAGGTATTGTTTAAACATTGCATCCTCTCCCTTTCGCTATTGGCATTCTTATTTAACCATACATTTTCTGTTTAATGCTTGAAACTGAAAAATACTGAAAAATTACGGTAATTTTCGAAAATTACCGTAATTTACAACGGTAATTTACCTCAGATGAAAATTACGGTAGTTTTCCCATCTCTAATCATATATCTAAACAGTTGGTACTCCTTAAACTGGCCCTATCGTCAAATTGTATCCCACGAAGATTGAGTTATTTCCCGGTATTCAATAATTATATTGGTATCATATTCTCGAGAAGAGCTATGAGCACTGAAACACCACGACAAACACTAACCATGCTTAGCTCTCAAATTGGAGAACAGAAGAGCAGGAATCATATGAGTCTGCTTCAGTCTTAACGTCTTCAGCGAGACATATTCATGTTCTGCTGCCGAAAGACCCTTTCATTATTGTTAGGCGAAATGCCATAAAAAATGCGAAGGTTATAAGACTCTTGTCTGGCACGACGGTGACAAACAGTAATTTTTTTCGCGAATCAACGGTATAAATGCATGCGGCTGTTCAATTTTTCAAAGTCTATCCTCAAGAAGAGATTATTAGATGAAAAATAAGGACAGAATTTTGGTGGAAAACTCGAAAAGGCGAGATATCAATCACGTAAGTCTAAGAAGATGGAAGGGGACGCGCATTTCCCCGCTTCGTTTATATATTCAAAGGTACGACTTTCGGCGAATTCTTAATGGCTCAGGATAGTGAAGACGGATCACAAAATGAAAGCTTACATCAAATTGCAGCGACCTACAATAAATTAACAATTGACTGTCGCAGACTTAATTTGCTGGGAAACTTTCAGGCTTGGAGCGTAAATCAAACTTACGCTACAATAATCACCATTAATTATTTTACCGATCACGACCAAGAGTCTGACACTCGCATTACTCACAATGGTTATTATTATACATTTCACCCAGAGCACTCTAGCGGTCAGGCGCTAACTATCAGCGCAACAGCGCGACAGGTATACTCTTTAATTGAATATCTGGCACTTTTTAAGTGGAAAATCACCTTTTTATTTCTCAAGGGTAACTTAAAAAGGTAATTGTATAATCTATTCTGCATCCTGAAAAATTCTGGAACCAGATTGCAGCGATAATAATGCCGTCCAGTCCTTCTATTGGCGTTTTCGCAGTGTACTTTCTCGGCCATCTTCTTTGTTTACTTACGGTTGCGATGGCGATGTCTTGTGTGGTCACAGGCGTATTTTAAATGGACGCTGATAAACGTCTTACAACAAGATGAATAATTACTGCATTTTTTCACAAAAAAATAAAAGATTTATGGCAAAAGAATACATTCTTTATCTTTTTCATGCATACGTATTTTCCTATTTGCGCCTGAAATAATTGGCGCTAGTAGTAATCCAAACGAGATATCGCAATTCCGTCAGACCCTTGGTCACGACCATGGTAACGAGAAGTAACAGAGATTCGAAATAATATGAATTTCACCAAGTTCAAATAAATAGCGATGGAAAACATTGGCGAAGGGATGAGTAACAGATGGTTGCGATGGAAACAATGTTGGAAAGAGAAATGAATAGTAAGAATTACGGAAGAAGACGAAAGATGCAACACATCAGGTGAACGATGGACGTCAAGGCACGCGTAGGAATGAAATGGTTAACTCATTTAAGATAGTGGAATTAATAGCTGTTTCAAAACAATCTTCCAAGTGATTGATCGACCTGTATTCTCACGGAGAAAAACAATCTCAAATGGGATTCGGATTTCTCCTTGGCGAACACCTGGAAATCCACCTTGGGCCACGATGCGAAAAAAGCGAAAGTTCTCCAACAATATGGAAAGGAAAACAATCAAAATTTCCCACTCTCCGCGAACAATCATGTGAAACCTGAACAATATGGGAATAGTACTGAAGACGAACAAACCTCCACCACGACATTCAACTGCCCTCATGAAGATGCCAGCGTCGGACATGAAAACATTGGCCAACATGGAACCCTTAAACCCGGTGAGAAACCCGCGAAAAGTTCCTGCATCGATGGATGTGTTATTCCTGAGACGAAGATCTTCATGTGACGAAGATCGTGCCTTGTCTTGTTTGGATTACATATATTCCAAGGTAGGCCTCGAAGCCTTTTGTAAAATCGCATAGCCGTCCGCTTTCAATGACGTCAATTCACAACCCAGGGGTCGACCGTCACATCACTGCAGAGAGATAGGCGATATATTGGACTTCAATCTGTGAAATAACTAATTGGGAAAACATGCAGACTCACACGGTCCTTCTCCAAGAAAATTTAAAATACCTGGGGGCTATTCTGTGTAGCCTCGGGAAATCCGATTCTCGCCAGTGACGAAATTTTGACGTCTAAGCCCCGTAAATTTCAAATACGGCCATTCAAAAATTGAGATTTGTCGGCAGTTATGACGTCACATCCACGGATTTTCCGAGGTTCGACCATTTCGAGTCCTTACTGAATAAGGCCCCTGGGGGATATTCTGTATAGCCTCGGAAAATCCGAGTCTCGGCAGTGACGAAATTTTGACGTTTCATCCTCGAAAATTTCAAATACGGCCATTCAAAAGGCGAGATTTGTCGAGGGGTTATGACGTCACGTCCACGGATTTTCCGAAGTTTGACCACGTCGAGTCCTTACTGAATAAGGCTCCAGACATTTTTTGATCCGCAGACATTCGGGGATTTTCGAGGCGGTACACGATGATAACGATGGGCAAATAATGGTTTTTGACTGCGACGTTCACGACTTCGTCCTCTCGCAATGAAACTGCAGAGCCTCGCACTCCTTTTCATCATCGCACTTTTTATCCGTTTCAAGTCGACCTTCAAAAGAGCGTCTTCCCGTCAGCCAGAGTCGCACGTCTGCATAATAATTACTCCGGCACTGCAAGAAGTGCGTCCGTCTGCTCCTCTCTCGGAAGGATAAGAGCCCGACTGAATAAGTATGTATTCGGCCTTTAAACATCGAGTCGTATCTTAATGATTCACGCTCCGCAACACATGTCACTTCCAATGAAGAAAAAAACATTAAAGAGACATCTGCAATCAAATGTGTGATGAGAGGTTGAGGATGATGATATACTACTGCCACACATTCAAAGGAAAAAACCACATCACACAGTCTGTCCTCCGCAAAGCGATTGCTTCGACCGAGCAATTCGCGCGTGTTTTCATTTTCCCTCCCAGATTTTTCCTCGTTCCGCCTTCCGTTTGCAAATATCCTGAAAGCAATCGCCATTTGAAAATATCAATCTGAATATTGTCCCTTCTCTGCGACGAAATCTGCTCTCATCTGAAGCTCATCCATTCCTCAGCCAACATATCCGGCACTCGAATCAATGTCTCCCTTCACGTGATTCCGCTCTTTCGAAATATCCTTCACCTCGCACTACACCAACTTCTATGATATAGAGTCTTCAGAAAAATGTAACGCCTTCACAATGGATCCAGCGATGTGTCCCAGTCCGGGTAGGTGTCATCAACAAGGTCATCGTTTAATATAATTTCTTATTCAACGATGAATATAATTTCTTATTCGACGTTGAACTTGGCAGTTAGAATTGAATTTTAAAAAGTGCGTTGTTATGAATTTTTAGAAAAAGAATAACTCGGTCAACGATACGTACACAATTAACCAAATAGACTTATCAAATGTAAAGAGTCAGTTAAATACTTAGGTGTGACCCTTACTCAGGACCTGTCTTGGGAGAAACACGTTCGGGAAATCTGCGAACAGGCTAGTCGCAAATTGGATCAAAAGAATATTAGGAAAATGCGACGAGAAAGTTAAAGAGCGATGTTATTTTTCACACGTGAGACATCACTTGGAGTACGCCGCTAGCATATGGGACCCTAGTAGGACTAATCTCTGAAATAGATAGAATACAACGGAGAGCAGCAAGATTTGTGAAAAGTTGTTACGATAAACTTTGCAGTGTTACCGAATTGTTGAAGGAATTAGGGTAGGAATCTCTAACTGATCGAAGGGAGAAATACAGGTTAAATCTTTTGCGCAAACTCGGAGCAGACAGTTTTTTGCCGGACGTTCAACATCTACTGCTAGAGCCAACGTACTACGGTAGAAGTGATCACAGGAATAAAATAAGGAAATTGACTGCCGAACCGATAGATTCAAAATGTCATTTTTCCCACGCACAATACGGGATCCTGACTGATTTTGGCCTGCGCCTAGCGCCAGGGGGAGCGTGCGAGGTTCTGATTTGTTCTGAGACGAGTGCTGCATGCCTGGTGTGGAATCACCCCGTGCCACACACCCTAGTGGTGGCTTGCACGGTACATCGTAGATGTAGATATAATATAAACTCTAGAAATGAAACAATTGAGAACGACGAATAATTTTACATCTCCGTTTTAAAACGTTCAGTTAACGTTAAAAATGCGATAACGTAGCCTTTACATAACGCGAGGTTAACGGAGAGAGTTCGCGTTTTTTTTAAATAATTCATTAGACTTTTGATTAGTTGACGTGGACGTTATCTACGAGTGATAGTAACCTTTATTGTAAATAATAAGATGTTAAACCGAGAAAATGCTTTTGAGAGGTTATAAAACTGGGTCTAAGAGGTGACCAAGACGGAGTACCTCAAAAATATTACGAGAATAACAGAGAATTGGGAAATAATAAAAAGTCCAAGCAGAAAATTATTATTATTTAATACTAAATAACAATGTAATCTCAACGCAAAACACAGCACAATTTCAGGACATCGGGGAAGGCAAAAGAACCGAAAGAAATAAATGTACAAGACCGGTAAGTGTGATCGAATAATGTAAATACATCACTTTTAATATAACAAGTCATCATAAAGAAAGCTGTAGGGATGTACCTAAAAGGATAAGGAACAAATTCTGAAACTGCAGACGCTCTGGAATGATAGTTGCCGAGGAGAGAAACGACCGCATGCAACGATGTTCCAATCTCTTCCTCAAAAGAGTTTTTAGGAGACATCTTTCATTCACAATCCTCGGCACGAATTTTCCATCGATGACATCCATTCGTCCTCTGCACAGCACAATACATTGACACTGATTCTGCTTCACACCTTATTCCTCTATGCCATCGTCATTTCCCAATGCTAATTCGATAACGTTATCTGGAAGTGCGTTTTATTATGATAATTAAAGATAAAAGATAACGAAAATGAGATAAAAATCTTACACGCTCAATCACCTCTGTCTTATGATCCCGAAATATGATTTCTTCTTAGATGACAAGATGTGCGAAAGTTGGAAGGAGAAGACGTAGGTAATAGACTGTGGGGCATATCAAGGAATGTATGCTAGTGTAAGGAAGCGAAAATTAAAGTGAATAAAGAAATAATGTGGGATGATAAATGTAGTATAAAAAAAGAGTGTACTTGAGTTGCTTGGTAACGTCGACGGTGAAAATAGCCACCTACGAAATAATGATAAGGACATCGGGGATATTTTCCAAAGTAATGCAGATATTACCTCCATGTTTTCACAGAAGGTGTAGAGTAATACTCTTGTGGATCAGTGAAAGTTCAACGCGATATATGAAATACTTTCTCCGTAAATGCACTTATTACCATAATGCTAATCTGAACATTTTAGCCTCGTCCACTCTTTTGTTAATGTAACTAAAAATATTCCTTCTCTCGCACAATTATCTGTCCCTAAGCATCAAACTCAATGGTATACACATTTTCTGATGGTTTTTTATCCCATTTGAGTCGAATTTTTTTTATTTATTTGATTTTGAAGCTTTTTATAATATTTTCACCGGAAACAATTACCCACATATTTTCGGAAGTAATGCAGATATTACCTCCATGTTTTCACAGAAGGCGTAGAGTAATGCTTTTGTGGATCAGTGAATGTTTCAACGCGTTATATGAAATACTTTCTCCGTAAATGCACTTATTACCATAATGCTAATCTGAACATTTTAGCCTCGTCCACTCTTTTGTTAATGTAACTAAAAATATTCCTTCTCTCGCACAATTATCTGTCCCTAAGCATCAAACTCAATGGTATACACATTTTCTGATGGTTTTTTATCCCATTTGAGTCGAATTTTTTTTATTTATTTGATTTTGAAGCTTTTTATAATATTTTCACCGGAAACAATTACCCACATATTTTCGGAAGTAATGCAGATATTACCTCCATGTTTTCACAGAAGGCGTAGAGTAATGCTTTTGTGGATCAGTGAATGTTTCAACGCGTTATATGAAATACTTTCTCCGTAAATGCACTTATTACCATAATGCTAATCTGAACATTTTAGCCTCGTCCACTCTTTTGTTAATGTAACTAAAAATATTCCTTCTCTCGCACAATTATCTGTCCCTAAGCATCAAACTCAATGGTATACACATTTTCTGATGGTTTTTTATCCCATTTGAGTCGAATTTTTTTTATTTATTTGATTTTGAAGCTTTTTATAATATTTTCACCGGAAACAATTACCCACATATTTTCGGAAGTAATGCAGATATTACCTCCATGTTTTCACAGAAGGCGTAGAGTAATGCTTTTGTGGATCAGTGAATGTTTCAACGCGTTATATGAAATACTTTCTCCGTAAATGCACTTATTACCATAATGCTAATCTGAACATTTTAGCCTCGTCCACTCTTTTGTTAATGTAACTAAAAATATTCCTTCTCTCGCACAATTATCTGTCCCTAAGCATCAAACTCAATGGTATACACATTTTCTGATGGTTTTTTATCCCATTTGAGTCGAATTTTTTTTATTTATTTGATTTTGAAGCTTTTTATAATATTTTCACCGGAAACAATTACCCACATATTTTCGGAAGTAATGCAGATATTACCTCCATGTTTTCACAGAAGGCGTAGAGTAATGCTTTTGTGGATCAGTGAATGTTTCAACGCGTTATATGAAATACTTTCTCCGTAAATGCACTTATTACCATAATGCTAATCTGAACATTTTAGCCTCGTCCACTCTTTTGTTAATGTAACTAAAAATATATTTCTTCTCTCGCACTATTATCTGTTCCTAAGCATCAAACTCAATGGTATACACATTTTCTGATGGTTTTTTATCCCATTCGAGTCGAAGTTTTGCATTTCTTTGATTTTGAAGCTTTTTATAATATTGTCACCGGAAACAATTACCCACATATTTTCAAAAGTAAACGGTAAAAGGTGGTTTCACTCAACTTAAGGGAATTCGACGAAACTTGCTGGAAACATTACTTATGTTGTCTTAAATCTACCTGATTTTTTTCAGAATTATTTACCGCAGATTACATAAGATATTTTATCGAGAAGATGACAAAAATTACATGGGTTCTTATAGGAGCACAAGGTACGAGTATCTTAATTCATCAAAAAGAACCTTTTTCTAGATAAAAAATAAGTAAAACAAAAATAATAAAAATAAAATATATCAAATTATTTTCATACTTTATTCTATTGATGATTTAAATTATTTTTGTTTTTCTTATTCTTAACTAGAAAACGTTCTTATCGATGAATAAAGCTAGTCGCACCTCGCGTTCCCATAAGAACCCATATGTAATTTCATGCCCACACTTCCACATCAAATATCCTAAGAAATCTGCAGTAAATAATTTTTAACAAATTCAGGTATACCTTTAGGAAAACATAATTAATGCTTCTAGCAAGTTTCGTTGAATTTCCATTAAGTTAAGAGTGAAACCACCAAACGTCCTTAAGGCCCTGCGCTGTGGACTACCTTGTGACGTAGATGTTCACATTTATGAATAGTAACCATTTTTCCTTGCGTGAGAATGCAAGTCTGATGTTCGAGCCGAAAGCAAGCCATTGCAACATGTCATCAAAATTACTTTCCATCACTGGCAATACAACGTGCTGTACTCAGCCCTTTTATATTTTGCTGTGCAGATCTTCAGTCGCTGTCCCCTTTTTTTCAGCTATGATAATTATTTCCCATTTTAATTTACGTTGTCAGGAGAATTTTACAAAATTTCACAAATAAATAATTCCCAAATTCAATATTTAAAAGTAAGATGGTGACTCATATAATTAGCGAGTATATCTACTTTAGACGGTTGAAAACCTAGTGGATACAGAAAGATTATCCTGCGAATTCGAATTTTTTGAAGATAGCTTGTCCCAAAGGAGTTAGTTCACTAGCAATGGAAATTTGGTGTAATTCTTGGAATGATGAAGACCAAGCGAATGGAGAAAATCACCATTGAAGAAGTCTTGAAGAGTTATAGAGAACGGAATTTTAATAAATACCCTCCATATAAGTAGAGGCAAACAAATTATATACGTTCTGCAACATAAAATTCTCTTTGGAAAAATCAATTGGCTAGGAAGACCATGGATGAAATCAGATAAAATATGAAGGATGTCTAACTGAAGGCTTATATGTGAATGCAGCGGTTGGGTGATACGTGAGGGGAGTGCAGAGCTGCAGAAAACCAATCTTTGGATTCAAGACTGTAGCTTGTGATGATTTTGTTCCACTATCAGCAAGAGTGCATGCGTAAAGTTCTGTGTCTGTGAAAAGGTTATTTCACGCATAATACTCAAGATATCATTTTTTTAAATTAGCATTTCTTTTTTATAAATAAAGAGTGTGCTTTATGATAAATATTTTTTTATGGTTCTCGTGTAAAATTTCAAGTAACACCAGAGGGTGATGCAAAGAGGAAAAATTTGGAAAACACTGCGTTAAGGATTTGCAAGGTTGTGGAACGGGGGAGCTAGAATTAAACAAAAACCTACGCATGCTTTTCCTGGAAGATGGGATACATTCACGCACGATAATTGTGCCAATGAGAGCAAGAATGGTGCAAGTCAAAAAAAGGTTACGTATTTTTTTGGAAAATGAGGCTAAAAGTGAAATAAATATTTTTTTATCCCCTCTCGGACGATTCTAGTGGTACGTGTATGCCCAATGCGATCCCGATAAGCCATTGGCTTGTCGTCAGGTTTCGTAGGGACCGAACCACCAGAACTTGACAAAAACACACATGACCTAGGGCTGGCAAAAAACTATCCCAGGCGGGAACCGAACCCGCGACCCTAGGATTAGCAGACGAGGACTTTACCCCGCCGCCACCGAAGTCGGCACTTATTCACTACGTTTACCAATCGATCTCAGATCGATATGACTGGCTCAGCTCGGTATGGTAAACGGAGCGCGCTGGCCAGATCGACCTGAGAAGCGAGCCGAGTCAGCCCGCTTTCCCTAACCGGTCTGAGATCTCAGATCGATCCGAAGATAGCGTGGCGCTCATCGTTCTTCTTTTGGTTGCCGATGGTAAACAAAATATAAGCGATATCATTTACGGCGTGACTTGCTGCAAGAAGGGAAAGGAGAGAAATGTGCGGCTGAAATATGCAAGAAATCTCAAAATAATTCAAACTACTGAAATCGATAGTTCAATATCGATATTTTCAGACCGTGTTGGTAAACCAGGCGATCTGAGTCAGCTCCCTGCTGAACTTTCAGATCGGTCTGAACCCAGACCGATCTGAGATCGATTGGTAAACGTAGTGATTATTAAGAAACATTAAACCGTACATGTTGCTTCCCATTGAGTTGATTCAATGTTGCTTCCTAGTGGGAAAACACGGAAACTCGAGAATCACACAACTCGCGCACATTTCATAATTAACGAGTAGGGAATGCACATCTGCGAATCTTGCTGGCATAAAAAGGTAAACAAAAACTGACTCTGACCACTCACAGTTGCTCTCAACGACTCGATTAACAATCCTTCTTCGTTTTCTTTCTTTTTTGAGTCTTCGCGCCTTCTCAATGCTTCAATTGTTTTCCTGCCATTGTGATAGGTAGTATTCTTAGATGTCTCTCGACGGATAATCCCACCCCATTATATCTCCATGGTTGCTCGCAGACAGCTTCCGCGTCCCAAAATAATATAGCGGGAGTTCATCCCGATTCAGTCGCCTTCCCAAACCCCAATGACTCCTCGAAGAGAATCTTAGTTATTTGCCCAATGCGCTTGACCGAAGGCCGTCTCCGTTCAGCACAACACCGCCCTTGCTGGCTTGATGCTTGTCACTCCGGCAGCCATTAACCTCACGCAAGACTCAACCCCACCTAGGGCGGATTCTCTCCCTCAGAGATTTGGTGAAATGATCTTACGTGTTCATAGTATATTTGGTACTCCGTTTCAAGGGGCTACTAGTATACATATATTAGGCATGAGAATATTTCACTTAAACCAGTCACGTAGACAGGATTTTGGTTTTAGGGGGGAGGGGCCTAATCTGAAGCGTATGGGGTCCTCTCTTGGTCAATTTTATTCGTTAATTCAGTTTATTTATGTCTACTTCTTTATAGAAAACTGCTTTGTTATTACCTTTTTCTCCTCTCGAACCATTGTATTTTTCATTCAATATAATATATAGCTGAACTAACTATATGATTTGAAATTTCAGTGGGGGGGCTGAAGCCCCTCCAGCCCCTCCCCCCTGGCTACGTGCCTGACTCGAACCAACGAGTCCTTTTCCGCTCTTGTCTGAAACAGACATACTCTGTTTAAGCTTAAAGCGAGGAAGTAGTGTCTTCAAGCAATTAAAAGGAAAAAAATTGGCTGCTCACCTTTATATCTGTGTGCCGTGGCCAAGGAGGTTAAAATGAATTGGAGGAGGCATGACCGTGAACGCTCATGGGCGAAAGTGAAGCAAGAATAGGGGTGCTTGGGAAGGATTTTGTTCCGATTAGGCGTTGCCGAAACAGTCACAAAACATCGCCTTGCCTGTGGTTTTAAACTTAGATTTGATGAAAATCGAACGCGACCGCCGGACACGTAAGCCAGAGGAAGGTCTAAACTGTACCGACTGCAATGGCGGAATTGGCTTCAAGAATCAAGTGGTATGTCGCCTTCATTTCTTTTCTAACCTCCTTGGCCGTGGCGAGGTAAGAACCAAAGAACCGTCCACTTACAGAGCGAACACTTCACAATGTTCCAATGTTTGGCTTTATCCACGTGGAATGTGGCGCTCAGTGCACGCCTTGCGCACTGCTTCAGTGACATCATATATGCCATGCAGTCAAGAACAACTTGTTCCTATAATAAAGCCCTCAAATATCCTTAGTGGAGAAGGACGCTTCAGGAACTTAACTGGCTAAAGCATTCGGCGTAAAATCGAGGGATCCGGGTTCGAATCCCGGTCAAGGCGAATGAGTTTTCCTCTGTGGGATTTCGCGCAGAGAGTCGTTGATTAAGTCTTGGGAGCAGGGCCGAAGTCTAAGTCTCCCCCGGAACCGAAAGTTTTTATAACGCGAAAATCACGCAGCGGGAATTAAATATTATCCTTGTCGAGAGAGAGGCTTCGCAGCTCTCTGGTCGATGCGGAGGAGATGGAACGCCGCCCGGCTGGACATGCCTTCGATACACATCTTCGGAACTAAAGTTAGAGATTATAATTCACGCATGCAAACCATCACCATTTTGTTTATTTGACAATAAAAAAGATTAATTGGTGGCTCTGAAAGAACACAATAGTATCATTGCAACTGTTGCGCGCAACAAAAACAGTTTCAAAACTAAACAGTTCCACGAAACACGCTGTTTCGGACAACAGCTAGAGGCACACCACCGAACAACAGGCGATCGATGGGCAGTGTTACATGCATGGCTGAGTTCTCCATTCTATGTAATAAGAAATCTTTCACTTGTAACAATTTCGATTTTCTAGAAGTAAGAAGGCGGGGCTGAATATAAGGGTGGGAGGGCAGACGATAGAGCAGGTCGAGCAGTTTACGTATCTGGGTAGTATTTTGGAGGCGAATGGGTTTAGTGGTAAGGACATTAGATGCAGAATTGCGCTTGCTAAAGAATCATTTTCGAAGAGAAGGGAATTGATGAGGGGGGGTCTGAGAAGAGACGTAAAGAAGAGTCTGGTTAAAACTTTAATATGGAGCGTGGCGCTATATGGGTCGGAAACTTGGTCATTGCGAAGGGAGGATGTGCGTAGACTAGAAGCGTTTGAGATGTGGGTTTGGAGAAGGATGGAGAAGGTTAGCTGGATGGCGAGAAAGACGAACGAGGAGGTATTGGATATGGTCGGAGAGGAGAGGAAGCTTGTGGCAGAGGTTCGGAGAAGGCAGAAGAGATGGATGGAGGAGTTTTGAGAGGAGAGGGCATGTTGAAAAGAGTGATAGAGGGGAGAACACTGGAGAAGCGTAGAAGAGGAAGGAGGAGGATAGGAATTCTGGACGAAATAAGAGAGGTAGAAGATATGAAGAATTGAAGAGGGATCTGGTAACGGGCCATCCTTAGGAGGGAAAGCGAGACAATGTCTATTAGGTTGGGATACAGAATGGGAACTGTCCAAGAACCTACCAATCAGCTGGTAGAATACTTGAATAAACTATAATAATTTCATTTGGATTCACGGTTCTAATTCTATCTGCAAGGACGGGCGGACATGTGTAGTCTGAATAAACTAGCAACCGCCTGCAATTGACTTAAATCAAACAAATTGTAGCTTATAACCGCAATGAAGCCACACGTGCAGTGCAACTGGAACAAAATGGAAGACGAAACAGTCTCGGCTTTAGCTTCTTCAGTTGCCGCTGCAGAGCACAGGGCGCAGAACGGCGCGGCTACGGTATGATCACGAAACCAACCTGTAGTTTGCAACAGTTATTTGAAACAGTTGTCCAACCGATACAGTTGCGGCTGCAGCCATTTCGCTCCGAAAACACTTTATTCCACCACTAATAAGAAATTAAAAATAATAATAAGGAAAAACCAAGAATTTTTGTGAAACACTAGAATTCAGAAGATAGAAGCGGTGAATATTTTTTGAAAAAATATAAGCACATAATGGCTGGACCATCACATATAAATGAAAAAAATATTTGTAATGTATTAAACGGTTCATCCGATGAAAGTGCGACTGATTTCTTAGAAAGTGATAATCTCGTATACCCCTCACGAGAAGCTAAGCGTGGTTGAAAGTCTCGTAGGGACAAAAAAACGATCATGTTTGCTGCAGTACCTGGCAAATAAGCACCATCACCGCTGGGGAATCAAATTTTGGATGCTTTGCGATGTGGTGTCAAATTACTGCATGGTTTCTTTACGTATAAAGGTAAGGCAAGTGAGAAAGAAAGAATGGAGTTAAGGGAACATGGGCTGGGATATATAATTATATTAATTTATAATTAATAAAAAAATCTTGGCCAATTAATGAAAGGGAGAAAATTCAAACGAAGAAGTATTAGAAAGTACCCGCGAAATGTTACTAAAAGCATGAGCGTTCGGTTTCAATATCGTCACTTGACGTCATTACATAACCGTTAGTATCGTAACAGAGCGATCTAAGGAGCACGTTCAGTCTTTCGCATTATTTTAAATGATCAAATATTTGCTAAATGGCAACATTTGATTGATGGCGCGTTTTATAATTCGTGCAGGTTTTACGGAAATGCAACACAGAAACGCATGGCTTGGGTTTTGAGTGACGCGATTGGAAAATTTACTCGCATAATGAACGGCACTAGGTCTGCTGGGATTGGAATACACATTCCATGAAATTGGTCGCGGAGAGACAAACAATCGAACTGCCAAATGCGCCTCAAGTGTTTAATCCTCAGACCGCAATTAATGGAATGATAACGCAGAATGCTCGCAGAAAATCAAGGAGGCCTGTTGTCACGGTAATATTTTCGTTAAAAGGTTTTATAAAATCGACTAAATTTACAAAAATGAGCTTGCTAACGATAAAACCGTTTTATAAAACCTTGTTTTACGGAATAGGACAGGTTCTATTTCCATAAAACCATTTTATGCAACAACCAATGAGACATTCCGCTCATCGCGTTGATAATAATCTCGTATCCATGGGAAGCTAAACAAGGAAAACGTAAACAAACATGGCTGGAAGTTCATGGAACGTTGAGGCAGTAACCTTCTTGTTAAAAGATTGCCTTGAAGCCTTAGCACCGTTGAGTAAGATCAGAAAGTAAGTAAATTAACAATACATATAGTTTTTAACTTAACATTCATCCAAAAGAGAGTGCATTTATCACTTCACGTGTTCGCAAAGCGTCTCATAGACGGCGGGACATTGCGGTTTTATGAACAGTTTTACCGTGAGCAAGCAAGTACGTTTTACGTTCGATTCATAAAACTTTCAATAAACATTTTTATAAAACTCTTTTATGGAAAATTTTACCGTGAGCAACAGGCATAACAAAGAAAACATAGGCATCCAATAAGAGAATATTTTATTCGCAAAATAAATGATATCGTATTCGCGCATGTATACCTCTAGCTCGCCCGTACGTGAGGCGCGCACTTAGCAATTTAAGAAGACAATCGCGAGCAAATATATTTCGCGCACGTTGCGATTGCATTTGAAAGTGGGAGAGGTTTGGAATGTAACGCCGACGTAAAGAACTGTTACGGAAAAAAATGTCCGTCTCCTCCTGAACACATGATACAGCAGCGACCTCCAAACTTACGGCGAGTTCCCCCTTGGGGAGGTACTACGTGCTTCGTGATAATGGGGTACGCGAAAAAAGTAGAATTATGGCAGAAGTAGGTTCCAATAATAATAGGAAAAATGCAAATTACAAACACTTTTTCCCATAAAGGGTAAGTACACAATTATGGAGACTGGGCCGTTTAACGGATACGCCAGTCAAAAAAAAATTATGGTAACCACTGAGGTAGATACAGGATATTAAAAAGTTTTTTTAATTACAGGAGTTAAAGTTTTTTTTTTGAGAGATGGTCTTCAATAAATAATGTCACACGAGTACTCTTGCAAACGTTTCGAAAATTAATATTTTCATCGTCAGGGATTGAGGGGGCAAAATTAGAATAAGAGTTGAGAATATGCAGATAGTTCTTATGTAATTGGCATTTGTTATGGAACTGTAGGTTATCTAACTCTCCCTCTCTCAAACATAAAACAAAACTCTCAACTCTCCAAAAAAACATCATTTCACAATTAAGTGGTCAATAACTATCTCTCATCAAGTACAGAATAATGCATTATGTTGTGTTGGAGTGCAGAGCGACATGAGTGGCCGGCGACCAACTTTAACATAATGTCTTTCACACATATCCTCTTGCATGACGTGCATATATAATAGTTTTTTTGGACTGTTTTTTTTTAGGGGGAAACGGACGAGAGGTAAATGTGCGCGAATGTGTGGTAAATAGGCCCTTGAACGATTAGGAATTAAAAACGATCAGCTGAGAGGATTGAGGGGGGGTGGAGAGAGCTGCTGCAGCAATTAATGAATCAAAGGCTGCTGCTGCCGCTGCAAAATGCTTCTGCTGACGATGATGAAAGAATAAATACCAGTCGAGAAGTAGCCGTTCAAATGTGCTCTGGCGTTGGGACGGAGCAAACAGATGGGAAGAGTTGGGAGCGTGATCATCGCCTAGATGTGAGTCCCGCAGGCGACCACGGAGGTGGAGGGGGGGTGTGCGGAATGATGGGAAGGGGGGGGGGGTTAGAGTGCGACGGGGATCGCCCCCCCCCCCCCATTGTCTATCCCCATCCATCCCAACTCTTAACTGGCGAATAGTTGCGAGCACAAGGGGACTTATAAGTGGAATCTGACCCGTGCGGTTGCCATGGGAGCAGTTTCACGGCGTGTCGCAGCGGCAGCGAAGGAGAGGACCCGCTTTGGCACGTAACGTATAGGTATAGCGAAACTTGGTGGCACTCAACAGCGGAGGATTAGAGGACACTGACCATAATCCAAGCGTTGATAAGTGGGCAATGTTATCTAAGGTCCTCTGGCAAGAGGCTCGGCCGCTTCATCCCACATCTCATGTATGCTTTCCTCATGTTGCGTCATGATCTTCACAAGCGAGTGCCATCAAGTTTCGCTACACCTATACCGCGGTATCCGCGATGACCATAGCGGTGCGGTGCGATTTAATTTACACGAACACAAGGAAGAGAATTATTATTTTTTAAAAACACGGAACGGCATAACACAACGAGCACAACAGATTATAAAGAGATCTTTCTGGGATAGGTAAATCATTCCTTTATTTTTATATTTTTCGATGATTCCTCTCTTCATGACCTCTCATACCCTAATATTATTTTTTTTTCTTTTTTTAGGAGATACAGGTCCATTAATTTTTAAATTAGTTTATTTCTCTATACCGACGACGTTTCGCAATTTAAAAAAATGCTTCTTCTGAGCTCCCGAGAGATTTCCTTCTGAATTTATATTACACTTAATCAGTATTCATATTAATTATTTCATTTAAATTATAATCAGACTTTATTCTCCATTAACGTAAATCTCCTCCTTTTTAAACAGAAAAATCAATTCAACTAAAAACAAACATCGTTTCCTTGTCCCCTTTTAAAAGCATACCACAGATGACGCCACAGACCCCTTCCAATAAAAATGTATTATATTCCAACAAAGTTGAGTCCTACATCCTCCTAAGGGGCTAAGGTCAATTCGTGCTGTACGTTGTCTTCCAATTGCAGAAGACAAGAGGCATCAGCACTAGGACGAATTGGACTACCTCTCACACATTAGGTCTGCGAATTCTCAGCCGGGGCAAACGACGGCGAGAAACTTGGGTGAAGGGGCGGCGGAATCGGAGTATCCATCCATCGTAGTAGACCGTTGCCCGCGGTAGGTACAGCATTACATAGAAATATGTACTTATATTCATCCAGATACCACACGTTACTACGATATTATTTCACTTTTTTTTCTTATTGCGTCACGTATCCGTAGCATAGGACTATCACACTTTTGTCATGAAAAACTGCCTGAAAAAGACCTGAAGATGACGCTCAAGCGTCGAAACCCGGGTCGTGTGTGTGTGTGTTTTTAAGTTGTGGTTTTTGTAAAAGTTACCATTAAATCATCTGATTATTAAAAATGGAATACCACAAAGTTAAACAAGAACTTGTATTATTTATTTGCCCCTGATATTCCCTTTCAACTCCGGAATGAAGAAAATAATCCCGCAATATATGTCTCAGCGCTTTTTCTCCACAATTAGTCATTGAATCGAGATCCCAAGTCCCGATGCAATAGTTTTCCAACATAGTGAGATGCGGGTGATTGGCTTGCGTGAGTATGTACATACAGTAAAATCTGTCTCAAGGTGGAATCGCAGGGGACCATGCAACATTTCCGGCTTAGGTAGGTTTTCCTTCTTAGGCATATTAAAACAATGGACATGCATTTATTCTGCATGTTAATAGACTATAAGTAGAATATGGTTTCTCATTTTCGTAGGCCTCAAAGGAAAGGAAAAGCAACACAATCACAGCATTTGATACTTGTATGAAAAATAAATACAATGGGCAGAATAACTAAATTTATTGCTATTCATTATAATAAAGTTTTCGTACTTTTATACACTTTTTATTTTTTTAAACACACACTACGCGTTCCAGCAATTTTATGGCATGGTCAGGTGTAGTAGTTTGTTTACACATATTATATTGTTGTCGTTGCTCTAGATACAGAACATTAAATTTGATTTTGAAGAAAATTTTACATTACAAAAAATTACAAAAAGGAAATGAAACAAAAATGAAAAGAAGGGTAAAAAAAATGTTAACAATAAAATAATAACAACAAAAATTTACATACAATGCTTGGCAAAAACAATGAAATCAAGGGATGGTGGTATAAGAAAGGTCAACGTTTTTACTACACCTGAGACATTGCCATAAAATTGGTGAAAGGCGTAGTGTGTGTTTTAAAAAATAAAAAGTGTAAAAAAGTACCTAAATTTATTATAATAAATAATAAAAGTTTATACAAAGTAGAGCCGGAAGCAGTGAATTTTAAATTTATTGCAATTCAATCGTTTACCTACTTCTAAAACCCCAAAAGCCCATATCGTCTTAGATTTGGAGCGAACGCTTTTTCTAGTTTTCCGTCGGCAAATGCGACCAAAATTACTGTTATTCGTTCTTTTTTGAACAGCGACCTTGTGGAACTCTTTTCTCCTTTCATCTGCAAGGTGATCGTACGAATTCAAAGTCCCGCCCCGGACGATGCCGGTCGGATTTAATTCTGAGCACTCATTATAAACCCTATGGGTTTAAATACCACATCCTAGCGCACAATATATTGTACGCACGGCCGTAAGGACCCCACATCCTAGAGTACATTTAAATGTGCGCTAGTTCTTAAAAGGTTAATTAGGCAGGTTAAAACAAGGCTGTTTGATCAATAATTGCAAAGTCTTTGGTATTGCAATGGCATATCATATCCATTAATCTACTGTGCCAACTTTCCACTGCAATTTTGCCAACGTCATTTGCTTTCCCATATGAGATATTAAATTTAATAATGTGTCTTTTCCTAAAACTTTGTAACCACGCATTTGATTCAGAAAATCTATCAAGTGTAACGTCGTACCCTGTCAAGCTCCATTTTTATGTGTTTTATTTGGATTTAAGTATTTAATTTCGTTCGTTATTTGTTTTTGATAGTATTAATTTGTATGTTAATGTATGTTTCGATGGGTTGATGTTTTAGGTTGTTTATTGTTTTTGTTTGAAGAACGTTGCTATGTATGGTTGATAAAGGAGGGGATTGTTAAAAAGTTTGGAGAGAAAGAGAAGTGTAATAAAAAAGGGGCAATGCCCAACTGAGCTTTTAAGAAGGTTTCTATTATTTTGAGGGATCCCGACGTCACATTAGCTTAAGTATTCCTGCAGTTTGTTTTGCTTTTTCTTGAAGAATTTAACCAGAAAATGAAGCTAGTTGCCCTGTCTGCTAAAAACCACTCGAACACAATGCGATTCAGTTCACTGTATGGACAAATGAAAAAACGTAGTGAACTCCACAGTTAATTTTATTAATTAATTGTGGAGTTCACTAATTAATTACCTGAAGATGACACAACGTGTCGAAACCTAGGTCGTCTTAATAAAATTAACTGTGGAGTTCACTACCTCTTTTCATTTGTCCATAATGGAAAACTTCCACCATATCTCGCCCGAATTCATATCCTCTATTCAGTTCACTGTACTTCGTGGCCTTTTCTTTCATCCTGGATAAAACATTTTTTCTGCTTGTTAAATATTTCTCCATTATTTCATCCTTATTGAATTTCCACATTTAAAATGAGTTGTCACTTATTAATTGTCATTTTGTCCTCACTGACCATTTGAATAACAATTAGTTCTCCTTAAGATTTAAATTTTTCAGTTTTTTACCCACGGATAGGTGAAAATAAAGAATATTTTTCAATGCCTATATTTAAAAAAATACACCTAAAATCGAGTTAATTTTTTCATTAACCTGACAGATTAATTTAATGGATACTTACAGCAATTGCTATGCAACCATATTGTTGTAATTGTTGCGACAAAAGAGCAGAATGATCATCCTCACACATCACAATATAGGTATAGTGGAGACCAAAAGCACTTTGGGTTTTTTTTAAATCAGAGTACCTCGAGAAACGAAACTTATTATTTCACACTTCAACCAGTCACCGAGTTCTTTATAAAATTCTCTGAATGTAATATAATACAAGGCATCATTTTGGGTCCTCTCTCCTTTCCATTACCTCCCCCCCCTCCTCTTACCACACCACTTTTCGATCACCCCTGCTGACATCCCCTCAGCCAAATGCACGGTGTCAGATGTCACATTCAGGTGGCTTCGACTCCATGGTGAAATTAATCCGGAGTTGGTTCCATGGCATCAAGTATCATCTGGGTGGTTTTCTCATTATTCCCCATTTCCAACTTACTTGACTGAAACCTGACACCGTGTAAAACTACTCCTTCTCTACGGAGGGAATGAAATCACACACAAGCTACGAAATTTCTAGAAATGTAAAAAAAAATAAAAGAGCTCAAATCCCAAGTTTGAAATTTTCTCTCCGTCTTTCACAGATTCAAATCATACTTGCCGCGACACGAAATGCAAGGCTTCCCGTCCCGCATCTCGCAGGTTTTGTCTTATTGAGGGACTTTATAGAGAAAAATGTTTTCATTATGCGATGCAATATCGATATTTCCGGCTTTGACAGGCATTTCCGCCTTGAGACAGATTCCGACTCTCACAGTTTATACTGTGCCTCGAAATTATTACAGATTTTTTGTCGCCGCTAAATTGTCGGCTGATATCCCGAACACCCCATGCCACATGCCCATGAGGCGGCTCGCAATGTAGTACGTAGATGTAAAATATGACGAAGTAGATGTGAGATCGCGCCGTATCCTCGCGCACCGTCGTCGTCGGTTGTCCTTCGGAGACGCCGCGCCGCCGAAGGTGCGGTAGCGGACTGGTCGCCTCCCGCGCCTCGGAGGGAGCGGTTGCCGGGACGACGAGTGGAGGCATCCCCGTTCGAAGGAAGGATCCCTCACGGCCGACACTCCTCAAAGCAATCCCAATCATGGAAATACCTACGCACCAAGATGAGTCAATGCGATTGACACTGATACGAGAGCAAGGAACGAGTGGTTATCATCACGTAAAATTCCAAACCGACCGTTTCCAGGTCCAAACCATCTCGCGGATGTATATCTAAGTATTATTATCTATTGTTTCCGTCCGAACTTTCCGAAGCCCTGTTGGTGAGCATGTCGATTCGAATACTCGATTAGGAATTGAAAAGTTACGTAATAATCCCATGGGCAAGGATGTTTTAGAGCAGGGCTATTGGAGACAGGGAGAGAGGATGTCCGAACAGACATGAAGAGCGCAAGCGATATTGGAACTTCAAAACGTGCCGACCAAGGGTCTGACGGAATTGCGATATCTCGTATGGATTACTACTAGCGCCAAATCGTTTCAGGCACAAATGGAAAAATACGTATGCGTGAAAAAGATAAAGATTGTATGTTTTTGCCAAAAATCTTTTATTTTTTGTAAAAAAATGCAGTAATTATTCTTTTTTTGTAAGACGTTTATCAGCGTCCATTAAAAATACGCCTGGGACCACACGAGACATCGCCATCGCAACCGTAAGTAAATAAATAAGATGGCGGAGAAAGTACACTGCGAAAACGCCAAGAGAAGGACTGGACGGCATTATTATCGCTGCAATCTGGTTCCAGGATATTTCAGGATACAGAATTTATTATACAATTACCTTTTTAAGTTTCCCCTGAGAAATAAATAGGTAATTTTCCACTAAAATCTGCAAGATATTCAATTAAAGAGTATACCTGTCGCGCTGTTCGCTGATAATTAGCACCTGACTGCTAGAGTGCTCTAGGTGAAATGTATAACCATTGGAGTAATGTGAGTGTCAGACCCTTGGTGCCGACAAATGAATCGAGGAGATCATAAGTTCCCCTCGACAAGTCAATATGTTTGAAAACTAAGATAAAATAAACATTGTAAGTGGTAAGTACATGTTGTATATTCCCTAATCCATCACGTACAGAATGATCCCATGAAACCAAAGAGTAAAGATGGAATATTATTAAGTTGTACTGATTGTATCAATTCACATCGAGCACTTATCTTAATTCGCATCTTCATATGTAAAGGCTGGTGTCCTAAAACCATTGCCATCCGTCCTTAGGGATGATTCGAAAGGGTACAGCGCATATAGAGCACTAATCCCGTTCTCAATGGATCCCCAAACTGGCGCATTAGACCCATCGTAATCGCGAATATATACCAGCATTCATTGCGACACATTGAGGAAGGAGGGGAGGAGACGACCGCAGCGTTACTACGAGTTAACTCGTATAGGACAATGGTTCCCATGGCAATAAAAGGATTTTCTCACTAGAAACACGGCGAATCCCAATAAATTAAGTCACCTTGGTTGCCTAACTCATAGAAGACGTTGCTACAACTCTATAATCGAAAGTTAAGATGTAACAAGAGAACTTGCGCAGAATGGTCACAGGTATAAAAAGTTGTTGATGATTCAAATGTTGAAATGTTTAGATAGAATGTTATATGGATGGAAAGTCAGGGGGATAAAAAAATGGCAAAATTTTTAAGACATTTTGTGGGGTTGGTTTTCCCCGCTAGTTTCAAAGCAACGGCTTTTTAAACCCCCTAGGGTCAGCTTAGTTCGCATAAACAAGAGTGTTCTAAACCTTTGAAAGGTCACAGGCCATTCTTGTTTGACCAAAATTATTGATACTTCACCCTTTAGATGGGTATTCTTACGTACCTACTGTCATTACATGATTAGAATTGCAATGCTCGCAGGATTGCAACCCAGATTCATTTCCTCTTCTGGAAAATTGCCCCAAAATAAATCGCCAAAATCCTGCCCGATGCACATCCAGGATACGCTGGGCCCTGACTGACCCTTTCTGTCTCTGCACCTTCCTCCACTCACCTTCCATACTAAGCTAATTCCACTGCCGCCTTATAAGGTCTCAACCTCATCTTAGGGCGATCTAGATTGGCGTTGATTGCACCCGCAAGGAGAAATCTTTGTCGTTTCCTTCTCCCTCTCTCCAATTACATTCCAGACTAATGCAGTACTACATATATCAGACTCCTTTTTCATGTATTCTATCCAAGTGTGAGGTCCTAATCCTATTCTTCTATGATCAATCCCTTCAATTCTTCTCTCATACATAAATCCGTTCATTGCGCTAGGTTCAGCGATGAAGACGAGACAAGTTAGAGAGCGATGCTTTTTCGAAATGAATCCCACACAAATCAAGTGGATGATTTAAACATAAGTACATATCCTTGCGACATTCCCTTTCGAGCAGAGAAGTAAGAAGTTTATTACTAATGAACCGAGGGATGAAGGCAACTTCAAACTAATGGACGATTTCACAGTTGAAGGTCGATAGTAGCGCCGTCGGGAGTAGCTGTAACTATCGGGACAAACAAATCGTCTTTTTGTATGATTACCATTGGAAAAGGTCATCTCGCTGATTTGTTAGTTGCGTTAAAATGGTGAAAAGGTGTGCTTATGGGTTGTGCAAAAGCGACACGAGATATAGGAATAAGCCCTATATGGAGGGAGTGGAGTTTATTTTTGGAATTAAATTTTGAGCCACCTTCACTGGTTTTGAACGATTTAAAGATTAGCTCAAAGGCTCCAGGTTTAACTGAAACCAAAATTAATCAAAAGAGAAATTCACTATTATTTAACTTGATTCCCTCAACACTTCAATGGTTGGATATGATTTGTTTGTCCCGATAGTACCAACTTCTTCCGCGCGCAAGCGTTGCGTGACGTCATTTGTAAAATCGTCCATTTATATCACACTTCCCTATCTTTGCTTACATCTTTTGCTCCTGTCCCATTTTTTTATTGCTTCACGCACTCTTTTGTTCGTAATATATCAAAATTAATATCATTAAAAATACTTGCGCCTCTTTCTCGGGATGTACGTAACTACATTCATCCATTTTTTACACGGTGTTCTACTTCCATTTCACAACTTTCACTTCGTCTACATTTTCCATCAAATATACTTATGACGCAGTATAACTCCAAACCATTCCCAAAACATTAACAAGATAAAGAAGCGCAATCCTTTCATACTCGACCATATCCAGCACCACCGCCCCATGCTCTTCCAAGATCTACGCAAATCCGAACCGAATTCTTCTTACTATTTCTCCCAACTAGACATGGGAAAATTACCATATTTTTCATCTGACGTAAATTACCACGGTAAATTACGGTAATTTTCGAAAATTACCGTAATTTTCCAGTACTTTTTAGTTTTAAGCATTTTACAGCAAATGTATGATTAAATAAAAAAGCTAATAGCAATAGGAAGGGAATAACCATGTTTTAACCATGCCTTTTGCAACATTAATTTATTAGAAATTTTTAAAATTGTAAAAAGAACTACGGCAGCAACACGCAATCTGGCTTTCTTTTGTCAAAGTATGAGAAATTTTCAAGAATAATATTCTAATACTTTATTCTATAATGTTTTAATTTAATTAAAATATTCCAAAAATGAGTCTTACATGCCTCAATTCATAATTAACCACGTAAGAAATGTGAACTTGGTTTAAAAAATCTTATTGGGCATTAATTGTATGAAAAATTATCTCATATATTGGTAAATTATCTGGAAAATTACGGTAATTTTCAAGGGGCGCGGTAAATTACGAAAAATACTACGGTAATTTACGAAAATTACCGAGGTCATTTTCAGAGAGGCCCATATCTACTCCCAACACTTCTCAGGTAGGCATCTCCCTCATACAAAGGTTTCAGCAAAGATTATAATGCCTATCCTGATATTCCGGAAGTGTTACTTCAGTGAAATTAGGTAGAGAGAGCAGTGAACTTTTTTAATGAAAGACGATTTTTTTGCAGAAATCGTGGGGAGGCCTCATTATTACCCATCTCAACGTTGAAATAACATTTCTTGGATGTCATTTTTCATCACCACGCTTGGCGAAATGAATTTTTAAACGCAGTAACCCCGCTAAAAAAAAAAAACTCGCAAAATGTGCGTGAATGCAAGCTGAGTGACTGGTCCAAGTACGGAAGATACCTGACACATTTTGCTAGGAAATTTCTCATTCGAGCAAATGACACGACTTCATCAGGTTTTTAAACTCAGATTTATACGTCATTTTTGCAACATATCATTGTTACAGTCAAGATGCTTATTATCTTCCTAATGACGGAGAGTACAAAAAGAAGAGGAAGCCAACATTCTTAACGACAGGATTGTATAAATCCATTAGGGAAGAGTACCCAAGAATGAAGGGAAACACTCGGGACATCCACAGACACCAGAGCAGACGTTATAAACGCAATAAAGGGGAAACTCGTGTGCATCTTCGAGAATGGGTGATTCAAAAGGGAAGGTTTAGCGCAGATTTTCTTCAGATTTTTAGTCATTCCCGTGAAAAAAAATCTCTGGATGGTATAATAAACCCTAAATCCCGTTTCAAACGATACTTGATACAGCACAAGGTCGAGGATACTCGCTAGCTTATGACAGCTTTCCAGTACCGTGTGATATATAGAACCAGCAAGCTGGCTAACAAGCATGATATAGCTATTATACTCGCTGGGCTACTTGATTCGAAATTGATGAGGTAATAGTTTGCTACTAGCTCCCAGTAGGACCTATTATCCGTCGACCAATCACGTTAGCTTTTACTGTCGCAGTGCGATCTTCACTTTTTTTAAATCGGCGCCTCACTTTTATCGCGGGTGTTACGCACTCTTTGGCGGTGAAAATGTGCGGTAAAAATGTCGCGCAAATCCCTGCTATTACTGCAGCAGCCGTAAGTCTCCTTCTTTCGTGGAAATTTTCCATTTTCTTTTAACAGTAAGCGACAGTTCCGCTTCATCGCAAGCACAAGTTTAATGATCGTATAAAAACCTTCTATCACGGTTTCTATCATATTGGGTTCCGTCCTCAATATCAAGTACCAGCTAGCATACTAGGGGCCTGATTCTGATGCTTTCCCGATGTTCAACTTTTCCACCAAAACGTCATTAGTTTCCACCAAAACGTCATGACTTTCCGACACTTCGTCATCATATTCCACCTTCCACCATAGAATCGTTCACTACATCGTTCATCGTTCAATAACTGGTGGAAAGTCAAGCTTTCCTTCCACCCGTCATCCACTTGGTGGAACAGCGCTAGTGTCGTGGTGGAAACTTTCCGACGGAAGTAAGCGTGCGGAAGGTAGACATTGTTTTGTTCGCGTTTTCGAGGTAAGTTGGAAATCGGCATAAGTTTGTGACGTTCGGCTCTCCAGAGGGGGTCATTGAGACGTTCATTGAACGGATCAAGAGTCGTTCAATGAACGAATAGTGGAACTTTCCACCAGTCATCGACTGGTGGAAGATCAGAATCGGGCCCTAGGTCTTGTGCTGGGTCACGATTCGTGAGAAACGGGCATAAGATGAACCTGACGCCTTCAGAGGATCGCGTTACCTGCATTTATTTCAAAATAAACATGCACAATATAAATCCGAGAGCCTAATTTACTTTCTTGTGGATTCCTGCCACTTGAAAACCACCAATCATAAAAGTACAATTTAGGCCTACTCTAGGCCAAGATAATAAATCTCCGCAGAGAGAGAGATATGGTTTTCCCTGATAATAGCAGCTCGCAAGTCTTATATGGTCTTCATTTTCAGTTCCCTTCCAATTCGAATGAGTAAGAGGGTTGCCTTCATTGAGTGGAGTATTGGGACAAGCACCTACGTTTATTCCAAAAGGTTAGTTTATAATATAACACAAAGTCTCCGGCTTCACCTGGTGGAAATTCCTTATGTCACACATAATAAAATGCTTCGTTGTTTTCCACACTTTTTATTACGATACGACCATGGTTTCGACAAACTTGTGTCATCTTCAGGTACAGAAATGGGTTCACGTTTGCCTTATATACCTTAACAACCAGAGGGGTCTCTGGTTGTTAAGGTATATAAGGCAAACGTGAACCCATTTCTGTACCTGAAGATGACACAAGTTTGTCAAAACCATGGTTGTATCGTAATAAAAACTGTGGAAAAGAACGAAGTATTTTATTATGTGTGACGGATTAGTTTCTACGTCACATTTTCCTTAGATCGTCAATGGGAAAAGATAACGATCAGAAGCCACACATTTTGAAGGAGCCATAGCGAATTCTTACTCGGAATGGAACAGAAGTATAAAGAAGTAGAGAGAGAGAACCAACGGAATTTATTTTTGGCCGCACCCGCGAGTATTTCGCGCTCCCTCTCTCCGCAGTTCACGCTAAGTGCGCCGATATGAGCACGTGAGGAGGGAGGTATTGGGGAGGGAGGGGAGGGTGACAAGGCGTGGAACCCAAGAAACGGGCAATAAAACCGCGATAAGAGGACGAATTGAAATCACGAACGTGATATATATATATACGAGAGGGCTGGCTGAATATAAATTCCACATGGGTCACATTAACGACTTCCGAGGGGGAGAAAAAAAATTGATTGGGAGTCAAATTAGGCACTTTTTGGTGACCTCCTCCCCCATAATTCTCCAAGAAAACGGGTGCACGTCAAGAGACGCGATCCGACACAGCGTCCTCCTGTTGGCAAGAGGGCAGGCCAAAGGTTTTCGTGTTGCGGTTTGGCTGCAATAAAGCCATTGACAAAGAAGCAACAAGAAACTTTATGAAGAAAAAAAAACAGAATAATAGACACGATGAGGACGAGAAGCCCTCCCTTATATAACCCCCTCTATGGACACCCGAAGATAATGAATAAGAAAGGGCTGAAATAAATAAAAGAAAACTTGGACTTTGACTGAAACCCAAAAACTCAAATTACGTGGATCATACAAGTCAAGACAGACCTGAAATTAGTTAGCATAACATGACGAAATCAATTAAGGCAAAAATCAATTTCCTTTTAGGGATTCCAAGAAAATATAGAGACAAAAGAATATATGGACAGTTAAGAAAGAAAAGAGGAACAGATAGAAAGATTGAACAAGATATTGGAATGATAGGAAAGAGGAAGAATGGATATCATTAGAATGCTATTTTACGTGTTCCACAAATGACCAAAATCGAAGAAGGAAATTAAAGAAAGCAATCAGTGATTCTTATACTGTTGTGAGTTGTCGAACATTTTCAGAGGTGAGATTAACAGGGGCACAGAGAGAAACTGGATGAATGTCATGCACAGACTAACCAGCAGGAATCATTTCTTCATGAGTAATCAGAGACTTAGATTCAGGGCATAGTGGATAATGAGAAAAAAAATAAACCTTTTAAAAGAATGACCTTCAAGACCATACCAAAACATTTTTTCTCAAAAAAGATGCCATATTTTTAATGGCATTTTTTATCACAATAAAACCAAACTTGGCCCTTGACTCATGCCATGAGTAAGCTGGGAATGCGGATTACTTTAGCCACAAGTCACCATTTTTTACATGAATTCGAGGGCCATACTATAGCCAACATCACAGAAAAGCAGCTCCTATGACAGTGTGAAATACTTTTTAACTTTTTTCTTCTTTCCTATAATTTTAAGTGAACTATCATAGTTTTGTGAAGAGCATAACAATATTATTTAATAGCTTTAGTATTTCAATCGGTATCTGTTCCAATAAATTACAACTCCTAGCCATGTTTCTACGACTGGGCCGCTGAACTCCATGAATGTAGGTGTGTCTGTTTTTCACCGACATATTGCATTTAAAATTTAACGAGTTTTGAGTATCAAAAATACGCTGGATTATTGTTAAGCTCATTGACTAAACTTATTGGTAAAACGAGTTATTCCTCATCAATACATATCGACGCACTTCTCAACATTAGAGCATTTCCTTCGGACCAGAGGCGCTGCCGGACATGTCCGCGAGATCCCACCAGCAGTCACCGGGCGACTCTCACTTGACACGCCGATTCAGAGCGATTCACACGACCACGGACCTACTTCTTCCCTGTACCTTCAAAATTAAAGAACCCAGCCAATGTATTGACAGAAAACTAATGTTATGTTAATTAGGATCATTAATCACGAATTCGTCAAAAATGTCACAAGCAAAAGAAAGTTCAGTTCATTTCATTGGAGTAATTCCTTTCTCTGAACTACACAAATCATGGCGTAGGATAAGATTCTGAATGTGCCTAGATACGTCTTTCATGCTTCATTCCCGCAATAGAATGACAGAAATATGTATATTGCTCTTTTCTTCATTTGACATTTCCAATCTCCTACGAACGAAAAACTGATCATCTCCATTTTGCATGACAATTGTTCAGGACTGTTTCATCTTAAACACCCGGATGGTGACATTACAGAGTAGTTTTTTTTTAGAATTCAACCGAAAAGGAAATATGTATACCTATCGTAACATAGTGAATTTCTCAATATTCCGTGTATTCTTCCGCTCCCGTTGGCTGATGTGCAAGAGGAGGAGGCTGACGGGAGCGTCAGCGTCTTCAGGTCGAAACTGTTGCCAACAAACCGCCAAGAGAGGCGGAAGGAGACTCAAAAAATGAATAACTTCACCAATAAACTCAGCGGAAACATGCCAGCGAATATCATTCCGTTAACAACAGGTACATATATATATATATATATATATATATATATATACACGAAACAACATCCACAAATCCCACAGGATTCCCGTGCTTTACCCATCGCTTTGAACGCACTTTCCCTAATCCTGCCGCGTAATTATTCCATTGGTAATTCTCGCGTTAAACTCACAAATAGTCCAGTGGTAATTCGTAAAAACGTTCCAACTTGAAATAGAATTCGCAATGAAAAATAACCAACAGTTCCGAGATTCCATGAGGTATAGGGTTGCTCGCAACAAAACCTACTTTTGCCTGAATTTCTTTTATTCGGAGTTTTTCCCGGGTTGTTTAATTATTATGGACAACAGTTTCACTTGCGTCGTCAGGTCCTGAAACCTGACGACGCTAGCTGTGACGCAAGCTAAACTGTTGCCCATAAAAAATGAATCAACTGGGGGAAAACCCGAATTAAAAGAAATTCGTCAAATCACCACTGAAGCCTCCGTACATACAATACTTTTCGCCTGCGCGTCTTGAGTCATCCCTGTATCAATTATTGGGAATCATTTCAAAGTTTCAGACCAAACTTTCGATTTCAACTTGCTACAAAGGCGCATCTTGAGTCATTAAAATACCTCCACAAAAAAATTCAGGAAAAGAAAGAAAGAATGGGAAGAATTTTCGAAAAAAACGCAACAATAGAACGTTTCAAGCAAACTATGAGATGCGTATATGAGAAAGAAATTGTTAAGGAGGTTCCACCGCGACTGTGTGAGTCAAAACAAATACTAAACTCCACATTTTTTATATTTGTCCAAAAAAAATCCTGCTGTCACTGATGCAATGCGTTACCTTTAGAAACACAAAAGTAAGGAACAAAATTTGCAGATTATTCCACGAATTTTTTTTGAATGAGCACTTTTTTCCAGCCATAGGAGCCGACTGCAGCGCCATTTCGTACGAATTATCGCATTATGATTTCAATTACGGCATTAATTCTTCAATAACTAGAAATATAAGGTGGTAAGATGTATAAATTACATTTTTATTCAATTACTCTGGATTATTTCCTTCTTAAAAGACAGTTTTCCACGAAAATAGCATTTGTATTTCATGGAAATATACTATTTTCCCCGTGTTTCTCTCATTCCCCCACTGAACACAATGTAATTTCAAGTTCAATTATGGAATAAAATAGCGTGGAAGGGTATTATTTTGTTGTTCATATCAGACAGAGGACAAGTTTTTCTACAAGTAGACAGAATATGAATAAAATGACATTTAAGTCATTTTACGGTGGATTACCACCTTAAGGAAAAATGTGGTTTGCTGAGAATGGGACGGAGGGGACAAACCTATCTTCTTATTGGTTGGTTGGTCATTAAGGAGAGATCAATTGTGACAGTTGGAGAGGTTGGGGAATTGACTTGGAGGGGAGAGAAACCCGGTGCCGTTCCCCTACACTCGTCTAACTGTGACTTAACGGTGAAAACCTCGCGTCCAACGAACGGATTATTACACTTAAAAAAAAAAAGATCACGACAAGATACTCGGTGTTCCGATGAACAATTTCCACCCAATCTCGAGATATGAACCCGAGGGTGGGTTAGAACGAGAGGGCGGTAAACTAGCGACCACAACAACCTCATCTCTTCTATCCTCGTTCCGATGGCTGCAAGAAATGAATAACAGAATACGTCGAGCGACGGGAGTCGTCGTAGGCACGTGCTCCGGGTGCCGACGAGTGACGTCTTCAGCTCACGAGGACTTGTTCCGAAGTCGTTAGCCGCTCTGATGGGACCCCGCTAAGGATGCCTAGGTTTTAAAACTTGTTGAAAAAGCAAGGATTGTATCGTTCTCCTCTCCAGTCCCCAAGACCACTTGTAGGTTCAAGACAGATCACACAAAATGCTGACAAAACATTTTTCCATCGGTACATACGTTCGGAGTATCGGGCCAGTGGCAATATTTTGAGGAAAACGCAGTTTTTTATTTCAAGACACATTGATCATCGAAATCAAATTTTATGAATCGAATGACGTTTCCTTCGAATTCTGTCAACCACGCGATACTCTTTGGTGGAAATATTTCGACCGATCGGGGCTTCCTTCGCGAGCGTCTGTGGGTGCCGTCGTCGCTTCGAGTAAGATGCCGGGCAGTTGCTCTCCCGTCTTGAAGCGGGGCACTGACTGAGAGAGAGCCAGCTGGCCGCTTGCCTGACAACCTTGCCCATCCTTCCCTCTCCCTCTTACATCTCCAGCCATCTCTCTTTCTTATTCTTTTCCTTCTCGCACGGAGGGACGAAAATACACTACACGCACACGAATGCTAAGAGTATAATTGGGAGGGGGGAATTGGAGGGAGGGGCGGGAGGAGGTTGTTTGGAGTAGGGTGTCGGCGGTGGTATAAGTAATACTTCTCGCGCGCGTCACCTCACACGGGACGGATTTCACACGCGGAAGGGAATTAGGAGAAAAAAACACCACACGCAAGGACATCCCGTCATCCTATTGGGCATCGCGGTCACCAATTAAGATGGTGCTCAGAGGAGAATGCCCCAGAGCATTGAGATACCCATTTGAAACAATAAAAGTGGTTGGGGATTTGCAATTATAACGGAATTTGGATTCATTATAAAAGGGTAAAACAATGGCTTATATTCAATGAAGAAGTGGAATTTTTACTTAAAAATGTTATTTATAAAATGATATTAAAATGCATTAACTGAAATGGGTAAATGAGTTGTATGAGTATGATCTTATCTGTACTTAATTTTGTGTATACATTCATGTGAATATATATACATATCCATGTATATTTAAAATTGTGTGTATGTTTTATATGTATGTATATTTGCGTGTAATTTTGGAATAGTCATAAGATTAAATTCGTAGCATGTGGGTTCTCTATTATACGAACGCACCACATTATAGAAAAATTTAATAACTGTTGTTCACCAATATAATAATATAACTTACAAGCAAGAAATGGCACCTGCTCTGCCGTTGTAAAACTATTCATAATGGTAACCCCGAAACAGGTTTTCCTCTTGGGTACCTATATTCCATGAATTTGTTAAAATTGTACTATATTGTACTGTAAATTCTAAATGAATAGAATAAAAGATATTATTTTATTTGCAATTGAAACTTTTGAAACTTACTTCATTTCTTGTTTAGATTTTGTTTAAATCTGGTATACTTTTGTAAAAATGTTTTAATTTTATATTTAGTGTGAAAATGTTTGATTGATTGTTAAAATGTTTTTGGTTGTTAGGGTCTTGTTGAAAAATGGAGAGCGGGTTGTTGAGGGAGGGATGAGAGAAGGACTGGAAGCTGCTCTGTACGAGATATAAGCATTTAATAATTTAAAAAAATTGGAAAATAAGTGTTCTGATTAGTAGACACAGTCCGAAATCACACAATACTAATGAAATATCTCCAATCACCGTAAAAAACTGTACTTTTCGAAAACATTTAAGTAAAAATCACACAATGAAGTGATATTTATCTACGGGTGGCCGGCCAACCCGCTTCAGGGAATTATCTTCAGACCATGTTCTCATACATAAGGTAGCTTGAGCTATCAATCAATTCACCTAGAATTTGATGAATTTGACTTCACTTTTTAGCAAAAACTCCCCTCTTTCCAATTGTACCAAAATACTAACCCCTTGGGCGAACTACTTTGCGAGAAATTTGCCTAAAAATGTATCCTATTTTTTACATGGGATTGATTACAGCTTTGCGCTCCAGAGAGACAATACTGAAAATAAAATAGTAATTTCCAACACATATATTGCGTCAAAAAACTAAAGGTGTGTGACTTGTAGTCTTCTCGACAATTTATGACAAAATAATCAATTTACTCACCGCTGTTCTTTTTTACAGAATCGCATAAAAAAACCTTCTATGGTGAAGGCGATTTAACCGCACGGCGTTAAAAAAATGAGTCAAGTTTAGAGATTTATGTGGATATATTTATTTAATCACTGAGAATTGTTGTCATATATATAACTATATTTTTGCGTCATTAATATTACAATATTTATTTATTATATTATAGTAAGAAATTATAATATATTATATTTTCTTACAGATTGGCGTTAAAAATAAATAAAATGTGAGCACGATCTCCGTTATGACAAGGGAAATATCTCGCCCAAACTACCTCCAGCATCTCCGGGGCAGAAACTATGAGAAACCTAACATTGACGAAGAATTTAAAAAAAAAACCTTTTTGTGTGTGATCTTAAAGCCTTCACAATAAGCTCCATGCTCGCTGCACCTCATAATACTCACGTTTGGATAAATAACAATGGGTACTTCCGGTCTACAGAATCCAGGGATGCCAAAAACCTTCCCTTCAGTGAATTACACACCATTTACCCTTTGGCATTGCCTGCGATTGGCCAATTGACGGACGCCCACATTTTGGTATATCAGTACACAAATACCGTAAGTTTTAACACAAATGATGCAAAAATACACCTTTCTAACCCCCGCATAATAAATTTTAACACAAAGTAATAATATGGAGTAGGTACTGAGATGAAGAACCAAGTAGAGCAAAATATTATATACACATATCGGGAAAACATCAGCAAAGCTCGATTCCCAGCAAAGCGTTATTTCGAATGCTATTCACTCATTCACATAACGCCGCAACAACTCCAATTTTCCGTTTGGCCTTTTCAGATAACGATTAGAATTTCATATGACGTGAACTATGGATCATATTTTAGAATCAATTAAGGACATCATACAGGTATAATAGGTATAATACAGGTATAATACAGGTATATTAAGGACATCATACAGTATACACTAAGACGGAAAGACGAATGTCTGCATAAAAAGTCGATTTATAACACACAGGCCACAATGTGCTCTAGCACAACATACGTAGTACGTGAAAATTCGTTTCTTCCCTTAAAATATGTATTGACCAATTAAACTGGACGTAGGAGATAAAAACGGGAAGGTGGAACGATTTTGAAGAACATGACCGATTCGCAGAAAGTTAGGTACTTGCTGGCATTTCACTCCGTTTTAAATATTTTTCAAATTTCAAACCAAACGGACACTAGCGGAATGAATTCTTGACTCGACTACAAAGAAAACATGTAGTCAATACACCACTCGTTAGACTAACTCGGTGGTAAACAGCCCGAAGGATATTTACGGTCCTGACCGGCACATCCTTTTTGGCATCAAAGGGATTCAGCTTCCCGGCGTTCCCATGGCAATAGCTGCCACATAAATCAACGATTCCACAAGCAGAATATTATTTAGATTATTATACTTCGGCATGGCTGCTGCCTTCGCATGGGGAACGCGAGCATCTGGCTGAAACATACTGAACCTCTACCAATTCCCAGGAAACACTCATCATTGTTTGTGCCGAATCGACACATTTACTGGACCACCATGAAGACTTAAAACTCGAGCACAAGAGAACACGAAGACAGCCGTCTTAATCTTTCCCTCCGAGATCAAAACATGGAACCCGAAAGAAGAACAAGGTATCAATCGCAACTTGTACGGACAACACTCTTTACTTATAGTCAATATTTTTTGCATTCGCACATGCACCTTGAGATGATCCTCTGAGACGAGTCCAGGAAATTGTTTTGTACTGCTGCGGGAATGTTTGAACACCTCTTGACGAGCACGTGTCATAAAAACGACCTATTTTGCGCAAGTTCGGAGCAGACAGTTTTTTGCCGGACGTTCAACAAATATTGCTAGAGCCGACGTACTCCGGTAGAAGCGATCACAGGAATAAAATAAAGGAAATTGACTGCCGAACCGATGGATTCAAAATGTCATTTTTCCCACGTACAATAAGGGATCTTAATAGTTGCGATAGATCAATCATATGAAACTCCCACCCTCAATAGGTAGAGTAGAATTCTCAATTGTGCTTAATAACACCACATCATTACTAACACTTCACACCGGTCGATTTGTCCGGTCGATTATTTTATTTTGCTCTCTGCATGAAGTAGCATCTCGTAGCATTCATAAATTAACAGTATCAGTAATATTAACCCCTAGATGTGTGTATAGCATTGTTCTGCATGTTAATTTACGTATCACTCTCCCAGTTTGCGGTTGGACTGAGCAGTGTTCTCCTGACTGCTTTTGGGCTGCGCCCTGCGCCAGGGGGAGCGTGCGAGGTTCTGGTTTGTGCTGGGACGAGTGCTGCATGCCTGGTGTGGAATCACCCCGTGCCACACACCCTAGTGGTGGCTTGCACGGTACTTCGTAAATGTAGATGTATTGGGTGTCCAGAAACGCGATTATAAATCGACAACACCGAATTGACCGATATCCATAAGACCCGAAGAAATAAAAAAGAGACAATTTGAGAGATGTGCACGCTGTAACAATCGCTTGCGAGGGCTCATGAGGGCACGGCGGATGTCGCCGAAACGTGACTGAATAAGAAGTCGCCAGGGGAATAATTAGAATACCTATGCATAGAAAAGAAACAATGAAGGAGCGATGGAAATCACGTTGATGTCTGGAGCAGATGTTCCTAATCCTTTCCGATTTGCGCATCCCTTAGTAAAACCGTTTCCTAGAAACGCACCCCTCTTATTTCAACATTCTTCAGTTTTCATATTGTCGCTGATAGATTCATCCTGAAGTAACGCCCTTCTTTTTCAAGTTCTTACGAGGAAACCCTATAAACACTGGAGCACACGTGCCTGATTCTCAAGGTATCGGGTACTGCAGGTTAAGGAACCGTTGGGAGTTGATGAATCAATGCCGATAGGAGACGTTTAGCGTGGAATCGGAGCGTCCGGGGTTCGAACGCGTGACCTTTTCACTGGCGGACGGAGTTGGCAAGGCAACATCGAGGGGGTGGGAGTTTTTAATTCTGCGATGGGAGAGGAATCTCCACTTTTGGCAGCTGCAGCCGTCGTTCGTCCAGGAAGGGAATTGAGGAAGGACGGCATTCCTCCTGCCTCACCGAAATTGTTTCCCGCGCGTCGAAGCGATGGGCGCCGCGAGAAAGAAATCGCACGAACGGCAAGCTGCCATCGGAAGTCCCCAGGGCTGTCCCAATGGGATTGAGGTGCCCTTTGCAAACGAAAGTTCCCCCCCTAACTTTGCATTGATATTGTAGCATCTTTTAAGCATATTTTATGGAAAGAAGGAAATAAACCTACAAAATCTCAGCAGCATTATCGAGGGCATCAGCGGCATAAATCTCTCGGGTCCGAACTGGGCAACAACCATCGTCGTTAGTAACGTTGTTTTCTTGCGTATGGGAAATAGATAAACGGTTGTTATGCAGAGAAACAGAACAGAAATATGCAGAGAAACGGTTGTTATAACTGACAACCTGGAAATCAAGGTAAACTATGAAATTCTCATTAACTTCAGTATTCCAAATTACTATTGTTATTTCATAGAACCGTTGTATCAGGGTATGCATTATGATTGATAACTACACATAAATGTACACGGCTATATATTCTTTAGGTAATATTCCTTGGGAGAAATTTCGCCGTCAGTGGATTAAAACCATTGACGAACCTTTGTGACTGGTGGAAGAATAGTTTATGGTTATGTAGTAGCCTATTGGTAAAACACAAGTGCTGTTTATTTTATAAGGTAGGTATATGAACAGGGCCGTCCCAAGGGATTGCGGGGCCCTGTGCAAACGAAAGTTATGGGGCCCACCTAACGTTGCATTCCATTTTGATATTAGTATCTTTTAAGCATATTTTATGGAAAGAAGGTAATTAACCTACAAAATGGCTAATGATTTAAAGAAATTTACACATGTACTAACTAAGTAGTAGGCAATTTCGGGAAAATGTGTGGGTTTCATCGCACCGACTGAAAGAGGCAAGCCCGTAGCGGGGACCCTCATAAGGAGGGTCTGACGGAATTGCGATATCTCGTATGGATTACTACTAGCGCCAATTGTTTCAGGCGCAAATGGAAAAATACGTATGCGTGAAAAAGATAAAGGTTGTATATGCTTTTGCCATAAATCTTTTATTTTTTTTTGAAAAAATGCAGTAATTATTCCTTTTGTTGTAAGACGTTTATCAGCGTCCATTTAAAATACGCCTGGGACCACACGAGACATCGCCATCGCAACCGTAAGTAAACAAGGAAGATGGACGAGAAAGTACACTTCAAAAACGCCAAGAGAAGGACTGGACGGCATTATTATCGCTGCAATCTGGTTACAGAATTTTTGAGGATGCAGAATTGATTCTACAATTACCTTTTTAAGTTTCCGCTGAGAAGTAAACAGGTGATTTCCCACTTAAATCTGAAAGATATTCAATTAAAGAGTATACCTGTCGCGCTGATAGTTAGTGCCTGACCGCTAGAGTGCTCTGGGTGAAATGTATAACCATTGGAGTAATATGAGTGTCATACCCTTGGTCCCTCAAAGACCAGTGCAGCGGCACCTGTCGCCCTACCCAAGGGATTGTCGGAACAGTCGGAAGGAAGGAAATGTCCTCCGATCGGAAAAGCCAAAGAGACTTGCTCTAGTCTCGATTCTGGGACCTTATTCCACAGAATTAATTGACACGCGAAATAATCAAATCACAAGGGAAAGCCATAACACGCTTCGTTCACAACTGCTACGGGCGAACAGATAATGTAGCACGGCTGACGGCCGGACCAGATAGGGAGCCGTTTATGACACTCGGCGACTAGGCTAAGAACACATTTTAAATCCAGATCAGTTTAGTTGCAGGATGACATTACAGGACGTTATTTTAACCCCTCACTGTAATTTCAGAGCTGAAAGAAGAGACAAAATAAGAGATATTCTGCCGAACTGATTGGAATAAGAATTCCTTCTCCCGGCGAACAATTAGCGACAACAAAAAAAAACAGAGCAAAACTGTACGACACCTGTCCTAACACACATTTCACTTTCGCTGTTTAAGATTTCTTATTCCATTTCCGTACATTTTCTCACGACTGGTGTCCTGTCACCAAACCACCCCGTGGCACCTCGTAGGGTCACCATATACAGGAGAAGATCAAACAAATAAGCAGCAGCCGATGTCGCGCTACGTAAAGATTTTACTCGCACAACACCGTATACCTAAACTGTATTAAATATTACATACGATGATCAGCTTTCCCCGTCAGCCGGTCCACGAAATATTTATCCCATTATTTCGGCGATCCGCGGGCCGTGCAAATAGGCCGAAGAACGCCGATTGAAAACATATGTGATTTGACAACACTCTCCTTGTATATCTTTAAGTATACTTAAGAGTGAGCACAAAACCAACCTTAAGTGTACGTCGAGGAGTTCCCCGAGCGTCGGATTGTCCCTTCGCCGTCTCCGTCCCTTCTTGGCTCTCGCCGTCACCTGGGTATCATCGTCGTCCCGGACGACCACCGGAGACTCCACGAGCGATCGCCCGTCTCCCTGCGAGGTCCTCGTCAGCTCCATCAGGTCCTCGAAACTGTCGTGAGGGGGAGAGGAGGGGGGCGGGGGGGCGACGGCCACGTTGTTCGCTTCCTCGGGCCTCCCTGAGGCGGGCTGCCCGCCGCCGGCGTGGGGCTGCCCGCCGCCGGCCGCAGATTCCCCGCCCTCGTCGCCCTTGCCGGACGCGGGCGAGATCTCGCGCGAGCCGTTGTTGCTCCTCTGCAGCACTCGTTTGCGGAAGCCGTTGTTGTTGTCGTTGTTCTGGCCGGGGGCGGGATGGTTGGCGGCCTCCCAGGACGTGCCCGCCACGACCCCTTCTATTGCGGGGACTCCGGTGCCCACGCGGACCCTGCCGTGGCTGGGGGCGAGTCGGGAGCGGTGGGGCGAGGGGCGGTTGGCGCCGAGGGCCCTGTAGCCCCCGGGGGGAGAGGCGACCATGCCGAGGTCCATCTGCAGGTCCACGACGAGAAGCAGAGTGAGGAGGACGGCCGTGGTAGCCGCCCCGATCATCAGCCTCTCCTTCAGCTTCATCGTCGGGGGACGGTAGATCGGGGACGGGGGTGGGGCCTTGCGGTGGGGGGCCTTGAGCGGGGGCAGCGGGACAGATCGCCTGCTCAAGTGGTGCGGATACGACGTTCCCGGGGCGCCGTTGTGGATTCGGGCCGTCGAAGGGTGCGGAGGAGACGAGGAGGACGAAGAGAGGCACGAGGAAGAAGAAGAAGAAGATGAAGATGAAGGCGACGAAGAAACCTTCCCGAGTTGTTCCCGGACCTCGTGGTGCGTGGTATGTGCGTTGAGGGCGCTCCTGGCCTTAACCGGGGAGCGACTGCGGTCGTCGGGGGCGGAGAACGGGGAATGGGTCCGCGGAGGAGTTGTCTTGGACGCGAAAGACGTGAACACGAAGGGATTAACCGGGGTCGTCTTTTGATTAAGGAGTGCCCTTCCGTTGTGGCAACCGATCGCCAACAATGGAGGAGTTGTCGCACAACAATCGCCAGCTAGCGTCGGCAATCGAGGAGGCTCCGCACAACAAACGTCGGGTCGCGTCAACAATGGAGACGTTTCTTCGCAACAATCGTCGCCACCCGCCGACAATGTAAATGTTTCCGCGCAACAATTGTCACCTCTTGTCAGCAACGGAGATGCCACACGACAATCGTTACAACCAACCGACAGAGGTGAACCATTCGTCACTAAGGCAGTAGAGGCGTCGTCGCGTCCACGTGGTTCGGTGAGCGATGGCGAGTAGGAAGAGGAGGATCGGCGGTTGTGCCGCTCGGACGACGACGACGAAGAAGAGGCGGAGGAGCGGCGGTGGTCGGGTGCGGCGGAGGCCTCCTCCGCGTGTTGGTGTGGCAGCGGCGGCGTGGAGAGGCGTTCGACGAATGATGCCGCGTGCGGCTTACTACCCCACGACGGTGACGGAGGGGGGGTGGGGGAGGGGTGAGGCGGCCGCCTTCTCTGCCTCCGCCTCCTCCTGCTCGCGTCGGCCGCCGCCGGGTGCGGGGCAGGGAGCGGAGGGGGAGCCCGGGAGTGGGGGGAGAAGAGCAGAGAGAGGAGGTAGGGTAGGGGAGACGGCAGCAGTGCGGAGGGGGGGCGGAGGTGGGTGCCGGGGGGCGGGGCGGAGCGGCGGAGGGGGCGGGAGGGGCGGTGGGGGTGGAGGGACTCCCCTCCCAGCCCCGATTGCGACGTGGGGCCAAAGGGCAGGAGAGAGACCGACGACGCAGTCAGCGGCCGACCGAGATCGGAACAGCAGCGTCCGCCTCCGAAGTGGTCCGGGGGTGGCGGCGGCCAGGGGGCAGGGGGCCCGCGAGGCACGGCCGGGGGCGACGGGGATGCCTTCGGCTTCGTCCTCGTCGCACGGCGATCCCCTTGGCGACGGAGATTGTTGCCGGCGTCGCTGGACTGATGCGTGTGCCACGGAGGTGCCAGGAGACTCTGCCGGTGCTCGTGGGTCGGCAGCACCGTCGTCACAAGGGATGTCAGGCGGGTCACAACGTTGGGAAACCAGCCTGCCCATGGAGGGCGTTGGTATCGGTTAGACAGCGCCGTGGGACGACCCCCCCTACTCTAGCCACGGAAATTGCGATAGCGGAGGTGCCGGCGGAAGTTGGGGGGAGGGACCAGACGTGGGTACCAGAGGGTGTCGCTTTTATTTGGGCGAGGGGACCGGGCCGCTATCAACGGAAGGAAGCCGGTGTGCGTCGGAGGAATACAACCTGCTCGAAGACTAAGGACGGACAAAGGAAAAGGTAACGAACGATGTCTTCCCCTTTCCCACATCAACTTTCGAATGTTCTCTAAATGCACACGACCTCTTCCACCTTCTTTAAGTCGTTTCGTGCCACACAGGAACCTATTCCGACTCACGAGAAACGAATCAAATTGAAACTCAAGATGGAAGAGGGGAGAGTACAGACACAGCACTTTTCAACGGCGATAGTGGCAAATCTTAAGAAATCACAGGATTTGTCGACGTTGCGTAATTGTGGACGGTAGCTGCCCTTATCTCTCGCGCGCGCACGCAAATATCACCGATAAAGTTGCACTAGATGTGATTCTTCGTCTGAGTCCTGATAACTTTCTTCATTTCACAAAGATTTCTTCCCTTTCCTACTCCCTTCGTTTTATCCGTATAAGATTGTAATTTTTTTTAATGAGGACAGTAATGGGAGGATGCACATATAAAACACCAAAAAGTTTAATTAAGGCCTCTTTTTCGCCGCCTCAGTCAAAAATATTGGGTTATTAATGTTGGCGATTCGATGACATATTTTAGTGCGCCCGTATTTTCATTTCGGAGGCAGGGAAATAAAAAAGAACGGGTCTGATGAGCACCCGATGTCGTCACACTGCCTCGGTAATGAAGGCCGCGGAAATCACGCGTCACTTGTCAAGAGGGGGAGGGATAAACACGCACCGCGCGTTTCGCACTTTCTTCCCGACTGACTCGCTCTTGGTGGGGGGTCACAGGGACGTAAACAACAACGGTCACCGCGCAACGACGGAATATGACCGGATAGGCCGCCGAAAGCTCTTCTTCTCTTCGAACGGTCAAGTGTTGCCGACCCACATTCCTCAGCGCCACGACGACGGCTCCTCAACAATCCAATGGCGCGCTCACAACAACGTCACCATAACAACGTCGCGAGTTTTAAGGCGAGCAATAATTCTCGCGATATATTTTAAAATGGTGGTAATCGACACTTTTCTTTTCTTACCCAAAGAACGCAAAGTCGGAAACAATTGAAAAGGCACTCCTCGGAGACACTTTGAGCGGGAACACAGCGCGAGATCGTCGAGTGACGAGTAAAACAAAAAAAACTTATGCCCGCGCGAAGCGGAGACGGGAATTATGAGGGCGCTGACGTCGCTTTTGTTGACACAGTCCGTCGCCAGGGAGATTTCGAATTCTCCCGCCCAGAGGCCACACGTGCTCGCCTGTTGTGTACGAAGGGAAGAGGGGAAAGAAGAAGTACGAATTCCTCCTAGCGGGCGCGCGCCGAATCAGTCGAGACAGAGTGTGAATGCCTCCAAGGGGGGGAAGGGGTAATTAAAGCGGGGGGGGGGGGAGAATTAAAAGAGGGGAGAGAGAGAGAGGGGGACGGGGAGACGAAAGGAAGTTAATTTCTCCTGTTTCTCTTTTGTTTTTCGAGGCAGGCGACCAGCACCGAGTGTGTGGAAACGACGGCGGCAGCGGCGGCGGCAGCGGCGGCGGCAGCAGCAGAGGAGGTGGATGTTGGCGGAGGCAGGAGGAGACGGGGGCCCGGCGGAGTCAGAGCAGTCCCCCGGAGGCAGTCGGGCGACGGCGGTGGGAGCATTGGCCTGCCTCTTCCGACCATTAGCGGCGTGAGATTGAGTTGAAGAAAGAGCGAGAGCCACTCCACTCTCGTCTTTCGCGCCGTCTTAAGTCCTTGCGAGAAAGATTGCGAGCGAAGGAGTAGTAGTCAAGACGACGACGCCTCCGCCGTTTCCGATTGCTGTGGCGTCGCGGTGGAGATGCGCGGTCACGTGATCCTCTCGCCCCTTCACTCTTCTTCACTCTCCCCGCTGCTCCTTCGCCTCCTCGCCCCAAGAGGGCGTCTGCACTTGAAAGGGAAAGGAAAAAATGACGGAATTAATTTTTAAAGGTTTGCTCGAGGGACATCATTCCCTACTGGTCGTAAATATGGACCGAACTCTCATTTTAAATGTAAACAGTTTTTCTAAACAATTTTCTAAGAAGCATGAAGTTAATACGTAACACTATTTACGAAAGAAAAACTTTGTTTTTACGACTGAAAAACGGAGTCATTTACTTATTACACATCGCTACTTTACCAATTTTATTTGTATGGTTGCTTGCTGTAGGCAAGGCGGAAACACCTTCACAACCGCAGGTTATAATTCAATTTTTTTTTTATTATTTAGGCGAATGATTAATTTATTTTTCAAGATGATTGAGAAAACACAATAACTAAACACCACTAAATTTCAGAGGCTATTTCTGCATTTATAGCTACCTGATATGCTTATAAAAATGTGTCAAAGAAGCACACTTCACAATAATTTATCCCATGGAAAATGTCTTCTATTTTTTTCTGAAATATTTCTGGAAATGTTGTGAATGAAGAGGTTGATATCATAGCATCGTCAGAAAGATGAAATTCTTTCATTTGTAGTGAGGCCAAGTTTGTAGACTTTTAAACACGTTCATCGCTCAAACGACCATGAAAAAAGGAGGAGGTGTGGAAAAAGCGAATCGGCGAATGGTGAATGTAATGTAGTCATGGGAACGGAGAGGAGGGCGTTCCGCGAAAATCAAGCGAAACAAAAGACGCCTCGAACGCGCACTTGTCCGAGTTCGCGGCGCTGGTAAGGAAGCTAAGTCCTCTTTGCCGCTCGTTAAGAAAGGAAGAGAGTGAGGAGAGAGGAAGTAAGAAACGGAAGAGCAAGGCGCTAGTTGACGTTGACGAGCAAATATTTTGGAGAAAAACGTCACTGAAAACGTTACTAAGCGCTTCAAAACTTGCGATAAACCAGAAAGTTTCAGCGGTGTTTTTCACGCCACCTCAACGCCATCTTTTGGTGCCAAAAAAAGTACCACTTTCCACCAATCCTAAAAGCTCGTGGTCACGCTTGGGTGAAAGCAATCAGAATTGATTCAATTGTATTTATTTCACGAATACTTACTATATGCGTATTTATTTAGAAAAATACCGTTTCAATAAAACTGTCGAAAAGACATTACTACCCAGGTTATGGGACCAAAGGATCTCCCGACTTAAAACTTAATGATAATTATTCTTGTAACAGGTAAGTGCTCTCTCTGTTGGACGGAGGTACCATTGCATGAAATTTTTAAAGAGATGGAATTCCGCCGGGTAAAAGCCGGGATCTAGGGAGTCCAGTCAGTCCTTCGAGAAACCGCTGGAATTAAAAATGAGCCAACATACACGCACACAGGCTGAAAGGCCACTCGCCATGCTCGGTTGCCCTCTCTCTTTTTCATCAAAGTGGAGCAATTAGACAACGTCCAGCCCCTCATTAAAACGTGAATATGAGATTTAAAACATGAATAATAATTTCGCGGAGTGGACTCGATGAGATTCATAATATATATATATAAAAAAGAGAAACCGATGTGAAAATTACTCCCGAGGGCAGGAGGACGTTAGCACAAATGGCACGGTCCGTTGCCATGGGAATGGAAAGACCAATGGGGAGTACTCGAGGGAACTTGTTGTGGAAACGCGTATACAAAAGGCGAAGTGGAGTACGGGGCGAAGCGAGGAATACGGCTGTAGTCGCGCCCAAAATGTAAGTACATATTTGGCCTAGATGTAAAAAGAGTTACAAATGTTCTGCGCAATCTTCTTGACAACATTATCCCTCATTTTTTGCGCCTTACCTCTACAGTTACTTATCCAAAATGAATGATCTGACTTTTTACCCATCGTAACTCATTACTCGGGGCCAAAACAAAATTTTTAAGAGCTTAATGAAATACTGGTATGCAAAAACTGGTACATACGCAAAAACTAACAGACAACTGCTAACCATCGAAAAGAATGTAAAATTATCTTGGGCTATTATTGGAAACATTAATTTCCACTCCAAATGTTTTGCGCAGAATTACACGCTAAAATCAACATATATACCTTGTATCATCAGACATTATGTTCCAAAAATAGTCGCCAAGTGTGATCACGAACTCTTCTAAAATCCTAAGTGTAAAGGCCGTTTTACACGATGAAAGATATTGTACAAACGAATGTACGTGAGATTGTACGTTTGTCTCAACGAAATTAGAACAGGTTCTATTTCCCGTGCAGGCATTGACACATTCGCACAAGCGTTCATACAATTTGCCGCTTTACACGATACATTTTGCCTCATGCAAGAGTTCACGGAAGAGTTTGCACAAACAAATGTACCGTGTAAAACGGCCATTAGAGATATTTCTGTGTGTTATAAAGATTTCACGCAGTCTCACCAAGAAGTGGCTGTGCTTTTGAAGCCAAGATTTCAACGGATAGAACTTGATCCTATCCTATCCCGCGTCAGGAAAACTTTTTCTGGAAGACTGCCATAAGGATGTTAAGCGCAGTACATACATAAGAAAATGTTAACCCATTCTTCATGATGCCACGTAACACCTGGTTATGTTAGCCAATTAATCTGGGAAATTTAAAACTAAACAAAATTACGACAAGGGGATGGTCACAAATATGGGGAGGCTGCGCGCTAGGCTTAGATTGCTTGAACAATTGAGAATAGATATCTTTCAGAGCGACACGAAGAACATCATATTAGAACCCCACTATATTTCCAGGTCCGATAGAAACGATAAATTAAGAGAGATATTTTGCCGAACGGATAGGTATGGGAATTCGTTTTTCCCCCGAACAATAAGGGACTTCAATAAATGCTAGGCGCGATTACATTAGAGCGTTTCCTTTTTATCTTTAAGCGGCTGGTGTCCTAACACCCCCCGCCACACGCCTATTGAGGCGGCTTGCGGGGTAATATGTAGATGTAGATGTAGATGAATATTGAGATAAGGTAAGTGACATACATAGGAAGGTTAGAGAAGCTACCATTCACTCACCTCGATAAGCATAATATAATGGTATGCATTTATTACAATTCAAGATAGGATTAAGACTCTGGTATGAAGATGGTATGAAATTTAAAGATAAAAAGACGATATATGATTCAATATGAAGTGACTCAGTAATTCTATGTGCGTTTAGAAAACAGTAATATTGGTTCCTACAATTTTAAGACATTACCAATTTGACTCTGAAATGTACTGACAATAGGTGAGGTAAAATTACTATGGAAAAAGCACATATTAAACTGATTTAATAAAATTATTATTTACATAAAGGGAACCAATTTATGCATGGTTTGAGTGAAATTGGCACCTGCTGTGAAGTCTCAAACTAAGTAGGGCCCTAAAAACCCTTGTATTGGACCCTTATATTTATTTAACCATTTACGTTCTACTATACTGTGGGCACATTTCACTTTTCAAACTGAAATAATCAGATATTTACGTATTTTACATTACAACTTTGTTTCAAAATAGGTTTCCAACTACTCCACAAGTTGAATAAGAAAGCAAATGAAACGGACGCAGGGAAGAGTTGGGATTTGCCGACAAGGAGTAACAACAGATGTGATAATATTCCGACATCATCAAGGCATTCACGAAATTTTATTAATTTGAGACCATCTTTGACCAAACATCAAATTTTTTAAAAAGACTTTGAGTGGTGCAAGTCGTCAAACCATCTGTTCCTGACCATTTGCAGTACCAGCGCTTTGTGAAAATATAAGCAGTTATATGCCTCATTAGCTTATTTTCCATTAGGTCTTTCATTTGATGTCGTCATCTAAAAGAATTTGAATGGATTTACGAGAGGAATTACGGGAGTCAAAACGAGGGAAATTGATGCAAAAGACACTTCCGAGAACACACACTTGCAATTCATCCAACAATACGACCCATTGAAAATAATTTCATTTTCTTTTCCCAGCTCGGTCGATCATGTTCTAACTCTTGTCTAAGTCTCGCAGGATGAACACCCCCTTTTTTACCATTCAGCGTTTACAGTGATGGAAAGTCTTGGACGTTTTCACGCAGTGGTTGAATTTCAAAACATGGGAACATATCTTACTTATGCCTGTTGCTCACGGTAAAATTTTCCATAAAAGTGTTTTATGAAAACTTTATTGAAAGTTTTATGAATCGTACCTAAAACGTACTTGCTTGCTCGAATGGTAAAACTGTTCATAAAACCGCAATGTCCCGCCATCTATGAGACGCTTTGCGAACACGTGAAGTGACAAATGCACTTTTTTTGGACGACTGTTAAGTTAAAAACTATATGTATTGTTAATTTACTTACTTTCTGATCTTACTCAACGGTGATAAGGCTATAACACATTCTTCTAACAAGAAGGAACTGCCTCAACGTTCCATGAACTTCCAGCCATGTTTGTTTACGTTTTCCTTGTTTGGCGTCCCATGGATACGAGATTATTATCAACGCGATGAGCGGAACGTCTCATTGGTTGTTGCATAAAACGGTTTTATGGAAATAGAACCTGTCCTATTCCGTAAAACATTTTATAAAACTAGGTTTTATAAAACGGGTTTATCGTTAGCAAGCTCATTTTTATAAAACTAGTCGATTTTATAAGAAAAGTTTACCGAAAATTTTTCCGTGAGCAACAGGCATTATCTTGGTGTAATTTAATAAGTACTACGTCAGCAGTGCACTCCGACTCAAGTGTCTGCTTACGATTTTATTCGATACAGGTCACCGTGTCACCATGAGGAACAAAATATGCAGATTATTCGAAATATTACAATCTATTTAATGAACAAATGTTTTCTGGCCATATGAGCCGACAGCAGCACCATTTTCTATTAAACTAACGCCTTCTGATTTCAGTTGCTGTAGTTATTGCTGAAAAAACTCAAAAACTAAGACTGTGACTAGGTGACTATATTTTATTGACATCAATACCCTGAGAGGGTTTTCTTATTATTTAAATGTTTTTCGTGAAAATTGCAATTTATTTTACATTGAGAATATCTTTTTTATCCATGCATCACTCATTTTCGTAATTAACACCACTCGATTTTAAGTATACAATTCGCGAAAATACAATAGCAAGGAAAAGAAGGATTTTTGTCATTCATGTCAAAACAGTGGGTGCGTCTTTTTGAAAGTGGACAGAATATGAATTTATTGAAAATTAATTAAGTCATTTTACGCTGGAAACGCCTTCAAAGTGAGTAATTTATTTGAGTGTATCGTATATGGTGTAATCATTAAAAGTGGAATACATAAGTTTAAAAAATCTCCATTTTCAACTATATGCCGATATTTTACGCGATCGTAAAGGAGGCCATTGTCTCGTTGGATGTAGAGTGATAAAAAAATTGCATATAGTAGGTACTTCTGGCTGACCTACTCGTAAACTTTTTGTGAGTTCTCATTTTTTTATTTACTGAAGACCCTGAAATAGATCTGAAGGCTTGAAGAGGTGTACTTAGTTAAAGCCTTTTGATTCCACCACTCATATTAGGAGCACTTCTCAGGTTTCCCCGCCACGTGAAGAGGGATTAGACAGCAAATCTAAGCCCTCCCCGTGCAAATCCACAAAGGTCTACGCTAATTTTGGCTGGTAATCTACAATGCGATCTCTTAAATGACCCTGAAGCAGCATTGAGAACTTAATAAGTCTCGACTTCGAAAAATTGGAAAACTCGAAAACAGAGACGGTTTAAACAGGCCTTGTGCCAAAATTTCCATTAAAATTGCTTGTATGAATACGATCATCTCACGGCCACATACCATTACTTTGTTCGGTGAGATCTACGCTAGTTCTTCCGTACCACTGCGATGTTGTTTCTCACGTGGCTATTCATAGCGTCGTTTCAGCTGTTAATATTTCAGAACTGGGAGCTTCCGTCCGGAAAAAAGTAATTCTATGGCTTGCTGATTAAACGGTGAGTTTAAACTCCTGGGGGTGGGGGGGGCTCATATTTGCATAGACAAAAAAGGAGCTCCATTTTTTTCGGTTTTCAAGGATACACCTACTAAAAATACCGTCAGATTTTCAATTTTTCCAGAGAGTGAGCAGTAAACATTTTAATAATAATAAATACGTATTATTTAATATTTGGTGAAACTGATTAACTGCGCAAAATATCTTTTCTTATCATTCACTTTTTTTACTTTCCAATGGGGCCCCAAATAATTGTGTAAACCAGGGGACCCAGGGGCATTTCCTAAGACGGCCCTGGGGGGGGGGGGGGACAAATACCAACATTATATCCAACACTAAATCTTCTCTTATTCAAGGACTTGGGAATTCGTGTTTAACTGGGGATTGTGTCGATGTGGTAGCTACGGTACTCGCTTGACGCAACCTAAGGCAAACGTTCGAATCAAGGCAGAAGTGGAGATTATTCAGTGCAATCTATATAATAATACTCTGCGAGCCGCCGCATGGGCTTGCGGCAGGGGGTGTTAGGACACCAGTAAATGTGTAAAGGAGAATGTTGTGTATGAGTGAAAAGGTGAAGTGTATTACGGCAATGTTTTCAGAGGATCTAATTTTTTTATTGTGGTCACTCATTTGTACGTGGGAAGAACGAATTTTGGTACCCATCTGTTCGGCAAAGTATATCTCTTATTTTATCTTGGTCCTGTCGATCACCTAGATATGTAGTGCGGCGTCTAAAAATTATATTATCCGTACCACAATGAAACGCACCCGTTTGGTGTGATTTCGGGTTCGGAATCTCGGGTCTCTCGGTGGAGGGTGCTTCGGTTGCAGCACCACTTCCGACGGACGAAGCGTTAAACAGTGGTCCTCATAGAGTATAGGGTTCTCATTAGAGTGGGATTATTCCGACGCCGGGTTTCCCTCCACCCTTACTCCACTACCCCTAACAAGTCATTCAACCAACCCAATTATTGACACATTTTGAGGATACCGGGACTAGCCACGGTGTAAACATTTGCGGAGTCACATGAAAAATATCCACAGGGCCACTGCAGCTTAACCGACTAAAGCACCCAGCGTTAAATCGAGGGATCCGGGTTCGAATCCCAATCAAGGTCAAGGCGAATGATTTTTTTCCTCTGTGGTATATCACGTCAACCCACTTTGATAGCGAGATAGTTCCCTAGTCATAATGGAGACCATATTCAAATTTTATTTTTTTTATTTCAGCGACTGTAAGAAGTATGAAATAAATATTGTAATATTAATGGCGCAAATATATAGTTATATACGACCAAAATTCTCAGTAATTAAAAAAATAAAGCTACGTTAGTCTCTAACTTGACTCATTTTTTCCCGCCGTACGGACGAAAACCATTCAAAACGGCAGGTTTTTTTGCGATTCCGTTAAAATTACTATGGTGAGTAATGGATTGATTTTTGTAAATAGTTGAGAAAACATATAAACTACGCACCGTTAGTTTTTTGACGAAATCTAGGTGTTATAAATTCCTATTTCCTTCAAAATTCTCCCTCTGGAGCGCACAGCCATAATCTATCCCAAATGTAAAACAGCTTGTATTTACAGTCAAATTGCTCGAAAAGTAGTTCGGCAAGGGGTTAATATTTTGATATCATTGGAAAGATGAGAGTTTTTTCTTTAAAATGAGGTCAAATTCATGAAATTTTAAGTGTAGTGATTTTTCGCTCAAACTAACTTAACGTGAAAGTCGCAAATTACCTCAACCGTCAAATTCAACATACCCTAATAAAGGGATATATCGCGTCGTGGGAAACATTTGAATGAGTCCATTAATAATGACGTAGTATGCAGTATGTAATAAGACAACGGAAGGCACAGGAATGATGAGTGCGGGAGGGAAGGTGCATAGTAGGCAGGGAGAGGTTTGTGAAGATATGAATGAGGGGGAATGTGTAGTAGTAGGTATCTCAAGAGCAGCTGCGACCCGCACCTTTGGGAGACGGTAAGAGAGTCCCGGGAGGTCAGGCGTGTAGTCTGTGAGGGCAAAGGGGGGCAAAGGGGGCGCCGCCCCCGCTTCAGGACCCTCGTGGAGAAGAAGTCAAAGACGCCCCTCCTCCCACCACCCTCAGCGCCACGCGGTCCGTCCACACAACACGCGCCGGCACGAACTCGCAGGCATGAATCAACAATGACTGCACTCTGCCAACCGTTGTTGCACAATGCAAAACCACCCCTTCTCCCTCCCCCTCCTCCTGCCCCGCCCACCTTTCAAGCCACCAACACACACAAACAAACACTTCTCCGAGAACTTTCACCCCACCACCACCACGAGGGAACACCGCGGACGCCGCCGGTGGCAACAGTAGTGACTACGTCGAAAACAAAGCACTCTCGTCAAAACAGATCGCTCCAGTGACAGACGGCACATCCTCACCACGAGAGAAAAAAAAACAAACAATTTCCGTTTCCGTGTATCTCGATTGTGAGATGAATAAGGGGAGGGGGGGGGGGATTCTTAACACACACCCAAAAAAAAGAACACTAAGAGACGCACACACTCAAGGGAAAAAAAACACTTTTCACTCTAACAAAAAGATTTTAAGAGCACCCGAATTTACTGTCGATGCAGCGTGACACAAGACTGTCGCCCATCATCACATTTCTCCTTCCTCCTCAGCAGCATCTTAGATCGCAATCGTTCTATTATTATTTTACGTTTGGTCAGTCGCGCGGTACAAACTGCGTGACATCCCGAGAGATGAAGGAGAAAAAAAAACAAAAGACCGACGTACTTAGGTTTGAACACGACACTCAAATCAATTTGCACACACGCACTCACTTGTTTCAACTTACTTCTTCCAATCACTTAATAAAGCACTCTATTCACTTTTTCTTAATCCAACGGAGTCAAGGGGGCACAAAAAAATTAACACGACACTATGACTACGGGCTAAGCACTCTCATCGCATTGTTGCTCGACTGCCGTTGCGGCGGCGTGACGCCGAGGGAACAACAATGCACGCGGGCTGCGACGCGCATTGTTGCGTCGCCCGACGGAGTATTTCTCTCCCCTCCCGTTGTATTGTTGCATACAAAACACAACACGTTCCTCCGACGCGATACGGCCCCCCCCCACTCACTATGGAGGGAGTTCTTCCTAACTAAGAGCGGTCGCCGGCCTCAAAGGAATTCTCCTCGCTCCTTAACGTCACTTCTTCTTCTTATCCTCTGAGGAGAGTAAAAAGGATGACACTCGGAAGGAGTGGATAAAAGAGGCATGAAGTGATGAGAGGAGCGTTGTACGCGAGGCAGAGTGAGGCACACGTGAGAAATTGTAAGATAAACGCGAGGCTCACCGACGCACAACCTCTTCGTTCGGCTCCCAAGCCGAGACTGCTTGCTGTGTGTGCGCAGGGGGGGAAATCTCTCCTTGCTGCTGCTGCTGCTCTGCTATCCTCGAGCGCGAGAGATTCGTCCCCCTCCCCTTGCCCCCTCCCTTGCCTGCCCCCATGGCGACTACAGCTGGAGGAGGGGCGGTAGAGGGGAGGGGGCAGCGGAGGGGAGGGAGGCGGAGAGTTGTTGGAGGGGGGGGGGGGGGGGCAGAGAGAACGTGTGTTCGTATGTGTTTCGGCTCAGGGGGGGAAGGGGAATTGGAGGGGAGAGGGGAAATGGGTGTGAGGTGAGGAAGTAAGGTAAAGGGGGGGAGGAGAAAGAAAGCGGGGAAGGGGGCGTTGTTGCCGTGTCTCTCTCCCATCTTGTTTCTTTTTATTTCTCTGGAATATATCAACATTATTGGAATGTACTCGGATTCCGGGCAGGAAGAGTCTCTCGTTCCTTTACCCCTTCCCCCCTCCCCCCGTGCTCTGGATTTACGCGACCACTTTACAAGGAGACCGTCGTCCTTCCTCAGTTTCCCTCCCCTCGATCCTCTCCCTTCGCTCTCATTGTTGCGTCACCTGAAGGTAACCCGATCGCTTTGGAGAGGGGGTTTCGACGTCTTTAAAAACTCCTCCAACCCACCACCACCCTCCGCTCATTTTATATTTCGGTTCGTTTTTCTAATAGCATCTTAATTAAACTTCTCTCTCCCTCCCTCCCCCTCCTCCCCCCTCCCCTCCTTCGGCTGAACTATTGTCGTTCGCAACAATTCATGAACTCTCACTTTTTTTCGTTTTATCTACCGCTCGCCATATTTCTCTCTCTATCTCTCTCTTTGTTAGCGGGATTCGATTGTCGATTGTCACCTTTGTTGCGACCATAACCTCCTCCCCATTCAACCCGTCCCCAATTTTATCGCGCAACGTGACATAACAGGATGGATTCCATCCGGAGTGCTTTCACTTCTTATCTCCGCCGTGTTTTATTTTATTTTTTCCATGCCGTCGAATTATTATCTCGCCTCTCTTGTTTGCTCCGTCACCTGATCGCCGTCTCATCGTCCCTCATTGCTATTAAGAGCGGAGAAGGACCGCCCGCGAGGCTGGGTAGCAAGAGAAAAGCATTTCACGTTCCCTCTATTCGTTTTTTCGCCTTATTTTTTGCGTCTATTGTGGCTTAAGGGATGGGAAAGGTCTTCTTCCCACTACTTTTTTAATTCTAAGCTTCTCCTACCATGTCTCTCTCTGTGCCTCATTCCCTTCTTCGTCTTCTTCTTCTCGCCCAGCACTCCACCAGGCATTGGAACGTCTTATTCTTCCGGAGGAGGCTTTGGCAGCTTGAATATTCCAAGTGTCGGGGGCGGGTACTGGTGGGTGGGTCCTTCTTCAACTTTTCCGCGCATTTGACGAAATTCTGAACTCAAAAGGAGGACCGCTAGGAAAAGTGATTTGAGCGTGATAGTTCTCTAGTCATAATGGAGACCATATCCAAATTTTATTTTTTTATTTCAGCGTCTGTTAGAATTACCTATGAAATAAATATTGTAATATAAATGGTGCAAATATATAGTTATATAAGACCAAAATACTCAGTAATTTAATAAATAAAGCTACATAAGTCTCTAACTTGACTAATTTTTTTCTTGCCGTACGGCTGAATACCCTTCAAAACAGCAGGTATATTTGCGATTCTGTGTAAGTTGCTGTGGTGAGTAATAGATTATTTTTTATAAATAGTTGAGAAAACATGCAATATACACACCGTTAGTTTTTTTTTACAATATCTAGGTGTTGTAAACCCCTAATTATTTCAATATTCTCCCTCTGGAGCGCACAGCCGTAGTCTATCCCATGTAAAACAGCTTATATTTTTAGGCAAATTGCTCGAAAAGTAGTTCGGCAAGAGGTTGATATATTTTGATATCATTGGAAATATGAGAGTTTTTCATTAAAGTGATGCCAAATTCATCAAATTCTAGGTGAAGTAATTTTTCGCTAAAACTACCAAAAGTTTGTATGATTCCAGGAAAACGACGCGTCGTAATTTGAAGCAAAGCAATGAAAATATGATGACACAGAGAAGATCGAAGATTTTTATTTATATATATATACAGTCATGGAGTCAAATACTGCAAGTATTATTGGTTTAACCAACCCAATCTGAAGCATATGTTTCACATAAAATTTTACTTAAATATTGCTTTCACAAGAATACGGCCTTGAGGGTAAGTCTAACAGATTAAAGGGTTTTAAAATTCCGTGGTGAAGAACTCTCATGTAACCAACTTCAGTTTGTAATAAATTATAACGAATATCAACTTTTTTATTTTTTTTTAAATATCCAAATCCCTTAAAACAGCACTATCGGCGATTCAGAAAATAACAATTGCCTATATATTAAGATATAAAGATTAATCCGAATTGTCAATGCAGTAAAAACTGGCAGAGGCGGAAATCTGTCTTAAGGCGGAAACCTGTCGTAGCCGGAAATATCGCATAAATTGCATTGAATAATGAACATATTTTTCACGAAAAAGTCCCTCAATTAAGACGAAACCAGCGAGATACGGACGGAAAAAGAGTATGCCTAGCATTAGTTGTTGAAACAAGTAGAATTTGAATCTGTGAAAAAGATGGAAAGAAAATTTCAAACTAAGTATTTGAATTCGTTATCAATTTTTTTACATTTCTAGAAATTTCGTAGCGTGTGTGATTTCATTCCCTCCGTAGAGAAGGGGTAGTTTTACACGGTGTCAGCTTTCAGTCATGTAAGTTGGAAATGGGGGATAATTAGAAAACCACCCAGATGATACTTGATGCCGTGGAACCAACTCCGGATTAATTTCACCATGGAGTCGAAGCCACCTGAATGTGACATCTGACATCGTGCATTTGGCCGAGGGGATGTCAGCAGGGGTGATTAAAAAGTGGTGTGGGAAGAGGAGGGGGGTGTAATGGAAAGGAGAGAGGTCCCAAAATGATGCCTTGTATTTTATTAAATTCAGCTCTCTTCTCGCAACAATTACAACAATATGGTTGCATAGCAATTGCTGTAAGTATCCATTAAATTAATCTGTCAGGATAATGAAAAAATTAACTCGATTTTAGGTGTATTTCTTTTAAATATAGGCATTGAAAAATATTCTTTATTTTCACCTATCCGTGGGTAAAAACTAAAAAATTTTAATCTTAAGGAGAACTAATTTTTATTCAAATGGTCATTGAGGACAAAATGACAATTAATAAGTGACGAGGAAGGAACTCGGTGACTGGTTGAAGTGTGAAGTGATAAGTTGGGTTACTCGATGTCCTCTGATTGCGTTTATAAAACCAGAAGTGCTTTTGGTCTCCACTATACCAATTTTGTGGTGTATGAAGTATCCATTAAATTAATCTGTTAGGTTATTAACTCGATTTTAGGTTGTTATTTTATACTTTTTATATCAGAAAAATATTTTTTATTTTCAATTGTCCATGGATAAAAAACTGCAAAATATAAATCTCAAGAAAAAAAAGAAAAATCTAATTAAAATAGCCAGTGAGTACAAAATGACCTTTTAGAGGTGACTACTCATTTTAAATGTGGAAAGACACAAATTTACATCATTACTAAACAAATGGATAAAATAATGGAGAAATATATTTATTGAGCAGTTAAAAATGATTTAGCCAGGATGAATGTGAAAAGGCCGCAAAGTACAGTGAACTGAATCGCATGGTGTTTGAGTGGTTTTTTAGCAGCCAGAGCAAAGAACTATCCTATTTCTGGTACAATTCTACAAGAAAAAACAAAAGAAACTGGAGGAGTACGTAATCTAAACAGTTTTTCTTAATCAAAATGGTGGTTACGAAGTTTTAGGAAAAGACACAGTATATAACATTTAATAGCTCCAGTAGGGAGGCTAATGACGTTGACAAAATTGCAGTGGGAAGTTTCAGCACATACATACTACAATGGAATTATACTAAGGTGACCATCCGTCCTCCTATAAGGGAAGACAGTCCTTCTTTTGTAAGTTCTGTCCTCCCTCGAATAGTGTCCTCCTACATGTCCTCCTATTCGATATTTGAAGACTAATCTGTATATCTCTGTATTCGATCGACGCCAAGCCGGTCCGTTACACGTGATGTGACGTATACTATGTACTTTATATGACGATATTCGTCAAGGCTCGGTAGGTACAGTGCGGCGAGACGCAATCAACATGTTGAAATGAACAGGTTGAATGGGAAAACCAACATGTTGAAATTGACCAAAGATGGGTGGAAATATTCAGCCATTTCAAACATAATCATATTTCATGTGAACATTTATTTGTTCTTGTTCAATTTAAGTTGTGCTGCTGCTGGAACTAATGCAGCAGTTTAAAGAGGTTTTTTTTCAATTGCTAATCACTTTTGGGCAAGTGAAAAATCGAAATTGAATGTTGATACTCTATAGCTGTAGCTCTTGTCGTAAAATTCGATATGAAAGATAATATTTGTTCAGATATTTCCAATATATTGTTAGAAGATAATACATTGATTAAAAATATTCATTCAATGGTAAAGTACTCATTTAAATAATGATTAATATGTATGTAAGCATAATCACAATATGCACGGTCACAAATGTTATTATTATGCATTTCTCATATTATATGTTGTGGATTATTGTTCCAATGATTGAAATGTTTCTTTTATTTTCGATATCTGTATTTTTTTATCTGCGTCCTTTTCATTGTAAAAAAGTTGGTCACCTTAATTATACAGAATAAAAATCTAAATTTCAGGAAACTGATGTTTCAGCATCTTATTGCAAGTATGGCTGAATGTAAGAGAGTGTCAGACTTGACAGTAAAAATTGATGCGTTAGATGCAATTACATTTTAAAGTCCCTCAGTGAATTGCGTTAAAGACGAATGTATTATAAGAAAGTGTTTCTGAAACTACGGATTCATTCTTGAACATGTCACTCACTGACTGTGAGGAGATTAATGATGATTACTGTACAGTGAAATCCAAACTTTGATTTAAGAGATGTAAGGGGAATTATAGTGTTGTGAACGCAGAAGGTTTTGTGAAAATCAATGAAAATTTTGTCATAGAAATTGATGAAATTGACTCACAAGCTGTGATACAATCTCTAAATAATGACAATGTGATAGAAATTCAGACGACGAGTGGAGAAGAACGCGAGGAACTGGAAACATCTTACGTCATCACAGACCTTAGGTCATATTAACGCTTTAAGACGCAAAATAAAAGGGGGAAGTGCTTTTTATGAAAAAGTTGAGGATTTGAAGTTTTCTTTCAACTGCATGAGGAAATCCCTGAAGAAAAATAAACAATTGATATTGGGCAGTCACTTCAAATAACTTTTAGTTGTGTTTTTCTTTTGGCAATTACTGTTTCTATTAATAATATAATAGTGTATTCGTTTAGCTAAAAATCTAATCTATGCAGGCTGTGAGTTTTTAAAGGTAAATGATTGAATTACAATAAATTTAGTCCTTCATTTGTTATCATTCATGTTTTGTATATAAGTATCAAATGACTTGATTATGCTGCTTTTACTTCCCTTGAGGCCAATGACAATGACCATATTCTACTAAAAATCTATTAATACGCAAACTATATCCAAGTCCATTGTTATGAATCGTACGTTACACGTACTTGCTTCCTCACGGTAAAACTCAGGGATACTACAAATTTACACACTCCCTGGTAAAACTATTCATAAAACCGCAATGTCCTGCCATCTATGAGACGCTTTGCGAACACGTGAAGTGATAAATGCGCTCTCTTTTGGATGACTGTTAGGTAAAAAACTATATGTATTGTTAATTTACTTACTTTTTGATCACACTCAACGGTGCTAAGGCTTTAACGCATTCCTCTAACAACAAGAAGGATACCGCCTCAACGTTCCATGAACTTCCAGCCATGTTTGTTTACGTTTGGCTTCCCATGGATACGAGATTATTATCAACGCGATGAGCGGAACATCTCATTGGTTGTTGCATAAAACGGTTTTATGGAAATTGAACCTGTCTTATTCCGTAAAACGTTTTATAAAACTAGGTTTTATAAAACGGTTTTATCGTTATCAAGCTCATTTTTATTAAATTAGTCGATTTTATAAAACGTATTACCGAAAATTTTACCGTGAGCAAAAGGCATAAGAAGGAAAACCTGTTTAAGCCAGAAGTGTAGCCTGGTCCCCAGCGATACCACATTAGACAGGCTTTATTGCGCAAGCAATAGAAATGTTCACCTGGATGACCAAAATGAATGCATGGGAGTCTTATTTTCTTTTGTTGGTATTGAAAATTTGGATTAATCTTAAATTTAAGCACCATTGGCCAGCTAGGTTCATGGGATACTTCAGCAGTTAACGCCTGACGAACAAAAACCCCCATGTCCTTCCTTAGTGGTGAAAAATCCACTCAGGCGGGACTGGAACCCGCGACCCTTGGACTAAAAGGCAAGGACCGCGACCCGTCGCCACTGGCGACAACCTTTTTTTAAAACATTCTTGTACCCGGCTATAGCTTTACTCTACTAAAAGTTTAATTAAACGAAATGTCCAAAGGAAATGTTTTAATCGTTAAAAATCTCATAAGTTGGAATAGTTACGAGTATTCTAAGAGAGAATGCATGATAAATGTTCTATTACAATTTGTTGAAATAAAGGCATCTTTACGATGAAGTACACAAATGAATATTCAGTGGAGTTACTTTGGATCGAAAAAAAAACTTTTCAATATCTAGTCTCGGAGTAGGGGGATAAGTGCAAAACATATCCAATATAAGTTTATCGATGGTCAAACTTACTGTAGACATCAAATGGGATTTTTTCACTGTTAATGTGCTTTCGCGTTACATACATATGATAAGCATAATTTTAAACACAAGATCATCCTTTATATGGAGCTCTATAATTTCAATCAGTAGCAATGTAAGGATGATTGATTATATTTTTGGTTGTTAAATAATCCTTTCCCTTCCTTTGGACTGAAACCTTGTCGCGGTGGAAGGGCTTGCGTGCTCCGATGACCCCTAGAGCTGCACTGGCGGGAGCAATGCTCCTGGTATGGTCACCCATGCCAGATTGGTCGAAGGTTTGGAGACAGACGAATGGTAGTCCGCGCAGCATCTGTACCTCAGTGAGGCGGGTGCAAACGTCGTCTGACCCCAGTGGGGCGGCCTCTGAAGTGATGGTGTCACGTAAAAAACACTATTGAGTAAGGCTACGCATAACCATTTCAATTTAAGAGGGATATAATGGCGGGAAATCTTTAGGAGGGAAGACGAGACAATGTTTCAGAAATTGGGATGCGGAATTAGTACTGTCGAAAAAAACTTACGAATCAGTTGGTAAGAGTACTCAAATGAAAATGCTTCTTCAATATGGTGAACTCACCCGCCATACAACGACTCTCAATTTTCTTGCCTCCCTCGGCCAAGCCATTAAGTTGGTTCCACCGTAAAATGAATTAAATGTCATTTTATTCATATTCTGTCTACTTGTAGAAAAAATTGTCCTCTATCTGATATGAACAACAAAATAATACCTTTCCACGCTATTTTATTCTATAATTGAACTTGAAATTACATGGTGTTCAATGGAGGAATGAGAGAAACACGGGGAAAAATAGGATTTTTCCATAAAATATAAATGCCATTTTTGCGAAAAACTATTTATAAGAAGGAAATAATCCATATAAATAGAATAAAAATGAAATGTAGGCATCTTACAACCTTATTTTTCTAGTTATTGAAGAATTAATGCCTTAATTGAAGTCAAAATGCGGTAATTCGTAGGAAATGGCGCTGCAGTCGGCTCCTATGGCTGGAAAAAAGTGCTCATTTAAAATACATTCGTGGAATAATCTGCATATTTTGTTCCTTATTTTTGGGTTTCTATAGGTAACGCATTTCATCAGTGAAAGCAGGATTATTTGGACAAAATATCAAAAATATGGAATTTAGTATTTGTTTTGACTCACGCAGACGCGGCGGAACCTCCTTGTGGTTGCTAGCAGGGTGGAAAAAAGGACGCAGAGATGAATATAAACAATATATATTCTTCATTCGGTCGCTCACTAAGCTATGAGTAAACATTTTGGCATCGCGATATTTGTCACAGGGTGTAAGAGCAATGAATTATAAAGTCGTACTCGATATCAACGTCAAGAGTTATGCAAATTTCGATGAGAGGAAGAAATAGGTTTCAAAAAGATAAGACGCGTAAATTTTTTCACGCCAGTATGAAATGTCGGAAAATCGAGGGCCGTTTTACCGAAGACGTGAAACTTTATTAGAGGGATGAGGGTTCCGGTGAATCTCTCTTCCACGCAAGGAGCAAAGGAAGCGGCCTAAAGGCCAACAACGTTCAAATGTAAGGCAAAAGTCTTCTTCCCTTGGCCTCTCTCGTTGTCCTTGCAACCGACTTGGAAACGAAAAAAAAGAAACGATCCGTGCGTCAATTTTTTTAAGGTAAAAATGTGAAAAGATAAAAACTGACGTGACCGATGAAGAAGATCACAGATCGTCCCTTCCCCGCCCGCCCTCAGGTTGGGCGCCACATAAGGTCAATATTTTCATAGGGGCATATGAATTAATTCATATGCATTAATTTGTTTATTATGCGAAGTAACACGAGAGATTTGGCTTTGAAGAAGGGGTCACCGTGAAACTAGGGTGTTTACCGAATAGCGACCTGGCCAGCGTAAAAATAGAATCTTAAAGCCGCCACTGCCCATATGAAGCTGAATAAGTGCTGAAATTTCGCCTTGAAAACGTTAAAATAATTAAGTACCAATAAAAAAGTAGTGAGTACCAACGTTCTGGTTCGAAGAGGCGGTGCAGCGCCGAAATCTTGGATTCTCGTCGTCCTTCCTCGACGTGTCAAAATCCCTTCGCCGGCCGAGTGACCAGATACACACACACACCTACTGACCGTGTTTCTGGAACGACGCCCCCCCTAGGGCAGGGATGACTGACTGTTGAACGTGGCACGTGGGAGGCGGGGTGGGGTTGCCAGGGGGGGAGAGGGAGGAAGAGATAGGGGAGAGGAGTGATGAAAAACGAAAAGGGTTTGGTGGGTGAGAATGGGGGTGTATCACGATATTTGCTTTTTAACTTTTTCGTGCAGGGAAACCATGACGAATGATCATTTGCAAATCACCTCTTAAAAGATTCCAAAACATTTCCAGGGATATTGGAGTCTAAAGTTGAATGGAAGGGCAACCCTCCCATAGCGACGGTGACGTCATTTCATCCATCGCTTCTTCTTCCCTCTTCTTCCCGATTCATTCTAAAAGATACCTTATGCCTGTTACGGTAAAATTTTCCATAAAAGAGTTTTCTAAAAATCATTATTGAAAGTTTTATGAATCGTACGTAAAACTTACTTGCTTCCTTACAGTAAAACTATTCATGAAACCGCAATGTCCTGCCATCTATGAGACGCTTTGCGAACATGTGAAGTGATAAATGCACTCTCTTTTGGATGACTGTTAAGTTAAAAACTATATGTATTGTTTATTTACTTACTTTCTGATCACACGTAACGGTGCTAAGGCTCTAACGCATTCTTCTAACAAGAAGGATACTTGCTCAACGTTCCATGAACTTCCAGCCATGTTTGTTTACGTTTTCCTTGTTTGGCTTCCCATGGATACGAGATTATTATTAACGCGATGAGCGGAACGTCTCATTGGTGGTTGCATAAAACGGTTTTATGGAAATAGAACCTGTCCTATTTCGTAAAACGTTTTATAAAACTAGGTTTTATAAAACGGTTTTATGGTTAGCAAGCTCATTTTTATAAAATAAGTCGATTTTATAAAACGTTTTACCGAAAATTTTACCGTGAGCAACAGACATTACAAAGGTTTTTGTGAAGATGTCCACTTCTGCAAGAAATACGACAGTAAAACAATTTTGAAAATTCTTAGAAAAAATATCCATCTTCACCGGGAATCGAACCTTTGTCTTCGATCGGCGGAGGAAATTACGTCATGATGAGGTCATTTCGTGGAAACAGAAAAAATGCAACTTTCTACGTCTAGTTATTTGGTTATTAGGCCTTAATGTTTCGAAGCAACTCCGTAAATCTATATTCAAACCGTTGCAAATTTGATTTCAACGGTAATAGTAAAAAAGCATTCGAATGATATGATCCCCCATTGCCGAGGAATGTCGAGGAGGAGGATGAGGATTGGGAATTTATTTCGGACTTCACCATTGGTGCGAACCAAAATGCCGCACTTGACGCATGCAGGAGCCCAGTGCTGCAAACATTGGAAACGTTACGGCCAAAATATGAATTCTATGTAAAGTTATTCCAAAATTCATACTCGAGGGTTTTCGAGGGCGCTAACCACGAATCTGAAGTCAACATTTGAAAATATACAGTATTGCAAATAATTGCGCCACTATAAATTTGCAAAACGGTTATATGTATAGGTACTATAAATTTTCACGTAACATTTGGTGCTCGTGTTTTTATTTGGGGGGGGGTCACTGATCACGAATCTGGGGGGTTATTTTGTAATCTCACTTTAGTGAGAATACGTCATAAAATGTCACTTTTTCGTAGTTCAACTCCGCCACCCAGGCGGCGTGACCATCTTCGGATCTCAAGCGGTGAACTGCCGGTCATGTGCTGGTCTTTTAGACGATTCATCCGCTTTGATCCGTATCTTTCGACTCTTGATCCGTTTCATTATCTCTGCCTGCCATTAGTTCCATCTCACCTGTCATAAAGAACGTGACATGGAGCCACCATCGCACAGTGGGCTGGATCGCGAAAAAGCTGGCCAAAAACCCCAAAAACTTTTTTGCTCCGGCATTTCTTTTATATAGCCTATCTTAAACACAAATGTCCAGTGCACGCCTGTATGGAAGAATTTTTTTAATAGACCTCTTACTTAACTAGAAATCACGGCCGTAATACGAGGTTATAACCTTAAGGCGTTTGGAGCGCTGGCGAGTAACACTTGTAAGAAGATATCTGACAGAAACTACAGGCAAGAATCCGAAAATAATTTTACTAATAATTAATTTAAGGATATTAGGCTAATTATTTGTGAAGTTATCTCTAAGAAATTCCTATCCAGTATGCCGGTATGCCGCGTACATTACGGTATGTACAATATATATAATCCTCGTACATTAATTTTGAGCTACAAAAAAAGCCCAGCGAGGCGCAGCGGTCTCTTTACCATATTTACGTGACACAGAGTGTTCTTTGTGAGACCACCAAAATTCATCTGCCGAAGCTTGCCTACCCATGAGTTATACTTTGTTTTCTTTACGAATGCGCCAGTCGCTCGCCTCGCTCGACGCGGCGCCGCGTCGGCCGCGCTCCCAGCTGAGGGCAATGTAAACGATGAAATGCCCAGGCGCGCATAGCGTAAGCAAGTTTATGGTGTTCCTAGAACCAACTTTAATTAAAGATTCCATTCTCCGTGACTTCAGTTGCTTTTGAGATTTTGTGTTGTGAGGTCTGGTGAGATCTTGTGCGATCAAGTCTTATTCATAACGTGCTACAATGTTCACTATCAAGCGTATGGAACTTTTCCGATTGTTAATGTTAAATCCCAAGAATAGTTGGTCCTTTAGATACCAACAAGCGTGTTCTCATGTAGAAGAAACTTTAGGTTTACCTAAAGAGGAGAGCCAAAGGTTAAGAAAGTCTGTTCGTAGGCATTGTGGCCATGTGAGAAGGAAATGGGAAGAGTGCCACAGAACGGAAGAAGTGTTCTTAAAAAAATACGGAGATTGGTTAAACAGCACCATAACAATCCCACTTCCTGATGCAAGCATCCCATCCACTTCACAAGGTAAATATTTAATAAATTATTATTTGTTCTGGGAAGCAGTCAAACCTAAGGGAGAGTTACTCTCTGTGGGACACACGAATGTGTAGTGAATAGTCTCTATTTTGCATTCTTTTCAAATTAGATCGTGACCTTATGCGCGGACGGCCAAGGAAATTATTTGGAGAAAGTAGTGACCGCTCCAAACGTAGAAAGGCTAAAAAAATTAGAACTTCATTTGAAGGGGAGGAGATCACATTAGCGACAACAATGGATCTCAGATCTAGTGGTAACGAAGCCGCTGCAAAATTACTGTCGGAAATCACAAAAAAATCGCCAGGCAGAGCGAGTAGAATACTACGAACATGGAAAAGCTCTAAGACCATTCAGCAAAGAAAGTATACAGCAGAAGAAGCCCTGCTCTTGATAATAAATAATAATTTAACGAAAAGCCAGTACATTCATATGCTCAAAGGGGCGAATGAACACGGCCACGATCTTTACCCCTCCTACTTTTCGGTAAATCAAGCAAAGAAAGAAGCATATCCTGAAGGAATTTCAGTAACGGAAAAGAAATGCGAAGTGAAGCTGCAGGTACTGCTAGACCACTCATGCAAAAGGCTTTCTCAACTGTTAACGCTCGAAGCGGAAAATGGTGAAGATCAGAACTACACACTGATTTGTAAATGGGGTTTTGATGGGAGCTCAGGACACTCCCTGTATAAACAAAGGTGGTCGGAAACAGGGGGAAGCGACGAAAGTCTTTTTGCCACCTCAATTGTTCCTCTTCGTCTCGTACATCAAGCCACTAAAGAAATTATTTGGAGCAACCCTCGACCATCTTCTCCTCGTTTCTGCAGACCAGTAAGGATGCAATGGATTTCCGAGACGAAAGACATATCGAAAGCAGAAGAGAAATATATTACCCAACAAATTGATAAATTAGAACCCTTTGTTATGGGAAATATAAATATATCTTTCATTATGTGTCTCACCATGGTTGACGGCAAGGTATGTTTACTGAAAACTCTCTCTTTAATTTCCTGAGTTGTATTGTTTAGTTGAGCCTAATAGTTTGTGCAAATATTTAAATGTGTATGTTCCATTTCACCCGCACTTTCATGCTCGAGTATTAATAGTAATGTAATTATGTTAATCAGGATAAAGACTGAGTACACTTCAATTGATTTTCAGGTTTGCAATGCATTGACCGAGACTTCAAGCATGACATGTAGTATTTGCAGAGCAAAAATTTCAAATATGAATTTAATTGAAGAAATGAGAGACCGAGAAATAGATACCTCGGCAATTTCCTTCGGATTGTCGGTACTACATGCAAATATTCGGTTCTTTGAATGTTTGCTACATATTGCGTATCGATTAGAATTTAAGAAATGGAAGGTAATTGTTATGAACTTGCATAGGATATCGTATCATAACTCTAAACGGAGGTTATGCGCTGAAAATATTTTCTCTTGCAAAGCATTACATCATGAATGTGACCATGGATTATCTTAATGCCCTACTTGGGTTAAATAATGAGTTAAATTTAATTCAATTCAATATATGTTGAGACGAGAATACTACTTATTCTCATTTATTCTAGGCAAGTAAAAAGGATGGAACGGAAGCTCTTCTGCTAGCTCGTAAGAAAAAAATGCAAGAGGCATTCCTAAATATTTTAGGTTTACGAGTTGACATGCCTAAACCAGGCTTCGGTTCGTCAAACGACGGGAACACTGCAAGACGATTTTTTAACCACTCAGCTGAGTCTGCAAAAATAACAGGTATGAAATAATATTCAAAGGATTCATACTTTGTGGAATTTAAACATTGCGAAAAAATGACACTGTATTTCCACACGATTGTTCATTAGATCGACCGCGAGACCAATGAACTGACTCTTTAGCGTTGAAACCGCGGTCGACTTAGAAAAAACCGTGCGGAAAGTGTCTTTTATCGCATATTGACATAAGATCGGGAGCCAGTATGAATGTTTTTAATATAGAGTATTTCTCACGATTCATATAATCTATTATTCCAGGAATATCTGAGGAATTAATAATTAAATTCAGCAACATTTTAAAAGCTATATCAAGCGGCTACAGTATCAACACCGAAAAGTTTGAGAACTATTGCTGGAGTGCTGCCGAACTTTACGTTCAGTTATACCCATGGTACCATATGCCTCCAACAGTTCATAAAATTTTAATTCATGGGGCAGTAGTCGTGCGTGAAGCAATGTTGCCCATTGGCCAGCTAACAGAAGAAGCCCTTGAATCCAGACATAAAGACTGCAAAAGATTTCGCAGGGATCACAGTCGGAAAAGTTCTAGAATAGCTTCAAATACTGACGTTTTTCATCGGTTACTTTTGACATCAGATCCTTTAATATCATCAAAAGGAGAACTTCCGCGGCAAAAGCAGCGAAATTTACCAGTTGCAGTCCGTGAAATGCTAGATGATTTCATTTTGTCCGAAGAGTCAGATGATGAGTTCAATGATGGGAGCGAAGATGAAGAGGAAACAGATTCTTCCAGTGATGAATAACCTTCGACTTGTAAGGACATAATATTTCATTTAAACCATATAAGATTTTCTTTCAATTTTACTGATGCAACAGATGACATATGTATGATATCTTCTGATTGACGTATATTTCTATAAAATCATTCAAAGCATGAAGTAGTGAAAGTAGCATGAAGCATGTGTGAATGCAACGTTAAGTGTGTCATCAACGCATCTACGCTTAGCGAAAAGTATGCAATTAAATAAGATAACTTTGCCGTCAGAGGCATGATCAACCGATATATGAGTGTGTATATGCAGGCATGTATATGAGGTCAACCGTTAGCGTAAATAATAACTTCAGCAGACGAGAAACTAAAGCAATTATGAATTTTTTGAGTTAGCATATAGTGTCCGCCATTTTGTTTTCTTGACAAATGAATTTTTGACTTTTGATTCGTATTTATCAACCCAAAAAACCATTGAGTACCAAATTTCACGGGAATCGAATGATTATTTCTATTTTTGGCCAACTTTTTGCCATTTCAGCCCACTGTGCATCGTTTCCACTTTAAGCTTGAGTTGGAAAATAAACAAGGGCGCGAAAGATACAAACGATTTCAAATAGTATTGTTGTAATTTGCTAAACGTGAAGAACTTCAGCATTTTCAGCTCCAATATATTGAATTTGCACTGAAGGTATGCTTTGTTTGAAATGCTTATGTTATTATTATCTTGAATTATCTGTGTATATATTTCCTATCAATATTTCCCAAACAATGTTGCTGATACCTTTGTTTTCGTGTGCCTATACGCCAGTGTATGGAGAATGGAATTCAGTTATTTATACCATAATTTCATAATTTTAACAGATATAGCCTTAACATCTACGTTCTTGGTAGATATTTCCCGTGCTTGTGAATCGAAGACTAATTAGATGTGCATATTTTTTTTTTTAATATTGAGTGATCGCTTACATGTCGCTTGTATTTTTGACTGTATTTAGATTTTCGTGGTATGCACAGTGTAAGATATCTTCCGTAAGATGTTGAGCAATCTGGGTATGTGCTAGTCTCGGCATCTTTTATTTGATACATAAGGTAATTGAAGCTTCGACAATTCACGAACCGTTCGTGAGCCAATCATTAAGAGAAGGGAAACGGATCTCCCGCCTTACCACAAAGAGTCACTAAAAAGGTGAGCTTACAAAATAACCCCCCCGAAGTAAAAATTTTGAAAATAAATGCAAGGTTGCGAATAATCGGTCGCGAAAAAAGTTTGCAAAACATTTGACCGAAATAATAAACTTAAATTTATAAAAACGAATATATTCAGATATTAAAACTATAAAGCGTGTTGAAATGATGAATCGGTGATGCGGGAATGTCTGCTATTTTTTCTTCGATTCACTATTATTCGATACTTCACTCTTTTTCCTGAAACTAATCTGAAAATATTTTTTGTATTTTTATTAATGAGACTCTCTCAATTTTCCCAAATCTCTATGCAGGCTTTTATCTATAAAATCAGTTTAACTCATAATTGGCATCAAAGTTAATTCCGATCATCTTATGTCCACCTGACCTTAGATACCAAAATATTTCAATTCACTTAGAAACCGCATCTCCCGGTATAATACTCGAGAAGCAACTGAAGGTCTTAAACAATGTAAGAAATTTTAGCTAATTATTATTTTCCTCCTGGCTGAATTACCCCTGCGAAGCTAGGGATAACACTTCCTTTATAAATTATCATATATAAGAGGAGAGAATCTATTGAAGAATATGAAACACTTCATTATTTCTGAAGTATCTCATAAAATAAACTTCAACTCGTTATCTTGAGTGAAATTAGTTATAAAAGGCAAAAAAATAAACCATGGCACAAAACCCAATACTTAGCATTTCTAATCAGCCGTAAAGTGATTTAAATGTCATTTTATTCATATTCTGTCTTTTTGTAGAAATAGTTGTCCTATATCTGATATGAACAACAAAATAACACCTTTCCACGCTATATTACTCTCTAATTGAACTTGAAATTACATGGTGTTCAATGGCGGAATGAGAGAAACACGGGGAAAAATAGTATTTATCCATAAAATACAAATGCCATTTTCGTGGAAAACAGTCTCTAAGAAGGAAATAATCCAGATAAATTGAATTAAAATAAAATACAGGCATCTTACCACCTTATTTGTTTAGTTATTGAAGAATTACTGCCGTAATTGAAGTCATAATGCGGTAATTCGTAGGAAGTGGCGCTCCAGTCGGCTCCTATGGCTGGAAAAAAGTGCTCATTTAAAATAAATTCGTGGAATAATCTGCATTTTTTCTACTTTACTTTTGGGTTTCTATAGGTAACGCATTGCATCAGCGAAAGCAGGATTTTTTGACAAAATATATACAAATGTGGAATGTAGTATTTGTTTTGACTCACACAGTCACGGAGGAACCTCCTTAACTAAGCAAAATTAATTTCAAATGCATTCAAGACCAATATCTGGTTGTCAAGGAAATATGCTATTGTCGATATCAGAGAAAAATGTGCGTTTTTGCAGCTGTAAACGCGAGTTTCCGACAAATACGATTTGGAAAAGATAGTTGATGGAGAGAATTATAAATTTCACTCTTTCAGCCATTTAATTTTAAAAATTTCAACCCTCTTATCTTAAACGGAAGTAATTTTTTAAAAAGTAAAAAATTAAACCAATGAAAAAAAACCCAATACGTAGCGTACCAAAGGGTCGACCCCTTTTTTGGGACCTTTTGGGGCCCTCAGATCTTTTTAAATAGCCTATGATTTTCCTCATGCTTTGTCCTATTAGTCTGCAAAATTTCTTCACCATCAGAGTAAAACTGTATATTTGTATAAAAACCATACAGACAGACAGACAAACGACAAACATTCACCTTTATATATAACGAGAGGAAGGTACCCGTTGAAATACAACGGGTGTGAAAAACGTGAAACTTATTTTATAAGAAAACCGCAAAGCTTGAAGAAAACCTGTATGCGTGGTCATTCGAGGAGTTCGTAACCCATCTTGTATGTTTTGTTCGCTGTAGTAGACACGCTGACCGTTTTTCAGGTGCACGGAGAGATGAGTGGCTATTGGTCCACTTTCATGCACGGGTAACACAAAAGTCGGCCATGCAGACTCATTACTACTTAAGTAGCAAAGGTTGATAGATGGTCACCTCGTCCCTACGGTTCTCATGGCAATGAGTAATGGCAGCAGAAGCCATGTTTATTTAACCCATGAATCCTCCATAAATGGGACTGCGCCTTCGGCATAGCCATAATCATTGGTTCCGGTTGCAAAATAAAAAACCTATGGTGATTCTTAGTGCACTTGTCGATTTTCATGCACGGATGTCGTTTATTGCGCAGAATTTCCGTTCTTCTTTCGAGTAAGAAGCATGTAGTGAAGTCATTATAATTTCCTCCATCTTAAAACAGATTGAAGGTTCGAAACAGATGGGTCTGTATTTGAACCAGATTTAGAGCTGGTTACCCGTCCGTGTGTTGAGTAAGGATGAAATGTGTGCGGATCTTAGCGTAACCCGAGAAACACCACGGGGAGATTATCATGAGATCGCTGGTGGGCATGTCTTTGAGCATCCAAGTCTAACCTTTGTCGTTTTTCTTTCAAGGGCTCATTTTCTCACAAAGACGACATTCCTTTTGCTTTAGAAGTTTTATTCCAAAGGTTACTTTTTTTCTATTAGGCATGTGGATGGATATATTTTTAAGTCCAAGGAGGGTAAACACAGCGGCGAGCGAAAGTCTTGAATGGGAAACTCGATGATTGAGTGAATTTACCTAAGTTAACTGCACTTTAACACTTTTAAACATATAAATAACTCGTGACGCTAATGATGTGTGAATTGGTCTAAAAAACAGTTCGCAATCGTAATTAGAGGCAGACGGTTTCACTACGTGTAATACATCTGAGTATTAAACGATAATAAACAACGCCGTGTTTGTTGTAGCAACAGAGGAATTATTACCATTGATATTCGCTGCACGTAAATATTCTTGCACATATAATTGTGTGTGTAATCAATTCATTTCCTTTATGTGTATTGTTTACTACGTAAGTATTCTCTCATATACATGCGATGCCCCTTTGGGAGCTCCTTTGAGGAAGACGTTGAAGAGTATACTTGTTGTAAATATGCATTGAATTTATCGATTAACCCCAGAAGCAATCTATCATGGGGTCCTTGGAACTCTAAGCCCTTCTTATACGGATTTGATTTATACGTACTATCATGGGCCTGCAGGAAAACGTGAAATTTCAATGCTAGAGGCGGATATATCCTTTAAAAATCAAATATCTGGTTGTCAAGGAAATATGTTATTGTTGATTTCAGATAAAAATGTGAGATTTTTAAGCTGAAAATATGCATTTCAGACAACTTCGGAGCGTAGAAGAAAATCGATTGATAAAATTAGAAACTTCCTTTATTCAGCCATCCGATAAAAAACTCACCAATCTTGAGTGAAAGTACTTTTAAAAAGCAAAAAATGAAACCACTGCACCGAACCCAATGCTTAGCATGGACCTCCAGGGGTGACCTTCGGGGGCCTTTGGGGGCACTGAGGGCCTTTTAATATAGCATATATTACAACCAGACATGTTTTCTACCTACATGCCAAATTTCAGCTCAATCGGTCCAGTAGTTTTTGCGTGATGGAGCAACAGACAGACAGAGACCATTACAGTTTTATATATTACTAAGGATCACACCCTTAACCCTGAAAAAATAGGGTTTCGGTTAATTGAACCTACAGTGTTTGTTGCCTATTAGTGATAAACTCGTGTTCCAAATTTCATCAAAATCGAAAGAAATTAATGAAATATATCAACTATTTCAGTTTTACAATGGAATTTTATCAGTAATTTACGAGAATCATGAGACGCTTTGCGAACAAGTGAAGTGAAAAATGCACTCTCTTTTGGATGACTGTTAAGTTAAAAACTATATGTATTGTTTATTTACTTACTTTCTGAACACACGTAACGGTGCTATGGCTCTAAAGTATTTTTCTAACTAGAAGGATACTGCCTCAACGTTCCATGGACTTCCAGCCATGTTTGCTTACGTTTTCCTTGTTTGGCGTCCCATGGATACGAGATTATTATCAACGCGATGAGCGGAACGTCTCATTGGTTGTTTCATAAAACGGTTTTATGGAAATAGCACCTGCCCTATTCCATAAAACGTTTTATAAAACTAGGTTTTATAACACGGTTTTATGGTTAGCAAGCTCATTTTTATAAAATTAGTCGATTTTATAAAACGTTTTACCGAAAATCTTACCGTGAGCAACAGGCATAAGAAGACATTAAAGTATTCTTTATAGCATTTCTTGTGAGCTGATGCTCGATTTTAAATTTAGATTAAAAAAATAAGGACGCCATGTCTCAAGTAATATCTTTCCGCAGGCAACGAAATGTATTTGTTTTTTTTTATCTGAGGTGCAGATACCCTTGCTTTCAATCGATCTTTATTGTTCCGTGGGGAGCAAAACTTTCCGTTTCGCGTAATCGGTTTCATATCCGGTTTCATATTTCATTCCGTTGTCTGACTTTGAAATTCTAATCATCGGATTTAAACAACGTTAATGTGTGGAGCCAAGAGTGAAGACTCGAACTGAATCTGAGCAAATGCACGGCGGTACATACATTTCTTGCAGAGGTCGTCAAACTATCCCCATGTATATGCTGTGGATGGTGTTAACATAAAGGCGACAGATGAAGTGAAGTACCTAGGAGTTACGATAACCTCGAACCTATCGTGGGGAACACATATAAGAAATATTTGTGGCAGAGCTCTGAAGAAGCTAGGATTAGTCAAGCGTATTGTGGGAAGATTTTCAGATGAAAAAGTAAAAGAGAGGTGCTATTTCGCACTCGTCCGGCCACACCGTGAATATGCGGCGAGCATATGGGATCCGGTGCAGAAAGACTTAATTCGGGAACTTAATAAAATACAAAGGAAAGCTGCGCGATTCGTCAAAAACTGCTACGGGCGTACAGACAGCGTTACGCAGATGTTAAACGAATTAGGCTGGGAGCCGCTAGAGACTCGGAGGCTGCGCGCTAGGCTTAGATTGCTTGAGCAATTGAGAATAGATATCTTTAAGAGCGACACGGAGAACATCATATTAGAACCCCAATATATTTCCAGGTGCGACAGAAACGATAAATTAAGAGACATATTTTTTCCGAACGGATAGGTATGGGAATTCATTTTTCCCCCGAACAATAAGGGACTTTAATAAATGCTAGGCGTAATTTCATTAGAGCGTTTCCTTTTTATATGTAAACGGCTGGTGTCCTAACACCCCCCGCCACAAGCCTATTGAGGCGACTTGCGGGGTAGTATGCAGATGTAGATGTATCCAGGGGGAAACAAAAGAGCGCCGCCACCGCGTCATCGCCCTCATCTGTTTAGCATCGTCTTCTGCGACGCGTGCCGAAACAAGCCGACCACCGAGGAACAGAAGCTGAAAGAGGAGGGGAGAAAGATGAGGAGGTCACGGGAAGGGAGGATGAGGGGAAGGAGGAGGAAAAAAAGGGTTTCTCCCGGGATGTTTACGTTTTGACGTGTCCAAATTTACCCTGACCTCACCGTTGAGCCCACCTGATCTATTTTCGGATCTCAGGCGATAACATCCAGAAGTTAATTACCTAGGCGACGGACGAAACCAATCGCTGGGTAAGGTAAACAAGCCCCGAAAACGGTTGGGCTCCGCGATCCTTGGGTCTTTCGGAATAAACTCAAAATTCCTGCGTTTCAATATAACTTCGGCAAAACGAGGTCTCGAGACACTGCGGACATAGAGACGAGTAGAAGAGGTAATCCCCCCATCTCCCATCTGTGAGGGAATCCTACAATGTAAAAATAAGCCAGCCAACCCATTATTACATCAAGAAAATCGGAATGGTCCATACCGCAACTGAGAGATATAGAGGAGGCTATAGACATTTATCAAGGGAACATTTTATATTCCTCAAAATAAGTTGCTCTCACGAAATTAATATGATATTGAAAACACTATTGGTGAGACATAGTCAATCAAAGCACACTGATAGAAAATTGAATCTTCCATCTTATCTTCCAACCATAACTCTTTTGCGTATGCATGGCGAGTAGACTGACAATGGACCACTTTTTTGAGGGCGTGAAAATAATTTTAATATAATTTTTGACACTACGCGGACGTGATTTCATCTCATTCCATGTGTTTAAGTGAAATAATGAACTGGGAAATGCCATTGGGAGGCACGTCCCAATGCTGAGGGGCATCGGTTTAAACACGCCGGAAAAGCAAAATATCACAGAAAAGTTAATTTGAATCAATAAAGATGATTTGTCATTGATTGAGAAGTAGGTACCTAAGCATCGAACGCAAGTTTTCCATTTTTCTTGGCAACGCTTAAGGTGGTTCCACCGTAAAATGACTTCAATGTAATTTTATTCATACTCTGTCCACTTGTAGAAAAACTTATCCCCTATCTGATATGAACAACAAAATAATACCTTTCCGCGCTATTTTATTCTATAATTGAACTTGAAATTACATTGTGTTCAATGGGGGAATGAGAGAAACACGGGGAAAAATAGTATTTTTCCATAATATATAAATGCCATTTTCGTGGAATACTGTCTGTAAGAAGGAAATAATTTAAATAAATTGAATAAAAATGTAATATAGGCATCTTACCACCTTATTTTTCTAGTTATTGAAGAATTAATGCCGTAATTGAAGTCATAATGCGGTAATTCGTACGAAATGGCGCTGCAGTCGGCTCCTATGGCTGGAAAAAAGTGCTCATTTAAAATACATTCATGGAATAATCTGCATATTTTGTTCCTTACTTTTGGGTTTCTAATGGTAACGCATTTCATCAGTGAAAGCAGGATTTTTTGACAAAATATAAAAAATGTGTAATTTAGTATTTGTTTTGACTCACACAGTCGCGGCGGAACCTCCTTAATTGATGGAGAATCAATCACGAAGAGGATCTTTACTAGACATTGTTACCAGTTAGGAGACCTCTTCAATTCTGTTTCGCAAACGTTTGACAATAAATATTCATTGACTCACCCAGATGCAGATTTGTATTTACGTCACCTGACATAAAAAATATAATGCACAACGGAAATGACGTAAAACGACTCAAGTTATTTTATTACCCATTGTGTGACAAAGCCGATATGGTATCCAAAGCGGTTCCGAGCAAGTAGCGAGTATTGAGGAGATAGCGGTGGCAAACCAAAACCATTTTTTACTGAAAATAGCGCGTGCTTGTCCGATTTCTTGAGGTGTAAAAATAGCGACTCAAGGCGCTGTAAAAAAAAGGGAGGGATCTTTTTTGTTTCTTTTTTTAAGAGTTTCTAGGAAATTTTTTAGCGGCTTGAATTGCGAAACTTTGCCACAATGCCTGCAAAGGAATGTGAACACGCTATAGAAATGAGACGCACTATGGTGTAATTAATTTTTAAGAGGAAGGTAATCGAAATGAATTCATGGCCCTCGTGCAACCCGCGTTCAAAAAAGAGACTTTCTAGACTTTCAAAATGAGATCAATGCGTGAAATTTTTATGTGCTTGCAATTTTCCTCTCTAGTACACTACTATAGTGAAGTACAATGTTATGGACGGGAGTTTTAAGCCTTGGGGATGAGTAAGCTGAGGACATTGCCTAAAATGCCTATTTTTTCTATTGCTCAGGACACCAATTTTATGAAGTTATAAGTTCATTTAGGATCATTTATGGCGAAATTAAAACGATTTGTTACTGCCTAAAAATACCTATTTTACCTGTTTATGCCTTTTTCTGCTGATATCGACTATTTAAGGGCCTAAAAAAGCAATATTCTTTTCAACGTCGCCAAACTTCTCTTTAGTGCAGAGCTTGTCTGTTATTTCAGTTCCTTTTTTAATCTATCAAGGTTGAAATAATGTCATTAAACATGCATAAAGAAAAATCATCCAAAGTATTAGTATATAAAGAGTAGACAAACAACTATGGTAATTTTACGTGATGCGTACATGCGATGGTCTCAATTGCCAAAAACTTGTTTTTGAAGGTACCACTCAGTATTGCTGAGTGTAAAGCAGGCATACTGCCTGAATTTGATCTGCCTTCACAGCCAGTATTGTTATTATGGGGAACATGGCTAAATACTGCATCATACTCTGCAGATAAAATTATTGAAATACGTGAGGTATGTGACAGGAATAATGTGCGCCTCCGATACATCCGTTCGAACGTCTTTTTCACCCACTTACAGGTACAACTATTAGGTCATTCCATGCCAAGTGGTCTTGTGGTCCCCGCTCGACCATCACTGATTCCAATGAAATTTTGTATGGACATTCTCACATATCCCCAATAAACATTTGTAAAGTTTTACGTTCGCCGATGGTATACTTGCTGATATATAGTAATTTGTTAGGTCCCGTGCCGCAGCCTTCTTCAGTATGATTATGAGATTTCGGTAACTTTGAGGCATAGTATCTCAGGAGATATTTTTATAAGAGAAACAAAAATTGGCTATCTTGTACAAAGTTTTGAGATCTATTAAACAACCAAATAAAAATAACTGAAAAAGCGATCTTTTTTAGAAAATTCCGGACGAAACTGGAACGAAAAATTACGGATCGAAAAAAAATTAAAATGTTGGCTTTTTATATTTCAGGAAGTAAAGGTATAATCAAAGTGTAACTTTGAGCATGATAACATATCAATACATGGTTTATGAATATAATATTTCATCTTCCTAGTGATTTCGATTATTTTAAAAATCAAGTAAAAATGTGACACTTTTTGTAAAAACGCCAAAAATAGGGTATTTTCTCTAAGAAAAGACCCCTGGAATTTCTTTTGGATCATTTTCATTGTAAAAAAAAATATTTCAACCCTCTAAAAAAGTATATCTGGTTTTTCATCGCGGGCATATAAGGCCCTGAAAATAGGGACAACGTTGAGGATGACATTCGTAAAAACGACAAAAATAGGTTATTTTCTGCCCGCTCTTACAAAAGAAAGGCCTTCTGGATACTCTTTTGGATAATTTTCATTTGAAAGAGCATGTTTCAAATCTCTTAAAAAGTGGACTTGGTTTTTCATCCCGAGCACATACGGCCCTAAAAATATGAACAACGTTGAGAACGTTGCTTTGGTGGTACCAAATGCATTCTGTTGTTTGTCGTCCTGTTTGTTTTATGTAGAAATTTTTATAAAATTGCGTTGGTCCATAGTGACATTGTCACTACCAGTTCAGGCATTTGAACCCGTAACCCCATCGCCGTAGGGATCGCACCCAATTGCCGTGCAATACCAGCCACGGGTGGGTTTCTTGGTTGAGGATCCCAAGCCTGCAATTTGGTTTCTTCGACAAGGTTCCAAATCCTTGTGTGGGTATCTGTTTGGCTACAAAGCCAAAGGTTAAGCCAAAGGTAAAGCCACCTGAAGATGACGTTATAGCACGCCAAAACGCGGGTCGTGCAAATAAAATTAACATTGTGGAACCATAAAGTTTAAGTTTTTCATTTATACTAGGTTCCCAAGCCTTAAGTTTCCAAGTCGAGGCTCGTATGGTTTTTTTTAAGACTTGGGTAAGGAGACTATACTAGAGCCTTGGTTTAAGTCGTGGCCGTTCTGTATTGAGTGACTTCGAGTTTTTATAATTGTGAGTGATGCCATGTATTCACTTCTTGTATCCTTCAAATTTCATCTTAATGAATCCGTTATTCCACTAGAGGTGCTTCTAGAATAGTGACAGCTGTTACTGGTATCGACCAACTCTTTGGGGCCAAAGTTAATAATTGAACTTTCATCGATTTATCGGTTTCTTTAATTTTTGTTTTCATATCTTCGATGAAAAAATATTTTAAGCGCTTATTTTAAGTGCCTGTTTTGAAATTTTTAGTGCCTATTTAGGCTGCCTATTTCTTCATTTTTAGTGCCTAAATGTCCTCAGCTTAGTGATGAGAATAGATATAACTACGAAAATGAATTCAAATGAGGCGATGTGGAATCGGAATGCATCCAAAAATTTCCAATAATGAATAAAATCGGCTTATGAAATGTAAAAACGCTATAAAAAAAACTATAATCGCCCTGCAATAATCGAATTGCGAGTGAGCCAAGAGTTGCTGCACAAAACAGCTGAATAACGTGATCTCAATGCCGTACGTTTAAGCAGAAATATTTTTTGCGTCTCCTCAAGTCGCAATTACACGGCCATATTTTGAATAGTAGTTCTCGCATCAACTACTGCCTTCAGGTTTGTGGAGAAAATCAGTTTATAATTTAGTCGTTTAAATTAGCAATTATAATTTATTCTCAAAGTGCCAAGATCGTGGAAAACAGTAACTATCGCAAGTGCCTACTTCGTTCAATCGTTCGAGATCAATTTCGATACGTTACTAAGGACTCACTCCTACTATTTCTGTATGTAGTGAGTCCTTGGTTTCGTACTGAAATTAATCTCGGAACGATTGAAGAACAACCCCCGAAAGGGTCTGTCCCGGGGTCACACCCGGTTGTCAAACCTGTCACTCCTGACAGTGAAATGTCCACGTTTAGGTCCGCTGTCCACTGCACAGAGGAATTCGTCGCGACATACATGTGGCGAGATATGTGCTAATCTAAAACGTTGTTTACAATTTTATCACACATCTTCAAAGGCTCAAGACTGAGTACTTAACATTGACGAATCCCTGTGAGAGAAGCCGAACTGAGCAACGTTATTTACCGAATATTCCCGGGGGATTGGAGAGGGGTAGGGGCAATGAATTAATTACTCGTCGGGGCCCAAGAAGGGTTCAGTCACTCCACTAGTAAAGATATTCAAACAGGGAACTCCAGAGTTTGGTACTAAAATAGGCCACCGAAGCTGCAAGTAATAATTTTATTTTGTAATTGCAATTTAAGAATGAAATAACAGAACACAATCAGCTTACAGGAAACAGTTTATTTCTCTCTCTCTCTCTTTAGCATGCCGACTTAATCTCTTAACCCTACTTCATACCCGAAGCATATTTCTTATACGTGGTATGGTTCCGACAAATATCCAATCCCTAGCATCTTCACTAGAGTAATGCGTTAAATGGTTATTCGATCGATCCATAATCCTGGTAATATCCTCAGGATAGTGTTTTAGGTCAACACTGACTACGTGCCGTGCTTTAAATGACGATTTTCAAGGATAAAGTTTCAAAATATTTGAAAAATCGACCGCAGTTACCGAGCCCCACGGTCCAGCGTCGTGTCGCTCAACCTTGACGCGCGATCGAAAAATCGCTCTCATTTCCTTCGTCGCAAACTTTTTTTCAAGATTTCTACTTGGTATTCTTAAGAAATTTCTACTTTACACTGTGATGTAAATTTCCCGAGTTATATATTTCGTTAACGATAGATAATGTCTACTTCATGTCAAATTTCACGTGAAAAACGGGTACGCCATTTTGCGTTGCAAAACCAGACAGATGAGAGCCAAAATCTTCAAAAGCCATGGAAAATATAGGCAAAGCACCAGGTCAAAGGAATATTGCGTTTTTTATTCCATAAAAATCTAACCACCTGCTTATATTCAAAGACTTTCGAAGAAAAACGAGATCGCGCGTGTTTTTGAAAAATTGGTCATGTTTGGGCTACTGTATCTCAGTAACGGTTCGTGTTTATGTATAATTGCATATAAATCTATAATCAGTAATCATTTACGAGTATTTACGCTAAGATTCTATCTCAAAAAAAGCCATTTTGGACTTTTGTCCGGCTTTTTCCGATTTCGGACCACTGTGCAACGTCCCGTTTTTTCCCGTTATTTATATTTGTCTCTCCAAAACTAAAAAAGCCCCGGTAATGGGACATTAGAATACGGTAACCCTGTATATTATTAGATTAGACAGCTTAATGGTGAGGTTTGAAACATCTACGGAAAAATTAAAATACATTAATTAATTCCACTTGCAAGATTTATTGTAACGCCCGGGTTTCAAAACTTTGTGTCATCTTCAGGACCTTTTAATTCCTCCGTAATGTATAGCTTCCACAAAGTTAAGCGTACAACCGTTTCCTTTTTTAATATATTTTATTCGAGCGATGAAAGATTGCTGTTAATGAGACGAGGAAGATAGGCTGTACGGTAGAATCATCTTCTTCTAGGTCTTCCTCTAGGTCTTCCTCTACTCAAGGAGGTTCCGCCGCGACTGTGTGAGTCAAAACGAATACTAAATTCCACATTTTTTATATTTTGTCACAAAAAAAATCCTACTTTCACTGATGCAATGCGTTCCCTATAGAAACCCAAAAGTAAGGAACAAGATATGCAGATTATTCCACGAATGTATTTTAAATGAGCACTTTTTTCCAGCCATAAGAGCCGACTGCAGCGCCATTTCCTACGAATTACCGCATTTTGACTTCAATTACGGCATTAATTCTTCAATAACTAGAAAAATAAGGTGGTAAGATGCCTGTATTTTATTTTTATTCAATTTCTACGGATTATTTCCTTCTTATAAATAGTTTTCCGCGAAAATGGCATTTATATATTATGGAAAAATACAATTTTCCCCGTGTTTCTCTCATTCCCCCATTGAACACCATGTAATTTCAAGTTCAATTATAGAATAAAATAGCGTGGAAAGGTATTATTTTGTTGTTCATATCAAATAGAGGACAAGTTTTCTACAAGTAGACAGAATACGAATAAAATGCCATTTAAGTCATTTTACGGTGGAACCACCTGAAAGAACCTTTCCCATGCCTGTTTCACTTCTTGACACTGCCATGTCACTCGGTATGTATTCGATATGATATCTGTACTAGATAAACTCATGAATACACGCTCAGTACCTTATCCTAAAGGACTTAAGAATATTTTCCCGGATGGAGCCTGGTTTTCTCTTACGACATCCCGAACTCATCTCCGTTTTAGCAGTTCAACAGTATTTAATTTAAATGGTTACCAGTGACAACTGAAAAATACCACGAGGAGGAAACAACATTTACCTACCGGAGATAAGTTAATTTTAACAACACATTATGTATAAAAAAACACCTAATACAAAAAAAGTAAAACCAACTCAGCCAATCAGGTCGCCGTAAAGTTATACGAATATGAAATAATAAGATAATAACAATAAGATAATTTCGGTAAGTTTCTTTTGGTTTTCTGAGATTAAACTAAACTTTTTTAGCAACAGTTTCGCCGTGCTATTCTGCCGGCTTCGTCAGGCATTCTAAATCAAGGATGAAAAATAAATAATCAAACTTAAGCGCTTATTATGTACAGCATGATTAATTAATACTTTAGTTTTTCAAAAGTCTTTTCCTCGTATAAGGAAGTTTGTAGCCATCTTCTCTGTTTAGGTTGTTTGGTCTTTTTTCTATTTCAATGGCTTCCCTGATGATCCGTGGATAGTAGCTAATTTCTTTACATAAAACTTTCGCCCTTTTGAAATAAGCAGGGTATGAAATAAGCTGGGTGAATTTCCCTATTTTCATTTTTTTTGGAAACGAAAATTTCTGCAGTACTTTTTCCTTTGATAAAAGGTATTTTCAGTGTAATAACAGTCTTATTAACCCCAAAAGGAATGTGATAAATTTATCTACACCTAGAATAATATGATTTTGACGCCGCACTGGATACACCACTAGTTCGGACAGGAAAGATAAAATAAGAGAAATACATTGTCGAACGGATAGGTACGAATATTTGTTGTTTCCAAGCACCATTGTTGACCATAATAAAAACATAGATTCACTGAAAACACTGCCGAAATACATTTCACCTTTTCACCTCCCTATAACATCCTCCTTTAAACCTTTAAACGGCTGGTGTCCTAACACCCCCTGCCACACGCCCATGCGGCGTAGTAAGTAGATGTAGAATATACATACTCTGCAAGCCACCTCAAGGGTGTGTGGCAGGGGGGCAGGTAAACTATTTATATGAAAATTATTATCTGTTTGTGATAATAGTTTGCCCCTGCAATTTTTCCTATTCGGCAACCGTAAAGCCATTTCATTTCGCATTTGATTCAATGAAAGGTCTTTAAAAGTTGTTTTTATTCTTAGTTTTTAGTGAACATCTAGAGTCTAACGCGAAGCTTTGTAGCAAATTTCATTGCAATACGTTTAGTGGTTGCAGAGATATCATGTTATGGAGCATTTGACTTTTACATACCTAAATGTTTAGATGTGGATCACTCTTTTCGTCATTTAAGGCTCATCCTCCAAGGCTTCATATAATACTACACGCTTATTCCTGTTCCATCGTTGAGCCCTTGGGGGAGTTAGCGAGCCACATTTGAACAGCATCGCACACCTGCAAGTGGCAGTGCTCGAATTTGCCGTGCGCGTGGCGCCACGAACGCTTCCCGACCTCGTTGAAGGATTCTCGAGAAATCTCTTCATCCCAGCGCGCGGTGGAATCGGATAATATCTAATAATATCCAAGAGGTGTGGCTTCTGTTCTCCGATCCGCATTATCGGAGCATGGTTCTTGTTTGCTACGGAAAAGAGACGTAAAAATTTCACGAGTCCCTCGTGGGATGGGAGACTAACACAACTGTCTCCATCGTGGTGAATCTCATTCATGCATAATTAGGTCAGAATTGAGCTGAATACTTAAAGATCCTCCACTTCGTTTATGCAATTGAGTGGGAGGGATTGCGAGCTCGTGTCTCTCAGAAAACGAGAAAATTGAAGCACAGGTAGGCTGTGCTGCTATCCACCCATTGACATGTGCGATGACTTCATTAGTCACCAGGCAGGCAGGCGGAGGGCAGCTAATCCTTGACCCTATTCATAAAATGCCCTCCTCATCGGATCGCAGCGACTTACCATAGAGAGAAAGGCGTTAAATTCATGCAATCGCGCTGGATTCATTCAGCCGTCCATCTACCTCTCCTACATTTCTTATTGGAATCAAAAGCATTAATTAGCTGTCAGTCTTTGTTGAGAATTTAAAATTCAGTTTCAAAATGGCCGGGTAAACATTTTCTCATGTTTCTCAGTATCCGTGTTTTCTCTCAACAGTAAACGCTCATGCCAACCAACCAACCGTCAACCAAGTAGTAATTAACAACCGAAATATACATGGTTGTTAAGCTATTTGTAATAATGGTTAAATTTCATGGTCAGGCAAATATGAGCATTAAAGTGATGGTCTTGTGAAATGAATGGACGTTGATAAACAGTCCAATGCTAAAATTGTATTAGGCCATACCTTCACCAATGTTTAAGATAGGCATCAGTTTTTAAACTACAATTCTATTGTCTTTGACAGTATCCATTTCTGATTATCGTTGTGAATGTATCTTGATCAGCTAATATTATATTGTCACCTGCTGTTCGATAGCAAAAAGTTGTTGCAAATACCTACACAGATCAAAGATTTGGCTAATGTGAATCGTTAATGAGATGAAGTATATATTTTATGTCAATTTTTAAGTATTCTGAATACATAAGAAGCTGTCAGAGCCAAAGGGAATATCTTATACATAATGCGCATAGTTTGACTACATGGATCTGTCACTTAATTTATAAGTAGCCATTTTTATAATTCGTCTACCATTTAAAACTCATTTATTAGGATGTATGTAAATATCATTGGACTGACCACTCCGCGAATACCTCTATATACTTTCTCATTAAATTAGCTGTTTACAAACGCATCTGCAAAACATTTAAAATTAAATATATTCTATTTCCTTAGCCACAGAAATGAAAATAAATGTGAAGATTTTTGCACGACTTACTATATGGTACACAATTCTACTCTAAACTCTAAAAACTACATTACTTTAGATATGTCATTCGTGGTTGGCAATTTCATATACCAATAATAAACCTATCATCTAGGAATGATTATTCACCTTGATGAAAAGATAAGTATGAATCAAATAAGAAACCACTATCATCCTTGAATATTTGTATAAAACGAAAGTCACATTAATTCCTCCTACTATTCCGTGAAACACGTAATCCACAACAAACTTAATAGGCGCGTATTAATATTGTGATATTCGCGTAATATAATTTAATCTAATAACTCATGGTTGGACAGGCCCTCGGAAATTGACTAACCTTTAGTTAAAAAAAACACTTTAAGGTCTGCATGCGGCAACATTGTATTATTTCTCCAAGTTTTTCTGAGTGTTTACGAAAATTAAGCGATTCGTACTCGAAGGAAACAATCCAAGGAGAGAATGTATATGTTGTAACTGAGCGAATAGGATTGAAGTAAGTGGACTCTAAATGTAATATTATTAATATATTATCAACAATTTCTCTTGGATAGCATCACAAAGCGACTAATATGCCTCTCTCGTATCTTCGAAGTCCGAATGTTTTTGTTATTGTACTATATCGTACTCTTCTGTTTATCCCGGAGGCATAGTATTGGTGGAAATTGATGACGTGAAGGGCATGTCGTCATAATCGCGCGGATTAAGCCGAAGCTTATCACGGCCGGTATCATGTAGAACAAGAATATGCAGCGAACGCAACCTCGGTTTTGCTGGCCGGAATAAATACGCTATCCCGACAACAACCAGAATAGATGCAAAGCGGCAAATCATTGTTGTATGTTAATGCACATGTAGTACATGCGATTCGTTGCCTGCGCTTATGCAATGCTTGTTGTAAAAGCCCCTAATTCATCGCGTACAACTGGACGAACACAGTAAATAAGCAGACGACAGCAGCAGACGTCCGCCCACTCACCTCCTGCGCAGTGTGATCGGCCAACCCGCAACCTGCAATCGCCACCGTAACAGCCGCCGCAACACTTTAAGTGTGATACGGCCTTTACAACCGCCTAAGTGTGTTTATTCATTTCTGATTGTTGATTTAGAAAGCCTGACGAAGCCGGCAGAATTAGGGTGACCAACTATTTTTGAATAAAATAAGGGAGATTTATATATTCTTGACCAAAAATAAGGGAGATTTAGAACACGGCAAAATTTCACAAAAAAAAAAGAAAAAAGCAATGCAATGTTTGTAAAAACATTAGACAGTTCAGGTCCAATCCAGGAATATACACTTTCCCATTTCGAAAGATATGTACACATATACTTAATTTTATGTTTTGGTGGCGTTGTAGCTTCGTCATCACTGCCCATTGTTGTATTAAAAACTCTTTCCCATATACGGCTCACAATTGATGTAGAGTAAAACCATTGAAACTAAATGACACCAAAGCACCACCAGCTGAGCAACACAAAGAACGAAAGAAAGAAAGGTTTAACAGATAAGGACATTTAAACTCACTGGTTGGTCATTTCTAAACGAGATAATCGATAGAAAAAACTCGATATAGAATCATTTGCGTCTGCTCTCGAACGTTTAAACGAATTTCGACCGCGTGCGCAAAATTTGAATGATTGAAACTGAATGATTTTGCTTGACGAAAAAATACGGAAGAAATAAACCCAAAGATACAGAAAGTACGGGAGACGGGAGATCGTGAAATAAGAGGGTCAAATACGGGAGATCCCGGGAAATACGGGAGAGTTGGTCACCCTAGGCAGAATAGCACGGCGAAACTGTTGCTCAAAAAGTATAATTATATCGCAGGAATCCAAAAGAAACTTACCAAAAATATCATGTTGACAGTTTAAAGAAAATAAATTTTTTTTTACATCATTAAAGCGGAAGAAATTACATGAAGGTGAGCTTTATGGTGCAAAAAAAGCCAAATAAAATTATCTTCGTTCCAATTTAGTTCTTCGGTCGCCTCCTTCTCATGAGCGCACTGGGAAATATTTAAACTTCGTCGAGGTGCTTAGTACCTCATTTCAAGGCTCGTGCAATAAAAGACATCCTGGGCTTGAGTTACAATGAAATCATAGAAGTCTCAATAAAGTATTCGATTTTCTAAATTATGGGACGTTTGCAAAAATAAAAACGGCAATGAAAAAGTAATTTTACAGGAATCTCAGAGGCCATATATGATGATTTTAATTCCATTCCATTATTTAGGGAATGGAAATTGGTAAAATGTATTTTAATCATAATTTACATGTAAATGTATTTTAATGTAGGCAAAAATTTTATTGATTTTATTTACAAAAATGTTATTGATTTATTTATGCAACAACGCATTGGTTGTTGCATAAAACGGTTTTATGTAAATAGAACCTGTCCTATTCCGTAAAACAAGGTTTTATAAATCTAGGTTTTATAAAACGGTTTGGTGGTGCTACTGGCTCGCACAACTTTACGACAACTGAGGGATTAACCTTCAGAATCTTTGTCAAGTCAAATTAGTTTTTCATTGCTAACTTTTATCCTTATGGTGTACGGAGGGCAATGACAGATCACCTGCCAGTCATTGTAACTATTTTCTACGTTTATACTTCTCCCAGATATGAGTAAATTCAATGAGAAACTCATTACACTCCTACGAGATTGGAACCCAGACCGGGGGCGAATGGGGATGTGTTATGAACCGTTCGAGATAATCCCTATCAAGTAACTAAGGAGTCACGTGGTACAGTCACGATGAGTTCGAGAATTTGAGTACATATTTAAACCATATGTATTGAAAATCTCACGCAGTCTTCCCGATCGTGTTTTTTTTTGATGGAGAGTCGAATATCTCGATTACATTCGCAATAATCAACATGTCATAAGGCGGCTTTACACATGGAAGTTACTTCCATGACAGTAGCCTTGCAAGTCGCTTGTTAGTGGTACTTCGACGTGTAAGCACGTACTTTCCATGGCAGTAGGGGTCGATAGCGGAACTAATCGACCGCGGTTCGCACTTGCAAGGGAAATAGACTGGCTTCTATTTTGCCTGCCCAGTAGCATTTCGATTCAGCGATAGTATTGCAAAACATCCGGTGAAATATTGTGCCTGGTTCATTTCAGTTGAAAAACCACATTTATATCAAAAAAAGAATTTTCATAAGATTGAAATTTAACAATGCTGAAGTACTAAATTAGTTATCAAAATGTTAATATAAATTAATATTTGAAAAACAAGTTTGAGTTGTCATAGAGAGAAAATTTGTTTACATAAACAAAGGAGTTGATTTGATTAGTTTAGAATAATAAAACTCAACAGGTAATTATGCATGTAGATGAAAACAAAATATTTCGCATAATTTATTACATCATGAAGTCAACAAAGATATAATCAACAAATATTTAACCCAAAATGAACTATAGAAATGAGTATAATTAAACTGTTTTACAATTATATGCTAACATTTCCGTATTAATATACAATTTTAGTGCCTGCAGGGTTTTTATAAAATGATTCATTGGTCGTTTACCTCCTTTTCGCCTCATTAGTTCTGATATTCATTTATTTCCGGATAAGCCGGAAGTAATGTGTAAGCAGGGCTATGCCCTGCAAGTAGCGATAAAAATCGATACTTCCTAGCACTCGCTACTTCCATAGAGGTCCACTTCCATGTGAAAAGCCGCCTATACGCTCAATACATCCGAATGTTTAAAAAACAACCGAATCGCTAAATTTCGTTGATGTACCACGTGACTCCCAAGTTACGTGATCGAAATAATCTCGAGTGTTTTCATACACTGCCCTCCAGGTGGCCACAATCGCGTTATGCACCCACCCACACACACTCTAGGGTTCAGACCCTTTCCTTGAGTACTCTAGGGTTACACGGCACATTAGAATGTACAAGAAAATGTCTGAATGTCAGAATGAACGCGAAAATTCACCGTGTAACCACACCAAAATGTACGATTGTATGAATGTCTGAACAGAAAATAGAACCGGTTCTAATTTCGTTCAGTTGACCTCATTACAGAGACACCTGGTCGCAGACGACGCAAATGACACATTCACATTTTCACAAGCCAATTGAGAAGTAAATGTGTCGTTTCCATGGCAAAAAAAATTGGTTTAAATAACGCACCTACGGTTTAAAATGAGGAAAAACAAACGAAAACGCATAATGCGCATCTAAAAATGTACGAAAATCTGTCCGAAAAAATGTACCGTCTAGCGGACCACCTTATTCATTGATCTTGTCCATGAGAATGTACAAGAATCTGTACATGAAACCATTCACAAAAATGTACAGAAACGTGTACATTCTCATGTACCGTGTAACCAGGCCTTAATAATATCGTCTCTCTCTCTATTTCTCTCTCTCTCATTGAAACGCTTCTCTTCCCATTGGTGGACTACTGCTGCTCTCTGGTCATTTGCGACATTTCAAGGGAAATTAACCTCAAGCTTCAGAGACTAGTCAATATAGGGAAAAAGGTATGTCTTCGGCCTTATACGGGGTATGCGCATCACACCTTACAGGCGGGAATTGGGTTGGTTCACGGTAAAGGAGCGTAGGCAATACTTTGCCGCCTGCCTCGTGTATAAAATACTATACACTGGGCTACCAAACTACTTAGCTAGTTATTTATCTGTTTATCACAGCACCAGACCTGTGAGGGGTGAGATCCCGCCCCTGGCGATACCTCGCCGCTCCACGGAGTCGCTTCGTAACTCCTTCCACATTAGCTCATCTTACTTGTGGAATACACTACCATCTCGTGTGAGAAACGCTCCCTCATTTACAACATTCGAGACTCGATTGCGATTACAAATTAACACCATAGAACCCTAAATTCTGTCTACAAATATTTTTTATGTATTTTATGTATTTATTGATAATGTACTTTGTATTTTATTTATTCATTACCAGAAATAACTACTCAAAGATTTATTGTACAATATAATGTACGAAAGTAAAAAGTATCTGTCTATCTCTTTCCTCCTCCGCCCCTTCCTCGCCGGCGACGGCCGCCTTCAAGAAGCAGGCAGCCGTCTTCAACGGAGAGAGAAAGAAAGAGAGGGTGTGCGATGCAGAAAAAATAAAAACAAAAAGGGAAAGAGCAGAGGGCGGCGGAGCGCAACAACTCCTCTTTCGCACGTGCAAACAATTGCCGCTCGAAAAGGCGAGGACGGACTCCCCGAGTCCACTCCTGCCACCACATACAAGACGTAATATCGCTATTAACGCCCCCTATCCACCCACATGAGTGTATTTTCACGCGCACATTACGAGAGCAGGGAGAGAGGGGAGGGGGGAGTCGGGAGAGGGGGGGGGAGTCGGGAGAGGGGGGGGAGTCGGGAGAGAGGGGGGAGGGGAGGGGGCGAAGAAGGCGAGAGTAAACAACAAGACTGTGGCAAAGCGAGATATATATATATGCTCCTCCCCCATAACCTACACCTCTCACCCCTTATCTCTTTCCAAAACTCGAAGAAAACCTTTCTTCTTTCTCTCCTTAAAGGTAAACGAAGCGCACGGGAACTGAAGTACCAGCAAATCCGGAAAAATATTATCGGTGCTCTAGCGTGCGTGGAAGATGTTTTCATCAGAGCTCAAACCCATTTTGGAAACGCGACTCTATTGTACCGTCGCAATATTGTCGAAAATGTTTGCGTATATTGTTCCAATTTGAGACTTTTTCGAAGACTGCAAACAATAATATGATATAATCCAAAAGAAAGTTGGCTAACCTACAGTTTTTTATTCACAGATTAACTCCATTGGACCTGAAAATGATTTGAAATTTTTGATCAAATTTCGGCCTTCATTTGTCATCGCGGATGGCCAACGGTAACGATTTTCTCGCAGAAGAATAATCATCTCACTCATTTTTTTCCTCGCTCTGTCACTACACGTACGAGGCATCCCAGGAGGTAGCGCGCAAGATACTTGAGTATACTCGTCGAGTTTAGCATAGACGACTGGTTTAGAGGGTAGGTATAAATAGTTGGTCGTTAGAATATCCATAACGAAAATCAGTTATTTCGAGTAAGTCATATATAGTGAGGTCAACGGTTCTGTGTTGCCTGAAAGTGATTTTGAATACAGCAGTTTATAACATACCCGAAACTCAGAAACGATAACTATGAAGCAATAGTCGTTGCAGTAGTCAATGCCGTCGCTTGAAAAAAATAAGGGGCCCGATTCCGATCTTCCACCAGTCATTGACTGGTGGAAAATTCCACCATTCGTTCATTGAACGACTCTTGATCCGTTCAATGAACGGCTCAATGACCCCCTCTGGAGAGCCGAACGTCACAAACTTATGCCAATTCCCAACTTACCTCGAAAACGCGAACAAAACAATGTCTACCTTCCGCACGCTTACCTACTTCCGTCGGAAAGATTCCACCACGACACTTGCGCTGTTCCACCAAGTGGATGACGGATAGAAGGGAAGCTTGACTTTCCACCAGTCATTGAACGATGAACGATGTAGTGAACGACTCTATGGTGGAAGGTGGAACATGATGACGTAGTGTCGGAAAGTCATGACGTTTTGGTGGAAACTAATGACGTTTTGGTGGAAAAGTTGAACAACGGGAAAGCATCAGAATAAGGCCCAAGATCCCAGAATTTCACCATCTAATTCATATTACGGAGTGTAAACGTCATTATTAGCACTGAAAGTTGGCTGACTGGCGATATTTCTGATTGTGAAATATTTCAGAAATCCGTCAGCATTTACAGAAAAGATAGGTCCTACCGAACCGGAGGTGGAGTACTTATAGCCGTAAATAATACAATTGTTAGTCAAAGCGGAAATCGTCCCAGAGACCGGCCTAAGAATCCGTCTGGTGCTCAATTAGATGCCCTAAAATCAAAAACAATATTTGTGTGCGCATACTACAGGCCACCTAACACCGACGTCACTTCAATTGTAGAACTCGAAACACAAATAAATAGCATCACATCCAGGAAGGCCGACGGAAATTTAATATTAGGAGGGGATTTCAAATCCCCCCTCTACTGATTGGAGAACTTACGGTTACATACCAGGCAGAAGAGACAAACTTATCCGCGAGTCCCTGCTGTACACGTTCTTATCATATGCCCTACATCAGATAGCTACGACGCCTAACAGAGGGGACAATATTCATCTACATACTACCCCGGAAACCGCCTCAATAGGCGTGTGGCGGGGGGTGTTAGGACACCAGCCGTTAACATATAAAAAGGAAACGCTCTAATGAAATTACGACTAGCATTTATTGAAGTCCCTTATTGTTCGGGGGAAAAACGAATTCCCATACCTATCCGTTCGGCAAATATCTCTCTTAATTTATCGTTTCTGTCGGACCTGGAAATATAGTGGGGTTCTAATATGATGTTCTCCGTGTCGCTCTTAAAGATATCTATTCTCAATTGCTCAAGCAATCTAAGCCTAGCGCGCAGCCTCCGAGTCTCTAGCGGCTCCCAGCCTAATTCGTTTAACAACTGCGTGACGCTGTCTGTACGTCCCTAGCAGTTTTTGACGAATCGCGCAGCTTTCCTTTGTATTTTATTAAGTTCCCGGATTAAGTCTTTCTGCACCGGATCCCATATGCTCGCTGCATATTCAAGGTGTGACCGGACGAGTGCGAAATAGCACCTCTCTTTTACTTTTTCATCTGAAAATCTTCCCACAATACGCTTGACGAATCCTAGCTTCTTTAGAGCTCTGCCACAGATATTTCTTATATTCTTGATTTACTGGCAACAAATATATTTCACCACAAGTAATTAAAGTTGACACTGTTGAGGATGTAATCCCTACACACTGTCACTGCATCAGTGACCAATAGAGTGGTTACCGCAAAGTTCTATTTGAATATCATTAAAAGTTTTAAACAAGGAAGAAAGTTCTACATTTAAAAAAAAGCTGATTTCAATGCGTTCAAGAGTCGTATTAAAAATGTTTCTTCTTGACTTCCAAGAATCAAGCGTAAAGTTAGACACGGAGGGTAGTTGGATAGCTTTTATTTCGATCGTACATTCGGGGACCAGAAAATATATTCCAAGTAAAGTAAAAAAAAACAGGGCAGCGAACCAAGATGGTACAATGCGGAAGTGAGAAAATCGTCTTAGACGAAGGAGAGTAAGCCACGCCGAGATGAAAAAACTCCGAACGGATTTGTTCACTATTGATCGCAATCCAATAATTGAAAAATATAAATTGTGTAAAGCTGCTAACAATGAAGCGTTTCAGAATACATTCTTGGATTTTAAAACAAAGAAACAAGTAGAGGAGTTACAGGATAACCCAAAAGCATTTGGTTATTCGTAAGGGAAATTCAAGGCAATAGATCAACCGTAAAAATACTACGAAACGAAAATGGCGAAGTATTAACAAACCCTTAGGACAAAGCTTATTTATAATAATCCTACTTACAAAGTGAGTTCACCGAGTCATCAAATATTAAATCCGTCACGGTAAATGATAATTTCCAACAAAAGATGCTGCCTATCGATATTTGCACTCAAAGAATAGGATACTTATTAAAATCTCTGGTTAAAAATACTCTGTCTGTTACCCTATAGAGTAGAAGTAGTTATATATTTAAATTGAAATCCTTGAATATCTATGTACTTAAAACAGAGTGTTATTAATATTTTGTCTTTATCACAAATCAGTAGATATGAATAACCCTAGTCGAACTGAAACTGAGAATAAAAATGTCATTTTTTTTGAGTTAGAACTATAAATATTCATATATTTATGAAGTTTTACATTGTCAGTTCAGTTCGACAAATTCACAATGTTACCTTTGTTCCATAATGATATCGTGAATATTCGTGTACTTGAAGCAGAGTGTTATAATTATCACTATTTTGTCTTCTCATTAACTTGCATGGAAACTGAGTATTATGTACTTATATTCCGAGCCGGAAATGTGAATAATTATGTATTTTATATCAAGTTTTTGTATACTAATAAGGTCAAATTCGTTTTAAATTTAAATCATGAATAATTGTATACCTATAGCTTACATTGTATTTAAGGTCTAAAATGCCAACATTGGTCTACGACAATAAACGTTTATTTATTTTTTATTTATTTATTTAAATAAACCGTCAGGCCCTGAAGAAATTCCAGCTCACGTGTCTAGAAGATTGGCTTGTGAAATATCACCCTACTTTCGGAAAATATTTAGTAAATCCATCGACGAACACATAGTACCCAAGAACTGGACAACTGCTTATGTCACGCCCATATTAAAAAGTGGTGATAAGGATCAGCCTTTGAATTACCGACCGATATCCCTCTCATATATCTTGTGCAAAGTCCTTGAACATATAATTGTAAGTTGAATTATGAGACACCTTGATATGCAGAACTTGTTAACAAAAACGCAACATGGATACAGACAGTAAAGACATTTCGAAACTCAATTAGCATTTTTTGCCCACGATACTAACAATAAGTAAGACTAGAGTGAAGATAATGTTCCAGTTGACGCTATTTATCTTGACGTAAAAAAATAAATTTGATATAATTTCCCATAGAAAGTTACCTATGAAATAAAAATCTCAAGGGTTGGACGACGACGCAATTTCCTGGGTTAGACAATTATTATTAAGCAATCGCTTACAAACGGTTGTATTAGACGGTCCCATCTATAATGAAATAAAACTCAATGGGTGTCCCGCAGGGAAGTGTCATAGGCCCAATTCTGTTCCTTGTATATATTAACGATGTCGGTGAAGTAGTTGACAGCAAGCTTCGATTATTTGCTGACGACGCAGTAGTGTATAGAGGCATTCGTAGCCTCAATGATAAGCAGGCGCTAACGAAGGACCTCGAGGCAATGCAGGAGTGGTGCGATGCGTGGCAGAAAGAATAAAATTTGAAAAAAATGTGTTGTAATGAATTTTTGAAAAAGGAAAAAATCTCCTCATTAGGTAGACAGTAGATCCAATTAGAGACTGCAGAATCGGTTAAACAACTCGGAGTTAAACTGACTAATGATCTCTCGTGGAGTAAATATGTTCGAGAAATTGCTCCCTTATTGGATCCCACTTGGAATACGCTGCTAGTATTTGGGATCCTTACGAGATAGGCTTGGATACTTAGTCAGAACGCGTGCAGCGAAGATCGGCAAGATACGTTAAAGACCGCTATGATAATCTCGTTAGTGTTACTGACCTTTTGCAGCAACTGGGATGGGAAACGCTTTCAGACCGTCGATTAAAATTTAGACTCAATCTATTATGTAAGTTCCAAATCGGTCTATTCTCTGAGGACGTTGATAATATTTTACGATATCCGACATATTACGATAGATTAGATCACGAGAATAAAATTAGGGAACTAGACTGCAAAACGGACAGATTTAAAATGTTATTTTTCCCACGAACGATAAGGGACCATAACAGCTGCCAATGAGACTTTTATCTAGGTTTGTAGATAGGTAGTGTAGCTAGTTAGTTTATTTACTCCCTAACACTTATATCCTTATCTATTACCTAGTACTGACAGCACGCAGTGCATGTGTGCGGTTTATTTACTGTATCTCTGTGTTTTGTGTTGTTGTAAAAAGCATTATTACATTGGTAGCATGGCAATTGTTTAAGGGATATTCGCGAAATTTCGCCTCCTGATCAGCACGTTTTTGCTAATTAATCATTACCCGTAGTTACATTAACCTTCATAGGTTATAGTTTAATGGATGTTGGTTTAATAACTCACTCCCTGCCACAAGCCCTTAAAGTGGTTTGCAGGTTATTTTGTAGATTTAGATGTAAATGTAGAAAGTTGAGCAATGCAACCGCGTAGGCAGTACGTTAGAGGAAGATGGGCATAGAAGGCAAACGCATTAGAAGGAGAATAGCGCTAGAGAAAGAACCGTTCGGCAATAAGGATGGAGACGATGACGGGGACATTTTGTAGGGATGTAAAGAAGCTTGCGAAGATTTGTATTATGGAGTGAAGTAGCGCCGCGGCATTTAAACATTTTTTATCAATACATACACTTCTCAGCTTTGTAACGACATAATATTTTTAAAGATATCTTTAATTGTAACTTCGATTCACGATTTTGATGAGCAATATACATGATTCCGATTCTTCGTCATACATAATTCGGTCGGAAAAATGTAATTTTCATAATGTTTTTGCAATAAGGCTGGCAAAAACATTTTTTATTTAGATACACTTCTTAGCTTTGTATCGACACATGATTTTCAAAGATATCTTGAAACTGGACGGAGATTGACGATTATGAACGTTATACAACGTAATTCATTTCATCTTGTTCTTGACATTGTGCAGCGCAACTATTAGCACGTCGCGCGACCCGAGACATTGAAATCGATTTGTGGCTAAACTATTCACTGCATGTAAAAAAACACAAAAACGCTTTTTTGCTATATTTCTCTCGAAGATTACAAATCTGTTTTTTAAATTTTTCTAACTTGAATACTACCACAATTATTTAATTTAATAATAAAAAATTGTTTATAACGAAAAAATAAACATAATATTTCGACTTGGTTAAATCTTATTATCAATGAATATGATAAAAAATAGTAATTTGTAATTTTTTTTATTGAACATTTATTTTTCGCTGATTTATTTTAGTCTAATAAAATAATTGGAAAAAATTACGGCATCCGCACACATTCTGCAGACTTTCATTGCTATTTTTCATTTGATAAATATTTTTCCTCTTTACCTTAGGATTTTAGCTTTCAAATAAAAAAACATTTACGTTAATATCTCAATTCATTCAAAAGTTCTACGATTTTGAAAGTGAGCACTACCTCCGTACCCCACTGTGCGCCTTATGGCTCATAAACGTGGACTCTTGAGAAATGAAGATGATAATATGCTGTATAGGCGTTTGAGATGTGGGTTGTGGAAGAGTATGGGAAAAGTGGATAGGTGGATGGAAAGAAAGACAAACGAGGAAGTGCTTCGTGTGGCGGATGAGGAGAGTAAACTTCTAAGAGGAGATTGGGAGAGGGGGCGGGAGGAAGTTGGAAGAAGTTGGAATTGAGGGGCGAAGGGTTGCTGAAGATCGTGCAGGAGGCAAGGAAGTTGGGTGAGTGGCGGGAAGGGTAGAATTATCACCCGGTCCCGAGGTGAGTGCGAGACTCACCCCTAACCGCCGTCAATGAACATAAGTGGCGCAAAATGTCATGAGAATGTCTTGGGCGTCGTGAATGTGGTGTTTGCGAGAAGGAGAAACTTAGAACAATACCGTACCATTGGGAAAAACAGACAACTAAGAGTTAGGGCTTGAGATCATTGAAAACTACTAGGTATATAAAGTAATTAATTATGAGACTCTGCCATACCAAGGCACAATAAAAGAGGCGATTGACAGAGGAAAACATGATTTTTTTCATGTTCAATAGGTTTTATTTTACATTTAATTTTTTAGCTCATTTTTTAACATTTTTTTATATATATATTTTAACTGTTTTTTTTAACGGGAAGGGTAGGAGGGGAATAGGTTTTTTGGACGGAAAAAAGAGAGGTAGGGCGTGTACTGAGATGAAGAAAGAAATTGTGTAGGTAGATAGAGGTCTGCATCTGTAAAAAAAAACTTGGTATTTTTCCTCTCTTCCATTTAAACGTTCCTTAACCGGTTTATTACCCTAATATTAATAATTTACAAACCAATGCATCTTATTTCGGTGAGGTAAGTTTTACAGTGCAACAGAAGTAATTAGCAGAGCTTGAGAGTGTATGTAGACGGATAGGCTATCGGGGATCGAAGTCGTGGCCTCCTATCCGGGAGACCGAATTCCGGAAATGGTGGAGATTATTAGGAGAATCCTTATCCCTGTTTGGGTGCAATGTGGAGAGCACTTCAAGTTCAGTGCTCCACCCGTCAGATGGGACGTTAAACTGAGCATCCCTGGACACCTTTGGTGAAGAATGGGCTAATGCTGGTGCCGGGTTTCTCTTCACCTAACCACTATTATCCCAACAACCATCACTCTATTATGGCACAAAGAACCCCAACTATTGGTCGTCTCTACCAAAATAACTAACCCACCACATTGGGCTTGCATTTGATACCTATGACATCTTTTAGGAGACGAACCAAATCTAACGGGGACTAAAGAATTTTTGAGCAGTCACTTTAGTATTTACTGTTGCTTCTTTTAGGGTATGATCCCTATTCCAACCCTGTTGAAATGCGTCGGCCGTCCACCGCAATATGCAAATACCTGGAAAAGGCTATGGAAAAGTGTACCATGGTCATAGGTATTCTGCTATACTATACGGTAACTCCTTTGACAGTCCTGCCTACTATTTCTTCCATTAAAGGGATTATATTGATGGAGGCAGGCGCTAATTTGTGGAATGCTATGCTTGATGTAAACAAGTCATATTCTACAATTCCACTTAAAAATTCTTTATTTCACCGTCCATAGCGTCATTTTCAAGGAAACATTGGCAAGCAAAAAGCTTTCCAAGTGCCTTTTTTATGCCATGGATGAGGATCGAAGGAAAGAAGGGGTGTGAGGGTTTAAGAGTTCGTGGAGGGGAAGGAGTTTTCTAAGGAATTGTAGGGATGAGTAGAAGGGAGGGAAGGAAAAACAAGGATGATCATTTTCAGGGTCAAGTGATGACGTATGCGGAAAGTGTGAGTTTTATGAGATTTGAACGGATCATGGAGGGGGAAACATGTCCGAATGTAAAACAGAAAAAAAACTGCAAAAAGTTTAATTCCGTCAAATTGGTTTAAGTAGACATATTTGATGAGAGTGACCGTCCAGTGATTTCGAAAATTTATTTTTATATGGGATGAATATTTCGCGGCGAGTCAAGCGCTAGTCAGCGGCACTGAGCGGCCTGACGTCATGATTCCTAAAGAAATGTTCTCATTGACTGAGTTCCGCCGCTGTGCCTCAACCTCCGAGCTATGAAGCCTCCCTCTCTCACCAGGGAGGTAAGAGGGTGAATGAGTGCATACTTTTGTGGTGTCGGGAATTGCAAACACAAAAAAACGCGTGTTCCTTCTAACATGGTGGTCCATTTGTTCTCCCTGTAAACAACCAACAATCCGCGTTGGTTGTCAGGAGGGTTCTTCTTATTTATTCCCATATTTTCGCCCTTAAATATTTTTAATACATTGCAAAGAAAGTTAATTAACAAAACAATTAATATGAAAAATACAAAGATAATTTAAACTAAAGATAAAGAAACAAATCATCAAATTACAAAAACATGTGTCGCCACACTTTAATCTATATTCACTTCTACAAGTCACAGAAAGCCGCGACAAGTACGCGTTGCCAAGGGGTTTTGAGTCAAAAGCCGTGAAAAATTATACGATTTTATAAATAAACAAGAGAGAAAGGATTGACGAAATATCCCGCGTGGGAAGATAATCAAATGGGCCTCCACAGTGACTTTCCACAGCACCGCTTAAGATTCCTTGATTTCCGATATGAGTTCTTAAAACATCTCGCTCCAAGACGTCCATTTCGTTCGTATGGCTAGATGAAGTGTGTTTCTTGCAAGTGATGTTTTTTTACAACAGCTTATAAATATTGAGGCTGAATTTCAATAATTTTGCTCTTTCTTCAGTATAATCGACATGCGTTTCTTAAGGTCACTCTTGAAATTGGCTTGATGTTGGATGAACTAACGCCAGGGAATAATTCGCGTGTTTATAAGCATTCCAAGTAACTCCAGGAACTATGGAGTTTCGGCATGTCACAGGGTTAAAAGTTCAAGCTGGGAATAAATCTCAAAATGGAAAAAATAGACATTTTCTTATTTTTTTATGCCGGGGAAGAAAAATGTCGTCTGCATGGAAGGTTAGCAATTATGCGAATGCAGGTGAAATGGCGATCCAGCAGGAATTGCTCACACGAGCGACATAATTCACTCAGAAAGGATATTTTTAACGCAGTAACTTCTTGGGAGAGAATTCATTGCACTTTTGCAAGTACAATGAATTTTCTTCCGACCTCTTCCATTCACAAAGTCTGGCGATAAACTTTTGAAATCAATTGAATTGCTACAGCTATAAATCAAGCCACAGAGAAGAAGAGGCTTGCATTGATCGGATAGTAGAATCCTCGCTGAATTTTTCGAATTATGAATTACTCTGGAAAACAATGAAATTTCTCACCTTGGAAGTTCTTTCACGTTCGCAAGCCAAAAATTGTAGTATTCCGGAGTTTAGTTCAATCTAGCGTCTCTGTGTGCCATTACAACGCACCTACTATCACATATTCGGTTGCCAACTTTATTTATCTAGAATTGAGGACATTTGAGTAAAAAAATGAGAAATTTTGAGGATTCAATTATCTCTAATGTTTAAAATCCATATACAATAGGGTGGGCCGAAAAACACGAAAGTGTCCAAATCGAATCGTAATAGCGCGGAAAAGCTGCTACTCGTCACCCTGATCACAAAGAAAGAAAAATTTTCGAAATCGGACTATGTCTTCCGGTCGCACATCTCGTTCGAAGTTTTGAAAAATCGTAAAAAATATGACTTTTTTAGGGATTTTTTAAAAATAAGTTACAGTGATTGGATTACGTTCAAAATCGGTATGTGGCCTCTTCTAAAGAACCTCTGTCTTAAAAAAATATGTAACACCCCTTATCTCCTTCTTTTAGGGAGAGGGGGAGTCGCTCATTGCGTTCAAATTATCGAAAAATCGTAAAAAAGCGGCTTTTTTCGGAATTTTCTCTTTATGAGTTACAGCAATCGGATTGCGTTCCAAATCGGTATGTGGCCTCTTGTAAAGGTCCTTAGTCTTTTAAGAAAGATATAATTCCCGTTCCCCCTTTTTTTATGGGGGAGGGGAGGGGCATGTATCGTAAAAATGAGTGACCTTACGCCGTACGTGGGCTCGCGAACGTTACCATAGTATTTTGATGCAGCGTCGTTTGGATCGCGAACATTTTCATGAAATGGGCTGCCGACGTTATCCCTCCCTTTCTAGTCAAACATTATATTATCAACGGTTTTTCTATTACTTGCTTAGTATTAAAAGTAGAGGGCATAATAAAAATAGCCCCATATTTTCTATCAATTGTTTTGAATCATTACTTTTTATGTGAATGCGAATGAACATATTATGAACGGTTCGTTCTCGGTGCCATATAAGGTCTTGCCGCAACCAATACTTGTGTACTTTCGAGGGTCTCGTGTACATAACCTATAAAATAATACAGAATATCTAAAACGACGACTGGATAGCCCGTTTCATCGACTACCGGAAATTATTTGTCCCGAGCGGAGTGGGGGTTGCGAGGTGACGTCACAGCGCTGCGCGTGGGGGTATAAATTTGGGCTTGTGTGAGCACGGCACGCGATCAGTTCAATTGTATCTCCGGAACGAGTCGGTCGATTTTAATGATCGACATGTCTACCGAGAGCTGAGAATGTGAGTTAGGCGTTAATAACACAAGAAGTGTAAAATTAACATTGGAAAGTAGAAAATATTAGCTACATTGGACCAATTGTTCATAGGTTAGCCATTTGTACTAATGATTTCGATGAATAAATGTTATGTGTAGCGTAATTTTCTTTCTTTCATTTTCATTCATTCTGACAAACAAAACAAAAGCACCTCCCATTGACGAGAGTAACGAATGTAATTTCGCATTCACGAAATAAACATCCGACGGGAGTGTTTAGAATTCTTCCTGTATTTTTTATTTCGATGTGCATTTTTCTTTCACAAACCAGAGAGACTAACCTAACTCCTTAAGGTGGCTGGAGCGATTTTTTTAAATGTACAGATTTGCGTGAAACTTTGAATACGTGTCCTTATTAGTAATATCTATCGATAAAAGTGAAAAAACTGCATGCTACCGATTTGGTTTCTTGGCAATTCCATGATATTTTAAGAAGAACTCTTATAGCTCACGGCATATATTTTGAAACAATTCGATTACTTATGTAGAGATTTTCACCTAAATGCGAAATAAAAAGTTTCATATTATTATAATAACTGCTAAAAAATTTCAAGGTATCATGTAGAGTAAGAAAATCGTATTTAGACATGATTTTCTCTAAGAAATTTCGAATTTTGCGCCGAAAATCCAAGTCAAAACAATGCTTTAATTAAGACGAAAATTTGAAATCTAACTCTATGGTGATATCTAACGTATAAACAAGTGTACTTGAGTGAAATATTGTCCAAGAATATTTTTTTCGACTTACTTGAAAAGTTATTAGAATGTGCCGTCAACGACTCAAGATCACAGCTCCAGCCACCTTAATTAAGGTGAATTTGTTTATGTATATTTTAGAATACATTATGTTCCTTAGACGGTGTTGGAGTACTCCGAATAGTAAACTGCAATGTCGGCAAAATCAAAACATTCATATGCTTCAAGAGGGCTGTGAAAGCGAGCGTTAGGACAGCGTTGCCAAACCTCCTCGAACGTTGTCAAAGTGCCGAGACTGAACACACACATACGTCCTGTCTATATACACATAACAAGCTAATAAATAAATAAATAATATAAAAAAATTTACGCTGGCGTTCCAGTTTCCCTTACGCTCTTCCAATCTCAACTGTTTTTTTATTGCCTCTCAGTCTTATCTCCCGCCACTTATCTCTGCGTTGTCTCGCCGCGTCTAAAGATCGCATCATCTTCATCGAAGCATGCCGATCGACACATTGTAAATGGGTGCTCTTTCTTAATAGCCACTCTCATGAGCACAGACAGGCATGCAAAATATGTATCTGGAAGATGTGTAAATATGCTGTCAGTTATTTACCTACTGTGTAAACAAAGAATTAACTGTCTCATAATATATACATAATACGCCAGACAAGTCGGAGTGGAGTCACAGACCTAATATTTTTACTTGGGTGTTCAGTACGGTGGAGTGAAAAAAACTTTTTAAAAAATTATAAAATTCACAAAGTTACGCAAAAACGGCAAACTGTACGCTTTAACACGCAGACTAAAAAACCATTTCCAAAAAAAATTTTAAAAATGTAAGGTGTTTTTTATGTGGTTCTCTAGCATTCAGTCACTACCTAAAAATTATTGTAATTTTCTGTACCTACTCATTTAAAAATAAATTTTAAAAATCACCAATTTCATCAAAAACGGCAAACTTTAGGCTTAATGTGCAGACTAAGAACCACTTTAAAAAAATTTGAGTTTTTTTTTTTAGGTCGTTCTCTAGCAATCAGTCACTACCCAAAAATTATTTGCGTTTTCAGTGCCAACTCATTTTAAAATAATTAAAAAATCAGAGAATTCATCAAAAACGGCAACAAAAAAAACTAAAATTTTACCGAAACGTTACGAGGCCTAATACACAACTATTGACGGGTACCCGTTTCCTAAAAGTCTACTTTGAGTATTTTCCACTGCACTCTAGTGTTCAGTAAGAACTCTATCATGTTATGAGAGCTCTCCTAATCTACGCTAGAGCAAGGCAGCTAGGATGTTTCAAATCTACCTACGAAAACTCCCATGTCCAATGCTTCTTCACCAAGTGGTGAAACACCTCAATAACTGGTGATTAAATCCTTTATTTGCAGCCCCCAATATTTTCTCATTCACCTTCGCACGCTTCATTAGTTTTATTTTAATCCTCCTGGGGCGAAGTTCGTATATATCCGATTGAGTAAATTTTCACTTCTGTACTTCGGATAACGTTCACATCCCTATTTCATTCATTCAAGTATTCTACCAGCTGATTGGTAGGTTCTTGGACAGTCCCCATTTTGTATCCCAACCTAATAGAAATTGTCTCGCATTCCCTCCTAAGGATGGCCCGTTATTAGATCCCTCTTCAATTCTTCATATCTTCTACCTCCTCTTATTTCGTCCAGAATTCCTATCCTCTTCCTTCCTCTTCCACGCTTCCCCAGTGTCCTCCCCTCTATCACTCTCTTCAACATGCCCTCTCCTCTCAAAAACCTCCTCCATCCATCTCTTCTGCCTACATCCCTATTATCGGCGCAAAAAAGGTAGAACGCTGAACTTGAAGCATTTGTATGAAATTTCTCCGGAGCTCCATGGAGCCGTGTAATATAAATTTTTAATCCTTGTTTATTTTACTACGAAATGCATTCATTGAAAAGTGTTTGAATGTAAGCGTCTAGCTTTATACGGTCGAAAGAGTGAAGAAAAACACGCGAAAAACTAGGAGAACGGCGAAACAGTCGTCTTCTTCATCTCGTCAAGGCCAAAATATTTTATTGGTGCACTTTATTATTTTTTTTACGAAGAGAACGACGTCTCCGCATTACAAATAATCTTTTAAAATAAAATGTTACCCATTCTTTGATTTTTAAAATGGCCGAGAGCTAGATTTAATTTTCCGCGATGTAGAAAAGTATATCAATATCAACGTTACGTATGCTTTATGGTTAAATATTGCAAATCTTTTCATGTAAGGAAATTTGGATATTGTTCCTCTTACTTAAATTAAACTACAAAGAATAAAATCGCCCTGCGGCAATGCAGACTACCATTTTGCGCAGTTAGTAATGGTGAAACTCCTGGCCGCGCGGGCCTCAAAATCTCTGGTTAGACGTCCGTCGAAAGCTATGTACACAATAGCAAACATGCAAACTATCTGAACACTCAATACCTACAATTAAACTTTAATTTTAATTAGTAGAGGTATTGTATCTATAGCAGTAAACTTACTTTAATGCAACAAGGGGTTAAAATAAATTTGCAATTCCTGCGTAAAGCAAAGAAAATTGTTGCTATTCAACACAGAAAATGGTGAACAGCTGTTTTGGATACTTGACGTATGTCGTGAGTGAAACACGTAATTATTTAGCGTTGTGAAAGGGTTAAGAAGCACAGACCTTTGCCAGGTGTTGCCAAAGAATGCGATTCAATGAATCGCGCCTTTTATAAAGGCCAAGCCCCAATCTAATCATTATTGCATTGTTTACTTAGCTCTGAGGTATCTCCTGCACAAGTTAGATTGATTTTGAGTGAATTTAAAATGCTAAACATCTGAGAAGACCCCGGAAAAATCCTAGATCATAACTATGAGGCAGGTTTTAAGTATATTTTGGCGTGAAATTGGTGTTTTAAAAGGCAAAAATAATATAATACCTACCTACGCTCGTATATTTCAAATTGTGACGGGATACATATCTATAGTTTCGGTTTCTCATCCGAAGGGAGATGCATGCTGTGTGGTGGGGAAAGTGTGGGGGGGGATCCAAGTTGAAAAATAAAATTTATATTTTTCACTCTTCTGCAAGTAACAATAATGGTAAGAGAAAAGCAGTGGTATATTTCCAATACTTTTTAATGAGTACCGACCATGGTCACGGTACATAGTTTCATTTTCAATGTTGTATTCAGGGTTCAATTTTCAGTTTTAACACTATGGACCGGTTTTATAATGTCTGTTTAACGCTAACCAGAAGATGATACACCCTTTAACTTTACCTGCAGGTGGCTGAAAGTACTGGTTACCTATCAGTCTGGTCTTATACAGAAGCTAACCAGAACTTTCATCCACCTCTAGGTAAAGTTAAAGACTATTATCTTCTTGTTAGCGTTAACAAGACATTATAAAACCGGCCCTATGTGTTGAAACCATGGTCACTGAGAATTAAGGTGGCTGGAGCGATTTTTGTTTGTATACAGATTTGCGTGAAACTTTTCATACGTGTCCTTATTAGTAATATCTATCGATAAAAGTGAAAAAACTGCAAGCTACCGATTTGGTTTCCTGGCAATTCAATGATATTTTAACAAGTACTCTTATGGCACACGGCATATATTTTGAAACAATTCGAATACATATGTACATATTTTCTCCTAAATGCGAAATAATACGTTTCATATTATTATAATATCTGCTAACAAATATCAAGGTATCATGCCGAGTAAAAAAAGCGTATTTAGATACGATTTTCTCATAAATTTCGAATTTGGCGCCGAAAATCCAAGTCAAAACAATGCTTTAATTAAGGCGAACATTTGAAATATAACTCTTGCGCCATATACATTACTGCATATATGGTTATTTCCAACGTATTAACAGGTGTACTTGAGTGAAATGTGGTCCAAGAATATTTTTTTCGACTTACTTGAAAAGTTATTAGAATGTGCCGTCAACGACTCACGATTACCCCTCCAGCATCCTAAAAAAAGGAGTTATTCTTTTGCCATTATGGAGAATGAACATTGAGCCAGTAACGCCTTCAAACCGTCAACTATAAATTGTTTTCAGATTATTTTAAGGATGTCGCTCATGGTAAAACAGTGCCTACCCATGTACTACCCGCTAGTGGGGTCAAATGTCAGTGCTCTGCAATGCCCTGAGGCAGGTGAATAGGATCTGGAACACAACTATATCAGCGCTTGGGATGACATGTTGCCTGCAGCCAAACGCGTGTCAGTATCTCTATGAAGGCGTCAATATGCGCCGCATGGGTCGAAATTTTCGTTTCAAAATAGTTATAAAATGGCGCGATTACTTTAAGAAAGATTGTTTTACTTAGAAAAACACACATCTTGAACCGGCTGCACTTTAACCCCTGGCGCTCGGCTACAGCATTTCTAGCTGAAAATGAAATTTATTGAGGAAAGTGTGATTCTTCACCAAATCGATCATTTTTAGCATTAGAATCGTTAAGTCTCTCGATTTCCTAGAATTTGCCCTACTCTACGTTAGAGTAAAGAGTTATCTCGCCGGGGTTGTTTCTCATACGTGCTGTCTAGCAGTCTCAGTGTAGCCAGCCTTTATGCACTAACGGTTTCTCAAACGTAACCATTTATTACCCTTAATTAATTGAATGATAACAGATGGACAAAGAAAATAGATTTCATTGAGAAAATGGCTTCATCCTAATCCATAGTCAACAAAAGTATCCGACGAAATTATAATGCTAGCTTAAAATTATTCGTGGCTCGGGCAAAGTGAAAAACGCTGTTCAAGTGTTACAGAAGTATGGTGCTTGAGCAGTTTGTACGTTTATGAAGGAAGAATTAGGACAGAAGTAAACGAGATAACTATAACAAAAAGGAAAAGAATATTTGAAAATCTCGAAAATATCTATGATTTTCTGATGGTAGAAAGAATTAAATGCTTTATCATCACTTAAGAAGTTATAATAATGAAAGCTGTGGAAGTTTCAAGGAAATTCAGTACTTAATAAACAAGCATCTGTTGGCGTGTTGCGAAGAAAATGCCTTTCTCTTCTATGCCGAACTTTCCTCAGCGTCTTCGCAATTTCGCAATAGTTTTTTTTTAACAAATAAACGTTTAAACTTAAGACATCGCGCTTAGTTAACATTGCGTTCAGACAGGAAGTAACAGTTATTCAGTTAAATCTTAACCGATTTAAAAAAATTCAGGTGCTTACCGTTAGAATCACAATTAATTTTGTAATCATTTTTGTTTCAAGCTAATTTTTCGAAAAGTTAACAGGTTTTTAACGAATTACCACTAAATATTTGGAACGGCTGCCATTTTGAAACGGGAAAGCATAACAATTTCAGTCAAATCTTAACCAATCTAAAAAATTCAGGTACCGTTAGAATCACAATTAATTTTATAATCATTTTTGTTTCAAGCTAATTTTTCGAAAAGTTAACATCTTTTTTACAATTTACCATTAAAAATTTGGAACGGCCGCCATTTTGAAACGGGAAAGCATAATTTTTTTAATTTTTTTCCTGACAAGATATTTTTGACCTTAAAACAAAATTTATCAGAAGTTAAGCTATGATTTTTTTTGTAAAAAAAAACACATACAGACAGGCGGGCGCTAAACGAAGCGGTATTAAAAAAAAACTTATTCAACATTTTTTGTTCCATTTAAGGTGTAGAATCCGAAAATGCACCTCTTTTGTGACACCCTGTATTGTTGATAAAACTAGTTTCTTTTTCGATCATTCAATCCGTAGTGGTTTCGTAACACTTCGTGGGGTTCGTAAATATTACGATAGACCGCCAATCAGCATCCAGAAAATAGGATCAACATCATTATGGCGTTTTCCTTTTGCATCCAGCAGTTTGTTGCTTCAAGCGGCAGACGCGTCACGAGTTGTCCGGCGAATGAAAACGGTCGCGTCTTCACGCGCGGGAGAATGGAAGGGAAGAATGGTGGACTGACAATGAGACAAGCGGCGGATTAATACTTGAATCGCCGGACGCGGAAGCATTACTCAGTTAGCGCCTCTGGGACTCCACCCCAAATGCCCCGTGCCTCATTGTCGTGTGAGACGCGGAAGTCAGTCGGTCCATTCTATTTCGTCATGCATTCCACGTCGGGTGATTTTTATGGAGGGAAAAAAGAAGTTTTTTTCGAAAATGGATCCCGCCCCGTATCTCTATTGTGACCCGACGACCTTCGTCCCGGACTTTATACTCGCGGTTGGACATCCATCGCTTGAAATAATCTTTGAGGGGAGAGGAATGCGAACGATATTCGTAGCGCTTAGTCGCAAAAGAGAAAATCTCCACCAACTGCTTTTTACTGTGGCATTCGATTCATGGATACAGGGACCAAGCTCCTCTCCTCAGACCTGAAGAAGCTTTCGCTTATATCCAAAGGATAAGATTGAGGGTGCGAGGATAGGAATTAAACTAGAATAGGGTTAGATAAAGGGTAGGGTAAAGAGGAAACACACTTGATCCCAAAGTCATAATAAATAGGCTAGGAGGTCTGGCTCGAGCGACGAAACAAATTACATTTCGTCTTGAGCGTTTGCTACGTTGAATCTTATTAACATAATTACTAGGAAATACCAGAGTTAAAATACTAGGAAACAACAGAGTCGCAGCCGGACATCCCAGGGCCCGGTCCGCCCGAAGGCTCTACTATGGCAGTTAAATAACGTTGTAGATTTTAAACGGAGGTACAAGGCTTTGAATCGGAAGAGTTAATTTCAGAGTTGGTTCGCAGTATTCGAGTAGCCTTTCAGTTGTTGCAGCATTTTTATTAATAAACCATTAGATACCAGAGGTGGACGCTCAAATATTTTGAAATGAAGTTCATCGTGACCTGTTGAATAATTATCCGTCACTCTATTTCAAATAAGAAGACGGGAAAATAATTAACGAAAAGGACACGCTACGATGAGATACCGACTGCGCCATGTTTTATATTATTTTGTCTTAATGTGGAGGGATTTATCTTGATTAAATCCCAATTAGATATTTAATCAGCGTCAGAAATTACACACGTTAATACAGATCGTGACAACAATACCATACAAAGAATAAATAAACTTCAAACATGTAAACAAACGGTATGTTGCTAATCAAAGTCTTATATACATGAAACACCTTCCTTTTGAGATTGATACAAAATAAACACTAGAATTTCACAGGTTAAAATGATACAATTTTTACATCAAAATCTTACAGGTTTTTTTACAATTCTACCGTACCTTGTGACCGTGGGGTTGACAGTACCACAGTTGGGTTGAGCTATTGACTAACAACAAACAGTGTGTTGCTAATCAAACTCTTATACATGAAACAATACCCTCGCATTGCCCATCACATTATTTATTTGAATAATCTTGCCTCACCTTTAAAAATATCAACTGTATTTTCTACCAATGTGTTTGACCTTAGGAAAAATTACCAGAGCTTTAACAGATGTATAGGTATGGCGAAACTTGACGGCAGTCAGATGCGCGAAGCTTGGCGACGGGGAGGGGAAGGCGCGCGTGGAAGGGGTCGACAAAGGAGCGGAGGGGAGGGGAAAGCACATGCTACCAAGATGACTGCACTAAAATTTAGAGGGCGAGAAATTGTTAGCGGTACGTTACACGGTAATGATTTGCGATCCAAACTAAGCCGCAGCAAAGATGATACATACTGATAGATTTCGCAACGCGTCCGTATAACATTGAAAGGCTGCTTATTTCAGAATTGGATATAGTAAAGTCGGAAATAACTTCATTAGTAAGAAAGAAAGCATTAAAACTATGGCGTAGTCAGGGGAGGGGCCCTTAAGGTTCGGACCCCATGAACCAGAAATTTTGAATTTATGTAAATTAAGGGCTTTAAAGGTTAAAGTTATATTTGCTTTATTAAAACACAGAATGTTGATTTGATTTATTCTTTATTCTGAATACCTTTTCAATTATTATGCTTTCAATTTTCAAATATAAAATACCGTGGGTATTGTATTCTTTCAGAAATTAGCACACAAACATTCTTAAAAACGGCTATTACACTTCAGTCGAAATTGAACTCTTTAATGCCTAAAGACACAATTTCGCTACTGATTTACAAATCCATTCCCCCCCCGTCCCCCGAAACGAAATCAGCCACTGATTATAAGGAACAGACAGGACAATTCGTCCCTCAACTCAACTTTTACAGCACATAAAGGAACGCACACTCTTAGATACTCATAAGACATTGAATAACCCTTATGACATTGGTAGCTGGAAATGGTAATCTGTACAGGGGTGACAGTAGCGATAATATGAAAAAATAACTTTTTATTCCAAACAAAGAATATACAAACACAAGCTTACGAGCGTCAATCACTGTCCCGCGCCTCACTTTCCAAATCACTTTCCAGGTTGATCTCAACTATTTCTACTAAATTTTCCATGTACACTTGTAATGCAATATATTCCTACTCCGTATGTTTCACTTTTGAGAACACAGCTTTCCACTCTTCTCTGTCTATTGCTCGAAATTTTTCCTCAACTATAATCTTCACATCCTCACTTTAGATGGCGTTTGATTCATTTGTAGTATAGAATGCAAAAAGAACTCATAAAATGAAAAGAGGTGACGAATGTAAATGAAGTGGTGTTGGAATTAAAAGTAAAGGAACTCTTATTATTTTCATTACTTTGAATGAGTTGTTATTTTGTTGATTGTTGCTATGTATTTTGTCTGGTTGGTGTCGAGGGCTTTATTGATAGAAAAGAAGAGGGTGAATGCTGAGCAAGAGTGGGGATGTTCTTTGGATTTCTGTAAGAAATTTGCTTTGCATTATATTGAAATTGCTGCAAAAGGGATCGCAGATTTAATAAAAAGTAGTTCGACGTAACAAAACAAATACCCAACCTTCTCGTATTCCGCGCAAGTGCCTACGTTCAGGTTCAATAAATGCATTACCGAGTGATAATGTCTTATTTCATAGGAAATATTACGTTTCATAGGAAAGATTTATAGCATTTGATTACAACAAAAACACTGCTAGACTTTTCGTAAAAAGTCTACAAACCTAGCTGCTCGTCTCTGCTCGCAATCCAATTCTGAAACCACACCTGCTTCATAAGGATCCCAAATACAAGAAGCTTATTATAGGTGCGGTTCTAGATCTCTGTCACCTTGATCGCATGTTTTCGAATATGTTTAATCCTAGATAGATCCTAACTAATTGTTACCCCTAAATATTTAACGTGCTCTACGTTGACTATTTCTGATTTGCTTATTTTGTAAGATCGTTATGGTGTATTTTCTTTCTACAAAAATGTACTGAAACGCATTTATTAAAGTTTACCTCCAACTGCCATTTTCGTACCAGGATTGCTACAAAATCCTTTGTTAATAAGTCTTCCACACTTCCGCACTGCACTTCAAAATCTCTCGTACAAAACAGCGTCGTCGGCAAATAGTCTACCTTAACTGTAAACGACCTTACTGATGTTATTATTCGTGTCATGTCATAATATATTACATAGTATTCTATTTTTTTCATTTTATATTTGCATTTTACCTGTGAAGTAACATGGTTATCATTTATTAAGTTATACCCGTATTTATTTTGAGCAACGTCAAATTTCACGCTTCCGCGGATGCGAATAACTACTTGAGCTTTTTGATGTTGGCAAGAAAGGAATGCGGCGGTCTCACGCGGATACTGCCTTACTCCCCCGCGAGGAGCGATTTTGAGGACAATAGACTCGTCCGCCGACAATGATCTTCTGCGCAAATGCCGTCAAGTTTCGCGAGACCTATAATTGTAAGTGCATAATATCTTTCTTTATAAGCTACTATTGTTAAATTAATGCACAGTTTTTCAGGCCTATGTTTGCATGGTAACAAAGTTAGGGAAACCCTTTGGAGGTCTTTATTTTGAAGTGCCACTGTAAGCTATTCGGGCTATCTTGTACTGCAAACTATCTATATATTTGTTGTAGTAGTAGTTTATAATAATTTTGTATGCTTATTCAATCAACTAAAACCCATTGCCGATCGCTGATTGCGCATGCAATTAACCATATTCGAAAATATCAGATCTGCATTTCACTATATAGCTCACTCAATGCCGGCTTTCTTAGTATTGCTAGACAAGAAGTAAAACTTAAGGTGGTTCCGCCGTAAAAGGACATAAGTGTCATTTCACTCATATCCTGGATACTTGTAGAAAAACAAGTCCTCTATCTGATATGAACAATAAAATATTACCTTTACACGGTATTTTCTCGCATATTGGACTTGAAATTACATTATGTTAAATGAGAAAAACACATGGAAATATAGTATTTTTATACCTAATATAAATGTCATTTCGCGGAAATCTGTAAATAAGAAGCGAAAACATCCGGGAAATTGAATAAAAATTACATTGATGTGTCTGGTCGCCTAATTTTTTTAGTTATTGGCTAATTACTGAGATAATTGAAGTCAAATCTCACTGAGGAACTTGCAAACCATTGGGGAGGTCAAGAGAAGACAATGCGAAAAGTACCTATCTGTTGGGTGGAGAAAGTAGTAAAATAAATAAACTGTAAATGAAAAATATGCATTTTGCTGAATGTTTTAGGCCCCCTACTGACAAGTCATTCACTACGTTTACCAATCGATCTCAGATCGGTCTGAGTTCAGACCGATCTGAAAGTTCAGAAACGAACTGACTCAGATCGCCTGATTTACCAACACGGTCTGAAAATATCGATATTGAACTATCGATTTCAGTAGTTTGAATTATTTTGAGATTTCCTGCATATTTCAGCCGCACACTTCTCTCCTTTCCCTTCTTGCAACAAGTTACGCCGTAAATGATATCGATTATATTTTGTTTACCATTGGCAACCAAAAGAAGAACGATGAGCGCCACGCTCCGACCTCTTCGGATCGATCTGAGATCTCAGACCGGTTAGGGAAAGCGGGCTGACTCGGCTCGCTTCTCAGATCGATCTGGCCAGCGCGCTCTGTTTACCATAACGAGCTGAGCCAGTCAGATCGATCTGAGATCGATTGGTAAACGTAGTGTTTGGCTTAGCGGGACCTAGGGATGTGATAATAGATTCATATCATTCACATTTATACGTCTCAAGCTCATTTATAACAATATGTTAGGTTAATAGCATTGGTTGGTCTAACATGTCGGTTGTTTTAATTGAAATCAAATCAAATCGTGTTGCAATTATCAAAATTGTTATTGAAATTTTTGTTCAAAGTGAATAAACATAAACTTCAATATATATGTAGATTGCGAATGAATACTTCTGTTTGGAAATTTAACAAAAATATATTTTTTTAAATTGGGAATCCCATATAAATGGCACTGCAGTCGGCGTCTATGACTTTAAAAAAAATGTGTTCATTAAAAATATATTCGTGGAATAATCTGCAACTTTTGAACCTTAATTTTGGTTTTTAATAGCTAACGCAAGGTATGAGAGCGAAAGTGGCATTTTTTTGAAACCAAATAAAATCAAAGAGTTTGCATTTGGTATTTGTTTTGACTTACAAAGTCGCTTTAGAACCCACATGGAATTCGGACGAATTCCCTAGTCATAATGGAGACCATATTCAAATTTTATTTTTTATTTTCAGCGTCTGTAAGAAGTATGAAATAAATATTGTAATATTAATGGCGCATAGATATCTAGTTAAATATGATCCAATTCGAAGTGTAAATAAAGCTACATAAGTCTCTAACTTGACTCATTTTTCCCGCCGTACGAATGAAAACCCTTCAAAACAGCAGGATTCAAAATTTTGTCAAACAAAAAAAAATGTTGTCGAAATTACTGTGGTGATTAATATATCTATTATTTTTTTATAAATAGTAGAAGAAACATGCAATCTATACATGATTAGTTTTTTGACGAAATCTAGGTTTTATAAATTCCTATTTTTTTTTTAATATTCTCCCTCTGGAGCGCTCAGCCATAATCTATACCATATAAAACAGTTTATATTTTCAGGCAAATAGTTCGAAAAGTAGTTCGGCAACGGGTTTATATTTTGATATCATTGGAAAGATGAGAGTTTTTTCTATAAAATGAGGCCAAATTCATCAAATTCTAGGGTAAGTGGTTTTTCGCTCAAACAATCTTAAGTGCAATGAATGAAAACTATTGATTTCTCGATACCAGTACGTAAATTCCAAACGAATCCGTATCACACGTGCAAATAGGCGCTGAATGTCGCATGAATTTGAAAAATAATACCGCTTACTTCCTTTGGCCTCGATATAAAATTAATTTCACATTAATCCGCGCACATTCACCCAACATGAGTTTCCATTAATTAAGGTCAAATGGCACGCACGCATTCGCTAAGCATCGCCATGGTCACCACGCATCGTGCGATTGTAGCTACGGAGAACTCGACAATGGGCTGAGGCTTTGAAAGGACTGGAAGGATTAACTAAACTGGGAAATTCTGATTAGGAATGAATGAAAACAGTGATGGCCTGAAAACTAAACGCATTGAAAAGGTTCCGCCGAGACTGTGTGAGTCAAAACAAATACTAAATTCCACATTTTTTATATTTTGTCCAAAAAATCCTGCTTTCGCTGAATGAAATGCGTTACCTTAATAGAAACCCAACAGTAAGGAACAAAATTTGCAGATTATTCCACGAACGTATTTTAAATGAGCACTTTTTTCCAGCCAATAGGAGCCGACTGCAGCGTCATTTCCTACGCATTACCGCATTTTGACTTCAATTACGGCATTCATTCTTCGATAACTAGAAAAATAAGGTGGTAAGATGCCTGCATTTTATTTTTATTCAATTTCTATGGATTATTTCCTTCTTATAAATAGTTTTACGTGAAAATGGCATTTGTATTTTATGGAAAAATACTATTTTTCCCCGTGTTTTTCTCATACTCCCATTGAACACCATGTAACTTCAAGTTCAATTATAGAATAAAATAGCGTGGAAAGGTATTATTTTGTTGTTCATATCAGATGAAGGACAACTTTTTCTACAAGTAGACAGAATATGAATAAAATGACATTTAAATCACTTTACGGTGGAACCACCTTAAAGATACATATGCACTTGCAACACGCACAACTGCAAAGCACTTCTTAGTGTAATCATAGGGCTAAAAAACGTAAAGATTTTCAGGAGATGTAAAATGTACCTAAGTATTTTCTTAAAGATAAAATTGTTACATAGTGATTATTAGTCATCATTGCAGCTTGTATGAATAATCCTCTTCCATATCTTCTATCCACCTCAATGCGGGCCCGATTTTCATGAAAGTCGTCAAAATCGGCTTAAACATTTTGAAGGGCTTCGGAATGGAACGATCACGTCAATTGACGTGCTCCGCATTGAATGTGTTAATTTCATGAAAGTCGTCAAAATCGGATTTAAAAAATTTAAAGGGCTTCGGAATGGAACGATCACGTCAATTGACGTGCTCCGTCAGTCGGTGTAGCCAGGAGCACGTCTATTGACGTGCTCCGCATTGAATGTGTTAAAAGCTCTGCTCCCTCCTCCACCGCCATGCAGTTCCATCCCTTATCCCCAGAATCCATAGGCACCTGATCTTTCAACCTTATATTCAATCCTTTCTTCTTACATCAGTACCATCTTAGACATCCCTCCATTATCTTTGCATGCCGAAACAATGGCAAACGATTTCTTTTCATTGTTTCATCAAGCAGCTCCGCTCTAAGTCTTTTCTCTGAATTTTTTTTATTTCTAATCCTACCCTTCCTCGTCATATGTTCTATTTCTCCCAGAATCCTAATTTCTACGTCGATGTCCATGTTTTTTTCATCGTCGAGACTCGGAATATCCGAGTTCTTCCCGAATAGGTCACCAGTTCCATGAAAATATAAAATGCGCGCCGAGTAAACAATGCAGTCGATATTGCGGATTCGCGCGTATAATGTCCCGGGATGCCCCTCGGCGAACTCACTTGTTGCTAGGTGACCTAAAATCACACGACAATCACCTCGACCTCCTTACGCGCTCGGCAGAGGGCTAAGGATCCGAGCGAGACTTATAATATTATAATCGCTCTTCAATTCAAGCGTTTTCCTTAGAAAGCGGCGTTCCTTCTTTACAAGCAGCATAACTAGGGGTAAAGGTGAGCTTTCGTCTCGCCACAGTCAACGCGATTTCTGCCCATTTTTAACAGTCGTATCGGCACCAAATTCACCTCGCTTATAATGAAAATCTTGCGCATTTGTAAAATACTTTCAAAATAACAATACACCAACTACTTTCGGAATGGCAAACTGTCAAAACCTTAGAAATGCGTTTTTTCCTCTCCCCCATATTGGTAAAAAATGCCTGTGAAAAGACCATCCACATCAATCCAGTCGTGATGTAAGCCAGTGCCGAGTATAATAAATGAAGTATCTAAGATTTGGGCGTTCTTATCGACTCTCCTTTCTGCCAACAAGACATGCGATCCTTTTAATGAGTTACATTACCCCGTGATCCCCAGTCGGGACACAACAATTTAATTGTTTCGGAACGCCTGGGTACGGGCACAGCTGATGGCGGGCCGTTTTCATAATCACCTTGCTTAGAAATGTGCGCATGAACAATTCAAATGTCGAATGCTAAAGGTATATATTACATCAAATGATAAACCCCCTCAGTATATAAGAAATATCGATTAGGGACACATCAGATGCGATATCCGCATTATCAACTCCATCTGAGTGGTTCTTGCAGTCATTGGACCTCGGGGAGTTGTCCTTAAGAGGATCTCTTTGTCCTCAGTAGATTTACGGTAGATGGCGCAGTGATCGAGCAGTTGCTTCTCTTCGCCTCTCCCCCACACTACCTTCCCGCCTTCCTCTCAAACTCGCCCCGCTAAAACCATTTGCATTCAACCGCACTTCACATTAGCACATTTCACTTCAAATGGAAGATTTACACTTCTTCATCGGGCAGGAAACAAAAATCTACTACTTGGTAATCCTTTTCATGATTTATTGAAGGGAGGTAACACCATGATAAAGCAAAAAATTTCATTCAAATGATAATTTGCGAGCTCTGAAAAGAATTCTTTGAGCCTGACTACGACGAAACGTAGGTCTGGATGATTTACACCAACAGACCCCTCAACTCTCATTGGAGAATGAATACCGGGCGACTTCTAACAATTAACTTCCAACCATTAACAGTTAATTTCTCCCTTCCACACTACCCGAGAAAACTTCGTCAACAATACCATTTGATTAGCCTCCAACAGATGCCCAATTATATTCACCATGTCACCTGAGGGATTTTATTCTTGAAAGAATACGCAGAATGACATTTTCGCCTTCTACTAATGGCCAGCTATAATCACTAACCCACTATATGGATTCTATTCTTAATAGAATACGTAAAATTACATTGTAGCCTTCTACTAATGGCCAGCTATAATCACTAACCCACTACAGGGATTTTATTCTTAATAGAATGTGTAAAATGACATTGTAGCCTTCTACTAATGGCCAGCTATAATCACCAACCCACTACAGGGATTTTATTCTTAATAGAATGCGTAAAATGAAATTTTAGCCTCCAACTAATGCCCACTTATATTCACCATGTCACCTGAGGGATTTATGCACCCTTCCACTCATCAACGTACAACTGGGTTTTTATTCTTAAATAAATACGCAATATGGTATATTAGGCTCCAAATAATACCCACTTATAATCACCAATTAACAAAAGGGTATTCATTTTGAAAAAAATACGCAAATTATTGTCCACGGTAAAAATTCACGTCATTTTCACTGTGAAAATGCACATCCAGTATATTATACCTTTCAATGAAATCGCCTCTCGACAAAAACGCAATACCCAGAATTATTCCTTAAATACGTCTTTCCATTTTCAAATTTATTGTAAAAATCTGCTATTTGAACATTCCTCCATTCACGGAAATTACCATTTCCACGTTATCATTCCCGCGAAAAATGCGATTTACGCTTTTCCAACTCACGAACAAGGTCCCTATATACATTAGGGACCTTGCTCACGAAAATGCCTTTCTCACTTATGAAAATGGCCGATTCGGGACCGCGTACCGTCCCACCCCAGCACCCCAGTTTCACTCCCCATAGCTCCTGGCTAGCTTGTTGGGGGGCGGGGGGGGGGGGGGGGGGGATATATTTTGAGTAAGGGTATATTTTAGAGGGGAAATTAGTCACTATCCCCCTGCCGGTTGTTCGTAAGACCATAGAGGAAGCATACTATACATGCTTATATTATAAGCATAATATGCTTACTCTATGGTAAGACCTCCAAATATGGCGGCGAAATCTCACGAAAAATCGCGAAATTGCTCATTTTCAAACGTCAATATCTCAAAAACTACAAGTCACATGGGTATGATTCTTACATTTTTACAAATGCGCATTCTTCCTCAACACCTATGTATTATATTCAAATTTTCCAGTTTCCTACATTTATCAAAAAAAATGTTATCCTTGCGAGACGAAAGCTCACCTTTACCTAACTAGGTATCTATCTATCAGTAGTGGATACTTTACTGTACAGACTAGAGAGAATAAATCCCGGTATCGTTGATGGATCGACGGCGTCGAAATGTTTTTAAAAGATATAACGAAGAAATTTCCAGAATTCTCCTCAAAGCTAATAGTGGGTTTAACGTTTAAATAAGAACGTTTTCTAGTTAATAATAAGAAATTTCATTCATTCAAGTATTCTACCAGCTGATTGGTAGGTTCTTGGACAGTCCCCATTTTGTATCCCAACCTAATAGAAATTGTCTCGCATTCCCTCCTAAGGATGGCCCGTTATTAGATCCCTCTTCATTTCTTCATATCTTCTACCTCCTCTTATTTCGTCCAGAATTCCTATCCTCTTCCTTCCTCTCCCACGCTTCCCCAGTGTTCTCCCCTCTATCACTCTCTTCAACATGCCCTCTCCTCTCAAAACCTCCTCCATCCATCTCTTCTGCCTTCTCCGAACCTCTGCCACAAGCTTCCTCTCCTCTCCGACCATATCCAATACCTCCTCGTTCGTCTTTCTCGCCATCCAGCTAACCTTCTCCATCCTTCTCCAAACCCACATCTCAAACGCCTCAAGCCTACGCACATCCTCCCTTCGCAATGACCAAGTTTCCGACCCATATAGCGCCACGCTCCATATTAAAGTTTTCACCAGCCTCTTCTTTACGTCTCTTCTCAGACTCCCCCTCATCAATTCCCTTCTCTTCGAAAATGCTTCTTTAGCGAGCGCAATTCTGCATCTGATGTCCTTACCACTAAACCCATTCGCCTCCAAAATACTACCCAGATACGTAAACTGCTCGACCTGCTCTATCTTCTGCCCTCCCACCCTTATATTCAGCCCCGCCTTCTTACTTCTACAAAATCTCATTACTTTCGTTTTCTTGTGATTGATCTTCATCCCATACTTTTCGCACTGCACCTCTAATGCATTCACCATTGACTGTAACCCCTTGGCCGACTGACTAACTAATGCTTGATCATCTGCAAATCTCACTGATTTTATCAGCTCCCCTCCTACCTTTATTCCTACCTCCTCCTCCCCCCAAGCCTCCCTTACCATTTCTTCTGAATACACATTAAAAAGCAACGGCGATAGTGGGCACCCTTGCCTCACTCCCCGTCCTATCGTGGCCCATCCCGATTCTCCATTGGCTACCCTAACCTGCGCAGTCTGATTCATATACAAATTTCGAATCAGACGCCTGTCCCTCCAATCGACCCCTAATTTCTTCAACACTCCCATTAATTTCGTCCATTCCACCCGATCAAATGCCTTCTCGAAATCTACGAAGCATGCAAAAACATCCTGTCCATACTCTAGGTTTCTTTCTACTAGTGTCCTCATCACCGCTATAGCGTCTCGCGTTCCCGTCCCTCTCCTAAACCCGAACTGGTCGTCACCTAGGTATTCATTTGCCTTCTTCTCTAGCCTTCTGTTTAGAATCCTCAGAACTACTTTGGCCGCGTGGGATATTAAGCTTATTGTCCTATAGTCTTCGCAAGTTTTTGCCTTACTCTTCTTCGGTATAGGAATTAGTACAGTCTTCGCGAAGTCTTCCGGCCACACTCCATCCTCATAAATCTTACGAATTAGCGCAAAAAGTTTTCCTCTTCCGTTCATCCCCATGCTCTTTAAAAACTCTGCAGGTATGTCATCTATTCCCACCGCCTTATTCCTTTTCATGTCTCGTAGAGCTCTTTCGATTTCGCTATCTAGGATACTTGGTCCGATGCCATATCTGTCGATGTCGTCTTCCCTTTCTATATCTAACCTATTGGGCCTTATTTCTTTATCATACAGCTCTTCAACATACTCCTTCCACCTCTTCTGGATCTCTCTCGGTTCAACGATTACCTTTCCCGTCTTGTCTGTTATCGTTGTAATTCCCCTTCCCTTATTACCACCCGTCAGTTCCTTTACTTTCCGATATAATGCATCTGCTCTTCCCTCTTTTTGGTATTTCTCTAACGCGTCGATCTGTTCTCTCCACCACGCCTCTCTTGCTTTCTTTGTTTCTCTTCTAAGCCTGTTATTAAATTCTCGGTATTTTCTCTTACCTAGCTCTGAGTTTACACTCTTCCATTTCCTTCTCTCCTCCATCTCCCTCATCATCTCCTTCGTGATCCACGGTTTTCTAATTTTAGTTGCACTCACTACGCCTACCGTTGCTTTCGCCGCTTCTATAATTCCATTTTTCAAACTTCCCCATTCATCTTCCACTGATCTAACTCCATGATCCTCACCCATTATCTCATCCACCTTCTCCCGATACTTCTTCTTCATTGCCCCAGTTAATGCCTCCATATTCCACTTACGTACCCTCCTTCCCATTCTTATCTTTTTCAGTTTTACCCGACATTTCATGACTAATAAGTTGTGGTCTGTGTCTGCATCAGCTCCTGGATAAGTATGCGAGTTTTTAGCACTATTCCTGTATCTGTGACGTACCATTATATAATCTATCTGGAACCTGTCTGTGTCTCCCGGCTTCTTCCAAGTGTACCTACGTCGAGGATGATGTCTGAACCATGTATTCGTAATTACTAGGTTATTTCTGCGGCAAAACTCCACAGCTTTCTCGCCCCGGTCATTTCTTCTTCCTAGCCCGTAATCGCCCACTTCCCGCCCATCTCTTCCTTCACCCACCACCGCGTTCCAATCCCCCATTACTACCAGATGCTTACTTCCAGGTATCCTACCAATTATTTCCTCTAGCTGATCGTACACCCCATCTACCTCCTCCTCTTTATGATTAGAGGTAGGCATATAAACCTGGATTATAACTAAATTCGTTGGTTCTGCTTTTAGTTCCACGACTATTATTCTATCACTCACCTGTTCTGCATACACTACTTTTCTACCAAGTTTCCTATTCATTACGAATGCAACCCCGCGCTGACTTTCATTCCCTCCACTATAAATTACTCTATAGTCGCCGCTCCAGTAATCCCCGTCATCCTTCCATCTTACTTCACCCAGACCCATGATGTCTACACCCACCCTCTCCATTTCTTGCTTTATATTCTCTAGTTTCCCTGCCCTCAGCATAGTCCTAACATTCCACGTGCCTATTCTAATAGTTTCGTTCCTCTTATTTATCTTCTTTTCCTCTGCTGCTGCGTCGTCTGAGCAAGGATTTCGTGTGATGACGACCGCAGGGGCCTTGCTCCCACCGCTGCCGGGCACGACACCCGGCCCTCTTGGCCGAGTCCCGTAGTTGCCAGGATTCATTATCAATTGAGAACTGTCCATTATTTCAAGGTTTTTGTTTTAATTGAGGTAGTATTCCTTGGCCTTACTCAATAGTGTTTTTTACGTGACACCATCACTTCAGAGGCCGCCCCACTGGGGTCAGACGCCTTTTGCAGCCGCCTCACTGAGGTACAGACGCTGCGCGGACTACCATTCGTCTGTCTCCTAACCTTCGACCAATCTGGCATGGGTGACCCTACCAGGAGCAATGCTCCCGCCAGTGCAGCTCTAGGGGTCATCGGAGCACGCAAGCCCTTCAACCACGACAAGGTTGTAGTCCAAGAGAAGGGAATAATAAGAAAAACAAAAATAAATTAAATCATCAATAGAATAATGTATGAAAATCATTTGATATACTTAATTTTTATTATTTTTGATTTTTTTATTCTTAACTAGAAATAGGTTCCTTTTGATGAATTAAGCTACTCGTACCTCGTGTTCCCATAAGAACCCATGTAATTTTTTGTCAACTTCTCGATCAAATATCTCAAGTAATCTGCGGTAAATAACTCTGAAAAAAATCAGGTAGATTTAAGACAACATAAGCAATGCTTCCATCAAGTTTCGTCGAATTCTCTTAAGTTGAGTTTAACCACCGAACGTCATTAAGATTTATGTGATCAATGTGAAAATTTCGTTGAGATTTTAGTTGGGGTGTGTTTCACCCCAACCTCTCCGTGGGTGGTTAATGTCTCCTGCTTCGCAATAGCATTTTGCACATAACTTTGAAAGTATTCTTTTAATCCGATGCATTAACTTAACTCTCTTAAGGTGGCTGGAGCGGTAATCGTGAGTCGTTGAAGGCATATTCTAATAACTTTTCAAGCAAGTCAAAAAAAATATTCTTGGACCACATTTCACTCAAGTACACCTGTTTATACGTTGGAAATCGCCAACCATGCAGTAATTTATATGATGCAAGAGTTGTGTTTCAAATTTTCGCCTTAATTAAAGCATTGTTTTGACTTGGATTTACGGCGCGAAATTCGAAATTTACGAGAAAATCATATCTAAATACGCTTTTCTTACTCGGCATGATACCTTGATATTTGTTAGCAGCTATTATAATAATATGAATCGTATTATTTCGCATTTAGGAGAAAATCTGTACATAAGTAATCGAATTATTTTAAAATATATGCCGTGTACCATAAGACTACTAGTTAAATATCATTGAATTGCCAAGAAACCAAATCGGTAGCATGCAGTTTTTTTTCACTTTTGTCGATAGATATTACTATTAAGGACACGTATGCAAAGTTTCACGCAAATCTGTACATAAACAAAAATCGCTCCAGCCACCTTAAAAGTCTTCGAGTGAAATCTGTCACTCCGAGCTCCGAGTGAACGCCGCATTCACTCGTACTCGAATGGCATAAGCCGTCTAATATCACTCCGTTCGAGTAAAACATTTGAACTCGTGCCCTTTGGTTGAACATTTTACTCAAACGGCATGAGTTGAATTACCCCAACGTTCGAGTGAACCTTCACTCGAATCGAGGGTTCCACCAGGATAAAACCCTTCCGGGCTGTATGCCCTCGCGAGAGTTTGTGGCCTTTAGATGCGTAGAACAGTGGGGGTGAAATGTGTGGGAGGGGTAAAGGAAACGAACGGAGGGGAAAGTGAGCGCATAGTAGGCAGAATGACCAACATAGCGTCTCAGCGTAGAAATGCAATTTCGAGTCGTATTGGACAATTCGACTTATCGTGGAGCAATGGAGCAGGTAGCCGACTCTTTCCAGCTAGTACCTCTGTTCCACGGCCGGAGCTGTGGAATAGATAGTCTTACGCAATGACTCACAGCTAGGCATTTCAATTATGTACTTTAAACGCATTCACATTTATTCAACATTAATAAAAAAATAACAAATATAGTCGTGATTCCGCTGAAACGCTGATTGAGTAGACACCAAACTTAGCGCAAATCCGTTGTTTTTCAGTAACGTTGCTAAAATTTTCAGCCGCGTGAAAAAATGTCATCGAGATTTAAGACATACAACATAAAATTACGAAATAACAGTGCATTCTATATTCTTCTTTTACTTAGCTAATGCAATGAATGGAATCGGACTTTGAATACAACTAGCTTAAGGTTCAGTGACTGAAATAAGAAAATAAAAAGAACTTGAAGAGATAATGCCATAAATTGACACTATGTCCATACATGTATATTCGATGAATAAATGGAACATTGAGAACATAAAAGAGTGGAAATATAAGAATATATATTCTAGAGAGACGGAGAGAATACATACCTACATTTCATGCAAAAATAAATTTGATAATTTCCGAAATTTATTTAAAAAATAAAATCGCAAGATATACGAATGTGATATTTGTTTTTGTTTAAAATTGTAGAAAACAGCTAATACTTGTTTCAACTATAATTCTACTTCCGAGTCATCGGCCTGAGATCCCCAGGCAGTGACTACCCCCTGGCGCGTGCTCAGGTCCAAAGAGACGACGCCCACTCCATAACCCACTGCGGCGAATATCTGGGGGCATTCAAATTCACTGAAGGCGTATGACAAATTTCAAATTTGGCGACGAAAATCGTAAACATTATCCCGCCGGTGCCACCCTTCCACCCGCGGCAACTGGTTTTTAGAAAATAGACCCATTCCCAAAATCGTCTACTGCGCAACGCCATAAGCTTTCGCGACGACTGTACCTAAGTCATCAATGATGGCAGGTCGGCGATACTAGGGAAATATAAACATGTTAACACAACGAATGATAACCGAAACGAAATATTCCACATGTTATTCTTTTTTTTTTAAATATGTAATGTGTGTTTGTATTTCTTTGAGGTTAATTTTTTGTTACATTTATTCCCAATATATTTTTGAAGTCCATAAATTTTTTAAAAGAAATTTATCTTTATTATAAGTTTAACTACGTTTCCTTCCAATAAAACAGTGGCGTCTAAATTTATGTAAATGAAATAGAATTTAATACTCGTTATCTGCTAAAAATGTTCAAGAAACTGATAACCAAGTGGTAAGGAGGTGGACTGCGGAGCCTAAGGTAATGGGTTTTCAATTCTCTGCTGGGGAAATAATTTTCATTATTTTTTTTCATAGCTATTTTCACTTACATCTTTTAGAAATTTTGTTTACATCATCGCATTACCCTTCAAAAAATATTTTTTCTCAATATTTTACTCGCTAAAGCGTTCGAACAATCGCTTTGACGCTTCGAGTGTATACATCTTTCGCTCGAAGCCTCGAATGACGTTCCACTCGATACGAGGTGTGTAATTTTGTCTCGAAGCTGGAGGGAAACTTTTCTTTTGAAAATTTTCTTTGGTCCCCGTTGAGGGCCCCCAAGCCGATAAATTATTATGTATACAATGAAACATAGGTATGGGCACACAATTGAAAATAATAGTAAAATATACCGCCAGAGCCAACGTACTACGGTAGAAGCGATCACAGGAATAAAATAAAGGAAATTGACTGCAAAACCCTGATAGGTTTAAAATGTCATTTTTCCCACGTACAATAAGGGATCATAATAGTTGCGATAGATCAATCATATGAAACTCCCACCCTCAATAGGTAGAGTAGAATTTTCACTTGTGCTTAATAGCACAACATCATTACTAACACTTCACACCGGTCGATTTGTCCGGCATTATTTTATGTTGTTCTCTGCATGAAGTAGCATCTCATATAGCATTCATAAATTAACAGTATCAGTAATATTAACCACTAGATGTGTGTATAGCATTGTTCTACATGTTTGCATGTTCATTTACGTATCACTCACCCAGTTTCCGGTTGGACTGCGCACTGTTCTCCTGACTGCTTTTTGGGCTGCGCCTAGCGGCCGGGGGAGCGTGCGTGGTTCTGATTTGTTCTGGGACGGGTGCTGCATGCCTGGTGTGGAATCACCCCGTGCCACACACCCTATTGGTGGCTTGCACGGTACTTCGTAGATGTAGATGCAAAAACCACCGACAAGTGGGCATAGCTCTATCCTTTCACAAAACTCTATCACAGCCGTCTAGCCAAATTATGACTTCGATATGAAGAGTGATGAAATCCGTATCTCTCAGCGAGACCACTTAGATCGTAATTAACCTGGCTATCTCACTAAGTAGAAATCCTCTGGAAAAACTTTGCGAATGCTTCATGGACGACGAGTAACACTGACCATCAACACCAACGTAACTGCACATGAAAACTAACGCCATCGGAGCGAAAATAAACTTATTTCTGGCTCACATTACCCGGAATACGAATATATAGGGCACAGAAAACAACTGTTTTAATGATATACACGTAAAAACTTCAGATTTTCGACTTAATTTATCGGAAAACACTAGCACAAACACTCACATCAACTCGAATCACGTAAAAAACCAGTAAACGACGCCGAACTTCTATATCCATGGGCGAATCACAAGTCTGTGACCGCTCTAAAGTGATCCTCCGCGCTGCAAAATAGTTCCATCGTACCGTGTAAGGAATCCTGTTCCAAACTGCGTTACGGGGAGTGTGAGACTAATTTTTAATTCAAATCGGTTGAAAGACATTTTTGGAACGAAATAAAATGCGTTTGAAAACCATATAATCAAAACACTAACCTCTCCGCGAATCGACTGCGGCGGCGGTTCGCGGCGTACGCTAGTTATGCGTTATTTTCAAACCCAATTCAAACCACTTTATGCGGGTGTAGAATTTTGCCGTTAGGGTGCTTAGGAAATCTAACGTGAGTGGCGCGCGTGCTAACCAAAAGACGTTAGGTATACTAATGTTATTCTAACGTTAGCGTGTTGGTGCTGTAGGTCCTTCTACCCTGGTCGCGACACGACCCCACAATGCACCTTGATTTCACCTATTGGATCCAGCTCGACGTTCCGTAGCATTGTCGCTCTTCAGTGAGTTAGCAAAAGCATACGAAAAGGCAAAATGTCAATTGTAGTGCGTTAGTGGGAAGTTCGGAGTCTGAGATAATTTAACAATTTTTCTGGAGTCGAACCAAATATTTCAGGCCGGAAGTCCTAACGTGTTCCCAAGTACCATGGCACAGTCTATATCTTTTCAAAGACAAAGATCTGTGGAACTGGCCGCGCAGTAATTTTAACGGAGTCACCCGCTAGTGGACACTCAATTGTGTGAAATTCAGAGTGAAAAAATCATTCGCCTGGTCTGGGATTCGAACCCAGACCCCCCGATTTCGCGCTCTACCAGTTAAGCTACCCAGGCGTCATCTCTCACTATGAATTTTATGGAGGCTTTGAGGCAGTTCTTTGAATTTGTCAAAGTAAACACCTTTGTGTTGAAAGTTTGGCTTTACCTCGTGGACAGTAGCGCTTAGCGTACGCACACGGGTACTTTGGCATTGTATGCACGGTCAGTGGCGGATACAGAAAATACTCAAGGGGGGGGGGGCGACTGAAACTGACTGCCTGGCAGCGACTCTGCTTCCCTTATATATGTAGCTCGGTTGTTTCGTGAACATTCGGTGCCAGAATGTTCGCTTCCAGACTTTGAAGGAGTGTGAACAAATACAAACAGTAGAATATTCGCGACTTTTCTCGAACAAATGCCAGGCAGAATAACGTATCGAGATCACTAGAATGGCCGCGACTTTTCTCGTAGGTTAGATGTGCCAGACAGAAACGTTTAAAATACGATGACGCGGACGCGCGCGCGTGCCACATAAGAAAGTACAACTACTCGATAACTCGACTCACAAGTCGACTGACGGAAGTCACGAATGAATAGCGTGCGAGCTGACTGGCGGGGGCGGAGCGAGCGGCCCCGCAAGGGGGGGAGCGCCCCCCGCGTCCCCCATATGTATCCGCCACTGTGCACGGTACCTGTGAAGACTTCTCGCTCCTTAAAGCCTCCATGAAATTCACAGTGAGAGATGACGCCTGGGTAGCTTAACTGGTAGAGCACTCGGCGCGAAATCGGGGGGTCTGGGTTCGAATCCCAATCCAGGCGAATGATTTTTTCACTGTGAATTTCACATAATTGTGCTTCATCTTTATTATTAATGGATATTTTCGTGGTTCATTTAACCTATATGTCACTCATTCATTAGCACACACGCTTTGAATTCCCGCTGAAAACACGATCGAATGTGGCGGATTGCATTAGACCATAGACCTTGAATATATAGCTATAATTCAAGGTCTATGCACTAGACGAGTGCGAGTCATTACGCGAGGTATATCGACCTTGCGCTCGGGGGAGAAAAATAGTCAAGATATGAAAAGATAAAACAGAATTAAGTAAGTGGTTTGGTCACTTAGGAAAACAAGAACGAATAGAGTCGCACATAACGGAGAGCGTTGCAAAATCACTTAATGACCTGGAACCGTTGAATGCAAGCACTCGTTATTTAGCGCAAGGTTGAAGTTGAGAGATTTCACTTGGCTAAGGGCGAGGGGATAAATAGGTACTAACTTAATACATGCCTCGGCGATGCACGGGTTAAGCCTAGTTTACGATTGGTGTCAACTTCAAACGTAAAAACGGGAATTGATTTCACGTCTCATGGCAACGGTTTACGATTGTCGTGAACTGGGATCACGGGATCTGGGTAATCTTCGGTCAACAACGTCAAATCATCGTGTTTATGTTTACATGTGGCTCAGTGCCGCCATTGACGATTGAACCGTCTAAGCTGGAAAGCTAATTAAAATTATTCGACTTATCCATCCCGAATTTCTTCCACAGGACGAACCTGGATGAAGCACATCACGACAGCACAACGTGGCCCAAAGAGAAAGGTTATAAACGTAGCCAAAAACTCAAGGCAACAGACAAATGAAAAGCGATACCCGCTAGTTTGTGGTGTGTTCATACTGCGCATGCGCCAACGTCAAAGTTGATATTGGCTGAACTTTCACGTTTTCGGCTGAAGTTCGCGGTTTCACGCAATCGTAAACCCGTCCATAAGCTCTCGTGTTTTCAACTCGACTTTGGAGTTGAAGTCCACGATGACGCCAATCGTAAACTAGGCTTTTTTAGACTTATCGCCAGGTCACATGATGGTGGTGTGTGGTGATAAAAATGGTAAAATAGAGAAGTAGGCAGGCGATAGGAGGGATGAACTTATAGGTTAGGCGCCGCGTATGAGATGTGTGTCTGGAGAAAGTGGGAATGCCATGGAAAAGGGATTGGATTAATGATTGGGCGTAACATGGGAGTTGGAGGGGAAATTCCGAGAAGGCAGAAAATGTGGATGGGGATGTGGAGGCGCATTGAGCTAGAAGAAAGCGATGGAATGAGAAGAGAGAGAAAGAGAGTAGTTATGCGGGAACATGCGGGGGGCCTATTATGTAATAACTCATAACTCCGGAGTTAAGGAGAGTAAGGCGTAATAATGGCCGCCGTTGCTCCTTTGGCTATTACAGAACTGAAAATAATTCCAATCGGAATGACGAATTGTAGTTATCGCAGAGGTTTGATAACGCCAGACCCAGACCCACCCATAGAACTCCAATTCGTAACTCTGGTTTGAGTTAATTATCACTTCTCTAATAGCCAAAGGAGCTACGGCGGCCATTATTACGCCTTTCTCTCCGTATCTCCGGAGTTATGAGATACATAATAGGCCCTACGGAGACCGTAACGGAGATCGCAATGTCGTACGCGTGTACCAAACTCAGATATGTCGTCAGTTAAAGGTGAGCTTTTTTGTCCACACTTTAAGCAATAGCGGAGTTAATAAAATACAAAGGAACACTCCAAACTAAAACTCATAAACAGTTAACTTAATAAAATACAAAGGAAAGCTGCGCGATTTGTCAAAAACTGCTACGGGCGTACAGACAGCGTTACACAGATGTTAAACGAATTAGGCTGGGAGCCGCTGGAGACTCGGAGGCTGCGCGCTAGGCTTAGATTACTTGAACAATTGAGAATAGATATCTTTAAGAGCGACACGGAGAACATCATATTAGAACCCCACTATATTTCCAGGTCCGACAGAAACGATAAATTAAGAGAGATATTTTGCCGAACGGATAGGTATGGGAATTCGTTTTTCCCCCGAATAATAAGGGACTTTAATAAATGCAAGGCGTAATTTCATTAGAGCGTTTCCTTTTAATATGTAAACGGGTGGTGTCCTAACACCCCCCGCCACACGCCTATTGAGGTGGCTTGCGGGGTAGTATGTAGATGTAGATGAAGTTGTTTTGTATGGTGTTGGATAGATTAGTCGATTTCTGCTGGAAATCGGGCGGGTTTCGTTGGGTTGTGTGGAATTTCTTAGCTTGGGGGTTTTTCGTTTAGTTTCGGTACCATTATGAAAGGAAAATACGCAGTACACTTTGTAGGTACCACAAAACAAAGTGTACTGAGTATTATTCTATAACATTACAGTGGTTCCACTAAGTACAACGTAGATTATATTCAGTATGTTCCGTTGATTTCCGATGGGTTGGATAGATATATATCTTGGATTCGGTGAATTTTCTGGCTTGAGAGTTTTTCATTTAACAAATTTGTATTCGTTGGCCAATATTTTTAGGTTCATTGGTATTATCTTGTTTGTTAGTTTTCCTTTTTGTGGAGGTACGTTTGTTTTTCGAATAGTTCGATCGTGTTTTGTTATATCGGATGAGTTTTAGTTTGGAGTGTTGCTTAGCGTCACTCTGGAGAAAACACTTTGGCGACATTACGCCGCCATATTCCTTTCTCCGGTTTTGTTTACCTTTCAAACCTCCGCGGCTACTCTGTATAGTGTAGACGGCGTAGACCAAGAGTCTGACACTCATTTTACTTCAATGGTTATATTTTTCACACAGAGCACTCTAGCGGTCAGGCGCTAACTATCAGCGCAACAGCGCGACAGGTATACTCTTTAATTGAATATCTGGCACTTTTTAAGTAGAACTTTACCTATTTATTTCTCAGGGGAATCTTAAAAAGGTAATTGCATAATCAATTCTGCATCCTGAAAAATTCTGGAACCAGATTGGAGCGCAATAATGCCGTCCAGTCCTTCTCTTGGGGTTTTCAAAGTGCACTTTCTCGGCCATCTTCTTTGTTTACTTACGGTTGCGATGGCGATGTCTCGTGTGGTCCCAGGCGTATTTTAAATGGAAGCTTATAAACTTCTGACAACAAAAGGAAGAATTACTGCATTTTTTTACAAAAAATGAAAGATTTATGGCAAAATTATTCAATCTTTATCTTTTTCACGCATACTTATTTTTCCATTTGCGCCTGCAACAATTGGCGCTAGTAGTAATCCATACGAGATATCACAATTCCGTCAGTCCCTTAGCGTAGACCATGCACGTATACCACAGTCGTATAGAAAAGGTTAGGTGTGAAGCAGTGGCGGATACATATGGGGGGCGCGGGGGGCGCGCGCCCCCCCCTTGCGGGGCCTCCCGCATTGCCGCCCGCGCCGCCATACAGTGGTACGGATCCGAAAAAAGGCGGACAAAAGTCATTTTTTCGACTTTCTTGAAATTCACTTTAAATATGCAGTTCTTGTAGCAAAATGTCCGGGGAATCCTACCGCACACTTAGTTTTGCATAAAAAGTTTTGTTAAGTTTAGTAAATTGCTTCAAATTTTAGCTAATTTTAGCTAAACCGCGCTGTTTTCATTTTTTCGAAAAAATACACATTTTTGACGATTTATTTGCTCTATTTCGTATTAAAAATTGGTAAAATGAGTGTGGTCTATAATTATATGGACACTTTACCATGAGAAAAACTAGGTTTCAATCTTGTAGTGGTTGTGATGATCGCTGAAGGAGTTCTTCAAGAGGAATCATTTTTTCTCGCAAATTTCGCATTAACGTTGGATTCTAAAAAGAGTGACACCGAGTGACACGGAGATTCTTATGGTGGCAAAAGTGGGTTATATTAGAAAGATATTACTAAATGATTTAGCTGCAAATATTTGCAAATAAGTGAATGACAACGACTTATATGACTCTCTGCCGCGGACGTGAACGTCGGGACTAGACACGCGAGCTTCGTCACAGTGGAGACACATTGTAAATACGTCTTTTCCAATGTTTTATTGGTTAGGATTTTAAAAATGAAGAAGTTTACTATGTTTTTATCTATTATATTCTGTTCTTGGCCGAATTTACTCTAGATAGAGCGAGAGAATCAATTTCAAACTGCGATCCTAAGCTTAGTTGCTTAATAAAATAAATACCTTGGCCTAAAAGATCAGCCTAAAGAGGTCCGTGAGCTCTTGCAAGAATATCCTGACTCAGCGAGTGAATGCGAGGAAGAGGAGTGGAATTCAGGAGAATATGATTTGGAATTTTATAAATTGTAAAATTAATAAGATACTTAGTATGTTTTTATTAACATTAATGAGTTAATTTGCACTTAAAACCGTTATAATATTTATTTATAATTACTTTTTTTTAGTTTCAGCGGCACTACCTCTGCTAGCTGATAATCGCAATCACTTCGACGCAAGAAGAATTTCCCCTAATTACCTTACATTTACCCATTTTTTTTAAATTATTTACTAATTTAAAGGTCTAAAAGTCATATTATGCAAATACTTTTTATATATTTGCATATTTAATAATAAAAGGCGTTTTCTATGCAGTCTCCTCATTATCGGTTAAATTAGCATTAAAATTCCCAATCGCTTTTAAAATAATTATTTTTTTGTTGAAAATAACAGCAGAAATGAACTAATCACGTCTTTTACATATAAATGACAATTTTCAAAGTAATCTGACAAAAATCTGATCTCATCTTTATCGCGATCCGGACCACTGCGCGCCCCCGCCAGTCAGCCCGCACGCTATTCGTTCGCTTCTTTCGTCAGTCGACTATGACTCGAGTTATCGAGTAGTTGTACTTACGCGCGCGCGTCCGCGTCATCGTATTTTATACGTTTCTGTCTGGCACATAGATAGCTAACCTACGAGAAAAGTCGCGGCCATTCTATTGATCTCGATACGCTATTCTGTCTGGTATTTGTTCGAGAAAAGTCGCGAATATTCTACTGTTTGTATTTGTTCACACTCTTTAAAAGTCTGGAAGCGAACATTCTGGCACCGAATGTTCTCGAAATAACCGAGCTACATATATAAGGGAAGCAGAGTCGCTGCCAGGCAGTCAGTTTGAAAGCTACAATCGTCGTGATAACTTGCGCCCCCCCCCCCCCCCCCTTGAGTTTTTTCTGTATCCGCCACTGGTGTGAAGTAGAGAAAAAACCATAGCTATGTAAAAAGTAGATGAGGCACCCAATGCTTGGCGAGACGGGGAAAAAACGGCACCAACATTGGTCACGTGACGTGTGTTCGATTTACGCGGTAGTTCAAAGAAGGCTTTTACGCTAAGGCACGACCTCCGCGACCATCAGTAGACTCTAATCTTTCATTTACTCATGTAGGATTCAAATTGAGAGTTTTATATTCAATGAATAGATGTGCATTTATCCTCGCAATGGGTACACTGGTGCGTAAAATCCACAAAGGTATATTTTAGGTAATTGTTGATGGCAACTGAGAAGTTAAAAACTAGACCTATATTGTTGAATAGGAAAATATTAAAAAATGAGGGTTTATTCGCAGCCACTATGCAATTATTAACTCATATTCAGTGGCAACGGCAAAAAAAGAGGTAAAACTAAAAATTTAAAACTGCCTGCATAGACTCTAAGTGCTAGAGTGGCATATGCCCTAGACTTCCTTGAAAATGATTTAAAACTTAACTTAAGGTGGGTTGAAGACATTAACTAAAGATACAATAAACTATAACAGAATTTACCAGAGACATTTTTGGCTTGGACAGCCTGCTATTGCTGAAGACGGCATTAGTCTTGACCGCAGGATTAAATGGGATAGCACCAATATTATTTGCTCTTCGAATAGTTATTGGGATAGACTGGCAAAGGAAGTCATTCAGATCAGACTGTAAAAGAATATTTTTAATATCGATGCTGGTTTTCACCTCAGCAACTCTTGGAATTCCATTTTAAAGATAATTAGGAATAATTATAGAACGAATTACTCCTCCTTCCCGACGTCACAGTTTTCAAATTACACCCTCCGACCAATCAGGAGTCACCTGATTGTTGGACCCAGGTTATTAGCTTGCCGTACTTTAATTCAAAGAAATTTACCCTGAAGACGATGGACGAGTCTATCGTCGAAACGTCGGTAATTTTTGCCAATTTCATCTGGTGGAAATCCCGAGAAGAATTTACGTTAATATAATATATGTACAGGGTTGGAGGTAACGTATATTTTTGTCACACTTATAATGAGTTCAAGGACCAGCTCCATAAGAGGTTACCGGAACAAATTGTTCTGACCAAGGGTCTGACGGAATTGCGATATCTCGTATGGATTACTACTAGCGCCAATTGTTTCAGGCGCTAATGGAAAAATACGTATGCGTGAAAAAGATAAAGATTGTATGTTTTTGCCGTAAATCTTTTATTTTTTGTAAAAAAATGCAGTAATTCTTCCTTTTGTTGTAAGACGTTTATCAGCGTCAATTTAAAATACGCCTGGGGCCACACGAGACATCGCCATCGCAACCGTAAGTAAACAAAGAAGATGGCCGAGAAAGTGCACTGCGAAAACGCCAATAGAAGGACTGGACGGCATTATTGCGCTCCAATCTGGTTACAGAATTTTTCAGGATGCAGAATTGATTATACAATTATCTTTTTAAGATTCCTCTGAGAAATAAATAAGTAATTTCCCACTTAAATCTGAAAGATATATTCAATTAAAGAGTATACCTGTCGTGCTGATAGTTAGCGCCTGACGGCTAGAGTGCTCTAGGTGAAAAATATAACCATTGGAGCAATGCGAGTGTTAGACCCTTTGTTCTGACTATCTCTCAGTCAGTGATACGATCAGTGCACCTCAATAATGTGACAGTCTACAACTAGTCCAATGGATCAGGAGTTCGTTTATTTTATGCCAAATGGTGGGGTTTATCAAAATGTAAAGATTTTCACTATAGTAATGCTAAGCATGACAAGTATAACGGTTTGTTAGTTGATGGCCTGTTGATAAAATAGTAGTTCATGCTACGCCTACGGCGATAACGAACTATGAATCCACCTATTTTGCTTGGATCACATAAGCTCGTTTAAAAAAAACTGCTCTCGGATAACGTACTCCCTAATATGTATTTGAATTTACGATACGTGAGAACCAGGAAAGCAATTACGCTAGAAATAACATTGCCTTTCAGTAGTGTTGCTCCTATGAAGCTTTGTAAAAGAAGATTCGAGTATTTTGTTTCTCAGAGCTTCTGATATCTGAAGTATTTAAAAAAACAAATAGTAAAAATCAATCTTTGGCTCATTGTCAACGAAGTAAGTCAATGAACGAGGTACTTCGCACCACGTAAAAGTATTAAATAGGTTTTTGAAACATTGGCACGTTAATCACTGTTTACTTTACCTTCAACGGAAAATTTCGACGTCAAATAGCATTGTTAAAGTGCGAAACGTTATTGCTAGCATAGAGAGGCAACCATTTATCACAAACACACCAATAAAAAGATATAAATCCTCGTTGTAACCACTTGTATTGCAATCAAGCAAGCAAAATTAACACAGGGTCATGCCAGGGAAGCAAAATCGAACACATGACACGTGATGGGCGCAAATAGGTCTTGGTGACGCTTTTGATGACGTCGTAAGCACTCTAATTTGGGAGCGTTCCGAAATTCACCGCCAGTACTTTCAGTTCTTCCATAAAACGGAACGTGAAACAGTAATGCCGCTGCTGCAGTAGCCTGAAATTTCGGCACGGTCGGCAGTGTCTTAATGCCTGCGCGAAACTCAGTGTGGCCTGATTGTATGGTGATTAAATATGATAAGTGATTTCCAATACGCTAATTCTTAATGCTAATCCAAATGACATTGGTAAAGAGCATTCTAATTAAATTCTAATTTTAATTGCCTTGCACTCATGCTACTTAATACTAATTCGTTACTTTCTCTGATAAGAATAAAATAAATTCGAGTCAGCTACGCGAACATGGAGAAAAAACTTGTTTTAGTAAACAAATCTCCGTTGTAAATAACGTCTTCGAATTAAAAATAAGTATTTTTGACCTTGGGCTTATAAACAAGTCTTCGAACATATTTGTCAAGCCCTGATTTTCTTCATGGCTAGTCGTACGATACATTTCCAAGAGTGATATAAAACATTGTGTAAAGGATACCGTTGTTGAGGGTTGAATCGCAGAATATCTTCAGTAACAATTAGGTTTATGCAGAAAATTACGTTTCCCAACAATTATTATACATGCCAGAGCGTTGGTAATTCACCGCTGTAGTAGTAAGAGGCTGTGTGTGATTACATGTATCACATTAAACAAGGCACTACATTAATTTTCTGTTATTTCACAAGTCGCTTTCACACGCGAATATAATTGTTTTTCTACTTGTATCACTTGTGATGTTCGTCGCTCTCCCCATAATTTCATTAACGCTTTAATTCTATAGAAATATTCATCTGTACGGTTAGCTGGTACTTCATTAACTTACATATTTGACATTTTAATACGTTTTACAAACTATTATTCACTAATTAGGTGCTGTACCTAAGCTTCTGAAGTGTATCGAGAATTTTCGCTCTCGCCGATACAAACATTTCAATATGTGCCTGCGAAGCATCCGCTAGAAACTCTTCAGATTTGTCATTTATTTACCTCGTAGATTTCATTTTTGCCGCAATTTGTTTGTCATGGTTGCCATAGCAACGGCTTTACTGCCGCTAGGGAGCGGCAGTGGAATTCACAGTAGTAAACGTCATCGATTGACTGGCGTCAATGGTCACTGCGCAGTACTGCCAGTTAGTTACGAAACGCTTTGGAATCACTGACAGTAAATGTCTGATTGCGCCCTTTAATAAGGATAACTCACCAAATGGGGAAAACTCACCCAATGCTGCGCCACCATTGGGCGAGCATGAGAAATGCCGATTTTCCATAACTTGACAGCCGCCGCTGAGCTCACTTCACATTTTTACAATATTTGCGCAGTATATTCCGTCCAAGATCATATTAACATCTTAAACCCATTAGAAGCATTAACAACTTCTAAATTCTCTCGTGAAAATGGAAATATGTTTGTGCCTTTTGCGAAAAATTGGTCTTGAAAAAATTCGCAAAAAACTCGCGTGAAAACTAACGTCGCTATTTAAGAGCAAATAGTATTCTCGTGTTGCCCTGTTGCAGACTTTTTAAGGCTCCCTGCCCTCATGCAAGAAAGCGAAATATGTGGACAATTACCTGCATGGAAGAGAATGCCATAAGTATATACTAGGTAACCCGTGCGAAAATTTCGCACTTTCACGCTATCAGGGAATAAGTATGTTAAGGAAACGGTGTAATTGGGTTTTAAATAGAGAAGAAGGTTTATCATAAAGTACTTTCTTTATACTTGTTTTCTTGCAAAAATATACAAAAAATATTAATACAATGCAGGCAAGAGAGTTTATCGAAACTTTTAAGTCAAATTAATGGGTAAATAGTGAAATTTGAGATTGAGATTGTATTTTTCGTCAGAAGTCGGTGATTCAACGTTTAAAATGATACCTCATTCATCACTGTAGGTGCAGTATTAACGGAGCATATACGGAATGACAGAAAAAGACCTTTCTGTAATAATACCTATATATGATTTTTGACGGGAAGATCTTAAAAAAATGCTTTGCGTTCACTTTGAGAAGTATGGCATGAGAGAATGAGAGAGAATTAAATATGAAAGGTAAATGTTTCTTCCCTATAGGGAGACCGATCTGGCAAGAAGTAATAAGCTGGTAGTATTTCAATGGACATAAAATGCACACTAGCCAAAATTCTCCAAAATTATTGCGTTCTATTGAGCCGTAAATATATCTTTTCTTGACCCAATGCCGACTGAAATCAGAAAAAAAAAGTTTTCAACGATCAACCCTAATGCAAACTTGACGATTTATTAGCCATCCTCTGTTCCTGTCGGCCATCATCTGCCGACAATCAACCATCTAATGTTCACTTGTACGGATTATAGCTGCCCTGATAGAAAACTCTGTACACTTTTCTTAAAGAAATATTCTACAGAATTCCCTACGTAGTTCTGTAGAGATTCCTTAAAATATTGAAACACTTTTTTAAAGGAATTTCTATAGAATTCCCTAGAACTTGCAGTAGAATTCCCTGCAGGTCTGATTTACGATATGGAAAAAAAAGTTTTAAAATTTTATTTGAAATGTTATGAAAAAAACGCAGTTCTGTGAATTAGGAATTTATAACGCAATGTTAAAAAAATATTTGTTCTACAGAACAGATTGTACGGAACTAGTTTGCAGCGGTGTACATTTTATTCTACCGGAAATATTTCTTCGGAACATGAACCCTTGTTCCTTACAATTCCTTAGAAAATGAACTCTTCTTGTAGAAAGAACGACGATTTCCGTAGAATTCCTCACGTTCTACAGAACAGTTTGTACGGAAATTTTTAGCAGGGTGATTGACGGATCCCAAAAACACTGCTGAGTATTCGGATTGAAGGGAAGATATATAACTGCCAACGCTGAGATGGGATGACGGAGCTATGAAGATGGCGAAGACCTGTTTAATTTGAAGTTGGCGGCAGCGAGCAACTTAATGCAAACAAGAGACAAGATTGTGGGAAGAAAATGGAGGAGGCCAGAGACCAATTTGAGCCGTTGCTCCGCCTTTGAACGGATGCATAGAGACGGCCGCCATCATCTTGGTAACACACCATCATGGTAACAAAAATGTGGCGGGATCAAATTCCACCTCGGCTACTGTAACTGTTTTGAGTGATAACAATGAGGTGTTTCCATTGTAGGACGTTAAAATATGGGCATGAGCGTAGCTAGGCCTCCCCCCCTAGCTACGCTACCCTAGGTGCCCACCCTTGCCCCCCCGACAAGGGTGGGCACCGCCCACCATACAAAACTCATTGCCCACCCTAGAAAAATCGACAGCATTGAAGAAATATACTGTTTTCAATATTTTATCTTGAGAAAAAGATTCATTTGCCATGCCTCGTAAACACAATTACACATAATCGGTGCCTACTAAAAAGTTAGTTGATCTCTTATCAGATTATCGAAATTGAAACGTTGCGATGGCTGATCAGCTGGACGGCTGTCCCCCCCTACCCACCCCCCCCTAGGAACAATCCCTAGCTTCGTCAATGGGTATGGGTAACCTTGGCAGTTGAAGCGCCTAAAATACTTCTAATTGGACAGCAGGAGGGAAGGTAGAAGACATGAGGAATTAAGACGGGAGATAAAGAGTTTGTGCTGGTTGCCATTTGAGTGCAATATTTGGAGAAAGGATAGAAAACGGATTGCGCCACGATTTGGAAAGGAGTTAGGCAGGAACTGCCTGAGAACGCCATTGGCTTTTAACCTGAAGATTATATTAGCTTTTAAATATTCTTGGCTCGAGAGACGGGAAAGACTATGTTCAAGATTCGAAGAAGAAGTATGGTGCTCAAGCATCCGTACAGCTTTCGGTCCTTGAAGAGGAAGATTTTTAAAACCTCAAACATCACCGTGATTTTGTAATGGATAAACGAAGAGAGGGCTTTCCCATCAGTCAAGAAGATATACTGAAGAAATCTATTGAATTGTCAAGGGAATTAAGATTCCACTCAGCGCTTTCTATGCAGGTATCGGTTGGCGTAAAATGATGTTGCGTAGAAAGAGCCTTTTTCTTAGTTGACGACTTTAAGAACAGCGTTTCCAGGTAATTATGCTGAGAAGTTATTGTATAAACTTACGTAAAAAGCACAGTTACCTTTCGGGGCAGATGGGAACTGCCGAGAAAACTTCAGTTTGTTTTGATATGTCAGCAAACGTCAAAGTAAATACTGAAGGTGCTAAATCATTGTCGTGAAGAATTGATTTAACGGGAGATGAGAAAACTAGTTTCTGCCACCATAGCCGAAGGACTGACATTGACCTTTTATGCAGTTTTCAGTCATTCAGTAAAAGCAAAGGAGAAGCTATCATCAGAGGTGTGCGGGAAAAAGGGCGAATGCATTTTTAAAAACCTAGTGTTCATGAAGGGCTAACTGTAATCTGAATTAAGCGCCTGGGTACATTGCTACGCCAAAGGGGAATTCTCGTACTTGATACTTTCGATGGGTCACCTGAAGAAAAATGCGAAGAATAGAATGTCTGATATGCGTGAAGGCATATTTCTTATTCTCGGAGCAATGACTTCTAAATTGCAATGTTGAGATGTCGTGATTAAAAATGCTTTCAAAGACAAAGAAACCGTTTGTCACTGTATTAGGGAAGAAGAGCAAAACAGCTTGAGACTTAATCGCCATTGTGTATTGTGTATGAACTTCAGATATGATGTGCATCCAAAAGCATGAATAGTAGTGAAGACGATGGGTTTTTAGGAAGAAAAGAATGCCCCCTGTGATTTGAGCGTAAACCTTGGAAAGGGGAGGGATGACCCCTTGCCTATATGTGCTCCATTCCACTCATCTTTCTCCCACTCACACCGATCCGTGCTCCTTTCTAGGCGAAAGGAGGAATGCTGTGCGCATCCTGCGCTTTTAAAGGCTTGCAGGAGTCATGTTTCACCTGTAGCGTTTAAACATTACCTCGGCATTTGTTTTTAACTTGTTTTTAATTTGTTTAATTTGGTATAGTTTTTGTTTAAAGATGTTTTAATTTATTTTTGTGTTGATTGTTAAAATGTTTTGGTTACGGGTTTTTTTTGTTTTGGTGGGGAGATGGGTTGTTAAGGGAGAGGGAGAGAGCAGGACTGGAAGCTGCTCTGATGAATTAAAGAATAAAGAAGGCAGAAATGTGTTGAATAGGTGTTAATTATTTATGAACATCGTCTGACGCTACACAGCACTGTGAAAATGGACGTGTTCCTCATTACATATACGTATACTAATATTTTGTCGGATGATTTAGAAATCCGAAGCTGGAGCTTTAGGTTTGTAGGCTTGTGTCACTGCCATCCAATGATCTTTCATCGCAGTTGATGCGTTTACCCATCAAGGCGATAATGTGGTGTAAAATGACAAGAATATTTCAAAATCGTGTTATTTTTAATAAATACAAAAGTTTGCATTATTCGCACAAAAACTGTGGAAATTACGTAAAAAATTCATGTTTACACAAATGCGAAAAATGAAATGGTCCTTAGAAATGAGTCCTCCTGCACCCACCCACGTATTTTCCCCCTTCACTCACGTCAAGAAGGGCTGCTGCCCACTCCTGAGGGTTATTGGCTGCCTATATTGATTGGCGGATGCCAAACACCAGGGCACAGCATCTTCAAGGATTCCCTCAGCGTATTAAAGCCAACTTACCCAAGGATGGACCCCTCTATACCCTCTAGATAGGTACCACCACTCCTTGTCCGCAACCGATTGGCCACCATTTACAACCTGGTGGATGCACTCCGTATCTGTAAGCTAATACCCTCGAGTCAGTTATAAACAACGTTATAATGTAGTATTCAGGCTTTTGGTTCTGCGATTAATTATTTAGTATTAAGCAACAGTTTCGCCGTGCCATGCTGCCGGCCTCGTCGGGCTCATAAGGGAGGCGATTGAAATAGAAAAAAGACCAAATAACATCAATAGAGAGGATAGTTATAAACTCCCTTATACCTGGAAGAGACTTCGAAATTAAGTTTTTACTTCTCAAAATCATCAACTGCTGGAATTGTTTATTTATTTTTATAAAAAGACCATTGTTGTTCTTAAAAGCCTGACGAATCCGGCAGCACAGCACGGCGAAACTGTTGCTTAATACTAAATAATTAATCGCAAAACCAAAAGCCTGAATACCGTAAACAATGAGCTGCGAAAATCTACAAAAAAAAGAAAATTATAATATAATTATAGATTATTGTACCAAATGTGATTAACGATGAATTAATATTTTAAAAATGCTTCGTCTCCAAAGATTTTTTGCTGCGAAAACTAACTTTGAGTAGCGGGGCGCCAAGAAGAAGCGTTTTCGCGAGAGACGACACTTGGGGGGGTCAGTCTCGTCTCAGTCTCGTTTTCCGAACTCGGGTCTCGTATCGAGTCTCGTCCCGTGAACCACAGTCTCGTGTCGGTCTCGAGTCTCGTACCTATGAGACTCTCGAGTCTTCTTGCCTCGTTAAAAGGAACAAGTAAATGATTTTTTTTTTATAAGAGCAGTTCGTTTTTATGATGGCTATGGCTGAGACTTGTAAAACAAAAAACAATCCCTTGCACTGACATGACCAGTGCTTTTAGATGAAATAATATTTTAGAATGTTGAAATTTTATTAAAAATAATAACTAAGATATCCATAAATATTCAATTTAAATGTAAAAATAAAACTAAAGGATTTAGTTAGGTTGATCCAATGAAAACATTCATGTAATGTAGTGAAATAAAAGGCATGCTATTGTAAGGGCGTAACCAGGGAAAGCTCTTGGGGGTGGGGGGAGGGGCTATTAGTATTTGTGCCCCTCCCCTCGGGGACTCTTAAAAGTGATGATCGCCACAGTTGTTCTGACAAGGAGTTGTTCGGGAGGCAATACGAAACAGAGGCCGAGGTTCGTCGCGGATCATATGCACCAGTTTCACCCAGATATCCAGCTGCCGCCGTCTGACATCCGCGCCTTGGGTTCCTCCTCAGACGACCCTGACCATCATAGGCGTATCCAGGGGGGGTTGTAACCCCCCCCCCCACCATTGATAAAAAAAACGTATAAATTAAGTGTTCAACACATGCTAATAGTGCACCTATAGATCACCTTCCATAACATAATAGAACACCTTCAAAACGTCATTTTAAGATGTATATTTTTAAAAATTCCCGGACCCCCCTGTTACACATGGGGGGGTATTCCAAACCCCCAATACCCCCCCCCCCTCCCTTCAGACGTTTCTAGATACGCCCATGCTGACCATCGTTCCGGGAATGCCGTTGGCTCCTCTGAAAAGAAGACACGAAAAAGAAATATTCTCAGTGAACTCGACCCAGTAATCAATCCTTGTTCCCCGGTGACTCCTGGCCCAGTGTGAAAGATAAAATAAGAGTGATTACCTCCAAAGACTCTTTTGTAATCCTATCAAAGATTACCCTCATTCAGGCCCGGCTTAAGACTAAATTTTAACCCGGGCGAGAAAGTACTCCGCCCCCCCCTCCCCCCCCCGCCCCCGATTGTCAAACCTATTCACCAATTGAACGAAGTAAAAAAAGATTTTGTCACAATCACGGCGCCCCGGCAGTCGCCCAGGCCAAGCCGGGCCTCATTAGTGCTTATCAGTGCCGAGTAACTAAAGAACATTTTAAATAAATGTATTCACAAAATTATAATTATATCTTTTAGCGTTCCTGTTTTTTCTTGTTTATTTATTTTTACATTGTTTGTTTTAGTTCATAATTGGTGGCTTTACGGCGGTTTTTTTCCAGATTTTCCGGCGTCTATATGCCGGGCCTAAACCTTTCCCGTAGGTATACAGAATAGAGTACAATTTTTTTCTACCAAATAAAGACTTCACACCCGGAAGCGGCAGACTCCTACAAGGGGGGCCACAATTGCGCACTCCCCGGTGGCAGTGGTGCGCTCGATCCCCCAAGGTATACAATTTTTTATACTCCCCACCCCCATCAAATCCCCCCCCCTCCCCAAAAATTAGAAATATATGACGCTATTTGTGCCATGACCCCCGTATTTGGGCCCTCGTAGGCATTTAAAAAGTGTTTTTTTTTAATATGAAAACAAAAAAATTAAAGTATTCGATGGGCATTTTCACAATGGGCTATTTCTGCCAGGATCTATCTCGTGCTATCAATTTTTTTGCCCTAAAAACGAGATAGGTACTTTAAGAGACATTTTCATAGAGATCATACCTCAATATCAAAATTTTCAATTACAAATTTACGCAATTATCAACGTAAAATGCACTAATCAACTATCTTTACTCACCAGCACGAGAGTAATGCAATCATTCTTCTACTTCTACGATGGACTGAGCCAGAGATTCCGATGCGCAGTCGTTTTTTGTATGCGAGAAGATTTTAAAGAAAATCATATTTCAAACATTTGCTAACCACACCTATTAATTATTCTATTCGACCATCAAAATCATCACAATTTTAAAATGAAGCAGAGGAAAATCGATTTGATTTTGAAGGAAAAGCTAAAATTATTCCCTCTGTTGGAGAATTTTCGTATTAATGACAGATGAAAGCAAAGCATCAGCTGTGATGAAATTAACGTGGGTGAAGGATTGGTTTCATTTATGTTTAGTTTTTATCCGTAGGTTTATTGTTTTTAATTCGGCAGTGATTACGTAAAGCCTGTCTTAATGTAAATGTGTGTAAAGTCCGAGTTTTAGCTGTAAATATGGCTGCTAAAGCAGAAAACCATGTTGGGGAGGCAGAGAGTACAGAATGTATTGACTGGAAACTTCCACTGTCTTTCATGAAAAAACGGCATTTAGAAAATATCGAAGGTGCTAGTGCCATCACTCAAACATGGAGGATGAAAGAAAGGGTAATTATGCCCATGTCAATTTTTTAATATAGCCTTTACTTACATTAATATTTTGAAATCGACATTGTTTACAAACTTCACCCTTGCTCGATCAAAATATTGTTATTCTTTGAATAATGATGAAATTTACGGCTTTGGTTTTAGAAGTAACTCTGTGTTCTACATTTTCAGATGAAAACTGTCAGTGTTGCTTTAGTTCTGTGCCTGAATGTTGGTGTAGATCCACCAGATATAGTTAAGACGCAACCTTGTGCTCGCTTGGAATGTTGGATTGGTGGGTGGATGTATTGATAATTTCCCTAATTGTATTAAGAATCTTTGTAAAATTTTGAAAAACAAGTATATATGATGGATTCTGAAGAATATTGCCTTGTTATTGTCGGCTTTTCTGATTTAAAAAAAGTCAAGTTTATCACTTAAAAAGCATTGCCCTATTTGAAGAACATTTTAAGTTTTACCTGTCATTACTTCTCACAATATTTGAGTGGGTCCCAATGCTAAGCTTTTGCTCAGTACTTTATTTGTATTTATTATTATATAGTCTTGTTTTGAATATTATGGGACATTGAGGTATAGGTGCTGTCCTTATTTTAATCATTTATAAACAATATACTTTTTGCAAGCTGAATCCTCTGCTTTTTTCTTTAGATCCCTTGTCCATGAGCCCCCAAAAGGCTTTAGAAACAATCAGCTCTAATCTGCAAAAGCAGTATGAAAGATGGCAGCCTCGGGCTCGTTACAAGCAGAGTCTTGATCCAACAGTTGAGGAGGTTTGTATGTCTGGAGAGCCCTGGATATGATGTATGTTGGAAGTTCCCCTTGATGTAACTGTTAACTACCAATCAAGGTGTTCTCTGGAAATAACTCTTAAAATTCCTTATCTATGTTCTTGACTTGAACAACTCAAAAATTGAATTTTGCTTATGATAGTATTGGGATTTGTTTTGTTTTAATCTGAAACAACGTTTCCATTGATTCACCCTATACTGTAGAAAATATTGTTTTCATGATGCCCAGTGTTTTTGTTGGCTGTTTTGTTTGAACCTGCCTATTTTGATTAAGGAAATTAAAGGATGTGGTTGGAAAATTTATGAATATTTGAAAGATGTGTTTGTAAATTATCAGATATAATTTTTAATTGATCATCACTGCTTGAGCACACAGGACAGGTTATTCTGATATTCCTCCTGATTAATCAGATATTGGAAACTATTACTCTGAAGAGTATGTTGTTGTCTTAATGATAGTCCCATTTTTAATTTATTTGCCCTCAAATTTAGGACTAGTGTGCCTGTCAGAGCTTTTATTTCGTACTTAGCTGCTAGTTCTTTTAGCCTGGTGATATTATCTACACAAAAGCATTCCCTTCAATTCTTGTTATAAATATCTGTGCCGAGAATAAAATTACTGTTATTGCATAATAAACCTTAGAGTATGAAACCTGAAAGACTTCTTCGCTCCTAGAGGAAACTAACTGCTTCAGTGAAAGCTTGTATTTCCTCATTATTCCTACACAAGGGCAAGATTAGGGGGGTGTATTTGGGCAAATTCATTTATGTTCATTTGGTGATATTTAACTGGTTCTGGCTGAGTTTTCATGGTTACTGCTTGAATCATATTTTGTTTTTGCTCAAGAAAATGCTGGTCAATGCAAGGAGATGAGTTGGTGGATGCATGATGTTGATAATGATGTAGGGAAGCATTTGTATTGCATATGCACAAAGAATCACATCCTGAGAGGGCTTAGGGAGAGAATGTGGCTGTGGAGGTGGGAGGGTAGATGTCTGTACCTGTAAGTGGGAGGTGTGTTGCAGGCATATCTTCCTGTGTTTTGAGTTGGAGAAATTTAACTCTGGAAAATTTGTTCATGAGTCTAATTAGCTGTCAGTTTGTAAATTTTCAATAAGACTAAAATTTGCATTCAGAGCAGCCTACCTCTTCCTCTCAAAACACATGTTTTATATTACACCTGTTTATTTGTTTGAATTCCATTTATTCTCTGTACATGCCCAAACTAATGAGGATTCCTTCGTTATAAGTAGTTACATTGCCAGAACTTCCAATATACATTTTCTCAGGACTCAAGTCATTCATCAATTAGTCTCTCTCATATTTGCTGCAAACATTTCTCAGTTACCCTATATGCTCCACATTCAACCAGCATCTGTGCTTGTCACTGTTCATGTATCACTGTCAAACTGTAAAGGCTGTTTTACACGGTACAGTCAAGTGAGCAAGAAAATATTGTACGAACGACTAAATCAGACTGAATGTCACTTTACACGATGAGTTCAAACGCACAATTTTCCGTGCAATTTAGCGGTAGAAATAGATCGGAATTCGCAAGTGTTTTGTTTATCATGTTTATGCTTGACTCGTGTACATATGTTTCACTCACGTATTTGACAACTTGAAAATCTGATCACCTGAAATTCGGAACCTCGACTCGACCATCTGCCTACTGATAATTCTCCCAGTGCAGAAAAAGCTCTCTTGGACTCACTCTTGACTTTATATTCGACCTTTGCATCGTTTCATTTTTTCTCATCTGGATTTTAGTGCGATAAGTCATGGATGTATCTCGCCAAACCTCCACTCTTGTTAGACAAATTTCATGGGTTTATTATGTGTGTGTGACAAAGTGTTATTATCAAGTGGTAAAGCGGAACACGGGACCCTGTTTTTTTAGTCCCTCCAAATATCCCTCCCTTGTATTTGTACCAGTGTTTTAATGTCTTTTTTGACAATTTCTATGTTGCTTGCCCACCAACAGAAATAAAACGATTATCATTATATCACGCGGGATATCAGGAACTTTACTTGAGGACGCGACCAGTCATAATTTTGGGGGAAAAGGACACAAACCCAAAGATCGCGATAGCACTGAAAAACCAGAACACCAAATAACACGATGAAATGACGATGTAACCATTTGAGCAACTTTGAGTTAACTCTTCTTGGGTTCTCCACTGCTTCAAACTATTCATAATTGTCGACGTAATTAATTCTTACCTTGGGAATGAGTGATAAGTCGTCTCTTGAAACGTCGACATATATGAATAGTTTAAACTGGTGGAGAGCCCGAGAAGTTTACTCATTAAAGATGAAATAATATATATCTCTATATATCTAATATATACATATCTCTTCTTTATTATACAAAATTATTCTCCTCTGATTATTTCAGTATTTGCTTTCACACTGTCATTCTTCCTTTTCGTATTTTGATTTGGCCGACTAAGGACCATGCTGGTTCTGCTGTATTTCTTTTTGGGTTCTTCCTCTTTCCTCTTCCAACATCCCTTCATTTTCTTGCTGTTTTCCCTAGTCTTACCTTCTTTCCATTTCTGCCCCATCCTTGATTTTTCCTCCTAAAGGTCTGGAAACCTGCCTCTTTGCTCCTAAGTTTGTCATTTTCTTTCATGTCCTTCCAAATTATTTCCATTTCTAACAGGTTTTTGTCTACGTTCACAAGACTTTATCTTCTATTGTGAGAAGTACTTGCAATTCCTACTACATAGGTAATTTTGTCTCTTCCATTCTTACCAAGTGCTTATAAAATACAGCTCTCCTTTTATGCATGGTATCAGTAATTTTTTATAAACCCAGGGACAGCTCATGATTATCTTTTCTATACACACCATTGCCTCTGTGTGAGCTTAAAGTTTTCCTCAAGATCTTCCTCTCTTTAATTTCCAATTTTTCCTTCAAGCCTTTTTTTATCCATTGCAAGACATTCAGCTGCATATAGGGCATATGGACTCACTATGGTGTGGTAGTCTGTGCCGGATTACCAATAAGGTAATGTAGGCAGTTGCCTAGGGGCCCCGAGAATTCTTTTCCCCTTTCTTCTCATACGACTTGTTTATTAAAGTGGGCCCCGTTGCTTGTACTGCCTACAGGCCCCCATGTGTGTTAATCTTTCACTTGCAGTAGTGTCTGAATTTGACATATTTGGCATATAAGGTATTTTTGTTTTATACATTTTTTACAAGCTGATAAGACCTTTCCATTATGTTACATGTTGAAACCATAGTTCCCATATCCGGGTTGTCCAGTCCTACCTATTCTCCTAGATGTGTACGGTTAATTTCCAACTCACACCATATTCCATTAATCTCCAGATGTTTTGGACCTTCGGTGATATATGTCATATATTTTATCTCCTCGAAAGATATTTGAAAGCTTGCCTTTTCTTTTTCTTTCCTTCCCTTCTACAGATTATAGACATGGTTCTTTTGGTTATATTTTCTGATTTTTACTTTGGTTTACATTTAAATTATAGAAACATATCAAAGACCTCTACTGTTCATTGCAAGAATCCTGCACCAACGTCACCGTATTGCACAGTTTACCCATTTACATCCTTTCAGATGTCAAGGAATAAAATTAAATAAATATTTTTTACTGTCCACTGAAACTCAGTAATATGTACAAAGCGTTTCAGTGCTTTAGCATACCAATACATTGAAACACACTCCTTTGCAGTGTAGGGAAATGTTTCAGAGGAAATGTGAAAACACTTATTTGGGGGAATAATTTGATTATTTCAATGGTTTGTTCCCTGCAACCAATGATGTATACAATGTAGATTTTTATTTGAATTTAGTTTAAAAGTAATGCATCCCAAAGAGTTGTGGTGTCCACATTTGTGGAGTGCATGATGAAGTTTCTCTATCAAAACCACACGTGTGTATGCTCTTAGTTGACTATGGACTCCTTTTCCCTGATGCTGATAAAAAGTCTTAAAAGTCCTGCTTAGTTAGGTCTTCGTGGATGAAATTTTATACCTGTTTTTTTTCTCTTCAGAAGCCTCTTGAAAGTGGGGAATGATAATCGTATGGAATGTCTGTTGTAGACCTTACGATTATATGTTCCAGGAAATTGTTGTGGTGGAAAAAGATTAACACAGAATACTTTTTCTGAAGAGAATTAATTGGCAAAATGTTTTAGGGCAAAAATTGGTCACCGAAAATTTAAATTCTTAATTTTTCATGTAAAGAATCGTATTATGATATATAATTACATTAGAATATCTGCGACAAATGTACAAATGTATTAATCTGATATTTGCTTTCTGATTGACTGATGAATGTGTAACATCACCGTAAAAAAAATATTTTCCTGAATTGAGATTCAAACCAGTCTCCCCTAAATTCCCATGAAGTGCTTTAATCAATTAATACTCGTAGTAAGACATCATATTTCGCTGTGAATTTCACGGAACCATTAAAGAAACTAGATATTTTCATTGGCGTAATGTGGAGTGGTGACTTTTGATAATCACTTTTGTTAGTAATCTCTCTGTACGTTGTATTTATGGAAGCTGCATTTTATTGTAAGAAAGAAAATTTTTAAAGGAGCATGAATTCAAAATCCAGTTTACCAGCATCAGTTTGTGGTTTATTGTTGATATTTATAAATCATTCGGACTTAAATATGCTCAGAGACTAATTGATTGTGCATTCTTTGTTACCTTGTAATAACCATAATTTGTTTTGTTTTTCCCAGGTGAAAAAGTTATGCACTTCACTGCGGCGAAACTCTAAGGAGGAGCGAGTTTTGTTTCATTACAATGGCCATGGTGTGCCACGGCCTACTACTAATGGGGAAGTTTGGGTCTTCAACAGGGTAAGCATGCTAGCGGAAAGTGATTTATTGGCTATAAATTGAGTAAAAGTAGGAGGAAATCTCATCTTCTAAAGTTTAATTTTAGCCCCACGGATATCTGTATAGTATGTACTTACTAAAATTTCTCACATATTTCAATGTGGCTAACAATTATGTCTTATTTAAAGTTTTGTCGAAACACTTTCCGTCAATTCTCACTTATCATTTTGAGGTTAAGATAAAAGTCGATGAATCACTCTCTTCAGGTGTGAGAGACTGTTTTCATTAATGATTTTGTTTTCATTATTTTATTGGTTAAGATTATTCATATTTAGTTATATTATGAGCTGTTTGTTATTTATTTTATTAGAGGTTGTTTGTGTAATGTCTATTCTGAACCCAATTATTATGGAATTAATGAAGAATTATTGGCTTATTACCTTAAATACCTAGTATATAGTGGGACCCACATATCCGTGGTAGATACATTATGACACCTTCTGCGGACAATGTAAACGGTTGATAACTAAGCACCCAACGTATTAATACTGTAATTACTGTATATACTTGTATGTAGTCTGACTTTTTGAGACCAAATTTGGCCAAAAAATTGGGGAGTCAGACTATGCACAAGTCAAACTTTTGATGGGTTTAATCTTAGCGCAAAAAATACAGCGAGTATTCTTGATACTCCCGTCGGATCTTTATTTCGTGAATGCAAAATTACATACAGCGGACTCTCGTTAGCACATTCTTGAAGGGACCCGGGATTCTGAATGTGGTAACCAGGAAAGCGTGCAAAAAAAGGTAGGCATTGCATGGAAAGTGAAATACATACTGGTTGGTTGCATAACCTGCAGGGGAATGTTATCCTGCCGCTCATTTTAGCTCATGCCATAGAAAACTGGTGATCATTTATTGTTTAAATAGTTTATTTTCCACCTATTCCGCCTCCCAAGAAAATACATACGATACCTAACGCTGATGCATACTCAATTATTAATGATGACGACAATTGTCGTCATGATTAACCTTTAGCGTCCGTGCAGTCCCAAAAGGGACCACCTAATGTTTTCGTTTATGGCCTTGCGGTCCCTTTATGGACCACTGAGACACTTCGTTTAAAATCGGCTTATAATGAGTTTCATTATTTATAATTAACTGGAGAGCTGCTTATATTTTAAACCTAGGCCATTTAAATGCCCAGCCATGCAGTGATACATCTGGGATTTAAAGCCGTCCTTTAAAGGTTAATAACCAAACAGCACGTTTAGTTTACAGATGCTGCATTCACAAAGTTCAGCGGCAAAGTTAGTGAAGCCACCTAGCGATACTTTTCTCTTCGCACTTCCGATGAAATAATTAGGTCGGAGGACAGATGAATCTACAGCGCGAATGCCCACTTCTCACTTAATAGCGCTTTATGTTTATATTGCTTGTAGTAAATTACAATGATTGCACCAAAAATTCTATATTTGTGTTTACCATGATGAACATTTTAATTTCATGAACAAATATTATAGCATTATAAGGATCGTCAGAACTCCTTGAAAACATGAACAAATTGAGCTCCCGGCCCAAAAACATCGTATTTCCCGTGCGCAATGGCGTAAACTTGATTGCTTGTAACAAATCAAAAATGGAACTTCCTGTGTGTTCTCCACAAATATTGCTAACAAAAATGCATAATTTAATGGAAATACATATAAACTTCTGGTGGCTGGAAGAATCTGTCCAAGGTGCTTTGTTTTTATCATTTTGAGCCCTAATTCTTTGATAGTACAGTCCATTTTTTTAAAGTATTCATCACACTTTCATCGACTTCGTGACTGCTGACGAACTGTCGCCATCTCTTCCCCTGTTTTTGCGAATTTTGGAGGATATTTGGGCACTGCTTCGTCTTTCCCGGTGTCTTCTTCTTCCTTTATGTTCATAGACGTCATCTATTGACATCAATTTACTGATAAAAATACGTGGTAATGAGATTCACCGACTTTTTCAATTACATTTAGGAAGATGAAATATTATGTTTGGAATAGTTATTATTCATTTGTTACGTAATTATCTCCAAAAATAAAGCTTCATTTTTAGTAGTCACAAGTTCCAACAACTAACCTGCAGACTTTGATATCGGCGTCACAGGCGACGCACTCGTCGAAGGTAATACCTTCTCTTCATATCTCCCCCATACCTCCCCTTCACATACCATACCATACCTCCATACCATACCTTCACATACCTCCCCTTCTCCGAACAGCTGATCCCAGCCCTCAAGGGTGTGCTCATGTGATGCCTCGTCACTCAACGACGTGGAATCGTCCTTGTTTGTGCTGCGATGAAATCCAGAGGTCCGAAAGCTATTTCATATGCTCTTGGCTTCGAAGGAGTCGCAGGCATGCTTCACAAAATGCATCTCTTGCAGAATATTTACTTATCCTCCTGACTCAAGAAGGCTGGCCAACCTCTCATTGACAAGTAGTGTCTTGTACTTATGCTTCATACATCGTATGTTGCCTTGATTGAGGGGCTGAAGAACACTCGTGCAATTTGGAGGAAAAAACACCACTTCAACATTTCTTTAAAATGCATTGTCTTGGATGTGCTGCGCAGTTATCAATAAGCAACAAAAGTTTACGATGTTTTCCACCCATTTTTGCATCGTGCTCGCAGGAACTTTTCGAAAATTGTGGCGGTCATGCAGGGATTAGAGTTGCAATCATACGTCCAAGGTAATGTTTGAACATGTTTGAAGTATCTGGGACGTTTAGATTTCCTGATCACTTACGGAATCAGTTTTTCCGTTCCAATTTCAGTGCAACATAGGACAGTCAGCCTCTCCTTACTCATTTTACCTCCATGGCACTTATCTCCTCTAAATGCCAGTGTTTTATCAGGAAGCAAATTAAAAAATAGACCCGTCTCATCGGTATTAAAAATGTTATTTGGGCTGTAGTTTTTTATGATGACGTAGATGGTGATCACATGCACTGTTGCTCACGCAGTTTTGATTCCATAGGCGACAACGGCGACAGCGAAAAAACAAACGAATATCCCAATAAAATGCACTGCTTATGGGGACCTTGCCAAGTGTTGAATAGGTGGTTCTAATGTTTGAGATTGCTTTTTTCTTACTTCATAAACATTTTTTTTAACCATAATATAACTATCAAAATAGTATTTTAAGCGATAATGATCTTTTTTAATGCAAGAAGTAAACTTTTGAGATTATTCATCGTCTGATAAATCTACAGTGCGGTTATTTCCCTAGGACAAATTTGGCTCCTCGCTCCTCCAAATATGCTAAAGAGGTAACCAAAACGTGCTAAACATATTTATTTACATGCACTGTGATGCAGACCTGAGGAAATGAACGTCCAAATGTGGAAAACGTGCTATTAAGGAACGTCCTAACGAGAGTCCGCTGTACGTTACTCTCGTTATTGGGAGATTCTTTTGTTTTGTTTGTCAGAAAGAAAGTTGAAATGAAAGAACGCACAGCACTGTGATGTCATCTTGCAACCCCCCTCTGCTCACGTCAAACCATTTCCGGTAGACGAAACGGGCTATCCAGTCATAGTTTTATATATTCTGTAATCCTTATAGTTTTTGCAGACAAGGCCCATGAAAATACACACATATTGTTCACAGCAAAACCTTACATGACACCGTGAACGAACCATAAGATGTTCATTCTCATTCACATCAAGAAAATGTAAATCTTTCCCAGGCGACAGGGCACAACACAGTCCAATGAATCAATCTCCAAATCTGCCGACATCACGTGAAGAGCACACATTAACACTTTCTTTGTTTTGTGAGCGAACGCACACTGTACTTATGACATCGTCTTCAGTTGACATTCATGACTTTTATTTAATGATTTATGAAAAATGTGGGCCTTTTTTGCATTTTGTGATTAGAATTAACTTGGCTGACATCTGGTGGCTAGCTTTAGAACCGAGGTTCATAACAAATCAAAAGGGGGATCCTTGTAGGCTGTACGTGTTCATGTTGTGTTGATTGCTAGTCGGACTGCTGTGAATATATTTTGTAGTGAATTAGCTTGACCAGTTGCATTAATGTTACATCCTGCGTAATTTTTACAATATAAAAAATTCTGAATTTCTTTGTACCCTACCAAGTCCACTACCCTTTTGTTTAGGGTTTTTTGAAAGATGGAATCACTAGTTGGGAATAAAGGAAATTGTGTATGCCAGCATTATAATTTTACAACCATGTGAATAACTAATTAATGACATATTGGATTAATACCTTTTTACTCTTTTAGATCATGCAAATTGCAAAAAATAACTCCATTAAAGCAACTTGGTAATGTCCACAAAATAATATATTTACTGTACATTGTGTTTCAACGTCAAAGCGTCATCTTCCGGTACAATGTTGACAATATTGATGAACATTGCACCTGCTTGATGATTTGATGTTGAAATGCATTGTACTGTAAATAAATTATTCTGTGTACATTACCAAGTTGTTTTTACCTAAGTTCAAATTGATGTCCCACCTCATCTCGCCAGACATTGTTGAATATATTGGCAAAAATAACAATTTTTACAGTTTATAATTAGTTACAACAATACTAAACAATGTGGAGAACCAAGAGCATTCTGTATATGTACAGGCAGTCCCCGAGTTATGTAATAGATTCGTTCCGACACTAGCGGCGTAAGTCGAAATTTACGGAAGTCTAAAATTACTCCGTAGCTGAGTCCGTGCTCTCAAGATTACGGTCGATTCGGAGAAATACGGGGAAGGCCAGCTCTTACTAACATTACGGCACCTGCACTCCTTGAAAGTAGGCAACCATCCTTCCAATTTCATAACTTCCGAAATTCTCGTCCTTTTTTTTTGTAAGGTTGCCACTTACGTAAGTCAAGACTTACGTAACTTGGGGACTGCCTGTATGTTGAGTGTGAGCTTCAAGATATCAAGATGAAAAATATCTATCCTTGTTTTTCTAGGGCTCCCGAGAATAGAAAACCTAAGGTTTGACTATACATTCACGAGCCATAGGAAAAAGTACAATGTTTTGGCTGAAAAATCAGGGTTTGCAATATACACGAGGTTGAATTTTTGCAATTATATACATGCGGTAGTCATTTTTCGAATATCAAAATGCAGTCAGGTTGTCATGCAAGTGATTAGGGTGTTTTCATACCTGTTCCTGGCACCTGCTCGCGTCATGTGACGAGAGCAGTGTGACTCCACCTGCAGTGATTCACTGTATGCGGTGAGAGGTTCAAGATTGCCCCCCACTACTCATCCATAATACAAACAAGGTTACTAAGCATGACCCAGAAGTACATCTCTCTACCTCTCATTATCTATAATGCTAGAGCTAATACTATGTATAATGTGGATTTTACAGCTAAGAAAAACAGAAAACTGACATCCTCAGTTCTCCCTGTGCATAAAAAACCACATTGTGGTTTTTTGGAAAGGCAGTTATAACTCAGAAATCAGGTTATTTTTCAAATTCAATTTCTTTTCATTAAATTTGGAAAAAAATATAGAGGTACTCCAAAAGCCGAACACCCTTAATTGGAGAGCAGATGTTAACTTACCGTAATATAGAAGCTAAAGGTGTGGCTTATTTTTTAGATATATTTTTTGTGTCAGTTAACAATATCTTTTTCAAACCTTGATTCTTTATTATTTTTTATTTAAGATTCCGTCACAGCATCCTAGGATGTAATTTTTTTAAGACTCAAATTTAAATTACTCCTTAATTTTCTTTTTTTTTTCCAGACTTACACCCAGTACATCCCTTTGTCAGTTTATGACTTGCAAACGTGGATGGGGTCTCCGTCTATTTACGTCTATGATTGTTCCAACGCTGGAATCATTGTGGATTCTTTTAAACAGTTTGCTGATCAGCATGAGAAAGAATATGAAGTAAGGAAATTTTTGCCTAATCCATAGCGTTACATTCTCCTGACTAATTGTGCTCTCTTCAATAATCCTTTGTGCATGGAAAGTTTGCCAGCTCTCTCTTTTGTCATATCAAGGCAGTCAAACTTTCCAGTCCTTAAATCCTCCTCTTTCACCAGTGGATGAAGATTTTGTGGGATCTCTTCTTGGTCAGCGACTCCATTCCCTTCTCTGTTTTGATGGCTGACTCATCTGTCACCCATAGGGGTTCTTAGTCGCCTAGTGGAGATACTGCAAAATCTTCACCCAGCACTTGTGAAGCACAAAGCCCTGTGTCTCATCTTTCCCAGCCTTCCTTTTCCGACCGCACTCAGACATGTCATTTCAATATATGCTCATACATTTCAATATATGCTGATTAATTTTTTTCTTGCCAACAAATGTGTATAAAGATAATATCATTATTATTTGAAGAAATGTTTATCTATTTTACATGTAGTTTTTCTGTAGTATTGTAGCAGCCAGGAAGTGCATTATGTTTTTGCTATATTTTGCCCCTATATTTAATTTCATAGCTGTCCCTTCCAGTTTGGTCTGTGTTCACTGGCTGTGATGAGAGTCTGATGGGTTACTGACGAGAGACCTTCCTCTAGATAGAGAAGCAGTGCCCTGTTGAGGCACTAGTAGGGTGGCAGCTCTGAAGGGTGTTTGGGGATGGGCAGAAGGAGAATGGGGAGGGAGGAAAGTTATTTTTGTTAGAAGACTACAAAATGACTTTGTAGATAGCTCTATTGCAATGTACTTTGAACTCCCGATTAACAGTGGGTGGATTTTCCGTTTTGCAGATTATCCATGAATGATTTTTTACTCTAATATTTTCTGCGGTCATAAAAAAATTCAAACAAAAACATTAGGATTTTTGCATTCTAATTAAAGCAAGATAGGACCTTTTCTTGCCACTGAAATTCACCTTATGAAACATACTTGTTTTCCATGCTTGCTCACAAGGAACGTGTTATGTTTACTTAACAATCGTCATCTACTATAGAATTGCAGGTAGCAATGGGTGACAGAAAAAAACATCATGATTAATTTTAAGGGGTTTTTGCCAGGATAAATTAATACGTTACCAATTTTTGCATACTTTATATTTGAGATAACTGCTATTGCAACTGGGGATTTTCTTCACCCACAATCAGATGTAAGAGGTCCTGAGGTCTTACACCCTTCTCAACTTTGTGATTACTTTTTGCCGACAGGTGTGAGTAGGCAAAGACAAAAATGTATCAATTGCCACCCGTGCATCTTGGGTCTCACATGATCACGTCGTATCCCTAGTGGTATCCTCATCCGTGTGTCATTGTTATTTCATTTGGCCTTTGAACAAGCAGTCCACCTGTAGCAAGATATCGTGACTGATAAAACGCAAGAAAATTGTGCTGAAAGTGAAACAGAAACTTGAATTTATTGATAAACTCAAGAAGGGGGAATCAGTGAAAAAAAACTACCCAGGCATTATAGCATTGGCATTCGAACAGTACGTGATGTAAAATAACTAAAACCAAGCTAAACCAAGTAAATGTCTGCCATCAAGAATCCTTGCATTTGTACAAATGCAAATCGAAATGGCCTAGTTCATTTAGGGTTACAGAAGCAAGTATTCTTCCTGTTGATTATTACAGTCAAAAAGGAGCATGGGTGGACGGAGAGATTTTTAAAAATTGATTCCAGTCAGTCATTTTGTTTGCTTGTTCTTTTTTGAAGGACAAGTGATTAACTCAAAAAGCAGTGCTACTGTTGTACAATGCCCCTTTCCATCCGAATGAAAGATAACGTCTGTTTATGTTTTATTTGTCACTAAGTTTTTACCCTCGAATGTCACTTACATACTTCAACCAATTGATCAAGGCATCATTGCGTCAATGAAAAGGAATCACCGAGTTTGTCTTCCCAGGATGCTAGCCAATGAATTGAAGACAATTTATTGAATATTTGGAAGAAAATGACAATATTGGATGCAATTCATGATGTGTGTCACTGGCCTGGTCTTTCTTGGAGGAGATCTTTGTTTAACCTTGAAGGTGATTTTGGGGGATTTTCAGAAACTGAAGTGAGCGACTCCAAGTTGGGGGGAATTCGTGAAAACCATGAAAGAATTTGAAAATGTTGATGCGAAGAACTTAGACAAATGGCTAAAGAGAGACGAAAGTGGCCTGAGCTTACATCATATGATACTGATAGTGACGTTAATTACACTGCGATCGGACAAGCTAAAGGTAAAGTTGTATCTGGTTATTAAATGTATTGAGTTGACGCCATGAAGGTGAATTTGAGGTATGAAGCTTTCGTAAGAAAAAATCAGGAGCAAATGAGAGTTTTGGCCAACAAATCTCTCAGTTTATGGTATTCAGGCTTTTGGTTCTGTGATTAAATTATTTAATATTATCCAACAGTTTCGCCGTGCTACGCTGCCGGCTTCGTTGGGCTTTTTTCCAAAAAAACCAAAAAAGCCTGACGAAGCCGACAGCATAGCATGGCAAAACTGTTGCATAATATTAAATAATTTAATCACAGAACCAAAAGCCTGAATACCATTAACAATGAGTTGCGATAATCTACGAAAAAAATCTCTCAGTTGTCATTTTTAGTGGATAAAATTTCATTAAGGAAGAGAAGGTTGTTCTTATGTTATTCAATCAATGAAGCATTACTATTTAAACAGGTATATTTCCTTAAAAAATCCTGTTAGAACTAATGTGCGATTCCTGGGTATGCAACCCCTGAAACACTCAATATGTGTCCATGTGGATTTGTATTATCTTTTTCATTAATTTTATCAGACACTTACTAAGGGAAAATGTTATAGTTTTGTTCAATTATTTGTTCTGGGTAAACTGGCTGGGAGGGGGAGGAAGGAGGGTATTCTCGGGGTGAGGACTATTTACTGAGGGAAGCTGACTCAAGGTTGTGAGGATTGGGGAACCTTTTAACCTTTATGTCAAGCAACTAGTAATTTAACATATTTCACCTTATTTTCCCCGCAGCAACTGGCATCTCAGAATAGGGGGACAATCACCCCTCCGCCATCTTTCAAGAACTGCATTCAGCTGGCAGCCTGCTCGGCCGCTCAAATCCTGCCAATGAACCCTGATCTTCCTGCTGATATCTTCACAGCTTGCCTTACCACTCCTATTAAAATAGCTCTTCGATGGTGAGAATCTTTTATTCTTTCCTCGTGCTGATCTTGCATGATTTCAGTTACAATGTTTGAGGTGATTTTTTAGTGAGCTGGAATGGGTGACGGCATAAGGGTCTCGGAATCAAATTTCTATGATGGCAACAGGCCCTGAGAAATGTTTATTTATCATCTCAAAAAAGATCGTAGGTAGCTAGCCATAAACCATGAATTGATAGCATACATGTACATTTCTTTTGATTGGAGATGGATCAATCTGGATGAGAACTTTTAGTTAGTCAGTTTTGCCCTCATAATTTGTGTATTAGAGAACATTACTCTCAATTTTGCATAGCGGCAAAAACAAATTTATATAACTCATGGCTTGATTTTATATAAAATGAAGAGGCCTGAAAAATGTTACTACATCCTGAATTTTTATCAACCTTCGACTTTACACACTTTGATTTTACATACTTTCTCTTTTTTGGTACCTCCAGCTACGTAAAATTGAGATTTTATTGCAGTTATTTTTATTGTTTCCTTGAATGATTTTGTATTCTTACTACAAAAATATGATTTATGAAGTTGTAATTCATGAAAGTATCTAATGTGCATTCATGCCAATAGGGTTCATAAAGTTAAATACCAATAGCTTTTTATTCCACTAACACTTGGCTCCTCATTAAGAATTCGAATCACAAGTGGCAATCAATTTGCAATTTTCAATCAATTTTTCTATGAAAATGGACAGTTGTCCATGATAAAGATTATTACTATTACTAGGGACTCTTTCATGTAATGGAATATTTCTCATTTCAGGTTTGTGATGCAGAATACTTCAAAATTAGTCCCTAAGGTATCAATGGATCTCATTGACAAGTAAGTACATATATTATATTTCATTTCTATTTTATGTTATCCAATGATAACATAAAATTTCTCTTGAAACTCACCAGAAAAATTTTATTTTTTCCTCGCTCATATTTATAAAAATCACATATGATACTAATTCACTTTCATCGAGCAATTTTTTTCATGATAAATTTCTGGTTGTTTACTATGTATCCTGATTTCAGAACATGCCCTTAAAATGTGTATTAATGGTTTCGTATTGTGTAAAATACTTAATAGCTGATCAAGTAATGTGCAGATTTTTATTCAGTGTCAGATTATGCTAACCTTTTAATGTTTTTTTGAGGATTTATGAAGCTAAACATTTAAAATATGGTGTATTTTATCTGCAATCACCGTCCTTGTTTAGTATCTTGTAAATTTGATTTTTTTATTATGCATGAGGTGTCCCATTTCCATTTGATATTCATTTTTGTGATACATGTATGTATCTCTTTAATTAATATACGAAAATTGGGCATTTTTTTTGCAGAATCCCTGGGCAGCTTAATGACAGGAGGACGATGCTGGGGGAGCTCAACTGGATTTTTACTGCCATCACAGATACCATAGCGTGGAACACATTGCCTCGAGGTATTGTCTCATATTTGTTTCATTATGTTGCTGAATTTAGAATGGTGGGGCTTAGTTCTTCTCATATTAGTAATTTTTCTCATGTTTAGGAGAATTCTGTTGAAAAGTTATTCAAGGGTTGGTCGGTTTATGGCGTCTTATGCAGGAAAATTTATTAAGAAATCTGTTTAAAAGTAAAATTGAAGATTCAACAAGCATGGGGGTTACATTCTGGAATATTGCGATGCATTGCATGACCTACGTGGAAGGAATCGTTATCCTTATGGACATAAGGGAGTTCTGTTCCAAAAGGGGTTAAGCTTACACCAGATGGTTCTTCGAAAGTAATGGTGTATTTGTCGGTACATATTCCTTTCTTTAAAGATCACCTAACAATAGCTTCTTCTGATTTTCTTTTGACTTTTGGACGTTTTTTTAATTTTTTTTTTAAATTTGACTTTGGCCCCTATTAAAACTGTCTACCTCTTTCTTCTTACTAATTTTTCCATCTTGACAGCTTTGCCCCTTTAAACCACCTGACTGGCAAATATTTCCATGCATTGTAATGGGCAGTAATGTGTCCTTTGTTTGTTAATGACTGCAGGTTGTGTGAACATCTTAAAAGCAACAAAACATTTAAAAAGAAATAACTTTCAGATTTCTTTAACGGCTTTTCAAAAAACGGAAAAATGTATATTTTTTATTTTGAGTTGGAAATGTCCACCTTTTATTGGAAGATGAAAACCTACTGTTGGCTTATATTCAAATCAGCAAATTAGGTGACTACATCAGAATTTCTAAAATTTGCCTGCATAAAATCATAGTTTTATTCTTATAACCCATTGACCAAAGAGAATATTTGCTGAGGAATAATATTTTAGTCCTAATGCAAAAGTAGAACAGAAATTTTAAGACCTATCAATACCAAATAGACGTGTTCTGTGGTACAACTTTGCTTGTCTGTAAAAATAGTGTGGTTTTATGGCACATGCCCAACTTCAAAATTTCATGGCCAAATCTGTTGGTGTGATTGTCTGTCTGCTCAGCACTAATTATTAACAAGACATTTTTGGAGAGAAGAGTAATTTAGAGAAGTTTATGTTGAAGGATTATGAATATTGCATACTTATTCATGAATTAAACTGTGCTGAAGATAGGCATTGGTACCAAATATTCTGTTTTTCACTATTCCCTTTCAGTTCTACTGGTAAATTTTTCAGTGATTGGGTAGGAAGATAAAGAAATGGTGGCAGAGAGAGAAAGGTTGCATATTTTATTTGTCCATTCTTGAATTTTTTTCCTTACTTGCTTTGTGTACCCTATAACCTTTTGGAATGAGGAAAAAATGTTGATTGCGGGATCTAACTGCAATGATGTGAGCTTAATTACGTTTAGTTATAGTGCATTCCTAATTGTATGTCTGCTTTGTATTTCTATTCAATTTTGCTCTGGATAAATAAATATCTCAAAGACCTTCAGTTTTTATTAATTAAGGTGTAATCATAAGAAAACAGACATTGCTGAAGTAGGTACTTCATTTTTTCTGGCCAAGAATGCATTTCAAAAAACCTCATTGCATTTTACTATGCTCCAGTTTATGTATTCATACTTCAGTTACCTGTTATTCTCATGTTGTTTCCAACAAGTATTGAATCCTTATGTTTTTTGTTTTTTTTCCTCAAACCCTATGGGTTTACTTGTCTGTGTCTATCGTTTCTTGTTGTTCTTGGTGAATATTTATTCTAATCTTGTCACAAAATGTCCAGATTTGTTTCAGAAACTATTTAGGCAAGACCTTTTGGTGGCCAGCCTATTCCGAAACTTCCTTTTAGCGGAGCGAATAATGAGGTCTTATGACTGCACACCAGTTTCATCTCCTAAATTACCTCCAACTTATCAGGTAAGAAGTTTGCTTTTTCCTGATTTCGGTATGCATGCCCACTATGTGGTCCCATGATTGCCATTAACTTGTCATTGATCAAATACTGAAGATACAGTAAAAACCTCGAGTTTACGTAGTTGGAGGGATAAAAAAAGAGGCAGTATGTAAAATCAAAGGTTGATAAAAATGCATGATGTAATAACATTTTTCAGATATCTTCATTGTGTTTAAAAATCAACCCATGAGTCATATAAATTTATTTTGATGAGTAAATTTCATTTGAATTAATATATTTGATGGCTAATAAAATGCACCTTTTTCCCATAAAAAATCGCTTGAAAATTACCCCCAGGTCTTATATGCGAAGGTGATTCCATGAAGTGCAACAGTATTGTCCTCTTCTTGTATTGTAATAATTAGTTAGTGAAGCTCCTGCAAGTCCGAAGTCATTAATTCCCCTCCACTTATGTTAATCAACGTTTCGACATCATCTTCGTCCATTTCATCAAATCCAGTTTTCTCCTCCGGTTCCACTATTTGTTGTCGGATTTCTTTTTTTGGTGCATCTTGGAACCCTCTTTAGTTTACAGATTTTGGCCAAATATTTTTCCAGCAACCATTCAATGTTGATTGAGTCACCTCATTCCATGAAGCACCGATGTTGTCCACGGCTATGCTGATGTTGTACTCTTTCCAAAATTCACGGATGGGGTATTGAACTAAAACTTATATTGCACAGTTATTAAGTCAATACGTTAGTTATGACCTACAGAGTATGAAAAACAAAAACTATCATTAATAAAATGAAGCATTAAATTACTGAAATAATTTTAAAATTTGAAATTTTGTAAGAATTCTTGAGCACCGCGAAGTGATTTTTCATTTGATGGAGGACAGATAATGTCACTGGTCATACCTCAGCTTGCCATTGCTGCATGCTGTACTGCCTGCATATACCTTGTTATTGCGATTTTCTATGCCTGTGGGAGAAATGTTTCAAGATCATGGATCAGGAAGGTTTCCTTAAAGTTGATTACGACCAACTACCACCCATAGATAGTTTTACTATTCACTAGTTTAATTAAAATAGGTGATCAGCTCAATGCCAAAGGGATCATAAGAAGTAATAAATAATGACTTAAGCTTATTCTGCTGAGAAGAATAATTCATTTATTGTTCATTTGTTGCATCTTTAAGATTTTTTAACTTTGTAATATAAAATGCTAAAAAATAGGTCGGAAGGACTGAATTAACTTGTAGGTTATGGCATTATTTTGCAATTTGACATTCACTGTGTGGTATCCTTGGCGATTAGGCTTGAGAGCCTTTCAAAGTGTAGCCTTGCGAGTTGAATGCATAAACTTACCCTGAACATAAAGTAAGGAGCAAATACACCTTGTTAAGCTGGTGATAAACAATATAGAAGAGAAAGTTAAGAAGCTGAACTGCCTTGAGGCGTCACCAGTTTACTTTGTGTTACATAATTATGTCACTCGAGTTTTGAAGCATAATATGTATCTAGAAACCTGGCATATCATTTTAAGCTGCTTTCGCGTTGTATGTTCGCCCGGTCATTCTCTTCTAGAATAGGCCAGTTTCATCAAGTTTAAACACTTTCCGTGAGGTTTACCTTCCCATTTGTATTATTTCATGGAGTTTTTTGGGAAATATGTTGTTCTGCTGCTGCAGTGGCTGCACTCGCTGCCTCAACAGCAACGTTGATATCATGTAGACTCGCTTGCCACTTAAAATGTGCAAACCATTCATGACTTGCATAGAAGATGTAGTACTCACTCGTTTCCTCCTCCTCCCTCTCTTCTACTTAATCAACGCTTGCTTTTTCTCTCAAGTCCTTCCGTATTGTTCTGGCCTTTTCGTGAACCACCATCCGACATATTGGGATAGATGACTGATTTTGGGCATCGATTCATATCTTGAGAAGGGCCTCAATGTCCTCCAGAAGTGTATCTCTACTCTTCATTATTTGTTGGGGAAAACCTTGGCATCACACTTTCCTCAAAGATTTTCATATTTTGTGAATTTGCACGAATTGTTCGCACAGTGGTAAGTGGTAAGTCCAACATTTGTACAATATCGGCACCCAGCTCTCTGATTTCGAAATGGTGCAGAACATCCAACGTCTCATTTTAATTGATTGCTTTACAGGGCCTCTTTGTTGATGCACTTCCTGCAGGTTTACCACCCATATTTATGGACAGCTGGCATTCTAATGGATTTAAAAAATCACTATTTAGTAAAAATACCATTAAAATGTTTTTAAAAAGTTTTTACATCTCAACTCAACTTTTCTAGGAGGACCTAGTATTTCATATGGCAAATAAACAATTCCAGGAAAGAAAACTCACTGACTCAAAGATATTATCAGTTATAGTTACGGAACGAATGACCAACAAAATGCTTACCTTGTATTTATTCTATGGTGATGAATCTTTTCCTCTGAGGCCGATGAGGGAGTGAGGGAAGCACGCGGGATGTTTGTTGACTACATCACACTCTCTCTATATCACTCTCCTCCTACTATGTATTTTCTGTCATCATCATCAGACTTATTGGAATAGATCGCTGATTTTTGCTGGTTGCCTTCCCAAAGGCCTATAAATGGACGCTTTAGAGCAAATGGAAAAAATCAGACACTACAATAACCTATGCAGCAAACTATTATTTCCGCACCCATCCCCACTCTTTTCCAACAAAATTACCTTGTTAAATAATTACGTTTCCTGCCTCACCAGCCCTTGAGCCCAACATTTCTACTGGCACCTGCCTTCCTCAACCTTGGCCGAGCCTTTTGTATTTTATCTCCGCCTCTACTGCAACTACAATAAGAAAGAATAGAATATAAAAAACATTGTGTAACTTACAATGCTGTAAATCTGTTAAACGCATCATGCTTATAATAGATTTTAGAAATCTAATAAGTATTTTACATAATTATGAATATGAACATTATGTCATCACTTGAAACTATATACCTTGTATAAAAGAGCCACGTGTATCCGGCAATAATGCCAATGGAAAGGCTGTGCATGTAGCTCGCTCGAAAGGATGCAAGTTGCTCTTCATCAATACAGCTCTGGTAAAATTTTTCTAAGGGGGGCAATCATATAATAGGATTAGCCTACATCTTATGGAGGTTCCGCCGCGACTGTGTGAGTCAAAACAAATACTAAATTCCACATTTTTGATATTTTGTCCAAAATATCCTGCTTTCGCTGAAATGCGTTACCATTAGAAACCCAAAAGTAAGGTACAAAATATGCAGATTATTCCACTAATGTATTTTAAATGAGCACTTTTTTCAGCCATAGGAGCCGACTGCTGCGCCATTTCCTACTAATTACCACATTTTGACTTCAATTATGGCAGTAGTTCCCTAATAACTAAAAAAATAAAGTGGTAAGAGGCTTATATTTTATTTTTATTCAATTTCTCTGGATTATTTCCTTCTGATAAACAGTTTTCCGCAAAAATGGCATTTATATTTTATGGAAAAATACTATTTTCCCCATGTTTCTCTCATTCTTACATTGAACACCATGTAATTTCAAGTTTAATTATAGAATAAAATAGCGTGGAAAGGTATTATTTTGTTTTTCATATCAGATAGAGCCATAGAGGACAACGTTTTCTATAAGTAGACAAAATATGAATAAAATGACATTTAAGTCATTTTACGGTGGAACCACATTAATGAAAGAACAAAATTATAATATGCCTTTCATGCTACTGAAGAGGTGAACATCTCTTGTACAAAGTATTTTTTATATTCATTCGATTAAAAAAATGGGAACTGCAGGAAAAATTTTCGGACTGCACTTGTTAGCATTGATAAAACATCGAATCAGATGTAAATTGGAGCAACATTAATAGAGGAAACTGTAATTCTCAGTCAAAGTGCCCAACCGTCTCATGGATTCTTTCTTGGCATTTCACACCATGAATGGCAAGTTAAATTTATATAATCAGTGAGAATTTTCAATAATATGTAACAATTTGTGTATTATTGTTTTCTAATTTTTAGAAATAGCACTATATGTATGTACTTGAAACCTCAGTAGAGATGTGGCTAGTCCATCTCTAGTTGATGAAATGAGAGAAACATTATTCTTGAATATTTAAGATTGCCTGAAATCTGAATTTTTAAGTTGTTAATTACTAATTATATTCTGTCTATGAGGAATCCTCATTGAGGATACTTCGGCTTATGACATGAATTTGATGTGGGATTTGAGTTTACGTTTTCCTCTTGTTTGTAATGTTTGCTGTGCAAAATATGGTTGTTGTCAAGGGAACATGAAACCATTTAGGCCGGGTTCACACGAGGTCACTCATCAGTGCTTTTAAGTGGTTGGTTAGTGGTGCGTTAGTGGTGCATTAGTGGCACTGGCGAACCACCACTAGCAATGCCACTAACGCGTGTGTGTGGTGCTCCTAACAGGCGTGAGAAGCGCTTCTAACTAGCGTGACCCTGTAACCTTTGCTTTACTTGAAAATCGAATGCTCGTTAGCAGCACTTCTACAGGGCCAGGAATGCGCTGCTTGAACAGTGGCGTGGCAGCCACTCCGTGAGAACACCATCATTTAGCTACGGCTAAACTCACTAGACGAGCCACTTTTCTACGCCGGCGTCTGCAGTGGAGGGAACCACTGAAACCATCTGTGGCGCTTCTTTTTGGTGGCTGTGGCCCTGTGTGAACACTTCCATTCTACCCCATTATTAGCCAACGGCAGCGCTGCTGAGAAGCACTGTTGAGTGGCTCCGTGTAAATGGGCCCTTATCCTGTACATTTCTTGTTTCCCCAAAACTCTCTTGAACTGCTATCACAGGATTAAACTTAATATTCTGCCCTTAATGTTTACTGGGCTGATTGTGATTTATGCCTTTGTGCCTCAAATGTAAATCTATAAAATGTTTCTCTCCTCCCTTGCAGCACGCCATGTGGCAGGCGTGGGATCTGGCTCTGGACCTCTGCCTTTCACAGCTGCCCGGTATCTTAGAGAGGGATGAGCACTTTGTTCACTCTCCCTTCTTCGAGGAACAGCTGACTGCATTCCAAGTGTGGCTAACTCTCGGCTCCGAGAGGAGAAACCCTCCCGAGCAATTGCCAATTGTCTTACAGGTAAAGAACTGGCTAATGCAGATCTGTGGTCCATTTATAAGTGCTGCAATGACATAAGGCTGACTGGTCCTTGATTATGCTTCGTATTTACTCACCTTACTGTTACAGTAGACTCTCAATTCTCTGAACTCCCTCATAATCTGGGCAGGCCTCCCAACGTGTTGTGTGGGTGGTTTTATAAGAGCAGTGAGATGTCTTCTCTACTGCATCATCAAAAATTATCTCCAGTGCCTCCTGCTTTGGTTGATATGGTTACTTGTCAGCAAGCACTGGTGAGGAACATGAATGTGGTGTGCGGGAGCAAAATTTGCATGGAATATTTGTTCTGACTCAAATCGTGCGCTCCAGAGAGGTTGCTCTCAGCGGTTGCTCGACAAGACTTGCATTCATAAGTAAACATTTAATTCATGGAGGACAATTCTCTAACTTTCCATCAATGAAAGTGAGTCACATAAACTGGCAATTATTTCTTAGGTGAAATACTGTTAACAACTTCAGTATTCAAACATCACATGGTATACTTTTCATATTACTCTTCACTATTCATCCCATTAGCAAAGAATGCTGCTTGTAAGCACTGAAAATTTTTCATTAACTCTTTCGTAATACATGCTTAGCTGTCATTATATAGTCCCTATATCCACTTCAGGGTGGCGATCGTCAGGGAAAACCGGGAAAACCTGGAATTGTCAGGGAATTTTGGATTTCTGGAAAAGTCAGGGAAATGTCAGGGAATTTTCGTAACAGTCAGGGAGAAACTGGGATAAGAAAATTGTAGTTATTTTTCTCCCATTTCGTTTATCACCCAGTCTTTCTCGCCCTTTATTTCACCAACTGAAACTAATGTCCGTCGCTGGCGTGCATGGAATAAGCCCCATCAATTCGTGGAATATTCAGTTATGAATGTTATTAGTTGTGAATCTTTGTTATTTAGTTGTGAATCAGACGTACAATGTATCCCTTTTGCATATCCTTATTGCGATATTTGCCTAGTAGTGTTAAAATTCATGATCACAATGTATTACGCTCATCACAAGTAATCCGAGGCTATGTTTTTTGGAAAATTTTACCTCCGGTTTTTTTTTACTCCCGAGACTCAGGTCGAGAGATAGCTGGAGCACACTAGCTCGTCGTAAATACATGTTTGCAGTTCTAAAAATACGATACGTTGATTATTAAAATTTTAATACAAGTACGATTTCACGTGTAAACAAAATCTTACGCAAGATCATCTTCGATTCCCATATCCCCCTTCGTGATACAGTAAGAAGAGCCCTCCTCCCCTCCCTTCCTTTCACGCTCAACGTAATTGTTGAATAACCCCCTTAGCTCCCTCTCGAAGCAATTTAGTCAGGTCACAAACCACCTCTAATATGATATTCCTGAATAAGATGCTGTCGTTGCTAATTGCCTCCTGTCTTTGCTCGGAGTGGCACGCTTACGTTTTGTTTGTTTATCCAAATATTTTTACATTTTTTGTTCCCTCTAACAGTCAAGGGGTTATAACCATGTTAACCAAATTGTTATTTGCTTCTGAAGGTCACTCGCGACATCCCATTTTGATCCAGTCCAACAACTTGGCTTTGGTTTTTATTTTTCGCGCACCCTAGTGATACATTTGCCGGAGTCCGCCAGTAAATTGGCCATTAACTCTCCCTTCGATGCCTTTTTCAGTAATCCTCAACTTCCCAGAACTACCACGACGCGACTATAATCTGGATGAGAGTTTAACATATGAAGGTTTATTATATTTTTTCATTAGAATGTAAAAAGCAGTACTTGTTGCTTTTAATGTAATGATTTCAGCTTTTAACATTTTCTGAGTTTTGATGAAAATTTAATTCAACAGAAATAAAATATTCCAATAATAGGTGACCTTTTGGTAATCGGTCAGGGAAATTGGTAAATCCATCAGGGAAAGGTCAGGGAAAAGTCAGGGAATTTAAGAATTGGATATCAGTAGCCACCCTGCACTTGGCGTGAGTCACAAAACAAGGAAAACTGCTTGGAGTGACCTGATGTTGATTTGCTGCCACCCTACACTCGGCCAAGTGGGACTCACTTTGGCGTGTGAGCTGCAGTATTTTACATGCGAACCATTTAATTTTGTCCTGCCTGAATTACGACCCCTCCCATGGTCACTCTAAAGTGATTTCTTAAAGTGACATTACTTGTTATCTTCCATTAATCATTCGTAAACAGAAAGTAACTACTCAAAGTTGAAAAATTCTCTGAAAAATGCAACCCATGATTTTCTCTGAAAACCCTCAGATTCAAACTTTTGTGGTACCTCTCGTGGAACAAAAATCTACAATGGGCTGCAAATAAAATTGGCTGGCTAAAATGGGACATGAAATGAAAGAGCTACAGAGACATGGAGGAGTTTGCAAGGGAGAAAGGGTAGGATGGAAGGCTGCCGTCAACCAATCTTAAGATTGAATGAATAATGATGGTGATAGAATTAAGTTTTCATTCAAGTTTGTTTCCTGTCAAATATTAGACTGCAATGGGTTATTGCCATTGATAAATTTTCAGTGTCAGAAAAGCCTTTTCAGTGTCAGATAAGACATGCAATCTTTCTGAAAAGGTATCTATGAGTAAAATTATGTTTTATTGGCTGCCATGAGGATAACTACTTGGTTATGTAACTGTCAGTTGTTTGAATCAAATTGAGGGCAGTTATTGTTGCATGCTTTGTCACATTTGATGTGAACACTCTACCCCTTCCACTCTAATTGTAAATGTGTTGTTATTCTCCATGTGTGAATTAGTAAAAAAATATTTTATGAAATTTATCCATTTTGATATGATGTGATGAATTGAAAAAAATTTCAGTTGGTTGTTATAATCCTCGTTAATAATTAATTTTTTCTACAGGTACTTCTGAGCCAAGTGCACCGGTTAAGGGCCCTGGAATTACTAGGTCGTTTCCTGGATCTAGGCCCATGGGCTGTTAACTTGGCTCTCTCTGTCGGAATATTCCCATACGTCCTGAAGCTTTTGCAGAGTTCTGCAAGGGAATTGCGTCCACTTCTTGTTTTCATATGGGCTAAGATACTTGCAGTTGACAGTGTAAGTTAAAGTTTATAACTTTCATATTCTTTTTGTATCTTAAATTTGTGATTAATTTACTCTCAGCAATGTTTTTGTCTGTATTCTGTGATTGGAGTCTTCTTAATTGATTTTTTCTTTGAATGATTGGGGTTGTAAAGTATTAAAAGGGCATCTCGCATGCCTTTGAAAATAGTGTAAATTATCAATTTACGTTTTTCTTTAAGGCTTCATCTGCACTCTTCCACTTCTCTTTAATCCAATGAAAGCCTATTTTTCTGGTGTCTTAAGCGATGGAAGTGGGATGTGAATTTTGGCTTCCTGCTTTTTTACCAAGTCATACCATTCAATTATCAAGTCAAATACCATTAGTTAAACATTCCTTAACCCGCCATTGGTCGCGCTATGAGATTTTCTCTCACACCAAATTTAAACTTGTGCTCACTTTGTTATTATGAGTTAGAAATAAGTTCCCTTTCCTTCTAGCAGACTTTTTATCTCTTCCTATTGACCGACCATCTCAAAAAGTATAAATGAAGTGTCCGCAGCTGTTTAATGATATGTCTTATACCGTCGGCTACAAGGTGTGAGACTTTTCCTCATCGTGCGACCACTGACGTTAGTGTTTTTGTATCACTCAGTTGCGTTACACTTTGGCAACATGCAGACAAAGTTGATTAATTTCGTGGAGAGCAGATGTTAATGCAAATTTATGAGTCATGAGAAAGTTTGTCCTCGTAATTAAATATTTCTTCTTGAGAATGGTAATTTTCTTCATTAATACCCAATGGTATCATTGCCAGTAAAAGTTGCAATGATTACTTAATTGTATCAGTAATTGTGTATATGTGGAAATCATTGTTTCAAATGAACATTAAGAGAAATAAATTAAATCTAAATACAGTAAAACCTCTCTTTTACACTTTTGACGGGGATGAAGGAAAAAAGTGTAAATCGCGGGAAAATGTAAATCGAGGGTAATCGTAATTTGTAGGAAATAGAAGCAAAATCATAGCCTAATGTTAAATAATTTTATTTAAATTAACAGGTGATGTTTAATATTTGATGGGTCACCAAATAGACATAAATAAATTAATAAACAAAAGTTAACAAAAAATAAACTTATTCTCATATTTTAACTGAACTTGATTTGGGGTGGTGTCTACCTACATATATTTATCTTGGCATCAAGGGCATAAATTTTTTCTTCAACAATAGTATATGTCATCCATGCCTTTGTGTTGGCTCATAGGTTGTAGCCAAGGTCTATCTTAATATTTTTAAAGCAACGTGGATTTTTGGACTTTTCAAAAACAAAGGGCTTCAGTCTCTCACTGCCATCTGGATTAGCTCCTGATAAAACAGTAAGGCGACCTTTGCTGAGCTTGGCCCCATGACAAGGGTCCCCTTTGAAGTCTATAGGGTCTTGTGTGGCATTATTTAAAAAAAAGACCTGTCTCGTCCACATAAAAAATGTCTTTAAGCGTATAGGCATAGCCATCAACATAATTATGCAAAGTTGTGCACTTCCAGTGAGAAACTGTTTCAGGATCAATGTAGAGTACCTACACTGTTAGATTCACCAAAAATCATTTTATAGACAATATTTATATCGACTTTTGAAACTGTGTAAACATCCATTTGATTCTTTGAAGACATCAGTGCGCCGAGCGCCTCTAGCAGTGGTTATTCGGCCTTATTTCGGGGGAAGATTTAAACAATGTCTTCAATATTTCTTCAAGTTCATCGTACTTGGAGTATTTAATGTAATTACGCCTTTTACCAATAGGGCCGCAGTCCTTAGCTCTTTTCTCTATACATTTACGGGTTTTTACAGTTGTGTTCCACGTTGAACCTGGTATATCACGTTCTTCGGTCGGGGACACGCGAGTGCCCGTATTAGAGTAAATTCTCTTCGCAAAATGTTGATTTTTTCTTCCAATGATAACGATTATCTCGCACGCTTGCTTGCCATTTTAAAATACGTTTCCTCACGATTGCCGTAAGTAATTGCACATTAAATAAAACTAAAGGTGAAGTAACTAAAAACCTAAAAACACAAGATGAATGGCATTAGTGCGGGAGTTACGAGAAATAAGAAAAAGATCGCTGCGAAGTATGAGAACAAGAGTTAACATACGTTTTAACTTTTCGCCACAATGACAGCAATAGTTGGCCAAATAATATCTAATTAAATATATTTATGGCATCCGCTACAATTTAAATGTACTGTTTAAACAGCTAGTACGGCCAGGGAAGATAATTCTATTCCCTGGTATGGCTCCTTAGTACCAATTCGAGAATCCCGATCGCAAGCATTACAATATCCGGCATAAATACTTTTGAGCAATGCTATCGATGTAATGTGCTACCATCAAACAAATAATTGTGTTTTTAAAGAAAACCAAATAAATCAGCATTCATTCGTCATGTTTAAGCATGTATTTTATCCACATTTAACATCAATCACGCTCGAAGGGCCGCCAGTTGAAGTGCGCCAGCCGCCATCTTTCTTGCCTTCTAATGTCGTAAATGGCGGGTTTTGAAAGTGTAAATAGCGGGATGAAAATACATTATAATGATGCCAACATTTTTGGGACCGGGAGAAAATGTTGTAAATCACGGGAAAACGTAAATTCCGGGGACGTAAAAGCGGGGTTTTACTGTATAGTGTAATATATTGCCAATAAATGCTCTATGATAGATAATCAATGGTACATATATGAGTGTGAGAAAAAGTCTCCCACGCGACCGCTCGAGTGATTGGTAGCTTAGCGACCACTCCTGGGTTAAGATGTGTTTCTAGATGATGGGGAATTCACTTGCTGACTCCCAAGGGATTTGGATTCGTCTCTGGTTTGCCTGATGCACTTCTTCACAGCTTTCTCATGCACATATACTGGTATCCCTTGCTTCATATGAAAAATCAGCATTTGCTTCAACATTACAAGCCAATTGTACAATGTTCATACAGCTCAACCAAATTTCCCATTTAAAAATGATTGTTGAGTTTTGTGATTTCTGACTAGGTAAGCTGCAATTACAATTCACTCTCGTTTAGAGTACTTTAGAACTAGCATTTAATACGGAAATGACCCTCAAAGTTATCTTCATTGAGCAATTTTAAATCATTGACCATCAAATGACATCTATAGGTGCGGGATCTGAGCTGTCATAACATTGGAAGCAATTATTGCAAATCCTTTAAACATATCTGTTGGTTATTTGTATTATTACTTCAAAGCCAACTTTTTAATATTCCTTATACCTTATTAGTGTGCTGACCTGGATTTCAGAACCTATGCATCACTGTCATGGACAGAAGTATAGGCCTGTATTTTATTGGTTTGATGAACAAGTGTGTGGAATGTGAAAGCCTCCAAGAGTCAAATTCTATGTTCAAATTCAAATTCTTTATTCATCCCAGGACACTTGTTTACATGTATTGGACAAGTCAGTCAGATAGGCAGAGTAAAAAAAATATATATACATAAGTATAACAAGTATACAAATAAAAAATATACACAGATTACACATGAAAAAATGTATAGCGTGCAGTTAATTCAATTACCCAAAGGCAAGAAATTCATTCACCGAATAAAAGGCATTTTCTGACCAGATCCTTTTTTAGCTGGTTCTTGGAAATTGAAAGAAAATTAATGTTTTTAATTTTATTATGCAAGGAGTTACAGAACACCACTCCTGCATATTTTGGACTTTTTACGTCATTGCGGACAGCAGTCTTAAAATGATGTTGGTTCTTGGGTTTCCACTGTATCTCCAAGTATGCAGCTTGGCTTTTGGGATCCCCTCCACGTTGCTTTGTCTCTTTGATGATAACCGTTTCTCCAGCAATCCTGTATCAGAAGTGTCGATGCAAGTTTCTGGTCCACCTTAGATATGGGTAATTGAGTCGTTCCTCGCTCTTGATTGGTGAGTGACTTTTGGCTGGTGGCTCGGATTGGTTGATTCCCAGGATCTGTCTTTGAGTATCCTCTTTTAAGTGTACACTTAGAAGAGGATACCTACGGGTTTCCTATGTACGAGAAGGATGTTGGGACTGGATGAATAGGGAAAATGGAATCTCTTGCCCCTGTTAGAATTACTTAGAATAAGAAGAAGTCGGGGTTCAGTTTAGAATTTTGAAATGAATTTTCATAAACTTTGTCATTATGTTCTTAAATATTGGTGATACATGTTTCAAAAATTCTCCCAAATTAAGAATACTAGGAAGGTATTTCCATTGCATGGCAGCCTAATTGTATTTATGTAATAGGAAAATAAATTATGCATTGTGTAAACAGTAATCTGCAGTTTCCATTTTTCATGGAAGGTCTCCGAGCATGTGTACTGCTGATATGGGGGCTCTATATTGGGCAGACTGGGGGAACTTTGAAAGCAGAACTGAAGAGGTCAAGTAACTTATTAAGATGACTTTTTTTGGGTACAATATTTCAGCACACAGTCAGCGTAAAATTATGCGTTTATCCATAATGAGTTGATAACTGCAGGGAGCATTAGCAGAGAAGTAGGTTAAATACGTGCAATAATATTCTTTTATTGTAGGAGGGTCGTCCTATGCGCAATACACTTTGTACATTTGCTTTGCCATATTAATTCATACCACTGGGCTGATTCAATTGTAAAATTATCCTAAAGTGAACCCAAAAATACAATTCCCCCAAGGTGACTCTAGGGCCGCACATCATCAAAGTAAATCATCTTTTTCAGTATCTTACACATGTTTTCTACATGCTCACTCTTGTATTAATATGACTCTAATTCTCCCAATGCCTTCTTTGTTTCAGACGTGTCAAGCTGACCTAGTGAGAGAAAATGGCCACAAGTACTTTCTGTCTGTACTTCAAGATCCCACCATTTTGGTAAGTCAAAGTTTTGAGTAATGCCAGTGTCTACAGTGGCATTAGCCAAAGATATTATCATCCCCAAAAGTATTATATTAAATTCATTATGTCATCTGTTATAAGGTTTTTGGGTAATTTTTTTGTTACTATGCTGGTGCTCCTGATTTTGGAAGAGAACATCAGGGACCATTTAGATTCCGCTGGAAAAGAATAATTTCAATAAGAATTCCAGTTACTCCCTAAGCAATACATGGTAGCCAGTGTAGAAAAACATTCAGTTGATGAGGAAAAATGGATGTGGAAATGACAGCCAATCATGTGACACCTGGCCTTAGACTAGCAGTACATATGCCAGCAACATCCATGGTGGCAATTTCAGCATCCCTGATAGACGAGGAACATGACGGACCTCTAAATGGTGGAAATTTTGGAACCTCTCACTAGAGATGGGCCACTCTGAAAATTAACTCGGTAGTTTTCATAAATTACCGTGGTATTTTTCGTAATTTACTGCATCCCTAGTAAATTTCCATAACTTTCTAGATAATTCACTTATGTTTGAGATAATTTTTCAAACAGATAAATTCCCAACATGTTTTTTAAGCCAAGTTCACATTTCCTACATGTTGAATTACAAATTGAGGCATGTACAACTCATTGTTGGAATATTTTACGTAAATCATAACATTATAAGATTAAAGCTTTAGAATATTCTTCTTGAAAACTTCTCATACTTTGACAAAAGAAAGCCAGATTGCGTATTGCTGCCGTAGTTCTTTTTACAATTTTAAAAATTTCTAACACATTAATGTTGTATAAGGTATGGTTTAAACATCGTTATTCCCTTCCTATTGCTATTAGTTTTCGTATTTAATCGTGCAGTTGCTGTAAAATGCTTAAAACTAAAAAAATACAGGAAAACTACGGTATTTTTTGAAAATTACCGTAATTTACCACGTGGTAATTTACCTCAGATGAAAATCGCGGTAATTTTCACATCTCTACCTCTCACCCAGTTGAACACTCAAGGAGATTGCATATTTTGGCAATGGAATTCAGAAATTTGTTTGTAATAAAAATTATGCCAGGTGCTAGGTTAATTTGTTTGAATGAGTCACTCTGTGAAAAGCTATCTCTTCACTGCTAGCTGATTGGCATTATAAAAAGAATTGGTCCACCAGCTCACCCAATCCCCCCAACTTATGTTTAGAGCTTGCCATGGTAACCTCTTTCATGATTTAAATTGCATGTTAACCTCTTTGATTTCAAGCTGTTCATCCATCATTTTGGCCAACAATGTATTCAGTACTTTATTTGACCTCAACAAAAGCTGTACAAAATTATTTCATGGATTATATCTTTGTATTTGGGGGAATAAGTTTTGATTCCTCTTTTATTGCATTTGCTCCCTCTTTGATATGTCTGTATATATTGCACGATCGAAAGTCTGCAAGAACTATTTCAAAGGATTCACTTGCAACAATTTTTCTCTAAAAATTGTAAAATCATAAATTCTGATGAGTGAAGACACCAGTAAGCAGCGATATAACTTTGTGCGTACATAGAAAATTCATTGGACGTGTGATTTTTGGAAAAGTGTCTATTTAGCCCATGTTTATGAAATATTTGCAATCAGAAAGGTTTAAAACTACTTTAAGGTGCATGACACAACGTGCTCGGGTACATAGAAAAAACATTTTTTTAAATTTCGATTTGAAATTTTGGGAAAAGTTGCAATTCTAGTCACAGATACACAAAAAAAATTGTTTTTTGAAAAATATTAAGATTTAGGGGTCTCCTTAAGTTTTAGATGTCCAAAAATTGCCATTTGGGGCCAATTTTAGTGAATTTCTCCAGAATTTTTTTAAATCTTTTAATGCTAGGTGTTTTTAGGGAACTCAATACTATTTTGACAGTTGTAAGTCACTATTTTGCTTTATTTTTTTCTGATAACTACAATAATTTTTGATGAAAATAACAGGTTTTTTTGCTGAATTATAGGGTTTTAGGGTGACAGCCAGTAAGGGGGTGGAGGTGGTGTAGTGGTTAGCGTGCTCAACTCCCAATCTGAAAGGTGCAGGTTCAAATCCTGGTGCCTCTAAATCTTCTGAAATTTAAAAAAAATGCAAGTTATTTTCTGGAAATTTTGGGAGTCAATGACAGGCTATCCTCAACTCTTCTGCTCCACTGGTGAGAGGCAGCAGTTTCACCAGAAGGCATTGATGATGAAGATCCAGAGGATCGGTCCGGTATCAACTGCTACAGCTTCGTGCGAGAGTGAAGTTCACGAAATCGGTCGGAGTATTGTGATGTGGAAGGCAACGGGAAACCACCACATTAACCTCCCTAGAAAATGCAGCCTTGCATTCAAGTATGACGTGGTGGTATCCTTCCCGGTAAAATATTCCGGAGGTAAAATAGTCGCCCTATCGGCTCTTGGAGTACTACTGGGAAGGGTACACCAGTCAAAGGTGTCAGATGCAGGATAGGGACATGGAACGTGAGATCATTGGGGGTGTGCGGGAAATTGGAGAACTTGAAGATGGAGATGGCCAGACTGGAGTTAGACATCGTAGGAGTGAGCAAGATCAAGTGGACGGGAGCGGACGACTTCTGGAGTGACAGGTATAGGATCATATACTCCGGTGATAACCAGAAGATTGCGGGAGTTAGATTCATCCTGAAGAAAGAGTGGGGAAGAAGAGTAAAGGCATATTGGGAGTACAACGAAAGGATAATACTAATCAAGACAGAAGGAGAACCGACAGACATAGTAATAGTGCAGGTGTATATGCCAACGTCCAACCATTTGGAAGAAGAAATCGAAGAAATGTACGAGCAACTAGAAGAGGTCCTGAGCACAGTCAAAGGGAAGGAAAATCTAATAGTAATGGGAGATTGGAATACAGTGCAATGCAGGTTGGAGAGGGAAAGGATGGGAACAAAGTAGGAGAGTTCGGGCTGGGGAAACGGAACGAGAGAGGAGAAAGACTTGTGAAATTCTGCAGTGAGAAGACTTGATGGTGACAAACACCCTCTTCATGCAACACCGACGGAGAAGATAGACATGGAAGATGCAAGGAGACAGAGCCAGATACCAGATTCTGGTAATGCGAAGGTACAAGAACCAAGTGAAGCATTGCAAGACTTATCCTGGGGCGGATATCAACAGTGACTACAATCTATTGATAATGGAAAGTCAACTGAGATACAAGAAGATAAGAAGGACGAAACGAGAACAAAGATGGAACCTAAAGCCACTGCAAGAGGAAGAAGGAAGAAGAACATTTGCTACTGCCATTGATGAGAAGGTTGAAACAGCAAAGGAATTCAGCCAAAGTGTAGTAGAGAGATGGAATAGCCTCAAGAAGACCATCACAGAAGTAGCAGAGGTACAACTAGCAAGCAAGCCGGTCAAAATTAAGAAACCGTGGATGACAGAGCACATCATAGCCCTCATTGAAGAAAGAAGGAAGTATAAGAATGCAAGAAATGAAATAGAAGAAGTACTGTATAAGAGGTTAAGGAATCAAGTTATCAGAGAATCGAAAAAGGCCGAAGAGAAATGGATTGAAAGCTGCTGCGAGAACATCAACGAAAATATGATGAAGGGGAACTCAGAAACCACATACTACCTAATCAAGAGGCACTTCGGAGAAAGGAAACCAAGATGCAAAAACATCAGAGATTCGGATGGGAAACTGCTAATGGAAGATAGAGAAATCAGCAATAGATGGAAACAGTACATTGAAGAGTTATACTGAGGCCCGATCCCCCTAGGAGAAGCATTCACAGATGACCAGAACCAAATGGAGGAAGACAACCGTGGACCAGGGATACTAAGAAGCGAATTTGAGAGAGCAGTATGAGACCTGAAGAATGGAAAGGTGCCCAAAGAAGATAAAATCAGCGGAGAAGTAATAAAAGCACTTGGTGAAAAAGCACGAGACGCACTGTATGGAATAATCAAAGATTGCTATGAATCCGGAAAGCTGCCAGAAGACTTCAAGAGGAACTCAATGGTGACCATACCGAAGAGAGCAAGGGCTGAGAAATGCGAGGAGCACCAAACCTTGAGTCTAGTGTCACATGCCTCCAAAATCCTTACTCGGACAGTAGGCAGAAGAATTGAAGGAAAACTGAAAGAAAACCTGTCAGAAAACTATTTTGGACCAATTTAGCGGTAGAAATCGATCGGAATTTGCGAGTGTTTTGTTTATCATGTTTATGTTTCACTCATAAACATATGTTTCACTCACATATTTGACACCTTGAAAAGCTGATCACCTGAAATTTAGAACCTCGACTCGACCATCTGCCTACTGGTTATTCTCCCAGTTTAGACAAAGCTCTCTTGGACTCCTCTCTCTGGCTTTATATTCGACCTTTGGATCGTTTAGTTTTTACTCTTCTGGATTTTAGTGCAACAAGTCATTGACATTTCTCGCCGGATCTCCACTCTTGATAGACTGATTTCGTAGGTTTATTTTGTGTGTGACAAAGTGTTATAAGGGGTATAGCGGAATACGGGACACGTTTCTTTAGTCCCTCCAAATTTCCCTCGCTTGTATTTGTACCAGTGTTTTAATGTCTTTTTTTGACGATTTCTATGATACTTGCTAACCAACAGAAATAAAATTATTATTTTTATATCATGCGGGATATCAAGAATTCTACTTGAGGGAACGACTAGTTATAATTTTGGAGGAAAAGGGCACAAACCCAAAGATCGCGAGTACACAGAAAAGCAAGAACACCAAATAACACGATTAAATGACGATGTAAACATTTGAGCAACTTTGAGTTAACTCGTCTCCGGTTCTCCACTGGTTCAAACTATTCATAATTGCTGACGTAATTAATTCTTGCCTTGAAAATGAGTGACGAGTCGTCTCTCGAAAGGTCGACAATTATGAATAGTTTAAACTGGTTGAGAACCTTAGAAGAGTTTACTCATTAAAGATTATATACACTGGATAATAGTTACTCATCTTATTCTATGGGAAAGTGTCAATCCTTTTTATAAACAACTTTATTTTCAATCGTAACACAGGCACCACAGTTTTCGCCATATCTGCGCCATCTATTGAATAAAACCGGATCGAAATTGTATGATCGTCTGAATGGAAGAAGAACAACAGGTTCTATTTTCCGTTCAGTCATTCATACATTCGCACAAGCATTCGCACAATTTGCCGTTTTACACGGTACAATTTCCTGATACATGTGTTCGCACGATAGATTGTACAAAAAATGTACTGTGTAAAATGGCCTTAACAGTCGGAGTCGGAAATGTCAGAGCAGTATTGAGTTCCCTGTTCATTCAATCTTACAATTTAAAAAAAAAATCAAGGAGAAAATCTCTAGAAATTGCCCCAAAACGGTGAGTTTTGGTCATCTAAAACTTTAGGAGGGGAGATGAGACCCCTAAATCTTAAAATTTTTCAAAAAATATTTTTATAAAATCACAGATAATAATTTTTTTGTAAAAAAATTTAATATCTGTGACTAGAATCACACCTTTTCCCAAAATTTCAAATCAAAATTTTAAAAACGTGTTTTTTCGATGTACCCTAACAACGTGCTGTGCTCAGATTGTCACTTTCTACGCATGTATCCTGATTTAAATGGCCATCACGTAACAAATGAAGTGGCCAAGGGGTAGAGTGCTGATCTGGTGTAATAACAATGCGGAGGTGACCGTGTCTGTCCAATTGTGTCAAAAATATATTTTTTATGCCAATGGACTATAATGAGGATATGCCATTATTCAACATAAATTATGTTTCCGTTGGTTAAACAGAGCAGCACTGGGTGCAAAATTCCCAAAGAGGAATTTGGGCTCCAGTATAAATTTCTCAGATATATTTTGAGTATTGTAAACTACTCAAAATACCTCAAATATTTACTTGAAATACAAAATACTTTAAAAAAGTATATTTCAAATACAAAATACTAAAAGTTTTTTTTAAATAGATGTACATATTTGAAATACTGCCCAGTCCTGCCGTTGGGTGCTTCCCCTTGTGAGTGTTTAGTTTAAAGTTTTGAATGTTTCAACTTATTGGCATATCACTTCGGTACAGTTTATTTTTTTTGTTGTAGGTGATGTATAATAAAATTTTGGCAAGTGTGTTATTTAATTGAATGGGAAATGAAAGTTTTTATTTTTTCATGTTTTACTTCAGATATCATAGGTGGCACGGTTGTGAATCCTCCCTCACTGCTACCCTAAATGATTCATTTAATATTTCAGAATGAGCTTGGTGCAAAGCAATACCGTCTTTACCATAAGGGAACACAGGGCTCGGGCCCAGGGCCTCTGACCTCAAGGGGGCCCCGAAATGCCGATATATTTGCTTAGACAAAAAAGGAGTTTTTATTTAATAAAACGTGTTCACCTAAGTTCCATTTCTAAAAACATTTAATTACATAATAAATATAAAATCATAGCAGAAAAATATTTTTTCTTGTCATTCACTTTTTTTACTTTCCAACGGGACCCCAAATTTTTTTGTGTGCCGAGGGGCCCTGGCATGTCCTAAGACAGTCCTGGGTGCAAGGGGTGAGCCTTTTCACATCTAATAAAGTCAACTTTCATCTTGGACACCCTCGGAAAGACTTTTCAAGATCATTTCGTTGTTTTGGTGAGTTTATTGACCTGACGAACCTCACTCTCTCTTGTCTCTCTTACCAAACAGGGAGAGCACCGCACTCTGGCAGCATTTGTGCTGGCCAGTATGGTCCATGGCTATCCTGCTGGACAGGAAGCAGCACTGCAAGGGAGTTTGGTGTCAATATGCTTGGAACAGTTGCAGGACAACAATGCATTACTGCGCCAGTGGTTGGCCGTGTGTCTTGGCCGACTCTGGGCAAACTATGATGCTGCAAAATGGTGTGGAGTTCGTGATATCGCTCACGAAAAACTGTATACCCTGTTAACGGACCCAGTTCCAGAGGTAGGCTGAGCTTGAACTGTCCATTTACCACCTGATTACATTTTGTTTCTCTCCTCAATAAAAAAAATATCTTTGGGCTTTTCCAATATTGCTCAAAATTTTATGCTCAAATTTTGGTAGAAGTAGCATTTAACGTCCTCTTAACGGAATATAATGTCTATTTGTATGTAAGTAGAGTGCTTATTATCCATGCTAATGGAGGGGGAAGTCCAATCGGATAATCGAAAGTGACTGATAACCAGTTCATGTACAATTTTGAGGTAGTTATGGCCTTGGTTTCAGCGCCATGCTTTCTCAGTCTTCCACTCATATTGCATTGAAATGCTCGTTTTTCCTACCATTTCCTTTAGTCGGGCGACCGTTCATTCCATTCATTTCTCCAAAACACTGCACCAACTAAAAATTAGTATGTAACTGTTGACTGGAGAATTTTAACCAGGCGTGCAATGCCTCCTATTTTCACATACCTACTTATGGAATTTGACTTGCAGTAAGAGTTTACATTCATGATCACAACATAAAATGAACATCATGAGGTATCTGAAGGTATGCTAATCCCTACTAACAGTTCATCGTCATGCCATTCAGAGTTATGTTAGCCACTGACTCTCCCTTGGATGCCCTATCAATTATCCCTAACTTCTTGGAAATACCTAACATAAAGCACACCCTCTTTCCCAAAGAATTAAACATTTGAGTCAATTATTTTCCTGCAAAGCAAATCAGCCAATATAAAATGGCCATGGAAGCAATATAAGCTCACCCGCCCAGGTTGTGCAAATGGTGAATCTGGGGACTCACTATAATACAACACTGTCATGTTCATAATTGAAAAACCTGCTGCAGGAAAACATTTTCTGAAGGCAGAATGTAGCAATTTTCAAGACTTGCACATGGCCGCTGGCTGCAAGTGTGAACAGAAGCGGTAGTAGGTGGAGACGGAGGGAGGGAGGAGAGGAGACGGAAAGGAAGAAGAGCAGGGGATGGAGTTGTTGAGGAACTGATCATCAGATAATACAACTGACAGTTGATCGATCATCAGACTATTGGCACTCTGCTCTAATTTCTTTTAAATTTCATTTTTAAATTGTTTTGAAGCATTCCCGAATAAATGTAGCCTCAATTTATAATTTATCAGTTTGCCTATCTGTAATGTTTGCCCTGGCATGGTGCTTTTCTCATGCTTTATTTAATAAAATATTGTCACACTCGTTGTCCAAGATCACAATACATATAATCTTGCTCTGCAGTAATGATATCCTTAATTACTGTTGCCTTCAGCTCATGAAACAGGCTTAAGGCTACGTCCAGGGCAATAGCCACTTCAAATGGAATGTGATAGAGGACGTGTTAAATGTGACCCTGTATGGGTTTCAGAGGTGTATGAGTGCTGGGTAAGATAGGGCTGCCAACTGTGCCCATTTTTCAAGACATTTCCTCATTGTTAACTCTATTTTATTCTGTCCTGGAGGAATTCATACATGTCCAGAATTTTGGCTCTGAAAACTTAAAATTTCTTAAAAATATGACAAGGCCAACTGTGTTTAAATCCACGACAGAGTTTTTTATTGGTACAACTAGTTTCAACGCTACGGCATCATCATCGGGTACAAGCATTAGATTCATAGCAGGTGGTATATATACTCTACAATCAGAGTGGAGAGGGGGAACGATTAGGTGTATTCTGGGAAGAGTGGTGTGAGGGAGAGTCAAGGGGTTTTTTTTTTGAAAATGGACTCACACTCAGTGACTCAACACCACTACTTATGCTTCCCTGGTCATTAGGGATAAGAATTTGAACCCCTGCTGTGTGCTGTTACACTGACCTATCACCCTCACACTACTCTTCCCAGAATACACCTAACTCCTCCCCACCACCACCCTCCCCTAATCCCTCCCCCCTCTCCACCCTGATCGTTGAGTATTCATACTAGGGATGGGACGTGTAAACATGTGCACGTCTGGTTGTGTGTACACGTTTTCTGTTTCTTGCAAAATACATAATACATGTTAGCATCGTCTGCCTTTGGTCGCGAATTGCCGCCACATTTGCCGCCACACACTGAGTGACTACTTTCACCGCCTACAGTCAAAACCTACTCCCTGTGACACAGTTTGACCTTAGCAGGCTGCCGTTCTGCAAGCAGCTAGGGTAGGGGACTACGAAGAATGTTGACGGGACTCCAACACTCTAGGCGTAGATATCTATAGGCCCACTGCAGAACAGAATGTGGGGCCAGAGACTAACTATTGTATGCGTCGGGACAGGTAAGACGTGTACACGCCTGAATAAAAAGGGTGTGTACATTTACTGCAGTCCATGCTTTTGCCCATCCCTGATATATACCACTGGCTATGACTTTAATGCTTGTACCTGATGATGATGTCGTAGGGTTGAAACTAGTTGTACCAATAAAAAACTGTGGATTTAAACATAGTTGGCTTTGTCGTTATTTGAAAATGGACTTCCACAAAGTTACGCCAGAAAGGATTGAATTTAAAATTTCTTTATTGTAAATTCAATTATAAAGCCTCGGTATTTGCATTTACTGCTGTAGCCTGGAAGGTTACATGCCATCCTGACAACCTGAAGGTTGTGGTTTGGAATGGCTGTTGCATATCTTTAAAATAAAGCCTCAGGTTTGATGGTGTGATATAAACTTAGCTTAGCAGTTGGTTAACTTGTTTTTTTATAATATATCAATCTCCTAAACACCCATGTTATTTATTTGTCACCAAAAGTTATGTGGGTTTTAAATTCTTATAAAATATTAAAATGCATTGTGATTTAATAGCTGCTATGAAGATTTTGTATTATTATTTAATTTTTCTCTATCTGCCTTACATAATGTATTTTATTATTGTCCTTGGGGAAATTAAAGTAATTTATTGAAATGATTTCATGTACACGAGGCATATGGGACATAATGTGTGGCAAATTGATTTGGCACTCTTGAAAATTTTCTGTTCATAATTAGAAGATTTTATGATGTGTATGATTATGAAGTTTCAAGGTCATGTACCTTCTATATATCTCATAGATTTTAGCTAATTATGAACTCTAATACTTCTTCTTCTTATTGTGCTGTAATGATAAAATCTCATGATGTACTCTCTCAATCTGTGTAATTCATTATTTTTTATGTTAATGTGATTACTTTCAATAAAATATAATTACTTTCCTTCATTTCATCAGGTTAGGGCAGCAGCTGTCTATGCTCTTGGCACCTTCATCAGCAGCGTGACGGAACGCAGCGAGCATGCTAACAACATAGACCACAGCATAGCAATGACCCTCATCAATACAGTTTCCCAAGACATGAGTCCACTGGTCCGAAAGGTAATCTTTATTTCACCATGATTCCAAAGAATCAGGCTTTACATTTCAATACTTATTTTCTTCATCTTAGTTTTTACTTGAAAACAGTGTTGGAGACTTGAAATCTACTGAAATAGAATTTATTTATTTCCAACATGCTAAATGTAGCTTCAGTTTACAAATTAATGCATGTGTCAATTATACGAGGCGTGTTTTTTGAGTACCATTTTGAAATTCGACCGCTGCAGTGCTGCGGTCAGAATTTGGCGCATGTGCAGTGTGTATTTACATCTGCTAGGAAGCCACAGACTCTATTACGGTAACATTCGACCGTGTGCACGTTTGTTTGTGTGTACACCCTGTCATCGATTAGCGCTCTTAATTCATTCCAGGAAATTCGAGCGCTAATTGAAACAGCGCTATTCGAAGCATAAAACTCCACAAGGACTAATGCTATTTTAAATAATTCGTTCCCAAGTTTTTATTGAAGAATAATTGAAACTGAACGAGTGCTATTATATAGATAACAGCGCACGTTTTCATTACTCTATAAATTTGAATGATGTAGCGCAGGTATTTTACGGAAAAAAATATTTAAAATTCAACAAGAAAACAATAACAAATCAAATTTAGTCACAATATTTTGAAATTCTTGTATTGCACGAGATAAAACAAAGCATCGCACATTAGAGCACTACTTGTTCTTAAAACTCTAGGCATCATAATTAGAAAAGTGGCACATTTATAAATATAATCTGCAGTTCTAAAAGGATAATAAAATTGGTTGATATGCGGGAGAAATAAAAAAAAGGAAAGGCTACCAGAAAGTATACGAAAATAACCCAGAACGGAAATCGTACATATCGATATCGCACTTCGATTGGATAGAAACTTCGATTCATAAATGATATTTGAAACTGAACTAACATTTTGTTTTAAAGAAAGAAAATACTCTTTACATCATATGAATGGAATAACAATATGCTGCAATACAATTAAAACATACTAGATAATGAGCTAACTCTGAAACTAAGGTTTTAATCATCCTCATCCGTACTTTGAGGATTCTCTTTCGTTTGAGAAAGGTTGACTGCTGAAGGTTTGGCGAAAAATGTATCCAAAGTGAGCTGTTTTTTTGTTTTATTTTTTTCTTGAAGCAATTCTCTATAGCAGTTCACAGCACAGTTTATCCTATCCCTCTTACAACCTTCGAACTTCTTTCCTCATCAGGGTCTTTTTCTACCATCAAAGCACAAGCACTATCGATGTGTTTTAATATTTCAGTGATATCAGATGACGTTAAACCTTATGAATTTGTTTTAGCGTCATTATGATTATCACTAATTTCGTCTATTTCCTCATATTGTTGTATTTCCATCAGTTCTTCATCCATGAGTTCTTCCCTTTGTGCTTCAATCAACTCATGAATATCACGTTGCTCGATTTCTTCTAAACCTACTTTTCGTGCGAGGTTAACTGTGTCATCAACTGCTTCATGTGATAAGTCAAAACCTTGAAAATTGGGGACACAATCACTCCAAAGGTTTTTCCATAGTCATAGTTTTTTGGCTGATTTAATCCCATGACTTGGCAATGTTTTCTATTGCATGGCAGATATTGTAGCTTCTCCAGAATTCTTTTAAGTCCATGCCATTCTCACCCTCTGTAGCCATCTCAGCTTGAGCAAATGTTTCCCTTAGATAATATGCCTTAAACGATGAAATAACACCTTGGTCCATTGGCTGCAGAATAGCAGTTGTGTTCAGTGGAAAAAAAACAACATTGACTTCTGGACTTAAATCGCAAAGGGCTCTTGGATGGCCTGGAACATTATCTAGTATCAATAAAATTTTAAAATCTAAATTTTTCTGTGCACAGTACTTTTTTACTGCCAGACAGAAGTAAGACGTAAGCCACTGCTCAAACACGGGCATTGTTACCCAAGCTTTTTTATTAATGTCCAAACCACAGGTAGATTTTGCTTGTCATAGCCTTTCAAAGCCCTCAGGTTTTCAGAATGGTAAACAATCATTGGCTTCAACTTAAAGTCTCCAGTAGCGTTTCCTCTGAGCAATAACGTCAACCAATCCTTCGAAACTTTGAATCCAGGCATTAGTTTCTCGTGCTTAGAAATATATGTCCTGGCTGGCATTCTTTTCCAGAATAACCCAGTCTCATCGGCATTAAAAATTTTGTGAGATGAGTATCCATTCATTTCTATAATAGCAGCAATTTCATCGATCTAAGCCACTGTTGCACTATCATCTGCACTGGCTGATTTGCCACGAACAGATATGTTGTGCAAGTTGTATCGTGCGCTAAAGCGTTCAAACCATCCACGACTTGCAGCGAATGTTTCAACAGTAGAACTAGTAGAACTTCCTGGAAGATCTTTAACCAAATTTGCGAATAGGCTTTTTGCCTTTGCTTGGATCATCAGCAAACTCACGGGCATACGCTTTTGAATTAAGTCCTCCATCCAAATACTTAATAACCTCTCCATTTCCGCCATAGTCTTTGATCTGTTCCTTGGTCCTATCCTCACAGAAGTTAAGGGAGTCGCAGTCTTTCCATATTATTTAATTTTTTTTGCATCTCTGATGATAGTCTTTACTGTGAAACCAACCAGAAGATAACGCCCTGCAGACTTCGTGTTGTCGCTGCCCAGCATCTAGTCATCGCAAAATATCCAATTTCACGTCAAGGGTGTTACGCCCAGCTGCGCCCGAGATAATCTTTTCAAATGCTTGAAAACCTGCGCCAACGCCAACTGCCACTTTTTCCTCCTCCCCCCACCCTTCCCTGAGCTAATGGGACCTAACCCCACCCCCGCCGCAGCGATGCAGACCCTAATTGACCGCTGTGGTCACGTGGGCACCCTCGGGGTTTGGAATATAAGGATCGCCCCTGATCTGGAAAGATAGAACGGGGCAGGAGGAGCAAGGAAGATAAGATAGAGTGAGGAACTCCCCTTGACTCCCCCCGCACCCGAGGCCCGATGGACGTCGAGACAGTGAGTGAAGAACTCCTCCCTCACGTCCACTGGCCCCGAACGAGAGCGGGGCACCTGAGCGGGTGAATAACTCCCATTGCCCCCTCTCCTCCTTTTCTCTCTCGTACCCATCCGGGGGGAGAGAGATGCTTTTCTATAAGTGTTCAGTTTGAGATGCCTTCATTTAATATTTGTTCGGGAATATTTAAACAATTTCCTCTACATTATTTTCTAACCCTTTGTGCAATACCAATGAATAAAAATATGCTATAAAATAGTCAACTACTTGATTGAAAAGACCATTGAATTAAAAACTTATGTTTGGAGGTATGCTATGGAGCAACATCGATGATGCAGGAAAGTCCATAATTTGTCTTCACCTAGGTCCCAATGACACCAGATTATAGATTCTAAACTTTTCTTGGAAATTCTAATGATAGAATTTTAAAGTAAGAGATTCGTATAAAAGAGTGAGTAAGATGGTCTGCCATTAGTTGCTGTTTTATAAATTTGTATATTTGATCATTAATGACACCATCATATTCCCTGAACACAAGCAAAACTATTTACTCACTATGTCTCATGATCTGTGTCTGCAATGGTTGCCGTTAATGTCCTACTTGGGAATCACATTTTGGGAGTTGAACAATTTTTGTGGACCTTCGCCACGCTTTAGAATGAGGATAGATGGCAGAGGTAAGAAATTGGGAGGCATTGTACTTGTTTGTCATACATCCTTGAAGTGGTTCTGAGGATTTTTAAAATCTCTATTACATAATTATGAGACTTATAAGCAATAGGCTCTTGATTAATGTACTTGGATGCAGGTCTTAACTATAAAAATTGTTTTCCTTGTAGGATGGACGCTAATTGAATTGCTCTTGATCTACCTTGTATCTCTTCCTCAGGAACTGGTAGTGTCATTGCAGTGGATGGTGATAATGTTTGAGAATGCATTTGTGGGCGTGGCACTACAACAACAGGATGAGGGCAAGACCTTGAGGGATGGAACGCTCAGCCCACAGTTTGCCCTCGTTCCAGGTTGGTTCGTCTGAGGGTTTGGACATTTGTATTTGGTGACTCCAAAGTGGGAAAACTACATCGCTATTTCTCGCTTGTTCAACAACTCGGAGGGAACTCCACAATAACACATGTGTAAAACACTCTTGCAATGGAAATATGTGTGGTAGAGACACGAGAAAGAATTATATATGAATAGACCCTTATGTTAGTCCATCCAACATAATTTTTAAAGGAAAATAACAATCTTGTGAATGGGTGAATCTTGTGTATTAATTTATACATGTGCAGTCAAGGTGTTTGAGGAACCGAGGGAGGTCAGGGTTTCCCAGAAGTCCACCCTAAGACCTGCCTTCGAGAATATTTTTCCTTTCTTCATAAAACTGATCTTTTCTTATCATCAGGGGACACAATTGAAGATCTCATTTACTGCTGTGATTCAAAGGAGCTTAGCCTGACCATATGTAACCAGGGCAGGGTCCGAGTGAAAGGATTCAATGGGAAGGATTTAAAGGAGAAGGACACTTCTTTCAATGTTAATAATAGTTAAAGAGTACATACTGAGAAGAGCTTATGCAACCCACAATACAAGTGTGTTGTGACTATTTTTCCGCATTTTAGATCTAGGAATTCACTGAAAAAATATGACCAATGATATTTGACATTTATAGCTGTCTAAAGGAGGTAAATTTGTGATATGGGTAGAATTATGGATTTGTGAATAATAATTAGTATTGAGTCTAATTAAACACTGTAAACTGTATGCCATTTACTAAAGTCATTTTATGTTAGTCTATGAATGATAAGCATTACAGTAGATACGATTTAGGAATTGATTTGTAAAGTAAGATTTGCAGGATTGAAATGCTCGAGGAGTGGTCGCAGAATAATTAGAATGGCGATAAAAGTGCCAAAATGATGTATTTGAACTGGCTACAATTAGAAAAAATGAAAATACATTTTTCGTAGGGATGTGTGAGTAGTAATTTTTGATCTCGAGTCAAGTATCGAGTTGAGTTGTAGTTACTCACGAGTATTGAGTCGAGTTGATATGTATGAACTCTGGCAATTTCCCAACAAGGCAATATAATAATGCATGCACCAACATATTCTCGTTTTCCCAATCTCCTAGTGCATTTTCTCTTCTGAACATATGGCCTGAATTAGAAGGGAAAAGGTGATAAGGAATGTTTATTGTAATCGTGACAGAATTAGGAGATGAATTAAAATTAATGTGTCTTGAACAGTTCCAATAGGACAATTGAAATGAACTAACCTCTTGTAATTTGTCGACAGTTTTATTTAATGACTGCATTGAGTTGAAAACTAATGTATCCAAAATTCCTTGTAAGAGCCTAGAGTAGTCTTAGCAATTAAAGTTAGACAACAAGCTGTCTATCAATACCTAATACACTAGAAGTCTATCATTATGAGTGTGGTATATAGCGAGAATCTGGCAGTAGCGAGTGATTTTTTACCAATGGTTGGTCTCATGATAATAACATATGAAGTTGGATGGTTGTAGCGAGTGGTTATTTCTCTCGTATTGCCATAACGAGTACATTTTTCGTATATGTCATCAAGGTTGCATAATTTACAGGCACCTTCTGCTACGAGCGACAAAGTTATTGAAATAGAAATTACTTTGCGGTAATGTATCACCTTGAAGAGAAAATGTACCTAATTTGAGATCAGAGTTCCGATTCCCTCTTCGCATGCTCCAATGCTCTAGGTACGTTACTTGTCCTATTGATATGAAGATACGTTTCAAAGCTCTCTCGAGCGCTATGCAACATAATTTCAGATTGTGGGAAAATCACGAGGAAGTGCGAAATCTACCTCACCGCTACCACCGGGGTAAGGTTACAATTTGAATCGACTGAAATAACGGCTACCCTCGATTCGTTCAAGCACCAGCCGTATCAACCCAGTGTTGGCTTTCGGCTTTCGCCGTACTTCCGAATCATCCGTAAAAATTATGACGCAAGTAAACAATGAACACTGCAAATTGATAATGGCAACATTCATTGTTTATGTAAGGTAAAGGAGTGATCTTCTCGCATGAATCCCATATCTTTCTCACAGAATGTGTACCGCGCTCAAAAATTTCTTCTTGTCCAAAAATTAGCAGTGATGTTTTCTCATCCTAAGCGAGAGGGCGGCCTAGGGAGGCATGAGAGGGGCACGCGAGGGAATTAGCTGTCAATGCTTTTTGAGTCAGCGAGCCTTGGAGCGGCAGGATGCGACCCCCGGAAGATCCCGGGTGGTTTCGAAGAATCACCCAAGCCGAAATACGAGCCGAGAGGGGAAGACACTGTCAGCCTGTGCTCATCACGGAATGATTTACCACCGCCCTCCAGAAGCGAACCCGAAAAAAGTATCTGGTGTCGGAAAAAGTGAGGGGAGAGAGCAAAGACGAAGAAATAGGCTGAATCGGAGGCCCAGGTTGGCCTTGGCGCTACCATTGCAGCAAACCGTCAATGAAGAAGTGCAACATGCTTCATACCTTGAGGGGCGTGGATACCATTCAAATCGTCCTAAATAATGGTCATCGTGTGTTGCGGCCGATGTTGGAACTAGTTGGAACCATGGAAGTTGGCTGCTGAGGCTCCCAAAAGGACGCCCCCTCCTCCCCCATAACTAGTGGAAGCCACCTGAGAAGTTAGGGCGTGGGAAAGCGATGAGTGAAATGTGATACTTTTGATGAAATGTGATGCTGACTCGAGAAAAAAATATCGCTTCACTCCGACCCTCCGATGAGTGCTGAGGCGAGTGTGGGGGGAGAGCGAGAGGAAGGCCAAGGACGCGTAGCCATTGTACTTGTATTACTTGTATTAAACTTACGAAGTATCTTACTTATTATACTTAAACTTGAGAAGTATCTGCATTTAAAGATAAAGGATGCAGCTAGAACTTATATCAAAGCTCGTTTTCGTATCACTTCTCATAGCCGATTTCTGCAAAATGATTGATTTTAGGCAAGTATACTATGATAGCGTTTCCTTTTGGCAGATTTCCTATTGGCCTCAGCGGCTCCGTCGACTCGACCCGACTCGACTTCCGTAAAAATACTATAAGTACTCGAGTCGAGTATCAACTACTCGACTTGACTCGAATTTTCGAGTACTCGCACATCCCTAATTTTTCCATTTACTTGCAAATCATGAAACTCAAAGCCAGATTATGTGAGCCAACAATTATCTCCTCAAAATCTACTTCTGGAAGAATAAAGGAAAAAAATATGGAGGTTCAATGAGAAAAATTTAAAATGGCTAGAATTAAAATGATTGTAGTGAATGGCTTACAGTTTACGGCGTTTAATATGACTCCATTCTAATTATTATTCAGAAATCCATTGCGACCGAGTCAAAACATTTTAGGCTAATATATTCATTGGAGACAATATACAGGTTATTAATAGTAGCATCTATCATACTTAATATATTTCTAGTAGTTACTTGATCCTGATGTATGTATTGTTGAGATGGATATGGGGTGGCTGATGAGACATTTCAGAGTCCCATTGTTGTGATACTTGAAAGCTTCCTCAATAGGATTAAACTAGAATTGTTATTGTTTTGATGGTTGCTAAGCTTATAGTCTTGAGCTAATTGAGTAGTAAGAATGTTGAACCTCTGAATTGAAAATTAATTTCACCAAAATACATGACCTACCAATTTTAAAGTAGCCTGAGATCACGGACTCGCCTAGCAACTATTGCAGTTGTCTTACATTTCTCCTCTTAAAGTTCCATTTATTCAGTAGCATTTACTTTTTATAAAAATTTGCAGCTCCGCAATGAATTTATTTTATGTGCGATGTGAAGCTTTGCTATGTATGGGTTCTGTAGGAGTACCCTTTGCCGGAACCCATCCGTGGGTTTTTGTAGTGGAACCCTTTGCTATAAACCCTCAATCGGTTCTGATTTGAGGGGAACCTTCTACAGGAACCCATCATTGTGTTGGAAACCCACCATTGCCAGAACATATCAATGGGTTCCATAGCGGAATCAAACCATTTTCAAAGTATGGTTCTGTTGCCAACCCTGGTTAAGAGGACTTGAAGAACACTGACTCCTATGAGAAGAACCAAACTTTGTTAAACATTGTATTTAAGTTAAGTATAGATTTGGAAATTCAAATTGAACATCTGTGAAGCATGAACTCTTTGTTTTCTGTATTCAGAAGTGACTCTCACGGCAATAGGGGGCATGAAGAGAATAGCCTCTAGGGATCGCCTCAAGATGCTGGCTCCCGGATCCAGCCTCCTGCCGCACCTTGGGGTGGAGGCGGGTGGTGGTCCAGGAGGGGGTGGAGTGGCATCAGATGCTGCCCATCCCTCTGTTTCATCCCCCGTCGATCGTATGAAGAGAGTTTCCTCATCCTCCTCCATCTCCAGCCTTGGTAAGTATCCTCAATGCTTTGATGATAGAGCTTGTATAGAAGAGCAGTCATCATGATTGGTTATCTGTACTGCTCTATTGCCCACAGGGCCATCCTTAGGGATTGAGGGGCCCTGTGCAAACATAAGTCAGGGGCCTCCTAATTTTGCTTTGCATTTTTGATAAGGTACATTTTTTGTCAAACATACCTATTTCAAAGAAAGAAGGAAATGATCGGACAAACAAATGGCATATGACTTCAAGAAATTTACATAGATATATAATTACCTTTTTTAATGAGGTAAGCCTACTGGGAACATATTGGTTGTATTTTGATGAAATTTATATAGGTACCTACATTTTCATGACTCATGTGACATTTTAACATTTAGAAGAAATTAAAACTTTTTACAACAAGATAAACTTGATGAAATTTCACATTTAAAATTACAAAGGTGATTATTATGAAAAATCTACTTTTCTGGCTTTCATTTATTCTCTTATGTCATTAAAGTCTAAGTTATCAGCTAACTTTTTATGTACAGTGATGGGTGAATTGGATTCGTGATTTTCTAAGTGATCGCAAGCAAAAAGCAGTTATCACGGCACTAGCTCTGATATGGTAAGAGTGACATCCGGTGTCCCACAAGGAAGCGTGATCGGCCCCCTTTTATTCATTATTTATATAAATTACCTAATTCTTCGAGTTAGCAGTTACCTTAGATTATTTGCAGATGATGCAGTCATAAACCGCAAAATCAGCAAAGATGCAGACTTAGAAGTTCTATCATTGGACCTGAACAACGTTAGCTCGTGGTGCCTGGAGTGGGGGCTTGAACTAAATCTTAAGGCCATTTAACAAGATGAAAGATGTTGTACAAACGAATGTACGTTTGTCTCAACAAAATTAGAACATGTTCTATTTTACGTGCAGGCATTGAGACATTCGCACAAGCGTTCATACAATTTGCCACTTTACACAATACATTTTGCCTCATGCAAGAGTTCACGGAAGAGTTTGTTCAAACAAATGTACCATATAAAACAGCCTTTAGTTAATGCTCTGCAGTACACTTCTTGCGGAAGTCAAAACACCAACGCCATATCTACACTATGGGTGGATTAAACATAAAGTCGTCAGACAAAGTAAAATATCTGGGAACTTCAAACCTATCGTGGAGAACACACATATTAAACATTTGCGGCACATCCTTAGATAAACTAGGATTTATCAAGCATATAGTAGGAAGTAGTATATAATAGTATAGTAGCGTTCCTCGAATGAAAAAGTGAGAGGTGCTACTTCGCTCTGGTTAGGCCACACTTCGAATACGTCGTAAGCACTTGGGACCCTGGACAGAAAGATCTGATTTGAAAAATAAATCAGTTACAAAGGAAAGCCTGCGGAATACTTCCGGTGAGCCTGAGCACAAATCCCAAAAGTAGGGGAAATTATTCGCAGTAATTCATATCTCTACTTAATTTACCAACTAACCAATCAAAAAGCACCTCCAAAAGACACAAAAAGCCTCGAATTGTTGGTAATTTTCCCAAATGCACAACTGACTAAGCTATATTTTTCTAGTGCATTTTAATGTTGATTCCATCATTTTGATTAGTTTCACCAAAAATGTAAACCATGATTGATAAATCAAAATTGCATCGCATTTATTACTTGCCTTTACTCTTTCCCTTGGTTGATCTTAATGTTGATGATGAGTATATTCACGTTCTTCGTGACATTTCGCAGAAGCCAATTTGCCTTAATTTATCGGGGATAAATTAAGCCTCCTGCCCACTTCACTCTTCGACATTATACCACTTTTGCATTGCTCTATTATTTCCATTTTCTCGCGTAGGCTAACAATAAGTGTATTGCGTTTTTGGGCCATGATGGTGTCTATCTTTGAAATGCTCTCAACTCGCTGCCGTGCGAGTGTGCTCTCGACCGCTCAGGGAACAAAAGACAAATGAAAATCGCAACTGCTAATGCTGAAGTATTTCCACCAAAATTAACAATAAATTAATCGGATGGCGATTTACAACGTGCAGTTGATACTTAACACGCCATATTAACTGTATTGCCAACACCAAAATGGCCTCGTAAAAACCTTATTTTTTTACATGGCAAACATAGGGTCAATTGACGGTGCCCCTGAAATCTCTCGTATTGGTGGGGGTCCCGCAACAGGCCATAGTCTTACTAACGCGGTTCTGCTGTATACCCTGTAGAATGTGGAGCGTCAAATTTTTTCAGAAACTGTTTTAAAAATATGTGCTGGCATATGTTGCTCTGGTATTTCTCTGTTTGATTCAAGTACTTTGGTGCTTTGTAAGTTTTAAGACTTAAATTATTATTAACTGTGCTATCTCATGGGTATTTGTAATTTGTAAGTGGTTGGCGGTGAGTAATTTTACGTGTAGAATGCATTTAGAATGGAAATAAGTGTGAAAGAAGATTTTAGAATTTTAGGTGATGGTAATTCATTGATGTGGTCGGATAAATTATTCCAGAGAAACAGTGCCACCAGCTTCATTCATTGAGCCTTCTTCAGTAGCAATACTCACGCAAGCAGATGATTTATTTAATAATTATTGTCTGAATCTGGAGTCATAAACCTAGTTTTAAATGTTTGAAAATTTCCTCTTGTGATTTCTACATCACTGGTTTTGTTTTTTTTTCTGTTTATTTCCTGCGTAGGCCATGGGAGCCTGAGTAATCTTTCCAGTCTTTCGTTTGGCAGCATATACATGAAACTTTGGACGGGACTGACAGCCATGGATCATGATCCTCACCCAGAAGTGGCCCACATGTCCAAAATTGTCACTGATCGCATCAGAGAACAGGTTGGCTCATATTTTATTTTATGTGGACTTTAAAGTATTATGTTTTATGCAATTCCCCCAATGGACCTTGATTCTATGCTGGGCATGTGTACTCTGATAATCCCTAGAGCTGGGCTGGTGGGAGCAATGATAACTCTAGTCTGCATGATATCAGATGACTGAAAACTAGTAAGTGATAATAGCTAACGTTGATATGCTGATTTTGGAACTGTTCTTAGTTTTCTTCCATCGTGTACAGTTTTTTCATAATGGACCCAATTTAACTTCTAAGATTTATTGATAAGTGCCTCATAAATGTGCCAGTGGGTAATTATTGTGCGAGGGATATTTCTCAATACAAGCTAATGAGCCTTAGGTTGGCCCAAGCTTAGGTTGGTATAACTGCTGCTATTGTTGTGTGACCTTGGAAGTGTATTCATCCTTAATTCATTTTTGTTACAAAAGTTGTCATTGTGTGAAGTAATGTTAATATAACTGTGCTTACAGTAGTTAAAATCTTGAAACCATATTTCTTATTTTGTGAAAAAACCTGACGTGATAGAAAAAAATGGAAGTAAATTTTAGAATCGGCATAAAAAATTGGTTTCAAGAACATCTATTTTTAATAAATCATCTGACAAAAAGTTTCAAAATGCAGACTGGTGTAATTGGTCCTGATAGGGCCACCCATTTCAGATAGGTTAAAGTAGGGTGACCAACTATTTTTGAAGAAAATAAGGGAGATTTCTATATTCTAGACAAAAAATAAGGGAGATTTAAAGCACAGAAAAATTTCACAAAAAGAAAAAAAAAACAATTCAGTGTTTGAAAAAAAATTAAAAATAACTTTATTTTATACTTTAAGAAGACTAAATATATTATTATTATATTATATTATATATTATAATTATTGCGACAGATTTTGCTTCAGACAATAGTTTGCCATCACTTTTGGCAAATTCTAAAAATTCAGTGCAAGAATGTGTGAAGTTTATGGCAACTTGTAGTTCTGATTTGATCAGCTTTGTTCTGCTCCTATTCCTAACATCTGTCCACTTGTTATTCATAAGAGAAAATACTCTCTCTGTATGAGAATTACTACCTGGTGTGCTCATAACATAGCCTACCAACTTTCCCAAATTTTCAGAAGTTATATTGCTCCCATTTCCCAAGTTATGTACACATATGCTTCATTTTCTTTTTTGGTGGCGTTTTAGCTTCGTCATCACTGCCCATTATTGTATTATAAACTCTTGCCCCTGTATGGCTCACAGGTGATGTAGAGTAAAACCACTGAAACCAAATCACGCCAAAGCACCACCAGCTGAGCAACACAAAGAACGAAAGGAAGTATGTAATTACGCGTTCATTGGTTTAACAGATAAGGAGATTTAAACTATTGGTTGGTCATTAGTAAACGAGATAATTTATAGAAAAAACTTGATAAAGAATCAATGGCGTCTGCTCTTGAACGTTTAAGCGAATTTCGACCATGTGCACAAAAATTAAAAGATTGAAACTGAATGATTTTACTTGACGAAAAAATATGGGAGAAATTCACGCAAAGAGATAGAAAATACGGGAGCAGGGAGATCGTGCAAAAATAGGGTCGAATATGGGAGATCCCGGGAAATACGGGAGAGCTGGTCACCCTAGGTTAAAGGGTAGGAGAGACAGACAAATGGTCCGTGTCTCCTGCACTTTATGCATACAGCGTCTGTTCTTTTTTTTGTCTTGCTTTGAGTGATATTAGGACTATATAGTCCCCTCTTCCATATAACTTGTTTGACGAACAGATACAACCATGCCCTGGGAGGTGTAAATTTCCTACCCAGATGGGATTCGAACCCAGGACATTCAGTTTAGGAGGCGAGGACTTAACCCTTCCGCCACGGAGGCTGCCCGGCCGGTTCTTGAGTTAGGTGGCTGCAAAAGGGTAATTGATGCTTTTGGGATGGCCTCGTAAGTGATGGTGTCAAGTCGAATGACACCACTGGATAAAGAAATGGGAACTGCTCCAGTCATCTATCACAAATAACATGTAAAGGCCAAATGAGATATGGAATCCCGACTACTACAGGACTCTCAGCCCTTAGGGTGAGTGTTGTGCCAGGCAGCAAGGGGAGCAAGGCCCATGATGTCACTTTCTCGTGAAATTCCTGAGCAACAAATGATGCAAAAACAACAGAAGAAAAGAATCGATATAATAAAAATTGGAATTTAAAAAAATAAATAGAATAGCTACAATGAGGCATACATAGGTCTAACTGGCAGAAATTTCATCAAACCTTTCATTTAATGCCTGAAGTTATAAAAATAAGGATTCCACCTCACTCTCTGCAAAGCACCTACATACCTATATTCTTGACCGTTGCCACGAGGCCAATTGCCTGATTGTAACGAGCTATTTCATAAATAAATAAATATGAGAACAACATTTAAGTGACTTGGCCCCTCAAATTTGACATGTTCTTCCAAAAGGCCTAAAAATGGACACTCTGGAACAAATCAAAATTATCAGACACTCCACAGACCTATACAACAATCACTAATTCCCACCTCTCTCCTCTCCTTTCCGACAAAATAGCCTTGAGAAACAATAGCCTTTCCCATACCCCCCAGCCCTTGGTCAATAGTTCTACTGCCCCCTGCATTCCCTAACACTCCCCAAACCTTTGTAAATTGAAGGATTTCAGGCTTTCCCGGCGAAGATTTATGTCAGCGATCTTTCGGGGTTTGCACCGGGTAGTTAGGTCCATGGCAGCCGACGTTTCGATGCTCAAGTTGAGCATCGTCCTCAGGGTAGAGGTGAGTGCCTTGACTAGAGATGGAGGTCAATATATACCCCATGGGTGGGTCAGGTCGGAAATAGGTCAGGTATATTTCGGGCCAGGTCCGTATCAAGTCAGGTATATTTCGGACCTGACCCACCCATGGGGTATATATTGACCTCCATCAAGGCACTCACCTCTGCCCTGAGGATGATGCTCGACTCGAGCATCGAAACGTTGGCCGCCATGGACCTAACTACCCGGTGCAAACCCCGAAAGATCGCTGACATACACCTTTGTAAATTCTTTTCCTCCCTAACTATGGCAACAAACCACCAAAAATAAATAAATCATACTCTGAATTTTATATTTGATGATGCCCTTAGTCAGCAAAATGTGTTGTGCAATTAAGAGATAAAAGTGTAGGAAACTTCCAAGTATTTTATTTCAATTGTGAATGCTATTGTGATTGAGGTTTCTTGGAAAATTATGATGCCTGTATATTGCAGCCAATACCAATGTGAATGAGAAATTACTGAAAAATTTGTTCATAAAGATTTTATCTTCTTCAGTTCACCATTTTGGTGCTAAAATAATTGAGACTTTAATTGGAAAATCACCACGTCTTGTATGGTATAGATTTTTCAGTGGTATGGAGGAGGTGCTTATGGAATATGATGGCGAAACAAACGAATAGAGTGTTCCTGGACATGATTTGAACGTCACATACTGTGCCATGTTGCCATATTTGTGTGCAACAATAGGTAAAAGGTTAGAATTCCAGTTGCAGGAGGTCAGGTGGCTCGATAACAGCATTTCAGTTGAGATTCGCCTGATAGCAATTAAATTATCATGTTTCCCTTTATTTTTTTTATTCCTAACTGTTATTATAATGATGTCTCTTTCCTTACAGGTGAAGGAATCTTCAGCCCCCAAGGAGGTGAATGAAACCAAATTGTCGTCTTCAGTTTCCCTTCCACCTTCTCCATCCAGTAGGCCTAGCTTCCTTGCGTGAGTACACATTTTCAGCAGGGACTCATGATTGTGCTAACCCCTGTAATATGGCCATAAGTAATGATGGTTCGAATGATGATTCATATTTATGCAATTTCCAAACATGTCTCAAACTTTGCTGAAGACTCACTTTTACGTGGTTATAATTAATGGCCATTTTCACAATTTTTTCCTGGAGTGATCAAAATCTAATAAAAAAACTCTCTATCAATCTTAGCTTTTGGTTCACTGTGGAAATACACCATGTTATTTTTATTCAGTATTTTTTACGTTATGCAAGAATTGACTGGAGAACGCAATCACTAAAATGCAGTTATTCCTTGCGTTCATCTGGTTGTAACCAGGATTAGTTTCCATGTAATTCCTTTCAGTATTCCAAAGCTGGTTACAGATCGGGAGCATTTTCTGTACCACATTGTGCCAAACAGTATAACACCGCATGATTTTTTACAACAGTAACTTTGTATCGAAGCATGTGGCAAAGGAGCATCTTTTGAGTTGTGATGTCAATCAGTCTGCTAGTAGGGCATCTATATTTGCTGCACAGCATGTTTCATGATACAATGTGCACAGGATCTTGGCTGCCTATCACGCTGGATGTAAGCATCTCCACTTAACATTCTTATTCAGTCAATACACATAGAATTCACCACAGAGGTTGTCACAAAGTTGAATCAGTGGTCAACGAGACTAATCCCAGATGGTCAGAACCTAGTGAACCATGTTTTAATTATTATATGAGAATATGTACAAAGTAAGCACCATCTTTCCCCTGGTACCTTGATTCTTCTTCCCTCAATTCCTATCCTAAATCTGAATGGATAATGCTGTAGAATTCAACAGACGTTTGAAGCCTATTTTCTCTTTTGAGTTATGTTAAGTGTTTCATTTTCATGTCTCAAAATAAATAGTATAAACTGGGTAACTTAAATGAACTTAGAGATGGAAGTTCAGCTGCATCATTTGCATGAAAGTGCATTGTAAATGAACCAACGATAGGGACCATATAGAAGGCCAAAGGAAAAGCTTTTCCTGGAGTTGTTGGATTCCTTGCCAATGAAAATTTTTAATTTCCCGAGGACTTAGTGTTTTTTAGTTCCACAATTATGATAAAAAGACATTAGAACCAGGTTCAATTGTACAGTAGACTCTCAGTTTACCATGATCGGGTTAGCTCATTAACCAGTATGCCCCCAAAAATTGTTTTCTTGAGAAACAACACCATTTGCAAACACAACATTTGCTCCCTTTGACAGTATAATTATTTATTGTAATTATATGAAAACTAATTAGAAGTTAAAGGGAAAAAAAATAATGAGAAATAATACCTTTAGCTAGAAGCGGTGCACTCCTTCGCAGTCACTCAAGATGATCATACATTGACTACACGCTAGAAATGGTGCACTCACAGTCACTCACCAAGAATCAAACGTTGACTGAACCGATGAGTCCCAGGGACCCATACAAAGCCGTTTCATTGGTTTCATTGTTAAGCCTGGCTCAAGCACAAAAACGCCCAAGTGCTAAATTATAATACATCGTGGAGTACAAGAATACATGACACGGTGTAAGGGATCCGGCTACAAAGACAAAAGTCACACAAAAATATAGAACTGTCCGGGTCCCAGACACCAATCGGTGCAAAGTTACGAGTTATTCGTCAAAATCGTCTCATCAATTCTGCAAACTTCTGACTTTAGCAAGGTGGTGTGGGGTATCGTTCACCAAGACGGTCAAATTAAGTTCAATGTAACTGGGGATGGGAGAAAACAAGATACATACTTAGTAATCGGAGTAGTAAATGAGCATGGCTTCTTGAATTCCGTACGCTGGCAGCAACAGGAAGCAAAAAAAACATTTGAGACAAGGTTACTTTTCGATGGGAGGGAATGGAGGGTTGGGGAAAATATGAAAAAAGGCTGTCAAGGCAATGGGCTAGGGGCGAGGAGGTAAAGAATCACCAAAAATGATATTGTAGTTTATGTACGACCCCAAACAAATAAAATAGTAAATAAACTTGGCGTGGCTGTGTCCCACACAAAGTTTCTCTCAGGAATTCTCCCTAACAAGTTCATTTTATCTTTGAAGAAAATAAAATCGTTATCATAAGTCATAATTAAGTCCCGAACCCGCACAATCATGCGGGTACATTTTTTATCAGAAATAAATATTTAATGATGCATCATATTAGGCACTCAAATGAACCACAATAGCAATTGACATTTAAATTATTGTAATATTAAGCACTAAAAGAATATAACAATTATAAGCATTTAAAAAATTGCAACTTACCTTAGAGCAACAAAGGAGCACGACAAGGCTCTCAGAAAAGTCTCCAGCTTGACCTACTGTAAACATATTCTACTCAAAAAACCTCCGCTCCACATTAGACTGGAAGCCGCACAATTGCTGCAAGCCGGTAGGAGCCAGAGAAATATCCCGTGGACGGAGTTAAAAAAAATTTTTCCTTACCTGCATGATCGTGCGGGTCAGGGTGGAAAGGGTTAATCTTTTTTCAATTAAGAAAAATATAAAAAAATCATTGAAAAATAAGCTAGCATATTATTTTTCTGGCAATTTTTTATCATGTAATTCATGGCAATTTGTGATGGGTTTGCGGGATTTCTACCGCGTGTGGATTTCTACCGCGTGTGTCCATTTTGTAGACAACAGTTTCGCCCAACATGCAGTGGGCTTCTTCAGGTCCGAAGTGTGTTATGCAGATTTTGACCGTCTATTTATACACTGCCTTGTCATCTTTGATACATTCTGATTGGACTTTGTATCGAGCGTTGTCATTGGCTGATTTTTGGAAGAAGCGCTTCCAAGTGTTTGAGAGCATGTAACTTTCCATGCATGTAGCGTGGAAAAAACAAAACTTCAATAGAGAGGAAAGTTACATGCTCTCAAACACTTGGAAGCGCTTCATCCAAAAATCAGCCAATGACAACGCTCTATATAAAGGCCAATCAGAACGTATCAAAGATGACAAGGCAGTGTATAAATAGACGGTCAAAATCTGCATAACACACTTCGGACCTGAAGAAGCCCACTGCATGTTGGGCGAAACTGTTGTCTACACAATGGACACACGCGGTAGAAATCCTGAAAACCCATCACAAGTTAATCACCGCGAAAGCCTGAACAAGGAACTAATTCGTGGCAAATATGGAACTTATTGCTGGAAAAATCCCAGTTCCTTTAAGCTTCTTGTTTCCTTAATCAGTACACAAGCCCATGGGCCAAATCATAATTGATGCTTGGTGGAAAAGTATAAAGGATCATGCTGCTAATATTGTGGGGGCTGAGAGAAAATTGGGAGGAAGTCTTGCTCTAGAGACAAGGGAAATTGCCAGGGATTTAATTTACAGTTCCTGCTACCATGATGACATGATCATCATCATTGTTTTAAATATATCAGGGCAACATAGATGTAATTATGTATCGTCATTGTTTTTTAATATATCAGGGCAACATAGTTGTTAATTATGTACTCAAAACGTTTTGTTTTGCCCTGGTCTATCTTTATCATCTTTCCCAGAGTCATGGCCATTGAATCTAACAATGTAAGTGCCGTTTTTCTGTGACCAATTGAACTCAAGTGATGTTCCTGGAGTCCTCTAATGCCCATTTATGTATTTATGGCTGTCTATGATAACTGTTATAATCAAATAAGTTTTTGCTTCCTGAGTAAATAATTGTAAACTTAAAGTGGCTTCATTTTCTGGGGCTAGCCTTCACTGCAATGATCAATTCTTTTATTTTTTCTCTTGATGTTCATTTTTTTCACAGGGGAGAGTCTCCTCCGACAGGGTCTGCCACTGACTTGCATCGTCTGTCAACTCGATCCACTCAGCTTTCTTCTCGAGCCCGGAAAAACATGCCCAACACGGTAAGAATCACCTTTTGGTTATTTATTTACTTATGGGAAGAGTCGTCCTTACTCATTTATATGCAGAAGTAAAATCAAGTGTAGCCCTTCTTATGCACAGTTTCAGTTATCCACAGTTCCCTTAGTTCAGTAATTAGGAAGTGAAAATATCTTGAAATAATTGACTGGGAATTCAAATGCACTCCATTTTTTGTGATGAACCTCATCCCTGAGCTTGTAGTGCATGATTTTTTTACCTTTGTCCTCGGCTATCATCAAAGCTGGCCAAATATGCATTGACCGTTTTCAGTGTCTGTATTGGTGCAGCATTGTGTTAGTGTCATGATGAAGGTTACTGGTTATTGTTTTATGATGGGTCCCATTTGTAAAATTAGTGATTGCAGTTCAGCAGAATGAAGAGTTATGAATTACTTACAATCAAGGAAGAAGTGTGACTTCTTGATGTAATTCTGACAGAAAAGAAGGCAAGAAATTGCAAAAACATTTATGACAAGAATGAATTGCCTGTAGGTTAGAAGCTGGAGGAGAAAAAATAATATTACATTTAAATTTGATATTTTAATTAAATAAACATTAGCACTGTGCATTTTTACAATATTTGTGTCAGCGATGTTTTTTCAGTAGCCCATCTGTTCTCAAGGGGTGAAAGGTTTCACCGGCAGTTGCCGATGAAAATCTTGGGAGGAGCTCTTTCAACCATTCTTGACACAAATATTTCTGATAGAAGGGAGTGGGATAGGGTTTGAGGGTTGTCGTGGTGCAGGTTAACAACCATTTGGTATAGGGACAAAAGTTCCAAAATAAAAGTTCCATCCCAAAAGTTCCAAAAACTTCATTTTTCCAATCCAAAAGTTCCAAAATATTCTTTTTTGCAATTATTCATTGTTCCAAAACATGTGTATACAATCTCACTTCTACACCTAGCTACATGTAAATAAATAAACAAAAAGTGTCAGTCGTCTCGTAACCCCCATCCCTGTGGCATAGCCGATTTTTTAATTTAGAAATTTAAAGTTGCAAGAGCCGTGTTATGCTCCAACTTTATGGAATCAATATGATGTGGTCCTTCACCGCATTACCCGAAAGGGTAATGCCTCAGAGGGATGGCATAACCGCTTACAAGTTGTGATAGTCCATAACCACCCTAGCTAATATATCTTCTTGGCGGAGCTTCTGAAAGAGCAAGGCGATACTGAAGTCATGCTGAGGCAGCTGAATCTTGGACAGAGGATATGACCACCAGCAGGACCTCACCATCGGAATGCAGAAGATAGATTATTTTATATTGGGTTTTGATACGACATTTTCGAAGACATTTTGTTATATTTAAAAGTAATTAGATATTACTTACACTTCTGATTTTGTGTAACTATTAATTTTGTGCTCTTATATTTATTTTTTTGAACTGCATATTTTGGAAAATTTATGTTTTGGAAAAGTATACATTTGGAACTTTTGTTTTGGAACTTTTGTTTTGGAACTTTAGTTTTGGAACTAATGACCACCAATCCAACCATTTCAATAACCTCTGACCATGTGGACCTTGTGTCATGAGACTTAAGAGGTTGGTTGTTTTAGCTGCAGTTGAGGGACATTGTGGGTAAATAGTACTGCTTCTGAGTAGCCAATCTTTGTTCTTTGGTGTGTCCCTTCTTGATTGCCCTTCATTCATCACGGACAGGAATCCTTGCTTTGTTCCAGGAAATGAACAACTGTTTACTGTTGTTGCTGCCTCATGCTTCATTCTTTTCCTATTCTTCATCTCATAAAAGAAAACTGCCAGAACATCATGGATTGAGGGCAGTTTGGAACCAGTGAACTCGTTGGTCACAGCACCCACCAAGCACATATATTTCTGTCTGTTTTCTAGTTTCTATGGTCATTCTTTTGTCTGTAAAAAAATATTACATTGATATTTAAATTTGCATCTTCATATTTCAACAGACATTCACAAATTGCAAACTTAACAAAACATCTTGGAATAATGAAAGACAATGCCATACAATCACCCTTTGTAGAAAACTCAAGGTCATGGAGCATACCCTAAACATTACTTGATTCAAAAAATAATTTTTTTGGGTTTCATTTCAACCAATTTTGAACAATTTTAGACAATCTTTTGAAAATTGAAAAGTAAGGAACCCCCTAAGGTGGATGCTTGTCTTACCAATGAGGTAATTTGGTTAAAAGATGGGATTAAAACCTTAAATTGGATAAAGGTGGGATTTGTTTGTTAAAACCTTGGCCGTTGAAACCATATAAAAACCAATATATACAACTGATCTATTGATAAAAAAGTTTCTGAGTCTTAATGACCCTTAGTCATACCTAGCAAAAAGCACTGGTAGATTGCAAAAAGGTAGTGCAAAACTCCTGTCCTCGTGGTGTTAAATAAGTTTAAATTTAGCTTTTTTTTACTCTAATTAGAATCTATCACATTCTATTCCTCCATTGAAGTGGCAATTAAAATGACACCTCTGTCATGTGTTAGTGGTACCATAACTCCATTTAAGCCTGTCATCTCTTCTTCAGATATCTGAGGAAGCTGACGATGCCAGTGGTCTCCGCAAGCCTTTGGTTTCCACTCAGTTTGTGGAATGGAGTTGCAAATATTTTGCTCAACCTGTAATGAAGTTCCTAGAAGATGATGATGTTGAAAGCAAGCAACACTATGAAAGAGAGTGGAGGTAATGCTATCTTGATCCTTATTTTTATCACTCTTGTGGGTGTCTGTTTGATATGACATTTTGTTTAAGTATAGTAGATCTCCACTTCATTAATAATGATGCTGAAGTATTAATTCTTAAGACAAATAAATATGTATTCCATCTCAGTCATGGTTCTGACTACAGGAGACTTGTAGGAGGGGAAGCTGTAGTGTGTGATCAGATTGAAGTATTTTCATGAAAAGAACGCTATTGTTTTACTACAGTGTGACAGGATTGTGTACTAATTTTATTTTATTTTTGCAATTGAATTTTCATATCTAAATATAAATGCTGAGGATAGCCAGTGGTAACATTTTGAATTTTAAGTTTTACATGAAACACTTTTAAAAGGATATATTTTGACACTGCGCTGAAAAAGACATGCCGCCATGTTGGCTTTGATTTTGACATCACTAGGCAGTGAATACCATAGCCTATCACGTTAAATATGCATTAACCGCTTCCCTGACGTGCCCGAGTATACTCGGGCAAAGTTATACTGATATGCAGGTGGCCTATATATCTTAAGTGAAGGGGCAACATTCAGAAATTATTGAATAATTCATTAGTTATTTGGAATGAAAAATTAAGTAAAAAATATTCGGATTTGCCTCCGTTTCCTGCTTCTGAATCTGAAATAAAAAAATATTACTTTTTTTGACCATTTTTGTAAAAAAAAACCATCAGGGAAGTGGTTAAACTTCTAGATATACATATTGCACATGTGGATAGAATATATATTAACTGTTTATTACTTGCCTTCATTCCTGAAATCTCGCAAACATGAAATCTGGAACTCCGTGTTTTAACCTTTATTGAGTTTTGGACTGTTATTAGAATTGGGCTTTTCCCAACCAGAGTACATTTTCATGAAACAATTACCTAAAATTCCTTGAAATATTCCTTGTGGCCACAATGGTAAGTCCCAGCTTAATTATGATAAACGTACATATTGATGTGGTCCTGACGAGTGACCTCACCAAACATGGTAACCCATTTTTTGGGTGTGATATTTCAGGTAAGTTTTGCTATTTTTTCCTGGTTCACAATATGTGTCACACATTTGAAATAGTGCTTAATAAAGTTATTAGACATTAAATTTCAATTGACAGCCTTAATTTCAAACATGTTAATGGCTGGTTCACCACGCTATTGCTTCAGGAGTGAGATACATTTTTTTCATCCCTTCAAGAAATTTACTGCCTTCTCAAGATGCCTATGACTATCATCTAATCTCTCATCTGTCTCGCAATAAATTTTTATGAAAGATGCCTCATGTACCTGCCTCTTTTAGTAATACTCTTTGGGTAATATTTATTTACCAGTGCTATTTGTTACACAATTTATAAGGTAGAAGGCCTCAAAAGACTGTTTTCAATTATATTAAAAATTAAAAAGGAAATAAGAATTGGAGTTCTGGTAGTGATGGTAATTGATGATTATATTTTACTTTTCCATTGTGTGTGGAGTACTATCTTAAGTGGTAAATGTCTCACAGATGCTGTAAAAATGAATGTCTTCCCCATGCTCACCCAGTACATACATATTAGGTATGTTGTAACTGGCTTATGAAAGCTCTCTGGGGTCTCAGGAAAATTTTAACCACTCCGGAGTTGCTAGGAAGCCCTCTGGAGGGAACAAACCTCATTAAGATGAACCTCCAAGATCCTGTCTTGGAGTTCAAGCCCAAAGCAGAATTTCAAAGATCTAACCTAATCAGGTGTTTATTATCCTGCTATCATATTCTGTGTCTATTTATGCATTTACAATGATATACATGCATCTTAATTTTTATTAATATATTATGCTTTTGTGTCGAATGGTTTTCAAGTTGTTTGCGTTCAAAGTGATGCTACATTTTTTTAGTTGGCAAAAACATCATCAAAAATATTGAACTATGATTTAAAAATTTTCCTCACTAATCATTGAGCACAAAAATAAGTTAAAAATAAGGAAAAATAAGAATCTTATGCAGTTTATTTCATTGCTGTAAGTTTATTAGCTATCAAGGTATAACATATCAATCTCTGATATCTCGATCTTCAAAATTGTCTATGAACCACCTACTGCATGGGGACAGTTTGTAGCAATTTTCAAGGTCGAATCCGAAATGCAATGGTCTTGAAAGTTCCACCTCAATGAGGGTTTCAGAGGGCTTCCTAATTACTCTGGAGATGACAAAAAAAGGGACAACCCTAGAAAATGTACATGAACCTTATCACTATTTTGCAGCTGATGGTTTGTTTCTTGATCCCAAGGCAGCAGTTATGAATTCTTTTTAATGGGTTGTGAAATTTTCATCCTCTTAGGTACATGCGCAACACTCACCTGCGGAAGGAAGCCAAGGAAGAGCAGAGACGTTTATCAGTTGGATCTCGAGTGGAGAGCCAAATTTTCACAGCTCGCAGTCCCGATCCCCCATCAGTCATTCAGTTTCATCCGTATGACAATCACTTAGTTGTAGCTGGAAGAGATAGCTATGGGTAAGAAGTGCTCTAGTTTTTAAATATGATTTGTTTTTAATTTGTGTCAATGTTTACAGGGCAGTAAACACAATGGCATCAAAATATTTCTTGTAATTGGAAGGTGCATGGTTTGATTCTAGTTCAAGTGCAACAATGTTTATTGCCATGTCTCACAAATGCAGGTGCAGGATAGTAACAATAACTGTAACAAGTTCAAATAAAACAAAACATGGCCCATGTTTGAGGCTGTATTCCTCTTCGGGGTTTAGGCTGGAGGTCTTCTTGGGAAAACAAGAACCTTTGCTGGTTTTGTGGTGGGGATAGCCATGTCCCAGCAATCGCCCAAGGGTGGAGGAAAACATGCAAAACCTCAGTTTGGTTTCATTCCTGGTCCTAGTGAAAAAGAGTCATGAGCAAGGCTCAGCACATGTGATAGCCTTGAAGATTCAAGAAATTTTGATGTTTTTCTGTTTTATCCTGCGCTCCCCAATTCTCTCTTTACTATTTTGCACTTCAATGTTTCCACATATGTATGCTCCCAAAGCAGTTTGTTGTACAAATTTCAGCCTTTTAGGACTGTGTATGAAAGTATTTTTTTCAAGGGGGTCACTTAAATGATTCATTAACTGCTTGTTTTTATCGTTAACTCGTAGAGGTCCAGATGGTTTCACATAATCTCTTAGTTGAATGGATGAGTTCAATCAGTGAGTGATAGTACTTGAGGCCAATGGCAAGTAGGTGATGGAATTTTGATCTGTTCTACGTGGCTGACTGAAGCAGTCTGGAAGCATTTAATAGTAGAACTATAAAATACAGCAATCCCACAGTGACTTATTGTTGTGGCAGGGTACTGTTTACTCCAGGATGAATTTAAATGCATCGTGTCTCAGAGATAGCCGTGTATATAATTTGTGATTAGTTGTACATGCATGCATGCCCATCACACCATTCCCTTTGGGGTTAGAATGATTCAAAGAACTTAGTTATTGCTGTTTGCTAAAGTGTAATAGTCTAAATTTCTCAGCTGTATACATCGTTCAAAGTGGATGCGCTATCCGAACCAGAGTTAAAGAACACCGAAATTGTTTAATTAAAGGAAATATTAGCTCCCAATTTCCCAAACACCTAATTGAAGAAAACCACCGATGTGATTTCATCCCGGAAGTCTTTCACTCACAATACAAGGGGCACAAACTGGATTATCTAGAAAATCTGGAAATGATTTAAAATTCCAAAAATCAAAATTTGTGTGTGTTAATTGAAAAGTTCCCTTCCCACTTTCCTTTCCTGAGCTTACCTTTCTTCCCCCCCCCCCACCCTCCCTCACCCCCCTCCCATGATGCAAATCCTTAAACAATACTCAAACCTTCCCCCCCCCCTCCCTTTACTTGGACCATACACCCACTCTCCACCCATTTGGCTGCTTCCCCATGCTCTACTTCCCCTCCCCTACTCTCTGACAAAGTATATAAGGGGCTTGTGGTGTAATATTGTCACCTTGAGGATGACTTGATTCGAAACCTAGGTCAGAATAATAAAAATTATTGTGTGGTACTGTGGAATTATTATGTGGTATTGTGGAATTATTGTTATTGAATTTATTTACAAACCATTAGTTATTGCTGTCATAAGCATATCTAGAAGTGTCTGAAGGGGTGGTTACCTCTGGGGGGGTATTTAATACCCCCCATGTAAAACGGGGGGTCCGGGAATTTTGAAAAATATGCATCTTAAAATGAGGTTTTGAAGGTGTTGTATTATGTTATGGAAGGTGATATATAGGTGTACTATTAGCATGTGTTAAACATCCTTTTTATGTTTTTTTTATCAATTGGGGGGGGGGGGTTTACAACCCCCAAATCCCCCTCCCTGGATATGCCTATGATTGCTTTTAGGCCTAAATAACTGGCTCTCTTATAATAACTTTCTCCATAATGTCCTATCCTTGCATAACTCTTTCGCTGCTCTTACACTCATGCATCGCTTTATACACCCTCTCTTAAAGACTTCTAACAATTCTCCTCTTTATAGAGTCTCTTCCACCACATTCACCCATGACTCATTCAGTCTACTCCTTCCTATCACGTCAGTCACTCTACTATCATGTATCTGTTTCGCTTTTTGACTCTCTCCCATTCTCTCAACATGGCCAAACCAACAAAGCACACCTTTTTACATTCATGTCCATTCCTTGAGCATCCAAATCACGTTCTTTCATCTGACCCAATCATTCCTGGCCCTATTTTCATTCTACTTTTGCCACAAATACTTCTCAGGTACCCCATTCTGACTGCATTTAGCCTATACTCTTATGCTTATTCTGAAATACCCAGGATTCACTATCATATAATTGTGTCGGAAGGAAAACACTTATACACGCTGAAATGTTTGCTTCCTTGGACAAACACTCATTCCTGTACATACTCCACATACCTACAACCTAAGACTTTCCTTCTGGCATTCACACACCTTATAATCCCTTCATATTTTGCAAACATTTGGCCAAGTTACAATAAATAGTCCACTTGTTCAATAATTTCATCATTTAACTTCATCAAACAATCATTCTTATCACTATCCCTATCGAAAACTACTACGTACTTTGGTCTTTGTTGTATTTACCCTCAAATCCATCAGAGCATCTTTCTTTGTAAGTTGCCTTACTGAGAATTGAATTTTTTTTATTTACAATTTGTATATCTCTATAAAATGATTTCAAAGGTGACTTTTTTTATCGGAATATTCTATTGCTTCTTGTAATTTTTTCACACGAATACATCTGATGATGATACAGGGTCTGGATTTTTTATTTCGCCTGTATATTTTATTATCCACAATGCTCTGAGCCACTATAAATTATGCAATAAAACACACTAGTATTAGGAGGTGCATGCATGTTGGAGGCTCAGGAATTGATTTTTACACAGGTGCTATTTCTCATGCTGAAATGAAACTTAATGCCAACAATTTTTCTTGCGTTTTTTTTCCAATTCCACTTGGTGCTCGACGCAGTGTTTGGGATTGGGGAGGTGGTGTGCCAGGAGGCAGTATGAGCAGCAGCGGGGCTGGGTCTTCGGGATCAAGACTCATGCACTGTGCGAGTCGTGGCCCACGTCCAGGCGCATCCCGAATAACAGCCGTAGAATTCGCCAACGGTCATGACGTCTCACTCCTCCTGGCCGCCTCGGATGACGGGTCCCTTAGGCTGTGGAGGGACTATGCTTCCATCTATTCCCCATCCCTCTACTCAACATCGTCCGTGTCTTCTTCCACCCACACAGCTGGGTTTGGATCACACGCGTTGCCAAAACTAGTTTCAGCGTGGCAGGCACTCTCGGAGATCTCGCAACCTGCAGTGGCAACCAAAGGGGTTAATGGTGAGTACCTTGGAAAACCCATAAAATTAAAGGCTTGACTAATGAATCGTAAGTGAAACATACATATGGGTCATTCCACCTCAATTCAACAAACGTTTGTCCCTTAGGGTCTCAGATTTTGATAAAAATTGGTGTATGGGTACAATATTAACTCAAACTGAATACTCTCAAACCGTTTTGTGAAAAAAAAATTTTTGAGTGAATTATGCATATTTTAATTTTTTCGCATTTTTAGCAAAAATCCGTGCCTTAAATCATATTATCACTTATATCTCCGCTTGTAATTGTCATAAAACAATGATTAATAGCTTTTATTAAAGCTAAATCTTTATTGAATGCAAATATATAAATAAAAAATTATTTTCTTCTATACCCTATTGTTGTAAATTACTAATGTTTAAAATATTGTTAATAAACTTTTCTCAAATACTCCATCTCAGAATCGGCCGAAACTTTTTTTCCGTAATCTAAACATATTCAGCTAACTATTCCAAAAATAAAATTTAGTGGCAACTCATAAATGCGTTTTTTATAAATATTTAAACATTTACAATTTTCTCTCGCGCTGTGGAGGCCCGTGTTTCAAAAATTGTTAATACACTTTTCTCAAATACTCCACCTCAGAATCAGCCGACACTTTTTTTTCGTAATCTAAACATATCTAGCTAACTATTCCAAAAATAAAATTTAGTGGTAATTCATAAATGCGCTTTTTATAAATATTTAAACATTTACAATTTTCTCTCGCGCGGCCCGTGTTTCAAAAATTGTTAATGCACTTTTCTCAAATACTCCATCTCAGAATCGGCCGAAAATGTTTTTCCGTAATCTAAACATATCCAGCTAACTAGAAAAAAAATAAAATTTAGTGGAAATTCGTAAATGCGTTTTTTATAAATATTTAAACATTTACAATTTTCTCTCGCGCGGCCCGTCAGCTTCCCATTTGGAATACATGCAGCAGACACGTGATGCAAGCCTAAACATTTCCCTAATTGCTCAAGGTCGTGGCTATATGAGATAAAAATATATTATAAACTATGAATGTTAACAACAATTGTTATTTTTTCTGTTAAATGGATGTTTGCAGAGAAATAAACCATTGAGCCCCACTTTCTCTGCGTGAAGTTTTTTCTAACTACTCCGACACAATCGATTGAAAACTAACGAGAAAGCAAAATCCTTGTATTTATAACAAATGTAAAATGGTTAAGTTAGCATGCTTTCCGTAAACATATGATGTCCTACCATGTAGGAAGGGGTCCTCTCCGAAATATTTTATTTGAGGATCCTGATACTCCTGCATGCAACTACAGCTGAATCCTCATCCCTTGCTGGACGAAGAGAGTCTCTTCATTATAATCACTCCATTTGATTCGGGTATTGCTGCATGAAACTTCCTAATGCCTGGTATACTAACTGCCTGACGAAATCTTTTCGCAAGTACATCGGAATGTTTTCCAATTTTTTCCTTCTTTGCGTAGCCAAAATCCACTCCTAAAATATGATCTTTTGCCCGTTTAAAGAGTTCTATAGGTGTACGTATTTGTTTTTTGTATGGAAGCTGAAGGCTTGTTCTTGCTGCTAGTCTTTTCAAAGTTCCTCCCAGTCTATCACTTGGCCCTTTACCATGCGATGTAGCAAAGAAATGCCATTCTGCAGAGACTGTGAAATCTTTCCTGTGAAGAGATAAGTTCTGAATTTATACTTGTTTTATAATGAGCAGCAACCATCTGAATAATATTTTTCTTTTTGAAGCTTCGGAACTTTCAATTTCAAGAATTTAAGAAGAAGTTTTTGAAAAACATGTACAGTTGATGGTATATGCTTCAGGCTGTCTTATATGATTACGAAGTTCAATGGGATTACATTATCCTGGACTTTAAGTCGATAATTGCAAGCAAAGAGGTGAACTGTTGCTTGGCCGTTATTCCAAAGCATACCTTGCATGCTGTCCTGTAAAACGAAAGCGTAATTTTCTGGAAAATCTTCAATGACGAGAACCTGCCCCACTTGGATGTTATGCTTTACATTTCTAAGAAAATCAGATTGATTTTTAGCAATGTAGTCATGTGGCTGAAGTTTCTGTAACTTTTCAATAAAAGTTTCAAAAAGTTATCGGTAGATTTTGTAAAACTTTCTAGGGAGCAATGGTTAGCTTGCATTGGTGGTAAGTAATACTATCAATTAAATTTCCATCAAAGTGTTCTTCTACTGGATTCCAAATTTTGCTCGGCCCAGGGCAGTTTTTACATTCGTTCAAATGGCATGACTCGGTCGGTCGCAGGAAAACACATCATTGCTGACAAAAAGTCTTTATATGACAACAACGGCTCGGTGTTATCCCCTGGATTTAGTGGTGACAACCTAGCACCTAAAATCATGTATTTAATAATTTGATGCACCAGACACACGCATACGGTGTGAGTTCCTGATGCTCCCGCAAGAACGCACTTCTTAGGTCTGAGCTCTGCAAAATTTGAAAATGAAACAGTATCTTCGGCATATTTTTCCTTATTACAAAATATCTCTTTCAAATTTCCTAAAATTAGTTTTCTGTTTATGTGTCCGTTTTCCATTGTTATTAACGCCGAGCAAGAGTTTTCAATCGATCGTGTCGGAGTAGTTAGAAAAAACTTCACGCAGAGAAAGTGGGGCTCAATGGTTTATTTCTCTGCAAACATCCATTTAACAGAAAAAATAACAATTGTTGTTAACATTCATAGTTTATAATATATTTTTATCTCATATAGCCACGACCTTGAGCAATTAGGGAAATGTTTAGGCTTGCATCACGTGTCTGCTGCATGTATTCCAAATGGGAAGCTGACGGGCCGCGCGAGAGAAAATTGTAAATGTTTAAATATTTATAAAAAACGCATTTATGAGTTGCCACTAAATTTTATTTTTGGAATAGTTAGCTGAATATGTTTAGATTACGGAAAAAAAGTTTCGGCCGATTCTGAGATGGAGTATTTGAGAAAAGTTTACTAACAATATTTTAAACATTATTAATTTATAACAATAGGGTATAGAAGAAAATAATTTTTGATTTATATATTTGCATTCAATAAAGATTTAGCTTTAATAAAAGCTATTAATCATTGTTTTATGACAATTACAAGCGGAGATATAAGTGATAATATGATTTAAGGCACGGATTTTTGCTAAAAATGCGAAAAAATTAAAATATGCATAATTCACTCAAAAAATTTTTTTTCACAAAACGGTTTGAGAGTATTCAGTTTGAGTTAATATTGTACCCATACACCAATTTTTATCAAAATCTGAGACCCTAAGGGACAAACGTTTGTTGAATTGAGGTGGAATGACCCATATATGTTCTTCAGTGTTTTCTCCCCATAATTCCTATGTCTCTCTCTTATGGATTAAAATATCCATGTTATGGTGTGCTTCAATTTAGACAGGAGAAATTGTATAAATTATGGTTGTTTCAGGCTTGAATTCGCGGAAGTGAAAGATATCCATTTTTGAATAAAAAACTTTGTTCTTTACCACACTAGTTTGGAAAAGTACAAAGTTTTTTTTATAAAAAAGGAGAAATTTTATTTTGATGGGTTAAGAACTTATAAATCTTCAAATCCATCCTTGCTCATTTCATCGTCAGTTTTCATTAAATATTTTTTCAGTGTAATTTATTCAGGGAAACTCTGACCCCACGTTCAGTTGTCATTTGGCTTGTGTAAATGTGAATGTGTCATTTGCGTCGTCTGCCACCAGGTGTCTCTGTAATGAGGTCAACTTGTACGATTGTCTGAACGAAATTAGAACCGGTTCTATTTTCTGTTCAGACATTCATACAATCGTACATTTCCGTGTGGTTACACGGTGAATTTTCGCGTTCATTCTGACATTCAGACATTGACACATTTTCTTGTACATTCTCATGTACCGTGTAACCAGGCCTTTAGAAGAGTATCAAAAACACAAGTGTCTCTATATGGTGAAATCATCACTGGCCAAAAGCGTCTTGTAGGTGGCAGATTGGTCAACATTGTGGTTTTATGAATAGTTTCACCAAGTGAGCAAGCAAGTACGTTTTACGTACGAGTCATAAAAGTTTCAATAAACTTTTTATCAAACTCTATTATAGAAAATTTTACCGTGAGCAACATGCATTAGCAATCAATTCCTGTTCTTTTAAACAATTTGAAAATTAATTCCATCCCATATTCTTGACAAGTGTCATCATTTCTGTGAGAATTCGTTTACAGAGTATAGCCCCTCTGCTTCATCTGTTCTTCCTGAATACAAATTGGTTTTCCGAGAGGTTTACTTCAACTTTTAGAAAATTAGAATGGCCATAAAAAATGAAAATATTTTTCACAAAAATACAAAAGAAAGTGAAAGAATTTTTTAACATTTGGTAGATGGTTGTGTGAAGTCAGGATTATTTGCACCTTAAAGTGTATTAAAAGTTACTGGCCATGTCCTGTGAGAAACCATTAGGTGTGGAAAGAATATTATTTTTCTTTGCCCAATTTATTACAATAGGTAACAAGCTGTAAAAATATTTGCATAAGAAATCAATTTGTAAGCACGCCACTGCATGCGAAGAGGAAGTTAGTAGCACCAGATGCATCATGTTTTTTGGGATTGGGGTGGTCAGTCACCTTGACTTGTTTACTTTGAGAGTGGGCTGAGTAAGAACAAAGGTTTATAGGACTTTAAACTCATTAGAAATGACTTCTTATCTGTATAGAACAGACATGCCTAGGTTAGCTATAGCTTGAGATGCATCAGCTACCTTGACCAGAGTCTGTGAAGTTAAAAAAAAATGTGAGGCAAATTTTACTGATTGGCATAACCTCAGATTCCTCACGATAATCATTTTATGTTGTGATCATGAATGTAAACTCTTACTGCAAGTCAAATTCCATAAGTAGGTACGTGAAAATAGGAGGCATTGCATGTCTGGTTTAAATTCTCCAGTCAACAGTTACTAATTTTTAGTTGGTGCAGTGTTTTGGAGAGATGAATGGAATGAACGGTCGCCCGATAAAAGGAAACGGTAGGAAAAACGAGCATTTCAATGCAATATGAGTGGAAGACTGAGAAAGCATGGCGCTGAAACCAAGGCCACAACTACCTCAAAATTGAACATGAACTGGTTATCAGTCACTTTCGATTATCTGATTGGACTTCCCCCTCCATTAGCACGGATAATAATCGGTGCTCTACTGTAATACCAATTTTCACAATTCTGAATTATAAATATAAAACCTACATTCTGTGGACACTTTTTTGAAGTTTTTTTCTAAAATGAAAACAGATTTGGTAGATTTTTTACCTTCATATAGAAGTGTATTTTCTACAGCTTTCATTGTGGATCAGGATTGCAAACCAATAACATGGTGTCTGAAGTTGTGGAGGATAAACATATGAAAAAATTAGTTTGCTATTCTGCTGAGTATGAAGCAGGAATTTTTAAGTAAATCCCCTCCCCCTTATTCTTTTCTTTAAGGAGCTGGAGTAGTGGTGAGCTGGGATCAGTCGCGGCAGCAGGTTGTGGTCACTGGAGATGTCCGGTTAATACGTCTCTGGGATGCTGAGAGAGAACTTCGCCTTCAGGATTTGCCCACAGGGGCTGACTCCTGTGTTACTGGTGTTTCTGCTGACTCTGGAGGTTAATCAATTTGTGATATTTGTTCACTTGACTAATGCATACAATACAAATACTGAACTACTGTTCAGTATTTGTATCGTATGTATTTGAGTATAAGTTGAGAAATTTCTACCTTTTTTGGCAGATGAAAACCTGCCTTCAACTTATAATCAAGGCAGTAAATCAGGTGACTTTTTCAGGGTCAATATTTATGTGTGCTGACTGGATGAAATTATATGCCTCTCTTTTACACGTAAGCCAAGGAGAATATTTGCCAAGAACAGCATTAGGCTTAAATGCTAAGTTTCATATTAGGACCTACTGCTGCCAAATACACTTGGTACTTCTGCTTTGCAATATTAATCCACCGCAAGGTCAATTATCATCTTAGTAATCTACCGGTTAAAGGTAGGTTATGATGAAAGTCAGAGAATATCCAACGAACTCTTTTGTGCCCTTTCTACCTCTAGTATTTCTTTCTTCATCTCAGCGTAAGTCATACCTTTTTTCATCCTGTCCATAAAACCTATTCTCTTTCTTCCCCTTCCCCGCTTGCCCAACATCCTTCCCTCTATCACGGCCTTCAGCAAACCATCGTCCCTCATTACCCCTTCCAGCCACCTACCCTGTCTTCCCCTAATCTCATCCACAAGTTTCCTCTCCTCACCCACCATGTCAAGCACTTCAATAGAATAGTACAAATGTTCCATAATGAGCTCAAAAATACTAGGATTCCTCATTTCGGGCAGTCCACCAGGGGAAAGAATCCATTGGTGCCGATATGTCGATGGACGAGTCGTCCATCGTCTTGAGGGCTGAGGACGATGTACAACTCGGCAATCGAAACGTCGGCACCAATGTATTCTCTAACCCAGTGAACTGCTCGAATTGAGCTTCTCAACATCTCACGCTGGGAAAGCCTCGGATCTTACAAGGATTTCTCAATTTGCAATGGGCGAAGCTGGGGCCATAAATCTCCATATACATACAATTGATACAGGGTCTTTCCGGTAAGTAAGGCAAATATATATTTTTTAGAAAGATTTACAAAATCTTCTAAGTAGTTTCCTTGGGCATCTACACACATTTTCCAGTGACTCTGCCATGAACGGTACGCGTCCTGGAAGGCGTCTTCGGAAACCTCTTTAAGGGCCTTCTTCATGGCAGTTTGGATTGCTTCTATCGTCCTAAAACGGGTTGCTTTCAGGGTGCTTTTGACCCTGGGGAACAAGAAAAAGTCAGCCGGGGCAAGGTCCGGACTGTACGGAGGCTGCGGCAGTGATGCCAGGTTGTTCTTGGTCAGGAACTCCGGAACGCACAGAGTGGTGTGGCTGGGAGCGTTGCCTTGGTGGAGCTCCCAGTTGGGGGGGATCTCCCCTCTCGTGCACAAGTTTGGCGCACACCGCATTTGCAAATTTTCCAAAACTATCTCGTGCACAATTGTTTTTGGGAGGTTTAAAGTATCCGCTATCATTCGGACACTCAATCGACGATCCGTATTCAACGAATATCGCACACGGGCCACATTTTCCTCACTTTTGGTTGACCAAGGACATCCAGAGTGGGGTTCATCGGCTACCTCTTCCCGGCCACGATTAAACATCTCCAACCATCTCGAAACTCAAAAATATGAAAGAGCTGAGTCCCCGTAAGCTTCCTTAATCATTGCGTAGGTGTCGGCAAAATTTCTGTTGAGTTTTGCACAAAGTTTGATGGCATACCGTTGTTCGTGTGAGTCCTCCATTGCACGTAGTGACACATTCAGTAAAATGGGGTACACTAAAACTATGATATTGACACTTTCATAGCTCTGAGTACACTGAAATTGGCAGCATTAGATAGCTAAAGCCTTCCCCCATCTAACCCAACAGATCCGCACGTGATACGACCAGTAAAAAAAAGCGCAGAAAAAAAAACATTTGCCTTACTTACCGGACAGACCTTGTATGCTGCATTTTTGTAATAAGCTGTTGGTGAAAATAGCTTAGATATTTAAATGGTGTTAAATATCTTGAATGTTAAACTCGGTAACGAAATAAAAAACATTTTGACTTCTCGTCGCAAAATCGATCGTCACTTGGCTTCTTTGTTTCCTGATACGCAACACACCCACTCAGTAAACTTAGACAGGTAAGACTTGCCACTAGCTTCATCAACCCTATTTTATATCTTTCTTTTTTCTTATTGTGGCTGGCATATTTGAATATATCCTTCCCTTCCAGCTACGATTCACATTTCCCAAATCGTCTGCTCCAAGGGTATCTTGCTGATGGTGGATCTTCGTTGTACTCAAAACACTCTCAAGAGTCTGTTCCGTGCAAAATTCAAAAGAATCAGTTACATCCTTCTCATCTATCTCCACTTCCCTTATCCTCTTCACCTGATGTTAGAATATCTCCCATTTCCCTCCCAAGTTGTTTTATCACGGATCTTGTAAAAAATTAATGTTTTTACACTGCAAACTGGCAGTACCAATTTTATTTTACACTCGCAGACCTGCTGTCTGCTTCGCAGTCAGTCTCTGTCTGGTGTGCTCTTGAGGTGAACTTGGTGTTTTTCCTTTTTTTTGCACTACTCAAGTGGACGCATTGTGAAATGTGGCTAAATGAGTGCATGTATATGTTTCCCAACAATGAAAAAACATTCAGAATAATTTTTCTTCCCCAAAACAGCAATTGCATTGTAGCCTATTTAAGTTAAGCCGGGAGTTCCGAGAAAGATATACTCCGCAAAAAACCAGCCGGCTATCGGGGACCCTAACGCACTGAAAGTGAACCCGGGGGTCCCGAAAAACTTAAGTCCCCCGAATCTAACTAAATTTAAACTCTCAAAAACCATGCTTTTTTGCATTTTTCTTTGCACCACCAACTGCTAAAAACCCAGAACTACTACCAAATCATACAGACAGAGAATCTGCATTCAATGCACCAAACCTCATTTCTCTAGCTCAAAACTTGAGAGAGAAATAAACAAAATGGATACAGAATGACCGACTGACACGCAACAAAATTAATATACATATGTATATAGATTGTTAAGTCCTAATGAGAAACATATAAAATGAATTTAACATATTTATTGGTTAATATTCTGGATTGCCTATAGTCCAGTCACTTTATGCACAAAAAGGGGCTCGACCTTGCAAAAGGTCATGTATTTCTAATTTTTTAATATGTTGTTAGGACCTATGCCAATAGTTATAAACCAAATTTGCAGCTTCAAAAGACCTGTGCAATCTGCGCAGTGCGCAGAAAACTGCGCATTTTTTGCACATTTTTTTGTTTTTACTCAATATCTCCTAAAATATTTGACCTACAGAAAATAATTCTCTATAATTATTTAAAGAAGATACATTATGCTACAATTTAAGCCCAAAACAAACAACGTATGTCGAGAACTTTTTGAGAAACAGCTCTTCAAAAAAAGGCAATTTTTTCCAAAAAGTGAAACTTTTTCATTTTAGTCATGTGTCTTGCCATATATCGGCAAAAGTAATCATCCTACAAGAAAAACTATGAGGACTAAATCTATTGTAAATTTATTTAGCTTTAATTTGAGCTGAAAACGACTCTTGTAGGCCCAATAGTTTCTCCAAATATGGCATAAAACAAAATTACGGAAAAATGGATTTTGGGAAAAATCAATGTAAACAGGTCACATACACGTACAGGTCACATATTATAGTATCTAGTTTTAATTTTTTATCACAAAAAATATGTAATTATAATAGTTAATATTCACATGCTAAGAGCTAATCTGCTACGTTATAATTTCACTTTTTTCGACGGTCCTCGTTCTGAGAAATCCTCGGAGAATCCCTGAGCATGTGGAGAGAGCTCTTCAACTCATTCGACAAAGAAAGAGAGGGGTCTTCGTCGTCGTTGAAATCCTCAATATGAACAGATAGAAGGTTCTGGCATGATTTAACCTTAGCAAAATTAACATACTGCTGAGCATTTTAATCCGGCTTTGCGGCAGCTGCATCCCCCACTGCATGTACAAGATATCAAGCGCAACAGATTCTGAGGAGCGGGATCCATGGTGGTAGTGACTGGGATAAGGCCCTGATCATCGATCTTCCAACCCCATTCTGTATGGTTTTTATTAGCCCCAAACCACTTCTGAAATGGGTGGTAAGTTCTATAAGAATGGTGATTCGCAGCATCGGTCGTTGGAGGCAAACGAGCAAGTTTCACCTTTGAGTTGGATGTCGACTTTATGAAAAGGTGGTAGCGGAGGGTATTCAAGGTGTCCCTCTTTATATCACCCCCGTAAAGAACCACGAAGTATTTCTCCCCAGCCATGGCTATGGCCTCATTACTGGAATAGGGCTGCAGGAAAACAGTAGCCAGTTCCATAAGGTGGGGATTTTTCTGAAGGACTCAGGCCAACTTTGTTTTTCCTTGCCTGAAAGGGGCGGATGTGGTGTCACACCCACTGAAGGCATGTAGAAAAAGAATTGTCACTTGCGGGTATAGTGTGCTTCCGTGGTTGTAAGATAAGCTTAAGAAATGGAAACGCCCAGATTGCCGTCTATCACTTTTTTTGGAGGTAGACGTTCATTGCAGCGGATCCCAAACCATTTAGGAGGACCAGAAGGTCCACGTCTTCTCCAATAACAATAACACGGTCAAATATTTGACTTTTGGATAGTGCTGTGTCAATTATGTCCCAATTAGCGTCTTCTTCGGATACTTTCACTGCAAAACCCTGCTGCTCAAGTGCATTGCGAAGGAGTGCGATGAGGCGCCTCTTGTTGTTAGTATTGACCAATAGGTTTTCCTGAGGTAATTGGATGATGAAGGACTCTTCATAAAGCATATCACTGCAGGAGTGAGCAGCACAACGTCACATTCTTTCATCACTTTTGGTATTTTTGTTGGTTGCCTCCTCAAGGTAGCCGTAGAAAACAATCGACACATTGCTTCCAAAGTGGCATTTCACATAGCTGACATAACCTGAGACAATGGCCCTTACGAAATTTTTGCGGTTCCGGACAACTTGGTGTAAAAGGTATCCACCATCCACTACTACAAACGTATTGGTGTCAATTGACCTGCTGATGGAGAGTGGAGTAAAAGCAGAGTAGAAGCTACACTTGGTTCCCTTTCGCATCCCCTTGTTCATTGAACAATGACATTGGAAATGGTGCAAATTCATACTTGAAGTGACCTTTTAAATCTTCGTCCGACTATTTTGTTATGCACACCCTCTGGAAAATTGTAAGTGGATGGATGTCTATTCTCTTGTTTGCCACTTTGACGGAGCTGTTGATGGATGCCAATGTGAGTACTTTGTCCTTACGTTTGAAGGGTACTTTTCCAAATGTATTCCCAACGATTTTCGTCACTCTTTCGGTGGAACAGACATTTCGCTACTGTTATTCACCAATACGCTCACATTTCACATAGGTCCGAACACTTCGGTTTCTATGGTAATACTGACGAAAGAATGCATAGTGTATACCCCTCACGTGCGAGGGTGTCAAATCTATCTTGCAACGATGTGTCAGAATATTACAGGCTTGGGTCTCCTATCAGAGAATTAACTTCGTTCCAGATGCCTCTGACATAGTGAGATGGGCTGGGCTTCTGGGAAGCATTCGTGAGTTCATCACGCCACAATTTGCTTACCCACTAGGCTTTCCAACTCAGCCATTTCGACTCAATAATCACTCGAGATAGGCGGTTGAGTCTGTGCGAGCTCTCCCCCTGATTTCCACTGCCTTGGTGTCATCAAAAGGGCGAAGAAAAAGTTCTCATGTTTAGCCAAGATAATACACTGGAGTTAATTGAAAGGAAGAGAAAACATCGTAACTCTTGTCTGCCCTTCTAAACCAGATGTGTTCATTACTCCAATCCTAAATGAAGCTGGTTGCAACCACTGCCTTGATCAAATGTAGTCACCGAGGGGACGTGTTTATGTTGACCGGTGCTGGAAAAAGTGGCATTATCTTCACCCGAGCACCAAATATATTTACGCTATTCTTCCAAGTCAAAATATAAAAGCTTTTCATCACAACTTCGAGATAATTAGACGAGAAAACGTTACTTATTTCATGAGGAAGGAATAAAAATGTCCAAAATATCGATATCTTTTGAGAAAAATTCTCAATTAATAAAACTCAAAGTATAAAATAGACTATCAAACATATTTAATAAGCAGGTCAGAAGATATTTCGTAAAAATAATATTTATTTCCTCAAATAATTCATTAAAACAGCGTACGAGGTCGTTGCACAGCACTTGACGGCTCCGTGGGAAGTTTAAAGGGTCGCGGCCTTTTAAACGATCCTGGACCGCGGTGCAGAGCACATAGGACGGCGTCGTAGAGTCAAAATAATCATAAACATAACTCAACACATGCTAAATATACCTCTAAAGTATTTTTTACTGCATAATTGATTACTGTGGTGCTCAAAACAGTTTACGTTGATTTTTCCCAAAATCCATTTTTCCGTAATTTTGTTTTATGCCATATTTGGAGAAACTATTGGGCCTACAAGAGTCGTTTTCAGCTCAAATTAAAGCTAAATAAATTTACAATAGATTTAGTCCTCATAGTTTTTCTTGTAGGATGATTACTTTTGCCGATATATGGCAAGACACATGACTAAGATGAAAAAGTTTCACTTTTTGGAAAAAATTGCCTTTTTTTGAAGAGCTGTTTCTCAAAAAGTTCTCGACATACGTTGTTTGTTTTGGGCTTAAATTGTAGCATAATGTACCTTCTTTAAATAATTATAGAGAATTATTTTCTGTAGGTCAAATATTTTAGGAGATATTGAGTAAAAACAAAAAAAAGTGCAAAAAATGCGCAGTTTTCTGCGCACTGCGCAGATTGCACCGGTCTTTCGAAGCTGCAAATTTGGTTTATAACTATTGGCATAGGTCCTAACAACATATTAAAAAATTAGAAATACATGACCTTTTGCAAGGTCGGATGTATAAAGTGACTGGACTACTATGCATAAAGGAGAAAAGTTTAATGTTATGCCAGATATATGCTGAAATATTGACCCTGAAACTGTCATGTAATTTAGTGACTCAACTATAAGTCAAAGGTAGATTGTCACCTGCCAAAAAAGCAAGAAATATCTTGAATTATACTCAAATATAAACCATTATGCCGCATTGTGGCAGGGAGCTGAGTGCCCAGCAGAATGTTGATGGCTGTTCACACATATTGCATGATTCGCCCTTGATTTTTTAGGCTGATTTTTGTCAAAAAAACATGTGTGGCAAATGCATAAATTAGGAAAGTATGTGTGACCCATTACTTCCTAAATAATTTCCAGGTGGACCTTTGCTGGTAGCTGGCTGTGGGGACGGGTCCGTACGGTTGTTTGACCGCCGAATGGGTCCACAGGAAAGCCGTGTGATGACGTGGCGGGAGCACTCTGGTTGGGTCGTTGGCGCCCACCTTCGCACAGACCTCCCATCATTCGGTCGGGTCATCAGTGGCTGGTATGTTTCCCTAAAAAATATGCTCAATTCCATTTCAGTGTGAAGTACCTACATTCAAACCTGGCAAGGGCCTAGCCACGTTGAAACACCGGTTCCCGTCAGAACACCGAAGTTAAGCAACATTGGGCCTGGACGTTGGTTGGATGGGTGATCCTCCTCCATACCTCGACCTGGCATGGATGGAAAGATGATACTCCCTCCATACCTATAACGGGAGGCCGGAGGGAGACCCAGACCGGGCCGGTTGGAGGGAGGACATCCTCTATACCTGGTACTGGGGTGTGGCGGGGGGGAGGCCAATCCTCCATACCTCTACCGAGGTGCTCTTGTCCCCTGTCTGCAAGTGGCAGACAGGCATGGGGTTGGCACAATGGACCAAGAAAGGTTTAAGTGCCCGGGCTCCTGATGAAGGCCCCCCCAACAACAATCTAATCTAACATTCAAACCTGGGATCTAATTACATAATGCAAACGGAGGAGTTGGGGGTTTAGGGGGTGGGGAGCTCAATGGTCTGTTATGTGTGGAGTTTTGGGGGGTGGGAGTGAGAGGAGGTCTTGGAGATGACGAAATGGTTAAGAAGGGGTTTTTTGGATTCCTAAGGGTCGATTGGGAACCCAAGTGACAACTCTGTGACAACACTGAACTACAAGGCGGGTGGGAGAGATAAGATCAGGTGTGGAGATGCCCCCCCCCCCCCCCCCCCACCCCCATATGGAGCCTAAGTGTGGAACGGAGGGAGGTCAAGGAGGGGGGAGTGGGAGGTGAAAAAATACTCATTAACGATCCTTTCATTGCAATGGACACTTTTCAAATTTTCCATTTACTCCAACGTGTCCAGTCTCGGCCCTTCCTTTTCCAGGTGCAGAATCCCTGGTTCAAAGTCACTGTGATGATTTTCTTCTGATAAATGTTTGGAAAAGAGAGATGCCGGGTCCTTGTTTCATGTTCTTTGATACGTTCTCTCAACTTCTGTCCTGTCAGGTCAATATAGTCTGCAGCACATTCTCATTTTAATTTATAAAATTCACCGGTTCCATCAAACACTTCTAAACCAGAGGAAACTCATGATTCGTCTGTGTCTGGAGAAAACCGTTTCTCCTACAGTTGTTGACATTCTCCCACAAGGGAGAAATGGGGAATCCGAGGTTGCAGAAATTGGAACTAGAGGTGATATTTCTATCCTTAATTGCAATAATCAAAGTGCAGTTGTCGATCCTGAGAACGAGGGCTACCAGGAAGTTATAAACAAAGAGAACAGGAGAAAAAAGCAGCAGGTACGAAACCACCAGATGGACAATACCCAAATCCGTATGCGCATAATGAAACAAGAGTTAACCCTTTCCGCGCGGCATGACGTGAATTCACGTCCCGACTACCCTAGCCGCTGGCGCCATGACGTGAATTCACGCCCAGCGCTCAGCTCCTTATATAGCGGTACCAATGCGTCTCAGTCGTTCCTAAGAGCTCGAGCGGGCTCTCAGTCATCAGCGAGAGTCCACCCATCACTTGGGGAAGGTCAGTTTTTCTTACTCCAGTGTTTCTTGCGAGTGTTGTTGTTTCGTATTGGAGATGCGTAAATGCCACTTTTTCGCATGGTATTTCGTTGAATTTTGTAATTAAACGCCATTTCACTTTTATTTATAGCATAAAATGTGTTAATATCTTTTGTGTCTAGGTAATTCACTGAAATTCCGTAGTATTCAGACTTATATGAAGACATTTTTATTATTTAATCGAGATAAACGTAAGTTTTTTTCTTATTTTTTCGTAATATTTCAGTTATTTTTGTGATCACTGTGGATATAAGTTATGGAATTAGGTTTCATTTGTCTTTCTTTAAACGCGCATCTTATGAGCCGTTAAAATCGTACACGTTTTTTTTATTCCAATCATTACTTCATACATGTGAAAATATAACAGCCGAAAATCCTGTATTGGTATGCAACCTGACCCCTGATATTTTCAACTTTATCAGATTCCTTCTTCTCTCGTCAGTTTTGGTAAATGATCCAGTGGATTATAATGTGATTTTTGTTTTTGTATTTGTTTCTAAGATGTGTTTATGAAAAACATAACACTTTATAATTTTTCCAGTCTATCAATAATTGCAACATTGTCAATCTTTTCCAAGTCAAGTTTCTTTCCTGTTTTGGTGAGTAATCACATTGGTATTTGTTTTACGTCTAGTTTTCATCTCTTGAATTTTTGTGCAGCTAATCCTTCGGTCAGTGAACATAAAAAATGCATATAACATAGTTCAGTATACTTAGTAAATTCGTCAGTATTACTAATATTAGTGATTGTTGCTGACTTGTTAAGGTATGCCGTTGTTTGTAATAAAGTGCTTCCAATGAAATATTTCAGGGCATGCGAAGGCATTTTTAAAAAACTGCCGCACGATCTCAACAAACGTTTTAATATTTTTGTGCTAACCTCTCAAAAAATGTAATTCGCTTACTTTGTGGCCATATAAAAATTTCTCCAATGAATTATACATTTGGTTTCCTCGACTTACATGGTTGGGAAATGTGAAATAAAGAACTGTCGATCTACGTATTGAAGTACCTGTCATACATGCAGCCGTTGAGGGAGGGTTGGTTTGGAGGATGATAGAACAACTTGGTTTTAATCATGGATGTTACCAACTTCCACAAAGTTAAGCCTGAAACGATTACTTAGGGTGATAGGTATTTCACATTCTTTTAGAGCCCTCAACCCTCAACATCATTAGGTAGATCCCAGCCGTTGTTTCTTTTAGAGCCTCTAGGTGTTCCGATGAACACACCTCAAAGGTCTCCGAGGCATGAGGGTTCCTATGTCATAACTCATGTAGTGGAACTGTAGAAGTTTCTTGAGGAGGAAGACGACGGAAGCGGGAGTGATGACGAAGAAGGGAGTCATTTCTCGGGGAGACGGAGTGGGGAGAGAGCGTCGAGGATGAGTTAGAAGAGGAAGGGGATCCCTCACAGGGTAATTTACCGTTATTCCCTGAGTCTGGCCTCCCCGGCCTTTCTTTGCATACCACCACTTCCAGACTGAGAGAGACCACGTACTCTTGGACTTCCGACAGACCGACAAAAGACCCAATCCCATTCACAAAGACCCTTGGCATGACTGCCCCACCCCAAGGAGATGAACCCCAACATTTTTCGGCCTTTTACTGACTGATTGCCTTGGTATCCTGTTTCATACGGGAACCATTTCTTTGAGCAGGATAGCCGATTTTTTGAGCCCGGACCTTCTATTTAACTTTCCCTGCTTGTGGAACTGCATGAGCCGTGACAGGTTCTAGGGTATTTTGCATTTTCATTTGTATTAGGGAATGTTTACACTTTGCAAAAAACCTGTAACATGGTCAGCCTCAGCCAACTGATCGACTCCATAAAATACGCCCCGATATAATTGACCTCTTCCATGACTCAATGACCAATGCTGTAACCCCAATGCAGAAACTCTGCATTGATATGTCCATGCTTCTCTGGAGGGAACCAATATTTTTTCGGACGTTTTTGAAGGGGAAAAAACATAAATACGGTATAAAAATATATACACATACAGAACCCTCTGGTTTAGTTCTCAGATTTATAATGTACACTGGGTTTAGTGACGCTGATGTAGGAGGGCGAGGCCACCTTGACTCTGTTGTAGGTAAAATAATGGAGGGTCAGCTTGATGTCAGGCATTCATTGTTTATGGAAAATTAGGTAATACAATAGCGTACATTTGGCCCACCAACTACTAGAGTGGAATACCAATTGTACCACGACTCTGAGAACTAACCGGAAGGGTAATCCTCCCCACATTGTTTCAAAAAAATTAAAGAAGGGGGAAGTTGTGAATGCCTGCATTGAAGATGGTGTCTGCGTCATGGAAGCGAAAGACATGAGGGAGGTACTGATGATCAGTTCGCAGTATGGTGGTGAAATGGTTGATGTCCCCCACCGAAGGGGAGTGAAACCTTCACCGAAACTTGAGGTAATTGTCAGATACAATGAGGCAATGGGTGGCATCGATCACACTGATCTGATGATGTCATACTATCCGATGGAGTGAAAAACGCTCAAATAGTATATAAAGTTGGGCATCCACATCTTCCACCTTCTTCTTCTGAACAGCTACTACCTTTACAAGAATTCCCACCCAAGATCCTCTATACGAATTTCGGCTTTCGGTTATTAAATCTCTTCTTTTAATTCTTAATTATTCGCCCTTACCCTTCAGTCCCTTCCAGAGGCAAAGGAATTTCCTTCAATCCCTCCCAACAGATGACCAAGCAAAGAGGAAGCGAACAGTGCAAAAATGGTTCCGAGAATGCCAGAAGATGGGGATACGTAAAGACATATTTCTTTTGCCCTGTTTGCGTGAGACACCGTCCCCTCCAAATGTATCCGTGCGACGTTAAATTTCATGAAAATATAAAGGCATAAAAATATGAATATGTAAATAAAATGCAAAGATAGAGAGAGAAGGTAGTTAAGTTATTGTACGTTACTTGTCAAATACATAAATTGTTATAAAAAATTGGTAATTTTTTATAATAATTTTGTATATTTAGTGTACGTATGTAGTGGCTGCAAATATTATGTTTATTTGTAAAGTATTATTTATATTTTATGTAATTTTTAATAAATACTCGAAATTAAAATTAGTGAATGAAATTCTTTTCAATTAAATTTCATGATTAGACATCGTGAACTTACCATAAACATTGAAAAATGTAGTGAAAGGTTGTGTTATAAGGGTTTTTCATAAATATATTCTATTACGAACCATCTCCTTGAAAGCGTACAGTACGTAGATTAAGCACATCGGCATAACGTCCATCTGGCCGGCAGAAAAGTTTGCTCAGAAAATTGCAACGAAAAGTAGTACAGTAAAAAAATTTAGATCGATACATAACTAACCGGTATGGGTATGACATAATGAATTCGTTCTGTGTGGCAATTATGAATATTTTTGAGGTATTTTCCCGTACTTAAAGTGAAGAGAAAAAAATAAACATTTTGGAAGCAAAAAATAATTTCAGGGGAAGGGATACTACCGTGCATAACACACACTAGGCTCTAACGAACGGCTGACGACGTGAATTCACGTCATTTTTAAAACTTTTTTTAAATTAATTTTTTTTAAAGATTTTTTTAAATTAATGAAGGACATATGTTTCTTATGTAACGAATCAGTAAAAACACCAAAAAAATGCATTCAGCCAGGGGTAAGACTTAACAAATAAGGCTCAGCGTTGAAAGGGTTAACTAGCTCGCCCGCGAGCTACAAGCTCAAAAAGAATCGTAATTATTGTTTATGGGTCAAACACAGTAGATAAAACCTTTCTAGCAATCCCAAGACGAGCCTGGATATTTTTTGGGCGCGTTAATGTGAAAACTACTACCAGCAAAATATTATGCTTTCTGCAACGCAATTTAACGGACTAGGAGTTAGTGTGCGAAGAAGTGGAAAGGAGTGAAAAGAGTGTTTCATTTAAGATTGGAGCTGACTTAACTTTACTTAACGAACTGCTTAAATGTGAACTATGGCCCAATGGTGCATGTATAAAGTGATTTATTTTTCGCAAGCCCTCCATCCGTGGTGATAAGGTAAATGAATCGACGGGAAACGCTGATTGTGCAAAGAAACACCCTACTGAACTACCTATGGAGGATACACCTGTGTTGTCGCAGCCCCAACCCCCTAAAAGCTTGGAAACAAGAAGCAAATCCGGGGTTCATAAACCCAAAACTTTATGACTAAGCTCCAATGACCCGGATTCGCACTCGTTAATCAAAATAAATAAAAACAGGAGTTACAGAACAGAATTTTTAAAAATTATTATTAAATTATTATTAAAATTAACAGACACAAAACAGAAACAGAATTATTAAAAAAACAGAAACAGATTATTATTTAAATAAACACACTGTTTGCGATCAGACAGGTAGGAGTCTAGAAGTTTTAGTTCATTCTCATTAATGCCATATTATTGCAGTTTTTGGAGGAGGATAGGATGGGAAACGCAATCAAAGGCTTTGGAGAGATCACAGGCAGTTACTCGAATGGAAGATCTATTTTCAAAAGCACCTAGTATTTGGTCAATCACATACTTGACTGCTGACGTTCCGCTTATCCATTGCAGTTAGCCAAATATTTTTGCTTGTCATGACTTCTTCAAGTTTTATTTCCGTGGGATAAGTTGAGAGGAGTACATTTTTTATACAGGGCTTTAAGTAAATGTGTGTACTATGATAAAGTGAAAATCTGTGAGATATTCATTAATTCGTTCTTACAATAATGGCAAACATGAAATCATGGATCGAAATATTTGGTCACCCTAACATATAATGTCTTTTCATTGGTTTAGGGTTATCATTGCAAGAATTGTCTTTAACACTAAACTCAGATTTAGAGGTTTTTCATTGCCTGAATTCTAACTGCATATGCATTACCAAGACTCTTTGACTTGTGGATTTAGCTCTGAAAAATGCTTGTTCAATTGTTTTTCCAAATCTCCTGGGAAAAATCAAGAGTTCAGAATCATCGGAACTTCCCCTTTGAGAAGTGCTCTCTGCAATGCATGTTGCACCTTTGAAATGTATGATAAAAATAAGTAATGCTGACTAGTAGTTGAATGGAATGTAAAAGAACAACAATGTTAGCATATGACTTAATAGACAAAATGTGGCTACAGGAAATAGTTTTGAGTAACTTCCCCTATCTTCCCTTCACATTGCTCTGCCATTTCTAATCCAGCTGGCATACTTTTTTACAAGATGAATGTTAGTTAAAGCTGCTATTGATGGTGCTGTACATTTAACTAATTTTTATATGTACATATGTATATGTATTTGCAATTCTGGCATTATTATGGCCAAAATGGTACTACCGGCAGTCCCAGCTTTCTCATCATTCTATGTCCTGCTGGTAAAGCTGGTTACTTTTTCCTGTGATCACTTGAGCAAATTGAAGTATATACCTATGTGCTAACATACTCTTTTTCTTGAGATAGTTGAATTTCTCGTAGAAAATGAGTAATAAGTGCATAATTTTACTTTACTCTTCAAACATAAATTTATTGCACTGCAAGGATATCAAAAGTTCTTGTGCATCTTTTGTAGCACAATCCAGTTTAATATTTGTATGTTAAACTATCACATAAATGATGCTTTTTTATTTATTGCTGAGTTCCACTTTGCTTGGGCAAGGACCCAGCCACATTGGCACACCGATTCCCGCAAGATCACCGGAGTTAAGCAATGTTGAGCCAGGACGGTGGTTGGATGGGTGACCATACTTACCTTCACCGTGGTGCTCTTGTCCCCCGTCTGTATGTGGCATACAGGCTTGGGGTTGGCACAATGGACCAAGGCGGTCTAAGTTCCCGGGCTGCTGTCGAGGGCCCCCCCTACAATCTGTCTACTTTGCTTTACAAATTGCATTATTGACAATATGTTCAATTTCTTTTAAAATAGAGTCATAGTAGTCGCCAACAGAATAATGGATGGCCATTTCATGTAATGTGCAAAACGTGCTTGGCACATCCTCACGTGAAGGTTTATTTGCACGCTCCTTTTCTTCCTCGTCTGTCGTGGGGGTAAAGTGATCGAGTTCTTCCTCAAGTTCACACTCATCATCGCAAACCACATTATCCACATCAGCATTTATAAATTCCTCTGCATTTATGTCAATGCGTCGGCCTCGGTGGTGGCGGGGTAACGTCCTCGCCTGCCAATCCAAAGGTCGCGGGTTCGAGTCCCGCCTGGGGTGGATTTTTCTCCTCCCAGGGCATGGTTGTGAGTGTAGTCCTTTGTTACTGTTACAATGCCTGATGTAAAATGGTCCTCGAGGTTGTATTCAGGTTGATGAAATAAATAAAATAAAAAATAAATAAAATAAAATGTTTGGCACTCTGTTCGCATAGTCTGCAAAATCAGAAGCCAATCCTGAGTACCCCTCTCCAACAGTTGCATTCACGGGTTCAGGATTGCCAAGATGAAATCTAGCAGCCCGCTAACAATTCTTAAATGATTCGGGAGTTACTTCGTTCCATGCAACTGCAAATGACCTCAATTCGTACTAGAGAGTCCATCTCAGTAACTTGTCCCTATTCTTCCCCATATCTGACAAACATAGAGAAACATTCATTCTCCTAACAATCTCCTTCGGTGCATTGTTGTCCAGTACCACCATTTTGTTATTTGATTGTTGTTTCACCTCTGCCAATAACTGCTGGATCAATCCCCCATTCTCGTCTACCTTATTGCTTCCCTGTTCCCCTTTATTTCTCTGCACCTCGCTCCTCATATTTTCTTGGTCCTCACATAAGTTTTTTTTATTTTCCCATCGGCCTCTTCCTTTTCAGCTCGTGGTTTTCTCTCTTCACCCATTCTTGCATCTCTTCTATTTTCCTTTCTAGTCCCCCAAAAATTTCTCACTACTCCTCTGTCTGAAAATGTCTACACTCCTTTGCACGTCCTCTTTTCTATCTGCCTTTTTAATTCTTCGTCTCTCTCCCTCTGTTTTTCATCCATTTTTCTCATCTCCCTTAACATGACCGTATGTTCACTTTCAACTATGGTTTCTCTGCCTTTATCATGAATTCTGGAGTGTCCAAGTATATCTCCTCTTTCTCAAATATCAATCTCAAACGCTCCTGCAATTCAAACTTTGCACCCAGTAACAGTGCCCCATGATCCCTCAATAAGGTCTGCATATCCACTTTTCTTAATTTGTAAAAATTTCCTAGTTTTTTTTTTAGCCAATTTTTAGTCCAGCCATTTTGAAATTTTCCACTAATTATTCATTATCTCAGGTGGTCTCTATTTGCACAAGTAGTTGTGCCTGACATGTACACTCTCCATCTCCCTTTCCATTTTTTATTTGTCCACCGGCTCGCTTGGGAATTGTATTGGGGATGGGTCTGAGATATAGAAGGTTAGTTTACATGATGCATACACAGCAATTACCAATATGATATTGGTGAAATTATGTTGAATAAGATTAACCAGAAAACGAGTCAATGGAACATGTATTTTTATTTAATAAATTAGTATTATTATATGGCCCTTATATTTCTTTTAAAGTCCATGGTGGAGTTCAGAAATGCCCTTGTTACGAACTCCTATTAGTTAAACCATTGTGTTTGTTCATAGGAGTCGGTAATTTATCCAACTCTCCAGTTGGTGCACTGTGTCCCCTTGTAAGATGTAGTGGAATGAACCTCAGCACATGCTGACTTATTACCTTCCTTTCGGTTGGATTTCCACTCTGGAACGCTGTCTACTAGGAAGGTCGGTGAAGTTAATTTTGCTGTGCTTCACCTGTCTCGTAGACACTTATGAACTCCAGCAACTCCTTCCTCTGGGTTAACCTATTTTTCGATTTTATTTCTTTTTAAGGGAACGTCTGCTCACTTCTGGGAATCTTTTCGGACTGCCTGTGTGGTATATGGTCCAACTCTATTGGGGTTCTTGAATTGTTGTCCATTGTTAGGTCCCATCGAATTTTGTCGGGCTTGCCAACTGTACTATTACACCACAGTCACCATGATTGGAGTACATACTGTTTTAAAGCAATGATTTTATCGTGGAGAGTGTCAACCTGGCTGTAATAATATATCTACTTCAAGTAACTAACTTTTGGCATCCAGAGTAATATATTGTGACTGGATGGTGATATTCTTTGAAATAGCAACTTGCTGCATTTTCTAAAGATTTGTGGCCACATTTTGATTTAGAAAATCAGACCATTATTGCTTTTGTTAATGCTACTCTCATATGAATGGTTGTAAGGGAATCTTATGAAATAAAAAGTTACTTTGTTCTTTCAGTGTTGCTGGGGATGTGCGGTTTTTTGATCTTCGGAGAAATTCTTCGGTTGGCATCTATCAAACATCGCAGGGCATGACTGCAATGGCAGTTCATGCAGAAGCTGACTGTTTTGCTTGGTAAATATTGCAGCTTTACTCAATGGAAATGATTTTTGGGATGGGTTATGTCTAAGTTGCAGTGAAAATATAATTGGTACTTTAAATAATTTATTTTTATTAGGGATTAGTTGTAGTTGAATTTTGTTGTTCTCCACCATAGTGGTTCATTTTTTCTCTCAATAGCAAGCTAGAAAGGGGTCGCAGGTGAAAACAGAAAATATTAGTGTATGCTTGCATTTGTTGGAGTACCATTTAATGAGTGTTAATTCTTTTTCAGTGGCTCTGTTAACCAGTTCATCAGCATTTACAATACTAACGGCCAACTTCTAAATGTCATCAAGTACCATGAAGGATTCATGAGTCAGAGGATCAAGCCAGTTAGCTGTCTTGCGTTCCACTCTCACAGAGTATGCCTTGCAGCTGGAAGTATGGATAGTGCCATTGGTGTTTACTCTTTGGACTTCAAGCGATGATGAGACAGTCCCGAGTAAATCCTCATGTGCAGAATATTGCATTTTACATCCAAGTATGGATGGTGGTTTTTTAATCACCATTAACCAATGGTTGTTAGCTCTGAAAATATTATGGATTATGACAATCCATGAAATACATGCCCAATTTTACATAAGCTGGCCTAGGGATGTTACATGGTGAGGTCATAAAAATCTGGATATGTTATGGATCAGATGTGTACTGTTATCTTCGCTTTGGTTCTATGAGGATCTTCGGCTTTTAAAAGTAACTAAGTAATGCAGTCCAGGCTACAGAACAGGTTTATATGCTTTTGTCTATTAAGACAAATCAGAATTCAGAGGTTCTCCAGTACTTAAATATTCCATGTACCGGTTACAGAAAGCTATTTTCTTGAGAAACTAAGTATAAATTGAAAATTCAGTAATTTTGCAAGTTAATTTTGAAAATACTTAAAGTCCTCTTTTATCAATAATAATGCATATTTGTGAATTTTTTGGAGAGCTGTTATTGCTTTAACTTAGGCATAGTTTCAAGGGTTTTCATCGGAATTCCTTATTTTTGTGTTGTAGATAGTTATACAGTTTAGAAACCTTGAGCATAATTCTTTCTTATCCTTTGAATTTTCTACAGCCTCCACCTATGCTGCTCTTACTTGCAAGCAATGCTCAGCCTCAGCACTGATTTCAAAAGCCCCTCAGAATTCTTCACAAAATGCTGAACGGTCTATGTTTACAAAAAACAGAAGTAGTAAAAATTAGGTGTAACACACAGATATCCATATTGGTGCCCATAAAATTACGACTCACTGTAATATAAGGCCCGAAATATATTGTAGCATCTTCATGCTAGCGTTAGGTAGAATGTATATTTAATGTTTTCAATTTGCAAATGTACATACATAAAATAAATTGCAAAATAGTAATTTTATAATGACAATAGAGGCGATCAGCCTAGAAGCTTTTTTTTTCCAAGAGGCGGTTCTATGCAGAAACTGATGTCAGTTTTGAGGAAATTGGTTTCATTAAGAAATTGCACATTATCGAGAATGCTCTGCGTTTGTGATAAGTGATTACCAAGTGTTTGTACAAAAAGCTTGAAAGTGGTGTGAATGAGCGTTTTTGATTTATTAAGCCATCCCAAAGATGTCACAAAATGTGTGAATTACGGACACTTGATGGAGTAATAATTTGTGTTCTTTCGTTCAAACTCAGGAGGCTGTCTAAGTAATCCAAATTTTGAATGAAATTTGTTGTTTACCAAAACAATGTACAAATACAGCAGTGTTACTGAGTTGTGTTACTTTTATTATTCAACATAACATGATACCAAATTAGAAAACTCAGGCTATTTAAATGATACAAACTCTTTCGCTGCAATACGGCTAACAACAGAATCAAGCAGTGATGAAACTATGAGTTCTTCATCTCTTACAGCGTACACTTTCTTGATTGATGGAATGTCTTGCACTGATTCCAACTGGTCGATAGAAATTATCTCTCCAACCACTGACGGTAAGATTTCATCAAATGGAACGTCGCTTCCTTTCCGAATCGCCACCACTAACACATTTTCATCGTCGTCCGAAATACCAAATTTACTGAGTGACTGAGAAATATTCTTTGAAACAGACAAGTTATATATGATTTCGGTGAACACGCTCCTAGTCGTCATCCTTTTATCTTTTTCACTTATTAAAGCTTTACTCACAGCTACGGCGATTTGAAAAGGATCCAGTATCAAGGATGGCTTGATTACGCAACATTTCAGTTTGCCGGCCACTACCATTTTTCTCAGTTCCTTGGTATTTTGAACGCGTCGAAAAAGGGCAACCTGTGCCGTAGCATCACATGCACTGTCCAGTTGAATTTCGTGGATACCCATGATACGAAAGCAGTGAATGGAACAGAACTAGTATATAAAATATTAGGAGTATATACAATTTCTATTATCGTAGAACTTGTGCTTCCATCACACGATCAATATTAACAATTGCCAACGGACCAATCCACTTGGATGATGACCCGAAGGAGAGAATAATCAGGAATAATATTATATTCCCTGCTATGCGATACGGTTTAATCCCGACCCCCTGACTTATGTTGTTGTGAAGCCAATGCGATCGATTCGTTCTCAACTCACCTAGGTGAACGAATCCGTTGTTTCGCTGGTTCCGTCACGTCTCCGAGCAATGGTGAACGTACGAGTATAGGCATGAGCCTTTTGGGTGGACTGAGAGGATGTAAGAGCAAGTTGGTTGAGATTGGTTTCAGTTCTTCTCTCGTAATGTTTTTGTGAGTATCGAGGAATGTTTCTTATCTGCCCCATAGTTTCAAGTGTTCCGCCATTTTAACTGAACGAGTCATTCGAGGTTGACAGATTGAACTGGATGAAACTCGGTCGAAGGGTGCCAATTAAAGTCAACTCCGAGCGTCTTTTCTGTTTTCCAATTGTTCCGTGTCGTGATGCGTGTAGATGGTGTAGAACGTGTAGAAACGACTCTCTGGAAGAGGAGTTTGCTATCGTTAAACCTCGAAAAAAATCTGCGTCGTGTAAACCAGTAATCATTGCCTAACCTGTTCAAAATTGCTTGGTTATATAGGTGATTTGGTCTTTTCTAAAATATGTTATACAGAGTCAGGAGAAACGAAATGACACCTAGAAATCTTGCTTTCGAGACGATAAGTCTTTATTAAGATTATCAAAGATATATATCCATTGAAACTACAGTTATTTCTGAATCTTCCTGTTTCCATGGACAATAATTTCCTAATATTTCTAATATATAAGTAGGTATAAAATGCGCAGAGTATGCACCAAGCGGTAATTTGACTCGTATATTGTATGCGTACTCGTATATATGTCATGCATGACTGTCTGTCAAAATAAACCCAATATATTAACAAGATGGAGGACTGAATATTGCGCATGAAGACAGTTTTCTGAAGTAGTTGTAGTACATTGGTTAAACGTGTTTCGACGGCTATAAGGTAATTTCTGTCTGCCACGCGCAGACAGGGGCAACAGCGCACTCGGACGAATGGGAGGATCACCCCTCCTAACTTCGAGCCTAGCTCTACGAGGTTTAACCATGGGCTAATGGTGATACCTCCGTGACTGATCGAGAACCGGTGTTTCCATTATAGCAGGTTACGTCTCTTATAAGAGACGTAACACGTGATCAATTTTTTCATAGCAACACTTTCTTGAAAGTCCCGTTCATATCTTCAAGATACCATCACCGTATTCTTTCCTTTATAGCCCATGTTGGTCATCATGGTCAGCTGACGGCTTCGTCTACCTGTCTACCACCTTGCGTCTGCACTTCGACCCATGCTTCGACAATTTAAATAAATATAGGCACGCCATGGGCTACCCCTCTCTCCAGCTCGGCTTGCTGCCAACATCCTAAGCCATGGTGACGTCACGTGAGGGAATCGCTTGTTTTGAGTTGCATTGAAGTGAATAGGACTAAACGAGTTTTCGCCGTTTTAAGTGTAAAATTAGCTGGTTTGATGAATCTGATTCCATGTAATTTCCAAAATATATAGTACCTATTGAGTTTGAGGAGTGATGATATAATCATGGATGAATACTTTAAAGTACTAGTAGTAATTACTGCCTTTTAAATTCCAGAAGATATATGTTAAAGTAGGAGTCTCATTTCGCAGGTACAAATGATTTAAGAAGTCTATTAACAGAATTGAACTAGCTTATATATTAATATTTCATTGTGGTTAGGCATGTCAAAATCTGTTATTATGTTATTATTAATATCTCGAATACCTTAATACTAATTATGACGTCCTCAAGTATTTCTTGCATTCGGGAATTAAAAACAAATTTTAAGCGTTGTTGTTGGCTGTGTTAATCATGTATGAATATGAATGTCCATGCATTGTGAAAGGCAGTTTCCGAAAACTAGTACGGCAATATGTTGCAATTATAGCTTCCTAAGAAATGGCTTAAAATATGCTATATGAACTAATAAAAGGCTTGCAAAAATGTGACAAGAACTCATACGGTCGCTTAAGCGACCGTATGATTTCTCATTACATTGGTTTGATCATTTATAGCTTAAGTAAGTGGCTCCGAGAAATCATAATTATTCACGGAACAATTTTTTTGTCTTTTCATATTTTTAAAACCCAGTTAAAAAACATTTTCAGTGAATTTTAAATGGGTGAGCATAAATAATGAGCGAGAAGCGAAACGCTGAGTTTTTCAAAAAATGAACAAAACGCAGCATTACCCGAAAAAAACCAGCCTACATAGACAAGAAAAGCTGCGAAAGTCTTCAAACAAAAAAATAAATAATGAGCAATGGGAAACTCGTCTGCAATACCGCAGTTGACGTCACGCTCTGGCTCCCCATCGCGGTAACAGCCGGCGGGCGCAAGGTTGATTCTACTTCCCTTAAATGATCGGATCGGAGTCGATAAACATCTGAAATCGATAAAGGCGGAAAGTACAAGCGCCAAATAGTCGAAAAAAGTTAAATTTAAAATAGGACTGCTCGAAGTTATTCTGGGATCTCTATCTTACCATAAATAATTATTTTAACGTAGTTGTTTCGTTACGTAATTGGGGTTGCGCGACTTTGTTTCCAGCGCTATAAAGTTGCACAACGTTAGTTCAACGCAGACGGCAAAGGAATCACCCAGCGGTTTTTATAGTATATTAGTTAACAAGATATACCGAAAGAGAGAGTTAAAATTTCATTGACATAGTTCATTAAAATGGCATTTTGCATGTGGCAGGGTTCTGAACATTACAAGGATCATTTTAAGCCAGGTATGTACTTCAATCACGATGACTACTATTTCTATCGCTCCAACTCCTACCCGTCCCCTTATTTTCTTTCAGGCATATATGTTTGTGCAGAGTGTGGACATGAACTATTTTCTAGCAGGTCCAAGTACGATCACCAAACCCCTTGGCCAGCGTTTACGGAACCCATTCATGATAATTCTTTAAGCAAGGTCCCAGAAGTTGGGAGACCCTTAGCCCTCAAGGTTTGATATACTCGTTTATTATTTAATTTATAAATTCTGGAGAAGTACAAAAATAGAATTATTATATCTGGGGTTTTACATAGAAACATTTACAATATTTTTTACGCTGCAGTATGTATGCATGGGTTAGTAATAGGTCCGTCAGTCATTCTATACTCATTGTTGAGGAGGCCTTAGCATCCTTTCTCTGCGATTTATCAACTAAAATGTAGTTGCTCGTTAATGTGATTTATGATGAAACAATTTATTAGGCAATTCTTTGAGAACTTTAGGTATAATTATAAGAGGAAACCAAACTTGTGACTTAGGTTCTAACCCTACTGAAACTACCCTACTTAGCTTGAAACCCTACTTGAAGAGCCCATATCTTGCAACTACGGGGTAGTCAAATTCGTACGGAATGTATAATATTAATAAAATGCATGTACCGAGCTGTAGTACATCTGCGTATAAATAATAAATATGCGGAGGAGACAAATTAATACTCCATCAAACAATAGAACTCAGCCAGTACAGTCACCCTCCAGTAAAGTGTTTTGGGGAAGGTATGAACACTCCTTGGCACTTCCTACTCTACATTACATTGCCTTTTCACTCCCCCTTAGGGTACCTTTTTCCTTTGGAACTTGTCATGGGGCATGCAGGGAAAATGGAGCATCTGAAAGTCAGTGTTCCACTGTTCCGAGATTCTGTTCACCCATATTGTCCCCATGTGGAACCGAATCCGTAGGAATAACAAACACTATGACATTTAGGGTTTTTCATTTAGTTATTCTTGCATTCATTGCCTCATTTGTGTGAAGTAACTCATAAGCATTGCCATTAGTCTCTTAATTAGGGATGAGTCGAATCCACTTTTTTTCGATTCCAATTCCGATTCTTTTAAATCGATTCCGATTCCACCGATTCATATTCCTAATAAAAGGTGAGATATTGATATACCAGTAGTGTACGACCATTATTTAAATTCAAGTACTGGCTGGAATAAAATAACAGCAACAATTAAGTGTATTAAATGACAAATAGCAGATATATCTTCAACTTTTAGTCTGTTTAAAATGTTAATTTATCTATCCGGAATCGATGGAATTGGAATCGACTTCAGGTGATCAATTCTCGATACCAATTCTATAGCCTGAGAATCTGTGGAATCGAGATTCGACTTTTGGAAGCGACTCATCCTTACTCTTAATCATTGATACCCATTGCTTTGCATCATTAAGAAGTCATTGAAGTTTCAGTACTCTTCTCCAGAATTTTGGAGCATTTTACCTTTTGAGGAGGGAATATTGATTAGGAGTTGGATGTTGCTGTGTTGTCATCCATATGTATGTGAATAGACACTTCTTTAAGTCTGCATACAAGTTGAGAGGACATAGTCATAGGGCAGTAGAGAGTTAGATTAACTTGAGTAACAGCCCTGCCTACGTCTTTTGAAGTGTCCAAGCAATAATGTTGTACCAGTTAACTGTGAAAAATCCTGGAATTGTGTATAATAAGGCTAGTGATTCTCAGAAAAGCCCCAGTCCAGTGTTTTATTTCAGGGAGGGGAAAGCATAAGAATGCACGTTAGAGACCCAGGGTCCCTCCAGAGACCTTTGGCTTCCCTCTCTGCTCATACACGGTTGCTTTACCCGCACCTAGTTGGCCTCTCTGCCAGCTTCTTCTTCTTATCTGGTCAGAAATCCGTAGATTGGTTTGTAGCAGTTGTTTTCCGTCTCCATTCTGCCCGATCTTGACCCAACCTCTTCAACTCCAAGTAAGAATGGCAGCCCATATCTTCTATTATCTGTTTGACGTATCTACCTCTCGCATTTTTACCCTGAACTGATTGATTGTGGATTCTATAATGGTTCCTAATAGTCCCTCATGTCTTATAATGTGGCCTATCCAGGTGTCTTGTCTCTTTCTCGTTGTGTTCCACAGACATGGCACCTCATCAGCTCTCCGTAGTACCGTTTCATTAGTCACCCTCTCCATCCAAGATATTTTAAGGATTCTCCGGCAGCACCACATCTCGAAGGCCTCTATTCTCTGTCTTCCATTCATACCAAGTGTCCATGTCTCACTTCCATAAAGCAAAACACTACACAAATGTGTTGAGTAGGAGTTTTCTTCAATACAAATTAATGTTGTTGGAAGTTAAGAGCCCATTCTTCTTATTAAAATCTGCCTTGGCCTGATTAATCCTGCTGTTGAGATCTTTGGCACTACCTCCATCTGATGTGATTTGCTTCCAAGGTATTGGAACTCCTGTACTGTATCGAGTCTTTGACCATTTAGCATGGCTTCTGCATCTGTTCCCCTGCCTGCTCATGACAAAGATCTTTGTCTAGCTGGCTTTGTTTGATTAGCCAGCTAGTGCCACCAAATTCTTTGATACCTGTGGCATCCAAAAAACAATTCTTACTCTTAGTGTGACCAAGTTTTCAAATTACAGCAGAGAGGGTGTTTGTGTGGTGAAAGCTGGGTACCCAAGAAATCATGAAACCATTTCTAATGTTATGATACTGACCATGGTGAAGTGTCAAGAGTTAGGGAAAAGGACCAACGATAGATACCACAGGACTTCGTTTGAAAATAGTTAAGCTTGAATGCGAATGGCTTGGAAGGGATTCTGTCAAAAAAAGTGTTTTGGCAGAAACTCATGCATGAAAATAGGCAAGGACTTCATTAAGACATATATTTCGAGCAAGTGTTGTAAGACTGAAGCTTGGGCAATACAAGCTGCACAACAATGAGGATTGGAAGAATGGAAATGTAGTGATGCAGGAGAATAACGGAGATAATCGCCAATGAAGAAGTCCTTTGAAGAGTTGTAGAGGGGAGATGGGTATTTAATGAAAACTCCTCAAAGGAGACGAGGCAAACTTATTGAACATATTTAGCATCAAAACAGCCTCTTGAAATCAATTATGGAAGGAGAAAGGAGTGGTGAGAACTAGCAAAGAAGGCCAAGGATTGAGGACTTCATAGAAATTGTGATGGATGCTAAAATGATAACTTAGAAAGGAATAAAACAGCGAGTGGGGAAGGGAAGTGGAAGGAAGGCTGCCGCTCACCAATGTGGGGGTTTGGTGACTGATGGTGATGATGATCTATCAGTTGTGTTGGAGGGTCCATTCCCAAGATAATAATTCAACTCATTTTCTGTTTAAAAACCATATTTAGTCCTAATTATCTACCTAAAAATGTTCACAATACAATATATGCCGTAATATAATAATTTGGAATTAATTTCATTAGAAAGCAGTTTAGAAATAAATTAATAAATACAATTCTTTAAATACGGTAGACCCTCGCTAATACGGACAGGCCTCTGGTGTGCACTGCAGGTGGTTCATTAAGGGGCCGTGAGATGGCATCACTACCAAATCGTTCAACATTATTTCCTGAACCAATATTTTTGGTTGATATGGTTGAAACCTCACCTAAATTGGAAATGTATTTTCCCATGTATGTATATTGCTATGGTAAAAGTGGGAAAACACTGGCAAGGGATGCGATACCATGTGTGAGAACTAACTTCACGTGGAATATCGCTGGGAGTACCTACTAATTCAAATATTGAACTCCAGATCACAGTAATATCTGGAGTATGTATTTATATCTGGAGTATATACTCTCTAAGTAAAAATGTTCTTCACGAACAAAAATTCTGACTTTCCCTTAGTGAAATTGAGCCACATAATTATAAGTTGTTACTATAGGAAATATATTATTTTCTACTTAACCATTTAGGCATCGTGTGAAAAAAGGTTTTAAATTTCTCTTCTTTCTTAATCACATTTGCTAGGGATTCTATTTAAAAGTACATATAATTTTTTCTGTACACTATCATTATAATTTGGCAAAATTATTGAGTGCTGTTAACCACTTGATCTGAGTTGCAGGATGAGGGTTAGGTACTGCTTGTAGTGACCAGAGATATATTTACTGCCACTACGTGATCAGCCATGTGCTTTGGCTTGTGCGCTCCGATATTGCACCAGGCATTTAATTTTGTCCCGTGCAAATTTTGACCCCCCCACACAATAGGATGAAATCAAAAAAAGGGGAAGTTTTTTCTCACTTAAGGAGTTGAGTCACATTTCGCATAGTCACTCTAGATTGATTGCTGTACATATGACATAGAATGTCATTTTCCATGTTAGTTATTGCTTGCTAAAAAAATGTGGTTGGAAGTTGAATTGGGTTCCACGAGAAATGTCTGCCTATGATTTTCTCTGAAAACAGTCTGTACTGTTGCGGTTCTTTTGGAAGTTCACCTATGGAATAAAAACTTACTTCTTATAATTAATTGAGTTAACATAATAGTAATTATTGCTCACTTTGAGTAATATTTTCGTTTGTTACATAGCAAAATATGGAGCGATTTTCACAGTCATTATTTTTACTTTATGCTGTAAAAACTTTATTTATAGGCAGAGGGTCGTACCTGGGCAATGGCAGGTAGGGCAGATTCCCTTGGCACTACTTGAAGGGGGGCTCCAAAATATGTACTTGATTTATTTAGGTCAATAGATATTCCCAACACTCTTTGAGTTTACATTGAGCAAATTACACACTTAAACAGCATACACCCAGTATAGGCTTATATTCTTTAAATTTTACTTACAAGGGCATTAAACAGGCTTCCTAACTATGTATATGTAGTACTACAAAGTCTTGAAAAGTAGCCTGAAAACTGAGCAATGACTTATGCAAATTACAAAAATTTTATATGCCATTGACACATAATAATAATCTGGCTCAAAAATGAGTTCAAAATCCTATGGTAATTATTAAGTCTTCCTGATAAATTTATATTTTATTAATTATTTATTTATTTGTTTATTTTTATCATGGGAAATACAATCGTACTGTATTAGCAATAGCTGTTAGTGCATTGCGATTCTTTTGTTACAAGATATGTATTTCAAAATTTAATATTTTTTTACTATATGGGGATACCCCATAATATATTTTCTTCCTGCATGATAGTCGTATGCAAGCCACTATTTTTACTCGGAAGGGCGTCATGCATCATGAAAAGTAATTAAATGCCATTGGTGATGGAAAATTCTCTAAAAAACCTCCACAAATGATTGCTTTGAGAAATCCCCGGATAATTTGGACAGCTCCTCACCCGGTACAGTTTGTATTAGCGTGGGTATTCTGTCGGTACTTCTAATTAGTTGATTGATATGTTTTGACTCATGAATGCCCGACTCTTAAAATTACCAAATAATGTGTACGCTTAAATTAGGTAGAGCATAAGTATATGTACTTCCAATGGAAACTAAAGGGAAGGGGAACTTTGATATTATTCCTCATTTACGTTATGTATCTCTGATATTTTGGCTCCTCGGAAACCATGCTTCTGGCTTAAGCGGCCTTTCAGGGCGTTCCAGGAAGTACCGACCCACTCTGGTGGCTGGAAACAGAGACACTCATGACCCGAGAAAAAATATTTTATTTTTGTATAAATATTGTAGTGAACTCACTTGACTACATGTTCCTAGTCATTTAAGACAAGTTTCATTCCAATTACGTATTTTTATTTATTGTAATTTGTTCCTTTTATAATATACATATTCATGAATGATGTCTGAATTAACCCATCACATTTTCCAAGTTGAAATATTCTGGAATAGCTGGCTCTATTTTTACACACAAAAAATGTGCCTAAATTGAATTAAATTTTATCGAAATATCTCAATTTGTAGAAAATTTTGTTGTCATTGTGCTTTCTCTAATTTTAGGTTTCTTGTGGAAAATGTGGCAATGGTCTCGGCCATGAGTTTCTGAAGGACAGGGAGGATGGGGGATCAAGATTTTGAATATTCAGTCACTCCTTGAAGTTTGTGTCATTTAAAAATGGTATGTCTTTTTTATGCTATTAATTATATTGCTTTCTATGGTTGAATGTATGGTTCTATGTTTTATGCAGTTTCTTCGTGATAAGCTTCAGCTCTAACATAAAATGCTATTAGGCAGTAGAGAGTACTAAGTTCCTAAAATTCATGAAAGAAATCACCTCAACTGTAATATTTGTGGCAAAGAAAACGGTGAGAAAAGTCTTGATTATGTTGTAAAGGGCTCAAAAGCCAAATAAATTGACCGAAGTCTCGTTTTCATATAAAAATATGTACTCTTCTTCATGGCAGCTGTAGTTAATTTTTCATGCACTCTTTCGGCAAATCGTCATTCATAGGATTTGATGGGAACTATCTCTTTCCTTTCCCTTTTCATCTTAGTATTCACTTTTTATCAATCTTTAGTGTTATTCTGTTATATCCAGATAGTTATTATTGCCTACTTATTTATACTAATTACAATCTTCACCTTGGTCCTCTTGGTGAGACTATCCATATTTTTTCCCTCCTCTACTCCTATCACATGTGCTCTTTTACAATGTGCTCTTTTACAATGCACTAAATCTATCCAATTATAGTTTTCATATGGTGTTCCTTGTGGATCTTCACTCTTCTGCACATGTCTTTTTTTATGTTGACATATATAGGTATCTGCTTTATTTTCAGCATCTGTCCACATTACAGATGCTGAAAATAAAGCAGATATATTTGTCAACTGGAACATTACAAGGAGAGGAGGAGGAAGGGTTTGGAGAAGGATGGAGAGGGTGAGCTGGGTGGTGAGGAAGACGAAGGAGGAGGTATTGGATATGGTTGGAGAGGAGAGGAAGCTTGTGGCAGAGGTTCGGAGAAGGCAGAAGAGATGGATGGAGGAGGTTTTGAGAGGAGAGGGCATGTTGAAAAGAGTGATAGAGGGGAGAACACTGGGGAAGAGGAAGGAAGAGGATAGGAATTCTGGATGAAATAAGAGGCGGTAGAAGATATGATGAATTTAACACCTTCAGTGCGGATGATATATACATATATGTCATGAGAGCTATTCCACTGACGCAGGTGACATACACGTATGTCATGGATCTCTTATTATATTGTTGCCCACTAGGGAGCACCGTGCATGTGTACCATTACGTTTTCACCCTCCCACAGTTCGGCAGCGACCTCGCATCAGTGCGGAAGCGTCCGTTTCATGTTCCATGCTTTATTGTGTTTTTTGTCGTGTTTTGTTTATCTTTGTGCTGATTTGTAAGTCGGAATTTTTATTTTCCCTTAGTTTTCTTCATTGCTTGATTCAGGGGAGCTGGAATCACATGTTAAATGTCATTTTTTCCTGAGTTACTTTATTTTTCAAATTTAAATTTTTTTAAATATTTACTAACGAGGAATATGATTTTATCATTATTTTTCTGGGTTCTACTTTTCTTGGTTACATGTTCTGCTCTACGGTTATTTTTCTTCTTTTAAGAAAATTGCTTTTATGTTATCTCGACGCTTACTCTCGAATTAGTCAATTATTTTCTTTTGTTGCCAATTTTTATGTATATTTTTGGTTCCTAAGTTTACAAAAAGTTTTTAGATTTAATGCTTTTTGTTGACATTTTAAATTGGGTTTTTTTTATTATTTTCCTGTTGGATCTTATATGTTAAATTGCATTTGCAAGCAGTTCGTCATCTTGAATACCACTTCACATTATAAATCAATTCAGCTTGTTTTTTTATTCATTTAATTGCACTTAAAGGGATGATGTTATGCAACACTGCAACAAATTCAAAATGCAATCAATTTTTTGATTCAATCGGTGATTTTCTATATTTGTGGCTAGAACTCTACTTGCGATAATAGAAATGGAGAGGAAATCTCTGGGAGCCTTTATTTGTGACTTGAACTTTATTTGCGATAATAGAAATGGAGAGGAAATGTCTGAGAGCCAAGAAAGGTGTCGCACGTAGTGACGAGAGAAGCACCTCTCAAAGCCCTGGTAAGTGCTGCCATGTTGACTTACTTATGCATTTCTGTTACTATGTACAATTGATGTCACTTGCTTTCATTGAAACGTTTTGTCCGTCACCCAGGACCCGGATAACAAAATGGAAGCAGTTGAGAATGGAAGAGTTTCAAACTTTGCTAGGTCTTCTCCTCCACATGGGAACAATCCCTGCGAATATTATTGACTCTGATTATTAGAAGACGTCTGCACTCTTACACATTCCAATATTTAGTGATGTGATGAGCCTCTATCGGTTTCTAGGGATTTTGCAGGCGCTCCATTTCTCAGAAAATCCCAAGTTGCAAGACCCAGTCTCAAGTGATAGGCTTTATAAATAAGGCATCTGCTTGACTGCTTTCAAGAGGAAATGGAAGATATTGTTCCCGCCGGTAGAGAACTATGCATTGATGAGTCGATGGTTCTCCGGAGGGGTTGGCCGATATTCGGACAATACGTCCAGGGGAAATGCCACAAGCATGGCAGAAATATATACATGCTTAGTGAGACCTGCGGCCTTGTTTTGAGACTACTCGTCCGTACTGGGGCCAAAGATATGGATGTTGGGGGCAGGGGGCACGCAGAAAATGTTGTCTACAAGTTAATTTAAGATTTTAAGAGTTTGGGTCATAGTTTATACTTGGACAATTTCTATAACAGTGTTAGACTGGCTCAAGACCTTCTTGGGGACAAGTTGTTCTGCACGGCGACTCTGTGAGCCAGAAGGAAAATCAACTCTTAAGGAAGTAAAGAGGAAGACCCAGGGACAGATCAAATGAAGAGGAAAGTACATGAGAAGAACTACAATGAAATGAAGGGAGTAGACATTAGATGCGGAAGGATGGGAGGCTGCAGTCAACCAATCTTAGGACCACAGAGTTAGACTCTGTGGTACTACATACCTAACATTACAGGGCAGCAGTATCCTATGATGTGGACCAAGCATTGTGGTTGAGCATTTACATTCAATCTGGGAGCCTTGGTTTCATAATTAGTGCTCCTAGCAGGACCTAGTAGCGATCATTTGTAGTCGCTTTCATCGCATGTTCCACGAAGTACCATTATCAAGGTATGGGGACCTTGATAATGGTACAGAGTGCTGAAACCATGGTCAGTTTTGAGAAAAATAAAAGTGTTGAATGGAGCAAAGTGTCTTATTTAACAATATTTGATGCTAAAGTTTACCAAAAGTCTACGCCTGAGACTTTCGCTAGCATTTGGATTTACTCATTTTGTCTGCATCAGAAAAGTGTATGGACCAGTCGTATCTTCTGTTGTTTCAGAGACTCTCTTGTTGCATGATGAGTTGTTCTGGGGTTTCACACCCGGTTAGGCTTTCCATGATTGCCAATGTTTCGGCTGGAGACTTTCCTGCCATTTTCATCCACAGCCTTGAAAATGGCAGGAAAGTCTCCAACCGAAACATTGGCAATCATGGAAAGCCTGACCCGGTGGGAAACCCGAGAACAACTCATCAGCATCATTTGCTGGGAAAGCCTAAAATCATACATCTATTTTTGCATGTTTACTCTAGTTGCTTACCTGGATAATGGCTGTAGAAAAACTTGTTTTACAACTATCATTATTTCTTTTATCAGGAAAGAACTCCAAGGAGAAGTAAAAGAACTTCTAAGCTGAACTGCAAAGGAGGTGGTGGAACATCTGATGTGGAGGAGCCTTATGCAGTCAACCCACTCTCATGAAAACGTGAATGAAGCTTTCCAGTTGAAGTCTTAGAGGACATCTGGTTCGCTGATGTTTGTTTTCATTGAAGTTTAGCTTTAGCTAAGGTACATCTTAATATCTTAATGCAATTGTATTTTGAACTGATTTATCTTTTAGTATTTCCTGAGATACTCATGAATAAGTGAATAGTGATACGTCCTGTTAACACTTTGATTTTTTAGATAATACATTACAACTCTTGTTCTTGTTTTGCTACTTTTGTTGACACACCCTATTCTTTATTTTTTTCATTGTATAATTTTGAATGGTTGTAAACCTTTCCTTGTGACCAATGAAAAGAAAGCACCTTTCTATTCTTTACATAAAAGAAAAAAATATATATAGTGGCAACCACAATGAATAAATGGTTATCTTTCAAGCCTTGCTTGTAAAATTTGTTACCTCATTTTGTTAAGGGCTTCATTAAATGTTGAGATGTAAAGAGCTGTGGTAAACATTCCTATAGTCATAATATTTTTGTATTTTGTCAATAAATTAGGAATTTATGCTAAAAATATTGGTTGTGCTCATTGAAATGATTCCTTGTGATTTCAACCATTTCATCAATTTAATGGACTTATATTCAGATTATTTTTATATTAAATTAACACTTCTAATTATTTAATAACACTTACTTTTAAAATACTGCATGGCATTCTTCATGTTCAGGAGCTGCAGGACCTGTTTACTCCTAGAGAACTGACTTATAACTTACGTGCCCTGAGAATTCTGAGAGAATCCAACTCCCACACAAATTTCACTTTCTTGAGCCCGGGAAACAGGCTTCGTAGGCTTCGAAATGCTCTGCCGTCTAGTATTCAGAACATAGTCTCTTTACAGTCTTTTATACGATTGGCCAAACTTATGTATATGAACGTCACCATGTCCCACTAGCAACTATTATGCTGTTTTAATCTATTGCCATTTAGTTAAATAGCATTTAATATTTTTATGGCATTAATGGGAAGTGGATCTATGTCTTTGACAATCTTTTATCAAATGGAAAATTTTACAAACTTTAATTGATTGCTAGTAAATATATATTTTCATACTTTGGTGAAAAAAAATTCTGTTTAAATGCACTATTTTTTAAATAATGATAAATAATATACATATATGTAAAGGGTTTAACCAGTTGATCTTAACTAAATAAATAAATCATATACTATTAAACGAGCAACTCTTGTATATATGTGTGTATATATGTAAGTTTTATTTCGAGAATGGCTCTTATGATTTTGATGAAAGTTAAAAATTTACTAATATAGGGTACGAAAAAGCGATTTACCTTGGTCTTAACTCTGGGAAAACTCTTTTTTACAAGATATTGGGCAAAAACAAATTGCATTTTTAACATGTAAAAAGGCTAGGCTACTCCATTTTTGTTATACAGAGGTTTCTTTGTATGCTTTGTTTTATTGCTTACACTCACGATACAGTTTTGAAATGTTAACTATTAAATAAATGAAAGATCAATTTTTTTAATTCCTGCATTCAATTTCCGTATACCCATCGCATTTTCCTGGAATTTTAGTTTTAGCTCGAAAGTCTCAAATTTTTTCACTATTTCAACAATTGAAATTTTTATTTACTTAGAAACCACAGTGGCAAGGCCCCAGCCACATTGAACACCGGTTCCTGTAAGATCACCGAAGTTAAGCAATGTTGGGCCCAGACGTAGGTTGGATGGGTGACCATACATACCTTCACTGTGGCGCTCTTGTCCCCTGTCTGCACTTGGGAGACAGGCATGGGGTTGGCACAATGGACCACAAAGGTCTAAGTACCCGGGCTCCTGTCGAAGGCCCCCCCTACCAACAATCTAATTTATAAACCACAAACAGCATAGGCATGGAATGGAAAAGAATGCCTGAGACATTTCTTTAAAAAAATCTCTTTTACTGATGTACTTTGAAATTTTAGCTGGAATATATTTCAACCCAACCTGCCCATGTGTGGTTAGTGGCTGTTACAGAGTAAATGGTTTTGATCACGTAATTTTGAAAGTGTCAACGTGAGTCCTCCAGGGGCTGTAGAATATTGATAAACCAAGTCAATATTCTAAATGCTTACTTTATATTGTGTAAAAGATGAGGCAACGACAAAATAACCAAAGAACAGAAGAATCAGACTCACAAAAAAAATTAGCGGCTTCAAGACATGCGTGAACGAGTGGCTCAGAGGGTTGCAGAAGAATTTGATGATGATTATCATCAACAATTGGAAGAAGAATGCCGGAAAAATTCAAGACTACAACAATCATTATGGCTAAACCGAATAAGTTCCTACAAGGCAGCTACAATGGCTGATATTTCTTACCATAGTTTGCAACCTTTTAGTGTTGCTCGTATTCATTATGGAGCATTTTCCTGAAGAATGTGTGTCAAATCGAATTCATTGAGATTCGTTTGGGGACTGCTGCTTGCATGGTAGGATAGATCTACCACTTCCAGAATTTCCGAACGAGTTAGCGCGATCGTTTCTTTGACGTCATCCATTTGCTGATGACTTTTATGATATAATTCAAAACTTGAATTTATGTTTTGCAATGGCTTCATTCACCGTAGATGACGATCGAGCAATCAATGGTCGAGAAGTTTATAGTTATACTGCTAGCGATCAAGTTTATCACAAACTTAATGTAGCAGCTCACCCTGCTCAAAATGATGATGGAAAATTTGAACGGCCTCAATATGGACAGATATACATTTGGATAATCACGATGCTCTTAGTGCACACATAAACAATGCCATTATCAGCGATAATCTTATTAGTCTCTTGGAGCATATTTTGAGATCTGAAAATGAGTTTGCTCTTGGATTCATAATAATGTGGGAAGTAGAAGAAGAAGCTAATAGACGCCTTGCCGCAGGTGTAGAGCTGCCTTATGTTAAGCTGCTTTTTGTATTACCTGATGCCGTTGATCACAGAAGGTTTAACATCCCCCTTCAGAATGAAGTTTGTGCCATTATTAACCTCAACGCTGACCAAAGCTTTCCAGATAAAGAGTTAATTATTCGTAAACGTGGGAAATCTTTAGTTACCATGAACAATATCAGTAGTTGTGTTTGGCCCTTTACTTATCCACTATTTTACCCAAATTTTGCAATTTTGGATTCTCTATATTAATATTTCTTTAAGAACACCTTGTACCAGCCATCAAAACTTGACATGATTTGAACTAGCTCAGTACCGATTAGCATTTGGACCTCAACTTTCCAAATATTTTCCTTCAGACATCAACCTAAGAAATCCTGATCTCAGCCTATTGAAGTTCAATACTTGGCATTTCGGTGGTCGGCTTTTTCAGCAATATCTGGTTGACACTTATAAAAGGGTGGAACATGAGCGTATCCAATGGATTAAAGCAAATTTTTAAAAATTACTAGCAGAAAACGTACATGAGCGATTCAATTTTTGAGTGAATTGGCTGAAAAAAAGAATGCTGTTGTTGGTGAAAGGATTAATTTGCCTTGTTCGTTTCCTGGATCTACAAATTTTTACACTGAACATTTCGAAGAAGCTATGGCCTTTGTCCGTCGACTTGTATCATCAGACTTCTTTATCACAATGACGTGCAATCCTGAATGGCCCGAATATGCGGAAGCAGCTCGTACAACTTTTGAAGATGGATCAACCTGGAAACAATTTGCCCAAGAGCGTCCTGACTCAATAACTTCGACACACGAGAAACGTTGTATGGATGGAAATATTGAATAATTTTGAATCTAATAATAACAATAATCTGTCAATGAATATTGGAAATAATGAAAACAATGTAAATATTGAATTTATTGATGGTTTCAGAATATCGTTAGAAGAACATTTTTGTGTTAATGGTGTTGTTGAGTTTGCTTTCTACTACGTAATTGCATCAATCACTACTATATTTTCATAAATATCCGTTATGCTTTATAAAATTTGTTTTTTTTTAAACATTTAATCACACTATGTGAATGCCCAATATAATTAAAATAGACAATAAGTATCAGAATACGAGCATACAAGTTCTTAGTACATACATCAAATAAACATCGAGCAATGCTCGGTAACCAGTTACTAAAAATTATGTGTAATTAACGGGCCAATGGCCTAACAACAGACAAAGTTAATACCTACCTGAGGTGCTGCTACTCATGTTGCAAACATGGCATTTTGCTATAAAATTGTTATATTTTACACAAAGTCAGTATCTTGTTCTTGTTTGGTTACTTTTGTTGTTATCAATATCTATCGCAAGGTGCAACTCTGGTATGTAATTTGGAAATTGAGTGCTGCCTCCCGTAGTATCTATCTATCCCTTTGCATTTATCACACTTTTACATACAAGCCGTTTTCAACTTTTTTGCTGAGATACTTTGTCCTATATTTAGGGAAAATTTGTGCCATTGAAAATGAAGCAATGCATGGCTGTTGATACCTTTTCATTACTTGCGAAGTGCAATTCACTGTTCTACTCTTCAAGGGTTGCCATTGATTCTTTGTGTGACCAGTGATGTGAAAAGCATTTCACCTTGTGTAAAAATCAACTTGCCGTTCTGTGCTACCATTTCTGTCTGCCGAGCGTCCTTCACTGCTCAAATGGGTTCAAGTACACAATTACACAAATCTTCCTTTCTGAGTCATGCAAACTGCACTTACTTCTCGAAATTGAAATAATGATGTTTTCTCCCTGTTAAAGTGATCAGTGTGTGGAGTATAACGTAATGTTTAAAAGTCTGGCTACTGTACATCTTCGAGAACCTATGCTCTTGGGCATAAGTACTTCCACTCTAGGTAAATATGTGTATGAATTTTTGGGAGGTGAAAGCTCTGTCAACGTAAAATGCAACTGCAGTTCTAAACTTTCACTGTGTCAGATTTGAAGTGTAACTGCATAAAATAAGGATGTGCAGTGCCACTTTAACTGTACAATGTTTTTATGGATAGCTGTGCGAGAAATGCATGTAATGATTAAGTTGGTGTAATTGTTTGGGATGTGAATGTTCTAATTCCACTACACCGTGATGATGCTGAGTTGCTGTCACACAGGCCTACAGGAATGGCCGAGGCCCCTTGATAACTTCTGTGGTGAAACAGGGAGAATGGATTTGAGGGTAAATGCATCAAAGAGCGAAGTAAATATGTAGTGGTTTTTTGGCTGGAAGAAAGATTGTATGTATTATCAGAGTAAATGGTGAAATGGCGATGATTTCATACCTGTTTGCCCAATTTTTATGAAAGATGAAAGGATAGTCTATATGATCAAATGGCGTGCAAATGCCGGAACCTAAGTTATTGGTAGTATACGTGCAGTATGTCAAGGCATTTGTTTAGGGAAGCAAAAATTGCCATTTACAAACGTGTGCTCCTTCACACTTTATTGAATGGCAGTGAAGCATGGGTACTTCAGAATAATCATAAGAGTAGGCTGAATGCAGGTGGTTATGGGAAATCCAAAAAGGGTTTGCGATTCGAGCAGGAGGCATGGAATTAGGAATGAGTGGATAGAGAAAGCCTGTGGAATTAACCTAAATCGTATGGATTGAAATGCCTGCTGCAGGCACTGCCATCTGGATTCAATTTTGGGGATTCAGTGTAAGCTGTATGTGCTGTCCAGCATACATTTATATGTGGTACACACGGCAGGTAGACCCCTCATTCCATTGTACACTTAAACGTCCACTAGTCCTTTAAAGGTAAATACTCCGTTAATGGGCATAAATGGATACAGAGTGCTTAGTTGTTTTGGCCATGTTGAGAGAATGGTTGAGAGATGAATTACGAAATAGGTTTATAATGTATGTTTATGAAGAAGCCATCCAAGTTATGGTATGAAACCATCAAAGTTATGGTCAATAGTGAAGTCAGTATTAATGGATACAATGGTGTCAGAGGAAGAATCGACCAAGGAAGTCGTGGTTGAAGAGTGACTGGAGAGACACGTATGTAGACGCATAATGTATCGTCGTGAAATACATTTAAGTAGTTTTTGGAGGCTGTTTTACACGAGGCACTTTATTGCACAATTTTAAGTGGCATCTGTTTTTGCAATGCAAGAATACAGGCTCGCAACTAGAGCTGGGGCTATTTTTTCCCATTACTCGTTCATACATTTACCCATCCGTTCTAACAAATCACCACTTTACACGACACAATTTCTGTTGTGCATCCATATACGTATGCACATCAGATAGTGCAACAAAGTGCGTCGTGTGAAAAGGCTTTAAGAACAAGTGAGCATGCATGAACGTAAGAGAGGCATACAAGAGCATAGCTGCATTGGAGAAATTATGAAAACAGCTTTTTTTTTGGCCGAACATCGATAATTAGGTAAGCTTTTTTCGTAGATTTTCGCAGTTCATTATAATTTTGGTAAGTTTCTTATGGATTTCTGCGATTAAACTAAACTTTTTTAGCTACAGTTTCGCCTTGCTATTCTGCCGCCTTCGTCATGCATTTTAAATCAACAATGAAAAATAAATTTAAAAACTTAAGCGGTTATTATGTACTGCATGATTAATTAATACTTTAGTTTTTCAAAAGTCTTTTCCATGTATAAGGAAGTTTGTAGCCATCTTCTCTGATAAGGTTGTTAGGTCTTCTCTGTTTAGGTCATGGCTGCGAGCACACACTTTTAGAAGGTCACAGTATTGACATCAAAAGGTCGAAAGTTTTATGTAAAGAAATTAACTACTATCCACGGATCATCAGGGAAGCCATTGAGATAGAAAAAAGACCAAACAACCTAAACAGAGAAGATGACTACAAACTTCCTTCTACGTGGAAAAGACTTTTGAAAAACTAAAGTATTAATTAATCATGCAGTACATAATAACTGCTTGAGTTTTTTAAATTTATTTTTCATTGTTGATTTAGAATGCCTGACGAAGCCGGCAGAATAGCACGGCGAAACTGTAGCTAAAAAAGTTCAGTTTAATCGCCGAAATCCAAAAGAAACTTACCAAAATTAGGTAAGCTCTGCATTTTATTTTGAGGCAGTTCATTTTGTGTCGCACTTGTAGTCTAATGAGTTACGGCGTAACTCATTGGCTGCCAGGCAACAGCGCGCGCGCAGGTCGCAGATTCATCTCCGGTGGCGAGAGGATGTCTCGGTCGAAGGGACCCCACGCTGCGCCGTGGCTCCGTAGTACCCGGCGCGAGGGATGGAGGTCGCGCCCTTGAGAAGGGCACCTTTCGGAGATCCGGAGGGAGAGGAATGCGGGGGGAGGGAGGTGGAAGACAGACGCCTCTTTGGCGGTGTAGAGAGAGAGAGCTCTCAAGACGAGAGCGTCGCATCGTATGTCGTTCGTTATAGCAAGGGGTGGAGTTTGGTGGTCGGAGGAATGCCAGGGGTGCTTTTTCACATCACTGTTCCTGTCGGTGGGTGGGGAGGTGTGTTTGTGTCATCTCGCGCCTCCAATCGCTCCTGATCTCTTCCCACTTCTCCTGTGTGTCCCGGATTCCGGCCCTCCTCCCGCTGTGGGCCTTCCTCCCCTTCCTCTCATCTCTTCCCTCGAACGAACCTTCAGTCTTGAACTCGGGCGCCCAATTGCTCCAAGGAGGTCAAAATGAAATGGAGGAGGCATGACCGTGAAGCAAGTTCACGGGCGAAAGTGAAGCAAGAATAGGAAGGTACTTGGGAAGGATTTTGTTCCGAATGGGTGTGGCCAAACCAGTCACAATACATCGCACATGCCTGTGGTTTTTTCAAACTTAGATTTGAGGAATATCGAACGCGACCGCTTGAAACTTAAGCTAGAGAGTGAGTGAGGTATCAACTGTGCCGACTGTAATGACGGAATTGGATTCAAGAATCAAGCAGAATGTCGTCTCCATTTTTTTAATAAACCTCCTTGAATTGTTCCGTCGTTTTCTTTCCCTCGCTACTTTCGCTTGTCCATTTCTCAGCGCTTCCTTCACCGCTTACCTGTCCACAGTATTTTTAACAAGCGGAGCCGTCACCTCATTTGAAAAGCTCCATATGTTCCGTCTCCTTTATATCTCTCTCTCGAGGTTCCAGCTTTCCGATCCGTAATCTGCCACGCTCTCCGCTGTTTGGATTTTTCAATGCAACTTTTTTTTGTGGTCCTCGTAATAGTGATGAGCTTTTACGTGATGCGTGAGTGTGTTGCTCTTCGATATATCGAGATAGAGGGGGGAATGGGGGACAGTCTTTTAGGTCGCCCTCCTTTTTTCGAGAGGAGGGGAGGGGGAAGGATACCCCCCCCTCTCTTCCCCTCCTACTCCTTAAATAACAGCACCTCTCCGCACCACTCTGTTGTTGACCTAAAAAAACGCTGTCTCCTCCTCTTCTTAGACTGCTGCCATCTCCCACTCCTCCCGGCGGCGTGAGCGCGGTTCCGAGCCCACCGCGTGTGTGTCTCCATTCCTGGGAATTTTCTTTCTCCCGAGCGAAGAAACCATTTGCCGACGGGTCAGGGGGAAAGGAAGCGAGATATCGTGAATCGCTTTTCGCTCCCGTCGGAGAAAACATTTGTCATTCCGGAAGCGCTCGAGTTCCCGGGAACCGAGCGGAGGGGGCGGCAGCGATTAAGTGGCGTCATTTGCGGGATTAAGTGGCGTCATTTGCGCGAGGTTGCCTTAGTCGGAAAATGGCGATGAACTCAAAGATATATGCGGGCTTATACTTAAAAAATGAAAAATAATCGATATAGTATACTGTACACTTTATTTTATAGAACCTGGTTAACGAGCGTTGTTCGATGTTTATTTGGTGTACTAAGAATTAGTACGCTCCTATTCTGATACTTATTGTCTATTTTAATTATATTGGGCATTCACATAGTGCAACTAAATGTTTTAATAATACAAATTTTATAAAGCATAACGTATATTTATTGTTTTAAATATAGTAGTGATGATGCAATTAGGTAGTATAAAGCAAACTCAAAAACACCACAAACACAAAAATGTTCTTCTAACGATATTCTGAAATCATCAATAAATTCAATATTTATATTGTTTTCATTATTTCCAATATTCATTGACAGATTATTGTTATTATTAGATTCAAACTTATTCAATATTTCTTTCCATACAACGTTTCTCGTGTGTCGAAGTTATTGAGTCAGAGGGCTCTTGGTGAAAATTGTTGAAATGATGAACCATCTTCAAAAGTTGTACGAGCAGCTTCCGCAAATTCGGGCCATTCCGGATTACACGTCATTGTGAAAAAGAAGTCTGACGGTCCAAGTCGACGGATAAAGATCATAGCTTCTTCAAAATGTTCTGGCTAAATCATCGCTAAGGCTTGCCTTCCTTATATATCATCTATATCTAACAAGATATCGAGGTTATTAAAACGACACAGAGTGGAAACGATACATATACCGCCAGCTAAAATCAAAAATTTCCTGTTCACCTGTAAGGACAACCTCGGCCTGAAAACAACAGTGATATACCGCATACCATGCGAGTGTGGTAGGGCGTGTATTGGCGAGACAGGAAGGACCATCGAGAAAAGAATAAAAAAGCATGAAAGAAGTATTAGGCTTTTTCAACCGGAAAAGTCTGCATTAGCAGAGCATAGCCTTGACCTCGGACATCGTGTTGATTTCCCAAATTCCACACTACTTTCCCGGGCGTCCAAATGTTGGGAAAGAAGGGATATTAATACAGATCGAGCAAAATAACATCAACAGAGACAACGCCTTCAACTTAAGGAGGGCTTGGCGCCCAGTGATTGATGACATTCTAAGAACTCGTAACGGCTCCCACAACAATGGGGCATCTGCGGCTATACATATAACCGCCAGCATCCTCGCTCGACTCATTATCCTGATGACGATGGCTGAGTCAACCATCGAAACGTTGATCCATTTAAATAATCTTACCCGGTGTGAAACCCAAGAAACCTTCACTTAAATGAAGAACATCTTTCCTCCCTGCCCTCAATATTTTAGTATAGCAACGCTATGACAAACATGGAGTAGCCTTTTTAAATATCAAAAATACAAATTGTTTTTGCCCAATGTCTTGTAAAAAAGAGTTTTCCCAGAGGTAAATCGCTTTTTTGTACCCTAAAATATAAAATTTGTAATTTTCATCAACATCGTTAGAGCCAACTTTGCCAGACGTCCCGCATTCACCGCCGACATGCATGTATTCTACATCATCAGACCTGATTTCATCAACAGGCAACTGATTTGTGTGTTTGCAAAATGCCCTTCGCTGCCGACGCACCCTTAATTTCAGGCACTACTATACTATCTACCAGTTTCATGTTTCCTCCGGCCCTTACCGCACCCCTATTTTAAATGGGTTCTCTTCTGTGTTTTTCTTTTTGTTGAATTTTAAACAGTTGCGGGACAAGGGCTCCATGCGATGACGACCGTGAAGACCTTGCTCTCTCCGTTGCCGGGCACGACACCCGCCCTAATGGGTCGAGTCCAGTTGTTGTCAAAATTCAGTTTTCCTGAGGTAAACCGGTGGTATTTTGGGTGCTTTCCAATTAACGACGCAAGTCGACTCCGAGCGACTTTTCTGCTTTCCAATTGTTCCGTGTCGCTGGGAGTCGCTGATGCGTGTTGACTCAAAACGACTCACTGGAAGAGGAGAGTTTGCTATTGTCATGGTTCAAAGTAGAGTAGATTCTGGTCATTTGGGACACATTGAGCCAGAACAATTCGCTGCAACAATGGCTGCGCCATTTATAATTAATATCACAAAAATGCATATGAATGTGTACTAATTTTAATTAAGAAAGGCCTAGTTTGGTTTCCCTGCACTTAGGCATTTATTCACACATATATAAATCGACAAATACACTGGCAATAGTAATAAAAATGCAGGCATTTTCCATAATCGATCATTCTTTTTGTCCGATTGAAAATATTTTTTCTCATCCTTGGAAAACCCACTAAACGCAGCACGATTAAATATTCGTTTAATGCAATCATAGTTTATGGCAATTCACGTTATATTACATACAAGTGCATGATTCATAAGCATTAAATTAACCTAAAAATCTTTAAATTAATTATATCGACGGGGGCATCTCTTCGATTGAACCTGCAGCATTCTTTTTACTCAGTGCGTTGTAAACCAAATGAAATTGAAAACCAAACCTTTTTTATGGAATTTATAGTTTATAAATAAAACATAATTTTAAGGTTAATGAAATGCATTCGCCAGATACCCCCGGTTTTGATGGAGTGTAATTAAGGAAAAATTAATTGGCGTTAGGAGATTGTATTTCTCCTTTATCGTGTTGAGAGTTATGTTGTTATATTTCACGGAAAAAGTAATAAGCGAACTGTATTAAAATGGTTAACAGGAGTCTAGGACTACAGAAGAATGAATAACTATTATTTCTATAACAATGCGTCACATCTTGGCGGCCATTGCATAAAATTAATGCGCCAACCTTTAATAATTAATCCACTGGTGAAGTTTCTATCAACAGTTGAGACATATTTCAAAAGAAAACAATCTGATTAACTTGTTCATATACTTGATCGTCCTGTTTCAAACAATTGCGACTGCGCATCGACTCCTGCGCATGGATATCTGCTTTATAATTAGCCGAAGTGGAAGTCGACGAAAGTTGCCTCCAAGCGACGCATGAGTCGCTGGGAGTTGCCTAATGGGAAAGCACCCTTTGCAGTTAACAAGATCAGGGTGGCCATCCAGTCGGGGAATCCGGGAAAAACCCGGGAATACGAAGCTATCGGGAAAAAACCCGGGAATATCTTTTTGTCACCGGGAAAAATTTTAACTCCATTATTTTGGAAGGAATCGATTGAACCGCATTTGATAGAATCATTCATGCTGAAATTTTCTAATTTCCCAGTTCGTAACTATATCCAGAAACCTTGCTGTAATTATTACAATGTCCTTCTTGGCGATTGAATCGTTTTATGGCTGCCACGGTGGGCTTCGATATATACTTTACATCAAAAGTGAACTGTTAGTGAAAAGTTAAAACTTTTCACCAATGAGATCTTTTCAAATATCATTTGTACGGTGTCTCACGAATATTTTAAGACCCGAAAGAAAATAATCGTTTGAGGGATTCGCCAATAAACTCAATTTCTTTGTATTAGATACAGATTATCGTGCACACATTTTCATTAAACGCCTTTGAATCGAACGTTTTAAACTTTTATCGATTTAATACCACGAGATATGGTTATAGCAGCTATAATTTTCTATTTTGTTTCCATTTATACATGTATAAATTGTTTATTTATATTAATCGTGAGTCAAAATGCCGAAGGCTAGAACGCACGAGGAATATCGCTCAATGATTTGCTTATTCTGATTTGGTAATACGAAACAATTATCCCGATGACGGGAAGATTGAAAAAACTTGTTCGGGGACAGTTTAAATATAATGTCACAAACGATCGGCTTTCCCTTGTTTTGTGCAGTAGTTGTAAACAAGATCTGTACCATGTTACAACATCGAAGTAAAGAGTGTGAAATTTTCCGAGCTGAAGCCTATCAAAAATATACTAGATCAAACAGAAATTCTGTGTGTGACTGTTACACTAGTTACATATGTGACCTTGCCCGGAAACCAGTATTTGGAAATTTCGCAAAGGGTAATATTTTGCCCAAACAAAAGAGTAGATATACTAGCCGACTCGACGAATGTACAAGTTGCAGGTAGGATGACGTCAAATTTTTAAAACACTTTTTTAATGATTGAAGTAAACTTTATAGGGTTGATAAAACATTAATTTTTTCGTGTAAAAGCAATATTTTTCATGTTAATGTTGTTATCTTTCTTCCATTAAGTTGTCTTGTTGAGTAAAATATGAAATGTTAGGAATGATAAAAATTATGCGAATTTCACAACAGATAGTTTATTCACGACCCGGGTTTCAACAAATTGTGTCATCTTCAGGTGAAAATACAAAGTTTTAAGTCCAATATATATAGAAAGAGTGGAGGAGAATTGGGAAGGGAAGTCCGGCGGGAGGACCCTCGGAAAGCCAGATAGTGGTGACGACACAAGCGAGCCTACGCCCAAGAGGATGACGCACCTGCGATGCAGCGAACCCCCAAGCACAGCCACACGTCTTCTCACCCCACCTTACCTCCAACCCTATTCCACCTTCCTTCCACCCATCCCTCTCCTTCCCACTACCCAATCCCTCCTCCCTTCTCCGTCCCAACCAACCCCCTCTCCCTCCCCTCCCAATTCTCCTCCACTCTTTCTCTATATATTGGACTTAAAACTTTGTATTTTCACCTGAAGATGACATAATGTGTTGAATAAACTATCTTTTGTGAAATTCGCATAATTTTTATCATTCCTAACATGGAAAATTTCACGTAATACACCCTGAAACCGCAAGTTTTCTTAAAATATGATATATTCCTTTCCTTATAATTCCATGTATGATTACGTCTCCAAATGTACCTCTTGACATTTTTTTCAGATAAAATGCAATTACGTTCCATCGTAAGTCATTGCAACTATTGCTTTTTATTTGTTTGAAAAGGGCTATCTCATAAATGCAGCTTGACTACGCGCTTGGAGAACTTGACTGAAGCTATTACAAGCGCAGTTTCGAAAACCGCATAGAAAGTTGTCTCATCTCTACTGAAATCAAATTTAAATGAAAAATTGAAGCAATATCCAACGATTTTGTTATCTCAACCACACGATAAACGTTTGAAAGTATCAATTAATGAAAAATCCTGTTAAAAACATTTCCCTTCTGCGGATGATTTTTTAAAATTCAGACCAGTTTACATTTGAGTCAAAGAAAGAGGTTAACAATGGCTGCAGCTATACGTGTAGCCACAAAATGCAAAAGTTGTTGAGCCACATTTAAAACACAAACTATCAATTAAGAGCCACGGTGTAGATAAATATTTTATCACAAAGGTGTTTTATTTCACATACGCGAAAACTGACAAAGTTTCAGCTGCGCCTGAAACAGTCGATTACTGCACAAATCTTGAGGGTTTAATACAGTATATCAAAGAAAAACGTTCTTTGTCTGAGTACCACTTGAAGTTCGGAATTGATGGTGGAGGATTTAAAAAAATATGCTAATCGATTCAAAATACATTATAAATTGAATGTTCGCGTGGACGAAAGCAGAAATCTGAAGATGGTATTTCCGCTAAACATTTAAAGGATTCTTGTGTTAATAAATTAATTATACTTGCTCTCGCAACTAATTCTCAGAAAAATTATGAGAATTTATCCCAGCTCTGGTCTGCAATAAATATTACCAACTTTGCGGGAACTATCGCAACCGATCTTAAATATTAGCCACCTATCTGGTTGGTATAATATCGCATAGCAATTACTACACGTGTACCTGGTGTTATGCAACCAAAGATTATTTGAATGCTTATGAGACGAGCAGGAAGATGGCTAATACCAGCTACCAGCGTTAATACCAGCAATGGTATTAACGTTAGAAAATTACAATCAGTGGTCTTCGGCAGGAGCTAAGAAAACAGAGGCAAAATTTAACAAAAAACATCGTCCACAGTCCTATTTTTTTCTACTCAAGATAAACAATTTCTCGGGAACATTCCTCCGCCAGAGTTGCATTTAATGATAGGTGTCGTGAACACTCTATATAAACATTTCCTGAATAAATTTGAGCAAAATGCTCTTCAGTGGGCAGAAGCCAGCTGTGTGACTCGCGATGTACGTCAAGGGAGTTCGAATTTCAACGGAAATTCTTGCAAAACATTATTAGTAAAACATGATTTTCTGCATTCAAGAAGTCATAATTTGGGATTCTTGAAGTATATACCTGTATTTGGAAATGTAAAAAAAATGTTGTTCATTTCTGCATTGGTAAATATTTGGATCCCGACTTCAAAAAAGATTGCTTATTCAAAGAGAGTTACATTATGTTAAATATACCGACAACACCTGAAGTCCAGGCAGTATTTTTTTCACGCAGGTACTCGATATTTGCGGAAAAATGCAAGTAGGCCTTGGTTTCTACAGTGATAAGTCAATAGAGTCTACCCACGCTGATTTCAAACCTATATAGGAAAATATTCACCGAAGACGTTGAAATTCGCCATGAAAAAATCATTTCACTTGACCGGGATTCGAACCCGGATCTCCCAATTGCCGGTCAGGTGTGTTAGCCAGTTACACAGTGTAACTGACCACACCTGCCCGGCAATAGGGAGATCAGGGTTCGAATCCCGGTCAAGTGAAATGATTTTTTCATGGCGAATTTCACCATCTTCAGTGTATAACTTCGCACCCGTGCGCGTGACTGCGTACCACGTCATTTGTTTAATGCAATGATTGGGAAATATTCAGAAATAGCATTAAATCTCTTAGAAACATCTGGAATTCACAGAAATATTACTTCGTGCTCTTTGTGAACATAATGGTGTGCACTCATTTTAATGACTATTTGTTAATTTGTTATTTGTTGTTGATATTTGAATAAATGATTAGTTGATTATTACTGAAGTGTATTTTTATTTTTATAAATTCATTATTTGAATATGTTCTTAATCAATCATTTATTATATAGTGTCCTGTTTTATCCTACAGATGAACGGTAGTATAGGTAATATCCGAATTTCATGCAGCAAGTGACTCAAAATCCTTGCTCGCGCGCGTTGTTTGAGAAAATAAAATCAATTTTATTTTGAATTTCTATTTCCAGTTCAATTTAATGACAAATACATTACAAAATTACTTTTGTCGAACATATTTGAACATGTTCAGAACTTGGAATTTCTATTACAGACATATTCTGATCGAAAAATGCCAAATAAACAAGAAAACTCAATTTTTCTCGTGAATGCCACTACCAATTAAAATATTTTCTTTCGGAGCTTAAAATAATTGTGAGACATCGTAGAAATGACAATTGAAAAGATCTCATCGGTTCAAGCACTTTTGATTTAAATTTGTTCGAAGCCCACCGTGGTGCTATAATTTAACTCAAGAGTGATGTTAATATTTAACTTTTGACTTCGGGGTATAAGTAATCGACAAATTTGAACACTGTTTACAACGATTCAAGCTTCCCATGTTACTACAAAGTAGGCTTGTGCGATGATCGATTTTCGATGAAAATATTTCATCGAAATGTTTCGATGACGATGGCTGTCATCGATCATCGTATAGAGTGTACACGATGATCGATGACTATCGATGAATATCGATGATCGATGAATGCCGATGATCGATGAATAACGATGAACTGTTCAGTAGTGATGAGCGATATATCGCTGCGATTGAATCACCAATACTGAAAAGTAGCAATCACAGCCTGTGACTAAATAATCGAAATCACTGTGACGGTGAATTTAGCCGATTTAGCTCAGGCTGCTTACCGCTGCTACCAACTGCACCAGTGCAACCAACGAATACAATGCTACCACTGCTACTGCGTATTAACTGTGATGGAACGTGATCGCATTCTTCTGTATCGTCTACCACAAACGTGAGGAAAAACATGAATTCCAAACATCCCTCTGTGGCCCTGCCATCGTCCTCAAGGCGCAATAGCTGGGGTGCTTATACTTTATACATACAATTTAGATCTAAGGCGTTCAAATGAATTGAAAAAAAGAAGAAAAATTAGTGATATTTGGATATCGATCATCCTCATCGATGGTTCTCATCGACATCAATGATTCGCATCAACTCATCGACTCATCGGGATCGATGATTCTCATCGACATCGATGGTCGATGACATTCATCGTCATCGATTACAGTCATCGCACCGCGATGACTAAAATCATCGTCGATGACTTCGATTAATCGACTCATCGCACAAGCCTACTACAAAGTGTTCACCGGCATCACGCGTCACTGTGATTGTAAGTCATTTTTTCAGTTTTATGTGAAAGGTACCTAATTGCTTAAGGTAATAAAGGCAAAGTAATCGTTTGTGTAGCAGCGTATTCCAAACTTACCTTTAGATTGCTAAGTTTTTAGGGGTTTATAACTGGAACAGAAAACTAGGAAACAACTGATGACCAAGCGTGAGATAGTGTGAAAGAAAATTGGCTGCCGACCAAACACCACCTAATCCTAACACGAATGGTAATATATCAGGTGAATAAATTGACGGAAGGCCATTAGATTCCAGGATCCCTGAAGTCGATAGAGGAGTCATCTTTCGGAAATTTGGAATAACTGGGGAACCTGAACCCCTGGTGGAAAACCCATGGGAATTTCTACCGGAAGATTCGCCGGGAAAGCTTGAAATCATACTTGAGCTGGCGTATATCTGTATCAGCATTGCCTGACTTAAATCGTGCGTATAAAAGTGAAATCACAAGTAACACGAAACTTTATCATTTATTCAAATGCTCTCTGCATTTTCCCCTTTCTATTTAACGGGAATTATGACTATTCAGTGAATAGTGATGTTTTGTAGATTGTGTAAAGTCCCTATAATTGTAGTTTGTTTTAATTTATTTTGTAGCGTTCGCAATCTCGCAATCTTTTGTTCATTGTCACATTAAAATCGATTCTTAAGCATGTGCATTAGTTTCATTTGCGGAATCGAATTATTATTTAATAATTCATGTTGGGAAGAGGGAATCATATTCTGAACCATGGGGAAATCGGGGACCGTGCAAAAAGGTTTTGAAAGACACTGAACTATTAAAAGTAAAGCCTGATATTGAGCATTGATAATGGTTCATAGGTGCCATTAGAATTTACCGTTTGAAAAATCTTCCGGATCCTCCCTTGCTTCCTAAGTTTATGGTACCATAGAAAACCGGAGGAGCGTTCCGGTCGCCACTTCTAGGTCACCGTATTAATATGCTAATAAATGAAATAAAATCGTCTTTTTGGGCAAACTTCTATGTTTCCATTTCCATCTGTGGCAATTTGACTCACTAGTTACGGTAGTGAGATGCAATTCAAAATTTTCGAGAAAAATTCTAACATTATGATCGGATTTATAGATTTTTTTGCTTTACCTATAAGCGTCGAGATCATTTAATTTACTTAATTTTTGGCCCAATCGTATTAGGATTAAGCGTATATTGCATAAACGAACATAAAAAAGAATTAATAAACCGAAGAAACTAATGGCAGATTTCTCCAAGGTAAACGTGTGTGCGTTGGCGTTCGGTAAAACGTATCGACGTAGAAATATATTTCATGAGAAACCCTCTACATATTTCATTTTATGTCTACATACTAGAAAGGCGCTGAATTCTAGGTAATTACCACTTATTTTTCTTGTCCCCATGTAGTGCATAGAATACAAAACGTATAAAAAACTGATTGCGAAAAAAACGGGAAATATAAGAAATATACTCAGGAAATCCCTTTACCTCATCTTTACGTTTACAAAGTATTGAAATTGTTCTACCTCAGAAGTGGTAATAAACCATATAGAAGAACCAAAAGCCAATGTATACAACCTAAGATCTACAAAAATGTATATTTTGCCCAAGCCAAATTTGGTCCTGTTCGAACGCCCATTTATCTATGTAGGGCCAAAATTATTGTCAGATAGTACAAGAGGTTCAAATAGTTTTACAACTTTTTTGAAAATAGTAAAAAAAAAATGGTTACTTAATGTAGAAAATCCAGATGTATTTTTTTTGTTAATAGTACGGTTAATACTCAATATATTTTGTATGCACGACATGTTGAGATTAAACAACAAATTGTTATCTTTTCATGCATTTATTTATGTTTCATATCTGGTCTCAGTTTACTTATTTTTCCAATTATTCGTATTGCAATCTGTCTTGAGGTATCCCAATACAGGCAATGCCTAAAAGGGATTTCTAATTTATCCTTATTTATTTGAAATGTCAAATATGCTTGTGTTGTTGATTCCACGGATAAAATGTATATATAATATAATATATAACCGGGAATATACAATATAATATATAACCAAGAAAAATTCGGGAATTTTATTTCTGTAACTGAGTGGCCACCCTACAAGAGGTATTTTTGACATGATTGTGAGGTTTACCTGAAGTAAAAGCCGCTATTTCTGTGAGGTTTACCCAAATTTAACGCTGAGGTTATCGTGGGGTTTACCACTGGATGGACTTGAAGCTCTCTTCTGGCGTTTACTTCAACACATACTCGAGGTTTATCCCACAAGACGAACATGGCCATACTGCGCGTTTTCTGTGTGGTCTTGAGTTAGTAGGTTTGATGCATTTTCAGTCATGGTCCAAGGAAAATACTCACAGCAACGTTCACAGAACCCATGATTGCTATTTACAGGGTGAGCTGATACAGGAAAAATTTCAATGCATCGAGAAAAAGATTTGGCCATTCAAATTTATGATTTTTTAAATGAAGAAGGTGGTGAAACTCTTACATATGAAGTGACTAAATACCAAATTCAACTGGAGTACATGAACAAAATACCTTTCAATCCACCTCAAGGGTGTTTGGGAGGGGGTGAATTATCGCCAAAACGCACTACGCCATGTGCTACACGTTCATGTAACCACGGCAACTGTGAGCTCCCACCAAACATGTGATGTGATGTTAACACGAAAACTAAGGTTGAGTGAGTTAAGGAAGTTAATGGTTATGGCATGTGAGAGACGAGTTCACACTTTAAGAGAATATAATGAAGGAAATAATTTAACTTACAGTTGAACGTATCCATTTATTAGCATAAAAATATCAGTTAAGCCATTACACTCAGAATGTAGCTTCCCGACAACACCACCACACATCCGCTGAATGCCATATAAGGCGACAGAATTAAATTATAAAAAAAACACAGAATTATCTGATTCACTGAATCTAGCCACACTTTGCAACTCTTTGGTGAATAATTACGAAAGCACTGCTGGAAACTACACAATTCTATCATGTTCCCAATATTTTTCAATGTTTTCTTGACGCTCCAAAGGCACAATCACATTGCTGCGTGCGTAAATCCCACACAGACATGAACATCTTATGAATGTCTAATAAATATTGTGAATAAGTTCTTAAAAATGTTGAATAAATTATTTTTCCAAAACTTGAATAAGCATCTAAGAAATGTTATTTATGTCCTATTTGAATATATGTCAATTAGAAATTTAAAAAAAATATCTATTATATACCTTAAAGACATTGAAAAATATGGATTAGACGTATTATTAATATCTTTTCAACATCCTTAAATACGCATCTAATAAATGTACAATAAAGGTTGTGGGGGTTTTCAAAATGTTGAATAAATATATTTTCCAATATTTGAATAAACATCTAATAAATTTTATTTGTAACCTGGGTTATGGCCATTGAATACAGTTTGACGTTTAAAAATATCCAGTAAACATCTTAAAACATTTGAATTCATTTCTTATTGCGGCAGAAATAAAATATCTAAAAACCACAGACTTTGCTGAATCACTGAATCATGCCACACTTTAAAATTAACTCTTCGGCGAAGAATTACGAACGCACTGCAGGAAACTACACACTTTTATTATGTTCCCAATATTGTTGGTTTTTTTCTTGGCGCTTCAAAGGCACAATCACATCGCTGAGTATAAAAAAATATTTTTACATATAATTTATAAATACACAAATATATATTTATACAAATATTTTTTTGTACAGTACTGCAGAAAATACTCAGACATGAAAATCAGGTTTTATAAATCGTCACTATGGATGCTGATTACCATTTCCTGGCAATTGCCTGAAAATGCAGGTTGATAAAAATCTTAAGTTAATCATACGTTGCTGCGAACTTACAAACTTGCTTTCTTAAGTTCCAACGAGTGTGTTCAATTCTTACCTTGTTCTTTTCAATGGCAGAAGAATGATAGTTCGTAAATATGTCAACCTCGACCATTAGCTAATCGTTCTTCCTAATGTCACCTTTTATGAACTCGCTGACATGCTAGATCAAAACACGTACCGATAACTCGCCATTTTCAAAACCGATTATTCGCTCGCAAGAAAAATCGATCTCACTGGTCGAAGGCAAGACCGCGAAATATGAAAGCAAAACTCATAACTGGCGTGTTACCGAAATTCATGAAAAATAATAACAAGAGAGGTTTTTATATTAAGAATGAACTATTCTCTTAAATGCCATATCAAGTTATGATTTACATAGTATATAACGATTGTTTTAAAGCAATCCATCCGCCATTTCCAAAGGTAGAGACGTCCTTATTGCTGCTCAGCACGGGAGAGAAAGACCCTTTTTTAGGGGCGGATTCGGACTTACGAGGAACAACACCCACGTAGTGTCCCCCGCGGATATCGTTCAAGATGCATAGCAGTGTTAGTGTATCGATATTAAAGCACATGTGCAATGTTTTGCATAGTCTGTGGGGCGTGAACTGGGTAGCAAGAATGACGGACGAAGAAGTGCTGGATGTGGGAGGAAATAGAAATCAGATGGTATTCGAAGAAGAATGAACCGATGGGCATTCGCGGAAGAGGAAGGAGGAGGATAGGAATTTTGGACGACATAAGGAGAAGTGCAAGGAACCTACGAGGAAGATTGATGGCAAGAAAGTAATGCGTAGGAAACTGAAAAGATGACTCCGAAAATGGGAAGTTATGGTAGGAGGGGCCAACCAAAAAAAAACCCTCTAATCAGCAACCATAGATTACCCAATGATGATGAAATGCAATTAGGTAGTAGCGGACACCGAACGGCGGGAATATCTCAATTTTAAACGGATTAGAAATGGTCATTAATTCTATGACTGACAGCGACAATGAGATCTGCCATCTTCTTGTTTTTTAATGCATATCACCCATGTCCGAATTTGATGCAATTTAATTTGTGCAATCTGGGTGTCATACTCTATTGAATATTTTCTTGAACAGCTTCTTGTGTTATGTTATAATTATATTAATTTAATTATTTTAAATTAATTTTTCAAATGTTTACTGCTTTAAATTACTGTTGGGAAGTTTAATAAGTTACTCTCTGAAAAATGGAAATAATAAGAAATAGGAATCTCGGGGAAGGGTGCTTAAGTGAGGTCTGTTGTGAGTGGGTTAGAAGGTTAGCTCTGCTTTGTTGCTGTCATGATTGTTGCTCAGCAAGTCTTTATGAACAGGATCGTGTTGAGAACCTTATATGGTGAGGCGATCTGTGTACAAAACTTTTCTGTCCGATATTGGTATGCACTTGTCTACCTGGATAAAAAAGCAAGTCCTGGAACAGCTAATTTGATGCGTAATTTAGATGGCGGTACCTGTTTGAACATGCAACACTAATAACTGACGTTCCGGAGGCTTCTGGAGTTTCATCGAGCAAGGTGGAAAGCCCATAATTAGTGGCAAGCCCCCTTGCTGTTCATCGGTCCGTGTCATCTCCTTGTAGGAAGGTCAGCGTGGCCTACTATCTGAAATGTCCTCAGAACTAATTGGCGCTCGCAACGCTAAGCTGAAACCCGTATGGAATCGTTCTTTGTGGGCGATCTCCCTCTTATCAGAATGAAGGCCTTCGCGACGCCAAGGAACTGGTCACCTTCAAATTGACGATAAGCGTGCGCATATGCCGCTCTCTTTTTTTTTAAAACGAGTCCGGAATGAATTCGGAAACGTCAATTTCGAAATATCTCAAATGAACACCTAAATTATGCTGCCCGTATGATAATTGAAGGCCAATCTTGGGTGTCTCGTTCGCTTCACCTATCGGGAGAATGTGAAAGGTTTATGTGAGGGACAGCGCAGATAACGTCGGAACCAGAAGTCCCCGAGTGAAATGATACGAGGCGTGTTTTTTAATCAAGTACCGTTTTGAAATAAGAAAAAAAACAAGTAAACTTTTCTTAACAATTTCATTTTTACATGAAAGTCTGTACCTTAATCTACTTTTCTTCATAATTTACACTAATATTAAGACACTAATCGTACCGTAGAAACAAAATTTGAATCCCATCCTCATAGAAGTCTGCCACCTGATTTGACAACCACTGCAACACGGTCGTTTTGATCTCATCATCGTTGTCGTGACAATGACCACCCAGATGCATCTTCAAATGCAAAAACAGGTGGTAGTCAGTGGGCGCTAGATCGGGACTATACGGAGGGTGATCTAGTTGTTCCTAGCCAAATGATCCGGTGAGATATTGAGTTTGATTAGCCGTGTGTTAACGGGCGTTGTCATGGAGCTGTCAACATTTTCGGTACCCAGCGTGAGCACAACTTTCGATTGTTTTCAACATTTTTGCAGCTAGGTATCTCTAAAAGCTCTAACCCATTTCCGTACCATTCCATCACTCATAATACATTGGGTAATTCATGGAGGTTTTGGTCGAATGTCTTTTTTAAGAAACTAAACTTCCTTTTTCCGCCGAAGTTTCGCCTTTTTATTAACGAGGCTTCTTCAGTGCTACAGTACAATGCAAGGAATACATATAATAATAATTATAATACTACAAAGATAAAAAAGTTTTCAATCATAAATTTAGTACCTCTTAAGGATTAACTTTCTCTCTGCGATAATGGCAACACAAAAACAATCTCTTCCTCTTAGTAACAAAATCAACATCAAAAAACAAAACCAAAATGGAGAACCAATTTTGTTGAGTAAAACTTAAAAAAAAACTGATTTTAAAAAAAACCTGCATTGTACTGTTAGCCCTGAAGAAGCCTTAATAAAAAGGCGAAACCTCGGCGGTTGTTGAGTTTCTTAAAAAAGACGTGACCAAACCGCCATGAATTAACCAATGTATTATTAAAAAAGGTCAATATCCATTCAAATAAATCACTCATAATGTTTTCTCCATAAACTTCACTCATCTGACGATGAGTTTAAGTCGCTTTCACGCCTTTAGCACTTAAGAAAACGAATCACATTGCGCGTATTTCACAGTCGGCGGGATTCTTGATCGGCAGGAGCATTTTAAATACTCACAAACAAACGCAAACACGGTCGAATGTTTCCGTAATAGCGTCTGTGGCTTCGTAACAGATGTGAGTACACAGCGCGCATGCGCCAAATGCCGACCGCAGCACTGCAGTCGCCGAATTTCAAAAAGGGTAGTTACATACTTACTTAAAAAACACGCCTCGCATAATTTTCACACGGCTAAAATCGAATGTAGTCTCGAGAAAATATACACCGATAGGAAGAAGTTTGCAAGGAAAAAAATCGTTTGAAATGTCCGGGATTCGAACCTGAATCTTCCAATCGCCGGTCAGGTGCGTTAGCCAGTAACGCCAACAAAACCATCTTAATTAACTCATGGCGAATTTCAGAAAGGGAAATTCGCCTTGAGATTGGAAAATTGTTGGAGAAAATATATTCAAAGTATAGGTGTTGCTTTGAAGGCTCTTGGTTTCATGCACTGTCGGCTATAGCATGAATGATACATTTTTAGGAGTTGGACTGACTCGCGTCCCTCAGGTCTTATTTGGAAACTTCTCCATCATTTGGCACTCAGTGGAGAATGATTAAACTTGCGAATTAAGAAGAGTGAGATTAAGCATCTTGCGCTCCTACAAGAATAATATGAACGAAAATATTAGTCTTAAAACTGCGGTTGGAAGCCACTGAAATTAAGTCGAAATCTTAATCCACGGCATAGACACAAATGGTGCAACAATACACGTCGGTCGATCGTCGCTCTTCGATATCACGTGGGTCGGTGTGACCGCAGTGTCTGAGGTGATGCTTGTACCAAGTGTTTGCAATCGATATTTTTTACTCCTACAAAATTCGACTGCCTTCTCACTGTGGACATTTCTTGCCCCCTGCCCATAACCTTCCACTCAATATCCATCCCTCTCTTCTACTGCTGCATTACAATCCCCCCATTACTGTTATGTTTTTGTTGCCTACCCGCCACTTCCCTCATTATCTCTTCTAGTTGATCGAATATGCAATCCACTTCTTCCTCCCTATGATTACTTGTAGGTATGTGAACCTGAACCTCTATAAAATCCATAGGTTCGCTTTTATTTCAACCACTAGTGTCCTGTCATTCACCGGCTCAGTATTACTACCCTCTACCGAATGTTTTGCATTCAGTACCATAGCTACCATATAGTTGATTCTCATATCCCTTCCTAATAGATAACCCTGTAACTATCACTCCAATAGTCCCCGCTATCCCTCAGTCTCACTTTACCAATCTCAAAAACATCTATTTTATATTTCTCCATTGCCCGTTTGATATTTTATAATTTCCCAACCCTGATGATCTTTGTCCTAACGTTCCAAGTTCATGTTTATACCATTGCTTTCCTCTTCCTCCTCTTCGTTTTCCTTTTCTTCCCTCTCGTAGTCCTTGTATCCTCTGGTGATGTTTTTGCCCAAGGATTGCGTGTGTTGACGGCCGCAAAGGCCTTGCTTCCTCCGCTGCCGGGCACGACACCCGCCCCAATTGGGCGAAGTCCCGTAGTTGCCAGGAATCAATTATCTGTGATTGACTTTTATTTTCCTGCGAGATGAAAGTTGAGGAGGTTACTCCCCATTGTAGTATTTTTTAGCGGGACACCATAACGTGGACTACCATTCGTCTGGCTCCTTGCCCTCGACGTATCTGGAATGGGTGGCCCAACCAGGAGCAATTATTAATGCTTCCACCTATCCAGCTCTTGGGGTCATTGGAACTCGCAATCCCTTCCACCGCTTCAAGGTTCTAGTCCAAATCAAGGGGCGTTACCTATGAGAATAGATATTAGAATAAGCAGCATCTTTCATCCAACTCAGGATCTCCATATAATAGAATGTAATAAGCTGAGTGGGCATTTGCTAATTTAAAGAGGAAGAAAGCTCAAGCAAAGAAGAAGACATTAATTATAGAGGGGCCAACAATTATCCAAGAGAAGTATCTCCCTACAGATCCAAGGACTGTTGGGTTGAAATAAGTGTCGGCCCTTTCGAAATGAAGCTCTAGAGGCAGAGTGATGAAGCAGGGAAGTGGAAGGGAGGTAATAAAAAAAAGAAGCACGCGTGTTATGTTACGACTCTTATGAAGTAGATCTGTCACACCTGTCAGACCGACGCACAGTGGTCGGAAATCGGAAAAAGCTGGCCAAAAGTCCAAAATGGCTTTTTTTGAGATATGAAGTTGAAACTTCGCATGGAAACTCAGAAATGATTCATGTATCTGGAATAGCACTTCATTTGGCATAGTTCTCACCCGTTATTGAGATACAGAGGCTCAAACATGACCAAATTTCCAGAAAAATGCCCGTCTTCAGTTTTCTCGGAAAATCTTCCGACTAAAGTTGATGGTGAAGTTAAAAGAGGATTTTTATGGAATGAAAAACGATATTATCTGTTAACATGGTACATTTGCTTTACAATTACGTAGTTTTAAAGAATAGCTATGATACAATATTGCTCTGCCGTTACAAAATGGCGGACGCTGTTTTTAGACAAAATTTTACATTTAGTAGGAGATTCAAATGGATTTTTGGAAAAGTCACGCGAAGTTACTTACATCAGAGCATTATTTGAAGACTTCTTAAGGTTTATATGCAGTTAACTTTGAAAAAAGTTTGCGACGCCGGAAATAAATTTGATTTTTCGATCGCGCGTCGGGGCTCGGGTCCGCGCGCCGGGGGCTGGATTTGCCGCGACGCGGAAAGGTTATTGAAGTGGTATGGATTTTAACGCTCAGCATTCACCGTTTTTTAAGCTGTGATTGTGGGCAACGATCCCCAAAGAGTCTATAATGAAGACACGGGAGGATTTTCAGTCGAGGTAAGTGCACGCGTAATCGAAGTTAAGTTAGTTTTCTTTGGATACGTTCGGGAACCATGCCTTATATTGAAAGCGTTCAAACCTTGAAAAAGTGAGTATTTTCCCTCAGACCCATACAGAAAGACCTCCCAGTAAGACACCAGCTGGTATCCCTTCTCCCCAATCCTTAAACCCTCAGGATTTTAGTGCGAAAATGGTCGTTTTATGACACCGCGGAGCCTTTAACGGTCTTTACCGGGCATTTTCTGGGAAATTATTGTCCACCAAAGGTACACATACACATGCTTACATTTTTGGAAATGGAGGAGATTTAAAGTATTGTATTGCCAAATTTATGTAATTCTGAGAATTGAATCAAGGAAGTTAACCCCTTTAAGTATATCTTAGTAACGGCTGTAGCAACAATTGAATATTGGAACCAATTTTAGCGATAACGATGAAACACTCCAGCAAAGCATAAGGTCAAAAAAAGAATGTATTAACAAAAGGCAAAAAAGTACAAAAAGTGATCACGTAAGATGTTAATAGTGCAACTCAATTACATTTAAATGAAATAAATAAATGCAATACAAAGAGAGAAGTTTTAACTTTTTTTAAGCCAATTTTGGAGAATCGAAAAAACGCTGAGCCGTATTTCCATCATTGGTATTACCCGATCCAGGTCGGGCCACATCAACAATTAAGCCCATATTTTCTCTTAATAACTTCTGCACCAATGCCTTTTTCTTAGTAAGTAGTAATTTAATACTTCCACGTGCCTGTAAAGATGTTTTTGAATAATTTACTTACTATCTTTTTCAAAATAATAATTTTTTAAACTTAAATTTTAATGATTTCTCACCTGCCACCGTTTAAACTCCAGCCGATACGATATATGTAATATACATTCAAAAAACCTTATGCGGCAGTGCAGCGTAGACAAACCAAAAGAATATTTATCTACATCAGCTGCACGACCTTTCATATCCCTTAAGTTATTCATCTCCGACGCTTTTGCTCCGCAGATGTAGCACCTCATACTTCCGCTCTAGGTCAATGCGTTGCATACCTAAAAGATTTGTTTTGTTTTCATGTTGGCATAAAAGTTTATTCCTATTCGATTATAAATCAACAAAAGCATTATCTTTCCGTTGACCATTGTCAATAGTAAACAGAAGTTGATAGAGTAAATTCCCGAGTGGAAATCCTTTAGGTCATCAATCTGCTTCTGAATATAATTTCTTTCTGCCTTTGTAATGTCTTTAGTTTCTTTTGTCCACTGAAAGCGGATGGGACGACAAAACCGTGTAGATGACGGCCGAGGATTTTCCCAGATAATGTCACCTAAAATAAAAAGAGCCTAAATATGAATAGTGCCAGTGAGACAAGTTAAATTATTTATCAATAGGTTCGAGATGAATCTAACTAACCAAGAGAAAACTAGAAAAAATTGATTCTTTACCTGTAGCGGCATTATTAAGACGAAGAGGTACTAGGGAGCTCATGAATAAGAACTCGTCCGATGCATCCACTTGTTGCCACATTTGTTTATATTGAGAGTGGCCCGAACTTCCGTCAAAGCCGTACTTGCATATTAACGTGCATTTTATTACATCTTTGAATACTTGAGTGGTGGATACGAAGGCCAGGATTCGCGATGCAGTGTGATTCAAAAGAGCTTGAAGGTTGACTTCGCACATGGTCTCAGTTGTTGTTACTCCTTCAGGGTAAGCTGCCATTTTTGCTTTCACTATTCTGTCATAGCTCGGATATAATTCGTGGCCATGGCTAAAAGCTGTGCTACGGAGAGACATATATTGACTCTTGGTCAACTCAGAGGAAATTATCAATGTCAGTGCCTCCTCAACTGTCATCTCAGTTTGGATATTTTCACTCTTCCTCCACTTGGAAAGAACTCTCTTTGCCCGAGTAGGTGTCGTTGTTGTTATTTCCGTAACTAGCTTAGCTGCTGCAGTATCTCCTTCCTCTCTCAAACTCATAGATGCTGCAAGAACAAGCTCAGAAGTAGTGGAAGAAGTTTTTAAGACTTGAATTTTTCTTCTTCGAGATCTATCACTTGAAGTGTGAAATTCTTTTTCTGGCCGCCCGAAAGTGCCTGGTAAATAAATTATGAAATTTTGTCACACAAGGCTAAAGTTTGGATAATTATTGAGCTAAACTATTGTAAAACTATGTAAAAATACAAACCGGCGTTTGGAGAAGTACCGGGCAGGTGTTGAATTACAAATTCTGGAAAAGTAATAGATTCCGCGAGCCACTTTTGGTATCGTGACATAAATCTTTCATTGTTCCGGGAACTCTCCGTCCATCTCTTTAGGTATGGCCATAAAATGCGCTTCTGTAGGAAATCACTGAGAGATTTCAGAGCGTCAGCGTTTTGTTTTAAATTTAACTTTCGTGATAAAAAGTCCAGCAAAATTTCTTTTTTCTGGGTCACTGATTTCTTCCCCGATTCCATTATTATTTTATGAATGTCTAGTCGTGTAACCTCGTGAGGAGGCATTTTTCATTGAATGACGGAGAAGCCTGCGTAAATGTTCGAAAAATAGAGTTTTCATTGATAGAACCCGAGGTTAGCCGATTACTACTCCTAATAACGCGCAGGAATAACGCGGTAAATGTATCACAGACATGAGCAATCTAGGAAAATACTTCAAAACACATAAAAAAATGTTAAGAAAAACAAAGTGAACGTGACGATTAAAATATTGGAGACTTAACAAAAGAAAAAAACACATAGCATACCTGAAATAAAGGTCAGATGTATAAACAAAAAACACCGCTGACGGTCACCAGGTAATCACGGAAAAGTGATTACATTCTTCACAAACTAATTGAAACCACTATCACAAATTCTAGACACTCACGAGAACTCAAACTTTCCTTCACCACAGTCAGACTAGAACTGAGTGTAGGATGCGTACATTAAAATATTAGGGGAAGTTCCCCTGGAAATACCCGGGTAAGACCGTTAAGACTCCGCGGTGTCATAAAACGACCATTTTCGCACACGAGTCCTGAGAGTTTAAGGATGGGGGAGAAGGGATACCAGCTGGTGTCTTTCTGGGAGGTCTTTCTGTATGGGTCTGAGGGAAAATACTCACTTTTTCAAGGTTTGAACGCTTTCAATATAAGGCATGGTTCCCGAACGTATCCAAAGAAAACTAACTTAACTTCGATTACGCGTGCACTTACCTCGACTGAAAATCCTCCCGTGTCTTCATTATAGACTCTTTGGGGATCGTTGCCCACAATCACAGCTTAAAAAACGGTGAATGCTGAGCGTTAAAATCCATACCACTTCAATAACCTTTCCGCGTCGCGGCAAATCCAGCCCCCGGCGCGCGGACCCGAGCCCCGACGCGCGATCGAAAAATCAAATTTATTTCCGGCGTCGCAAACTTTTTTCAAAGTTAACTGCATATAAACCTTGAGAAGTCTTCAAATAATGCTCTGATGTAAGTAACTTCGCGTGACTTTTCCAAAAATCCATTTGAATCTCCTACTAAATGTAAAATTTTGTCTAAAAACAGCGTCCGCCATTTTGTAACGGCAGAGCAATATTGTATCATAGCTATTCTTTAAAACTACGTAATTGTAAAGCAAATGTACCATGTTAACAGATAATATCGTTTTTCATTCCATAAAAATCCTCTTTTAACTTCACCATCAACTTTAGTCGGAAGATTTTCCGAGAAAACTGAAGACAGGCATTTTTTTGGAAATTTGGTCATGTTTGAGCCTCTGTATCTCAATAACGGGTGAGAACTATGCACCAAATGAAGTGCTATTCCAGATACATGAATCATTTCTGAGTTTCCATGCGAAGTTTCAACTTCATATCTCAAAAAAAGCCATTTTGGACTTTTGGCCAGCTTTTTCCGATTTCCGACCACTATGCGACGTTCGGATACGTTGATGCAGCAGAGAGGGATGCTGGGGAGAAGCTTTTAATGTTTTCTTCCCCCGTGGAACTTCAAAGGGTGATCTACACTAAAGACTCACTATATAAGAAACCAACTGAAATCTCACTACACAGTGAGTTTTTACTTGGTTTATTTTTCACACCGACCCCTCCATTTGTGGTTAATGACTGCTGCATGGTATATGCAGTTCATATGTCACAATGGGAGGATTCTTTTAGTCATTCGCAAAACTATTTTTTATTCTTCCCGTTGAAATTAAATGCTTATCCTCAGTTACTGTACGATAAAAAATTCGTAGAACCACAGTCCTGCGCGCTCATCAACGGCTCATTCTTACAAGATACTCGTAATTTATGGAAAACTCTCCAAATCACTCCGTGTCGTCAGGAGTCACTCAACAAGTCGTGGCATCAGTATATGGGTAATATAAAAACACACGCGATTCGAGGTCCTAGTCAATTCTACGTACACAAAATATCCTGCAAGCCACCTCAAGGGTGTGTGGCAAGGGGTGAGTGTTAGGGTGGATCGAAAAACCGTTTTTTTCGAAATCGGTCTGCGGTTAGTGCTTAATGTTTGTGGTTGGTGGTCCTTATAACCCATAAAAATCCAACTTGATCGGATTATATCTTCAGGCTGAGCTTTTTAGTCAAAATTTAAATTATTTTATGAAAAATATAAAAATAATTGCAAATTTTCCTGATAGTTTCTAGATGTTCCGGGTGTGATTTTATGGCAAATGATTACATACATTGCTTGTATGTTGCTTAATATTAGCGATTGAGTGTGTTTTAATCAGGCAAAATGGTTTCTTAGTTCGCCAAAATTCGTCAAAAAACGCCAAATGTACAGAAATGTTACTGATGTTGGGTAGGCAACAACCCGCTATTTTAACTCGACCCCACCGATTTTACTTTATCAAGAATGATAAGGTAATAGGAAAAGAAGTAAACTGAAAATTTTAGTCGGTGGGGTCGAGTTATAATAGCGGGTTGTTGCCTACCCAACATCCGTAACATTTCTGTATATTTAACGTTTTTTGACGGATTTTGGCGAACTAAGAAACCATTTTGCCTGATTAAAGCACACTCAATCGCTAATATTAAGCAACGTACAAGCAATATATGTAAATATTTACATTAAAATCACACCGGGAACTGAAACCAGAAAAAAATCTAGAAACTATCAGGAAAATTTGCAATTTTTTGATATTTTTCATAAAAATTTTAAATTTTGACTAAAAAGCGCAGCCTGAAGATATAACCCGATCAAGTTGGAGTTTTTTATGGGTTATAAGGACTACAAATCACAAACTTAAAGCACGAGCTGCAGACCGATTTCGAAAAAAAAACTGTTTTTTGATCCACCCTAGTGAGTAGTCGCCAACATGCATTACATTATACCATATTAAAGTTCGTGTACCTACGACTATTTATGCAGCATAACTCGCTAATTATTGTCATAAGGCTAATCCTCACAAGCATGCACTACACTCTAGGTATGTTACCAATGCTAGAAGGACCGTTAGTATTTTTCAACTATATAAATGGACAGAGATACAAGAATTATACTGAAAGAATGCACGGCGTGTTGTAAGTACTAGGAATACAAGTATTAGGGAGTTAACCAACTAACTAGCTACACTACATATCGACAAACCTAGTTAATAGTCTCATTGGCAGCTGTTATGGTCTCTTATCGTTCGCGGGAAAAAATTTACATTTTAAATCTGTCCGTTCTGCAGTCTAGTTCCCTAATTTAATTCTCATGATCTGATCTACCGTGGTGTGTCGGATTTCGTAAACTGTTATTAACGTCGTCAGAAAACTAATTGGATTGGAACTTAAATATTAGATCAAGCCTAAACTTTGGTCGACGGTCTGAAAGCGATTAAATTCGTGAATAGCGTCGAAACGGGAGCTGACCCCTATAGCACGGATGGAGGAACCCTGACCCTGCGCCAGGGCCTAGGCGCGGGAAATGTTTTTTTATAAGGGACGGCAAATCCACATCTGAATCCTTTTTCCCATCGGATCAGTCTTCCGTTTAATGACGGTTCTTGGGATTTCGTGTGAGCGATTTCCCCGCCATCGTCGTTGCCAAGAGACGCTGTTTACTGATCGTGTCCCTACAATTTCTACGGAAGATACGAGAATCCCATCTCTTCCGGCAAACAGTTAAGTTCCGGCCTCTCACAAGTCTAGTTTTGTATTTTTTATTTTACCCATGTGTCTTCGAATGTTTTAGCATTCGCTGAATAGTTTCTCTCATTTATTCTATTTAACCATTATCAATAACCGACTGCATATTTATTCATCATGTTCGAATCACATTAAATATACCTGGATAACGTATTCCATTCGTTATCAAGAAGGATTTAGGTTACGGGCGCTTAGTTGGTGGGTACCAACTCTGTTTTTAGTTGATAATTTTATTTCCAAGAGGATTATCGGAGCATGCCACGCTTTTTTATATAAATTGTAAACCGTGTCCTCACGGTATTAGATTAAGAATTGTTCACTATTATACTGTAACTATACCCAATATTGAAGTCTACGAAAATTTCTATGATTTCATTGTCCCTTCAATTTATCATTTTAAAAAATACACTTGAGATTTCATCAATTATCAATAAAACTACTTTCCTCAGAAAATTGTAATTTTGGTCGCTATAGAAAAATTATGTAGAATATTTGTTAAAAACCATGGTGTGATTCTTCTATGGTATGTGTACTTATTTTATTGCATTGTGTGAATCTTGTAATTTATCTTAATTCAAACTCAAAACTGTTATTATATAACTCATGTATGTTTAATATAAAAGCCAGAATTTATTTTATAATTATTTTTGTGAATGCTAGCTGCTCAACTACAGCCAATTTATTCAAGGAATGGCTACCCCAAAAAAAGGAAATATTCTTTCTGGGGTGCTTAAAATATGTATATATTTATTTATTTGAGTGAAATAGGTTATATTATATTCTATTTAGAAATGTCACACGTCATGTTCTGAGTGGAAGTAAGCAGATCCGGTCGGTCAGAGGTGCGGCGAATTCGGAGTCGAAAATGTACTATTTCGACTCTGAAAAAAAAAATTATTTCGTTTTCTCTTCATTCCTGTGCTCGTTTTAGTCTTTTGTCGTCGATGCCAGCAACTTCTAACCCCTGCTTCTCCCCCCCCGCCCTGCGTGGATTGGCACGCCAGTGGGCGGTACGCGAAGCAGCTCCGGGGACGAAGATCCAGGTCACCGTCTCGCAGTAGTAATGCGTACGTAGTACGTACTTACACATAGGTAGTACCAAATGGATGGATCGTGGCGGCCCATTGAACTCTCCAGTGCCAACCCAGTGATCCAGAGACAAATACATTATCAAATCTATTTATCTTAATCAATCAATATCCAATGAATATATACCTAATCCTATCAATATCTAAAGAATAGATACCTACCCCTGTTAAAGTTTCAGAATCTATAACCATTGTTACTTATTTATTTATTTATTCATATATTATTTTATTTTTGTTATCATCAATTGTTACTTGTTATGACCTGACGACGGTTTTGCGGGTTTCCCGTCGTCCTTAGGGCAAATGTCAGGTCAAGCCTTCCCCGCACAACTATCCAGTGTAATAATTCCAGTGAAAGGATATTTCTGCCCTGAAGAGGCGAAAGCCTACTACACCAGGTTGTTATCTCTTACTTCGTTATATTTGTTATGTTATACCTCTTCTGTTTCCTGTGCCTTGTTGCTAATGGTGGAATAAACAACTTTTGATTTGAATTGAAAATGGATAGCGGCGAGAATGGTTGCGAGGCAGAGAGTCAGAGAGTGGGTCCTTGGGGTACCTACCTACCTGTATCGTGTTGCTCTATTTGCGTCATATTCTCACTAAGGTAGTTTGGGCGAGATATTTCCCTAGTCATAATGGAAGCCATATTAGAATTAAAGGTAAATTAAATAAAAAAGTTTACAGTGGACTACACAAAGTTTCTCTTTTGCCTTTTGATGGAGTGCCGCAAAGTAACACCCGAGAAAATTAAGTCTATTCTGAAAGTGGTCTCATATTCTAGAAATCTATTGATAATATCCGCAGTTATTACTAGGCGGACACTTCTCCAGAAAGCAGACATTTACTCAGTCGAATGGATAATGTTATGTCTCCCCCTTTCAATTCAAAGAGGATTCATGGAGGCGTCTTGGGGGGCTGTATATTTTTGGAAACTAATAATTATCGCAAAAATTGAGCGACTTAAACGAAAATAAAACAATGGGGTGTTTTAATTAATCAGATTTTTGGATAATGTCGATTTTTTCGTAAGACGAACACTTTGAACACTTATAGTCGCAGTTTGTTTTCTATACATTCAGGAAACAGGTAAAACGTAAATAATACAAGTGAGGACATGTTAGAAAGGAAGTATTATTTTGGAAAGAGCGAAAGAGTGAGGAGAAATTCTAAGTCGAAATTTTCTCATTCTAACCCAAATACATCATGGGTACATAATTTAACGTCCCATGCGACGGACGATGTAATGTACTCTGCGTGGTCTCTAGGGCAAAGGCATAGCCACGTTGAAATATCGGTTCCCGCCGGATCACCGGAGTTAAGCAAAGTCGGGCCCGGACGGCGGCGGTTGGAAGGGTGATCCTTCTCCATACCTCTACCGCGGTGCTCTTGTCCCCTGTCTGCAAGTGGCGGGCAGGAAAATGTGGGACGGCACAATGGGTCCATAAGGGGTCTCCAAGTGCCAAGGGGGCTCCAGAAGGCCCTCGCCCACCCAATCGATCACTCAATCAATGTGGACTCTGTGATGTATCCAAGGAGTGATCGGGGATTCCGCTGAAAAATCTCCGAAACTTCGTCACACAAGGCAGCAGAAAATCATGCAATTCTTTTCTCTGCTTCTTTCTAATATCAGACTTGATTAATCGCCTTAGCTACATTCTCGAAGCAGAGAACCCTTTACAGTGGCGGATTAAGGGGGAGTGGGGGGGGGACAACCCCATAATTCCTGGAACCATGAATATACATATGGATCCTAAACCTGCCTCCAGTGGGTGTTGCCAAGCATTCCACATGCGCCGAAAAATCAGGACCAAGCAGATTGTAGCGCCGCCACATTAGAGAAGGTGGTTCTAATAAGAAATGGCCGTGATTCAAATGGAGATTCTGGAAATAAAGGTACCGGAATTGGCCTCCATTTAAACACCGGCTATTTTTGACACAGAAGCGGAACCATGCCGACTGCAGCGCGACCTATCTTTTGCGGAAAGCTAGGCAACACTGCTGCCCGTACAGTGGAGCCGAAGATTTAGATCCATATGTATATTCATGCCTGGAACAATAGCAAAAATGGCGGTAAAAAGGTATTCCACACCCCCCTCCCCAGACCTCCGGAAAGAAGCAATCCCCACCAAAACAAGACCTTCATCCGCCACTGACCCTGTGCCCCTCCTCTGCCACCGATCCCCTTAAGGATTAACATTTGCGGGTTAAAAAGAGTTAGGACCGTTCGATCGAAATGGCGCATTTCCATTCCACTCCCATTCCGACGGCGATCAAACTATATCATCCCCGCGTCTCGATACGTTCGTTTGCTTCCCCAAACCCACTCTCTTCTTACCACGCGTCTGTTTTCAAATGGACTGCCAACATACGAAAAACGTTCACGTAAACTTTACGTAGTTCTAGCTCGGTTCGAGTCATGGGGCAGGTGAAGCTTAACCGAAAGTACTTTTGCTGTTAGATGTAAACTATTATCTGTTAGAATCTTATTTTATGGTTGCAAAAATTTAAAAATGCCATGGGTATTCTCTCAATCAGTGATTCGAAGGTTGGTTTGGATAGTTGAGGGTAGAGTTCAACCCGGAATAAGCCACAGGCGTGTGAATTTCACACATTCAGGGTAGTGGGGGCCAGTTCCTTTCCCTGGGCCACCTCGCACTCCGAGGATTTTTGTTCGGGGGCGTTCAAAGGCTTCACCCGGATTTGAACCGGAACTGACTGAACTTGGCTACTGATCCTTCGATCAGTAGCCAAGCATCCTACCCACTAGGCCACCACGCTCCCTCATGGCAAATGGGAATTATCTTACTCTTATTCCCAGGGCCATCTATATCTTAGGCGATATTTAGCCGCATCAACAAATCCCCTCCACCTGTTTTTTATTTGTTGATGATTCCCAAAACTTCGGTTTTTATAAGGTGGGTCGTCAGCCCAACGCTCAACCCCCAACCTGGAGGACCAGGGTATCTCTCTTTGTCAGGCTCCTACCTCACGAAGACCTGTCCGGCATGGGAGGCCCTGCCAGTAGCTAAGCTACCGCCGGCATAGCTCTCGAGGTCGTCAGAGCACGCAAGCTCACCCGCCACGCCAAGGCGGAGATACCAGTGGGTGGGCATGGGAATTATCATGAAAAGAAATTCATGATGTCTACCAAAATATCACAAAATTAAGGACGTGTACGTTCAATATTAGTTATTTTAACATTTTTATGATATTTCTTGAATCTGTGAAGAAATATGTGCATGAGATTTGGCTAACATCACCCCTTCAAAATTAAAATCGGCTGAATGATTAAAAAAAAACCACTCTTTTTATCTCAGAAAATTTCCTCCGTGAAATTGAGTTGAAAGCCAGATGATAAAGAAGGACAAGAAATTTTACTGCGCTTTATTCGCCTGATTAAGTACTGGTTTCAGAATTAGTCTGATGAAGGGGGGGTATTTTTCTTCCTAAGCTAAGTCCATGCACCGTAGAAGAAGATATGAGTTATATCTATGGGTAAAAAGTTGATATGACTGATTTCTTGGTTTATAGTTGTGCCAGACATAAGTGAAAACTGGGACACCGATTATAATATTGTTGTTCAAGACCATTCTTAGGGAAAGATGAAATTAGAGAATTATTATTACTTTAAACATAGGCAGGTGATAAATTAATTCAAAACGTTTCTTTCATCATCTCACGATATCGAGCTAAATGCTTAACTCGATGCCATGAGACTTTTTTGTAATTTTGCATTGCTAACAGTCTGAATGCTTATTCCGGCTCTAAAAAAATATGATGCAACAAGGTTTTGATACAAAAGCGGCAATTTCTTTCGGAAATTGCAACTTTCTCGTGCGTTTTCAATAGTAAAAGGCTGGCATGTTTATCTGTTTGAGCTATTTTATGTGCTCAGTCTATTTCAGGAAATCATATGGTGTAGAAATATACACACTGCGTATTATTATCATGCATACTATGCGGTGAAGTTGTGAAATATCTCTCATCATTTTGCTGTGCATCATTTTTCTGCACCTTGCACTTCCTGCATGACTTCATCACACCTATTCTCTTCATTCCTCTTCCCTTCACGGCTTAGCATCCTTCATTTTACCACAGCTACTGACATCTTATTGCCTCCATTTATTTATCCCCCATGTACATTACAGATTCTAGTTTCTCGTAGTATTTTTCGTCAAACCACGCAAAAATATTTTGTTTTTTTTTGTCTTTCTCTAAATGCTCTGGCTTTTTTTCTTTTCTGCGTATGATATGTCCAGCCCTCTTACGCCACAACTATTTGGCTGAATGATGAAGTCAGGGCTCCGCAAATATAACTTCTTAGTCTGGCTTTCTGTATCCCGATTTCCTTTCCCGATTATTGCTTAGGGCCGAATTTATAGTCGTTACCCAGCAGTCCCACAGCCCCTAGCATGCCCCTTCGTCAAAAACTGTATTTATAGTCGGATATCCACCCCCAGCAGCCCCCTTAGCCTCTCCTAATTCTGGCAGGAGATGCATGCTCCACCAGGGGCCCTCTTATCGAAAAATAACAAAACAGATATAACTAAACTGACTCTAATGAACGTACATAACCTTACATTAATAATTTCGAAGATTTGGTGTTAATAAAACAACGGTAAGATTTTCTCTTAATCGATAAATATCTGATGTGACGCCAGACTCATTCCAAGAATGTTCATATATACTCGCAGCATATTTTTCCCACAATTTCTTCTTCTTGTGGCAGGAAACTGCGTCCGTTTTCTTACTTTCTACTATATCTTTATGCTTCTACACCAGGTCACACAAAAACTTCTTCTCCACACCGTTGAAGCTATTTGCACGTCGAGCGGCCATCTTAAATGTTTTCATGCTGCGTCTGGCTCTTTATTTATCCGTATTAACGTTGATCACGAGCGTCATCACTGAAACATTTGAGCTGCGAATTCCATTTCCCGCCGTTTGTAGTCCTTGGTTACCAGATCTAACCCCCAACCATCCCCTACCTAGCAGCTCCCTTAATTTTGACTATAGGACGCACAATTCAAGGGGACTGCTGGGTAGGGGATGGATAAGGGGACTGCTAGGTAACGACTACAAATACGGCCCTTAATCTTTCATTGACAAAGTAATTGGAAACAGCGAAATATAAATATGGTAAACCTCTTCAAGTCTGCCGCCTGTATCTGCGCATCCCGAGTCTTAACTCGAGTTTATTAAGCCATGTTTTGAAGCAATAATGATTCTGGTAATTCAGTTGTCATGGTTTACAAAAAAAATAGCATCCATTAAATGACTGAAATAATGTGAACTTTGTAATTTTCGCTAAGGTTTCCGCGAAATAATTAATTTTTAATAATTAACATTCGCCATCTGAGGATGTCGCCTATGCAATAAAACCCGTCGTATTGAAATAAATCCTTATTATAAATTACAAAGTTATCATTGCTTTAGTCATAATGTATTTTCACTACGCCTGAAAATATCGAGTTCATCCATCATATGCTTTCCTGAAGAATAAAATTATAAATATCTACGCCTTTATTTATTCAACCTTTCGATTTTTTCTTTCGTTTTTCGCTGTAAAGTTTTTATTACGAGTAGGTTAATAATCCTCCATGCCCATATTTCTGTTAAATTATAAAATTATGTTCAAATGAAATCCTAAACGAAAAATCATACCTTCATTAATTTTAAAATTAAATTAATGCAAAAATTTTATTTTTGCTGAAAAATCTCTCACGATTATAGTTTTCAAAGGTAAAATAAATAAGGTAAGTAAACATCACAAAACGAAAAACAAAAGTTAATAAATTATTTATTAGGTGTTATTTCTCTTATTTACGTTTCCTACGATTTAGCTACCGTAAGTAGCGCGAAAATGTTTAATTATTTCAGTAGTTTCCCCTCCGTGTTCCCCTCCGTGCTTCATTGCTACTCATCCAAATTTTCCGCTGAATAAAATAATTGAATGTGATTGGTCACCCACCGTGCTCATAGTTCTGGCGCTGCCAAATCATCGCACTCCGCTGCTTTCCAATCCCTTCGGAAAGCAGCCAAGTGCGATGTAAATAGTTATACCAAACAATTTCAGTTTTCACTCCACAGCTGTACTAACAAAAGGTTCAGCATTAGCTTGAATTCAGTGATTTTCGGAAAAAATTAAAGTGGGTGAATTTTGCGAAATTTGTCCAACTTTGAGCCCATGTATATTGTTAACGCGTACTAATTGGGTATTTTCCACGTATTTCAAACTATCGATATTCTGATTCAGTTACTTGAACTTATTGCACTGGCTAAAAATTTTCTTATCAAATTGCATGAATTTCGGTTTTAAAAGCTAAAGAAAGTAGAAGGTTACGAATACTCCCGAGCACACTCCGAAAACAACCGAATGGCCTGTGACGTCATTTTCGCTGTTTACATTTAGACCCAGGCGTTTTCTTATGCTTACAGTGGTAACAAATGCGGCGAAATTAGTTTCTGACGTGTTCGCGTTTCTAGATATGCCTTTAAATGGCATCTAAGTAAGGGATATAGATGGTGTTTTGTGCCACAATGCACAAATACATCGGTTGAAACACCGAACAAGAAATTTATTCACGCAATCACGACATTGAATGATTGAAATTTCTTCCTTGGATTCCTCAATGTCCACCCGTAAAAATGTATACTTTACTCCGCACTTTGTGTTCTGGACATATTCTTCCAATGACTGTGCACAGTGGTCCATCTCTCTTTACTTGGATGTATCCTATAGCATTATCACCATAACTCTCACGAGAAGCTTTATAACATAACAACACTTAAATTAAACTTTGAATAGACATTTAGGAGATGAGAATCTATTTTTAGTCATTTCTACAGCAGATAAGCCACTTCTAGAAACCTCCTCTACAAACAATCACTAATTAGCAAATAAAAAATTAACGTTTTAAGTGTGTCGAGTATTGGCAGCACAAACATTTGGCGAGTACTGTGTTATGTTCATATGTTACTAAGATACTGTTTGTTTACTGTTGCATGGACTGATATGGACTTCGATAAAGAAAGAAGTATCATAATGATTATGAGTGTATTGGAAAAACAGTTAATAAAGTTCATACACCAAATACATAATTATATGTATAAAAAATGTTTTAAAAAATTATATAAAACAGTAATGACGATTTTAAAAGCAAACTTTAGGCTTACATTTTTTGGACTTAAGCTCAACGAATTTCCGCAGCATTAAATCGCTCGTCCTTCTTCATTAAAACGCCTACCATAAACATATCCACTTTGGGTAAATTATCTTATGTGGTTTTAATAAAACCATTGCACGCCAAAGTCTTTGTTTTCAATGAAAAATCTTTAAATATACGGTAGATCTTCTACAGTTACTCACTTTCTCCCTCACATCCGTCTATCGCTCAGCGAAAATGACGTCAAGCCAATCAGATTTCGTTTCGCAGCGGTGTAGAAAAATTTGAAACTTCGACTATTTTAATCTTAAATATCTCAATTAATATTGAATCAATTTTAAAACTACTTTCACTCCGCAAGCTTGTTCAAGTTCAAGTAACATATAAAGATCCGTAAACTTAAATTTAAAATTTTGGAAAATACCCAATTATGACAAGTAGCGTGCAACATCACGTGCACCAATCTATGGAGAATGACTGCAAAGTTTCAACTTACAGATTGAAAAAATAATGTTTTGGGTTTTGGCCAGCTTTTTTCGATTTCATCCCACTGTGCGACGCACTTATTTTGCAATTTTTCTTTTTTCCATCGATGAATCACTTGAAATCAACATTCGTTTACTTATTGAAAATCAATTATTCATATTTATTAATTTCAATTAACATAAATCCGTATTTCCAGCGGAAAACCATGGTAAAATCGAGTAGATAAAAAAATAAAGATTAACTATATGTGAGACTCAACTTTTTATATGCATATCATGCATGACAGATTTTTACTTTTCCAACTACTCTTAAATGAAATAAACGCAAAAATATTCATGCTTTATGAACTTAAAAATTATTATCCTACATCGCGAATGTTAAATCAGAAGTAGCTTCCACTTGTAAATGGAAGTAATGAAAACTCAACCTCTCGTACTTGCAATGCTTTTCAACTCGAAAAATACTTATCGGTAAAAATTGAAAATTCATGGAAGTTATAAACGTATAAAAGCCTCACTGAAAATAATTAACATATGTTGGAAGGTATATTCTTATTTGCCCTTCGAGCTCATTTCAACCCGAATCTGGCAGACTGATCAAATAATTTATACGTACCTTCGTATTAACACACACACACACAGTGAAGGCTTTATATATGTGTTAGGCGGATTTGGTGATTAATCGGCGAATCTTATAAAACTTATTGTTAATGCCGTTATCATGCATACATATATCATCCACGGGATAAAGCCCAGGCAGGATGCGTGCGTTGTGTGGTTGACGGAATCAAAGGCTTTATTGAAATCCGTATATATGACATCAGATTGTACTCTTAAGCTCCATTTCATTTATTTGTCGATTTTTAAAAGTAATAAGATTTGTTAAAGTTGACCTGCCTTTCAAAAATCCCAAGTTGTTCTGGTATTATGATTCTATTTAGAGTAGGAGTTAAATTGTCAACCACTAAGGGTTCAAATATCTTCGCCAAGATAAGATAGTTTGGCAATAGGATGATAGTTAATTATGGAATTAATTTTAGCCTGCTTGTGTATTGGAGCAATGTAGGTTGATTTTAAACAATCAGGAAAAATTCCAGAACTTAGAACTTTGTTCAAGAGTATGAGGAGAGGATATAAGAGTGATTCAAGACATGGTTTCAGTATTAGAGTGGGAATTTCGTCAGGTCTGCCACCTTTTTGCAAATCAAGTTTGCTTAGTTTAGCTTAATTTCATCAACCGAGACGGTTAAAGATACAATAGAGAAAATGTGGTAATTAGAATAATTACACATTGAAAGATTGTTGGAAGCAGGAGGATTATCATGCTTTGTAAATGCAGATGAAAAATATTTTGCGAATAAGTTTGTTATGCCTTCAAGTGTGCTGGCGGTTTTATCTTTGAGAAACGTAACATTAGGTATTCGGTCAAATTTCCTCACAGAATTAGTGTGGTTCCCGAAATGTTTTATGTTACTTGGGATATATGACTCAAGCTGTTTCAAATGATCGCTATAGCAAATTTGAATTAATTTAGAACAATTAGACCTAATCTCTGAGTAACGAGAATAATCCAATTGTGAACAAGTTAGTTTGTACACTTTTTGCAAGTATTTCTTAAGACGAATTAGTCTCCTAAGTTCACCACTGAACCATTTTGAAAAACTGCTTGATCTAAAGCTTATGGTTGGAGTATACAATTGAATACCCTGATAAAGAATGGAGTAGATATCTACATCTAAATACTACCCGCAAGCCGCCTATATAGGCGTGTGGCGGGGGGTGTTAGGACACCAGCCGTTTAAATATAAAAAGGAAACGCTCTAATGAAATTACGCCTAGCATTTATTAAAGTTCCTTATTGTTCGGGGTTGCTTGTTATATGCTCAAATGCCTCATTAGCTGTAAGACCAATCAATTCACTACACAAGTTAATGTTATACAAGTAATTGTTCATTGTAAAAAAATCACATTTCATAAATTATACTTAAAAATATCGTAGTCAATAAATTCTACTGGACTCAGTATTTTGAATGAAGTATTAAGAGCAGGATGATGGGGATCACAAGTTAAAAGAGGACTGCCTTCCATAGAGACTGAGGTAGAATTTGAATTAGTAAAAATGAGATCTAATAATCTCCCATTAGCATTATAAATGCTATTTTTCTTTAGAAGTTGTACGAAACACAATGAGTTAGCGATAACTTTGGCAGAAGGAGATAGTGTTTTGACTGGAATTTCATCTATAGAATTCAAGAAGCCCCAAGAAACTACATGAGGTAAGTTAAATTACCCAGCAATATTACCTCCGAAAAATTATCAGAGTCCATCATATTTTCAATAGTATCACAATATGCTTCATAGTATTCCACAGGTGAGTTCGGAGGCAGGTAGACGTTACCAATCAATATTTTCGATCGAGAGGAGCAAATTGAAACAAATAAAGATCACACTCAATCAAATCAATCTCGCGGCAGTCAGAACGCCACCTCTACGATTTTTTGTACTGGGCATGATGCTTCGGTCATTTCTAAAAATAGTAAAATCTCCAAAACACAGTTCTTTGTCTGAAATTTCAGGGTTTAACCATGTTTCAGAAAGAGCTATCACATGAAATTCACAATTTAGCACAGATTCACTCAAGAGTACGTAATTTAGTACACACTCCTCTAACATTTTGATAATACTCGGAGATGTTAGGTTGAACTCCTGATTTTAGGAGTTTTTTTGCAGTTGCAATTTTAGGGCAGCCATGAAAGTATTTGATATTCAAATCAGATTCACCATTTTTCAGTCTTTCCGCAAGTGTCAGACTCAGTTGTTTGCAAGTACGTAGTTCCTTTCCGCTGGCGTTTTATCTGATACTATTTTGATTTTAGACGGTGACGATGCCCAAAATGTATGAAGTTTTCTTGCTGAAGCTGAAGAGTCTACCACCACTTTAATTGGACGAACTCTACCAGCTTGAAAATTGCCAAGACGGTATGTTCTGATATTTACAAGAGGAATATACCTTGATCTATATGTTTTTGATTATACACTGTACAAGATTCTTATCAGCATGGTTAGAATCCGCTTCCTCACAACTGAAGATGATTACGTTTGATTAACACATCTGTATTTCATTCATTTCGGCGACGATTATCTCCCTTTCAGAAATTAAATCAGAATGTGGTATCTTGCAATTCTCTTGACTAAGTTGTTTTCTGAGTTCGAGTTCACTTTTTAAGTGGAGAACCAGCAATTTGAGTTCTTTGATGATAGTACTACAGTACGAGTTATCGGTTGACTTCGTGGATTTTGGATTGCAATTCACACAGAACCAATCAGCATCCTGCTCGTTCACTAGTAATTTAAACAAGTCAGTCGACTTGTTAGTGCACTTTTTATGAGTACGTTTTCATATCAGATAGAGGACAACTTTTTCTACAAGTAGGCAGAATATGAACAAGATGACATTTAAGTCATTTTACGCTGGAACCACCTGAAGGTACTGAAGATGCGGTGCGGATTGATAACACAAGCCTGCGATGGTTGTGTTTTTTAGTTTTTTATAATTGATTGATTTTGATAATTGAGATGATGTATTTTTTAGCACTGTATCCGAAAATTATCTTCATTTTCTTCCAGGATTTTTCAGCATTTTTCGCAAATCACAAATTTCAAAATTTGTAAAAAGTGAAAACATTTCGGAAATATGAGACTTCAAATTAAAGTTAAAACTTTTTTCTCTTATAATTTATTCATTTTTTTTGGCTTACTCTATGCAATCTTATCACTAAACGGATGAGGTGTCTGATGAGGAGGGCGGGTGGGTGTGTCATTAACCCCTTAACTTCTAATGGAAAGTGGTATAAATGAGCTTAATTTTCCATTTTATTGTATTTTCCATTATATATTTTATTATTATTTTTTTAAATTTTTAAGAGGTGATTTGGGCCCTTGAAACCCTTCCCCTTTTCCCCTTTTGAATGTCCCTTTGGGAATCTGCAAAATATTTTGGGTCGAAGTGGACGAGACTGCGGGAGAGTTGGCTCTCCATTCCTCAGTGAATGCGTGGAGTCGACAGCTGTCTGAAAGTATGAGTAACATACTTTCAGACAGATTTTGACAAGACCTAACATGATGTGACATGTTTATAGGCAGCTATTCACACCACTCATGCACCGTGCAACTCTCAGTACTGTTTCAACCATCAGCTATATTATGCGGAAATCGAGTTTTTTCCGACCCCCGTGATCAAACGCGTTTTTGTCAGTGGAAAATTTATTTTCAGGCTGTTACGTGCAGGAATAAATTAATATGAATTTCCTGGCTTAGTTTTTCTATTCAAGGAGTATTTGATACAAAAAAATGTTATGATTCATACGAAGTGAATAGTTAAAATGAAAGTCGTCTTCATAATGAAGACCGGCGGCGATCGCTCCCTGCCGTCCCAAACAACGTTCTGATTTGGAGTTCCAATGGTGTGGCGAGAGTCACAAAATCACAGCAATGATTGGTACTTTTGTTTACCTGGTGTTCACAGTTTCAATTTGAAGAATAAAAGGAAAATCGTCAATCATAACATGCCATCCGCTTTACGCCTTGTTCCTCGTGGTCCAGACTGCTGCCAATTCCAACAGAAAATTTACCTGAAATAGACGGTTCCGCAAGTGATTCAAATGAAGATGACGCCGAGGAGTGCAAACCCGGAGATAACTGTGCACCAGAGATTTTTTCTCAGAGTCTGAGATAAACGATTTGATTCGAGGCTTAAAGAGAAAAACCTGCTAGAAGCTGGCACCTAATTTTCCTGGTTCAGGTACAGAGAAAAGGTTTTTTCCATATTTTCCCGAAGAAGGAGAATCAGTCTTATGCACTGATGTACGTAGACTCAATTTAATATTTAAAACTGGTGTCATAAAAACAGATAAATATCAAATGGATGGAGGTAATCACTGCTGGAGTCCTACAAAAAGTTGGAGAGAAAATTTGCTCAATGACAGCATCGAAGAGAATGTTCACCGTTGTATCGGAAAAAAGCGTTTATTTTTATTTTTATCCTCATCCTCGAAAACAGCACGAACGGCCTTGTACATCGGGTGAATTAACATGTAACGATGGACGAATACAAACACTCATGACCTGAGTGGTGAAAAATCAACTCAGGCGGGACTCGAACCCGCGACCCTCTGTTTATCACCGGGGCTTGATAGATCGTATGAAAAACATCGGGTAAAAACATCAATACATCATGTAAACTTAGACGCATTATCATGTTCTAACTATTCGGTAGAAATACATGACATAAATGACTATAGTATTCCCAGAAATAGGTGAAAAGGTTGTATAGATAAAAATTCATGAATTTCACTCCTCCCTTCGCCCATTTCCGAAGTCGACAGTGCCCAGTGCTAAACGCATGGCTTGAATATTCATTTTAGGAAATCACTAACGACATCGATTTTATTTCCATGAACACCTCTTTAAGAGTTAAAATTTTATTTTTGGTGAATCCTGCCCGTTGAACGTCTTCTGAAAGTTTTATTATAGCTCTTGATCCCACCATTTACATCATAGGTTCCCAACCTTTTTTGAGTCAGCGCCCACTTTTCAGTCAATAATTTGATAGCGCCCCCCTTAGGTTAACTACATTGTACATGCTATGTATTGAAAAACAAGAACAAAGTTTGAATTTTCTTTAATCTTAAGATAATGAAATATTGAAGTATTGTTTACAGAACGATTAAAATATGTTATTAATATAATATTATTAATGAGACAGCTGAGCTTGATGCGATGAAACTAATTTATCAATATTTGGTGCCATTTTTGTCATTAATAACCTTAAGTCACCGCGTTCCACTATTGACAACCTGTTTCTTTTCTTAGTTAATAGATTGTTCACCATGCTAAACCCTCTTTCTGCTAAATATGAGGACGGGAAAGCAATGAAAAATTTCTTTACTGCAGCCCATAAGGATGGATATTGGAATTTGACGTTGAAGCCAAAATTCTTGATACCCATTTTTTAATTTAAATTTCAACTCTTCATTTGTTGACAATTCAATAAACTCCTCCTACAGTGATAATTCTTTGATTTCTAAGTTAGAGGATGGTTCTATGACCCAATCTGGAATGACCATATTGAGTAAATCCTCAAATCTAATTGTAAAGTCTTCTTTTAGTGCTTCCAAATGCTGGCAGTAAGCGAGAATGTCGTTATCATTAGTTTCCATTGAAGAAAGATTTGGAAACTGACGAAATTGTGTTCTACCCAAATTTTGTTTGTACAAAGCAAGTTTTGACACAAACGCAGAGATAATTGCCTTGGCTTTGATCAAATTCAAATCATTCCCTTGCAGTTGTAGGTTTGTTTCATTAAATTTGTTGTATAAATCTGTCAAATAAGCAATATCGCTCTTACATTTCAATAAATTCACTCCTAATAAATCATTTTTGCTTTCAAAAAACTTAGTAACTGCTTCAAAGAGTTCAAAAAATAGTTTTAGACAAGTACCTTTTGACAGCCAACGAACTTCTGTGTGCAATAGTAACTGATTAGTCTTCGTCGTTTTCCTCACAAAGCTTTCTAAATAATCTATCATTGAGAGCATGGCTTCTGATCCTGTTAACTGCAGTAATTACGTACTGTAGCGAGCGGTGAAGGCGATCACTAAAGTGTTTTGCTACCAAATGTTGTCGGTGAATTACACAATGCACGGAGACTACATTTGGTACCGCTCTTTTCAAATATGAAATAAAAAACCACGGTGACGTCCAACCATTGCCGGAGCACCATCATCGGTACCAACAGACAAGATATTATTCAGAGGAATTCCTTTTTCTTCAAAATAGTGTTCCAAAACGCCAAAAACAGATTTCCTTTAGTGTCCGTTTCTAACGTTCTTGCGAATAATAATTCTTGACAAATGCTTTCATCTTTTATGAAGCGAACGTACTACACCAGAAGTAAAGACTCGTGTTTTGGCAAAGTAGATTCATCAAGCTGTAATGAAAACTCTGTAGTCTTAAAAAAATCTGCTAGAGAACTCTCCACATCCTCAGACATTTCGTCTATTCGCCTCTGCACTGTATTATTACTCAACGGAATTTTTTTAATTATATCAGACGGTGGCTTATGCAGCACGGTACGCAGAACTTCACTCAAAGCTGGAATTATCAATTCTTCGCTAATTGTGTGTGGTTTTCCCGATTTAGCAATGAGTAAGGAAATATTATATGACGCACGTAATCCATCATTTTCTCCTTTTGATGCGGCCGAAAACATATCACCCAAAGTAGGACGTCTCGAATGTTGATCTCTGAGCATTTGAAAGTAAGATATATTTTTATATTTTTTCTCAGGATGTATTTTGCTCAAGTGCTCTTCTAATCGCGAAGGTTTCATAGCTTCATTGGAAAACACCTTGTGGCAAATTAGGCACATTGGTAATGTCTTGTTTGTGGGTGATTGAATGAAACCATATTTTTTAATATTCGACATTGTATGGTCTACATTTTTTCGTTGGTTCCGACATGGATCTATCTGTAGAAATAACACAATAATATGATTATTACGAGATAGATATGTACGGAAATATTGTAATTATAAGAAAAGATGTTTCGGAGATAAAAATTTCTGTATTTACTTATTTAAAAGTCAAAGCAAGGTGAATAATTAATTTGCCAACAATTTTGAAAAATTAAATGAACCGCGAAATAGCGGAAATTTAACCATAACTGCTTATTTAGAAAGAATACCACAAAAGAAATATCATTCGTCCAGACCGGGACACGAACCCGGACCCCCCGATATCGTGCCAAGTATTTTAATCAGTTAAGCTACCTTGACATCCTTTTTCCTCTGGTTTTCTGGGGCTTAAATTTAACTACATATCATGAAGAACTGCCGTACAGACAATGTGACCAAACAGTCTTATCCATGCGCTTTACGGTACCATCCACGTGGTTAACGCCAACTTTAAACACGGAGGTGTTTACTTACTATAACGAAGGAACCGAGAACTGGCACGAATACGACCGCTTCCTTAGGTCCCAGAAGCTTTTCTATTGACGCGTTTCAGGCAGAGCTAAGGGCTTACGCGCGTGTGAACTGTTCTCATAGGTGCAGTAGAATCAGTAGAATCTATCTACTCGAGGAAAACACCGACTAATAATCTACGCGAGGAAAACACCGACTCGCTACATGGTGTGCAGAAATGAAAACCATGAGACTGGGATGCTGTCATATTCCTGAGCGATTAGGTAGGCGTTCCTAGCTAATGTGAGCTCGTAATGTCTGTCTAATTCCGCATTCTATTTTCTAACCCTATCATTATTGAACTTATCGTATTTTCATTGCTAATAGCTATCTGATTATTTTATATTTTTAATTATAGGCATAAATTAATTCAATTGAAAGTTATGCTTATGTTTTATGGTAATTACATTTTTCAAACTAAAGTTGGATACGACAAGTAGGGACCACAGGACAGGATGATTCACTCCTTTGTAGTACTTTGGGTTTGGTTTCAGTAACTTGTGCATTTATTATTGGACATTTAATAATATCTGCACGAAAGTTCACTAAAGAAATTAGCAATTTCACTATTCAGAGAGGTCTGAAAACACAAACATATCTATCCGTTAAGTTGGAGGAACGGTATTGTAAGATAACGAGAACTTATGCCAGATAATCTGTCAAGCTATAATTTTTCTCACTGATAATGTAAGAAATTTGATATTGCATGCATAGGAGCTGTTTTTAAATGAATACCCCGAGTAACTTCTTGTCAATTATTACGGATTTCACTTTAGTGATGATTGGGCGCGTCGGAGGAGAAATCAAAAAAATTTTTGTTATTATTATTTTCTATTCTCTGCGTCAATCATTGTCAAACTTAATTAACCAAACTACGAGTAAAAGCCGATGATGTTATCACACTGTATCAGTGTTAACTAAGTTCGATATAGTTCACTGATATTTGGAAGACTTTTAAATTAAAACGATGATGAATAAAATTGAGTCCAAGTCCCAGGAAATATTTTTTTCTCACAATCAGTGGTAATATTTCAAAATACTGCTATTTGATTGTGCGACCGATACACTTATAATTTGTAAATTTAGTGACAAAAGATATACTTTTTTCCTTTTATTTCTACTTTAACATGCCTGCTGACAGAGATGTCTATGTCCAAAACATGTCGCTTTTGTTAAAATAAAATTTCATGTATTCTAAAAGCTATGATGTATGCTATTTTAATTGAATTAAAAATGATAATAATAAATACATTCTTACCTATGTGATATCAATTATTGCGCCAATTTTCACTTGCACTGAGGAAATTCCGAAACTATCAGGTATCAGTACTACAAAGACGACGGGCGATGGATGGCTGATGAATTTAATCCTCACACAACTTCTCACATACAAGCTCGTGGCAGATGCGCAGAGGACGATCTGGTGCCTGATATGTCCATTTTCTAAAACCCGGTCACTGCGGTTGGAAACACAATGACTATATGCGCCCCTTCCTGTTTGTCTCGTCGCAGACTTTATTCTAATAGTACAACGCGATTCGACGGTAAGGTGTACATGAGAATTAGGGTACCTGAGGATCTAATGTCGAAACGCGTTGTACTGTTAAAAAGAAGTCAGTGAAAATTTACATAGATTGTGTATATTCATTCTATATGTACGATTTTACTATTTTAATTGAATTAAAAATGATAGTAATAAATACGTGCTTACCTATGTGATAATAATTATTGCGCCAATTTGCACTTGCACTGAGGAAATTCCGAAACTGTTTGGTACCAGTATTACGACGACAACGGGCGATGGATGTCTGATGAATTTAATTCTCACACAAATTCTCGAGTACAAGCTCGTGGCAGATGCGCAGAGGACGATCTGACAGATCTTGATTTCTAAAACTCGGTCTCTGCGGGTGGAAAAATAATGACTGTATGTGCCCCTCCCAGATTGCCTTCGCTGCTAGCTTCAGAATGCTACTATTTCTATCAGTAGCTACTTTGTTTCGCATTGGGTGGAAGATTTCGGGCCTCGGGGTAACTTTTATCCGATAGCCTATTTCTCATGAATTGCTTCTGGCCAGAGAGGATGCATTCTTTGCTTTTATAATTTTACAATGTAATGTTAGCTCGAAGGTTTCCGCGGCGTTGGTTAGATGCTCTCTGCATTTTTCCGGGTGTCCGTCCGCGTAGGTTGGCTTGGTGACAACAGTTTCGCTGACTATCCTGTCAGCGTCTTCAGGTCGAAGGTGTTAAGGGTCGAAGTTAATCCGTCAGTGGCCATTAAATACGCCAACTGCTCAAGGGGGCGGCGGCTGGACCTCAACGCCCCCTCAATATGACTTGGGCACAGAACACCCCCCTCAGACTTCTCAGCGCCCACCGGGGGGCGGTAGCGCCCCCGTTGGGAACCACTGATTTACATCTTTCGCGCTCCCGCAGTTGTCAATGTGTCATGCGAAACAACTGAAATGTGTCATCCGCACGTCAAAATCAAATACGGGTTTGATCACATAGTTTACAACAGCCGACAAAAGGAATATTCTTCCTGAGCAACCATGTTACTAATGTCACTGAAGTTAAAAGCAGCGATTTAAGCATAATTAAAGAAAGGTTCATTCGCCATACCTGGGTAAACCAACCGCCCTATGAAGGTAGTTACGTGAATTAAAGGGAAGAAATAATTCACTCACTATTCACGTGGCGCAAATTGTATCATTAGAAGTGTGCTTAAAACATTGTTTGAAAATTATTCATTGAGCCTGAAGTAACGTATTTTCATTGCTTATTATTCCAAAACCAAACCTTAAATAGGTCTATAAAAAGATAGCATAAATTAGTACCAAAGTAATTGTCTGCGGAATTTGCTACACTTTGCTTATCAGTTTACACAATTCCAATTGGGTAGCAACAGACACATTGATGGAAATTGCAACTGCCCAGCAGGGAAAGGGGAGATGTGCGAAAATATTTCAGCAGCCATTTGATTCATTAATTTTACTAACTGGTTCATATCCATTATGAAACAAGCAAGAGCTGATGGGCTCTGAAACTCCACAACTCTTTTCCCTGGCCAAAGGTTTTACATTCTTACTTACTTTGCACTGAACTCGTAATTTATTAAAGGACTCCATGTCTCAAGGGACATCAAATTTGCCCTCTTAAATATTCCAGCAAATACTGAATGAATGTGTCACTTTTTCGGAAGGAGGTGGCGTTGGAATAGTTCTTGCCTCGCGTATTTCATCTATTTCAAATGAATTTGAAAATTTCCTTCGCCGTTTCCAGTAGAATCTACTATACTTATGATTGAGGTAGATTAGGAGGACGACACCTTGTACTCAATTGGAGATTTTGATAGAATAAAAACTGGATGGTCTTTTACATTACTCTTCATTCCTCCAGTGAAATGAGTACTACATATTTAAGAGTTCCTTACAGGCCCCCACGGTGTTTCATCACAGCTGCGAAATGCAGTAGCTAATTATAGTTGTTTAGTTCGTCTAATCACGCCTCACTGGAAAAAAACACTCACAGTAAAACTAGAACGAAGTTATAAAGCATTTAATCGTAGAAAAGTATTTATCAAGGCGAGGAAAAGGGTGCGGGCCCAGATCCGTGTATCAGCGGTGTCAATCCTTCAACAAAGTTCGAAGATAATAATGCTTATTAATCTATGTACGTCAAGAAAAGCATGGTAAAACCTGCAAATCGTGACAGTTAAAGTATATAGCAATATTATAAAGTAATCAGGGAGAAAATTGCAACACATTCAATGCAAAATGTTTGATTTTTCAAAATTTATAACTGCGCGGATAAGGTGAGAAAATATTATATAGTGTAAACTTCGTCAGATTTGCCTAATAGCATACGTACCAGAGCCTGTTGACTGCTCTAATTCATTTATTATTTATTTATTTCATGTAAAGAAACAAATTTCAATGTTTGCATCCGACTGTCCTGGTGTATGGATGCACCCTGATAGAAAGGCAATTGCGATTATAATTCGGCATCTCCAACAAAGAGAAAATGTTACTGAGATCTACTTGTCAATGACAAACCCACAAAAAAACACCCTCCTTGGAATGAAAAAGTGTCAATAGCGTCCTCAAAATCACCATTTCACAACTCTATCATTAATTTCCCTTACTATCCTCACATTTCTGACAAAGTGGCCACTTGGCAGCGTTGGAAGCAGTCGTGTACGGAACCTATAATCCATGTATTACCGCTTGCAGATTTTTATCCAGTTATAATCAATCAATTGCTTTCGTTGTAGTCCACTAATATTTTACACAGCTATAATAAAACGCAATAAAATATATAATTCACCAATTTTTTATTATTTTCTCTCAATTCACCAACTTTCATCACCTCTTTCCATGATTATAAAAACTGAATTCATGAATTTTCTTTTGTCATAATTGAGTGCCCCAACGTATCTCACAATACGCGATCATCCCCAAGGCTAGTTTTACTCGGTGAGGGTGGATTTCACTTCCTGTCACTGCCAGCTTCGGTTTTCTACGAAGGACCCTGAAAATTTCACGGTGAGAATATTAGGTGAGAGTGTATTCATGTATTTCACATGGATTTTGAACTCTGGTCCCTCCGAACCGTAATCGAACGCTTGGCTGGCTCATTCTCCAATCAGACGTAAGTATCTACCTAATTTAGGCCACGATAATTGTTTGACAGCTGTATTTACATCATTTTTCCTTCGAAGAAGTAAAATTCGCTTGGCCGATTTCGTATCACTCATGGGCTAAATGTGATTAACAACGCGATTGACAGCTAAAAATGTCCGAAATAACCCATTTTTCATCTTTATCGCTCCAACTACTATTGTCAGTTCAACTAACAAGTTGTAAGTTCCGATAAATACTCTCAAGCCGGCTTTTGGCGATTATTTTTCTTGACTTGTGTGTAGGTTAGGGTGGTTCATATCCGCAAAGTGGGTTAAAAAAATGTGAGGGGCGGGCTCGTCAAAAGTTTCGTTTTTACATACAGACCTCAAATCCAAAAGGCGATAGCCCGGAAGTCCGTGCGATAATTTTTATGGGTCGCGCAGGGTGCGGAAAATTTTGAAATACTGAATTTGCCCAAAATGGCACCTTTTCGCACTTCCGAGCTATGTTATTGACCGAACAAAAAAGATTTATTGAACGAAAGTTTGTCACCCGAAACCATTCTGGAACACGCAGTCAAACTTTTAGAACATCCGGTTGCCTACCTTCATAGGCGTAGCCAGCCACCAGCAATAGGTGTGGCACTGAGGCAATAGGTGTGGCCTCATCAGTATGGTAATGGACGCAAACTTTCACGAAATGTTCACAGCGAGGTCAAAATTGAGACTAATTCGATTAAAGACAGGAAGAAAATCTGTTTCCGTATTTTCAGAAAAGAGGTGGAGGCTTTTGTACAATTTTGACCAATCATGATTTGGGTTTAACTTTGAAAAAATGAGAAAGAGGGGTTTTATTTTTGGGGTTAATTGACAAATTTTGTATACTGCAGTTCTATATTTTCAAAACTTCAAAAAAAGTTTACCCGATAATTGTTGTCTAGACAATAGACATGTCATGAAATTCTTGCCTTTGTAAACCTGTCAATCCAAATTATTTAAGGGACTTTTAATGAACAAAGTAAGTTTAAAAAAAAAGGTTCCCCGATAATCTTTGTCTTCACACTAGACACGTCGAGAGACTCACGCCTTCATAAACCTGTCAATTCGGGTTATTTAAAGGGCTATTGGGAAAAACGGAGACATCATTTTATTGCGGGAGGGAAATTTTGAGAAAAAAAAATTTGGGTTTCAGGACAATAGGTGTGGCACGTGCCACAGGTGCCACCCCCTTTGTCTACTCCTATGCCTACCTTCCAGGAGAAAATATGGGCAAAGCCAAAATTCCGCTACCAGTGTGGTGGAGGTTTGTGTTAAATGCCTTCGGCGAGCAATCTAGTAGACCTTCCACGCTTCCACGCTCGCTCGCTGGGGACTGCGAGGCTTGCGCTAGTTTTCTTTTTGCGAGTTACGCGTACTTTTAGTGACTTGTTAGTGTTTCGTATGGTGTGGTGTGGTGTTTCGTCATGGCTGCGTCATCAACACGCACGGAGACGGATATTTGGCTCATCGGCCAGCCATTGCCATCTCTGACATGCAGCAAGTTGCCCACAACTGGGCAGATTTTACGACGGTTTTTTTATCACCATAGTGGACAGAAGACTCTGCGAGACTGTGTGCGTCTGACAATCGAAGAAGAAGCCTTGCCGTTTTGGGAAATATGTGGCGTCCCCTTCCAACAGGTGAAGGATACTCTACTCACTCTTCACACCGAACGGCTGAAACTGAAGATGAGCAAAGGCCAAACAGGAGATTCTTACGAACAGGTGAGGAATCAATACACGGCAAACCTAGAGAATACATATGATCTTGCTCATGTCAATGCAGTCGAAATCCTGATTGATAAAATAAACAGTTTTAGAAATGAGAAAGAGAATGCTGCTATGATGGAAGACTTACAATTTTATAATTTGCAAATGAAGAGTAGAGTAGGGTGTATGTTAGCCAAATACATGAAAGTGGTGAAGAAATGTAAAAAAAACTGCAGACGGTTGAAGAAGGAATAGTACAATAACTAATTAGTAGATACGAAAAGGAACAAGCAAGTACTTCGGTGGCATTTCAAACGGTTGGCTGGAAAAACAGAACATTCGAGTGATGGTGTGGAGGACATGAATAGAGATGAAAAAGAATTCGACCTAGAGAAACATCAGAAGAGAAAGAAGAAAACTGACGTTGTGACGCCTGATCTCTTGCCTTCCATTGACCGAAATTGTCTGACTGATCGGCGTGCCAAATGCAACATCGAGGAAACAGCCAAGGCTTTGGGTCACGATTCAACAAATTTGAATCTCTCCCGGAGCACACTCCATCGGAAGAGGCAGGATCGTTGGATGGAAGTACAGACAAATTTTTGTCTGTACTTCCATCCAACTTCATCCAACATCCAATATGTACATCCAACCAAGTCTTCATGTACTTTTTACAGGAAATTATGTGACAGCCGTAGGTGATGCGATGCAAAAAAGACGCAGATAAAATTATCATGTTCTGTAATGATCAGCTTAAACAGGTAGACTACTGACTTTTCAAAATATCATACAAGACCATCATTAATGAGTTAAGAATTATTTTTCTGTCTTCCCACAGGAAAAGATACCTCGTGATGACTACGAGTACCTCCTGATCTACACATTGACTTTTCTGGGTGGCGTCCCTCACGGCCTTGTGCGGTTTTACGCCCTTACACACTGCAGCAAGACCCGGTTCATGGATTACGGCCTTCACTGCATCCTCATTGCAATGTTCAGCAGACAGTTTGAACTCCCTTCTGATGAAAGAGCAGCAGTCATCGAGGTGTCTCTGATTATTGCAATGGCGTACATCACAACACCATGGATGTTGGCCCATGTAGCTGCGGCAGCCCCTCGTATTGATTTGCATCTATTGAAAACGTTTCAGCATGAGGTCAACCGTCACAAGAAGAATGATGCCAGAGGGAAACTGTGGAAGACTGCGGGCTACAAATCTCTGGGACACCTGTGGTATCTGTCTCCTGAGCTTGTGTGCCTTGCTCTGTTTGATGCCAATGTGACTTTAGAGGAAAATGAAATGCTATAAATAATGCCATCAAATCAAACCCCGTCGATGATACGAGTGTGTACAAAGATCATGTCAACAAATTGGACAGCTCCATTCAGGGATTCCAGCTGTCTGATTTTGCCAATCATGGTTCACTGCGTTTTTTCTCAAAACTCAGGGTGGAGCACCAATTTCTCGAAATAGAACCTAAAGACTGTGAGAGCAACCCTAGTTTTTTGGAACTCAAGCTCTATGTAAATAATATGCCATTGTAAGCGCTTAGCTTAAATAAAAGGATTTGGTCCGGAGAAGACGCGGTAAGGGAACAAGTCGGAAATTCTGCTTTTACCATTTATTCACGCACACACAATACATGTTTATCGGTCACCCGCGCGAGACTGCTCGAGTCTCTCCTGCCACCACGCAGCGCCCAGCACCGCGTCACCGCGTGACCCCCTCGAGGGCTCCCTATTGGCCGGCAATTGCAGTAGCTTTTTACCTTACCCGTGCATCTTCCCACGAAGCAAGATCCCACGGCAAGGCGCCGCCAGGTGTTAGAGGAGCCACACCTAAATGTGATTCCACATCCGGCGGCTACCATTTCAGCTGAGACCAACACCGGGGCGACGCTAGTGCTGACCGCTGAGTTCACGCTTACACCACTTCCCCCCAAAAGTGAATCGTTGAATAATAAAGAATAACATGTTGTATTCAGCGATTCATTCAACAACCAATCAGTCAACCAATGTTCTAAAAATAAAAATCAGATTATACATTAATTATTTAAATGCAACCCAGAAAATAACACTGCCCCTGAAAAATAGTTTTCACCCAACAATATAGACTCATCACAATCGTTTTGCCCATGACCTACATAGGTAAACAAAATAAATGGAATAGGAATGACAAAGGGAAACAAATACATACACATGACTACACACATACAGTCCCAATTCATAGTCTATGCAAACTAACACCCTCTACAATTCACTACTATTCATGCACTGGTTGTTATATCTTGTGAAGTTTGTTCTAGAAATTCTTCTTCTATTGCACATTGACTGTTTATAACACTTTTATCATATAGTCCATTTAAACCTGTTATTTTGACATTTACCAATATTCATTTAATTATAAAATGTTCAAGTTTAAGTGAGATCCCTTATCAACATCACTATCAAAACATATACACCAAACTTATTCATCCCAATAATGTGTTTTTTCTTGAAATTAGCGGAATGATATGTTCCGTTCATGAAAATAAAATAACCCCTGTAAGACATTGAATCTACCCCAACCGAATTCCTAATTATTTCATCGGGCTCTGCTCCTACTTCTTCAGCAGGGGCTTCCAAGCTCGATAGCGTGACGCGCACATTCTTCGCGTCGATTACTCCTTTCCTCCTCTTCCTTTCTACCGCTCTCCCGCCGCAATTACTACTCAGCGCCGACCGCTTCCAGTACAAATATAACATCAGAATTGTTATCCCAATGGCGCTCCCTAACCCCACAATGATTTCCCAATTTCCATTACGAGTAGAGGTGCTAGCTGCTCGCAGTCTTTCAAATAATATACCACTTTTTAATGGTGTCACTTCTTGACCCCTAGTAGGGTCCAAACCACACCCCACCACCCACAACAACCAACCCAACACTTTAAAGGTCCTCCAGATCCTCTTCTTCCTCCTCCCATCGTGTCAGCGCCTCCCGCGGGCGTAGATAATAGCGATGAGAGGATGCAGGCGGGGGAATCACGTAAGGTGGGGATGACTCACCACGTCCACTTCTCGGCCGCAACCGATATGGACAACGTCGGGGGAGGGGAGGGGGATAAGGGGCGGCGACTCCTTCTACCTCGAGCGGAGGGGCGGGAGGGGGATGAGGGGTGACGACTCCTTCCACCTCGAGCGGAGAGGCAGTGTCTTCTTGATGAGGGACAGGGGGTGGAGGGGAATGGCCAACACAGGGGGAAGCGGGGAGGGACTTCTCCTCCTCTACGGCAACGGTGTTCTCCCTTTCCGTGCTGACGTCTCCTCCTCCTGTGCTTCGAGTCACCAAGGATTCCCCTCGACCTTCCACCCACTCGTCCTCCCACTCAGGGGGGGTCGGATCAGCTGGCTCCGGAACTCGCGCGGTGATTCGGTTTCTTTTTGGCCGTCCACGGGGGCGATCACCAATATTCACTGCATCAGGGGGGGGAACAGGACCGTGATAAGGCTTAACACGACTTATGTGCACAATAAGGGTTCGAAATGGAAGCTCTAACATTAGATTGCACTTTGAAGTTACCTTCAACACGCGATACGGGCCCTTCCACGGTCTATGAAACTTTTTCACTTGCCCTATTTTTAAACAAGGGTCACCTAAAAATACGTAGTCGCCTTCTCTATATTCCCTCACCTTACCCTTTCCTCTCACCGTTTCCCTCCTTTTCCTCACTGCTAAACGATCATTACGGGCGCATTGTTTCCACATTCCCTTCAACCTCTCTCGTAGTCCTGTCACACCAGGGTGTTCCTTTCCTGAGCTACTCATTCCGAGACAATTGAAAGGTGATGCCATCTGTCGTCCAAAAACCAACTCGTGCGGGGTGAACCCAGTGCTCCTGTGTTTACTCGTGTTATACGCAGTCACGGCAAATGCGAGGTGCTTTTCCCAGTCGTCGTTTCGTACGTTCACGTAATGGCTAAGAATATTTGCGATTGTCCGATGAACTCTCTCAACTCGGCCATTGCATTGTGGGTGGAACGGGGAGGTCCTTAGCTGTTTTACCTTCAATAGTCCACAAATCTGTCGGAAAAGATCGGACATAAAGTTAGTCCCCTGATCCGTAAGCAATAACTCCGGCACCCCGAATTTCAATATCCATTGTTTTACTAGTGCGACGGATATGGTTTCGGCCGTTTGGTCGGGCAAAGGCACCATTACCAAGTATCTTGTAAAATGGTCTAGGATAGACAAAATATATCGATTCCCACCATCGGTCTTTGGAAGAGGGCCCACTACGTCAATAGCAATGAACTCGAAGGGTCTTTCCGCCGCTGGTAGTGTCTGTAGAGGGGCCCTGCACTTACCGTAAGGGCTTCGCTGGCTACAGGCTATACAACGCTTCACATACTCCTTGACATCTCCCAAAATCGTTGGCCACCAGTAGTCCCTCCTGACCCTACTCGCGGTGGTGTGTACTCCTAGATGTCCCGAAAGTATATGATCATGGCACTGGCGCAAGACTCTCTCTCTGCAATTTCGTGGTACCACTATTTTATCTCCTCCCTTGTGTCTTTTACAAATAACGTCCCCAACGACAACGAAATTATTTTCCCTTCCCCACTTTACACACTCAGGGTCTCGTTTCTGCTCATCTCCAAAATTAATTAATTCTTCGGCAGATACATGGCAAACCTTCCTGCTCAAGGCGTCAGCATTTGCATGGATTTTTCCTGGCCTGTGGACCACCCGGTAATCGTATTCACCCAGTTTTAATGTCCACCTCATTAATCGGCCGTTGGGGTCCTTTAAATTAAATAGCCACGTGAGGGCTGCGTGGTCCGTCACAATGGTAAATTTTCGTCCGAGAACATAATTTCTAAACTGATTGACGGCCCAAGTTACTCCAACCAATTCCTTCTCTGTTGTGGTATAATTCAGCTCAGATTTCTTCAGTTGCCGTGAGGCAAATGCTACCGGATGTTCCTCACCGTTGATCACTTGAGACAGAACGGCACCTATTGCGAAATTACTCGCATCTGTCGAGATGGTAAAAGGCAAAGAGAAATCTGGGTACACCAATACGGGACTGCTCGTAAGCGCTGTTTTTAAATTTTCCACTGCTTCGTCGCACTCGGGTGTCCAAACAAATGCGGTACCCTTTCTTAAGAGCGATGTAAGCGGCCGGGCGATAACCGCATAGTTTTCGATGAACCGACGGTAATAATTCGTTAGGCCCAAAAAGGATTGTGTTTCCTTCACTGTTTTCGGAGTAGGGAATTCCTTTACCGCTGAAATCTTACTAGGGTCCGGAAAAATACCTTTTGCACTAATAATGTGTCCCAAATAGTTCACTTGCGGAAAGGCAAAGTGGCATTTAGACAATTTCAATGACAATCCTGCCGTTTCTAGTCTTTCGAAAACTCTGCCCAAACGCAAAGCGTGTTCCTTTATTGAGCCGCTAAAGACGATGACATCATCGAGATACACTAGGCATTCCGTGGGAGACATTTCTCTAAAAATACCATCCATGAAGCGTTGGAAGACACTTGGGGCGTTTCTAAGACCGAAGGGCATTCGGAGGTATTCATACAATCCATTATGCACAATAAAGGCGGTTTTCTCACGCGAATCTGGAGCCATCGGAATTTGGTGGTAACCCGCAGTTAAATCAAGTGTGGTGAAATACCTACATCCCCCCAAATAGTCAAGTGTTTCGGTAATGTTAGGCAAAGGATAAACATCAGGCTTAGTTATTGAATTCAAAGCGCGAAAATCGATGCAAAACCGATACTTCGGCCTTCCGTCCTCAGACTTTTTCGGTACAATTACGATGGGCGAAGCCCAGGGGCTGTGACTTGGCACAATTATACCCCCCTCTAATTGTTCCTTCACAAAATCGTCTATCAATGGCTTCAAGTGATGTGGGGTCCGATAGGGTCTTCTGTAAATTGGCCGGGCATCACCAGTAGGAATGTGGTGTTCTACCAAGTGCGTGGCCGGGGGTGTTCCCGATGGCGAGAACAAATGACTATACCTTCCGATTAAAGGCTGCAGTACCGATTGTTCCTCAATATCCAGATGGGACAGCTTCCTTGCAATCTCGTCCTTAAAATCATCGTCACCAGCCTTACACACGGAAATGCATACGTCCCTGTCACTCCCGTTCCCTTGCACTGCACCTTCGTCCCACCCATTATTCACTGTCTCCACCACATCGCTCACTATCGCGATCACTGTACCCTTACTCAGAGTTACATCTATCATTCCAAAGTTACTTACTTGGATCTTAGCACCTCCTTCCCCATTCACCTTGCAAACACATCGGGCCACCCAGCAGTCGTCCACTTCCAGCGCCGACTCAACCATGCACTCATGGCCCTCTCTCCAGCCGCCACCAAGGGGGAGGGTCATGAGACGAACGCTCCGTGCTGGGATGACCTCCGCTGAAACAAGCCGCACCGGCATATTCACCCGGGGGCGGCGCCATTCCTTCCCCGCGTCTCCCGTCTCCTTCGCCGGGTCCTTCGTCGTTGCGTCTCTCGGTCTCTCCTCCGCGACGTTCGCTGCTCCGCCTCCCCACGCCGCTGCAGCCACGCCTTCCGTCCTTATCTCCATCGTTGGCAATCCCGCCTTCCGCGGCCCGCCTTCCGCCTTATCGTGGATGGTTGGCCCGCCAATCTCCGTTGGCCGCGACGGAATCTCCACAGGCTCCGTCCTTCTACTCTCAGTCAGGCAAATTATGCGCCCGCCAATTGTGAGTTCGCCCTTGCTCACGTCAATTATTGCCCCATTTTCGCGGAGGAAGTCGATTCCTAAAATTCCCTCGTGACCCCCCAAACTGTCTACAACCTGAGCCTTTAGGTTATACACACTATCGCCGAAACCTAACGGAACCACCACCTCTCCGAAGTTCCAAATATACCCTCCATTTAATCCCTTTATCCGGAACGTAGACCTCTTCGGTACTCGGCCCCCACAGCACTTCTTAGTTAAAAGGCTCACCTGCGCTCCTGTATCCACTAACATGCGCCGCCGCATGCCTCCACACGTCACAGTCACCGCCAAGTCTTTCACTCCCCCCTCGCGGTGTACACACGGGAGGACAATCCTTAATTGGGGCCGTTGCGGGCGACTTGCTCGGCCCCGGAACCGTTTAACGGCATCTCAGCCCGCTGGCTAAAACTACCCTGTTCTCGCGCCCGGCAGTTTCGGGCCCAGTGTCCTACCTTCCCGCAATTAAAACACTGCATTCTGCCCTTCTGTTTGCAGTCCCTTGCGAGATGCCCAAAATGGCCACAGGCGTGACAGGCTCCATCACGAACCGCGAAAATTTTTCTTTCCTCACGCCCCTCTCTCTCTGGTCGAATCCTTCGCTCGGCCTCCCGCACGCGCACGGCTGCGGTGACAGCGGCGTCAAACGTATCCGGCATTGCGAGGCGCGTGTGCTCACCCACCCTGCCGGGAAGGCCATTAAGGAAGGCGTCCAAAGCCCTCTCGTCCGCCTCCGACCGGCGAGCGGCAGCCACGGCAGCATCACCCTCCTCCTTCCATGTATGGCTATTTATATCGCGGATGCGATCTGCAAACTCCTCTATTAGCTCCCCTGGGCCCATTTGCACGTTTGCCAGCATCTCCCTGTAAAATCTCCTATTCTTCACCCCCTGATATCTCTCCAACAGCACCTTCTTTGCTTCGGGGTAGTTCAAGGCCCCCCCCGCCCTCGTCTTCGCCCTCAGGAGATCCGCGGCTCCTCCGCGTGTGCGAAGTGTGACCGCGCTTAGCCTGTCCTCATCATCCCAGCCACCCAACCTTCCCACTTGTTCTAATTGCGAAAAGAATGCTTCAACGTTTTCCCCTGTGGATCCCGAAAAGCTTTCAATCGCCGATATCATTGAATATGACTTCCTCGAGTTCTCCCCTGCTCCGGCCACGTCTACTGTACGGGCCCTAAAAATCGCGTTTTCTTCTTTAAGGGCCCGTAGCTGCGTGCAAAGTTCATCCACCGCCTGTTGGAGCTCCATTTCACGACCCGATAAACTAACGCGACTCGCCATTGTCACTGACCTTTTCACGACTTGGTATTACCGCACTTCCCAACGCCTTGAGGCAATCCCACTTCTGACACCAATTGTAAGCGCTTAGCTTAAATAAAAGGATTTGGTCCGGAGAAGACGCGGTAAGGGAACAAGTCGGAAATTCTGCTTTTACCATTTATTCACGCACACACAATACATGTTTATCGGTCACCCGCGCGAGACTGCTCGAGTCTCTCCTGCCACCACGCAGCGCCCAGCACCGCGTCACCGCGTGACCCCCTCGAGGGCTCCCTATTGGCCGGCAATTGCAGTAGCTTTTTACCTTACCCGTGCATCTTCCCACGAAGCAAGATCCCACGGCAAGGCGCCGCCAGGTGTTAGAGGAGCCACACCTAAATGTGATTCCACATCCGGCGGCTACCATTTCAGCTGAGACCAACACCGGGGCGACGCTAGTGCTGACCGCTGAGTTCACGCTTACACCATCCACAAATGATGCTGCCGAAAGAGGCGTCGCTTTAGCCAAATATTTTAATGATGTACTAACAAAGGATGAAGAGAAAAAACAGGGTTTGCATGTAGTAGCTGCTAATGATGGGAAAGCAGTGAAACAAGAATAAGGAAACCTATACGTTTTTCATAAATTTGTGCCTTTCATTCCTAAACACCCAGTTCACATGCGATTAACCCTTACAAATTCGAAAGAAATCTACCGGGTGACAACTGACATCAAACGATGTCACTTTCGTTCAATAAATATTTTGTACGGTCAATAACATAGCTCGGAAGTGCAAAAAAATGCCACTTTGGGCAAATTCAGTATTTCAAACTCCCCGCGCTCTGCGCGACTCATAAAAATTATCGCACGAGTCCGCCCCTCACATTTATACCCACTTTGCGGATATGGACTGGATGGTGGTGTTGCGATTGGACGAGGGTATATCTGAAGCAATAAATATTTTTCCAAAAACAAGACACAAATCTTTTGCGATATTCTTGGCAAAATATATAACTTTCGGAAAGAACGTCGGTTTAGGGAAAACCTACTTTTTCGGGTGATAAAGAAAGCGGGTCTTAATCGCCCTGTTTACGGCCTACACTCGTATATGTATTCACGGCTTATATTCAGCCTTCTTCTATCTTGTATGATACTCGCAGGAAACAAATTACTTCAAACTTAAGATAACTTTGACTGGTGAGAGTGGTCCCTCCTTGGGTTTAATCTTACGGCGAGTTGAATACCTACTTACATATTTAGTTCAGGTGGAGTTCCTTTTCCGGCGCCATCTTTGGCATAGACCTTGCAGATCTGGTTCCCAAGAAATTACTCAGATCTGGGGGGTTATTTTGTAATTCCTCTTCCGAAATATCTCTCTCGGAAGAGCACCAACTCAAATGAACGACCCATTTGAGCTATTTCGCTCTCGAAGTACTCATTTGGAAGCCCAATTCGACGGCCGAAAGAACTGGAAATTAACCATTCTCGACAGAAATGAACGAGTCGATGGTCTCGCCATCTGGCGGGCACGGTTTACAACTCTACTTTCGGTAATATTCTCCCTGTAATGAACGATCCGTGACGTCATGTTTCGTGAGGTGAAATTACAAAATAACCTCCCTGCTCTCGATTCTGAACTTGAATTCGAGCTCGCTACCCCCGGTTTAACCGCCGATACCCACAAAGATAACGACGCCGTCGATAGCTTGATCTGTGGCATAGAAATAGAGAAATGGGAAATAGAACTAGAGGCATGGGCGCTCATACACGGGGGCAAGTAATGAAAAAGGGAAGGGAAAATTGAATTTATTTATTGTTTTTTCAGGAGTAAATTAATATTTTATTAGCAAATTTAGGAAATTGCCATTCATCTAAGATGTTCCAAAAATGTACTCCTGAGACCTCAAATTTACTAAACTTTTCGGGACCCGGGAGGGCTCCCTCCTACCCTCCCTCTTAAACCTATATCTTGCCCCCCCTGGAAAATATTGTATGGGCGCCCATGACTAGAGGTGTTGCTAGTGGACTCCCTTGCCCACTAGCGAGTACCCTATACCGCTCTAAGTTTATTTGACATTTGTATTTATCATGAATATTCACGAAATTAGCTTTTTCTGGAAATTTACACACTCACGCTCGTTGCACTGCCAATTCGTGTCAACCTTTTTTTCCCTGAATCTCAAAGAAGGCAGCAACCAATACCTCTGATTTGTCATTTTTGCTCGATATATTAAATAATGAATTGTTGACTTGAATGATAGGAAGAGTCATTTTCCTTTGCTGAAGGAATTGATGCCTTGGTTTGTATCGCAGCGATCATCCTGATTTCCAAATAACCACTGCCATCCACTTCGAAGACGTCAGGAAAGTGGCCCACTCACGTGGCTCTTGGGATTTCCTGGTAAAAGAAGCGATTGAAATCCGACTGGAAGACGGAAACTTTAACAGAGACTCAGGTTTCCAACTCAGTAACGCCTGGAAACCGGTATTTAGGAACATCAAGGAAAAAAGGAGGGAAAGGGATAGTCAGATTCCCGCCTTCAGAGGAACTTGATCCCGGCGAGAGTAGTATATAAGGATGATGAGAACGACAATCTACAGACCTGATGACTATACACGAGTCTAGCATCGAAACATCGGCCATAATGGAGATTCTAACTCGGTTGGAAACCCGAGAAGAATTCATTCATGATAAACTTCTGTTTTCAAATCCCCTCTTAATCTCGGCCTTTGCAGGGGAGGGGCGAGATAAGAGGGGGGGGGGGAGCATGCCGTGGACCCAGGGGAGGATGTGAGCGAGAAAAGGTCATTTTACTTATATTGATCAAATATTATACAGCGGTGACATGTGAGCTCATTCGTTCCGGAGACAGAGCGGTTACCTTGGTTAATTTTTTTATGACTGACTTCAGACGTCGCGAGAAAAGGGAGTTAAGTTAGCACAAGATGGAGGCATCGGACGCTGTTCAATTGCTGTGGGTCTCTAATTCAAATGTTCGTTTTGTTTATATTAAGGTGATTTGAGCGAGATAGTTCCCTAGTCATAATGGAGACCATATTCAAATTTTTATTTATGATTTCAGCGTCTGTAAGGAGCATGAAATAAATATTTTAGTATTAATGGCGCAAATATATAGTTATATATGACCAAAATACTCAGTAATTAAATAAATAAAGCTACGTTAGTCTCTAACTTCACTCATTTTTTCTCGCCGTACGGCTGAAAACCCTTCAAAACAGCAGGTTGTTTTTGCGATTCTGTAAAAATTATTGTGGTGTGTATTAATTTTTTTATAAATATTTGCGAAAACATACAATCTACACACCGTTAGTTTTTCGACGAGGTTTAGGTGCGAGAATTTTTTAATTATTCTCCCTCTGGAGCGCACAGCCGTAATTAAACCCATGTGAAACAGCTTATATTTTCAGGCAAATTGCTCTAAAAGTAGTTCGGCAAGGGGTTGATATATTGATATCATTGGAAAGATGTGAGTTGTTTCTTTAAAATGAGGCCAAATTCATCAAATTCTAGGTGAAGGGATTTTTTGCACAAAAAACCTTTAAAACCAACTGCCGCTAAAAAAATAGTTCTTCCTCAAACAAAAGAGTGCCAGCCTATACAAAAAGGTCACGAAAACTTTAGTTTTTTTTGGCATTTCTCATCGGTATTGGAACTCACAACAAATCTAATCCAGCTTCAAAGGTCGCTTTCTCTACGAGTGACCGTGCACGGCCTGATTTAAAATTTTTCTTCAAAAATTTTGGCACCGGTCGTCGGGGGAGGAGATTCCGCCTCTCCTAGATGCCGACGCGCCTCATTTCGACGACGAAGAGGCGGGCAGGGCAAGGGAAGGGGGGGCACGACCCCTCCGCTCTCATCCCCTTCGCGGCCCCGTCCCACAAGACACGCGGTAGGCACGCACCGCTGCCGTCGGTAGACGTGGCGACCCCGAAACACAGAATACATATTATAGGGCGGAGGAATGGGGTCCATTGAAGGCGTTCGCGTACGCGTCTTGGACAACACGCACCTTCCGCCATCCACATACGCACGCACGCACTGCCCCCTTATACCTACTATCCCTTCGAAATGCTTAGCCCTTTCTCTCGCCCACCCGATCCTGAGATGAGGGGCGGTCGGTAAACAACCTCACTCACCGTAGATATATACCCTGGTGGAAGAGGAGTTGATGAGCACCTACTTGACATACACGAAGCACTTTCATTCCTCTTTTTCCTCTTCAGTTGTTTTTTGCATGACAGCGTATTTTTTTCTTTCCCCTCCCCCCCCCCCAACTGTGTTCATCGTTCTCGTTGGCGTCCATTCGTGGAACGTCTACTTCGGAACGTCGAGCGAAATATTTCTCTAGTCATAAAGGAGACCATATTTGAATTTTATATTTTAATCTCTGTGTCTCTAAGAAGAATGAATTGTTTTTTGAAATTATACTAGTGAAAAAATATAGGTACACATGACCTAAATTCTCAGTGATTAAATAAATATATCTACATAAGTCTCTAACTTGACTCAGTTTTCACGTCGTGCGGCTAAAAAGCCTTCAAAACGGCAGGATTTTTTTGGCGATTCTGTAAAAATTACTGAGGCGAGTAATAGATTGATTTTTATTAACAGTTGAGAAAACACGATATACACACCGTTAGTTTTTTAACAAAATCTAGATGTTATATATTCTTCATTTTTTCAATATTCTCCCTCTGGAGCGCACAGCCGTAGGTAATTAATCCCATGTGAAACAGCTTATATTTACAAACAAATTGCTCGAAAAGTAGTTCGGCAAGGGGTTAATATTTCGATATCATTGGAAATATGAGTTTTTTTCTTTGAAATGAGGGACAGTTCATCCAATTGTATGTGAAATGATATTTCGGTTCCTCGTCAGTTCCTTTGCGCTACGCCAGACAATGTCTTCTGAATACACACTCTCCCAGAACGTGTTCTCGGGGTGTGAGGACACTGAATACTCTAATACTATCCTTACTGAATAATATACTAGTACTTTTCCACAGAATTTATTAAGTATAAGTACAACTATATTTTTTAGTATGGATATTAAATACTTCCACAAAGTAAAGCCTGAAACCATAGAGTGTACTCGATTACTGTTTTACACGCGGTTCTCCTTCGGTGCCAAATGTCTTGCTCAAGATTTTTTTTTCTGATCCGTCATTAGAAATGGTAAAGAGTAAAATGCACATTTTGAACATCCAAATAAAAGTGAAACTTATCCTTTTTAATGTTCTGGATACATACAGTTCCATTTCAGATAATATATTTTTCAAAATTCTAATTGAAAGGAAACCAAGAGCATAACGTCCTTAACACGAATGAACTGAAAAATAACTGAGCAAACCGATGAAAAAATGCATGTGGAATGACACCGAAACAGGTGGGCAGTAAGGGTACTTCGTATTTCTCAAGAGGTCGGCGTGCTTGGAGTCGGCGTTACTCAAAGCATGATTATTGCATGCATTCAGAAAATCACATTTGCGAAGAGCTTGTCTTGTTTTCCCATTAGTTTACTTTTTTCTCCAATGGACTGTATTTCATAATTAATCGTCTCTCGATTTATGATCCAAAATTAGTAGGAAGTTGATGTCAATTTTATAACCTAGTCCCCTTGTATCTTTTGAAATCGTCTTATTGTGGGAGAGAAGTGTGTTCCAAATCGCAATTATCTCTCGGGACAACGGAAGATGGTCCATGGGTTACCTCCGTCCCATTTTTGACCTGAAATTTCCGACGGGCCAGAGTGCCACTGACCTTGTTTCTCACGCGCACCACTGCCGACTTCCGCTGTTCATATGCTCCCGAGAACCTCTTCCAGTCTCCCCCCAAAGAGAGTAATCGCCGCAGCATCCGGCATCGGGACCACTTACTCCCTCCCGAATCGACCAACGTGGTATCCATCGCGACTACCGAGGAGGAGGAGGTCTCTCGCCTTTTAACGTTGTTGGAGCGAGATAGTTCCCTAGTCATAATGGAGACCATATTTGAATTGTTTTATTAAGCGTATGAAAGAAGTGTGAAGTAAATATTGTAATATTAATCGTGCAAAAAAAATATATATACTCATATATAACAAAAATTCTCTGTAATTAAATAAATATATCCACATAAGTCTCTAACTTGACTCATTTTTTCACGCCGTATTTTGAAAACTCCTCCACAACAGACGGTTATTTGTGATTCTGTAAATATGACTGCAATGAGTAATACGTAGATTAATTTTTATAAATAGTTGAGAAAACATATAAACTACACAGCCTTAGTATTTTGAAAAAAACTAGGTGTCAGAATTTCCTAATTTTTTTCGATTTTCTCCCTGTGGAGCGAACAGCCGCAATCTATCCCATGTAAGAACAGCTTTTATTTTTAGGCAAATTGTTCGATAAGTAGTTTGACAAGGGGTTAATATTTTCATATCATTTCAAAAAGATGAGTTATTTTCTTTAAAATGCTGTCAAATTCATCAAATTCTAAGTGAAGTGATATACCGCTCGAACTACCTTAATTTCTCGACCTGGGCGTCTTTGTCGGGGGGTTGAAGGATGGGATTACTACACGTATATGGGTTGAGACACTCAACACCTTTTTCTCTCCGCTTTCGCTCGTATTCATTCTGGGCCTCTTCCTCTCCTCTTCTTCCCTCTCTCGTCCTTTGGGAAAAGGGGCGGTTGTTGGTGCTCCGGCTCATCCCGTTATGCAAAGTGGTTCGCATTGCGCGACGCCGCCGGTTGACGTCTCGCGAGACTCGCTGCTCGTAGTCTTAGGCGTTGTGATTGAGCGTGCCCGGTTAAAACGATTGCCGTTTCGCAGGAGGGCGTGTCGACCATTGCCAAGCGAAACATTACGAGCTTCCGAGCTTGTCTTTCAGTGTTTGCAGCTATTGGTTTTAGCAAGCTCATTCATTCATTACAGTAATCTACCGCTTAGAGGTAGGTTGTGATGAAAGTCAGAGAATATCCAAAGAACTCTTACACGTGCCGTGCCCTTTCTACCTCTTATATTTCTTTCTTCATCTCAGCATAAGTCCTACCTTTCTTCATCCCGTCCATAAAACCGATTCTCTTCCTTCCCCTTCCCCGCTTACCCAACATCCTACTCTCTATCACGGCCTTCAGAAAACCATCGTCCCTCCAGCCAGCCATCTACCTGTCTTCCCCTTATCTCATCCATAAGTTTCCTCTCCTCGTCCACCATGTCAAGCACTTCATCATTTGTCTTCCTTTCCGTCCAATGTACCTCCTCCATCCTCCTCCACACCCACATCTCGAAAGCCTTCAGCCTATTTTCGTCTCCCTTTCTCAAGGTCCACGTTTCTGCCCCATACAACGCCACACTCCATATCAAGCTCTTCACCAGCCTCTTTTTTACATCCTTACTTAAGGTTTCCGTCATCAGCTCCCTTCTATTATTGAACGCTTCCTTCGCTTGCGCTATTCTCCTCCTAATGTCTTTTCTACTATGTCCTCTTTCTTCTAGCGTACTACCCAAGTAATAAAATTGTTCTACTTGCTCCAGTTTGTGACTTCCTACTCTTATCACCAGCTTCGCTTTCTTTGTCCTAGAGCAAGCTCATCCCCCAATATATTAATCGAGAATCAATGATTTAATAAGTACGCATTGCATGTTTCTCGGGTTCAAAACGTGAAAGGTTTTGTCCTCTTTTTTATAAATAGGACCGAGAAAAGGATCGCAGATTTTTCCTCGCGCCATCACTCTCCTTTTCCACGAAGCCAACTTTGAAATGAAAACACTAGATTTTTTTATGAATTCGGACCGAGTGGAGAAACAAATCAGAATGCACGTCATCCCAAGCAGATTTTTTTCACGTTGTCATATTTGGCCTCATCGGCTTGGTGAAAATTGCTTTGATACTTAAGAGGCTGCACGTCTTCCAATTATCGTATTTTAAAAGCATTTCACCTCAAATAGTCAATTTTATATATCAGCCATTCAGGATAATGTCCGTTCTTGTGAACAATCTTTCTTATTAATGAGATGAAATAAGTATTATGAAAATTGAGAGTCAAGACTGTTCTAAAGAAAGAAGCGAGACCCATGCCGCGATCGTTTATGTGGATGGTATAATTCAGTGTTCACCAAAATCAGTCACAAGCCGCACCTAAGACTGTGCATACTTGACCTGTGCACTGTGATTGTGCACCTAAGACTATATACCTACCCCACAACAGGTACACCTTAAGGGCTACCTAAATGCTTCATTTATAACCATTCATGTTCCTTTTTGTAATTATTTTGTGAAGCAATTAAATTTATTTATTTATGTATAAAAGTAATTTATTTATTATTCGCACATTGGACGTGTTTATTTCAGATATTTTTCTTGCTGCCAAAAGAAGACTGTTCTAATCCTATCATATCAATAACTCATATGTTCTCTTCAGCTGGAATTTCAATTGTAGTGAACTCCTGTTAACCAATAAATCAATCCAGTGAAAATTGGTCTTTTGTGTAATATAATATGAGAACCCCGTCCTAAAGATGGCTATAGAAGAAAATGTGTGGGGACATTCGCATTTAGAGTGGTACTATTAGTTCTTCAGTTTGACGTGCTTCGACGGATGCGGTCATTTCGCACACTGTCACTTGAGGCTGGAGGGACAGCACTTTGACCGAGTACCAGGTTAGGCCCAGCCAAATTCGAGCTCATCCGAAGCAAATGCTTAGTCTCCGTGAATGCGAGCGAGAACCGGCTTTTTCTTCGTGAAGACATGCATCGTGGTGATTCAACTGCATCTTGAATAGCATTGCCGATCATCAGCATAATCCATTACAAATCCAATTGAAGTTTATATTATCGCAGTTATTGAAATGCCTTCCATTAATTGAGCACAAATTCATGTCACCGAGCAACTCCTCTTTTAACCAGATTAGTACGCAAATGCTTTCAGACTTACCATTTGTGAAGAAGAATCATTTTATTGGATTACAATGAAGTTATGTGCGATGTATTTACGCACGACAGGATTAATGTTTAGGAAATTAATGAAAGCTGAAGGAATTATCATTTTCAGTTTATTTGAAACTATGCAATTATTCATTTTATTTCAAACTATGATACAGTTATTCTTAAAAAAAAATGTTAGTGATCATTTAAGACCTACCTATTGCGGAGCTGTGCCGCAAATGTTATTGCAATAGATACAGCGGTTATTGAATTTGCTCGATCAATGATTGAGTCAGTAGCATTTGGCTTTTATCGATTTTTATTAATAAGCCACTTGGAACATTTTAAGTCTAGTTCGGAGATTTGTGGCAAATGTCGCTGCAGTTCAGTGGTTTCAGAAATATCTTAATCAGTCAGAGAGTCAGTGACATAAGGGTAATATATTCGATTAACAGACCAGTTAAAGCCATGCATCATTTTTCAAAAAACTAAGTTAACACCTAAGTCCTTATACGGAAATTTGTGGCAAATTTTACTGCATTGCGTTTAATGTTTATAGAGATAATTTGATCAATAACTGAGTCAGCGGTGCTTGGATTTGATCGATTCTTATTTTAAAAAATACAGGGTTATTATTTTTAAAAAACATTTCTTATTAAACATCTGGGGCTTAATACGCTCCAATATTTGTTTTGAATTCCATTGCGATACTAACAGTGGTTTCAGAGATATCGTGATCAGCCAGTGATAGAGTGGCATTGAAATTTATATATTTTCGATTTTTAAAAGTCCAATTGGAGTCATCATTTTTCAAAACGATGACTATCCCAAGATATTGTGCACAGCCTTGAGTGAAAATAAAATTACTTTAGAACAGCAATTTACCGCTTATAATTGCATTCTTCGGCTGTATTTCGAGCTGAAGTATGTAGTACATGCCGCATGCATTTGGCATGTACACCAGCAGCAATTTCAGTTTGCATCAATAGATATCCTTGCAATTTTGTTCAACAAGTTGTTATTTCTTGCAATAGTGATGAAGTTTAGAAGTGGGAATCATGGCAGTCAGTGTCCTAAAAATATGATTTCCCCGCACCCGGACATGAGATTTCAATCTAGGTCTTGCCCGAAATTTTCTAGGTAGCCCACTCTAACTCAGTGTTCTGCCCTTTGGGTGATGGTCAACCCATTGGCAATGGTCCATCCCTTTTGTCTCGAGGATCGATTAATTCAAGCGTCGTACGACCAAAACTGATAGAGAAGAATCGATAGGAATTCTACTTTCTCGACAAAATTGAAATCGACCTTTTTTACAGTGGGCAACGGCCTGCCATGATGGAAACACCGGTTCCCGATCAGACACCGAAGTTAAGCATCGTTGGGCTCGGCTCGAGTTTGGAGGGGTGAACCTCCGTTTCGTCCGAGTGCTTTGCCCCTGTTTGCACGTGGCAGACAGTAAGTGCGAAGTGACCTTAGCCGTCGAAGCACTTGTAACAAGAATATTAGTACTAGCCTTTTTTTAAATACAAATATCAGCGGGAATTTCAACATAAACTCGACGGGATGATTTCAATGTGACACAGATCAATATTTAGTAAAAACATTCTTATTCCACGACGAAGTTTTTGGAATTGATTTTATATTTTTGATAGAAATCAGAACCCGGATCAAAAGTGACCAAATATCCACAGAAAACTTTGTATCGTGGAGCCAAAGACTATATCAATTTCAGATGTAATTAATGTGGTAATTTGTTCATGGCAGGATTAATGCAAATAAATTAAGTTTGTTTAGTTGGTTATTGACCACTTTAATTAATGTCTTCGTTTATATTAATGAGAGTTGGTTTAGTGTTGAGTTTTTTCTTCTATTTGTTATAATATACTGTTCTTTAAAATTTCAGTACGAATACGAATATGTTTTGTATATTCGTAAAATATGTAATATATATTCAAAATTTGAGGTTACGATATCCAGAATTGTTATTTTCATTATGTATACTATTCATTTTTAATTTTTATTATTTTTACTTATTAGATTTTTAAATCAAAATACTAGCATGGGTTTCCATTTTGGCTTTCTTTTTTTATTGGTGTTGATTTGGTTACCAAGGAGAAATCTTTGTTACCATTGTCATAGCAGGAAAGTTGTTCTCACCTTAAGGTACTAAATTTGTGAGTGTAAACTCTTTTATCTTTGCATAATTATAACTGGTAATAACTGTTTTCCTTGCATTGTGATGTTGCCCTGATGGTGCTTCAATTAAATAGCGAAACGTTGGCAAATGGAAGTTGAGATTTTCTAAAAACACATGACCAACTCTCAATAATATAAACGCATACAATAAATTAAATGAATCACACGTACACAATACTTCTACAAAATCTACATCTACAAAATACTCTGCGAGGGTATGTGGCAGAGAGTGGGTAGTCACCAACATGCATTACACTACATATACCCTAAAGTTAGTTCAACTACGACTATTGATGCATTTAGCATAAATCGCTAATGCTTGTCACGAGGCGAGACTCATAAGCATGCGCGACACTATAGATATGAAACCAATGTTAGAGGGACCGTTATTATTTATGCATTTTGCAACTACATGAACGGACAGAGATTCAAGAGTTATGCTGATAACATGCACGGCGTGCTGTAATTACTAGGTGGTAGATAAGGATACAAGTATTAGGGAGCACTACTACTACTAAGAACTACACTACCTATCAACAAACCTAGTTTAGAGTCTCGATACACAGCAATGCTGGCGAGAAAATTTCAATGACGATTGTTAACTCTCGGAAGGAATTCTTTTGCGGACGTTGAGCCACCAGAGTTAGAAGCGGCGAAGGACAACCGTCAGACGGGGTGCAGTGACTCTGCGGGTGCGGCACTGCTTGGAGGGGAAAGGGGTAGGGTGGGGGGGGTAGGGATGGACACCCCGCGTGGACCAGCACTCCAGTTCTATGTGGTGTCCTTGGCCCACATCGGATCCTCCTCGCGGGGGCAGAGGAGAGGGAACCGGCGGGCGCGGCGGGGGCGTGAGGGAGGGTGGGAGGGGGGGGGCAAGTGCGTGGGAGGGGGCAGAGTGGTGAGAGTGGGTGGGGCTCCCGCCCCCCGCCCGACCACGCCCCCTCCGTCCGCCTCGCACTCTCCACGACAACGACTCGCTGCTTATGCTGCTCCGAGGAATTCGGGGAAGTGGTTGGGCGGGTCAATCACCCAGTCAACCACCCGATGACAGATATCGCGGAATGGGCGACTTCGCCCGGCGCTCGACCCGCGTTGCTATCGATAGCACTGCTCATCGAACGATATGGCAAATCACTTGACGCAATTTCTGAGGCGAGCAGAATTAATTTTTGGAAGCCCTTCGAAAGTTACATTTCCGACCAACCGCTTTTTAAGTTTAACATCATGGAAGGGAGTTAAGGAAGTTAACCCTTTGTTTTTTATTTTTTCAAACGAAAGTCTAGCGTGATAAAAATGCCATGACACTTTGTCGAAACTCTCATTCTTTGAATTGTTGCCTCTCAAACGATGGGCAAAAAGTCGTGAATCCGGGTGTCGGTACAGACGCTTGCAAATAAGACAAAAATTTCCGAAGGTATGATGACGTCACACACACCGACTTCCGGTCGGTAACGGACCCGAAAGAAGTTTAGTCAGGTGATCGCGAGTTCTGCAACTCTCTGATTGGCTTAAAATGAGTTAAAAAGGGAGTTAACAAGACACGCAGCTTTTCGGGGTGAGTTTTCGGGAGCAAGATCTCGGAGTATTATTTCCTCGGAGACAGAGACCTGTTTCAAGGTTTCAGAACTGCTCAAAAGAACTGCTTCTTGGGAAAAATAGGAAGTCGGTATTTAATTATCCTCTCCGCTTTTAACCTCACCCATGAGTTTTCCGCATTCAACTTTAACTATCCCCGCTTTGCAACACATTTTACACAACCTCTTCCCCTACCATTTCAGCTACAACTTAGACCACGCTACAACCACAACCCCCTTCGATTCATCAACCCATCGGAGGATTTTCTTCTTTAAAAAAATATGCTACAAATTTCACCACACTACGACTACACCCCCCTCCAATCACCAAACCACCCGTGGGTTTTTTTCTTTAAAAAAATACGCTACAACTTTGATCACACTACAACCATATCCAATCACCAACCCACTCGGTGGAGTTTTTTCTTTAAAATAATACGCTACAACAATGACGGCACTACAACGAAACCCCCCTCAAATCACCCACCCACTCGGGAGTTTTTTCTTTAAAAAATACTCTACAACTTTCACAACACTACAACTGCACCCCCCTCCAATCACCAACCCACTTGGAGGATTTTTTTCTTAAAAAAATCGCTACAACATTGACAACACTACAACTACACCCGCCTCCAATCACCAACCCACTCGGGGGATTTTTTTTCTTTAAAAAAATACGCTACAACTTTCAACACACTACAAATACACCACCTTCCAATCCCCATACCAATCGGGGGATTTATTTTTTCCCTAAAAAAATACGCTACAACTTTGACCACACTACAACAACACCCCCTAGAATCACAAACCCACTCGGTTTTTTTCTTTAAAAAATAAGCTACAACTTTCAACACTCTACACCTACGCTACCCTCCAATCACCAACCTACTCGGGGGATTTTTTTCTTTAAAAAATACGCTACAACATTTACGACACTACAACTGCACCCCCCTCCAATCACCAACCCACTTGGAGGATTTTTCTCTTAAAAAATACGCTACAATTTTCACCACACTACAACCACACCCCGTTCCTATCACAAACCCGTTCGGGGGATTTTCTTCTTTTATAAAATACGCTATAACTTTGACCACACTACAGCTACACCCCCCTGCAACCACCAACCCACTCCGGAAGATAGTTTTCTTTAAATAAATACGCTATTACATTTGCGACACTATAACTACACCACCCTCCAATCACCAACCCACTCGGGGAATTTTTTAACATATGGCCATTTCCATTAACCTCTTTATGCCCATTTCCTCACTTTTCCCCGTTTTTTAACCACTGAAAAATGTCAATTTCCGTCTTCACGTTTTCTCAAAACTGCATTTTGGCTTTCCTCAACACCCATAAATACCTTTTTAGCATTTAAAAATGGCCATTTCCAGTCCGTGCACCGTCCCGCCCCCATAGCACCCCTGTTTCTCTCCATACGCCCGCAACCTTGTTGGGAGGGTGGTGTATGTCCATATATTAGATGTGCAATTAGTCCCTGTACCCCCCTACCGGCATTTCTAAAAACATCGTTATATGGCATCAAAATGTCATGAAAATATCTCCATTTTCATCATTTTCAATCTTACATTACTCCAAAACTAAGTATTGCACGCCTTTCTTTCTTACATTTCTTAAATGCTCATTCCTTTCACTATCCTATGCCATTTCTTTCTTATCCCTCAGTTTCTTACGTTTCTGTCAGGAAATTTTCCTCACTGGACCCTTCTATACCTCTGCCTGGAGAGGTTCTACATACTTAAGCCTGAAGTGATTACTACCATTTTATGACGTTTAATCCGCAAAGTCGCATTTCATGAATTTTTGGCAAAAACTGGCTATTTAATGATAAAAACCTGATTATGACTTTTATGACTTTTTCCTGTCTCCGTTTATATGTTACAAGTATTATTAACTGTCTCCTGGGCGATTAAAAGCATATCGCTGATTAAAAGCAAAGATATCGCTAATGCAGATGATTGACTCTGGCAACGTGTGACGGGGGGCAATCTCGCTATTAAAGTCGATGTTACGGGACCGCGGTTCCTCTAAGATGCGCACCGCCCGGGCCCTAATGAATGGGCTACTTGCGTGGACTGGTATTATTGTGTTTTTGTTGTGTGCGTCAAATAAAATGTTTTTTATTCTAAGAATTAAACCGTGCATTAAGTTGTAAAAAGATGTTTATGCGCCCAAGAGTTGTATTAAGAGTCATCATACTCATACCATAAAGATCACGAGAAATCAGTATTTGAAATGCGAGCATTAGATACATATGTATAGGTGTTAGCATGGAGCTAAGCTGCTTCTTTTCTCGCTAACTCCGAAATTTCAAAGCGTCCTGTTGTTCATATGTTTTGACTATTAGGGGCTAATATTTTGTAGAATATCTATCAGTCCTTTGATTTCATTTTTTGCCAAAAATTGCTCGAGCCATGAGAGGATGGCCATTTGGTTGAGATTACGTGGCATCGCCCTCCTGCAGTCGATGAGCATGACGTCAGAGCCACCAGCGTCTGGCTTCTCGCCAAAAACCTTCCTTTTGAAGCGGCCTAAATTTCATCCTTGCGCAAATAATTGAGTATGGCACCGATTTGCGTAATTCTTTCACTAATATCGTTTACTTTTCATAACATTTTTCCCTTCCATCCATACACATGTAGTTCAGTCTAAGTTATGCCAGTTATGTTGTTGAAGCTTTTCCACAAATAACCTACATTCAAATGTATTTTCCATCGACCCTATTTATCGCAAAAAATGTTTTTTTTTCAATATTTTTCATTGGAATACGAGTTGACTTCCTATGCTAGAGAGCTATACTTAGATATCAGATGAGGGATTAGAAATGAATGAGTCAGAAATTCTAGGTGTGTCATTTAAATACGTAAATACCACCTTTTAGTAATTAATCGTTCAAAAATGACACAAAAAATATTGAATTGCTATGAATGAGACTTCTGAGTTTTTCCTGCTAAGAGTCGGAGGGAAAACGTATTACAAGTTAAAATAGAGAAGCGGGCTAAAGTCATCAGATAAACTCTCACAGAAATGTTTTAAATAATAAGTGATGGAAAGTATTATGAAGAAAAAAATACAAAAGGCAAGACGACGGTGCCTGCGAAATGGAACAATGTGATTGAAGAACTGGGGTGTGTGGATGGTTATAGTTTAAAAAATGGAGTGAAGTGGAGCCTTGCTAAAATAAATATTGCCTCCGTTTAGAACTTATTATTTCCAAACTAAATACACATTAAAATGAATTTTGTAGGATATAAAAACGTGCATGTCTACAAACGTTAGGCATTCGTCGCATAAGCTTACAGTGAAGCTTCACAAAAGCAGGCGTTGAAGTCTCCCGCCGAGAATCCGACTAATACTGGCGTATGCTCTACTACTGCTTACGCATTATGAATCGTAGTAGCATGGAAAAACAGTTCAATGAAATGATACGGAATATCCATGGTGAAATATCTCGGATTCTACATTATATAGATGATACTTTCTCGTGATTATAAATGTCTACCGATGTTCGAATGCTACGTGGGAAAAAATACTTCCAAGCGTTGAAGTCTCCAGCGGTTAAAATAGACCGGCCTAGTCCCAGGCGTATACTCTACTAGTTTTCAGATTTAATAAATCATAGGAATCAGTATGAAAACACAGTTTGATGAAATTGTATGGAATACGCGTGGCGAACCATTTCGGGTATATTGCGGCGTCATATTAATGTCCTCCGATCCGAACTTTGAGTGCTACTTACGAAGTTAAATATATCATTGTTTGAGTTGATTAGCATTAGGATATCACACACTCTTTTAGGGAAACAGTCTTTCTTACTGGATTGCTCGTAACATTTAGTAAATTAGCCGTTATGACTGTGGTATTTAAAACGTTAGAATGCCACTGCTTGTCATTTGAAGTTAAATTTACTAACTCTATAAGAATGAACAATTTCGTTATTCCGATGGAATCGGTATCTTCTGCTCTCATGGATTATAACTGGTTAGGTTTATTTTAAAACGAGCGTTTTCCAAAATAGTGGGCTCGATTTCAACTGACCAATTCTCAGGCATTTCCTCCAGCCGAATACGCGTCCTATGGGCGCAAGAATTTGTTATTTACAGTTTTGCACATACACGTCACAATCATTATGCCTGAGCTCCTCATGGTCTGCTCTCTGCCTCCATTTCCGTCGGTCGGCACATTTCCGTTTGGGAGCGCTGCGCTCTTGAGTGAGCAGCCGGTACATTTACCCCACTATTGGGTCCGCGGCCGCCTCCCGCCTCCTTTTTTATCCCCCCCTCCCAGTCGAGTCTCTCCCCTGCTCTCCCTCTTCTTCCCCCATCACCTTCCCCGCGTCTTCCCCCTCCTTCGGCATTGACCTTCCTCCCGCTCTGCGCAAGACGCTCCACCAGCGATGCGCAGGTTGGCCGACGTCATCAACCACATATAAGCCTTCCGAGGTCCTTGCCTTGGTTCTGTTGCTCGACGAAAAGTGCCCAGGACTGACTCGCCCGCCTGACAGTTGGACAAAGTGTCTTCAGGAGGAGGGACCGCATTGAAATAGTGTGAGCGCCAGAGAGATTTCCCCCACCCCCCCACCCCCCAATTCGAGTGTAACCACCCCCCTGCCACGACATCCTCCTTCCCCCTCCCTCCGGCTCGCTTCTCCTCTCCCCGGGGGTTTCCGCCACCTCGTGATTTCCGCCCGCGCCCGACAGCCGAAGGTAAACGCTTGCCCGATCCTTTGCACACCTCGCCGCATTACCATCGTCCTCCTCGTCCCCCTGTCGACCCGTCGTGCCCTGCGCCGAGCCTCCTTGGCCCTCCCGTGTCCCGATCTTCCGCCCCTCGTGTCCTCGCGCCGCGCCTCCCGTGCCGCGTCAGCCGCCCGCCCGCCGCCGATCTCCCTCCGTGTGTGACCGAGGAGGTGCGGCCGCGAATGCACCGCTCCAAGAGGAGAATGTGCCGACGAGACCCTGAGAGGGGGATGACAGGGGCCGCCGCGTAATTAACTTCATTGCTGGTGGTGTGATACGGTGTGATAGCTATCTGTTACAGTTGTCTGCCTAGTGCTGTTGAAGAGAGTAAAAGCGAATCATTTCGTGGGATTTCCATTTTGAGGCGGTGTTATTTACTTGTTGCATTCCATCATTTTTAAGTTTTGCTCATCACCATCCCTACAACGCTCAATCTAAATGGTTTTCGTTCACGAGAAATACCAAGTGAAAAAAATAATTGATCGTCTTCAGGCAATAAACCAGCGCAAATTTAATTTGTGATAAAGACGTCATTCGTACAAATGGAATGCTCCCGCACTAGTGGTAGACTTTTTTATATTAGTTTTGCACCTTGCGGTAACGTCATTGCTACAATTGTGAATTGTGATGGTCGATCTTTACACATGGTTTGGAGCATATGATTCCTGCTTCCTAGGGAACAGTCAACTCGCGATATAGAGCCAGAGTGTAGGTCGGACCGCGCAACTTTTTCACTCGAGATTCGTTTCCCTCTGGTGGTGGTCAACGGTTTTCGCTCCGTGCAGCCGACCTTCCACTGTCGCGACTCCTTCCGTGTTTACCTCTCGGTCACTGACTCCTCGTCCTCCCGCTTGGGCGCTCTCTCCACCTCTCCAGCCTCCCCTCCATTCTCCCTCACGCAACCCTTTCCCCTGTGGCCTCGTCCTCTTCGGCACCGCCATCACCAGAGGCTTCCCGCCTCCGCACACCCTGTCCAAGCGACTCCTTCCTGCCCCATGCCCTCTTTCCCTGACCCCCCACCGTGTCAGTTATTAAACGGAGCCAACGGAGCTGTGTGAGGGGGGCATTATGACGAGTGTATCGGGAAGGAGTTCGGTGCGAGGAGATATTGCTTGGAGTGGGGTGTGGGGGGAGGGCGGAGGGTAATATGGGATGGGTAGAGAGGGGGGGAGGAAGTCCGCCGTTAGCCCCGTTTCCTCATTTGCCGCCGCCCAACGGTCCCCTCCCCCACCCCACCCCTCCTTCTCCTATCTTCTCGATTACCTCCTCGAAAAATTCGGCCATAAGTTCGAGTCAGTGTCACGCCGAGTGCCAGTGTCGTGTGGCTAGTGCTCGAGAGGACTCCCGACTCGCCCCTTGACTCGCTAAGACACGGAGGGACCCCCCCTTGTGAAGGTAACGTCGCGAAAGACTTCGCTTCCATTCTCCTCCTCATCTTCGCCGGACGTAAAGGCATGCCGCTGCTCTCTTGTGGGACTTTTTGACGGCCCGGCCAAACGTGAATAATCACGTTCCGACGCAGAGTGGGAAAATGGGCTGGGAAAAATAAATTCAAATGCTCACAACATTCGAGCCTCATGTGTTACTAGTTAAAGCGAGTTCACGTTTCATTTGCTACTGGTATTATCAATGAGGGATTTTTTCTCCAAGTGCATCTTCGTCAAGCATGGTGTCCAACTATTTCTAAATGCGACGTCGTGGACGTAGGCCAGAGCTTTCGAGCTCCAGGTGTTTCTTTGTGTGGAATCAGGCAGGGATGAATACCTGAAGCCTTATATTTCTTCTTACCCTAGACGAAAGCTTATTCTATATTTGTAGAAAAATTGAATACTCAGAATGAAAATCTAGATCGGAATTTTAAGTATCCGACTGTTCATTGCCTCATGCTATTTAAATTGAATTATTTCCCCTAAACGTATGCATGAGATTGTTCAAGTCATTTTATTTTGAGCTATTGATAATCCCAGAAGAAAATATCTATCTCATTTTATCGAAACAGCCACTAGAATTGAGATTATGTTATTAGAAATCATAGATCGATTATAGAGGGTTTTCTTCTGTATTTACAGTGTGTGAATTGGCCCGTCAGATAATGCTCCATCGTACATATGAGACACTACTGAAGATAAATGAAATTAATAGGAAAATCGACAGTAACGGTCACTTTTCACTACATTCAGCGTGCCTTTTAATGTTTTTCTTTACTGCGAAATTCTTGTAGAGGAATCTTTTATTCATCTGCTTTTCGGCGAACAGTGAGCAAATAAATAGAAACTTGAGTGAGAGGAGCAAACCGCAGATGATAGTGATATTTCATTTTTTTAACTCATTTGTGTCTATCCGTGGAAGAGAAATTGTAAATTTTCAGGCGCAGTCAAACGATCCCCAGTGTCTTTCTCATCGGGAGACTCGCATATGTGGTGTACGCTGTATGTATAAAGAAAGATGCGTAGCAATCAAATCCCACTTCGTCGTCTGCGAAGAATAGTTCGAGTTATGCCATTGATCCGGGACTTTCGGGCAAAGGCGGCGGGAGTGTTTTGAAAACAGGTCCCTCGCAAGCGGTTGGTGGACCCCTCGTTCCCGTCCACATTACACCCACTTCCCAGACACCCACCACCGGAACACCCACTTTCGACCACCCTCCGTCTTTTGAGTCGAGTGATTGTTTCACTGAGCGGCGCTTTTTCTCTTTCTTCCCACCCCAGCAGCAGAAGCAGCAGCACCACGCAGTCGACATGAACAAGTTGCTGTTCGTGGCCGTGGCCACTTGCCTCCTGGCCGCGTGCGTCGCCACGCCGCTCAGCAGGCGGTCGGCCGACGACGACGCCAAAGTCTCCCGCCAGGAGGCCGTGGACGTGCCCGCGGCCTCCGAGGTGGTCGCCGCGGCGGCGGCCCCCGTCGCGCCCGCCGCTCCCGCCGCTGTCGCCCCCGTCGCCCCGGCCGTCTCCGCCGAGGAGGATGACGACGATGACGACGACGACTACGGCGTCGACGTGGACCCGGATGACGACGATGACGACGAAGAGGACGAGGAAGAGGAGGACGAGACGGAGGACGATGACGATGAAGACTACTTCGAAAGGTTCTTTGAGGACATCCTGGGAGGTGGGTTGGCCGCGTAGTTGACGGCACACCGCGTTCCCTCTAGCTAGCATCCCTCTCCTCCTCCTCTCCCGGGGGCGGCCCTCTCGCCGGGGCCCTTACTAATCATCACCACCCCCTTCCTCCTCCTCCTCCCGCCCCTCCACACACAAAGCGGCACCCCCGCTCTACCTCGCTCCCTTCAAACTCCTTCCTAACATTTGCCACCTCCCTCTCCTTTTTTCCTTTGTATTTTTGTACATTACGTTTGAATGAAATGCTGCAGAGCATCTCATGATATAACGAGCCAACGATGTCCGATTACCTGTTCGCTGTACAAAAGTTCTTAATATTTAATTTCTTCTGGTAGTGGTTGTGATAGAAGTGTGTTTTTGTTGTCACTGTTTATTTTTTGCGGCCGAACGCGGAACGTTTTCTTCCGTGCCTAGTTCTGCATTGTTTTTGCACCTATTTGCATTTTCTTTGATAGTTTGACCATTGACATTCACATTTATTAACGTTCACATTTGAAATTTATATACCTAAGTATATTTCATGTTCTTACTTTCTGTAAATACTGACACATAATGATGAAGCCTGAAGCCTTTTGGCCATCAGATTCACTTACAACTTGGTCTCAAGTTAAATGATACAGTAGCCAAAGATAAAAGCTGCAATTCAACTGCAGTGCATATTCAGGTGTAATGAACGGAAAGCAAGTTGAAGAAATTATGTGAATTGTATTTGCAAGTAAATTATTGAGGTGGCATATTATGTATTTATTGAATTGAAGCATATTGCTTATTCTGTTTGGGTTCGATGTGTTTGTACATATCATTCAAATGAAATGTTTTGAATATTGTTGTACAGCTATATGTTATTTAATAAATTATTACTTCTACTGAAAGCTTTCACCTTTCTTTCTAATACACTTATCCTTCGCAAATGTTCGTCGCAATGGCGATCGAATACCATAATAAAGGAGTTTTGCTACCCTTTAAGATGGACAGTAGTTCTTCTTCATTCCTTCAAAATGCTTTAAGAAAAGTGATGCTTTAACATTCTTCAATGGGTGCGTTCCTCTAATGCTTCATAACAAGGCCGACCTAATTTCCGGCGCTTTCAATCTACGGGACACTAATCTGCATGCTCTGCAAAAACAATTTAGGCATGACTAATGTCAAGGTAGTAATTATTGTGATTTGCTCACTGAAGATCATAAGTCATTTGTAGTTCCATACTATGGACTTCAGTTAGAACCACGGTTCTCATCATAAAATTTCTGTATTGAAATCAATATTTTCAATATGAAAAATAAAAAAATGACACATTGACATTACATGAAGCATGGTGATAAAATTTCCTGTAAATTATCATGAATGGTCAAATGATGAAAAATACCATTAAAATATCTCAGAGATTAACGAGGGGAATGGATTACTTATGGTCGAAGGGGAAAATATGTGAGGAGCCTAGGAGCCAAGAGGTACAAGTGACAAAAAGTTAGTTTTGAGTTCTTCATGTTTGAAGCTCAACTTGTTGTTGCTGTTCAATGTGTTTGTTGAAATAGATGAAATTTACTCCACTAGATCTCAGCACCCATTCACAGTCATTCACTTGTACCACCCCTTGGCCACCACAATTTAACATGCTTCAGGAACAAATTTCTGCACTTAGCTCGGAAAAACTATAAAGTCACTTGTACCTCTTGGCTTCAAGGCTCCTCATATATGAAAAGGATACAAATAATAATCAAATGATGACATTTACCACTGCAAAACTATAAAATGAATAGCTTTTCTACGTTACTAGACATGAGAATTTGAAGATTATGGTATTTTGTAGAAGATAAATTTATGTCAATCATGGGTTAGATAAAGTTGCTCTCGAGAGGTAGCTATCGTTCAATAAGAAGCGCCTCTTGAACAATCAGCTGTATGTAGGATAAACATTGACGTATTGAATAAAGTGAATGATGTTCCATATGATGGCATCAAATTTGATATTTTCAAAGTATTCTAATGAACATATAAATGCTGCCCTTACGCAAATCAAACGGCCTTCTTACGGGACTATTTCAAATGACCACTAGTAAATATGAGAAGTAAGAACAGCATGGTTGGCCCATCATACTCCATCCCCTTTCAAATGGAACCTCTGGCTTGAAAACGGTGGTTCCTGCTCGAGAGTAAATTACCAAATTGGTTGAAGGTCAGCGGTCACATCCCGCTCTCACTAATCGTATTCTGTTCTTCGTTTGTTTTGTCTTCCGGCGCGCGGCGCAGTTGACGACGATGAGGACGACGACGAGGCCGGACCCGTGCAAGCCGTCGTGGCGCCCGCCGCCAGCGCCACCGGAGGCGGCGGCGGAGGGAACGTCGCTCCACCCGCGGCGACGCCTGCCGCCGTCGTGAGGCCCGCCTCCACCCCCGCGCCACCCCCACCGCCCGCCGCCAACCAAGTGGTCACCACCCTCGAGGCGTCCGTTATCCCCGCCTCCGAGGGCGACGCCGCCTACGACGACGACGAGGACGACGAGGTGACGTCGTCGGGCGTCGAGGACACGTCCTTCGAGGAGGACGACGGCCGGGTACCGGAATCGCAGGAGGAGGAGGAGGAAGTGGCCGTCGCCGCCCAGTCGGCCGCACCCGCCGTCGCCGCTCCCGCCGCACCTGTTACCGCCGCCGCTACCGCTGCCGAGAGCGAGGAGGATGACGATGACGACGACGACGACGACTTGGGAGTTGGCGACCTGGCCGGTGAGGACGACGACGACGATGAAGACGATGACGATGAAGACGACGAGGATGAAGACGACGAGGACGATGAAGACGAGGAGGATGATGATGACGACGACGACGACGATGATACGGACATCACTGCTAGAGCACGTGAGTCGCAACATCCTCCGATCAGTAATTCCATCGAGAATCACTGACGGATTGTTTGAGTGCGCGTGGGATGAACAGTCGTACGTAAATTGCATGTCGTTTGGGATGAATGAGAAGGTGAGAGAGTGTTATGCGGAAGAACTTAGGCGCGCTAGACCCATCTTGCCCTCCCGCCTCCGACAGACTCCCCCCATAGACTTGCCCCACCCGTCGTGCCCGCCTGGAAACCACGACCCGTGAGAGAGAAGTGTAATTTATTGTTTAATTTATTTGTTTAATTTATTGATCAGCTGTGCTTCACGACTCCCGACGACCGATTGCTAAGAGACCGACAGCATATTGCTATTCGCCGGAGATGTTTGTTTTTCGGGTGAGTTTTCGCGTAGTTCGCAACTTCAGTCGCCCTGCGGACGCCTCCGTGGTGGCCCCACCCTTAGGGTGAACTCTGCCCTGCCTCTGGAAGGGTTCTCTCGCCTGTCGGCTCCACTAATCAGTGTCTTCAACGGGGAATCCTGACCTCTGAAAACTTGACGATCAGCCTGCAACGCCTTGACGTACCTCTTAACCCTTCCTTTAATGACTCACCATTTTCTCTTGTACCTTTCAAAAGGCATGAACGAGACGCAGGAGAACCGTTACTGGTGTTTCCAGCCTGGCCCTGATGTTATTTTGTCAATTTCGATGCTATAAGTCCAATACGCACCTTTCCCTTGACACATGACTTTGTAATCTAAATTGTTAAAAGGAATAATTGATCTGATTACTTGGAGACTGACTGTATGTGGCCCTCAGGTTACCTGACTGGCCTAAATGACAATAAATGGTGACGGATGACTCATGGACTTGGCTATATTGTTCTTAAATGACTGGCGGAGACTTGTCTGAATTTTCAAAATAATATCTGGGTCATTTGCTGAAACAATTTTCGCTGTATGCTATTAGTGATGACCTGCACACTGCCAAACTACGGCTGTTATGCAATTCACGCAAGTCTCAGCCTATGACACTACCTCTTTCTACAAAATCCTCGTTGATGCATGCTGTAAAACTTTTCCATATTTCGACTTGATCGTCAGGTGAGATAAAAGAAGGGAAGTAACGAAGTTGCTTTATTTTATAAATGCACTTATTACAAGCTCCTACAACTTATTTATTCGTAATAAACATTCGCCATCTTTTTCGGAAAAATTGTATTCTAAATGAGAAAACTGACAAGAAAAATTGTGGTGTATTAAATAAAATTTTAATGTAACGCAGTATTTCTCCTGAAATACTAAGATCTATGCCGTTTAAATGCTTTATAGTAATTAGTAGTTAAATCTTCAAATTACTTTTAGCTGTGGAAGTGAGAACATTCTTTATACACCTTACATCTAAATCTACGATCGATGCATACCGTCCCTGGAGTGGGTGACAGTGGTTGAGCCTGGCTCAGGATGCAGTATTCTTATCAGTTCAAGGTCGAACCCAGCACGGTTACCCAGACCACCCGGTGCTAGCCAAAAACAGAAGCCTAGGCTACGATTTAGGCTACGATTTCTAACTTATTAAACATGCTCGCATCCAATACTCAGGTTGAGACACTAACTTATATGTACTATATAACACGGGATGTAATTTCATGCTGGACACTGATTCACGCGATGGGAGGTGTTAGTTCTGAAAAAGAGAAATTTATAATTACAGGTACCCAGGTCTGGTCCACGTACTGGGAGCATTAATTTTAGAGACACAGATTACGCATAAAAATTCACAAATAACTTGGGAGGCTTTCCATTCAAGATGTTGAAGTTAATGTACATCGGAACTCAATATCAGTGCACTTAGCACAGCGCACACAATCGATGTTGAATGGAACGATGTACGCTGGCGAAATGTTTTGAAACCTGCCGGTAGGTAGCATTTTGTGGGTTAACAACAGTCACGGCCGAATGTTTAGTTTAAATTTGTTGAATTCGTTCAAAATAAGTACTTAAAAACGTTAGCTTTTTGTCGCTGAGTTATAAAAAACTTTATCATAGACATGTTAGTCGCGTTTACTGAAAACAAACAAACTTGACAACAATCATGGATGCCATTTTAGACGTTCTTTTGTTTGTTTAGCGCACATTAACTCTCCTCCCGATCTGTTTTGAAGTGCGCTACCTAGTGCGCAGGGTCTGAATCACGAATGGAAGGCAAGTGCGCTGTAGTGTTACGAAGTACCAAATTAGCGCACTAGAGCGAATGTAAGGCACCCTTAGTACCCAGTCACACGTACGGGTAGAAAAATACACACAAATTATTTGACTTGATCGGGATTCGAACCAAGATATCCCAATTGTCGGTCAGATGTTTTAACTGGTTGGACCACCTTAGTTCCATCTTAGTTCAAGGTGAATTTCTTTATGTTATGGGTTTATGCGAACTAGGTATTCTCGTCTCCAGCCTACATCGTAGCAACAGTTACCCTCCCGAACTGTTTGTGGAACTGTTTTCATTTTCATATCACCATTAACCATAACACAGTATTGCGATCATTCATACGTAAATACTTTGGGGTCTTCGAAGAATACTGAATATCTTCGGAGAAATAATCTTCTTCTAACATTCGTTCAACCTACATGAAGGAAGGCCCCTCGGGTTAGAGGCGCGTCCAAAGTCCTTTAACGCTGTGGTACACCCGGGAAGCCTTCCTTCATGTGATTCTCCGGGAAAAAATTAGATCGCTCATCATTCAAACTCTATTTTTCCCTTGGGTCAGGGAGGAATTCCCACCGTAATACATCCAACAATTTAGTCACGCAGTTGAGTTTACCATGTCAATGTCTTACAGATCTACCTTCTCTCCTTTCCACTCAAATCTATTCCTGTTATCAATTCTAATGCATATCGGTCCATAACGCTTGCTGCATATTCTACGATAGGCCAACGAGAGAAAAATATCGTCTCTCTTTCACATTTTCATCAAATCTCATTATTGTTCTTCTAATGATTCCCAATTTTCGATTATTTTCGCAAATGATCCGTTCGTTATTCTCCGAGAGAGGTCATGAGTCACAAGTATTCCTAAGTTTTTTTTACAGATTCATTAATGGTTAATGGTTATGTTTGATCAATGCTGAAACTTTATTTTAAAAGAAGTTATCCTTTACCAAAGTTAATAACGACTCCTTAACAGCAATCTAAGTCCAACTTCCGAGTACTGAACCATTCCTATGACGTGTATCTAGGTCTTCCATCAACACATTCCTATCATTCTGACATTGATTTCATTAAAGTATAAAGAATAAAATAGGTCCGATGACACCTCCCTGGGAAACGCTTAATGTAACTCATCATCACCTTCCATGAGCGACCGCCCAAGAACTTCATAGTCCAACGTATTGCTTGTTTATGTATCCCATATGCTTTAAAATTCGGGTGTGACTTCCTTCCTGAGAAATATAATTGAAAGCCTTTTAATCTTACTCTCCACGCTTCGTCCCGCTGTGCCACACGCATCTGGTCATACATCTCCGGAGCCTAACTCCTCTACGTCTTTCTCGGTTCTAGGCAACAATCCAGTGATCTATCCTTAACTCTCCCCGATTCATGCGTGACTTCGACATTCTGAAAGACCTAAAAATCCCATCCATGCCACACATCCACTGATCCTTAAAGGTCTCCCCCCTTCACCATTCCCTTGAAACCTCTTCTCACTTCCCTCTGATCAATCCACACTCGCTCCAAGTTCACCCTAATACCCTTGAGTCATTACCCCATTTCTCCCTCGACATCCTCATCCTCATGCGGACGCACTACGAGAGTGCTCTGGGCTGGTGAAATCGTACTAATCACGGAAATCGTACCAACCAGCGGGAGCAACACCCGCAATGACATTTGGATTTGTGAATTTATAAATATTGCATTTAATTTTACTTGACGTTTATTCAATACGAAAATGTTGAGATCAAAAGGTGCTAGCTGGGCTTCACAAATTCTACTTTTCTGGAATCCATGCCTATTTTGAATCAACAAGCCTTGAATACAGAGATGCCCCACGATTGAACTGACAAATATTTCAAGGTCTTGCACGACGCGATAATGAAGAGAGAATATCTGTCGTTAAGGAGTGACGTCTGCGATTCTCAGCGGTTATGGAACACGGGCGTTCTGATAAAGATTTTTCTAATATTTAGTTCAACTAAGGTGCGTCCAAATGTTTTCAAGGAAGGGATAGAGAAAATTTGCTTTCGTAAGAGATGGCTCATAATATTTCGTCAATTTAAGGCTATGAATGAAAAGTGGGTCATTACATTTAATAGAAGAGTGCACTCAAATGTTTACTCTTTTAACTATTAGAATTCGACTCGATTATATTCTCGCATTAAAAGCAAAGAAATGTTAAAATATGCATGGGAAGCGCTTTACACAGGAATAAAAGTAGAAGGAAAGGTGTTTATGACAAGGATGTTCGAAGGCCAGTCATCCGAAGGATTGCAGTCGTCATCTAGAACAACCTTCCATCGAGCGTGAGCCTTCGTTGAGCGATTCCAACGACAACGTGTAAGGAAATTAGTGCGAGAGATTTGGAATGAAGATCAGTCATAAGAATGATGAACGAATGAGATGTTCTAGTGCAAAGAAAGCAAGGTTGTTCATTTAAGTGTGAGGGTGGGGCAAATTTAGCTACCTAAGTTGCTTGTCTTGGAGGGAATGTGCATGGAAGCAGGGATGTTAGAAGGAAAACTGATTCCGCGAAAGAGACGTTTTCGAAATAGCATAGATAGGAGAGCATTAATGGCAGAAGCCTTGAATAGAGATGAGAAGAAGAGGCTGGAGAAGAGTGTGATAGGAAGAGTGGCGTTGCATGGTGCGGAAGCCTGGAGGATGAGAGCGAAGGATGCGAGTAGTTTGGAGGCATTTGAGAGAGAACGGAGAAGGAGCGGGCGAAGGAGATGAAGATCCTCTACAAGTGGGTCAGGAGAGGATTGTGCCGGAGGGAAGGCAGAATGGATGGAGCAGGTAATAAAGGAGGCAGGGGATGCCATAATTAAAGGGAGGATGACGAGCAAGAGAGGGAGAGGATGGAATAAAATAGACGTTATACATGGGATGGTGAGAGTAAGGACGCGTACAGAATTGAAGAAGGAATTTTTTTAAGGAGGTAGGGCCATCTTACGAAATAGTTAAGTCAATCTAATCAATAACTAAATCCCCCTTCATTGGTAGACTACCTCTAATAAAAACCCTCCCAAAAGCCAGTAATTGGCACTCTAAAGGAGCCTCTGCATTCTTTTTTAATCCCTGATTGGCTCACGAAAACCCAATTAGAACTTTGCGCATAATTTTGTTCGTCCATCGCTCTGTTATAGTACGTTGCCCACGTCATGTCTTTAAACGACCCCCGGTTTTCCAATCGTTAGCAGGGATGAATGATTATGTATATTTTGGCGCCTTTCCGATTACGACGCCCATAACGGTCTTGGACTCCTCTCACTCACCGTGGCGTATTCCTTCGATGACGCGAGTCCGTCGAGAACAGGTTGGGCAAAGGGGGAAGCAAGCAATGAAGGCCAAGGCACGAATCAAGGTCAACCGTTTCTCAGGATCACCTGCGCCCGTCCCCATTGCCGCCCCTTTTAACACCCGCGCCATCCCCCGTCGGAAGCGCTTCCACGCCTCTGCCCCCTCCCTCCGCCCCCTCCTACGAGAGGCGGCGACAGCGGAGGCGAAGATGACGGTGGAGGCGGCGCTGGGACACGGCGCCCCGCTCTCTCCTGGACGGGGGGCGGAAGAAAGGGGCACCGGGGGCGGTGGTCCACTTCAACTCGCTCCCTGACCGACAAACGGCGGCGGATGAGGGACCGCGGGTGGGGAGGGGGCGGTGAGTGGGCCGCGCGCCCCGGCTTCGGAGTCGCTGACACGGATTCACTCGCCACCCCTTAAAGGGCCGCTCTCACCGCCCCTCGGGGGCGAGAGACGGGAACACGCGCATTCAAATCACCTCTCTGGGATTCGTCCACCCCTTACCTCCCACCCACCCCTCACTTCCTTCGTCCTAAACTCCCGCGTCCACGTGCGCCCGCCCCTCTGGCCATCCCTTCCCCTCCACCATCGGGTGATCCACCTTCCATCGCAACGGCATCCATCGACTGGGATTTCTGTTGAAATGCGCTCCCTTTCAACACGGCTCTCCTTACACATTGAGTCCGAAGAATATTTTTTAAATATTATCTTTGTGGGTTCCGTGTCCTCCAGAAAAGGCTCGTGGATAGACAATTTCATCTATTCGCATATTATGCTCATAAAACATCCACATAGGTATTCGTTATTATAGCATACTCATTCAATTTGGTGGTTCCGCATCGTGGATTGCTTTCATTTTTCTACCTTCCAGGATTTTGAAACTATTATAACGTGTATCCTCAGGGTTCAAATGTACTTTTGGAATTACATATCAATTTTTCATTTCTTTTCGAGAAAGCATATAAATCCTTGGTATAATGCCCAAACTTCTGTTCAAAATGTGGTACGCTGCTTGTTCGATATATATTCGTTGCCCCTCGCTACCAGTCCGAGAAAAGGATTCGCCAATTGCGGTGGAGGAACAACCCTGTCGGCGTGCCCTGAATGTAAACAGGAATACAGGAGAAAGGAAATCCGGCGGTGAAGTCTTCAATCGCCGCAAGTGTGTTCCAAAATAAAATTTACGTTTTTCTCCTCATATTTCATGGAAAGATGCCGAACAAACATTCTTAGGATATACATTTTTTAAAGTAAAGGTTATTTCTTAACTGTTGGACCACACTCAACAAAAGAAGATTAATATAGGTTCAAAAGAGGATATAGTAATACGATTTCAATTGCGCTTTTCCGTGCAAATTACAACGATTATAAATACCTTGTTTTAATCAAATTTAATAACTATTGAAGATTTTTGTCAATAGAACAATAAAAAATAGGACTCGATGTAGATAAAATAGTTATGCCTGCGTATAGGGTGTATTGAGTATTTTATTTAACATTTGTCTCGGGGTAAAGAGAGAAATGCAGTGTTGAATTCATAGTGCATAAGATCAGGAAAGCTGAAAAACGAGTCATAGAAATGATATGTGAGGGAGAGAAACAACGCATCTGAATACTCCGATGAGTTACAGGAGGAAGACGTCTTCTGAGGGAATTATTAGCTTCATAAGAGTGTCGTCGGGTTGGGAAAGAAGCAATAAGAAAAGAGAATGGCATGCTGAAGAATAAGAAGGCTGTTAGCATGATATCAGTAGATTCATGATGCCTGATAAAAAGAAAATAAAATAATCACACTGCCACACACGATGTAATTGGTGACAAAGTAATCTTCTCACTCTTGGGATCAGGTTAAGAAAATTGTGCCAGATGCACCTGACACACGAACCTTTGAAAATGTGGATTGCGCGAGATGTTTCTTGAAGTAGCATAGTAGTACTACATAGCTACTCTTTGCCCGCTTCCATGACTCCTTCCGTTATGACCTTCATCTTAATATGCTTAATCAGTTTGTCTCTTCAACTCCTCAGCAAAGTAGTTCTCCACTAGTCGCTCGGCCTGTTCATATTCAGCTATTTCATTCTGCTTGAGTCTGATATTTTTATGGCTTCTAAATCTTAATTCGTCTACTGATGTTAACATTCCTTTATCTGTTGAACGGTCTCCCAAAATACAAGCCTGTGTATTTTAGTCATCGACTCTTCCTTCCGTGAAGTGTACTCATCTGAGCCCAGTTGCTCACCGCGTGCCAGTTTCTTCAGTTGGCTGTGATTCATCTTCTTACTCAGAGAAATGCAGCCTCTGATTTCGTCGATTCTTACAACGGTTTCTTTTTAGATGACTCTTCCCCTTCGTCGAATTGAGTATCGTTTTCTTTTCTGCAGTGTGGCTGACAATTTCCTTTCACCATTTTGGCATTTTTAATACTCACCACCGAATCCAAAAGCAGTCTCGTAGACATATACAAGGTAAGATCTGAGGTTTTTTCGGCGATGTAGAGTTCTCAGTGCATTTGAGGGCTTCTCGCTAGGTGCACCAATGAAAATGTCTGAATTATTCTCAATAATGCAATATTGGCTAACTGGGTATGGGAAGCTCGGTTATAGTAGTTTTGTCGATTCACCAGTTTTTGTAGGATGGTCACCAAAATTAGAATTTATCACTTATTTCACATTCTAAGCAATACTATATATGGATGAATGCGCTGCGACAACTTTTTAAAAGTGATGAATACAGCACTTATCTTGATTAGGGAATGGTACCTCGTTTTCCTCGACAGCTATAACAGACAACAATAGACGATGGAATCAACAAGCGGCGAGGCTAATTGCCAGATTTTGCTACCAAAGTGGTAATAACACAGAACTATCAAACTCTTTAGAATTATTGGTAGGAGTGAGGTTCACATCATGAAACTACAGCAATTGTTCTTGTGGTGGAATTGTCCTGTCAAAGGTTTTAGTCGCCGGTCAACATACTGGGTATTTTACACTTATCTGCGATGTTTTGCTGATCTAAGGCCTCTATTAGCCGAGGCAACCTGGACACTCCACCGGACGTTCCACCGGTGGAGTGTCTGGTTGCTCGGGTTTACTCCGCCCAGGTCACCGGTGGCGCCACCAGTATCGGTTCAAAAATTACCCAGCACACAGCAGTAGTTTAAAATGGTGTTGTCTATCAATTTTGATAATTCTTTCGATAAATCTCTAGGTTTACTCGGTTGCCCTTTATTATTGTTCTTTAGTAAGTTTTCCTTTCTTTGCGTTACGTCACTTGGACAAGCGACACCTTCACCTTCTTGCAAATTGCGATCACCATCTTCATTCACCACCGCCCCCGGCGAAAACATATTAACACACAGAAATTCAATTCACAAGAGCGAACAACTCACCACTAGTTTGGACTGTGAACTGAGATTATGTGTCTGCCTGGAGCGTCGTGGTCAGGGCAGTATGAGGCGCGCGCATGCAATATTCAGTCACCGGTGGCGCGTCTGGTCGCCTCGGCTAATAGGCTACATATACTCCAATGCCCCGGAACCTTGCTGAGCAACCCAAAGTGGAAGGCGCGGTTGCGGGGCTCAGTCGACTGGTTTCGGTGGAAAGTCTGGTGGCGCGTCTGGTTGCCACGGATAATAGGACTCATTTGATTCTATGCCCCACGACTGACAAGTTCCACCGGTGGAACGTCCGGTGGCGTGTCTGGTTGCCTCGGCTAATAGGCCTCTAAATGGGAAGTAAAAAGATAATTTCATATAAAAATTTCCCCTTCTATATTATATAATTGTTGCGTTATTTAGAAGGGAAAAACTTAGTTTATTTAATGGCTAGCGTTGAACGGAACATAAAGTCATTGACACTTTCCGCTGGTTCATACGAATTAGTGCAACTTACTTACTGAGATATGTCGTCTCGCCGCCTGTTGATTCGATCGTCTATTGTTGTCTGTTATGGCTGCTGAGACAAACGAGGAACCATTCCCTAATCAAGATAAGTACCGTATTTATCACTTTTAAAAAGTTTTTGCAGAGCTTTCGCCCATATCTAGTATTGCTTAGAATGTGAAATAAGTGAAATCCTAATTTTGGTGACCATCCGACAAAAACTGGCGAATCGACAAAACCCTACTATCACCGTAAGATCTACGTGAGTCTTATCAAACTGACATTCGAATCGAAGGCTGATTTTTAATATCTCTACATTGAAAGCGTAAGGCACCAAAGATATATACTGAACTTGCCGTGAATTCACCTTCGAGAAATCCCGCGAAAATTATAACGGGACGCGCGTCTGTGAATCCTAATGAACCTTTAACTGTGACGCAATGCTGGTTCCTGCGTAATGGCAATTCCGCATCCACTAGCTGACCATATGTGTCGAGTTGGAGCGTCGAGCGTGGAGTCACGCTTGAGGCGTTGGCGATATCCATCCAAGGCGGTGCTAAGGGGCTAAGGGGCCGCCGCCGCCGATGACCGAATCGGGCGACTTCCGAGACTCCCACCTCCCCCCCCACCAACGGCTCTCCTACTATAACATTGAAGGGGGCATGGTAGGAGGGGTGGTGGTGCAGAACGCTGGCACCTTCTCCGTGGTCACTCCCTTTTTCTGATCTCAACTTCGTACACCCCAAAATCACTTCCTTACCTTGAATATATCCCGACTAGGTCCACGATTCGGAGAGAAACACGATGTATGATCGTTGGAGTACACAAATATACTCATATTCATATATAAAACACTTTAAAATATTTCTAAACGACAAGGCAACGGGCTGCCACGATGGAAACGCCGGTTCCCGATCAGTCACCGAAGTTAAGCATCGTTTGACTCGGCTCGAGTTTGGAGGGGTCAACCTCCGATTCGTCCGAGTGCTGTTGCCCCTGTCTGCGCGTGGCAGACATTATGTGCGAAATGACCTTCGCCGTTGAAGCACGTTAAACAAAAAATACTACTAAAATACTTAAAACGACAAGTTTATTTTTTTAACTTATTTATATTTATAAGAATTACTGGGCCCAGAAGGAGTCATGTGTTAATTAAATACAATTAAATTTCTTCTGCTTTCAAAAGATTAATTTAACTTGGAATGAGGAACTATTTTGCCCTTTTCTTTGATCTAAGTCTCTGGGTATAACCTTGTTTATTTATACACATAAGTATCTTTTCTTTTCAACTTCGAGAACTAATTTGAGTCATAGCACTTATCGTTTATCTCGAACTATCCTGTGGACTCTCCGGACCCTCTTATCTTCCCTCGTTGAAAATCAAACTTCGGCCGCCAAATTCCTTCCGCACAAAAAGGGGCCGCCTAATTCCTTGATGCGCAAGGATATCCTCCACCACCGCGAGTCTCCAGTTTTGAGAAATTTGCCAAGTTTCTTAACTAATATGTATATAGTTTTTGCAATTCCTTTTCTCCCGTCCTCGTTAACACGCCTTCATCTTTCAGCTCTCGTCTTTTCTCCTCTCATTGTCGTCCTTGTTGACTTTTTCTACTCCCTTGGTAATGTTTGAATTTCGCTCGATTATGTTAAATACGTGTGTTTTAAACTATTTATTTTCAATGTTCATATATTCAAATAGTAGAATTCCTGTTGTTTGGATCTTTACTTTATCTTTCTGTTTTAATACAATGATGAGAAGTACAAATTATGTGGGCGTTGATTTCGTATCCAGGCCTTGTTTATTATATGAACCTTGACCTAGATATCGTATTGTTACAACTCTGAGGCCCACGAAGGAAGGATTGAAAGCCGAAGCAGTACCCGCGCTGCTCAGAAACCTCGGGAAGCGGTTTGCTTTACATTTTGGAGAATGGCGAGAAGAAAGGGAAAGAATGGCTACTATAAACAATTAAAAAAGAAATCCTGTATCCTTGCCTACCGTATTCATACATTTGCTATTCTCAATTTTTTAAGGCGCTAATGACTCAATTACTGATTCGCCTTTAACTGTGACGCAATTAGAAAAGTGATCTCGATAGAGACGGCCTGAGCCCAGGAATAATTACACGTAATTAATATCTATTTTTATAGATACAGTGAGGGGAAGAAAACGCCGGAAACTGAATGTAAGGCTATGGGAATGGATAGTATGCCGGCATAATTACTAAATAGCATGGGAGAACGGGGAAAGAGTTGATTTCATGGGATTGTCCTTAGAATGGAAGATGAATTAGTGTATCCAGCAGATTTTGAAAATTCAGTTATATATTCATATTCCGCAGAAGATTAAAGCAAAATCATGCGGTCACCATATCATCATACTAGCGTAATCTTCACCGTGGTAGCTTAGTGGAAACGTATCCCCACGAGTACGAGATGAGGTTCTCCAAAACCAGAAAGACATGAGGAAATAGTAATTAAGTATGAGGTAAAGAGCATCGGATGACATAAACCAGAGCAAGTGGAAGAGGACGCGAACCTGAGGAGTAAACTGGAAAGAGAATATGTTTAAGAGTAAGGGTTATAATTCAAAGGATTATGTTAACAGGAAATTTTCATAAAAAATAGGGAATCTATAAAGTGAAATGTGAGGTAGTACAGTAAGAAAAGATTGGTTAAAACCTCAATGAGAAGGCTAGTGTTGTATCTTTCGGAAGCTTGGTCGCTGCGGATGGAATGTGAGAGTGTGAAAGAGGCCTTTGGGGTGTGTTTTCGGAGAATGATGTATAGGTTAATGAACATTAAATAGAAAATAAGAATTAAATGAGACTCACGTTCTAGTAAGTAAGGTGGAAAAACCAATTACGCTGTTCTGAGAGTCTGTTGCCCAGGCTTTGCTCATTGAAGAACGGTGATCGTACCACCGATGGAAGAGTGGGGAGGTTCCCTCAATTTGGCTTGAAGTTTAGAGTAGGGCGCCAGGTGCATACACTGGATGCACCACCAAAAAAAGGTACGACACTCAATGGATAGGCATTAAAAACATTATACAGACACTGGTTCAGAATGGATCACATATATTTCATGTTCCGACAAAGAGTACCAGATTTTACAAACACGTGGCACACAACACGTTGCTATCTTTTAGGTGAATGGTCTTCAATTCTTCTCACATCGACGGTCTCATCCCAAAGATAATGCGATTCAAGCACTCACACACAAAAAAGATATGAATGACAAACTTCTGTCATAATTACAGCTGCTGGTTAGCACTTTTTTGGGAGAGGAGAACTCCGCCCCTCTACAACCACATAGTCACATTCTCCATCGAAACAGATTATTAAAAAAACTAAACCCGTGAAATATCCCTGCAATAAAAAAACATTGCATGTCAGAGAGGGAAGAATAGATCGACCCGATGAAACCAACGGAGGATCGACTCGAACTTACCGGTAGCGGGAACAACGGGAATCTCGTGGGAGACCTTACTTGGGCGGCGACGTGTGTCCAAAAGGCACCTGTCGAAGCACTCCTCATCCAGGGGAGGACGTACGGCTGGAAAACAAATGAATAAGTGTTAGATTATAGTAGGCAGGGAAAGGAAGCTGATGGGAGCAATTAGAAGGAGGCAGCACAAGCTGGAAGGCGTATTTAGGGGTGACGACTCGTTGAATAGGGTGGTGGAGGAATTGATGAAATCTCCCTCGCGACTATGCAAACATCCATCTTGTAAGATAATATACAACTAGCCTGGCACCTGCAGATGACGCTTATGCGTTTAAACCGGTATTACCAAAGAGAAATTTCAGTGAGAATCCTACATTTTTGTATGTTATCATTGAGGGAGATGAAGGGTAGAGAATGTTTATAGATGGTAGGGGAGGGAGGAAAGGAAAAGAAATTCAAGGGTGGTTGACATGAAGGTAGGAGTTAGATACAAAGATTTCAAAGACGGATTCCATTTTGGAAATAAACAGATGGCTTTATTAAGGAAACCTAGAAGATAATCCTCACGGTGAATGGCGAATAACATCAAAATACTACCCTGCAGGAACCACGGCAGAGGAGTGTGGCAGGGGAAGTTAGTAGACACCAGCCATGTAAATAGGGGAAGAATAGGGAAGAATAGGAGGGGGGAGGGATCAGAGATGAATCGTATTTTTACGATGTGTCTAATGTTGGCGTCTCGCTGTTTTTGTTATGATCAATAATGTTGCTTGGAAAGAAGGAATTTTTGCTTTAATCAGTTCGGCCTTGTAACTCTCTTATTTTGTCGCGTCTATTAGTGATTGAGATGTAGCGCGGGGTTGAAATAAAATCCTCCGCGTCGCTATTGAAACTTACCTGATCTGAATATTCCAAATAATCGAACTAATCTACGAGCAGTGCCGTCTAGTAGTGGAAAGTCAAAATACCAGTAATGACAATGCTAAACACTCGCTAATTTCCTTTGAACAAATTATCTCGCTATAAAATTAGTTTTAGGCACGACTCCAGTGTCGAGAGATGGACTTTCTATCTCACGATGACCGTATCATGGAGATATCACTCTTTATTTTGAGGCTCATGAATAGAACTTAAAGAGTGAGTAATTTTGGCAATTTTGTAAGTCCTCGTAGGACATATAATAAAAATTTCCATTACAAAATAAATGCCACACATAAGCAGGAAAATATGTTCACATGAGCTACCACAGTGTCCTCATGTAATTATCTCATTCATTGATGACCATGAGGAACAATTGTGTGGAATATTTAAGTGGATGCATACTGTTTTATGAGAGGCAATTTTCGGTTAGACCTTTATTGTAGTGGTTATTGCTTTCGTTAATATATTTCTTTTGACAGCTCTGGTATTATCCACATAATTGGAAGGGACAGCGTACTTTTCCAGATCAATTTTACCGGCACGTAGTGTTGAACCGTGATTAGGAATCTTATGGTACAAGTATGGTAAAGCATAAGGGTAAATATATGCATAAGTACGAAATGAACCGTAGGGGTGGAGTGGAGTAGAAAAACTCAAAAAGTTTAAAACTCAACAAATCAGTTTGCCTTCCAATAATATGAAAATAGGTACCAAACTTCTACGAAGTGAAGCCTAAACTACTGAGTTTATTAGCTGTCATTACTCACACCTCTCTTAATACGTAATTTTCAGAATAAAATTAAGGGTAGTAATTTGGCATTTAATTATGAAATTAAATAACAGATTTAAAAAATGAATGCCATGTATATCCAATTGTGTCAAAATTGTTAATTTAGCATTAGAGTAACAATCGCAGTGTTTTGTTTAATTTTAAAGGGGAGAAAAAGCAGTCACGGCCCCACTCCTGAACATTTTTAAGGAAACATTTGTGTTACCTGTAGTAACGCTACGCTGTGAACTGGATCATAGATGAAATTTAAAACGTTTCATGGTAGATATTCTCATGTGAAGTGAAACTTTTGAAGAAAGAAATCGAAATGTGATAAGTGATCGAGCGTTCCCCCGGGGTGCTGTGATCACCGTCGTAATAGGTGTCCTTCCTAGAGATTGGCCACTCTGAAAATTACCTTGGTAATTTTTGTAAATTACCGTGGTTTTTTTCGTAATTTACCGCGTCCCTTGAAAATTACCGTAATTTTCTAGATAATTCACCTATGCTAGAGATAAATTTTTCATAGAGATAAATCCCCAACATGTTCTTTTAAGACAAGTTCACATTTCCTACTTGTTTAATAATAAATTGAAGCATGTACTACTCATTTTTGGAATATTTTACTTAAATTATAACATTATAAGAGTAAAGCATTAGAATATTCTTCTTGAAAATTTCTCATACTTTGACAAAAGAAAGCCAGATTGCGTGTTGCTGCTGTAGTTCTTTTTACAATTTTAAAAATTTCTAATAGATTAATATTGCATTAGGTATGGTGTAAACATCGTTATTCCCTCCATTTTGCTATTGGTTTTCCTATTTAACCATACGTTTGTCGTTTAATACTTAAAACTAATAAATACTGGAAAATTATGGTAATTTTCGAAAATTACCGTGGTAATTTACCTCAGGTGAAAATTTTCCCATCTCTAGTCCTTCCCCTTCCTCCCGCTGCACCGCCTCCAAAACAGTTGAAAGGGAGGGTTCCGCATCGCCAGACTCGTGCTCGCTCGCCTCACCAAACATTCTCCGACGGTTTATTTCCCACAATGAGTAATTATGAATGATTCCGTTCCGCAGAATTGGTCGAATGAGTTTAAAAACCAGAAACTGAGAAATTAAAACGGTGCGCGTTTTTCTCCGCCTCCACTCACCAGAGCAAAGAGAGATCCCGTCCTTCCCCCCCACACCCCCTGCCCCTTTTCCCCGGTGCTCCCCGCTAATAACCTCTCGTGATTGGCCGGAGACTTGACCAGATTTTATTCACCACTAGTAGTATAGGGTGCCCGTTGAAATACAACGGGAAGAAGAAACAATTTTAACTGTTTCATTTGGCAAAAAGAATCCCCATGATGTGATGTTCAAATTGCAAATACCATTAAGTATACCATGAACAATTCATTATAACTACCCATGGAGAGGATGAGGTGAAACATATACCTTGCGTCGAATCAAACCTTTTCTTATGAGATTAAATGTTATCGTGGTAGAGATGAGCTTTCGTCTCGCACGGTTAACATATTTTTTTGAAAAACGTAGGAAACTGACGAAATTGAATGTGATATCTAGGTGTAGAGGAAGAATGCGCATTTGTAAAAATTTAAGAATCATACCTGTGTGACAAGTAGTTTTTGAGATATTAACGTTTAAAAATGAACTATTTCGCGATTTTTTCGTGAGATTTCGACGCCATATTTGGAGGTTTTACGAACAACCGGTGGGGAATAGTGACTAATTTCCCTTCTAAAACATGCCCTTACCCAATGTTTGCATTATAAGTGAGGCGAATTTGGTTCCGATTTGTTTGTTAAAAGTGGGTGAAAATTGCGTTAACGCTGGCGAGACAAAAGCTCACATTTACCGTTATTGTGTAAAAACAATCCCTTTAAATTGTTGTTCACGGTTATAACAATTTTAGCTCGTCTGGCATATCACGTGCTTGCTTTCGTTCTTGTCATTAAGTCGCAGGAAGTTAAGTTTAGTGTATTTCATATGGTCATCACAATTTCCGTAAAATGTAGTGCGTGAGAAATTTAGTAAGTATATTTAAAGAAATGCTTATCACACTTACCTTGTTTTCACCAATATTAACACCGTTATTCAAGTAGACTTTCACCACTCACGAATTTTAGAGACTGATTGTCGTTGTCAGTTTATATTTCGGTAAACATTCGGTTGCTACAACAGTATTTAGTGTGTGTAGTTATTTATTTATTCCTTGATTAGTTCAGTGAAAATAAAGGTGCATCTTCTATGCACCTTTGTGAAAATAAATACACGGAATCTTGGCTTCAACAATTAGCATGGTCGTTATGGAGACAATGACTCAAAATCGCAAGAAGTCTGCTAAAAATCGATACATTTTATTAAATTTTTCAAAATTACGACTGGTAAACAACATTTGGTTATAAAAATAAAATCTCTTATCTATTTTCTTTCTATTAGTACATTTCTCGATGTCGTACGACTTTTATTTCCAATTAAACTTTGCAAATGAAAAAAGGTCTGAACAAAACCAAACATCAGATTTACGTACTTTTCTTGTGGGAGTCACTGAAAAATATATAAATACATAAATAAGTTAACATATTTTACATAAAAAACGTTAAGCTCTCGTCGTGTCTCAAATAATAATTTAAGAAAAAAATAGCTAGCTTGTTAACTAAGGTCCTGCGGGGTTGAGCCGATATCCAGGTAATTTTGTAATTTACTTGGAACTTAATTTGCATCTCTGTCCGCCCATTAAAAAAGTCCTCAGAAAAACAATTATATATTTGTTGTTCGAGGGACAGTGGTTCCTCAACAGGACATACTCCATTTGCTATGATCTTACTGTGTGCATATATGAAGTTCCATTGATCAGCTAAAATTATGGGCATCGCACTCAAACTAGAAATTGATCCTCCGACTACGAACATCCTTTCCATGGAAATAATAATGTGAATCGAAGAGATGTCACCTGTCCCGCATAACATGCTTAATGTATGCGATAGGAAACCCACAAGTAAGCCCAGAATCAGAAGGTCACATGACACAATTTCCTGATCAAATGCAAATATTCAAGCACGGCCAATTCTTGATACTCGCTGCACGCATGTAATTTTTAAGGATTTTGTTTTCCACCTTACAATCATTAACCCCTCTGCTAACAACCACTGCTGCCATTGCTGCGCTTCATGAATCGGCCGCGTTCTTCCCTCACAGAGTTGCTGGAGCGAAATCATTTGAACCATACATTTCCGTTTAGGCAACGTCTCTTTGAAGCGTTATAACACCATATGCTTAAAACGTCCCAATCCAGCTTAGTACCTCCATGGTAGAGCAAGGGGGGGAGGGGGGAGAGGTACTTTGGATTCTTTTTATTATTCAAGCCGCCAGGTTATTTTGGAAAAATTACCACCAAATTCCATAGGACACTGAGAATGATTAAATAAGATAGTTAAGGAGACTCCGCCGCGACTGTGTGAGTCAAAACAAATACCAAATTCCACTTTGTTCATACATTTTTTATATAAAATCCTGCATTCGCTGATGAAATGCGTTACTAATAGAAACCCAAAAGTAAGGTACAAAATACGCAGATTATTCCACGAATTTATTTTAAATGAGCACTCTTTTTCAGCCATAAGAGCCGACTGCAGTGCCATTTCCTACGAATTACCGATTTTGACTTCAATTACGGTATAAATTCTTCAATAACTGAAAAAATAAGGTGGTATGATGTCTGTATTACATTTTTATTCAATTTCTCTGGATTATTTCCTTCTTATACATAGTTTTCCGCGAAAATGCCATTTATATTTTATGGAAAAATACAATTTTCCCCGTGTTTCTCTCATTCTCCCATTGAACACCAATTAATTTCAAGTTCAATTATAGAATAAAATAGAGTGGAAAGGTATTATTTTGTTGTTTATATCAGATAGAGGACAACTTTTTCTACAAGTCGACAAATATGAATAAAATGACATTTAAGTCATTTTACGGAGGAACCAACTTAAAGATCACACAATAACCATATAATTCTTCAAAATTCTATCAGAATCAAAAGCATGTCTTATCAGAACAAGAACGAAAAGTCCAAAACCACCTATTTATCAACACCCGTTACTACTTGTTGGTGATAAAACCCAGCCAAGGCCTTCACAAATTTTATTTGTGAAATTAAATGTGAAATTGAAATGTCCCTGCCGTCCACCACCCATTTGCGAGTAACAATTCATTCTCGCATGGCTGACGTCTGCAAGCTGAATTCGCGGATTAATGACGTAAGGCAGCGTGGAGATAGTAGAAGAAGGGGGTTGTGGGAAGAGCGTCTCTAATGGCGATGCGTGGTGGAGAACAGAAATCCTTTCGGGACCTCTTCCTCCTCTCTGCTTGCTTTGATTTGAGGGCCAGAGCCAAAACAATTTGTGCAACTTATCGGCCCAGTTCACGTGTATAAAGGCCTGGTTACACGGTACATGAGAATGTACAGGAAAATGTGTGAATGTCTGAATGTCAGAATGAACGCGAAAATTAACCGTGTAACCACACGAAAATTTACGATTGTATGAATGTCTGAACAGAACCTGTTCTAATTTCGTTCAGACAATCGTACAAGTTGACCTCATTACAGAGACACCTGGTGGCAGACGACGCAAATGACACTATCATATTTTCACAAGCCAATTGACAAGTAAATGTGTCGTATCCATGGGAAAAAAATTAGTTTAAATAACGCGCCTACGGTTTAAAATGAGGAAAAACAATCGAAAACGCATAATGCGCATCTAAAAATGTACGAAAATCTGTCCGAAAAGATGCACCGTGTAGCCACCTATTCATTGATCTTGTCCATGAGAATGTACAAGAATCTGTACATGAAACCATTCACAAAAATGTACAGAGACTTGTACATTCTCATGTACCATGTAACCAGACCTTAAGAGGGGGACGATTACGTTCGGAAGGGCGGCGAAGGAGGAGGCTTCTTTTTCTTCCTCTCTCCTTCTCGCGTCTTGCGACTGTGAAGAGGGGCACCTTTCGTAGAGAAGATCCGGGGAGGGGGAAGTGAAAAGGGGGATTATAGGTTAGGAGGAATATTGAGGGTGGGCCGGGAGGGAGAGGGGAGGTCTCCCTCCCTACTTGATATGAAGGGTGAGAGGGGAAATGATACATGTCTCTCTCTCTCTGCATCTCCGCCTTGGAGGTGAGGGAGCTGTGATCGGATCGGGAGGAGGGGGTTGGTGCGGTGGCTGTGATCTGCTGGCTTCCCTTCCCAGAAGCCCCGAGTTCGAATTCTTAGACGCTACGCATTAGGACGGGGGGGGGGGGGGTTAGGGCTCATGGTGATTTGAGCGAGATAGATCCCTAGTCATAATGGAGAGTATATTCAAATTTTATTCTTTGATTTCAGCTTCTGTAAGAAGTACGAAATAAATATTGTAATATTAATGGCGCAAATAAATAGTTAAATATGCCCTCAAATCTCGGTAATTAAATAAATAAAGCTACATAAGTCACTAACTTGACTCATTTTTTCCCGCCGTACGGATGAAAACCCTTCAAACCGACCGGTTTTTTTTGCGATTCTATAAAAGTTACTGCGGTGAGTAATAGATTACTTTTTATTAATAGTTGAGAAAACATGCAATCTATACACCGTTAGTTTTTTGACGAAGTCTAGGTGCTATAAATTCCCATTTCCTTCAATATTCTCTCTCTGGAGCGCACAGCCGTAATTAATCCCATGTGAAATAGCTTACCTTTTTAGGCAAATTGCTCGAAAAGTAGTTCGGCAAGGGGTTGATATTTTGATATCATTGGAAAGATGAGAGTTGTTTCTTTAACATGAGGCCAAATTCATCAAATTCTAGGTGAAGTGATTTTGCGCTCAAACTACCTTAAACCCCCCAAAAACATGTTTCCCTGAATTCGTTTTCGTTCCATTTACCTGAACTAGCGTTTTGAATTTTGCTTATTGGGCTGAAAAATATAGTTGAATCGTCTTCACGAAAAGAGGATGTAAATTTAATTATTGTTTTTTTTGTGAATAATAATCTAAATATCATTTTATGATGATGCACGCAAATATTAATGAAACCCCGCAGTTACTTTGAAGTTGGAAGTTCCAACACGTATCGGCTGAGGTCCTGCGATGCCCAAATATGGAGTGTGCCGGGAGTATTTGGAACCCTGCACAGAATAAATTGAATGCTAGAGATATCAAAATATTACTAAGGAAAGCCGCACACTTAGGTAAAAGCTACTGCGAGCTAAGAGAGTGTGTAACACAGCCGATAAAAGGATTAGGTTGGGATCCGCTAGAGACTCAAAAGGACTTGGCTTGGATTGCTTGAAAGCTTTAGATCATGCGTGTTTTCTATGATGACTCGTATATGATATTATTTGAACCCCGCTCTCAATCTCTAGAACCGATAGATTGGACAAAATAAGAGAGGTACACCTTCCGCATTATTAATTACAAGAACTCCTCTCCAAGCACCATTTGTGACTTAAACTAAAGCAGAGTGAGACTAAAGGCTCTCCATGAATATCCAATTCACTTAAGTCATTTCCCATTTTTTCTTCCTTTTTTGATGATGACGATATATCCTTGTACCCCCTGCAACACGCTTCCGTGGAGGCTTGTAGTGCAATATGTGGACGTGGATTTTATAGGTCCTTATAGTCATAACCACTCATTTGGCCAATGATAAGCGATAAGAGAGAGAGAGAAGTGATGCCTCATGAATAGTTCACGGAAGACAATCAAGGAGGTTCCACCGCGACTCTGTGAGTCAAAACAAATACTAAATTCCACATTTTTTATATTTTGTCCAAAAAATCCTGCTTTCACTAATGAAATGCGGAACCTATAGAAATCCAAAAGTTTGTAAAAAAAATTTGCATATTATTCCACGAATGTATTTTAATTGAGCACTTCATTTCAGCCATAGGAGCCGACTGCAGCGCCATTTCCTACGAATTACCGCATTTTGACTTCAATGACGGCATTAATTCTTCAATAGCTAGAAAAATAATTTGGCAACATGCCTGTATTTTATTTTTATTCAATTTATCTGGATTATTTCCTTCTTAGAGACTGTTTTCCACGAAAATGGCATTTATATTCTATGGAAAAATACTATTTATCCCCTTGTTTCTCTCATTCCCCCATTGAACACCATGTAATTTCAAGTTCAATTATAGAATACAATAGCGTGGAAAGGTATTATTTTGTTGTTCATATCAGATAGAGGACAACTTTTTCTACAAGTAGACAGAACATTAATAAAATGACATTTAAGTCATTTTACGGTGGAACCACCTCAATTTTTCATCTCTCTAATAGCATTTGCGTCAATAATAATTGATCGCTCGTATTCCACCATAGCTTCAGGCCGTGCGCCATTGAAAGCACACAGGTGCAGCAGTCGAAGAGTCGATTCTTCATCGAAAGACCTCCAGCGTCCGATGATTGCTGTCTTCCCGTGTTCTTCGTCCGTCTTCCTCTTCTCCACGGCTTCCTTCCTCTCCCTCCCTCTCCCTCCCTCCCTCTCCTCTCCGGCTTACTAACGGTTGATGCGATAACTCTTCTCCCCCCCACCTTCTCTCTCCATTTCCTCCTCCTCTCAAAACCCCCTCCCCCCGTGGTTCGTCAAGGGGAGAACGCCAAATCTCCCTCCAACCGAGGGTGGGGGGAATTGGGGGGTGTTTCCCCTTCTGCCGTGACACGATTTTCCTCCCAAGGTGTGTGTGTGTGTGTGTGTGAGACACTCCAGGGTGAAGCGAAGGGAACAGACGAAATCCCCCGACCCCTCACCCCACCCCCCCATTAACCCATATGCCGACTAAGGAGATGCCGTTGAAACGGCGGCTTTTGCACCTCGGCCGACGGAAGGAAGTCCGACCCAAGAAGAACACCATTCCGCTTGAGAGTTCCGCCTCGCTGCACGTCACTTCCCCGAACACCCCCCTCCTCCCCCCCTCTCCCAATAGATATAGGTGTAGCGAAACTTGGTGGCACTCACTCGTGAAGATCATGACGCAAAGGAGAGGAAAGCATGCATGAGATGGGGGTTGAAGCGGCCGAGCCTCTTTTCCAGAGGACCCTGCGGGACTCCTTCAATAACTTTGCCCGCTGATCAATACTAGGTTAACGGTCAGTGTCATCTAATCCTCCACTAGTGAGTGCCACCAAGTTTCGCTATATTTATACACTACGTCTCCATTTTCCCCGCTCTCTCGCAACGCCGATATATAATCCTTTAGTGTGTTCCTCTAGTATCAGTCGTAATTTTGATTTTCTAGGAAATGGGTCGAAATTTGTCTTCCTCCGTTTAAGCGAAACTGAAAGTGAATCATGAGTTAACGGGAGAAATGAATTTGGCTCACTATTTGGGTACTTGGCGTGCTTTTGCTGAAGAGGAAGATAGAGGCAGAGAGAATGCGATTCTGTGGGTGCAATGCGACGGACATGGTTTTGCTTCGTGGTCCATCCCCATCCACCTTGAAAAGAAGAGTGAAATGTGCGATGAGTTGGTTTGATTTCTGATGGCAATCGATACTTACGTTTGCTTCACTAGACTGTTGGAGAAAAGTTGAATTTACTGAATTAGATGTCAAATATCTGGCTCCAATTATTCCTTCTTTGTACGACATCCATGTGATACTGACTTCATAAACCAGTTCGGAAATATATAATTAAGTTTTCCAACTGGCCGTTCCTTGTCTTGCTTAAGGGCGTGGACCTATTCTTGTAAAAGGGGAATTTAAAATCCCCAAACGGACGGTTTGAGCCGTGTGTTAATGAAATCATCGCCGTTTCGGCGATCCACGTCGTGCTGGGTCCGGCTACAGAGGCTGAACGCGGTTACTGGACCTCCCAAAGCGCCTCAGTGGAATATAAACACGATTGGAGGCGCCGCAACCCGCGTCGCCCCCCACCTCCTACGCTTCGCCCCTTCCTCCTCTCGCCTTCCCACAATTCCCCCCGCGGAGCGGAAGAGGATCTCTATAGACACTTTCAAGGCGCCGATCGCAACGCCTCTCGTGAAACTCTCGAGGTCAAGTTGTCCTCGCCTCGATCGTATCGCAATTGCAATCCTCGCCTCACTCCGCCACACAATAGGCAAACCCTCGGAGAGCGCCTCTTTTGATTCGGTCTCCTCCCCCGCCTCCTCCGAGGCGAAATTGCCTCACTTTGCCCGATCGCCTCTCCGAGAGAGAGAGCGGACATTTGAAGCGCCGCGCCGCGCAGTGGGATATTTTGGTAAGTTCACTATCAAAAATCAAAGAACTTTCGTTGGAATATTGATATTGAGATGAATCCTTCACCATTTAAAAGTTTAAACTCCGAAGAGTATGGAAAAAATACATATAAATCCGTAATGGTTTATACGAACTTGCAAAAATTCTGCAAATCAACAACTTTTTATCAAATACGAAGACAAACTGTTTTCAATTAGAATTTTTTTAAATCATGTGAATGTACAAAGTATTTATGTGTTCTAGACTAATCACTAATATCATAGAAATTGGCGGCGCAAAAAATGAAAAGTTTACAAATTGAAACAATTTTATTTAGACAAATTTAATTATTTGTGTATAGTGACATGTTGAACATATTGGATATAAGAACTGTATTCAGTACAAAAATTAATTACAATAGCTGTATTTACATTAAATAAATACAATAATATTAGTGATTAGTCAGAAACACTGTAATATTGTAACAGAGGGATAATCAGGTATGTTCACTTTCAAAATCAGAGAACTTTAGATGAAATATAGATAATGAGATGAATTTTTCACCATTTTAAAGCTTAAACTCGGTGAAGTAGGGGGCAAATACGTAGAAATCCGTATTTTTTTAATTTTAATTTTAATTTAATTTCAATTTTTTTTTATTAATTTGCGTTGTTAAAAAAATATTATTTTCTATTTGAAAGTAGTTTTTCTTCCTATTCGATAAAAAGTTGTTGATTTGCCTACTTTTTGCAAGTTCGCATAAATAATTTCTGTTGTGTACGTATTTTCCCCAACTCCTCAGAATTTCAGGTTTAAAATGGTGAAAAATCCATCTCAATATCTATATTTCATCAAAAGTTCTTTGATTTTGAAAGTTAACTTACAGTGTACGGTGTCGTGTCGGTCGGAGCGGAGAACGAACGGACTCATCATCCTCGCAAGGTCGAAAGGGTTCCTCCCTCCTTCCGGGGGCGGGAGGTGTGTAGGGGGGCGCCTCGCCCTTCCCTACCCCCCACTCTTCACTTTCAGCATCGTCACCGAAGGCAGCGCCGACTCGACCAGCGCGGGCACACTCGGAACTGCCGCCACTCTCCTCAACGACGCGACACGGTCGGAGACGACGACGTCGGGAGACCATTTCCCTCTTTCTTCTTCTTCCTCAACGTGTCCCGCTCCGGGTCGAAATCCCGTTGCCGCGATCAACAAACAGCGCGCCCACCTCACCCCTTCTTCCTGTTCCCGTTCCCGTCCGCGTCCCCATCCACCACACCTATATCTCCATTCGCAGGAATGCAGCCGATTCACCTCCCCGGAATAATTAATACCCTCGCCGAGGTAAAAAGCAATCTTCAGCATAACAGTGGAAGCTGGGGCGATTATCGCTTCGTTAATTTTGTGACCTAAAGGAGTACTGTTTTCGTAATGCATCACCGGATTTTCCCCTCTTGCTTTAGAAAACATACAAAGCACACGCTGATAATTTTATTGGCGAAATATAAGTGTTATAAATTCCTAATTGCTTCAATATTCTACCTCTGGAGCACACAGCCGTAATTTATTCCATGTGAAACACCTTGTACATTCTGGCGAATAGTAAGCTCGATTCATAGTACTGGCAGCGTGTTCTCCTCTTGATTACGCAAAATTTATTTCAGACTTCGCGGACTCCGTTTTTAATGCGGAAACATTTTTTTTTCTGAAGTTGTGTTGTCACTTGGGTTCCCACTCGACCGTTGCGCATCCAAATAAAACGTCATCTCTCCAAGAACTCCTCTTCACTCACCCCCCCCCCCCCCAAAACTCACGGGCTGCTCTAGATTGCGGGTGGTGGCCCATGTTGGCACCAATGATGCTTCCGAGCGTAGAGCCAATGAGATCTTGGATTCCTTTAGGGATCTAAACTCGGAGGTGGAACGCGTTCGTAGGGGCACTGGTGTCGATCTGCGACTATCCATCTGCAGCATTGTTCCACGGACTGACTGCGGCCCTCGAGTTTGGGACAGGATTGCCTGGATCAACAAGAGGCTGTGGAAATTCTGTGCGAGCATTGGGGCAGAGTTCGTGGATCTTCGGCCGGTGCTTAGATCGTGCCGGGCTCCCCTCAACTCGTCTGGGGTGCATTATTCCAAAGAGGCGTCTGAACGGGTGGCTCGTAGGATTTTTGAGCACTGTAGATATTTTTTAGACTAGAGGGTAGGTCATCTAGTGGGATTTGTAAAGATTTAACCAAACGTAGCCTCCGAGGAAATCCTCATTGCGAAAATTTTCACATCCAAGTAAACTTAGGAGCGCTAAAGCCGGTAAATAGTGACAATTTTCCCAAAACGCGTACTCCAGTGAAAGAAATTATATCAAATGTAATAAGCACTTCCAGTGAAATTCGCCCACCTAATACCCATAAGCGTGGAAAAGAACCAACCGACACTCAATCTACAAAATATGACATTAACTTTATAGTAGTTAATTGCCGTAGCGTTAAAAACAAGCGCGCTGAAATCGAGCATATATTTCAGGACGCAGACGTGGTCATAGGAACGGAGAGCTGGCTTAATGAGGATGTAAGCGACAGCAAAGTTTTTCCTCCAGGATATAAAATCTACAGAGGCGATCGAAGCGATAGGACAGGTGGCGGAGTTTTTCTAGCAGTTAAATCACATTTACACAGCACCGCCCACGAAATAACTGACAATGAAATAGAAAGCGTGTGGTGTACAATTAAACAACGAAACAAAAGGAGCATACATATTTGCTCTTTTTATAGATCTCCAAACTCCAAAATTGATGTTATTTACCAATTAGAAAATCAAATTTCCGCATTTACTGTGAGAGACAGTAAAAGTGTAATAATTATTGGGGGAGATTTTAATCTGCCATCTATAAATTGGGATTATTACACTGTAAAACCGAATTCTAGGAATAGGGAAATCAGCGAGATCTTACTCAACACACTTGCTAATCACTCACTTTCCCAAGTAGTTGACAAGCCTACGAGAGGAAATAAAATATTAGACCTTTTTGCAGTAAGCCATCCTAAGTTGATAAAACAACTCGATATTATTGACGGCATAAGTGATCACAGAGTAATTTTTGCAACCTTAAAAATTGAAGTAGAGTCAGCTGTAAAACCGAAACGCAATATTTATTTATTTAATAAATGCAACTTCATAAAATTTGGCGAGATGCTTAATGATTCGTACACGGACTTCGTAGCTAAAACAGAGGATAAAAGCACTGATGAATCATGGAAATATTTCTTAAAAATTCTACGACAGGGAATCAACGAATATATTCCGCAAAAATTGAAATGCGACAGTAAAGAACCTCGCTGGTATAGCAACGATGTTAGGAGGGACCTTAAGAGACAGAGAAAACTGTACAACTTATTCAAAAAGTCCACTACGGTAGGTGACAAATCGAAGGAACTTGCAGCAAAAGAAAGTTACGCTGCGCAACGCTCAAAAACTAAGAAATCAATGCGTTCTGCATTGCAAAATTTCAAGAAAAAAGTACTTGGTGAATTACTCGAAGAAAATCCGAAATCTTTTTGGTCATATGCGAGAGAGCTTCAGGGAAAATCTTCAACCGTAGATTCGTTATTTGATAAAGATGGCAAACTTGTCACCGAAAATTTTGACAAAGCTAACACGTTAAATTCCCACTTCGAAAGTGTATACACTACAGACGATACTGCATGTAATTTTGAAATTTCATTCACTGAGGAACCGATGAAAGAAATCACTATTCAACGTGATGGGATAACTAAACAGCTACAGTCGATAAAAAATAGTAAATCTCCGGGTCCGGAGGGAATACCCGCGCGTGTCCTCAAGGAGTTAACGCCACAGATCGCACCGTTCTTAGACATAATATTCAAGAAGTCATTGTCTGAAGGAAAGATACCATTGGACTGGAAAATTGCAAACGTTACACCGATATTCAAAAAGGGAAACAGACACGACCCAGGGAACTATCGACCAATTTCATTAACGTCGATTATAGGCAAGGTACTCAAACATATTGTCGTTAGCAATATCATGACGTTCCTGGACAGTCGTAACGTCCTCCATGGCCCTCAGCACGGCTTCCGGAAAGGTAGATCATGTGAAACACAACTCGCGCTCTTTCTTCATGACGTTCTCAAATCTGGTGAATCGAAAAGACAAGTTGACGCATTATTTCTAGATTTTAAGAAAGCTTTCGACACGGTACCTCATAACATACTTTTATAAAAATTACAGTCATGCGGCCTAAACGAAACAGTAGTAAACTGGATACGCGACTTTCTGAGTGATCGTAAGCAAAAGGTAGTTCTTGACGGAATTAGCTCTGATGTCGTTAAAGTGACATCAGGTGTCCCGCAAGGAAGCGTGATCGGCCCCCTTTTGTTCATTATATACATAAATGATCTATGCTATCGAATTAGCAGTAAAATACGTTTATTTGCCGACGACACTGTCATCTATCGTGAAATTAGTGATCACTCTGACTTAGAAACTCTATCATCGGATTTAAACAACGTTCATGTGTGGAGCCAAGAGTGGGGAATCGAACTTAATCTGAGCAAATGCACGGCGGTACATTTCTTGCGGAGGTCGTCCAACTATTCCCATGTATATGCTGTGGATGGTGTTAACATAAAGGCGACAGATGAAGTGAAGTATCTCGGAGTTACGATAACTTCGGACCTATCGTGGGGAGCACATATAAGAAATATTTGTGGCAGAGCTCTGAAGAAGCTAGGATTCGTCAATGGTATTGTGGGAAGATTTTCGGATGAAAAAGTAAAAGAGAGGTGCTATTTCGCACTCGTCCTGCCACACCTTGAATATGCAGCGAGCATATGGGATCCGGTGCAGAAAGACTTAGTCTGGGAACTTAATAAAATACAAAGGAAAGCTGCGCGATTCGTCAAAAACTAATACGGGCGTACAGATAGTGTTATACAGATGTTAAACGAATTAGGCTGGGAGCCGCAAGAGACTCGGAGGCTGCGCGCTAGGCTTAGATTGCTTGAACAATTGAGAATAGATATCTTTCAGAGCGACACGGAGAACATCATATTAGAACCCCACTATATTTCCAGGTCCGACAGAAACGATAAATTAAGAGAGATATTTTGCCGAACGGATAGGTATGGGAATTCGTTTTACCCCCGAACTATAAGGGACTATAATAAATGCTAGGCGTAATTTCAATAGAGCGTTTCCTTTTTATATGTAAACGGATGGTGTCCTATCACCCCCCGCCACACGCCTATTGAGGCGGCTTGCGGGGTAGTATGTAGATGTAGATGAAAACACCCCTCATCACAGACCATTGAGCTGCCCACCCCCTCTCAACTCACAACTCCTCCCCCTCCCCCCACCTCTTCCTCCACATTTTTTTGAGTGATTACTGTAGATTCTTTCGTCTTCTCTTATCAGAGTACCTGATGATGACGAGCTTCGTCGAAACTTTGGTCGTACTTGAATAAATCTATGTGGAAAAACTAAGTTATATATAATTTTTCAATGCTAAGCCAATTCCTCAAAGCCACGCGCGAGACAAAGAAATAAAATAATAATAATAATTTTATTCCTCGTATAAATACATTGAATATACATTAATAGTAGTTCATTTAATTGAGGAATATAGGTACCTCTTAGGAAACAAAGCCTCCTGCTTTGGGGTCACCGACTCTTTCACAGGTAAACATGGATTATCATACAAACTAACGTAACATTTAAAGTAGATCAAAATCACTCTTACGTGCCATTTAAGTACACTGAATACATAATATGGTGTCATTGTCGTATTTAAATATTCACATGCGCATGTGATTAGGAGTTTTTGTTTTTTTTAGGAATATATCCATTTTTAGTATTAAATAAATGAAAGGTAGAGCCAGCTGATCGGTGGGTTTTTTGAATTCCATCATTCGGCTTCCTATTTTTTTCTGGATCAACTCTTGTCTACCATGTGCAGCTAACTTGTGCATGCCCGGATGTCTAGTCTCTCCTCTCAAATGCCATCCGCCAATTGCCGTGTCAATTCCTCTTCCGCCCTTCTTGTCAACCACCCCTTCCCCCCTCTCATTCCACTTTCTTCTCCTCCCCCCCCCCTCTCATCACTTCCTCCATCCACTTCTGCTCTCTGCCTTCTCCGAATTTCCAAATATGGTTCCCTTTCCTCTTTCCTTTCAACAAAACTTCCTCCTCCATATTCCTCGCTCAACACCCACAACACATTTTAAGGTACTTTGAGCGAAAAATCACTTCACCTAGAATTTTGGCCTCACTTCAAAGAAAAAACTCTCATCTTTCCAATGATATCAAAATATATCAACCTCTTGCCGAACTACTTCTCGAGCAATTTGCCTCAAAATACAAGATGTTTTACATGGGATAGATTATGGCTGTACGCTCCAGAGTGAGAATATTAAAAAAATTAGAAACTTCTAGCCCCTAGATTTCGTCAAAAATCTGACGGTGTGTAGATTGCATGTTTTATCACCTATTTATAAAAAATTATTTATAACTCACCGCAGTAATTTTTACAGAATCGCAAAAAAACCTGCTGTTTTGAAGGGTTTTCAGCCGTACGGCGGGAAAAAAACGATTCAAGCTAGAGACTTATGTAGCTTTATTTATTTAATTACTGAGAATTTTTGTCATATATAACTATATCTTTGCGCCATTAATATTACAATATTTATTTCATACTTCTTACAGACGCTGAAAACAAAAAATAAAATTTGAATATGGTCTCCATTATGACTAGGGAACTATCTCTCTATCAAACCACCTTAAAATCTAGTGAACTTGAGCTCAAGACCTCTTAATGTATAAAGGCCGTTTTACACGATTTAGACACGGTTTAAGGTAGTTAGAGCGAAATATCACTTCACCTAGAATTTGCTCATTTCACCTCATTCTAAAGTAAAAACTCATCTTTCTATTGGTATCAAATTATTTAACCCTCATCGAACTACTTTTCGTGCAATTGGCCATAATATTCAAGGTGTTTAACAAGGGATAAATTACGGCTGTGTGCTCCAAAGGGAAAATATTGAAGCAATTAGGAATTTATAACCCCTAGATTCCGCAAATAAAACTATCAGTGTCTGCTTTGTATGTTTTCTAAAGGAAGAGGGGAAAATCCGGCGATCAGTAGCAGTCATGGCTCCTCAGTCACGGTGCGAGCTGCAGATACGTTGGCAAGCAAGAGGCAGGTGGAAGAGCATGACTTGCCACCACATTTGAGTGCATCCGGCCTGCAGCAGCAGCAAGAAAGAGGATCGTATCTTGCTTTAACTGATATTTTCATCCGAGTGATTTTCATTTCGCGCTTCACTTGGCGCGTCGGAGCGCTCCCTTCATTTCCTGTCGCCTACAGTTCAAACCGCCTCGCGTGTTAATCTCGTGTATGCATGTACTTTTAACCACTTCCCTGACAAGCCCGCATACACTCGGGCTCCGAGGTGGTGCAAAATCTGACAAGCCCGAATATAATCGGGCAAGTCCTCGCGATGTCCGTATCTTTGTCTTTACGCCCGAATATAGTCGGCCGTAGCTAGTAGTTTACGTTCCTGCCGCCTCCCGCACTGTTGAAGGTATAGAGCCAGAAAAGCGACAAGCGGCGGCGCTCTTTTCAAATGTTAATCTCTGATGTTAAAACAATGGTCTTTTTTTGTAATAATTCTAGCAATTCGAGGGTCATAATTTTTTTCTCACTGAAAAGCTATCCTCTTATGGAATTGGGTATTTTCCACGTATTTCAAACTATCGATATTCTGATTCAGTTAATTGAACTTATTGCATTGGCTAAAAATTTTCTTATCAAATTGTATGAATTTCGGTTTTAAAAGCTAAAGAAAGTAGAAGGTTACGAATGCTCCCGAGCACACTCCGAAAACAACCGAATGGCCTGTGACGTCATTTTCGCTGTTTACATTTAGACCCAGGCGTTTCCTTATGCTTACAGTGGTAACAAATGCGGCGAAATTAGTTTCTGACGTTTTCGCGTTTCTAGATATGCCTTTAAATGGCATCTAAGTAAGGGATATAGATGGTGTTTTGTGCCACAATGCACAAATACATCGGTTGAAAGACCGAACAAGAAATTTATTCACGCAATCACGACATTGAATGATTGAAATTTCTTCCTTGGATTCCTCAATGTCCACCCGTAAAAATGTATGCTTTACTCCGCACTTTGTGTTCTGGACATATTCTTGCAATGACTGTGCACAGTGGTCCATCTCTCTTTACTTGGACGTATCCTACAGCATTATCACCATAACTCTCACGCTTTATAATATAGCAACACTTAAATTAAACTTTGAATAGATATTTAGGAGATGAGAATCTATTTTTAGGCATTTCTACAGCAGATAAGCCACTTCTAAAAACCTCCTCTACAAACAATCACTAATTAGCAAATAAAAAAATTAACGTTTTAGGTGTGTCGAGTATTGGCAGCTCAAATATTTGGCAAGTACTGTGTTATGTTGATATGTTACTAAGATACTGTTTGTTTACTGTTGCATGGACTGATATGGACTTCGATAAAGAAAGAAGTATCATAATGATTATGAGTGTATTGGAAAAACAGTTTAAAAAGTTCATACACCAAATAAATAATTATATGTATCAAAAATGATATAAAACAGTAATGAACAGTCCTTTTTATATGTAAACGGCTGGTGTCCTAACACCCCCCGCCACACGCCTATTGAGGCGGCGTGCGGGGTAGTATGTAGATGTAGATATATCTATCCATCTCTCTCGGCATGCACACCTAAGTGGAAAATCGTAGTGCATTGTGGGTGGGTGGGGGTCGATTTTTTAATAGAGCTGAAATATCGTCGGTATCGTCAACGAGTGCGGAGGTTGTATGTACGTATGTATGTTGTATTGTTTCTCTCTGCTTTCATCGCAGGCGCTCTTGACTTGAACGGAAGCGGAAGGGTTCCCGCCAGTCTCTACGTCGCCAAGTACAACCGATACGTGGACACGGTCATGGAAAGAATCAAGAAAGTCATCAAGAAGAGCTTTGACCCCGTCAACGTGAGGCTTCATTCGACGACCCGAGTGAAGAACGGAAACAACAACAACAAGAACAAGAACAAGAACAAACCGAAGGTGCCGAAACAACTTGATGATGCCGCAACCAAGGCACATGCTCTGGAGTGAGTACCTACTGGAGTCTTCTGTGATTCTTTTATTTTCTGGAAGTTGTGAAACATATTTTGTAATCTCCCTTGAATCCCTCTCCCTCTGGAAGTTGTAAACTCACGGGGGTTAGGGGATGAGAATACCTCATAAAATACGGATAATGACGACATTTTTCGTAGTTCCACTCAGCCACCCAGGTGGCGTGACCATCTTCGGCTCTCCATTGGTGATCTGCAGGTCTTTTCTTTGACTCATCCGCTCTTTCGACTCTTGATCCGTATCTTTCTACTCTTCATCCGTTTCATTTGCCTACGCGTTCCATTAGCTCAATATCACCTGTCGTAGTAAGGAACGTGAAATGGAGCCACCATCGGACCTTGGCCGACCGTGAGCCGATCATTAAGAGAGCGAAACGGGTCTTCCCGCAAATAGTCATTAAAATGGTGAGATTATTAGCCCAAATTACGTAGCGTTGGCCCAATTGGGTTGTGTCTTATTTTGTTTTATTTTTGCAATCGAAAGTCCACCTTGGAAAGGAAAAGCAGATGATAATCAGTGGTAATGTTTGATGTTAGTTAGCTATACAACTATTTTGAGGGATATTATTTGACGCTGTGATGAAAAAAAGCACGCGGTCATTTATATAGATTTTGATAGTGACGTAATTATTTCCATTCAAAATCGTCCCTGCGTTGCTAAAAAAATGTACGCGAGATCATCTACGACGCTGCTCTGTGACGTAACTCGAGTTTGTTTTTGCTTGAAAGTTTTGGGAAAGTTCTGCTGATTTTTCAGGCGCACAAATTGTTTCATGCATTTTATATTTCGCTTCGTGCTCCCTGGTGCACACAGCCAAACAACCATGGGGGTCATTTTGTAATCTCACCTTTTTAGTGACTCTTAGTGGAAAGGCGGGAGACCCGTTTCGCTATCTTAATGATCGGCTCACGATCGGCCAAGGTTCGATGGTGGCTCCATTTCACGTTCCTAACGACAGGTGAGATGGAACTAATGAAAGGCGGATGCAAATAAAACGGATCAAGAGTCGAAAGATACGGATCAAGAGTCGAAAGAGTCAGTAAGTTGCGGGAAAGGGCTGGTGAGTCAAGTAAAAGACCTACAGATCATCACTTGATAGCCGAAGACGGTCTCGCCGCCTGGGTGGCGGAGAGTAACTACGTAAAATGACGTACTTTTTATGACGTATTCTCAATTAAGTGAGATTACAAAATAACCCTCCTTATCCCATGTGAAACGGCTTCTTTTTTTGCAATCATCTCGTAAAGCAGTGCAGTAATATTTTTAATATTAGGAAGATGAGAACTTTTTCCTTGAAATGATGTCAAATTCATTTAATTTTTTTGCACTCATATCTCGCTCTCGCTGCCTTTAATGGATTTGCCTCTCGTGCTTCCACTCTCCAATCGAAAACGTGGTAAATGTAGATTTTGTGAATGGGTCCTACTTTCCACAACCCCTCGCTAAATCTTTCCGTTTATTGTTGCGGAATCAGGAAGCAGCTGCAGGAGGAATCTCTGCTGAAGGCCCACCAGCCGTCTTCGGTGAAGAAGTCGGAAGCCCAGGATGGAGGAAGCGGCAGACGCCGCGCATCCACGGAGACAAAGGCGCAGCCGAGGCCCAACCGCCCCAAGGGCCCCAACAACAACAACAACAACAAGAACAAGAATAAGGTTACCCATCCAAGGATTTGGTTCATTGTTGTCTCGTAACCAGGTCTAGATTAATTTTACAATGGGAAATTTAGTCATCGTAATTAAGTGGCGTACGTGGATGGAAATTTTCCAACCAACCCAAATATATGTTCAGTATTTATATATATTTTAAAGGTTCATACACATTTGATAAAGTTACGTGATCCCAAACTTAATCTCAATGACTTTATCCTTGGGCTTGACATCAGTCACCACACGGTATCACTTCTATGATCTATACAAGCAGTCAAAACGGGAAGGATCAAATAGTACTAGTTCGTGGTTTTCTGGAAAGGAAAAAAAACGCTATATCGTCAAGCTAGGATATATCAGGTGAATTTCACATGGAAAGTGACATATTACTGGCAGAAATACCATCCCGTGATTTTTTATGACCTAGTATTTTGACACCACCAATAACGCGTTACTTTTAACGGAAAAAGTTTGAAAGAAACGTCGTTTGTCGACAAAATGTTTCTACTCTATGCATTAGAATCTGAAATGAACATGCAAATAGTTTTCTTTTACTCATTTGTTTTCCCAATGGACTTCCTCAGAAATTTCGACTTTCTTTCTTTCTAAACCACTAGAAGTGTTTCTTTCATCTTGTCTTTACACGAACTCATTTAATATTTAACGCAATTACTCACTCTCCTTGACAAACAAAACAGAAGCGTCTAGCAGACACTACGACCTTCGGAACGCAAGTAGCCTTTACAAATCGATATTATTTCGTCATGCCAAATCCCACTCCATGTGTTCAGCATTTAGGTTTTTAGATCGACAATCTGTGGAATAATATTGACTTCTTTTATTAAAAATAAGGTTTTAAAAGGCGCCCATGGCGCCGACTTATTCAAGATGACATTGAAATTAAGTGGCACTTGACATCATGAATTTATTCCCAGCACTAAAAAAATTACATTATTTCCGTTCATTTGCGAGTGAGAGCAATTGTACAGTTGTCCTTGTGAGAATACTGCTGTTTGGAGTTGAAGTCCAATGTGGTCAAACGACTGACCCTGCAACTTGTTGATTGCAATCGCGTACTATACCGGGATCACTGAAAATTGTCGTCGTCGCAAGATGAAAGGGAGCATTGTCTCAGTCGGAGCCAAATCAGAAATAATCCTCGCTTTTGTGAAATTTCTTGAGAGAAGTTGAATAACGGCATTTTAAAATTTAAGTACTGTGGCTCCATCTAATTGAAATTAAGGTGGTTCCACCGTATAATCACTTAAATGTCATTTTATTCATATTCTGTATACTTAAAGAAAAACTTTTCCTCTATTTGATGGGAGCAACAAAATGTTACCTTTCCACGCTAATTTATTCTCTACTTGAACTTGAAATTACATGGTGTTCAATGGGGGAATGAGAGAAACACGGGGAAATATAGTATTTTTCCATCAAATATAAATGTCATTTTCGCGGAAAACTGTTTATAAGAAGGAAATTATCCTGAGAGATAGAATAAAAATAAAATATAAGCATCGTACCACCTTATTTTTATAGTTATTGGGGACTTAATGCCGTAATTGAAGTAAAAATGCGGTTAGTCGTTAAAAATGGCGCTGCAGTCGGATCCTATGACTGGGAAAAAGTGCTCATTTAAAATACATTCGTGGGATAATCTGAATTTTTACTACCTTACTTTTGGTTTTCCATAGGTAACGCTATCCATCAGCGAAATAAGGATTATTTGAAAAATAATATACAAAAAATGTGGAATTTAGTATTTGTTTTGACTCATGCAGTCGCTATGGAACCTCCTTTAACTGCCGGGTTTGGGAATGGTGTTCACGTAATTTGAAAGTGGCATTTGGACTGGGGAATTGAGTGAAGCGACAGAAGGATGATGGGACAATGGTCAGTGTTTGGCAAGATGGCCAGGGAGGGATTAGAAATGTTTGGAAAGGTTTAAGGTGGCTGGTCGGGTAATCGTTAGTCATTGAGAAATTTAGTTACTTAAATTTTAATGCTCGTTTAAAATTTAAATAATAGGTCGTAGCTATACTATATTCAGTAGGAATGACTTATGTCTTTGGTACATTATTAAAATTTGTCTTTTAAATTTACACATTGCCATAAAAATTTGCTTAAATGCAGACTTGATTCATTTAGTGTCATTCTTGCGAAATTTATTTTCCGAAAACGGGTTCACACCCGTTGCCATAGAATTCAAAATAAGTATTTTAATGAAGATGTAAATATGTTTCTATCAATTATTTAATCATTCGTTTTTAATCCGGCAACAGCGTCCATTCTGCCCATGTTAGATCTGTTCGTCATGTCTACGTGACCGTTAGCATGTCCCGTACTTTCGTGTGCCACGTTGCCAACTTTACACCACATAGCCGCGCGCGACATTTGAAATTCTCGCATACATATTTTTTAATCGTATTTACGAAAAATGTCAGTCGATAGTATCAAATGATTTTTTCAGAATAGATTTTAATTTATTAGAGCTACATTATATCAGTTTTTGGTTAAAATCTGTTAAGTAGGAATGGAGAAAGTACGTAGTTTATCCTATTGGAGTGAAGAGCGCCATAAGGCTCCATGTTCAAAGAATCTAAAATATCGCAAAAAGTATGTCGATGATCCCATGTTTTTTCTTCGATATTCCATAGAATATCCAAAAAGGAACATATTTGGAAATTTTTAAGAAAATCTGTTCACTTTGGTTTTTTAGACCATTCACCTTAAAGTGTGTATTTGTTCCTCCGCGGAGGACTTGTTGATTTCACCACGTCGGTGCACTGACGCCGCCATTCTTCTGACACTCTCTTTGCAGAACAAGGGTAAGCAGCACAGAGCCAAGGCCACCCTGATGGGACTGTCGTCCATCCGCCGAGACGGGGACGTTGCCGTCAACCTCATGTCCACACACACGTCCGTGCGCAGCAACTTCCTGCTCGGACCTCTGATCCTCAAGGTGGAGAAGGAGGTGGGTCTGTGAGAGGGGAGACTAAAGGGGGTTGCTCAGTTCACGCCTTACCTACTCCGCCTCTTTTGTTTTCTCTCCATCTCTCTGCAAATCTATACAAATCAAAATTGAACTGATGGAAAACAGATTTCTTTGAAAGTGCTCATGCAACATGATCTTTTGCTTTGTACTTTGGTCAGTAGCAGTACTAGTGATGGCAGATATATTTTTATTTTTTTTCTTTCGGGAGATATGTCCATTATTTGTTAAATTATTTTATTTCTCTTCACCGTCGTTTCGCATTTTTATATTTATGCTTCTTCAGTGCTACAATGAAAATTATTGGGCGTATTGTGCATTAGTTCAATGAGGATTATATATATATATATACACACACATATATATATATATATATATATATATATATATATATATATATATATATATATATATATATATAATAAAAACACTTGACAGGGGGTGGGGAAAGAAAAGTAAAAAGAGAGAGAGGACTTACTGGGACGTTTCGGGCATGTAGGCCCTTCTTCAGCTGTAGAAAATTGAGAAGTCAGCTACAGCTGAAGTCTACAGCTGAAGAAGGGCCTACATGCCCGAAACGTCCCAGTAAGTCCTCTCTCTCTTTTTACTTTTCTTTCCCCACCCCCTGTCAAGTGTTTTTATTATAGTGTGGCCTATTGGCGAAATTTTCGTTACGTATATATATATATATATATATATATATATATGTCAACTGAATGGTGAAAATAAAAATCAACTGAGGTGTCACAGGTGTGACAAGCTAAAAAAAGATATAGGCACACAAAAAACGTTATCTATTTTATCAAAGTATATATATATAATGTCTTGGTAGAAAATCGCTCTCGGCGACGATGAACATGCATAAATAAAACAGTGATACACTAAACAAACACAGAAACACGCAAAAAGGACACTCACAAAAGAAAACTTGTACGTTTCGACGTCAGGACGCCATCGTCAGCGGTAGAGGAAGGGAGGAGCGGTCATTCCTCTACCGCTGACGATGGCGTCCTGACGTCGAAACGTACAAGTTTTCTTTTGTGAGTGTCCTTTTTGCGTGTTTCTGTGTTTGTTTAGTGTATCACTGTTTTATTTATATATATATATATATATATATATATATATATATATATATATATATATATATATATATATATATATATACTTTTTAACATAATTATGCATCAAAATTGTAAACCTTGTTGAATTGATGTATACAATGGTATATCAAATTTGTAAACCTTATACAATTGATATACAATAGTATACAAAAATGGTAAACCATCTTCCATGTATATACAATATGACCAATAATTTTCATTATAGCCTTGAAGAAGCATGTTTCTAAAAATACGAAACGTCAGTAAAGATAAATAATATAATTTACAAATTCATAGACCTATATCTCCCGAAAGAAAAAAAATAATTAGAAATAAAGAGGTCATAAAGAGGAATCATCTAGAAATATTTTTGGGTGCGTTATGAGTGCTTCGGCGAGCATAAAGTAATTTCGCACCCGTCGATGTACCAAAAATTCTATTTTAAACATTGCGTTCAAGAGTAGTTCAAAATACAGACATGACCACTGTGCTTGGATGAAAGGCATAATTCATTAATTATGTAAAAGATCAGTGCTTCTTAAAAACATTTGTAACTCGACTAGGACGGTAAGGATCATATCCAAGGTCCAGTGACATGTCTCCGGTAATATGCGTCAATAATGTCGCGCGCTGCCCGATATGTATTCCTCGCTACTTTTTGCATATTTCTAGGAAAAGCATGCATGCATTTAACCCCATCAGAAATACATAACATTTATGTGTTCAAACTTTAGATTATTTAGATTTAAATTCTAAATGTAACTAGTGAAAGAGCTGATTTATCGGCAATCCCTACGTGCACATGCCATTAGTGCTTTATGCTGAATATTATTTCCAAAAAGGGAAGGGTTAGAGGGAAAAAACCGAAGATGCATTACGAAAACAAGTGCTTCTCGAGGTCACAAAGATCATAACAGCGCGGCGGGGGGCGGTTCAATGCTCCTAATTTCAAATTATAACCCTGCTGAATATTGAGTCTTCTTTTTGGGCTCTTTATCTTTCTCTTTTGTGTAGGATCACAATTTATCATCAACGAAAGGCCTGCAAAGTAATTTTATTCATTGTAGCATCAACTTCCTTCTAAGTATGACAATTGTAACGTCAAAGTATGTGTTTAGGAATGTCGTTGATGCAGGCGGCTGGTAGTCAGTCTGACTCTGATTAAGGTAGTTTGAGCGAAATATCACTTAACATAGAATTGGATGAATTTCACTTCATTTTAAAAAAACCAAACTCATCTTTCCAATGGTATCAAAATATCAACCCCTTGCCGGTCTACTTTTCGAACACTTTGCCTGAAAATGTATAAGTTGTTTTATGTGGGATAGATTACGGCTGTGCGCTCCAGAGGGAGAATATTGAAAAAAATAGGAATTTATAACACCTAGATTTCGTCAATAAACTAATGGTGTGTAGTTTGTATGTTTTCTCAACTATTTATGAAATATAACCTATTAATCAACGCAGTAATTTTTACAGAATCGCAAAACGTCTGACGTGAAGCCGTTTTCACAACACAGCGTGAAAAAAATAGTCAAGCTAGAGACTGATGAGGATATATTTATTTAATTACTGAGAATGTTTGACATATATATATAACTATATGAAGTTCTCTCTCGGAGTTTTCCGCGGCGATTAGCTGAATAATCCATTCTTCTTCCGGGATATCATAAACAACGACGCTGCTGATATCCCGGAAGAAGAATGGAGTATTCATATATATAAATACATTTTTGCACCATTAATGCTGCAATATTTAATTCATTTTTCTTACAGACGCTTAAATTAAAAACTAATATTGGAATATGGTCTCCATTATGACTAGGGAAATATCACGCTCAAACTGCCAAGTGAGAACCAATAGTTTTTTTTCAAGCGAAATCCATCCCCAATTATTCTTATAATGGATTATATTGAAATACAGGAGACGTGGAGACACGGCCCAAGCAATGCCGTCCAGTGGGCTCCTATAATATGTACTTGGGGGGCAACTTCACTCTATATAGTGTCCACGCAATTTCGTCCAGTGGTTGACGATCTTATTTTTTTATTTCCGCCTTTGACCCGTTGCAGTTCGGCCGAGGCGAGACGAAGGAGTTGAGGAGTGCGTCTGCAGTCACCGAGGAGATGTCCGGCATCATGAGTCTGCGCGTGACCCCTGACGGCACCGCGACCCTGCACAACATTCGCGTGCTCCAGCCGAAACAGGTGAGAGGCGCACCGCGCGCCAATTGGCCTCTCCTATTCACCTCGTCATCCATCACCTTCCCTAAATGTTCAGCCCGACCTGAAAAAGGGGCGTCACTCTCAGTGTAAAGAGTCAGCTCTTCTACAATCAGCCTCTCTCCAATCATTCGTATAATATATTCCTAACACCTTCTACTATAATAATGACCGATGTGTGTGTGTATATATACATAATAATTTGAACAGAAGGAGAAAGAAAGAGATAGGAAACATATAATTGAAATTGGACGAAGACGCTGGTGATGTGGAAGATGGTAAAGCCGAAAAATTAGAGGGTAAAAATGTGCCGTGGCCGGGACTCGAACCCGGAAGCTCGCAATTTCGTGCCGGATGCTCTATCGGGAGGTTCCCGGTTTCGAGTCCCGGCCACGGCACATTTTTACCCTCTGATTTTTCGGCTTTGCCATCTTCCACATCACCAGCGTTTTCGTCCAATTTCAATTATATTTTTCCTATCTCTTTCTTTCACCTTCTGTTCAAATTATTATGTATTGATTTGCCTACAGGCAGCTGAGTGAGTGAACGAAATATATATATATAAAAACGAGCGGAAGATACCCGTTGAAATTCAACGGGTGTGAAAAACATTAAACTTATTTTTTTATAATAAAACCACAAAGCCCGAAGAAAAACAGTATGCGTGGTCATTTGAGGAGTTCGTAACCTATCTTGTATGTTGTGTTCGTTGTAGTAGACACACTGACAGTTTCCCAGGTTCACGGAGAGATGAGTGACTATTGGTTCACTTTCATGCATGTGAAACCCAAAAATCGGCCTCGCAGGCTCATTACTACTTAAATAGCAACGGTTGATAGATGGTCACCTCGTCCCTCCGGTCCTCTTGAGCCGTCTTCTGAGTGATTAACATCTTGATCGCTTCCCTTGTGTACATACATATATTTGCATTCCATGACTTAATTCAACTATTCAACGTTGATATGTGCGTTGATTATCTTAATCAGGATTGGACAGTAGAGTACAATCCAGCGGTTGACACGTCAAGAGGAGTAATGGCAGCAGAAGCCATGTTTATTTGACCTATGAATCCTCCATCAATGGGACTGCGCCTTCGGCATAGCCATAATCATTGGTTTCGGTTGCTAAATAAAACATTTATGGTGATTTCTTAGTGCACTTGTCGATTTTCATGCACAGATGTCGTTAATTGCGCAGAATTTTCGTTCTTATTTCGGATAAGAAGTATGTAGTGACGTCATTGTAATTTCCGCCATCTTAAAGCAGAATGAAGGTTTGAAACATATGGGTCTGTATTTGAACCAGGTTTATAGCTGGTTACCCGTCCGTACGTTGGGTGAGGATGAAATTTGTGCGGATATTAGCGTAACCCGAGAAACACCACGGGGAGATTCTCATGAGATCGCTGGTGGGCATGTCTTTGACCATCCAAGTCTAACCTTTGTCGTTTTTATTTCAAGGGCTCATTTTCTCGCAAATAAGACATTCATTTTGCATTAGAAGATTTTTTCGAAAGGTTACTCTTTTCTATTAGGCATGTTGATGGATATATTTTTAAGTCCAAGGAACGGAAACACAGCGGCAAGTGAGAGTCTAGAATAGGCAACTCGATGATTGAGGGAATGTACCTAAGTTAACTGCACTTTAACACTTTTAAACATATAAATAACTCGTGACGTTAATGATGTGGGAATTGGTCTAAAAAACTGTTCGAAATCGTAATGAGAGGCAGACGGTTTCACTACGTGTAATACATCTGAGTATTAAACGATAATAAACAACGCCGTGTTTGTTGTAGCAACAGAGGCATTATTACCATTGATATTCGCTGCACGTAAATATTCTTGCACATTTAATTAAGTGTGTATCCTATTAATTCCTTTATGTGTAACGTTTACTACATAAGTGCTCTCTCATATACATGCAGGTCTCCTATGAGAGCCACTTTGAGAACAGACGTTGAAGAGTATACTTGTTGTAAATACGTATTGAATCGTATCGATTACCTCCCGAGTCAATCTATCATGGGGTCCTTGGGACTCTGGGCCCTCTTTATTCAGATTTGCTTTCTACATGCTATCATGGGCCTGTAGGAAAACGTGATATTTAATAGTTAAGAGGCGTGTATATCCTTTGAAAATCAAATCTATGGTTGTCAAGGAAATATGTTATTGTTGATTTCAGATAAAAATGTGATATTTTTCAACTGAAAACATGAATTTCAGACAAATACGGAGCGTAGAAGAAAATCGATTGATAAAATTAGAAGTTATATTGATCCAGCCATCCGATAAAAACAATTCCAGCCCTATATCTTGAGTGAATGTACTTTTAAAAAGCAAAAAATGAAACCACTGCACCGAACCCAATGCTTAGCATGGACCACCAGGGGGGACCTTCAGGGGGTCTTTGGGGGCCCTTAGATCTTTTTAATATGATACAACCAGATATGTATTCTATCTACACGCCAAATTTCAGCTCAATCGGTTCAGTAGTTTTTGCGTGATGGAGCAATAGACAGACAGGGACCATTACATTTTTATACATATTAGTAAGGATCACACCCTTAACCCTGAAAAAATAGGGATTCGGTTAATTGAACCCTACAGTGTTTGTTGTCTATCAGTGACAAACTCGTGTTCCAAATTTCATCAAAATCGGTCCTGTGGTATAGGAGGAGATGTGGAACATACATACATACATACATACATACATACATTGACTTTTATATATATAAAGATATAAATAAATATATATATATATATGTCAGTTACTTTCACACAAGAAATACACGTGAAGCTGAACGTTCATTTGGCTGCAGACCTTTTTTTATTTACAAAATTAAATTAGAAATAGTAGTTTTCTGTCATTGGGAAAGGTACCAATAGAAAGAAAATAAAATAAAGATTCTAATTCCTTCGAATCGAATTTGGTCTTCCGGTCAAAATTCCGAAATATTTGCTAAAACGTAACGATTTTTCGCAATATTTTAGCGTTATTGAGTCATCGTCCCCATAACGACCATACTCATTGTTTGAATCGAGATTCCGTGTATATATCCATTAACTCAGTGATTCTTTGACTAAATAAGATTCGAATGATTTATTACAATCAATGTAAATTATAGTATTCTTACCATTGATATTCAACTGGCATCTTCTCTAGTTGGTAATAATAGAGATACATTCTGTTACCAAATTGTACCGCGTGGTGCCTGGGTATACAAAATAGAAGATTTTGAGCAGTGGTACCCAACCCTTAAACGTTTGCGGCACCCTTTATAGACTGAGTTTTTTTTAATTTTTAACATTGAATTTTAATAATCTTAATTAATTAAAGTGGATTTTTCTTCAGGAAAATTTTAAATTCACATTTAAATGAATATTTTCTCACTTTTTTAAAATTATTTAAGCGAGGTAATAGTAAAACCACCAACCAACATAAAATATGTTGTGAGTATATATGTATAGTATACTACTGGAGTCAGGTTGGAAGAAGTTCTTCGATTATTGTCACCATCTGTCGGGCATGCGAGTAATCAATTCATATGTTGGTCATACTGAACATTTTTCGTTTTCCCGCAATAATCTCGCGATGGCACCCATATTTTTTTTTCCCGGCACCTTAAAGTGCCGCGACACACCGGTTGGGAACCACTGCGACACCAAGTCTAATGGAAAATAAATACATGTAGCAGTCTCGAATTTACTCTTAATTATTTTTCAATCAAAGACATATGATTTTTTAAATAAAAATACCAAAAAGTATGTCAACTAATTAGTTATACAATTTAAAATTTATAAATCCAAGGCTAAGGATAAAAAATCGTAGATATTACACAACGCTGTAACTTGTGAAATAACTATCATAGTAGAACCGGAAAGGCCGGTTTTTTCTTTTGCAGTTCATCTATAATAACATCCGTACTTCCCAAAAAAAATAATAAATAAATAAATAAATATATATATATATACACGGAAAGTTTCGCCAATAGGCCACAACAATAAAAAATACACTGGACTGGTGGGGAAAGAAAAGTTAAGTAAAAAGAGACGACTTACTGGGGAACGTTTCGAGCCTGTAAGCTCTTCGTCAGCTGGAGCACCCCCTGTCCAGTGTATTATATATATATATATATATATATATATATATATATATATATATAAAATTCACTCGTTGAAACCCAAGCATTGTTCTTTTTCGAATTTCTTGCCAATTTCTCTCTTTGCAATGTTCATTATAGGGGCGCATTTTCCACATTTTGTCAGAGGCATCCAAGGCAGTGTTGAATCAGAAGAGAGGAAAATCTATTTATTTGCTTGAATCAGTCTCTCTGAATTTAATTACACAAAAGCTCATTTCTCATGCTGCATGTGTGCCGCCTACCAATTCTGCATTTTGCTTTTTAACCACATTACGCCCTTTTTTATTTTTTGAATCAGCACAGTTGCGGAGCTGGGCATGATTATTGGGGCGATATAAATAAGAGATGACTTTAAAAAAAAATCCTCAATCACTGTTGAAGGGAGGATGCTTCAAGGGAGTAGGGGTATTCAGGATTTAAGGAATATAATTTCTTCTACAGCAATGTCGTCTTCATCGTCCCAAAGGGACACATGCTGGCGTGTCAGAGGTCCTTGAAGCGATTTGCGACTCCGACCAGGTTCGCAAAATGCTTGTATTATCTCAAGTTCACCTCGAAGAACATCTTTTGCTGAAAGTCCACTTTTCCGGAAAGCAACATAAACTTAAGTGCTCATTTAAATGCACAATTGGATGACGGGTCCACCGGGCGTGCGTGAAGACAAACGTACGTTGGATATAAGGAGGTTCGATGGTTTTACTCAACTTAAGAGAATTCGATGAAACTTCTGGAAACATTAATTTGATTGTCTTAAAGTTAACTGATTTTTTTTCATAATTATTTGCCGCAGATTTCTTAAGATATATGAACGAGAAGTGGGCATGAATATACACGCGTTGTTATGGGAACGCAAGGCTTTATTCCTCAGAAAGAACCTTTTCTAATTATTCAATGTATAATAATTTAAATAATCGATAGAATAATGCATTAGTAACAGTTTTTTTACTCTTGAGCGCTTGAATAAATCCCTCGCGCCCGTTGCAGATCGTGTGAAATTGGCACCATTTGAGTAAGGTACTTGAACGTGGTTGCATAACTTGCAGGATGCAGAAGAAAAGGCATAAGAACGTTTAATTTCATGCCCAATTCTCGATAAAATATCATTTAAAAAAACCTGCGGTAAATCATTCTGAAAATTTGCAGGTAGCTTAAGAAAAATATTATTAATAATACCTTCAGGAAGTTTCATTGAAATCTCTTAAGTTGGGTGAAACCACCGAACCTCCTCAAACCTTTTGTTTGCCCAAAATTAAATCCGGCCGACATCGCCCGCAGCGGGCATTTTAATTAACATGTTATAGGTTAAGCATGCGGCGCCAATTGAGTTTTCAAATCTCTCTCCTCTGGGGGGGAGGGGGTTGTGTTTTGAATCGCTCGAGATAATGTCCATCGCGTAACCAAGGAGTCACGTGGCACAATAACAAACGGTGCGAGATTTTGGTGTGTTTGAACCATTCGGATGGATAATTTAAGCTTCGAATATGTTGATTATTGCGATTTTAATCGAGATATTCGACTCAATCAACGATATCTCGGTGAAAATACACGATCGGAAAGGCCGCGTGAGATTTTTACGAATGGTTGAAAACAGTTCAAACAGACAAACCTCTCGAACCGTGCGTTATTGTACCACGTGAACCTTAGTCACATGATCGAAATAATGTCGAGCGTTTCAAACTGTGAATTTCGCACATTCCCATTGGTTTATCATTTTGCGTGTCTGCGGGTAGGTAGATATATACCCCACGTCCACGTTCCATGCCCGCATGTGCAGTGGTGCTCAAGTGCGCGTGGTGCACATATATGTATATATTACATGCCCCATGTCCTCTGCTGCAGGTCCGCGTGGAGAGTCCGGACGACCACGACCGCACGAGGGAGTTCGTGTGGCGGCGCTCCAGTCACATTGCGCACCTCGTGTCGCGCAAGCTGACTGCCGCGGCGCGCTCACTGCTCGGACAACAGCGGAACAAGAACAACGAAAACAACAACAGCAGCGGCAGAGAGCAAGACGGGAAGATCCTGTCCGAAGAAGCCCTCCCACCCCCACCCCAACTGAGATGAAAGCAAAAGAAGACATGAGAACCTGCCACAATTAGATAAATTGGCTATTTATATCTACTGTTTCCAATTTTGATTAATTTTGCCATCGATAGTATTTTTAATTGAGTGAGTGAGAGCATGCGCACCTCATTCTCAAATGATATTTATTTTTTATTTATGGTAAATTATTTATTTAATTAATGTATTTAAATATTTTTGTATTTTTGTATTCAATAGTGACTTCAATGTTTTATATGATCGTGCAATGGAATAAAGTATAATTTTTTTTCATATTTGTGACTGCATATTTTACAATGGTATTCATCAGCCAATCGTCCACGATTCTAAATCGTGGGAGCGATTGTTGAACATTGATTGAGCCATTGGTGACTGATCTACGCGCTGATACTGATCAGCAAGCTGCTAATTTTTCATGAGAAATAAATATTTCAAGGAGCATTGGAGCAAGTGCTTGAGAGAGGGAAGGGGGAGGGAATTAAGGGCCGAATTTATAGTCGTTACCAAGCAGTCCCACAGCCCCTAGAAGGCCCCTTCGTCAAAAACGGTATTTATAGTCAAATTTCCACCCCCAGCAGCCCCCTTAGCCTCTCCTAATTCTGGCAAGAGATGCATGCTCCACCAGGGGCCCCCTTATCGAAAAAATAACACAACAGATATAACTAAACTGACACTAATGAACGTGCATAACCTTAAATTAATAATTACGAAGATTTGGTGTTAATAAAACAACGGTAAGATTTGCTCTCAATCGATAAATATCTGATGTGACGCCAGACTCATTCCAAGGATGTTCATATACACTCGCAGCACATTTTTTCCCACAATTTCTTCTTCTTGTGGCAGGAAACTACGTCCGTTTTCTTACTTTCCACTATGTCTTTATGCTTCTACACCAGGTCACACAAAATCTTCTTCTCCACACCGTTGAAGCTATTTGCACGTCGAGCGGCCATATTAACAGTTTTCATGCTGCGTCTGGCTCTTTATTTATCCGTATCCATGTTGATCACGAGCGTCACCACTGAAACATTTGAGCTGCGAATTCCATTTCCCGCCGGTTGTAGTCCTTAGTTACCAGATCTAACCCCCAACCATCCCCTACCTAGCAGCACCCTTAAATTTGTCTATAGGACGCACAATTCAAGGGGCCTGCTGGGTAGGGGATGGATAAGGGCACTGCTAGGTAACGACTATAAATACGGCCCTAAGAGGGAGGCGGTGAAGGCAAGGTAAACGCCCTTCCCGAGTACGAAGGATGTAAGTCAAAAGGGAAATTGATGGGCAGGTGCATGGTGTTGGGGATTATTTAACCCTGTCGCAGTTTAAGGGGAAATGATACCTCGCCAAAAATGTATTTGCAGAACAAATGACCCAACAAAAGAGGATAAAGCCGACTCATGCACGCAAGGAAAATGTCGACCTATTCAACCAAAGATGCAGAAAATCTTGAACTCAGGAGCATGGGGGTGAAAGAGGAATAGGCCGATGACGTAGGGTGTTTTGTGATCGTAGTACCTTGTGAAACCGGGTGAATGGCGTTTGGCGCTACTGTAGATTCCTTCTCATTGTGACCAACATAATCCATCGAGTTTAAATAACATTTAATTGAAAAAATAAAGAACAGTACAGTGGAAAAAATGATTTAAAATTTTTATATTATTATCTATATATATATATATATATATATATATATATATATATATATATATATATATATATAACCATTCATTCATTCACTCAAACCGCTCACAGGCGTAAATAATAAATATTTCGTTCAAACAGGTGGTGAAAGAAAGAGTATAGGAAACACATAAAATGTGATGACACAATGGTGATGTGAAGATGGAATGATGGCCGATTCCAAGTGAAAAAAATTCGTCTAGACCGGGAATTGAACCACGGACTTTCCGATTTCGCGCCGGATGCTCTGACCACTAAGCTATCTAGACTACTAAGGAAACACTGGAATCGGCGGGGGGTTTATATGAACAAACACCCCCAAGATTAGTCCGTAAAAGTCGCCGAGAGATGGCGCTGGACATTTTCACTCACCGGCAGAGAAGAAATTACGTACACAGAAGAGGAAAGCAAAGTTTGAATCAGGCACACAGACAGTGGTAAAGATACAGAACAGGCGTTTCGGGGCACGCAGAGCCCAAGAAGTAGAAATGAGCCATTCCGGCCATACAACCATTCATTCATTCACTCAAACCGCTCACAGGCGTAAATAATAAATATTTCGTTCAAACAGGTGGTGAAAGAAAGAGTATAGGAAACACATAAAATACACATATAGGTTTATTTGGCGCAATATGTATTAATCCGATTAAAATATCGTCCATATATATATATATATATATGGACGATATTTTAATCGGATTAATACATATTGCGCCAAATAAACCTACGCAATTGTATTATGTGAACATTGTACAGTTGCTTCACTGGTTATCTCAAGAGTCTGACTTCGGAGATCGTGTGAATTGTCAAGCCTTAAAGTTCAGTCTTTTAATCCGTGACGAAGCTTGAAGATTTCAAGGATTGTGAATATGGATGTTCAATATTTGAGGAGCAGGAGGTGTGCGGCCCTTGGGTGCACCTCAGTATCCCGTGAGCATAAATTCTTCCGATTTCCAAAGGACCCGGTCAGGTAAGTAAACCACATGTCAACACCATTCTTGTGTATTACTATGGCGGGTACAAGACATAATTCATGTAATAGATATATGAATACCTATATATCATCTACAATTTCTCTTTGCTGAAAACCTTTTACAACTAGTTTTGCTTTTATTTTTTATAGTTTTTTTGTCGAAACCCACTTGGCATCTAAAAATTTTTTACTCTTAGGCTTTTCAACTAATTTCCAGGTTTTATTGTTCTTCAAACTTTCTATTTCTTCATTCATAGCTTGTTTTCAATATTCAGACTTATTAGTATTTACCGCCTCTTCAAAACTATTCGCACTATCAACGCAACGATAACTTACATCAATATACTTATGGTATACATAACTATTGTCAAAACTACTTGGTACATGTTTTTCTGTCTTTGATCTTCTCCACTCTAGTTTTTTATGTGGTTAAATCTCATTAGAGACATTCTTTTACAATAGTTTTGGACTTTTGCTTATTTACCTCAAATTCATCTCTCATATTTACATCCTGTGTACCAGAATCTTTGGGATATTCACTTTTTGAGTCATCTTCCTTTTCATTCTCATTTCGGTCAAAACCAATGCATTTAATATCTTCCTCCACAATACCAACATGCCTAGACACCATTATTTTTTTATTCACTAATACTCTGTATCCAACATCATCATAACCTAATAAATTCCTAACTCTGCTTTTCTATCCCATTTTGAATATCTCTTATGTTCTGGTTAACGTACAAAATCTACTTCCATACAAACGTAGGTATTTAATGCTAGGTTTCTTTCCAAATAATATTTAATAGGGTGTTTCCTTTTCTTTAGTGTTTGCTAATGTTCTATTTTTAAGGTATGCAGCTGTATGCTACATACCTTACGCTGTTCAATTCATGTGAAAATTGTGGGCATGCATTTATAGTAATTCCTTTCTCTCTGGTTAAACAATACATATTGCCATTCAGGTACTCCTTTCCATTACAACATCTCAATTTCTTAATAGTTTTACGAGTCAGATGTTCAATTTCTCTCTCACTTTTTAGAAGCAATGTACCTACAGATCATGCATGTAATTAAATGTTGCCAGAAATAAATCCAACTAATAGTGATAACAATATTATCAAACCAGTGCCTCGAAAGTTGTAGGTTTCAGTTTCACTAAGAAGCAGGCACGTAGCCAGAAATTTGCTTCTGGGGCTAAGTCTACTGTTGCATAACTTGAAACAAATCAGTTTTGCCTGTTCGGTGCCGACATGTTACCCTTCCCTTATTCCCTACATCTCTTCCCTTAATTTTCAGTGCTTTGTATTTACTTTCACAGTGACCATTCCAATCTTTTCTCAGTGGTAAAGTTTACTGTTTACCCTGTTTTGAAGCAAACCAGCCCCAGAACATAGTTCAACCCATACATACATATCAGATTGAAAAGAACAACTACATATTAACCACACACATGCATTAAACTAGTGATCACATTTCAAGACACTTAACACTTGAATTATACACAGTGTAATCCGGATTACCATGGCAACTTGAAATTAGGACAACAAAAGTATTGGGAAAAAATTTCATTATTTTTCCATTTTAATTGGAACCTTCTGGTTACATACTGGAAAATAACAAATAATATGTTGTACATTCCATATGTAATCAAACAAAATTAAATATTTTTTTGGTGGCCTTCTTCAATGACTGTGATATTTGGGGGCCTCAACGAACGGCTCACAGCATGCGGTGAGACTCCGCCGGCGGTGTCACTCCGCTCGGAAGCGCGTTCACCGCCCCAAGCGATTACGAGTGGCTGCCGGTCGGAGTCATACGACGGCTAGGGGGTCGGTGTGATACCGCGGCCGGATACCCTGCCTTTGTGACTCCGACCCCGTAATGGCGGACGTTTGTTTACCTTTTTCGGGTCGAGCTGGCGTTTTTAAAGCAAAATATCCGACGATAGAGACTGGGAAGCCCTCATATTTTGTATTATTTATAATATTAATATCTGAGTAAGTCCATTAAATATAAAACTGGAGCAATTGGAAACCAAAACTTTGATAGTAAATATCGTTGTAGCAGTCTGAATCACGGCCGTTGGAGGTGGATACATATTGATTGTAAGTTGGTTTAATGACGATACCTAATTCTTTTATGTAATTAGAACAATTGTGATGTTTTATAATGTCCGCTATGCTTTTATATTCAATAACTTAATCCATTTATTCATAGGTACCGGAAAATTCGTCGTTTATGACTGCCTGTGCTGGTATTGTAAGGTGAATACAACTTTTGCTCGCTGCTTGGAGATTTCTACGAACATCTTTTGTGCCAAAATAGTGTTATTTTCAACATGACTACTCCCGTTAATCTACTGCTGATAATCACAGTGCCAGTGGTGTTGTAATGCTCAAAGTTTTACTAGGTTGAAAAATGTCGGCCAAGAGTTGTAATTATCAGTGTTCCATCGTGATTGGTATGTGAATAGTGCTATTATTCTATATCTATACTCCCGTTAATCTACTGCTGATAATCACAGTGCCAGTGGTGTTGTAATGCTCAAAGTTTTACTAGGTTGAAAAATATCGGCCAAGAGTTGTAATTATCAGTGTTCCATCTTGATTGGTATGTGAATAGTGCTATTATTCTATCGAGAAATATCTGACGGTAATGTAAAAATTGCCACTGGCGTGTTCACCTCCGTTATTCACCGTAGAGATGATATTTCACGATCAAGCTATCAAGAGTGAAGTTTGTTTATTCGAGTACATGAATCGTATCAACGAATAGTAGTGAGAAAAGGCACCTGTGCCACTTGCGTGGGTTAATGTAAGGCTTAAAATCAGTGAATAAATAATAGTTTTCATCATAACGAGCCCTGTGATTGTAAGTTTTACGTGATGAAAATAAGAATGGCAGTGACTTCCAGTTTGGATGATTGTATTAGCCTATTTCCCACTATATTTTTATGGTGTGTGCTACTATATCGTTTGTGGATTTATCTATATTATTGAAATACGTTGTCGCTTGTGTGTGCGTGTTTGCACAGAACCGATTCGCGATCTCACATATGTATTGTGGGCAGAATTTTTCTGTGATTGTGTATTCGTGCAACCAAAGTAAATGGTGAAACTCTGTCACATTATCATGAAATAAAAGTGTCTTTTAGTAATAAGTGCACTTCTTGTGTTTCTTTAACTGTTTATTGGTTTTCACAGATAACTGCTTAAAAGTTATTTTTCATTATTTTAAAAAGTGCCTTTCTTGTGCTCTCTGAATAACTTTCCAACCCCCATCACTTAAACGAAAGGTATGCAGAGCAACAGATTTTTTGTTATTTCACAGGAATTAAGTGTTTTTGCCTGTGATTAAGGCTCTCCAGCTAAGTATTCGTTGTGGATTTTCGTACATTTCTTTACGTATGCGCATTGCGGTCGCAGCTTGAATGCGCTCAACTCAGATGTCTGCTGGAGAGAGTTCCCGCGGAATTGAAACACTACAAACGCTTACCATTGTCTGCAGCTGTTTCAGTGTTGAAGGAGCGCAGAATTTTTCATATAAACGTCACTTCCGCCGCATCGCTCCTCTCCGACCCCTAGTGAAGTCCTCTCCGCCCGGCGGTGTGACTCCGTACGTCCCATTCGTAATCGCAGGGGTCGGAGTGACACCGCAGGCGGAACGGAAACTCCGCCTGGCGGAGTCTCACCGCCCTCTCGTTCGTAATAGCCCCCTTGGTACAGTTGTTCAAACCATAGTAAGTAACCAATGTGTATTTTTGGGATGATTGGATATGAATTAATGAGGGGGTCAAAATTAGACCTTTCGGTGGCCTTTTCGCACAATCTGGGTGGTTATTCTTCTCTCTCAGCTGGGTCATCAATAGTTTGGTAGTCATTTGACACGTTGTTGCACACATTGCTTTCATCAGATGAAGATGAATAATCTTGAATTGCCAATTCTCCTAGAGATATAATCTTAATTTTTTTCATTATGTTGGTCTTTATTTTGTGTTTCTTCCTTTTTGGGAAAATTTAAATTTAAACTTTTTCCCCATAACATGCTACAGAAGATGGGAGATTCACCTAGTAAAAACAGCAATTTGTCCAAGGTTTCGGTAAATGTTGGGAGTAAGTGGTCATGTGGGTCTTTGGACTGAACATCATTAGGCCAGATATAAAAACAGAAAATGAAATCAATTTTTTTTCTGTCCCAGAATTCATTTCTTCCTGATGGGTCATATAACATAGCATGTTCCAATAGAGCTAGTTTATCTGAGAAATAATTAGCATAAAAATTTACATATGTAAAAACTAACATAAAAGCCATCTCCAAATTGTGTGAGCTTGTACCTACACATATGTAGATTGATAATACCAAGTTTTATAAAAATAAAGTTTGGTGTATTTGACCTTTGACCAAAACTAGATGTAGGTCCATGCTGTGACGCCATTTGAAATGTTGAGTATTTGAAAGTCAATCCTTTTCAATTAGTCCAACCCCAACTCTGTAGCTCTTAGCTTAGTACAATGTTAACCTTTGATTTTCGGTGATGGAACCTTTGAACTGACAAATGGCGTGAATATTGAAATATGTCCCTTGAATTCTAACATGTCGAGAAGTGGAGAATGGAGGTGACCTGTTTGGTGGAATTGATAATGTACCCTAGTATTTACATCTGCTTCTCTACTACATCCTTAATACTGGGTGTCATATTCATCTTTATTTTTTTATCCCAACAGTATCCATAAAGATTGAATTTTTCACCCAAGTACAACGTGGAGTTTTATACAAGTGTTTAATGTTACTGTAATCTAGAGACTAAATTTGATACTGATAATGCATTTACAATTTTATGCTTCAGGAAACCAATTGATTTGTCCTCAATACCTCGTGACAGCTGAGATGAAATTTACAGAAGTGGTATTGCAGTTTCGGAGGCAGTTTTGACTATCTTGAGTACAAAATCTGCATGAATTTCTGTGTTGATTCTTGAAATGGGTGACATTACTGTGCAACGTTACTGTTTTAAGGTCAAATTTCAATAATTTGTAATCAGTGCCTATTTATATTTTCCGGTGTAGTTTTCTTTAATAGCCTTTATTTATGCATTTAGCCTCATATTTTTTATTATTTCTTTACATGATGGAAATGGTCTCTAGTACCACACGGAAATGCACAGAAAATTAGTATGAAAGCAATGTTAAAAAAGATTCCATCAGAAACCTTTTAAAAATCTTTAAAGTAAAGATGTGAAAGTGTCTCAGCCTATTAATATTTTCTGAAATAATGGGCATGGGAATGTAAGTATTACTCTCTTTGTAATTTCAAACTTCAATTAAACAATATGTGAAAATGAAATTTGTGAGATATAATTGTATTTATCTTCTTCACCAACAGGACATCTTATGATCAACGTTTTTATATAATTGGTGTAACCCTTTGGAAAGGAAATAACGCATAACCAAACTGGGAAGTGACCATATGATTGCGACATTACAATTTTTCAAAAATATTGTTATAATTATTGTGTTTCGTAAACATCTGACTGAATTATGTATTTCAGTACCATACAAAGCATAGAATATAATTCAGCATTTAAGGGTTTTGTTTAATTATCAATGTTGTTGTGCAGTTTGTCAGCATTTTCTGTTTTGCTTTTGTTGTTTGATATGATCCCAAGTTTTTGTATCATTTTATTGTCCCGTGTCAAATGATACTGCTATGTAATCACAATGTAGTATTTGCAATAAATTTAAATAATTACGCCATGAACGTAAATCTATTCTTTTTTTATTTTGTTAATCCTAAATGAATTCTGTGTTTTTGCATTAGTGAACCATTTGAAAATTGCAATTTTTCAGCTATGTTAACTCATGCACCTGGATCATGTAGGTTAATTGTGCATTTATCTTGAATTTGTTTCTGCAGGGAAACATTAATTAATGTTAAGGGCCTTTGGCCTGGATAGTGAAATAAGTAATCACGGGATATATTAGGGTGTCCAATTTGAATTTCCCGCATTGGGACTGACGAAGTTAATCCTTTGGCCGTCGTAAAACGGCAAAGGCGTCACTGCAGGCGGCCAGAACCTGTTGTGTATTATATTCTTATAATAATAATATAACTTAGTACACCAATTTTAACACATAGATGGCCATCTTTCCTGTGTATTATAATCTTTGCTCAGGAGCCTGCACGAATGCAAGAAAAATGCCGCCAGAAAGATTTGATACTTTCCCGACGTATGCTGGAAGTTATTTCTGTTCGGATTATTTATTGGATATCTTATACTGGATTAAACTCTGCATTTCTGCCGATGTTTCGGAGAACGAGTAGTCCATCATCTTCAGGGTCCTTCCAAACGTCGGCGGTAATGCAGTTTTTCACCCAGTGGTGAGTACAACTAGAATTTACTAAAAAGCTACTATTTATGAAACCCTGAGTTAGTAGAGTTCTTCAGTTTTTACGAAGAGGACTCAACATTTATTAATCTTATGTAGACACTAGGACTTGATAGCCATCAGATTTTCACTAATCTTCCCTCTAAGGATTATCTGAATACTTTTATTCTTTAGCCGACAACAAGACAAAAAAGGACCTGTGATATGGCCTTCAATCAATGAGACCCAAATGCATAAAAAAAATATATTGAGCTCTTTCTACTATCAATGTTTATTTCATCATCGTGGTAACTTACAAATATTTGGAAAGAATAAAAATCATGTATCTTATTTAAGAATTTTATGATGAATCGCAACTAATCACGGAATTCCACATATTAATATCAGCCTCGCTAAATGGTGGACCTTTTACTCCGCGACTTTTTCACTCGTCATAACAAGATAATGCGTACCCCTAGGAAACGCAAGTAAAAATACCTCGGAAGGTGTGTAAACCACGTGTCACTTTCCGGCCATCGCATATATAAGCCAGCAAGTAGAGTGCCTATTAAGAGGGTGCTGGACTGGGTTAAAATTTTTAAACGGTGGAGGCGAGTAAAATTTTTAATCTATTATGGTAAAACTTGGTAGGCGCATATATAATACCGTTTTTTAGTAATTGACATTTATTATTATACAAAATTGTTTAAACATTTTATTTTGAAGTTATATTTAAACAAAATAAATGCAAAATTATGAATACCTGAATTGTCAGTACATTGAGAATGTCTTCAAAGGTTTATTTAAGAAAAATGAACTTCATACTTTTTATGGTTTTTGTACCATCGAGGAAAAACAATTTAATGAAATAGCGGCCTCGAGGTGCTGCGCCCAAGCGGCAGTAAGAGAACCAACTAGGCATGCGCGATGGCTAACCCCGCCTCATTCTCAGGCCACGCCCCTTTTTGTTTTCGTCTGGTTACTTGGGAAGGGGCGGTAGGGGCCGATGACATTTTTGTTGATAGCGACTGCCGACTAGAGTAAAGCAATGGTCCTGTCGCTTGCCTCCCGTCACGGGAGACTCGTGGCTTCTCATTCCCGGTAGTGCAGTCGCGAGAGCGAACGAGACTCGTCACTCCCGGTGCATCGCATAGGCGATGAGATATCTGAATGCTGCAATATGTGCTCGAGGAATGCACGTTTATAACACGGGGTAGTTGATAAAGTTGCAGCGTCTCGTTAATGCTTGTGGGGAGTGAGTTTCTATCTTACCGCTCGCTTTTCTCCAAGTCCATAATTCGAACGGTGCTCGCGATGGCACACTCTGCTCGGGAGCGACGAGAATGCTTCGCTCTCGGCGAGAGCGGACGAGAGTTCGCGACTTTCCATCGCTTTCGGTCTCAAATGCAAGGCAAATCTTTGTCCAGTCAGATCCCGCGACCGCTTGGGAGTAGAGCGAGAGTGAACCGGGTTATGCACGTCTCAACGGCCAACCCGTTCTCGCCCAGACTGGGAAGACTATTATAACCAAGGTTTTTAATGCATGTTCTAGGCTTTGACATCCTCGCACCCACTTGGCGATGCAAGTATCGCGGGGTTGCATCGCAAGGTCGTCTTGCGATACCTGTCTCGTAAAATTACTACACGAGGTAGCCTCGCGTGAGTGTGCGGCGGCCTCATCGGCAAACCAACGTCAGTCAGTTTTTAGGCGCGATCAAAGGTGCCCCGCGTTGAATAGTGCGCTGTGTGTACGGGTTGTGCCTGGCATTAACCCTTTTGTTATAAGTTTTCCTTTATTTACTACAGATAGTCCCACTTTTAGGTTCTTCCCTACATTTTTGGTCGCAAAGAGCTACATTAAGAATTCATTTCGATTCTCTCTCTGCCTTCATCAGCAGAGTTTTTAAAACGTAATCAATTTCTATTGCGTTGCAATTTATATGCATCATATAATATTGCCATAAATGAAGACCGATTTTTACCTCATGAAGTACTTATAAAAACTCAATTTCATACTAAAAATCTTCCTGGTTTCCCATTTCTAAGGTAGTAATCAAAAACCCATTTCGTTTCGTAGTTTTCAAAAACCCATTTCTAGGGTAGTAATCTTAGCGGGAAAATGCGAGACAACAGATGTTCGGTGCGCGAAGAAACACGGATGCAATGGAAACTTCATATCTAAATTTGTAATCATTATAATGTCTCAATTCTTTCACAAAATATAAATTAAAAGTGTTATACAAATTTCATATTCAGCATAGGTATATAGGTCAATTTCTAAAAATACAAAAGTTAGCAGGCGACCACTTTTTACCTCATAAAATTCGAAATTTTTACTTTAAAACATGTGTAAATAAAAATAACAACGTTGAAACTGATTCAAATAGAAATAAACGTTTATTGATTAAATAATAATGATGTGTAAGAAACTTTCACTATAAGTTTTAGTTTAAAGAGGAGAACCATTTGCCTGAAGGCAGCGTGAATAAGATAAAATCCGAAAATCTACCTAACTCGCAGAAATTCACGAAAATATTTTTTGCATGTTTTATTTGAAACATCATTGAGTAAAGATAACGCTAACACATCACTCATCCAAAAATGAAGGAAGGAAAAATGAGATAAATGACAAGGAGACATCGTATTATTTCGCATTATTCAGGCCCTGCCTGAGACCCAGCTTAGCGAGACCTTAGAGCTAATCCTCGGCCATTTGGCCCGACCCTCCTACTCATTTACGATCCTCATAATAGCAGGAATCCGTGTTGAAGTGGTTGAATTGTCAATGATTTTTGCAAAGAAAAATTTATTGCAAACTCCAATTTTTTATACCTTGAAATGAATTCTTCGTTTTTTTCTGTGCATAAGCAATTTTTAAACGAAATTTTAGTGTTATTATTAACGGACTTCTTGTGTTAAAGCCTTGTGTGTTCATATGCGATGAAAAATACGCAAAAAGAGAAATGTTGTCGTTTTATTGTCTATATCGTACGTGTTTGTTACAATCTGAATGCCTATTTACACTATATGTCCTCTATTTTCCGATTCCTTCATTGATCCCCTTAGTAATTACTCATATTCCGGTATTTTTCGGTAATGTATATTGTAAAAACATACTTTTAACTTCGCCTACGTTGGTCCAAAGCCCGAATGAAAAAGAAGGATGGGAAGTATTATTTGGAGGTTTATTCAAAGAAAATTTCAAGACGTCCTAACTAGCTGTAAAAATGGAAAAGTCCTAACTTTGTTATTATTAACGCTAGAAATCCGTTTTAAATTCTACAATGCTTAAAAAATGTTAGTTATTCTTATATAAGTGTAAACTGTTAAAAATCATAGACAATATTTAATTTAAAAAAACACTGCTAATGCAATGAGTTGACCGTGGACTCCCGCTAAGAAAGGGTTGGAGGGTCGAGTCCAGTGGCCGGGGTAATAGCCGGGCGCCTCGTTATGTAGGGTCCCAAATCGGAGGGACGAGAGTACCTGGGCCACTCCACCCCAAAAAAGTGCTTCGCAGAGCGAGGTTTAAAATTTTCGCAAGCTACCCGTAGCACGGAAAACATTTTCCTTTCGTAGTCGCCGGCAGGAAAGGGTTAAAAGTAGTTACACCATACGAAAATCTCAATCAAAATATTGTTTAACACTAATGGGCAGCATTTTGAATCGAAAAGTGTTTCACCGTAGTAGAGATTGGAATGCGAGACGGCGAATGCTAAGAGGAGGAATTCTGCCATTCTTACAGACTGATAGCCGCGCGATTGGACTTCTCTCGCTAGGCTACCGCAGGGGGAAAGAACCACACTTTTGGAAGTCGGATCGGCGTAGAATCATCAAAATGACCAAAATTGGGTAGGTCAGCGCACCGCGGATCGAGTAATGTACTCATTGTAAGCGTTTGTTGCAAGCCTTCGACTGGTTCAGCCGAGCGTCATAATTGCCTGCCCAAATGTTATATGCCGCTGGCCGTCCGACCTAGCGGCCGCTAGTCATTCCCTCCGTCGTCCTTCCCCGATTCCCCTACCTTCCCCATTACTTCGCGTGTATTAGCTCCGAAATATGGTTGATGGTTTTCTATGGCCTTCGAGGGGCGGAGCTTCGAAACGGCACTATCACCCTCTACACGGCGGTGAAGTCAACTACGTCACCCTGAACGGCTTGTTCGCAGAGACATCTCTGGAGAGAAGGCTGCGACCAGCTTCCTCTCCAGCACGTTCTTAAGGCCGCCACACACCGAATGCTATGCTAAGCGTGAGAAATATTCTCGCAACGGACGTCCGCAATATGCGCGCACACACCAGAAACTAACCATGCCTGAGCTATGCAGCAAGATGGCGGACGGCGTAAAGCGCACTTCTCAGATTTGACACTTGAATATTCCGTTAATATTGACTTAATTGCAATGATGAATGATTTTATACAATGCGCATAGTGTGCAGAACTAATGTACGTAATTTAGTTGATATAGCTCTGTTGTAAGTAGGTTAAAAGTTAATTTGAGCTGGCGGGACGAAAGCGGTCATTTACCGCAATAGATACTGCGCATGCGCCACGGAAGCTAAGCGAAGAGGAAATTGCCGGCCGAGCGATCCCTTGCGATATAGCTCGAGGGAAGTTCGCATCGGTTCGCGTGGTTCGCATTTGGTGCGTGCGGGCAGTGGGAAATCGCTTTACGGGATCTTAAGACACGTCGCGAAATCTGGTAGCGCGCTTAGCATAGCATTCGGTGTGTGGCGGCCTTTACTCCCCCACCCGCGTGTACCTAATGGACCGCTTTCCCGCAGGAGAGCGGAGAACAACCATCTCTGCCCCAGCGCGTGAGAACCCGGATCTCAGTTAGCCGGGACACGCCATTGTTTGCGTGGGACGGGGTTCTGAATTTTGGTCCCTGGCCTGCCTAAGAGTGCAAAGGCAGTGCAATGGCCAGGGGTGTAACTTGGGGCCCTTAGCCAGGCCAACGAGTGCGTCGGGGGCGGCTAAGGGGTTCTATATGTACCAGCCGTAGTTTTCTCGACCCCCGGTCTCCAGACCGGAAGCCATTCTCTCCGGGCCGGAACCTCGGGACTTAGATCCCCGGGCGAGGAGGTCCCTTCGGGAAGTGGGTCTGGCCGAACGTTCCAAATCCCTGCCCCTATCACGTCGCTGATTTACCTGAAAAAGACGTCCTGTTGAAGGTTTTCCCTCTCTGCTCTGCCGACGGGCTAAGAGTGCCCTAAAAAGGACAACAGTTCGCCATTGTCAAAGGTCCTTAGCTCCAGCTAACTAATTCCAAGGTGCTCCCTCGATGAAATGAGCGATCGTGTTAACGGCCGATGTCACGCGATGTCTTAATGATGTGGATGACCTTCGTCCGTGAATTGTGTTCTCCCGACTGTGTCCTTGATGGTACTTGGAGATGACGTCGAAACGGTCATAAATTTATAGTGGATCTAGTGACGAAGATTCTTCGTGATTGGTGGATTACTTATTGATAATGTTTCGACCAATCGGAAATCAGTTTTATGATGACTAGGAACTGATATCCGTTTGTAAAAACTATTTGAGAATAAAACCGAGAACAAAAAATTTTTATCTCTCTCGTGGAATGAAAATTTACTTGAAAGAATAATCTTCCTCCAAATAATGAAAACTTCATGTAAAAATAAGATACCTTATTTACAATACTCAAATGAATTGTCATTCAAAGGTTTTCTAATGAGCTCCGAAGGGTAATGATCTCAACCTTTTGGAATAAGCGTAAAATAGTGTTTGGCGAATGCCCTCATTGTTACGTATCATTCCAAAATAATAGAGTGAATGGCTTTTACTCTTAATTAAAAGAGGATAGCAATTGACAAGTATGTTTAATTAAATATTAATCCAAGCTGACAAGAGGAGTTTTATTATTTGCTTCTGTTGACAATTTGGAATAATTTTTTATGTAAATTTAATTTAAAAATCAATACCAACGAAAGAAATGTACTAGGCAGCAATTCGTGTCATCATTATCAATTTCACTGAATGATATTCCCCGCTCTCCATGAGCAATGTAAATTTGAGTTTGCCAGTCAACCTTGAAGCTCTTCCGTTGCACCGGCTTGACGTCATGACATCAAATACTCACTCACCCCCTAACTCAAGAGTCCTTCAGACCCTGCCAAGAGGCCGACGCACAGTGGGCTCAAATCGAAAATCGCCGGACTAAAGTCCAAAATTGCTTTTTTTAAAATAACGTCTTGAAACTTGGCACATATACACACATGTGATTAGTGATTATGGAATTGGTAAGTCATTTCTCATAGCTCTTATCTGTTACTTAGATACAGAGGCTCAAACACGACCAAATATAAAAAAAAATCAGATAACGAAGAATGACAACAAGTTATAATTTGCCAAGCAGGCATGTTTCTTTTAAGGCTGCACATTGTCGTAAATCGTTCCTTTTCGCGCCGCCCTCCTCGGGGCATAAAGGCGGATGGTCTTGTTCGGAGTGGGGAGGAGAGGGTGAAGGGAAAGAAGGGAATACCAAATGTTGCCTTTTTATGGAAAACTTGTATGGTACCCCGAGAACCCGCATTCTTCCTCAAGAGTTGAATGTCGTTCATAATTTTCAGCATGATTCCGAAAATTATCCAAAGAAAAACAAATGTACCTCAGTTACACGAGCACTGATCCATTCTCTCGATCCAATATTATCGCAAAATCTGCAGTTTAGAATCTTTAGAAATCAGTGACAGCATCCATAGCGTGAAAAAGTTGAATTCGAGGAATTAATGTCCACACAATTTGAACAATCCAACGGAGTCACTGTATTTTCAGGTCCCGCTGCGCGGACCCGGGCGCTATTGAAAACTCGAGTTTATTCTCGGCGTCGCAAACTTTTTTCAAATTTTTTGACGGAATAATCTAGAAATCTTTTTCATTAATTATACTCGGATAAATTATCCCAGAGAACATTTTCCGAATAAGGATTATATAGTCTACATTATGTAAAATTTGGCCTAAAAAGGATCCGCCATTTTGTGATGTTATAGACCTCAAATATGGGCAAAAATGTTTAAAAGTTATGAACAGTATAGAAAAAGTACCCTGTTTACAAATGGTCAAGTTTTTTATTTCATAAAAACATGACTATTTAATTCCCCTGCCAAAATTCATGAAGTACACTGCCCACGGTTTTTCTAATAGCACAGCTATTGTATTTATTTATATTCAGATACTACAATCATCTATTAACAGTTTTTATCCATTGGGGAGAACTATTTAGGAATTTATATTGTTACCAATTTATGGTAAGCTGCGAAGCCTCTCGGTGGACATCCGGATTTTCAACGGCGTTTCGCTGCACAACCACCCGTTTTACCTCCTGTAAGTCTCTGTTTCGCTGCACTGCCTCTTAGTTGGCCAATGGAGGCAAACCGCGAGGCAGTCCAGCGAATCACAGAGACTTACCTGAGGTAAAACCGGAGGTTTTGCAGCAAAGCGCTATCTTAGGTTAACCAAGGTTAACCAAGAGGCAGTTCAGCGAAACACAGAAACATACTGAAGGTAAACCGGGAGGTTGTGCAACCACAAGCCATTGAAAATCCGGAGGCCAACCGCAAGGCAGTGCAGCGAATCACAGACAAGCATCCGGAGGTCCAACCTCATGGTTAAATAATAAAGTAGTGCAGATCTCATCTCCATTTTTCCAACGAAGGGGAAGAGCAATACCTTTGTGGTGCACACCCATTTTCATGACAAAATCTGAAATACTTTTTCCGTAAATAGACATTACACAAATATGTGAATCTGAAAATATTCACCACATACTCCAATTTCACCAATAATCATCCTTCCGTGGCATATCTCTCTGATCCTACACATATAACTCGAATATATACATATTTTGAGATGGTTTTTTCCCATTTCAAACGACGTTTAGCATTTTTCTAATTTTAAGCTTGTTTCCAAATTTTTCACTGAACACCACTTTCTCCAAAAATACCAATGTAATCTCTCTTTCTCTCTCCCTCTCTCAATTTTAACACCCCCTGCCTTAATTCATGAAGTACTCTGCCCACGGTTTTGCTAATAGCAAAGCTATTGTATTTATTTATATTTAGTTACTACAGACATCTATTAACAGTTTTTATCCATTGGGGAGCACTATTTAGGAATTTTATATTTTTACCAATTTATGGTAAGCTGCATTGCCTCTCGGTGAACCTTCGTATTTTCAATGGCGTTTCGCTGCACAACGTCCCGGTTTACCTCCGGAAATTCTCTGTGTCGCTGCACTGCCTCTTCGTTGGCCTTCGGAGGAATACCGCGAGGCAATCCAGCGAATCACAGAGACTTACCTGAGGAAAACCGGGAGGTTGTGCAGCAAAACGCTATTGAAATTCAGGGGGCCAACCAAGAGGCAGTTCAGAAAGATGCAAAGACATACTGAAGGTAAACCGGGAGGTTGTGCAGCCAAAAGCAATTGGAAATCCGGAGGCAAGCCGAAGGGCAGTGCAGCGAATCACAGACAAGTATCCGGAGGTCGAACCTCACGGATAAATATTAAAGCAGTGCAGATCTCATATCTACTTTTCCACCAAAGGGGAAGAGCAATACCTTTGTGGTGGACACCCATTTTCATGAAAAAATCTGAAATACTTTTTCCGTAAGTAGACATTACACAAATATGTGAATCTGAAAATATTCACCACATACTCCAATTTCACCAATAATCATCCTTCCGTGGCATATCTCTCTGATCCTACACATATAACTCGAATATATACATATTTTGAGATGGTTTTTTCCCATTTCAAACGACGTTTAGCATTTTTCTAATTTTAAGCTTGTTTCCAAATTTTTCACTGAACACCACTTTCTCCAAAAATACCAATGTAATCTCTCTTTCTCTCTCCCTCTCTCAATTTTAACACCCCCTGCCTTAATTCATGAAGTACTCTGCCCACGGTTTTGCTAATAGCAAAGCTATTGTATTTATTTATATTTAGTTACTACAGACATCTATTAACAGTTTTTATCAATTGGGGAGCACTATTTAGGAATTTTATATTTTTACCAATTCATGGTAAGCTGCATTGCCTCTCGGTGAACCTTCGTATTTTCAATGGCGTTTCGCTGCACAACGTCCCGGTTTACCTCCGGAAATTCTCTGTGTCGCTGCACTGCCTCTTCGTTGGCCTTCGGAGGAATACCGCGAGGCAATCCAGCGAATCACAGAGACTTACCTGAGGAAAACCGGGAGGTTGTGCAGCAAAACGCTATTGAAATTCAGGGGGCCAACCAAGAGGCAGTTCAGCAAGATACAAAGACATACTGAAGGTAAACCGGGAGGTTGTGCAGCCAAAAGCAATTGGAAATCCGGAGGCAAGCCGAAGGGCAGTGCAGCGAATCACAGACAAGTATCCGGAGGTCGAACCTCACGGATAAATATTAAAGCAGTGCAGATCTCATATCTACTTTTCCACCAAAGGGGAAGAGCAATACCTTTGTGGTGGACACCCATTTTCATGAAAAAATCTGAAATACTTTTTCCGTAAGTAGACATTACACAAATATGTGAATCTGAAAATATTCACCACATACTCCAATTTCACCAATAATCATCCTTCCGTGGCATATCTCTCTGATCCTACACGTATAACTCGAATATATACATATTTTGAGATGGTTTTTTCCCATTTCAAACGACGTTTAGCATTTTTCTAATTTTAAGCTTGTTTCCAAATTTTTCACTGAACACCACTTTCTCCAAAAATACCAATGTAATCTCTCTTTCTCTCTCCCTCTCTCTCTCGTTTTTAACTCCCCCTGCCACAATTCATGAAGTACCCTGCCCACGGTTTTGCTAATAGCACAGCTATTGTATTTATTTATATTCAGTTACTACAACCATCTATTAACAGTTTTTATCCATTGGGGAGCACTATTTAGGAATTTCATTGTGGTACCAATTTATTGTAAGCTGCGAAGCTTCTCGGTGGACCTTCGGATTTTTAATGGCGTGTCGATGCACAACCTCCCGGTTTACCTCCTGTAAGTCTCTGTGTTTCGCTGTGGTTAGCTTTCGGATGCGAACCGCGAGGCAGTCCAGCGAAACACAGAGACATACTGAGGTTGTGCAGTAGGGCGGATCGGAAAAATCGATTTTTCGCGGAGAAACTTGGCCTTCTGGAAAAAGTTGTCAAAGTGACTCAAAATAAGGCCAGAACAAATTGGTACCTCTAGGTCAACCCTAGACCCTCGCGCCGTGGCCATTTATAGGGAGGGGGACTGAAAATGGAAAAAGTCATGTTTTTATAGCGGTTTCCCATGGATTTTGCCGAGTTGCGTTCCTAAAGGTCAAAACTTTCTTCCATTTGGACGTATCTGCAGCAGTTAAGCCACAAATTGTCTTTTTTGAGTGAGCGGCCGCGCGTGATTATGCAACGCCCACGCAGCGTCGCGACGCGGTTATACGTATAGTATCATAGAGATATGCCAGGGAAGGATGATTATTGGTGAAATTGGAGTATATGGTGAATATTTTCAGATAGTCATATTTGTACAATGTCTATTTACGGATAAAGTGTTACAGATTTTGTCATGAAAATGGGTGTGCACCACAAAGGTATTGCTCTTCCCCTTCGGTGGAAAAATGGAGATTAGATCTGCACTAATTTATTATTTAACCATGTTGGACCTCCGGATGCCCTTCTATGGTTCGCTGCTCTGCCTTGCGGTTGGCCTCCGGGAATTTAATGGCGTTTTGCTGCACAACCTCCCGGTTTTCCTCAGGTAAGTCTCTGTGTTTCGCTGGACTGCCTCGCGGTATGCCTCTAAAGGCCAATCAAGAGGCAGTGCAGCGAAACACAGAGACTTACCTGAGGAAAACCGGGAGGTTGTGCAGCGAAACGCCATTGAAAATCCGGAGGTCCACCAAGAGGCAATGCAGCTTACCATAAATTGGTAACAATATAAAATTCCTAAATATTGCTCCCCAATGGATAAAAACTGTTAATAGATGATTGTAGTAACTGAATATAAATAAATACAGTAGCTTGAATAGCGATAAAGCGAATGCGGAGCAGAATCTGAGGAGTGGAATTAGTGGATTCTGATTTGTCCAATGGTTGGAACGGTCGGCGCATTGTACTCGATTTTAGTCAAAAGTCAACAAAGGCACTTTACTGGTAACCCATTCCCCCGTAGTGACCGGTCAATTGAAAATAGATTTCCCCAATCCTAAAATCGCCAACTCCGAGCGTCCGACGTGCTTTTATTGAAGCTGCTTTGTGCAGAAAACCTCTTTTAGATCGTTTTTATTCAGATTTACTTAGCTCTTAGACCAAGTAATACCCCAACGAAGGAATTAAATATATTTCATTCTCCTTTGATTACTAATGCTTAAACTTATCCTGATTGTTCGTCCGCGGTTGGATACTTGTGCTGGCATAATCTACGCGTGCCTTTTGTCTCCCTTGCTGATATCAATCATAAAAGTTTGGCGTTCTGTGGATTGAATGTTATTATTTATATATAAAACCCCCACTGCCCCCACGAACTTTTGCAAAAGCCGTTTTTCTTTTTTTTATAATAGGCAACTTTTCTGCACTAAGGCGTTCCGAAAAAAATATTTATTTTTTTCGACCAACCCTAGTACCCAGCGCGACCATAAGGGTCTTGCGTTGAGGCGATGTTTACCGAGCGAGGCGAATATACAACTTTCCAGCTTAAACATTTGCCGGTGAGGAAAATATAATGATAACTACGCGTGCAAATTAAATATAGCGTGTACGTAATTTTACGCGTGTATTCTGGTGTAATGTACGCACTTAATTTGTTTTCTGGCCAGTTATCTAAGTGCTATGGATGATTTAAGTTTTCAATCAGTGTCATCGATAAATTTTGCAAAATGACTGAATAAACAATCGTATGACCGCGGTCCCCTTCCACAAAGAGGGGTAAAATACGACGAGGGGTATAGGTACCTGCTCCCGGATTTCGTGGGTGAGGCCTAACCCCAGCTGCGTTGGGTCCCGAAACTAAGCCTTCGCGTACCCGCGACCGTCATAAAAGTGGGGGAGCAAGAAGCCGAATATATTCGGCATTCGTTTCCTTGGTCAGGAAAATCTCCGACGAATATATTCGGCCTTCGTCTCCCTGGTCAAGAAACTTACAGCCGAATATATTCGGCGTTAGTTGGGAAAGGGTTAAGCGTGAGTATAGACTTGAGAGAAATGTTCACGTGCTTTCCACTGGGTCTGGAGTTCCTCGTGTGTTTACGTATTTCTTAGCACAAGGTCTGTAGCCGACATGCTGTCGTGCGATTGTTTCATTTACTTATCGGCTCCAAATCCAGAATCATTTCCCGTTTGTCTTACTCATTACTTGGGGAATTTTGACGAGTGCAATAAAGTTATCCGGGAAGTTGTGTGGAGTTTTCCCTATCCAGCGACTTTGTTGCTACACTTAGCGACTATTACATATATTTTGTGGCAAAATATAAATTTCAGCACCTAGTGACAAGTCTAGCTAGTTTTTAGGAACAATGTTTATTTAAGGTCTAGTGACTTCAATCGTTTCTTTTTTCACTTTTTTCAAACTGCTTTACAAATCCGTTACTTTTAACGTACTACTGATTTTATTGTTCGTATCGGTTCGTATGTTGAGGCTTAGCAACCAAGACACAACGAATGGATCCCCCGTACCCTTCCGCACTTGTGAAACAGCGAGAGGAATTGGCAGTAGGTACTTTCTATTTTTGTAGCACATTAAGCCGCGATATATCTAGGTTCACGTTGATAAATTATGAGCAACTTTATTTATTATTTCGTGCAGAAAATTACGAAGCAAATTAGGATACACGAGAAATTATGAGGTGCTGAGGAAATTTCCGTACGAAATCATTCATTAAAAAGTTTTTCGTAACATTTAGGCATGATTTCTAAGCCTTGTTTCCGAGTATGCTTTAAAAGGGTACAAAATAAATTAGAGATAAAAATGTATGTGTAAACTAAATCAATAAAACTAAATCAATTTGATAAAAAATACGCGATTTTTTAAATTCCACAGGCGGAATGGTACAAATCAAAGTCACAAATTTTCGGTGTTGTGTTCATGCACATGTGCCTGACGTATGCTGACATTGGTTGTCAACATTTTTGTTTACTATCGAAAAGGTTACTCTTGTTTTGGTGTACTCGGAATAATTTTACTCATGGAAAAAAGGGAATGAAGAATTACATTAACATTACATTCACATCACATAACAAAGCATTACATTTTCCTATAAGAACGGTATAATGTGCAGTACAGTTCAAATTAATGGTTATGTTAAATGCTCTTTTTGGCGAGTCATTTAGGCATTAAACAAGCATTTACACGCGGTATAAAAACGTTTCCAAGAGTGCCTTGAATACGTTGAAGATGACGAGCGCCCATGTCGCCCTAACACATTTCGAAAAATTTCTAAATTGTTGAATTTTTAAAATGCAACTTCTCAGATTTCACTGCTTTTTTGTGAATTTTTAGCGAATACAATACCGTTGTGATATCTTTACCCTCCGTATTCGCCAGACATGACCCCCTGCAAATTTTTCCTATTCCCTAAGATAAAAAAAGTTATGAAAGGACAACGTTGTTTTGCCAACTGAGGAGTTAATGACAGAATCACTGAAGGAGATACCAAAAATAACGTTCCAGAAGTGCTTTGAAGATTAGAAAATGCGCTGGCACAAATGTACGTATTACATCTGATAAGAACTTTTGAAGGGGACGAAGTTATTGACGAGTAAATAAAGTTTTTTTGAGAAGATTACGTAAATTTTTTGATCAAACCTCGTATGTCTATAAAAAGGTGTTATTAACTAACATTAATAAATTCCATAAACGTTGGAGCTATATTCCTTCAAGGGTCATCATAGAGATCGTATGGAAAAGGATATCAAAGGGCCCGGTGCCGTCGGATTCGGCCGACCGGGCCTAGGGGCCTCGGGGTATTAAAAGTGGCGTAGCCAGGTTTTCGGTCTAGGGTGAGATAGAAAATGTATAGGGGGCGCCAACTCATAAATTAACCAGTTTAATAAACTTTCCAAATTTTGGTGATGCAATTGGCAGATGGATTTGTACATTATATTACAATTGACAACGTATTACACACATTTATTTATACTTAGGTATTTGGGACTTGGAGTGGAAACATTCACAGACTTAGGGGCGCCAGAACACGGGGCGGGGGGGAGGGGGCATTCGTCCCCCCTCCCCACCCCCCCTGGCTACACTACTGGGTATTAAGGGGCCACGAGGTATCAACCGTAGTCAAAAAGTACTAAAATTGATTTTCAGACTTGAAAAAAACTGAAGCTCTGAATTTTAATTCTTCTTTTATGCTTTGAACTTTGAACCTAGTAGGGGTGAAAACCGCTGAGAGCGTTTCACAAGCTACTACCTCTTATTTTTATTTCGTCCAGAAAATTTACACATTTTTTTCCGCGTCAACTCATTGATGGCAAAAATTACTTACAAGCTTAGGGCCAGAAAATAAAGTTGTTAAAGCATTATCCAATACTATCGATGGTCAGTTCGATTTGATGCCGTATCGGCAATCTCTAAAAAGGTTATGAAAACATAATTGCAGCTCTGAATGATATATATTAGGAAGCTACACAAACAAATGACGTTAAAATTGAAGCTAAATCAATTTTAGAGCAAATGAAAAAAGTTGAAAATATCTTGATGGCAGTATTATACGGTATGAGCAAGGCATAATGAATATGACATTCAAGAGTACCTATATAGAGTGATAAAAAGTCATAAAAATGAAAAAAAATATTTTTTCTTTTCTTATTGTTATACAACTTTGTGTGAAATTGTTTTTTATTTTCTTTTTTTTGTGTGAATTTTTTGTAAATTTTATTTTTGTAATTTTTATATTTGTGTTTGACGAAACCCATACAAGTATAATCTTGTCCTTTTATAGCGAATAAATCAATCAATCAATGACCTAATACTCCGGATCAATGATACAAGCAAAGGATTACAAAAGGAAAATTTGGATTAATACATCGCATTCAGCCCCTTTAAGTCTCTAGTACTATATTTGTGGAGCTTGAGAGAAAAGTTTAATATTTTTTTAGAGAAAGCCAAAGATTTAACCAATATATGCGAACCGGCGACTGCGTCCAAGAAATCCAACAAGAAGCGTATGAGATTAACTCGCTTTCAGAGTTGAAGAAGTGATTCTGAGTTTCCTGAAAAAGAAAATTTGAAAATTAATATTTTTCACTCAGTGATCGATTCTTTTTGTTTCAGTTTAAATATACTATAGGATCCGAATACGAAACTGTAAACGATTATTTAAAGTTTTTTTTCGAAGTTTTTTCATTTCTCGAAGTGCCTAGTACTGTGAAAAACTTTAAATTATCGTTTACAGTTTCGTATTCGGATCCTATAGTTTATTTAAACTGAAACAAAAAGAATCGATCACTGAGTGAAAAATATTAATTTTCAAATTTTCTTTTTCAGGAAACTCAGAATCACTTCTTCAACTCTGAAATTATATGATCAGATAAAAAATGCGTGTGAAACACTTGTCAAAAAATAATGACAATTAGACATTTCTGCTGACAATTTGATATCAAAAGCTTGCATTACAAACATTATCTTTGTGAAACTCAAAAAAACTATCATTTTCAAAATTATTTTTGCAATTAAAAAAAAAGATTATTTAAGTTGCACTTTTTCCAATATTGAAATTAGTTTTAGAATTTTTGAACAATATTAAAACAAATTGCAGGTGTGAAAATTCGTTTTTTAAATTAAAATTATTGAAAAATGATCTACGAAATTCCATGACTCAATCAACACTCATCAAGACTAAATAATATGGCTTAAATGAGTATAGAATCAGATTCACTCAATTTAACTAACTTTGAAGATTTCTTTATTAATTTTGCTGCTAGAAAATCACGAAGAAAGGTTTTGTTAAAGTTTGTCTTATTTTTAAACTAGCTTACTGTGACATAATTTTAAATATTCCATGTTATGCAAATTATTCATCTATTAAAATAATATTCTCACAACATTTATATTGCTAATTATTTGTCCTGATCGCTCGGCCTTTTATTAATTACTTTTATCTTTAAAAAATAAATTATGCATTTACTGTCAAATGCAATGAAATTTGAAAATATATAGGTTTTATTAGTAGATATGAAAAAAATAAGTAGGTATGAAAAAATATTAATAATAGTTTTGAATTATTTTTTCACTTATTGTTAGTAATCTAAAAAAATAATTCAATCGTGTGTCTTTTGTAATCATTTGAAATGAATTGTGTTTATATATGCTGCCCTTAAAAGTGCCACACACTATCTCGGGCCCAGGGGCCTCTCGATCCCAAAAGACGGCCCTGCCTATGATTACTATTTAAATAACTATATTCCTAGGAATTACGGGGAGAAGCCTAGAAAGAAAACTAAAAAGCCTAGAAACCCCTACATCCCCTCTCAATCCCCCCGCCCCTCCAATAGTGCTCATTGATAGGGAGAAGGGGAAAATTACTACGAACAAGATGTGAATGCTTTTTAAAACAAATTAAAATGATATTCTGGGAAATTTCTCCAACAGTATCTGATAGAATATTTATATAAACAGTCAGAATAAAAAAATATGCGCGAATATATTTTTCTTGATGTCCGATTATATAGTTTTCTCTCATTGTGACTTTATTATGCTCATAATTCTCACAACGCTGCAATACCGTGAAAATTTGTCTATAATCGTGCGTCGTTCAAACGTATTTCAACGGTTTTTCATAATATTTGACCATTTTCAGCCGTTTAAATCAGTTAAAATTGGATTAAGTGCTTAAAGTGATCGAAGGTCAAAATTCGTTCCCGCGGTTTTGTGTGATTTTCATAACTTTGCTGGCAGATTAGTTTTTCATACTTGCCATCTATCGAACCGAATGCACACGCGCAATGCGCATCAAGTTCAAGTAATGGCAGGCACTGAGGTTCGCTGACGGTCATCAATGTAAAATGGAAATTAGCTCAAAGATGCGAATCTTAGAGTTAATGACAAGACTGAAAACTGATAAGTTCACAAATTATGTCATCTGCTGATCATAATCCATTATTTTAACCGTATTTCGTGGCTTTGCGTTTTGTTTTACATTCTGTTTACTAAGTGTGGGTTTTCATTTTATCGAAGTTAATGCGATCCTTTAAACATGTCGAAAACAAATACCAAAGAAAAGGAGAAATCCTTTCAAGAAAAGTTGAAGCAATTTTTCCGTATAAACAAAGGTAGAGTGCCAATGAGATAGGTATCGATTGTGGCTGATGTATTCATTGTGTATACTAATGTGCTCTGGTATTTTCAGGGAACTATAGAGGTCGTGTAGATTTTTCTTTAACGCAAGAAATTGAGAAAGAAATAAGCTCTGACAATCCAATTCACCACAGGATCAAAACCATCAAGGAAATGAGTGACGTGGTGTTGAACAACAGATTGGAAGATGTAAGTAAATAGTGTGTTGCCCTAATAATTAATGTAATGTTTAATATTGAGCCTCTCTGAATTTTCTGTTTTAGAACTCAATAGAAAGGCTATGGATTCTTCTTCAAGACCTCCTGAAAAGAGATGTCTCAAAGGAGCATAGGCACATAGCTTTTGCTTTTTTCAGATGCTTAGTTCAGGGGCAGTATGAGAAGCTGGGTATGATGAGAGCTCAATTCTTCAGGATTATAAAAACTCATGACATACCAGAGGATGCCAATCCACGGTAGTAATATTATCTTGCTCTTTTATAGACCTAAGAATTGAGTGAAACATTTTTGGTACAGTTTTACCTTATTGGATTTGACATTAGGAATGTGCAAATTGGCTGCACTGCTGTGTAGATATTTGGCATATGTTGTGTAATGGACTCCTCTTGGATACTGCTATGAGATACAAACTTAAGAGTAGCTACCTGCGTACTCTTTTTAACAGTATATATGCACACACGTCTGACAAACTTAGCTCTATAAATATAAATCTTGATATTTCTTGTATTTTTAAGATTGCATATGCCTTTGCAGGTGTGCAGGCAGATAATTTAATTGAAAATATATGTGAAGCTGCATTTGTGCTATAAAGTTGTATTTTACATTACGCAATGTCATAAGTAACCCTTTTTTTCAGACTTGATCTCCTTCAAAGCCTTACGGAAAATGGTAAAGACATTCAATATTTTGAAGAGGAAATAGCCCCCTTTTTATTGCATTGGATGCCTGCTATTGCTGGAACTCCGAGAACAAATGATATTCTCTTGGTGCTCGTCAATCTCATAAAGTATAATGCAGCCTTCGTTGATGAAGATGTTATCGTTGGCTTGGTCGAGTGAGTCTATTCATATCATTTTATGTTGGTAGTTTCATTACGTTTTTTCCTATTCACAGAGTCTTCTTTCATGTTTCCATCGTTATAAGTTCCACCAAGAAATCCCTTTAAAAGTTTTTGTACCTCTATCATTCCTGCCGTGTAAAATTCTAATTCATCTCTTCTCTCCCCCCTTCTGTGCTTACTCAATGTCCTCGGCACTCACTTCTTTACCACGCATTTTATATATCCTTTAACCACTTTTGCTGCTTGCGTCAAACTTCTCCCATCAATCTCCTTTCATCCCATGCCATGTATAGCTCTTCCTTGTTTTTTCACCCTTTCAATAAATATAAATCTTTTCCATGCTCATATTCCAAAAGTCTCGACAGTCTAAAGGCATCCGCCTCCATAAGTGGCCAAGTTTCTGGAACAGTACCCCTGAGATTAGGGTTTCAGCTTTCCTTCTGTTGATGTCTTTGCTCAAATTTAGCTGTATAAATTCTCTCCGTGATGAATACCTCCTTAGCTAAAACAGTCCATTTTTTATAACAGTACTACTAAACATATTCTAATCCCCAATACTCCCTTGATGCAAAATCTCTTTTACTTGTTTATGCCCTCCTGCTTAACATTCATTCAAGCCTTCCTGTTTTGAAAGAATCCTATTGCTTTTGTCCTCTTAATGGTTAATTTTCATAGGTACTACACTCACATTGTACCTCTAAGGTTCTTATCATTGACTGAACTTAATTGGCAAAATGGCTGACTAATTCTTGATCACCAACCAATCTTGCCAACTTTATCACTGCCCATTTTACTTTCATTCCTACTTTCATCTCTACCCTTCTCATTCATATACATATTCATTTCTAATAAGCCATCCAACACTCTCATCTGCACCTACCTTGTTCACTGATTCAGTACAGCACATAAATATTTATGCTATGCCATTTCTAAGTCTTCCAAGTACACAGATGCAAATTTCCAAATTATTACTTTTCCTAGTGTCTGCTAAAGCCAAATGTAATGTATTTGTCCACTTACTTGCTACTACATTGTTACTTGTTCATAACAATATGAAGTGACTATGTTCATAGGCATCACATGGTGACTATATGCCTTGGTAAATTAACTTATAGCTTTTTCATAATTCATTCATGGAGAGAGAAATGAAAGATTGGAACCATAATCATTATCCACACAGGTGTGTCGAACGCCAACTCACGCCTATTCCTGAAATACCATAAACTCCATTTTTACTTGGGGTGGGATCACAGTGCCTTCTGTCTTGTTGTTATCGCTATCGAAAATGCTAACCACCCGAGAGGACAGTGCTCACAGCGACTGTCCTAAGAAAGCCCTCCAATTAATTAAAACTAGCGATTTAAAGCACCTGACAAAATTTGAAGAGTGACGATCATGTTTTTTCTCATGACCACAATTGAAAAATACCCAATATGCATGGGCACATGTTAATTGCATAGATTCTCTGTAGTATAAACAGCTTTAATATTATTTCCCTCTTTAGGAATACCTGTCTCCTGTGCCTCAGAACCAATTCTAAAGAAGTTGTGCTGTCTTGCATCCAAGTCCTTGATGCTGTCGTGTGCTACAGCACCCTGCCCTTTGACTCATTGACTACATTCATTTGTGCACTCTGCCGAACAGCAAATATTGAGCCATTCTATCAAAGTTGTTGGAAGGCAAGTATGATGCAGACCTTTTAATTAAAAGGTTGCTTATGGTAGTGGTTGAGGGTACGCTTGTGCAATGGAATAACTTCTTTCTTATCGCTATCAATTTTTTCATCTTCTTCAGCATGTGCCCTTTCTTTCTTTGCGAAAGGTCTGATAAAGGGATTATCCAATAGCCAGATCTAGGATTTAGAAGTTGGAAAGTAGGAAGACTTAGGATAGTGATTTGTTAATCACCCCTTTTTTGGGTTATAAACCCCATCGTCTAAACAAAAAAACTTAGATAAATATTTTACCGTCGTTGTAAAACAATAGAATTGAGCTTTGGCAGACATAAGGCTGTGGTCTAGAGGCAACCTAGCTAAAAGTGCAATTATTTTGGTCCAAGTACCAAGACTGGATGTTATGTTTTTCACCTGCCATTTTATATTATCTACCCAGGCAAATATTTTTAATTTACCGTATATCTCTGAATATACCGGGTGTGTCCGGTAAGTAAGGCAAACGTTTTTTCCCCATGCTTCTACTGGTCGTATCATGTGCGGATAGGTTGGCTTAAATGGGGAAAGGATTCAGCTATCCAATGCTGCCAAATTCAGTGTGCTCAGAGCTATGAACATGTGTCAACATCGTTGTTTTAGTGTACACCACTTTACTGCATGTGTCATGACGTGCGATGGAAGACTCACTCAAGCAACGGTATGCCATCAAACTTTGTGCAAAACTCAACAGAAATCTTGCCGACACCTACACAATGATTAAGGAAGCTTAAGGGGACTCAGCTCTTTCATATTCTCGAGTTTCGAGATGGTTGAAGATATTTAAGGGTGGCCGGGAAGAGGTAGCCGATGAACCCCACTCTGTACGTACTTGGTCAAACAAAAGTGAGGAAAGTGCGGCCCGTTTACAAAATTTGTTGAATACGGATCGTCAGTTGAGTGTTCGCAAGATAGCTGATACTTTAAACCTCCCAAAAACAATTGTGCACGAGATCGTTTCAGATAATTTGCAATTGTGGAAAGTGTGCGCCAAACTTGTGCACGAGAGGGGAGATCCCCGCCATCTGGGCGCTCCACCACGGCAATGATCCCAGAAACACCGCTCTGCATGTTCGTGAGTTTCTGGCCAAGAACAACTTAGAAACACTGCCACTGCCCCTGTACAGTCCAGACCTTGCCCCGGCTGACTTTTTCTTGTTTCCCAGGATCAAAATTGCCCTGAAAGGAACCTGTTTTGGGATGAAATAAGCGATCCAAACTGCTGTAACGGAGGCTCTTAACACTAGAAGGACCGGGGTTGTATGGCTTCCTAGAAGGACCATTACCCGTCATTTTGACGGGTAGTAATTATTTTAAATATTTCTTCGTTTATGTTAAAATTAATAGATAACTTCATTAAATATAACCTTTTTCTTTATTTATCAATACAAATGAATAATTTTTTATAAATAATTTTGAGGAAGAAGCACTGCTCCCGTAAGCCTTGCTAAAGCTACTGACGCCACACTCATATATGCGCTGTAAAGCCACCCACGCACGATATAACCCTTCTCTGCCTTTTCTTTCCCTAACTAAAACATCAAAAACTAAACTAACTTTCTTTAACTAAAACATCAAAAAGGCCAGACGTAATATAGTGTAGTGATTTCCTGGATAAAACACCGTTACCGTTACAAATAAAATAGAAACGCCTAACCCGTCATTTTGACGGGTGTTGGTCCTTTAAGGTAGACCGTTGGTATAACTCCATTTCTATGTGAAAAAATTAAATTATATTTTAACAGGATACGTACCATACAAAATAAATAAAAGTCAGAAAAAATTAAGGCAATAGAAAAAAAATTATAGGCAATATGATTAAGTAAGTAGAGGTTACCCGTCAAAATGACGGGTAACCTCTACTTAACGGGTAACCAGACCGGTCCTTCTAGTGTTAAAGAGGTTTCCGAAGGCTCCTTCCAGGACGTGTACCATGCATGGCAGAGTCGCTGGAAAAATTGAGTAGATGGCCAAGGGAACTACTTTAAAGAGTTTTAAAAGTTTGTAACTTTATCTTGAGTAAATATTTCTAAAAAATATATTTGCCTTACTTACCGGACAGACCCTGCAGTCTCCCCTTTTTGCTCAACATCTTTGAGGAAAAAGTAATGGGGGGGACTATATTCGAGCTCAAGTGACTAAAGCATGATTCACACAATTATTTTTCAGGGATAGCAGCAACGACAGCTCAAGTAATGACTCAATGAAGCCATCCTTTGCAGGGATAACAGAAATGATAGGGATCCTCATTCGTTTTTCCATCATTCGCGAAAGTCCCATTTTCCTTCCGTGAAAAAGTACTTGACATCCAGCTGCGACCAATCAGAGTGCACGGAAGCAAATACGAACCCTAATTACATAAAGGATAGGTCATGACACACACTTGTCATATGTAATCTGCCATCTTAAAGATCTAGAGCAAATCTTGAGTCTCCGTTGCGGTGGTAATTCAAATATTGCATGCAAATAAACTGAAAACATAGGTGCAAATAACCACGATTTTATTTCTTATTTAGCGATGTTGAGCTATGAACGTTTACACATTCATAGACAATACAATGATAATGGATAACATGGTTGGACTTTAAGTTTACGGTCCTCGGTTTGTCTCCGGAAATATTGTCAATCCAGCTATGGCTCCAAACTTCATACTTCAGCACATCATGTGCAATGATAGAAAGAACCACAATTTACTTTCTTATTTAGTGATTTAGAGCTATGAAATTTAACACATTCATAGACAGTGCAATTGTGATTGATAGCATGGCTGGACCTATAGTCTACGGTCCTTGGTTCGACTCCGGAAAAATTGTCAATTCTGCTGTGGCTCCAAACTTCGTACTAGAGGGCATCACGTGCAATGACACTAAGAACGACGATTTAATTTGTTCATTAGCAATATATATGTAGAGCTATGAAAGTTTACGTATTCATAGACATTACAATGGTAAATGATGATATGCTGGGACTTCAGCCTACTTTCCTTGGTTCGACTCCAGAAAAATTATCAATCCAGCTATGGCTCAAAACCTCATACCAGAGAGTGCTGCATGAATATTTTCAAAGAACCATGATTTTCTTTCTTATTTAGAAAGGCAGAGCTATGAAATTGTACACATTCATAGACAATACAATTGGTTGATGACATGGTTGGACTTACAGTCTGCGGCTGTTGATTCGACTCCATAAAAATTCCAATCCAGCAATGATTCAAACCCTGGTATTTCATCGTGCTGCATGCACTAGTAAAAAGAACCACGGTTTTCATTTTTATTTATCTCGGTAGAACTATGAAATATTAGGAACTCATAGGCAATACAATAATACTTGGTAATATAGTTGGACTTTTAAGTTTACGGTCGGTAGTTCGACTCTGGAAAACTTTTCCTTTTTTTAAAAGACTTTATCACCATTCATTTTTTGCCTATGTACAAGGCCATTTTCAAAATTTGTAATTCCAACCGAAACACAAAGCCCCAAAGTTTTTTTAAGATGACAATTTGGATGGAGGCCGCTTCGTACAAAAGACATGCAAAGATTACTCACTTGGCCACGCAAGTCAGCATCAGAGATTTCCAATGGCAATCCAGCTAAAGTTAGAAGGGATCCTGTGGTGAATGATTTGGGTTGTAAAATACCAAAATAAATAAAGGAACATCTATTTTAATTTTCTTTTTTTTTTAATTCACAAGAATATAATTTCAATGAGTTTGAGAAATCTGAAAAGAGGTGAGCAATCCAAACCTGAGTTTCCAATCACAATGGCAGCCAAAGCCTAACTCAACTGGAGTTGTGTTTGTCTCAACTGAGTGACACCGCTGTGCATGGAAATGCGTAGCTACTGTGTGATTGGCAAACAAAATCCTCTGTGTACAGTATCGTGAAGTACTGCTTAAAATGCTGCGATATGTAAAATTTAGCCATTGATATTTGTAAAAAAACTTATTAATAGTCATGTTTAATCTCCATTGTGAAGTAAAATGAAAAGTTAACATTTGTGATTTATTTCTAAAATAAATGTGGATTTTTAAGGAAGAGTTGTGGAAATGGCCACCAAGTAAGAACAAAAAACTTAATGAGGTCAGCGGAGATTGGTACAGATTTGAGTAGTGCATAAATTTGAATCAGAGTGGGGGAAGCCATGTGAAATTTCACTATACCTTAGCATAGGCGTATCCAGGGGTGGTTTTGAGGGTTGTAACCCCCCCCTTGATAAAAAAACAAAAAGGATGTGTTTAATACATGCTAATAGTAGACCTACCTTCAATAAAATAATAGAACACCTTCGAAATTTCATTTTAAGATGTATATTTTTAAAAATTCCCAGACCCCCCCTTCAACATGGGGGGTATTCCATAGCTCCCCCCCCCCTTTAGACACCCCTTTAGGAGGTGACCCCCCCCCCTTCAGATGCTTTTAGATACGCCTATGTACCCTAGTGATTGACTATGGATTCCCCTTGTGTAAATCTTCTGTCGCTATCAAAATAGGATAAAAAATAAGTACATATTGTACGGTACTAGTTTGTTTCAGCATTCTCTTGTATAAATGGAAAGGGCTTGCCTTCGAGTCAGAGGAGTAATTTACCCATGAATGCATCAGGGCAGGCTTACATAAATGATCTTATCTACTATACTTATCTATCTAAATGATCTTATCCAATAGCTGCTCTGAGCTACAGAGGGGAATTGAATGTCTTTAGAAAGTTAAACAGCATCCACTAAGATTTTTAATAGATTAATTTTAAACTTTAAAGGTGTAAATTACTTTTAAGGTATACTGATGATGTCATATCTCGTTATCTCCATCCTAGGGACAGTGCTATCCCTAGGGTAGTGCGACAGGTGCCGCTGCACTGGTGTATCTATGAGGGCCCCTGCATGGGCTTCCCTTTTTCAGACGGCACAGGGAAACCCGCCCATTTCCTAATATTGCCTACTTTTTAGTGTATATGTAAATTTCTTGAAATCATTAGCCATTTTGTAGGTTAATTTCCTTCTTTCCATGAAATATGCTTAAAAGATGCTACAATATCAAAAAGGAGATGCAAAGTTAGGGGGGTCCCGACTTTCGTTTGCACAGGGCCCCTCAATCCCTAGGGATGACCCTGACTTGGGAAGTGACATGATATCACATTCTGCCACAGTGAGCATGCCAAATGTGCCTTGAAGCTCCATTATTCTCTCTCTTGTCTTTTTTTAGTATTTTTTTGTTGTTAATGTCGTAAGCATTTGCAAGGAAACCTGGAATTCAATAATATCTTCAGGCAATTAAATTAAGTCTTCTTACTAAATAATTATGTATGTGCTTAAATTTGAATCCAATAGAAAGTGTATTTTTTTCATGACTCAAAATTTAATTATTCTGCTCTATTTTCATTTTGCACCCTTTTGTATTTTTATATAAATTTGTATATTCTAGTATGTATTGTTCTCTTTTCAGATAATGAGAAATTTGTTGGGCACCCACATGGGGCACAGTGCACTGTACACCATGTGCCGCCTCTTGCAAGATCCGGCTTGCAGTCAAGACTACTTGCTGCTCCGTGGTGCTGTTATCCACATCAACATGGGATTATGGGGCTCAGAGCATGTGACCTCATTGAAGTGTACTCCCACTTCAATCCTACCATCTTATATCCAAGTAAGGCCCCATCTTTTTTTCTGACAGTTTATGGTGACCCATCTGCTCAGCATTGTGTGTTACGTATGTACCACAACTCTTGGCACTCGGCCCCTTTTTTTAGTCAAGATTTCTGCTGATCTATCTAATGTTTTTGGCGTAGAGTTTTCATTAAAATGATTAGGAATTACAGGTTTGCCCAAAATAAGCAGTGAAGCTTTGTCAAACATAGCATGGCACAACACAAATTCAAATGAAAACGATTTCCTAAAATGCAGCAAGATCTGCTGAACATGGGATGATGATTAACCTTTAAACGCCGGCGTTTAAATTCCCGTAGTGGGGTCCTCTGGCCGGAGTTTTTTTGAGCATTTAAATTCAGCTCTGCTGGCATTTACTTTTTTACCTATATCTTGCCTATTTGTTGAGTTATTTATGAAAAGTAAAAACAGTCGTAAAGAAAATTTATTGTTTATTAGTACAATTATTTTTTTGTATTGTTTACTGATGTTATAAAACATAAAAATTACGCTGAGTTACAAAAAATAACATTTCTTTATTACATTTTCTTACATTTTTCACTCTTGAAAATGGTCTCAAACTTCTTTCTTATTCTAAATTAGCTTTAGTGTGATATATATTGAAAAAATCGTCTACACTGAGGCCTACGTTGCACTTCGAGCATCGAAAAACCGTGTGGCTCTCCTTGCCTCGAAGCGAACAAAAGCGGCATCTGGCTTTCTTCCCTCTCTCAATCCAATGCTCATTATCCCTTGTTTCAAGGCAAACGATGTTTGTTGACGCAGCAGCAGGCCAGCCTCTCGGGCAATACGTTGGGTGATTCTCCTCCCTAGCAGCCTCCAAAAGATTTCTTGCGAAAGCCCAGCGAAAATCTTGATGGCTCATCTTGCTCCTCACAGAAACAATGGCAATCGATGAATTCAGAATAGTTAGATCAAGGAGATGGAAGAATAACTTTTTTGTCCACTTCGGATTGATCTACGTAACACATATATGTTTGTTATAGTCTTTTATATCTGCAGGTTTCAGAGCTTTTCCTTGGCTATCACAAAAGCTCCCCTCTTCAGGTGGAACATGCTTATTCATCAACATATAGACATTTCTTTTATCTCTCCAAATAATCGTCGTCAGGTCTCTTCTGCATCTCACTTTCATATCTATGCATTTCATTTTCAGTTTCTTATCCCTGAGTTCTTTTGGCATACCAATGCGTTTTGCTCTAACTGTCCCACAGCAATTTATTTTTACTTTCCTGAGATCATCAAAGAGTTCAGGGTAGGAAAAAAAATTATCCATGACAATATTGTGCCATCTTACTTCCACTCGTCTCGTCAATGTTTTCACAGTCACATGGGTGGCTGTTATGTCTTTTGTTTCGTTTTGCCTGTCTTTCCCTAGGTAAACATTCATATCTACTGTATAGCCCGCTGAGTCACACAGCTTATATATTTTTATTCCGAACCTGTTGTGTTTTCTTTTAAATGTATTGCTTGAAAATCACTCTGCCTTTCAATAGAACAATAATTTCGTCCACCGCTAGGTACTCTGAAGGCTTGTAAAGTTTCGAATATTTTTCATTGAGATCATTAAAAAGAGTTCATATCTTCCAGAGTCTATCGTAACTTTCATTATTCCTGTTCAGTTCATTCTCATTGTTTGTGAAATGTAAAAATCGAAGGATATGTAAGAATCTATCGCGTGCCATTGCCATAGAAAGGGGAGTAAAACTGATCCAATCACGTCCAATAGTCTTTTAGCGAATTGAAGGATATCATGTCCCATTTGAATCACAATTGCCAAAAAAGTACACATTTCGGTGTATTTTATGTTGGGTTCCAGAGATGATCCAAATTCATTTTTCAGACAAAACTGGGTATAATATCTATTTGTCTCAAGCACTAGCAGAGAAATGACCGCTTGGAAATAGAGTAAAAATTCTGTCATGGTTGAGGAACTTGCTGTGATATCAGGAGCTTCCTTTGTGTTCAAACCCTTTTCACCACCAAAAAAAATGAATGGACGTCGGAATATGTAGCTCCTTGACTTTTTCATCCACTCCTTGGCGCGAGTTGGAGCTATGTCTTGGTCGATGTAAGTGTCCTCTTCCTCAGAGCTGTCATTGTCACCTGTAATGCCGCGTTTACACATTTGCATGAGTGGCGAGGTGAATCGCGAGGCGAGTGGCGAGGCAAATGTGTAGTCGGTTCACTCGTCATTCACCTCGTCGCTCGCCTCGCCACTGGTAGCGCTCGCGCTAGAAGCGGTTTTAGGGGACGAGTCAAAGGCTTGTGGGGACGAGGCGAACACTCGGCGAGTGTGTAAACGGTCATTCGCGTTGTGGGGACCAACGCACGAATGCCACTCGTGAATGTCGGCGAGTGACGAGGCGAATCACGAGCGCGAATGTGTAAATGCGCTACAATATGTGCATCGGAATTGCTGTCTGCTAAAAGTTCCTCCGTAATTTCACTCTCTTGGGAAACATGGTTATGTGAGAGTGGTTTTTCCCTGAATACAAACGCAGCAAGTAAATACAAAAATATAGAAACAATAAGATTTTATCGAGGTGAAAATTGGGGATTGGGGATAATGCGAGGATAAAATTGCAAGATGTAATTGTACTGCAGGTTGCATACATGGTCTTTTCACTGCGATGACGATATATGTATCTATAGAAACATCGTCATGATGGAAAATTAATGAGATGGTAAAAATAGTTCACAAATTGGTATAATTATTGTTGAATATATGAGCAAAGTTACTGGTGTATTTTCGATGGGTTCGTCAGTTCTAGCATAAAAATATTTACAACATACAGTATGTATATATGCATGCATTGTGAGTTGCATTAGGTCTTCATCGAGTTGCCAATGATTTTCAGATGCTGGCAAAAATTGTGGCCTCTTGCAATGCTTGAAGACGGATCGTTCGATGATGAAGGGGATTTCAAAGGATTTTCGTTGTCAATATAACAACGTAATGAAAATCATTCATGACAAAACATCAGTTTAGTCGAATCTGTAAACATCAGGAATACCCTTCACCATTATAACACCCTTAATCCTTCACATTGTACATCACCCTTATAACTTCCTATTGCATCATTTAAAAACCCATGAATGGGATCTTGACCATTTTTATTGCCTTTTTTATTGTGATTGCCTTTTGTATTGTGTTAGACAGATAGGCGCAAAAGTTTTCCTTTTATTTTTGAAAGATGAAGTGTTGAGCTGCCAGAAAATATGCACCCAACCCCAATATGGACCACTAAGTTGGCATTTATTGGAGTCGCAGTTTGAAGCTGCATTGCACCATTTGTGCTAAAGCCAGATATGCATTCAAATTGCCCTGCCATTCACATTTATTAATATTAAGAGCTGATATTTTTCAATATTTCTATTTTTATTGAAATCTTTCATTGTGCCAAAAATTGTGATAATCGAAACTGGCTGAGCTTTGATTTTAGAATTAATAAATTTTACTGTGAAATTTCACAACATTCATTGTTATGGTTTTCCTTTGATAATTTGAGGGTTTCATCCAACTAAATAAGTTTTTTTGTGTGCTGGAAATGGAGATGGCAATAGCCCTCTTTCACCTGATTGAAGCGTAAAAACTGATGCATGTCATTATTTTCTGCCTATAAATATCCTTATTTTGAATGCTCAAAACTATTTCAGAAGTTTGATTGATTTCTTCTTTCTAGATCTGCTGGCTTACTTAAGGTGTTTACATCATGTCTATTTAGTTAAGATTTCTGATGATTTTTTTTAAACTAAACCACTTTTTTTATTATAACTGTATGGTAGCCCATTGAGTGGGGCATTTGGATACTGGCTGGGTAGCGTGTTGTAAAACTGAGATGAAGCCACTCAGGGTATATCTATCTTAACCCAAACTGCAATTCTGTGAGGCACAGACTTTCCCAGGAAATGGCTGATGGCACAGGGAAAGAAACTGTCCATACCCTGTATGTGTTAATTTTTCCTGCCATCGGGTGTCTCAGATGAAACTGACCTTTTTTTGGTGTTTTCAACAATTGCTAATTTTTTAAATTCTACTGTATTCTTCAGTAAATTTTTATTCTTTGATTTGAATTTATTCATTACGTCTTGCTAAACATTACAGGCAATGAAATATGACTATCCAATAGTTAACTTTGAAGTGATATGGGGAATCCAGAGACTCGTGGATGAACATGGATCTGAACTGCATGATCCTGCATGGGACCTTGTTTTGACTCTTGTAGAGCTTACCATTACTCATATTGGTGAGTAAAACTACCTTTACACTACTCATTGTGAAGCATAATAGTTTATCTTCTCTTATTGGGTACACATTGCGTGTTCTTTCTTGAATTTAGAACTTGGACCAACCATGGCGGGAATTATGTAAGACTAAGTGCTCTCCTGGCATACAATGTGTTGTGTTCTCATGAATGTTTATTCAGTACTGACTGTTGGTGGTTACAGGGAGAGTTCACTGAATACAAAACAAAAGACTAACACATAGCGTAGGCATGTATAAAGCATTACAATATCATGACACAATGTGAATGAAGTCTTTTCGTATTTCCCACACGGTCAGTTGTTCAGCCGAGGCCAACATTTTGATGGCAGACTCTGCCATCGTTCTCAGGGCGTTGAGTCAACTCCCTGAGGACGATGGCAGAGTCAGCCATCAAAACATTGGCCTTGGCTAAACCACTGACCTGACGAAAAACCTGACTTCACTCACATGGTTGAATTACCCTTCATAAGACTAGTTGCTGTGAAATGGGTACTTACTAACCATTCCTATCCTTGAAACAAGTTACATTTCTCACTTTTTAAGAAATGATACCTGCCAAAAAAATGTTGACTAAAATTATGGCTTGAGCATTAGTGGCAATGCAAAAAAATGTGCTCAATCACTTAAATATTTGCCATTGAATCATTACTCTTCAAAAGGCAAATTTAAATAATGAAACAAAGCTCGGAAATTATTGAAAAATGAAAGTTGAACCTCCTATGAAATTCATCACGACACCCACTATCATTGTGCACGATCAGTCGGGCAGATATGTATACATAGTCTCTTTTCATGTGATTGCCTCTGCGTTGTTATACGTGATATAAAAGGCAGTTATGACATCATCATCTTCTTGATTGAGTCTATCATCGTGTTCTACACCATGGGCCGTCTTTGTCATTACACCTGTAGTCATGGCATGAGTGTTGATGGCACTGTAGGCAAAGTGATAGGTCGATGACAAGAGGTCATGTGATGCTTGCTTGCTGTGTAAGATAGTACTATAAAATATTAACACCATAGTGTGCTTTTGAATGCAATAAGGGAAATATTCCGGAGATAGATGAGCAGAAGAAGATGTAAGTTTGGGATTATTTGGAATTTCTCTCAATATGAACTCTCATAAGTTGTAGTTTCTGTTTACAAGTATCTGTAATCTCAAGCTGCCAATGTATTATATGATTTATAGCAGTCCAAATGATTACTGTAAGAGAAATATATTTCCATTCTCTCTGCCACAGAAAGAGTAAGAGATATAAAGCTGAATTCATTAAGATAACAGTAAGCCGTAACTCACTCAGATAGTGGTGTTGTTGTGTGTTGTGGGAAACATAGAAACTGGATGACTCAAGATTTTGCGATGAGATTTTGAAACACTTGATATCAATTGTGAGTTTTTCGGTGTATTTACGGGCATAAAAATGATACTTTGGAGTTTTAATTAAGTCTTTGGAGTGAAGAATCTGGGAAGGCAATACACAAAAGACCAAGCAAAGCATAGTGTCATTCTGTGTGTTTAAGCATTGTCCAAACTGGTTAGGCATTAGGGAGCATGGCCAAAGGTACCTAAATTTCAGGCATCCAAGGTAAAGGGAGCTTGAATTTGGATACCCCACCCAGTGGTAATTCCATCCAAGGAGCTCAGATCTGATAAAGAACAAGTGCAACATTACATAGTAAAACCTCATATCAATTGTAAGGAAATTTTATTTTTAATACAAAAGTTTAAAATACAATAATTATATTTAAAACAATACGTAATTACTTTAAAAACTACGCAGTCTTGATAAACGGTTCTAAAAGAATACCGTTGTGTAGGTACTGAGTAAACGTAAGCATTTCTAATTTTTCCCAAGCACAAATTAACATTTCACTGATGACATCCACTATCACTATAAAGACACAAAACAAGAAGCATCACGATATTTAATTTTTGGAACCTTAAACTCGATGTCATTTAATTTATTACAATTAACTAAACAACAAAATTTTGCAATTTCCTAAACTGGACAAAAGACAAACGAAAATAGGATGATGTTTCCTAGATACATGCCATACACAACTTCGTGAATTTCGCATTGCATTTCCCAGCATTTCGTACATGGTCTATAATTTTATCTTTCCCCTTTATTATTGAACACACAGTTGAACAGCTTAAGTTCAATGATTGTCTTGGAGCAAATGATACTCCCAGTTCAGAACGTCTAATAATTCCCAACTTTTGCTCGACAGTATTAAGTTTATGCGACCTACGCGTATTTTCGTTGGCCTCAGTCATATCATTTTTACGTTTTCTACTCATTCTTATCATACGACATTAATTAAATTCAGTAAATAAACAAGTTATACCTTGCTCTAAGTTAACACTGCCCACAGTCGCGTATACTAGCGAGCGAGAACGCCAGATGAAACAGTTGAATGCCAGGATGCGCTATGTACCATCACGGGAAATTCAAAAATATTGTGACTAATGTCCGAAAGTCCGAATTTGGTGCCCGAAAGCCATGTAAAAGGTATCAATTTGGAGTGTACGAAAGTGCAAATTGTACGAAAATCGAGTGTACGAAAGTCGAGGACCACCTGTATATATATTTGTGATGTATAAATATTTATTTTTGACTAGTATGTATCTGCCTTATATACTTGCAGTCTGTTACTACAATGTATCTCATGGGCAAATAAAATTATTATTATTAATGTCTTAAAGTGATGAGTGGCCAATGAAGCATTGGTATTCATGTTGGTATAAAGTTAACTTTGGTCAATCCCCTCTCAGTTATTCAATTGATCCATACTGTAATAGACTTGCATCTCTGACTCCATGGTATTGCATCATTTCATTATGGCAAATTAATAGGTTCTATTCAAGTTCATGTTTTATGATATTTTAAACTCGTACATAATGTGGTGAAAGCCTCACGATCGCATTGATATGAGTGTTATAAGGTGTTCTTATGGATGTTCGTTTATTTTATTAAACTTATGGTATCATCATGTTGATCGTTTCCTGTTTTAAGTTTTAAAATATATTTGCTAATTTTTTTTAATGCTCAGATTAGCCAAATATTCCTTGTATCTGGTAGATCAGGCTATGCATTAATCTTCTCCGATTTAACATCAAATATTTCAGAAACCAGTGCTCATACCAACCATAAGTCCAGGATTTCAAGTAATCTCCATGAAACAATATCCAAAATAGAGAAACTCATCGAGAAGGGTCAGTTCAATGGCTGTGTTGGGAGAGTCTATGATTTGATTGAGCGTTGTTCTGCTGGCCGCCCTGTGAGTATGCATTTTTCATTTCATCTGGCTTTTGCCACAATCGTTTGTATTCCACTTATCAACTCAGAACCCTCTCCATTACAGAACTATTAAGGGTGGTGTGCTATTGAGCTCAAGTTCATCATCATGATTGATTTACAATATTAATAGGCATTTCCCTTTTCTCTCAGTCCTTATTCAGTCAAAACAGTGCACAGTCAGGGCTCTTAAACATTCACGGATGGGTTACTTGTTTGCTCAGTTGCTTTTAGCGCTGTGCATATGTTATGACTTACTATGCCATCTTGAATTTTGAACAGTGTATATTTTTTTTCTCAAATATAACAATGATTTTCATCTTCTGTCCCAGTTGCTTTCAGACTCACTTTAATGAGCCACGATTAAATTTGAGGTTAACTGTTTGAAACTTTCATGATCATTAATTGTAGCTGATGGAGTTTTTTTTGCCTCACCATGGTAGTTTGTCAATTTGCCTGTTTCTTGTTCAGTTCTGGGGACTCCCTGTGGGTGTATCATGTATTTACGTGTGATGGTAGAGTGAAGGAAAGGAGCAGGAATAGTGGAGGGCACACATTATGGTAACAAAACACCTCTCATTGAGTCAAGGAGGTAAATATTATTGTCTCTAGATGGTGCTACGAGTGATAAATGGCCCAGGCGACAAGTTTAAACTATTTTTTTTAAATATTTCATCTAGAATACAAAAAATAGCATGCCCATGGAGATACACTCCACCCCTATCTCGAGGGAAAGTTGCATCCTGGCCTTTCCACGAAGGCCACTCTACCTCACAGCTGTTAACAATCCCTTATAAAGTATAGGGAGGAGTGGTCGAATCATCAAGGGAGGACAGTGTAACTTTTAAACGAATTACCATTAATTCTCAAGTTACAATTATTGCTTTAAACTCCATTCTTGCAATCTACTCTTGATATTTCACTCCAAAATCAAACAAAGAGTCAGAAAATACATGCAAACCAATAACAGTTCCAGAGCTTCAGCCAATAACTCAATGAGAGATGGCTTTTGATTGCCCATTTGATATTTTTTGCCAAAAAAATTTCAGATTTTTCTTATAACCCTCTGTGATCAAAGAATCTTCAAGATAGCCATCGCATTTTAAACTTTCAAAGTTATTTTAAAATTTTTTGTTAACTCAGCTTGTTTTGCAATCGTTAGAAGAGGTTTTGCTTTTTACTGGGCCACCACTGTGCCAATGTCCTTTTTTTTAAACCTACCTACAAGCAAATTTCAAGGTAATCAGTTTTGTATGTATATCTGTATTGAGGTAGAAAAAATGAGCACATTTTTTCAAAAGCTCAAAGCAAAAGATAAAAAAGGGCTACTCAGGCCCCCTCACATCTGAACTCTTGAACCTTCACATCCTCTTCGAAGGTTAGTGCAGAAATCTGCAACTGAGTGCATAATCCTCATGCAGCATTCTATAGATCCAGGCCCTCTTAGGGGCCTTGAGGCGTTTCATCTGTAGCTTAGGTCCTTCCTAGCTCTGTCCTCGACTACTTTACATAATGTGAGGAGGATGAGTTTGTACTTTTTCTAATTTGGGGTAACAAACAAACAAACATGTTTTCAAGTTTATATATCAGTAGTACATACAATTCCATTTCATCTCTTTCAATGTGTCAAGATACTGTGTAAATATGACAAGAAATGGGAGAGGATCCTCTTCTGCTGTAGAAAAAGGATTTCTTGTGACATGCTCTGAAATGTGCTCATCTTACTGCATCTGCAGTGGCCATTTTGGGCCTACCTGAACTCACCTTCCTTGTTACTGAGTGCAGCTCCTCCCTCTTCTTGTTCAGTTGTACTATAGTTATGTGGGATACACTTAACTCTTGCGCAATCTCTCTTACTGGCATATTTGCCATTAACATTCATACCTCATGATATCTCCTTTCTGGTGACAATTGGAGCATGATTTTTGAGGCCTTAACATTTACTGTTTGGTGTTGTCATTTTTGCTCCTCTCCATTGACAATCAACTGACTCATGAAATTTATACTGCCTTGTTTACATCATGTTGGCTTTCCTCAAAGAATTCTTTTCTGTGATCCCTCAAAAACAACATGAGTCAGTCCAGCTTCATGTCGGGCAGTTGTCTGCTGCAATGGTCTGATGTTGCTTTACATGGTTGTCTCACTGCTGTGGAGATTAGTGATTTTAGCAGATTATATCAGGAAGTGGGATGATTTCTTTTGTAAGTAGGTGAACCTTTATGCAGAATTTTTAGGAGATTACTGTTCCTGGCTGATTGCTGTAAATGAATTCTGTCCTTGAGCACAAAATATTTTTCCTATCTAATATTGAAAGTGGAAATACAGTAAAACCCCTAAGTTACACTATACTGGGGACCCTAGAAAAAAGGTGTCAATTGCAGGAAAATGCAAATTGTGGGAAAAGTAGAATTTTCACTTCTACTACATCCATGTTCTTTTACTGGAGTAAGGGTAAAAATAAGAAACACTGATAAACTGAAAAAGACCAGTGTCATAATTTATTTCTTGAACTAGCATTTCTCATTAAAATATATGATGAAAAAAGGCATTATAAACATCTTAGACGAATAGAAATGTGAAAATTTAGAAAGGATGAAGATGGCTGGGCGATTTACATAATATTTGTTATTAGCAACCATTGAAACTATCTAATGAATATATCATGATTATTTTTTTTTAATTTGAGATTTTCAACTGCTTGGACTTCCTCTGCCTATTAATGATGTCATGCAATTTATTTTTAATTTTCTGCAGTTCCTCAAGTATTTGCTCACAGCAGTCACTACCTACTGTTAAGTAATTCCTTAGAGTTTGAACAGCACACACTGTGTCTGGCCTATCATAGTTATAACTCTGGAATTGGGGCAGTGCAAATGATCTCAGTTTTCCACCACGAGTTCTTTCATTTTTCATCATATAATGGATAAGAATCCATTTTTATTCTTCATAGTTTGTACTCAGGTAAAACATTAATACTCCCCTGCTGGTTTAATTACAGTCAAGCACCCATAATCCGGTCATCCAGGAGCACGCTATAGTCCGGCAGTGTTGCAAAAACAACCTCATACATATTCCGAGAAATCAAAAAGTCTTAATCATAAATGTTGTTTTAATAGATTTTGACTCTGCACTTCATTAAAAAATTTCCTTTAATTGCTGAAATATAATGTAACTTATAAGTATTTCTCAGTAATTTGATTAAAAAATAATTGTACACGCAATCTAAATGAATTATACGATTAAGTTATGCACATTGCAGTTTGAAATCCTCACTGTTGGCTGAGAAACCACGCTGCCTATTGTTTAGTGACTTGACGTGGCTACGCTACTCCATGGTGCTCACATTTAGCCATGCTTAAATATAATGCTTTATTGCTTATTCTCTGGCAGTTAGGTGCAAGAAACTTCATTAAAATTCTTTGCTACGTACGCACAGATATTGTTATATGGCGGGGAACCCGAGAGCATAAGATTTTATGTGGGTTCTTGCCCTTGGTGTCGGGAAGCGAATAATCACACACAAATATTTCAAATCTTTTACTCAAAGTTTATTTTATTTAAAAGCACAAAATAATCAATTGAATGAACAAATATCAAGTAATGAATTTGTGCATCTAGAGTAGCCAAACGTTAACATATTACCAATGTCTCGGGAAGGAGAGGAGCCGCTGGTGATGGCACGGATGGATAGTGAGGCACTTCGGCAGCACGGGCCCCATGGCCCGCGCCTCGACTCCCACTGATGGCTACATTGTGACTGTATCGTCAGTGAATGGTTGCAGAGTAACCAATAGCCGATTACTGTCCGATGAGAGACTAGTGAATCACTGTCGGACTGCCTGCCTGACGAGTGTACTCCCTCATAGCGTCTCCACCGTGCCATTATATAGGAAAGCTGAAACTAGGATGTTTTCGACAAAATGGCAAGAGTGGGAGGGGAAGAAGAAGAGGAAGGTTAGCCGTACTTGAAAGTGAAAGGTACAGTTCCCGAGGTATAGTTTGACATAGCTGGCTATTCTGAGACGTCACACAACAACACATTTATGCATATTTTGGGAAATGGAATTCTTCCATTTCCGGATCATTACAATATTATGACCATGTCCGATCTGAGCGGACGGAGCAATGCCAGTGGGGTGAAGTAGAGATGGGCGATTACGATATCGATTAATTGAATAATCGATTATTTTTGTCAATTAATTGAAAATTTGGAATTGATTAATGCAAAAGCCAATATCGATTGCATACCCAATTAATTTGACCGATTATCGATTGTTTCTGAATTTTGTGTCTGGTGAACTGTGATGGTTTTGGTGGCTCACGTTCGTCTTCACTTAGAAAATTCGACTGTGGCTGAACTCTATGCGACGACGCCATAGAGGTAGTAGAATGTAGAATGTGCATGACGTAACTCTACATGGCACCACTTTTTACTGGCCACTCACGTGTCATGTGTCAGATGTCGCTTTGCCAGGCGTAGCCGTGTGTTATTTACGCTTGTTATTTTGATAATAAATAAAAAAATCAATCAATAAAAAGACTAGCGATGAGTATGTTCCTGGTACCCTGGATATAATTTTAAAAAATAAGGATATTGTTACTTTTTTTCACCATTAAGTGTCAATGCAAGTGATGCCTTGAAATGCATTCAGTAGTCTCAAGGGAAGACAGCTGATACCGTCCTACACCTCATCCAGTCGAACACTAACCAGTGGTCCTCAACCTATGAGATCCTTTCTCGAGTCGTAGAGCTGTCACCCTTAGATGCCAAGGTGTTGCTCGACTATGGGGACGTGACGATGCTGAGCGGTGTGGAGTTGAACACTGTCCGTGTCTTCATATCCGTGCTAAAACCATTTGCTAAAGTGACTACGGAAATGTACACGGATAAAGTTACTTCAGTCAGCAAGGTCATTCCCCTCATGAAGTTGCTTAAGCAGGTGAAGTTAACGAGATAATTGATTCCTATCTGGATATGCTATGTTATTTCATTTCTCTGACATTTCCTTTGGTTTTCAATTTCGGAGCATACATCTGATATAGCTTCTGCAAGGAGACAGGCTAACGGAACGGGTGAGGAAGTTCGTTCTGTCGGAGCTGGACCGTTGCGTCGGTTCGATCCTATTGAGTCCAGAAAGCACTATGCAATCGCCACGATGCTGGACCCATGGTTCAAAAAACTGCACTTCAAGAGCCTGATCGCTGTAGCCAATGCCTTGAGCACCGTCATCACTGTGATGGCTGAGATATTTCACGAGGAGGATCAGATGAACATCCTGCAGATGTTTTCACACGTGGAGCGTGATGTAGCACCATCAGGGGGGTTATTTTGTTATCTCACTTAAGTAAGCCATAAAATGTAGAAAATTACGTCATTTTTCGTAGTTCAACTCTGCAACCCAGGCGGCGCAGCGTTACCATCTTTGGCTCTTAAGTGGTGAACTGGCGGTCTATTTATTTGATTCATCCACTCTTTCAACTCATGATCCGTATCTTTCAAATCTTGATCCATTTCATTTGGCTCTGCATTTCATTAGTTCCATCTCACCTATCGTTAGGAACGTGAAATGGAGCCCCCATCGGACCTTTGCCGATCGTGAGTCGATCATTAAGAGAGCGAAACGGATCTCCCGCCTTCCCGCAAAGAGTCATTAAAAAGGTGAGATTACAAAATAACTCCCTCAGATGACCTCTGGAGCTTTCATGACACTGAAGCAGCATCACAGAGAACCCTGTATAATGAAGATGTCGCCGGTGGGACACCATTAGAGTTACGGCAATTCCTCAACCGACCTGTCGTTGAACGCCATTTGAATCCTCTTTCAGTGTGGGAGTCAATGAAAACTGAATACCCTCACTTATATCAGGTAGCCAGAAGTACCTGCCAAGATTAGTAACATCAGTTCCATCAGAGAGGCTTTTTTTCCCAGATGAGACTAATTCAATCTGATCTGAGAAGCCGCCTTACCAGTACCCACTTATAAAAATCGCAATTTTTGCTTCAGTTCCTATAAATATTTGGCAATCATCCAAAATTAAAATTAAGTTAAGAAATTTTTCCCGACTCTGTTCCCTGACACGCCTCCTGGAAGTTTATCTAGATTTAACAATTTGTACTCATGATAACATTAACCTTTTACAAATTAAAAGATATTTTACTTTATTTTTGGAGGGACCATAACCTCGCAAGCTGTTTTGTATGTTGTCATAATCGAATCGATTAATAAAATCGATTGATCGGGCATGATTAATCGGCTACTTGCAATTAATCGATTTACAAAATATCGATTATTTTATGATAATCAGTTGAAAAAAAGTAGAAGTTTATCCTCACCAGCCTCCTGAAACCAATGTGGATGAAGCAGACTCTGCACCATTGAACTTAACCGTAAAAATCTTTTCTCCCGACGCGACGATAGCATCAAAAATGATGAAACAACTGATCGCCAATCGCATTAATCAATCGGCCGTGGTTAGGATTGTTGCATCATGAACATTTGTTGTTGTTTTCATTTTTATTTTGGTGTGCTCAAATTTTTCTCATTATATTAACAAATATATTTTTTCTAAAAATGATTGTTTGCAATTTAAAGCTTTTGGGGTGTCCAAACTGGCGAAAGGTTCCATTTTTTCCAGTGTTTCGATGTCTGACACGGCCCTCGTCGTCAGAAACAGATTTGCCGGAAGAGTACTATCTTCCAGTGATTTACGTTAAGTTTATTTTCAAATAAAACCAGGTATTTATTATCATTTTTATGCATAGAAACAGTAAAAGAACGATATTATAGAAGTATCGCTAACTGGATTGAAAATGCCTTGCATAAAAAAGACTATGCTTCATTTCATAGCTTAAATCATAACTGGCAGATTACGAGTTGATGTAGTTCAAATTTCTGTTACTAGTGGCGCTGTGTGCTATTCCCACCACATTCAAATTCTTCCTTAAAACAGGTTCTATTGCTGCTCTCTTTCATATTTTTCCGCATACATATACACGACAAAGTAAAAAAGTGTTTTACAAAGGACGATATGCATCTGTAATGAACTTCAGAAGTGAATCTTATATTTTGAAAGAGCGAGTTGTGGTGCAAATTGCGGGAAAACTTAAAAATGTATAGTCTAAATTTGGGGCTCTGCATACGTTGGAAACATAGGATATTGAATGGGACTTTGCAAAAGTGGTGTAAATTGCGGGAAAACGTAATTTCTGATAATGCAAATATGAGGTTTCACTGCATTTTTAAAAAGTAATTCTCTGAAATATTGTGAAAATCTTTATTACTATTAACTCTACATAAGCTTCTGCATTTTATTTAGATTAGTATTCGATTCATTAGTGAATTTTTTTAGTGTGATTTGATTCACTACCAAAATTAAAAAAAAATTCTTCTTGATTCCATTTGAAATTTTTTTTGCGAGCTTTGATTCGGTTCAATTCAAAAGAAAAATACCCGATTCGCACAGCACTATGGTCTGGATTTATTCAGTTGTTTCTAAGTCTATGCGTGCCCACTTACGTAGAAAGCAAATTAATTATTAGAAGTCATGTAGTTGTATCGTTGATAATTTCAATGGAAAATTTTCTCTTTGCAATGGTCTGCTATATATATCATCTTTGTAATAATTGTGTTTCTTTAATTCTTGCAGGAAGGCTCAGTTCTTCGTCTTGTGTCCTATCTTTCTAGTTCAATGGTGCCAACTCGTGCTACTTGGTTGGACAAAATTAGAATGCTGGTGGAGAAATACTTTCGATATGAAACTAGAACCAGCATACGTATCAGAGTGCTTGATATTTTGTCTGACATCATAAGAACTAATAGGTATGTATACCTCTTTTATTCTTTGCTTGATATATTTAGTAAAATAAACCTTGAATTCCAGGGAATTGTAGATAGTCTAGTAATTGTTTATTGGTTGTATTTTGTTTAAAATGAACTGTCTTCTAGTTCTCAACTTAGGTTTCTGGTAAGGGTGGTGATCTATTGTTGTATGAAAGAAAAATTATTGGTTTTAGGCAGTTCTTTTAGCATTGAAGTTTACATTCAAACCCAAAATTTCTATACTTTTGATCTAAAAAAATATTCTCCGTTGTTATGTCAATGTCAGTTTTGTCTCACCTAAGTATAAGTAGGGCTTACCTGATACATGGGTAAGTTGATTGTTTTTGGTGCAATATGCATATGCATTTAAAATTTTTAGCAACCATTAAACTATGCTTCTGAAGAATTTGACTATTCATGACAGCTTACCTGATTACTGATGGTGATGGATGATATTCTGTAAAATGGCACTGTGGTCATTTTCAGGGTTGTGTAGGAAATGGAGTGTGTATCTGAGGATTCTGTTTTGGAGAAAGTAGGAGAGCAATTATTGAAGCCAGAAATAGGAACTGAATTTTTCACTTTTCTCATGGCAGTTAAGTTTCTTTCATCTTTCTATGCTTTCGTATCATTTCAACCTAATAAATATTCCATTATGCCACTCTCTCTTGTCAATCCATAGACCTTATCATTCCATGAATTTGTTCGAATTTTGCTGGTGAGAAAATTCTTGACTTCTAACTGAAGGTTAGCTGTAATGAGTGATACTCCTTCTGAGTCTATTCTTGTTGCATATCATCAACAACATTAGAACTACTGTCTGCACCAAAATGTTGAAGACTCCAGTTTAAACCTTAACAGTTCCAAGATAGTTCATTGAATTTTTCTTTATATGTACATCATCATTTACATAATATTTCTATTCAATTATGTGTTGAGCAATTTTTGAGAACAAACTTTTGACTTGCTTTTGGTGCATTTCAAACCATTGTTTATTGAGGTTTGACTGTAGTTTGGAACTCCTACTGAGGCTAGGCCCCACGTGCCTGGTCAGGCCCTTCTCTGTCTCCCTACTAACTCCAGCGCTGAAGTTGATAGCATTAACTCATAATGGGATCCTTAAATATTGGTGGGGAAATATTGAGTTAGGGATAGGGAGAGCTAAGGAAGGATCAATAGGAATGGTAAACATATACCTAAGTAAGGATTGCAATTCCGGAGAGATAATTCAATCCCAGGATTACGGGATTGTGTTTTCCTCAATCCTGGAAAAACATTCATTGTCTTTGACTAATAATTTTATATAAAAATAGAAATAAAATATCACATACAGTTATAGAATGATTATTAAGATTACAAAAATTTAAAGTAACATCAATTAACAAAGTTCAATTATAATAAAACAACACCACATAAAGTTTAAAAAAAAAATGCTAGTATCTTCACTGAAGATGATTCTGACGCATTGAAACCCGGGTGGTGTGTTTTTTTTTACTTTGTATGGTGTTTTTATAGTTTTATCTTTGGTATTAAAAATGAAAAAATCCCAAAAAGTTACAAAAGATCTGTTTTATTTTTAACATCAAAGAAAATACCATTTTTCTTAGAAGGTAAATCAAAAATAAAGCACCAAATATGGAGGAAATGTAAAATAACCTTTATGTACTATAGCAATTGCTCTTAAATTGAAATAAACTGTTATGTTTTAAGAAAGCAAACAGTAACTCTAGATTAAGGCTCTCATTGAAAAGTTTCATGCAATTTTTTTAAATATGCCCTTAAAAAACAAAAAGTGTCTAATGTCTTGTCGTTCATTCTTGACCTGTATTTATTGCATAGCATACCTGCTGATGAAAAAGCCCTTTCTGACTCAACACTAGTGGGAGGAATAGCTAGTAACTGCTCGTAAATAAATTGCAGAGTTTCTCTTCTCCATCCACTTTCACGGATATCCTCTAGCTTTCGTACTATTGATAATTCTAGGTAATTTGAATTACAGCTAGCAGAATATTTTTTGGGAGGAACTAAACATTGGGTAATGACCGAATCAAGTTCCTTCTTAAGTTCATCCGAACCAAGTGAGCCACTCTCTAAACATGCAGAAGCTGACTCTATCTCACTATGCAAGTCATCAATAGATTGAATTTTTCATGCTGAAGAAGCTTGCTCTTCTTCCATGCCCACGTACCATATTATTAGTGCAATCGCAATGATTGGAAAATTTTGAGGTTCACTAGCGTTGTCACAAAAAATAAATTCCCCAAATCATAACCACTTACCCGTGAACCGCAGTGAAGATACCTCATCACCCCTGATAAATCAGTTTGTCCCTTCATTATTTGATTCCGTAAGGCATTTTTCATTTTATTCCCCAACTCTGTATTCACATCATTTTGTTTCCGCATCACGGATTCCGACAGAGCCTCACACTTCAAAAGAGTTTCATCTCTTCAGCAAAGCGCCTCCACATTCCACAGCAATTTTCAATGTCTGATTCATTCAATTTTCCAAAAATAGAAGAAGCAAGTTCATATTCACGCTCATTGATTGATATTTCAGAATTCAGATCAATTAAGGCCTTCATAATGCAAGTTTTAAGCATTAGAAAACGTTCAATAATTTCAACTAAACAGTTCCATCGAGTTTTTACATCAATAACAAGAGATTTTCCTCACCAAATTTCTCGATGGCATATTTTTGAAGGAATCTGTCATTTTTTTGGGTGATTTTCTGAAGATAAGAACAGTTTTCCTTTTTTTTAAATCAATAACCTAATTTTCCCTTCTGATTGTTTACGTGCGCCTCATCTTCAAATGAATCATCCCCATCTGCTTCATCACTCGATGGAAAGTCTTCATCCCTGAATTCATTTTCTTCCAATTCTTCAAATTCTACTTCTTCAAAGTTATTCTACATTACATTTACTCTACCCCCAGATTTGTACAAAACATTGTTGACTGCAAGGAGAATACCATGAGCGAAGCAAAGTTGACGATTTGCTGGTATAAACCTATGTACCAACCTTTGCTGTCACTTGCACCATCAGTGGTGATTGCAAAAATGTATTTTTCTAAATAAATTTCATACTCTCTCAATTTCTTTTTTATAATTTCATTGCAAACTTCTGCAGGCATATTTCTATTAATTCAAAAAATCCCAAGTTCCACACCTTTCATTCTCTTTCAGAGGAGTGAACATTATTATTAATATATCTTCTGTTGCGTGGCGAAGCCTACTCATCGAAAGTTAGACAAAATTTTCTGGAATTTAGTCCATCTTTCTTAATACTGGCAATCTTTAGCATGCGCACTGTAACCTAATACTAGGTCTCTTACAGTATTAGGAGATTTGGGGATATCAGCTAAAACCCTGATACTTCAGGGCTTCATGTAAATCGGCAGACGTACAGAAATCGCTGAGTGGTAAGCGATCATAAGCAGTCATTCTAGGTAGTACAGCAGCGAAGGAGTTGTCAGTCCTAGTGAGAAAAAAATCTGTTTTCTTCTCTCGAGGCCCGAGTGAGCCTCCACTTTCATTTCTTCTGATTTTACTTGTAGGACATTTGTCATTTATGCTGGAATTTCCCCTTAATTCACTTTGTTTTGACACATTTATCTTATAAATAGAGTTTAGGTGCACATGAAGTCCTTTTGTGGAACCTCCAACAGTTTTTAAAACTTTACTACATAATTAACATTTTGACGATTGACCCCGGACTTATCGTAGGAAATGCTGTAAAACTGAGTTTTACACATAAACTTACTTACTTACAAAACATTTTGGTTGCCAGTTGTCCATTCTACATATATTATTGTAACTATAGCTTGCTGAGTCCTTTTCATTTGCAGCCATTATAATTTGGGGTGGCTTTCAAAAGTAATATCTAATGTATAAATGAGGAATTTAGAAATTAATTCAAAATAGAAGCAAACACAGCAGTTATTCAACAATCAATGACACCTTTTTGATGTGACACTCCAGAGCAGTTCCACAAGAGTTAAATATCACTTGTAGCTTTCCCTCCAGCATTTAAAAAATTGCATTAAAATTCATAAGAAAGATAGAAGAACTGGTGTTAAGTAACGTTATTTAAGATAATATAGACATATGCAGTGGGCTGTTGGTATCAATATTATGAATCTACTGTTTACCTATAAACTACATTTGGCTTTATTGCTTCATTTTTGTTACATTTTTTAGTATTTCAAATCATAACCACAATTTACTTTCAGAGAAGAGAATGAATTAGATATTTGTTTAAAATATAACTATATCTCTGTTGACATTCACCTGGCAGCTCTGCCAATGCTTAATAAATCAGTTTTATATAAGCTATTGAACACCCATCTCTATTGTTACGCAGTAATACAAAAGTCGTAAAGAGACGCAAATAGCTGCCACCTAAATTTGCCAATGTTAAAATCAAAACAATGAAAACACTCTCCAGAGAAACAGCAGTTGCACTAGGCAGGGCCACTAATCCTTCTCTCTCGCTTTGGTGAACGGTGCTCCCCGCACTATCCACATTACAGAACTTACACTTTCACTCTCAACATGAAACACAGTGCAATGTAACTAGGAATCTGATACCCTTCTGCTGAACAACTTATTATCACGATACACTTTTGTGCTTTTAAAATATATTAGTGTATGTGTCTCAATGTCTAAATAATATGACATATTTTTGATAAATGAAATAATACTATAAAATATATTCCGTTTTTTCTTATTAATTACAAATGATGACAATTTACTCATTCCAATAAAATGTATTACTCAATGAACTCAAACGAATTACTTGTATTTCATGTCCAAGAAAACTTTGTTAGCGAAAAAGTGAATGTCAATCCCGGGATTTGTGCATACTGAATCCCGGGATTTCGGGATTGTCATTTCTCCTGGGATCCCGGGATTGCAATCCTTATATCTAAGGAAGAAGAAAAATTTTGACGATTGGCTTTCATTGATTATCCTTTGAGTATATGCAGCCCTCTTGAACAATTGTGCTATGAGAATTGCATAAGCATCCAGGAGAACACGCTAAATAATTTTCAGCTGTCATCAATTAATTAACACTCTGGTTACCGACCCTCATTTTATTATGTCGGTTACCGTTGGGGTCCTTTAGGGACCCCATTGAATTTTATTATTTACCGGGGAAATGAAAACAATTTTTAACCATAGTGCATTGATTTTATTGAGAAAACATCATAACAGGCCACATTAATACCTAAAATTAAACAATTATTGCATGAAATTAGTTATAAATAAAAATAAAAAATTGTTAACAAAAAAAAGAAGACAATTCAATTATACAATCCAATTATTGATTTTTTAATAAGTATCACAACATAACTTAATATTTCATAAAATTAAACAATGTTTACATAACAATATTTATAAGGAAAGAAAAAATGTTTTGCAAAAAGGGAGGAAAATTAAATTACACCCTTCATTTTTACATGTAATTTTGACATTCTTGTTGCGATGTTCTGAACAAACAAATGTTTTACACACGGAGCATCTAACATTTACCTTTAAGTCAACATTTCGTGGGCAAATATGGCATCTACCCCTTTTGGATTTGCCGCAACTTGGTTCAGATTCGGCCATTTCTGAGTTTGCTTTTTTTACTCCACATGCCAGAAGAGCAGAAGTAACAAGTAGACTATTCGTTGTTTCTGCGCGTTTTGTCATGCTTGGTAGAATAAGTTCATGCCCTAAAGACTTGAGAAAGACTCTCCTTCTAAACGACGTCTTGCCATTCAATTCTTGATTTTTGCACATTCATATGGCAAATGCATTACTAGCTGCTATGTCGATCATATTCATGAACAGCCTGAATGGCCATCTATAAGTTTTTCTCGCGCATGTATACTCTCTTATAAGTTTGTCTGCATTGTCTACAGCTCCTTTTGTTTTATTATATTCTAATATCATTAGTGGTTTCTTACATCCACTCTCAGATATTTTGTTATCCAAGTATTGTGAAGTTAGCAAGTGTACCATTTTATTTTTCTTTGGCATATATGAGACCATAGCCATTCCTTCTTTATGTATGAAAGCGAACTTAGAAGAAAAAGTCTCACGATCTTTAGTGCTATTCAAGTCATAAGGAGTGTCCGGCTTGTTCTTTCTCACTGTTCCTAGAAGAGTTAAGTTTTTCGATGCTAAAAAGATAGCCAACTCCACGGAAGTGAAAAAATTGTCTGTTGTGACACTGCGGCCAGTGTTATATAAAAGTGCAATTAGATCTTTGACCACTCTAATCCCTTGATTCTTTTCAGCTCGCTGTCCAGGTAATTTCCCTGTATAAACTTGCCTATTGAAGAGATACGATGTTTTGACATCAGCTGCAGCCCATATTTTAATCCCATATCTCCCGAGTTTGGATTTAATATATTGCCTAAATGGACACCTTCCTCTGAATGATACCAATTGTTCATCAACAGTAACACATTCAAACGGTTCAAAGTTTTTTTGGCAATTTCCGACAAAAATATCCCAAACATTACAGATAGCGGCTAATTTGTCATTTTCTTTTCTTTGGGCCCTAGTATCTTTGTCATCAAAGCGTATGAATCTCATGATTTGTTGAAATCTTGTGCGGGACATAGATGCTGTGAAAAAAGCTCTACGAATGCTAGTATCAGTTGACCACAATTCTTTGACTTTTCTTTTCCACAACGAAGAGCACCTGCAGTCGATAAAATACCAATAAATGCATCCAGATCATCAATGTCCATATTAGTCCAATTATTTTCAAATTTAGGGTGCTTCACTAACAACTCACTGTAGAACTTTTGGGCGTAAATATTAGTGCATTCAACAATAATAATTTGGACATCGTTGTTAATAAACAAATTAAAAGTTTCTCGAATGGAACTTGCACTACTTGAATGTTTAGTAGGACCTGGTTTACAGTTAAGAATGTTTCGTTGCAAAGTTTTTGTGATTTTTGGAGGATTTTTTTCCCATGTACGCCCTGATTTTGACTTCAAAACGTCAAAGTTAGCTATGCTTTTATTTACCTCCACATCACTGACAATTTCTTCTTCAGTAGGCAGTTGGTCAAATGGTTCCTCCTCTACTTCTTCCAAATTATCTTCAGATTCAGATGTACACTCTGATGGGAGGAATTCACTATCACTGCCACTGTCACATAAATCATCGCAGTCACTGTCCTCTGTGATTCTCTCAATTTCTTCCTCCGTAAGGAATCTTTTCGAAGTCATTTCTAAGTAAAAAAAATTATCACAGTATGAATATAATTGTAAGTCCCATCACAGTAGACATTAGGAAACTATAAAAGTCACAATATTTTAATTATTATAAATATTGTATTGAAAGAGTAAAAAATTTAAATAAAGTTTCCAATTTTAAAAAATCTTTATTTCTATTATGATGCTTGTAGGTAGAATAAATTTTACTAATTTACCAATAGGTGTTAATGAAAATAAGTTAAACTTCAGTACACGCATCATAGTTGTGAATGACTGTACATTTTTTACCTTTAAATTTATGTACTTACTTTTATAGGTGCTGCAAACGGAGAATTTTCGTCCATCAGTTGACTGCACTGGTTAATTGAAGCAGCCGTAGGGCACAAGTGTCTCTGTAGCAATCGATGTTACTGGAACGGGCACTAAGCTTAGCATGTGAAGAACACACCCTCTCAGATAAATATTGGACTGTTGACTATACTCATTTCACGTTGGTATATATATATATACAAATTCAGGTGCGTTCCGGTAGGAGAGGGAGTGGACACCGGGCGTCGAAGGGTGGTGTTGAGGGCAGGAAGCAGAGGGGGTGTGGGAGGAGAAAGGGTTGGGGAAGATAAGCGGCTGCGTTAGACTACCCAGGGTTTTCCTGCGTTGAGAACCTTCGGGCAGCAGGGGTGCAGCAGTTGAGAAAAGGGAAGGGAAGAATTAGCAAGGAACACATGAATTCGGTGTACATTCTGAGAATTTCTATGCACAATAGTCAATGGTTATGAGCAAGTCCAGGCTACTGATGGGAAATCAGGTGATTTGGAGGGAAGGTTGAGCAAGGGAGTGGAATGGCACTGGGGATCGGGATAATTATTTCTTGGAATCTGTTAATGGCTCACTTCTGGTTCAGTCACCGGATATTTTGGCAAAAATGGAGGGGTTAGAAAAAGGAGGCGTTGGAGATGTTATCACTAGTGGAATAGTTCTTTGAGTGAGATGAAGAATAAGGGAAAGTGAGACCCACGCCCAAGCAGGTGAGGAAGCAATGTGCCCCGGACGTACCCTCTCACTTGCTTGGTGGTGGTACTCAGCAGGGAGCTTACTCATCAGTAGCCTGGACTTGCTGATCACCATCGACTATTGTGCATAGAAATTCTCAGAAAGTACACTGTGTTGATGTGTTCCTTGATAATCCTTCCCTTTCCTCTTCTCAACTGCTACACCCCCCGCTGCCTAAAGGTCTTCAACGCAGGAAAACCCCGGCCAGCCTAACGAAGCCCATTATCTCCCCCAACCCTTTCTCCCTCCCACACCCCCTCTGCCTCCTACCCTCAACACCAACCTTCGACGCCCGGTGTCCAATCCCTCTCTTACCGGTACGCACATAAATTTGTATACATGCTGACGTGAAATGATGCTAAACCCGGGTTGTGAATAAATAACTCGGCTAGCGGTCCATCACAAAGTATGATCTCTAGTTTCGCTACGGAGAGAAATGCCAAACCTGAAGTTATGATCGATGAACAAAGATGATATTTTGATGCGTAAATGGTATTAGAACGCAAAGTTGGGTTGAAGAACCGCAGATATTTACCAGTAAGAAAATTAGCTGAAACGTAAAATGAAGACGAAAAATTTCGAATCCCAATTACTTCTGTATTAGTGGATGTAACTGAAATGTGCAGAAAACTACCAATATGAAGAAAACGCACTCTCAATAACAGATATAGTTTAGATCTCTCACCAATGTTGTATAGTCATATGCGACGAAGCAATATTTCACGGGGAATATGTATGGATTATATGTACGGACGACATGTGCTAAAGATGTCAAGTGAAGGAACGTAAAACAGGACAAAGGGCCAGAATAAAGAAGAAAAGTGAGGATAAGTTATGAAGAAGCTACTTTGATGCGTTAATTGTAATATTACCCTGAGAACATTCGTAGAATTAGAGACGCCTAACAGAAGGCCAAGTAAACAAAATCGCATAATAAAAATTTTCTCCATCATGTATTACTCATGAAAATCGCCAAAACCAAAGCTTGGTGACAATGCATAAATAATAACAATAACACAATAATAACAATTTTTTTATAATTATATTCCTACTTAAAACAATAGTAACATATATTAACAAATACTATTAACAGAATAAGTTATACACGCACACATTTTCAAAAAAGTCATACATTCATTCTGGGACGTTGGTTACCAAGTGGGGTCCTTCTGGGACCCCATCCGTATTTTAATTGATACTGAATCCAAATAAATATAATTTTTATCATAATTTGGCCACTGAAAAGGAATAAAAAAGTTATTCACATACCAGGAGACCCATTAATGTGAAAAAAAAATTATGAAATTTATTCAAACATTTTCGAGTGTGGGGTCCCTGAAGGACCCCGCTCGGTAACCAGAGGGTTAAGAACTCAAGGTATTTAAGACTTGGGTATTTAAATACTTAGTGGGGACTTGAAATTGAGTCAAAACTTTGCTCTGGACACTCCTTTCATTTTAATGTGATAGCTCAGGAAGCACAGTGTGATCTCAGTAATCCAACACATATGCGACCGTGACATCGCTGGATTATCAAAAACACCGGGTTATTGGAAATGTACAGGAAACAAATACAATGCACCAAACAACTTTTTAAAATATTAATTTTGCAATTAAATGTTTTGACGCTAACTCTCTCCTTCTGACTGCCTCGGGTATGAGTCAAGAGAGATAGCCGAATAAACCCTGGAAACCAGCACGAGTCCACAAAGAACGGTTACGCTTCACTCACACCCAGCAAGGAGAAGGAATGAATAAGGGAAAAAGGTATACAATTATATGCATACAGAGTTTGATTCTCTCAGAAATTATCGGCCAACATATGCCATTGAATCATCACCGAGAACCAAAGTAAGAAAGGAGTTGGAAAAGGACAGTTAGGAACATGGCACGAAAATTAAATTAAATGAGGGATATGTACATTTTTGTTTGAATAACATTTTATTATAAAATTGTCTTTTGCTTTTTTGATGCAAATGATTCGGTTAAAACTTTTTCTTGCTGTATGTAAATTGTAAGAATATCCTCTGCTTTTACATTGTGTTCTTCCACCCAATTAAGACACATATTGAAGGTATTCATGGTGTCATCGTGTTGCACTGGCGTTTAATCGGCAGTGTATTTGACTTTAGCTCATCCTGAAAGTTATCTTCTTCTTGCACATTGCTGACTACATATCTCACTATCCGTCATGAATGTAAAGTTTTCCTCCTCACTTCCAGTTAGACAATTATTTATGTCATCAGATGTTGGACCTGGTGATTCCTTTCTGCAGAGTTCTACTATAGCTTCTTGAAGATTAGAATTCAAGACTGCATCACCAACACCATTTTTCGATTCTTCTATTGCCTTGTTTTTATTGCTACTGGAAGCTAGTGGGTGCAGTGGCCACAGTTTCTTCCAAGATGAAATGAACATTTTTGAAGTCACATTTTGCCATGCGTACGCAAGATTAAAAACCACTTTTTTGAGGCTCATTTCTTTCAGGCATTTCTTAATGGAGCATTATGTTACAAGCGTTAAGTTTAGGCAGATGTCCAGGCAGCCATTGTTGCAAGCATTGATCAGCCAGGCAAGCATTGATCGTCCATGTGAGCAGCGGGGAAATCATGACTGGAGACAATTGATGTAGATATTTTGAAAAAAAAACAATGCCAATGATGTTACCATTATGTGTTAGGAATGTGCAGATGTGTGCAAACCTATTGGTTCTTTAAAACTTGGACTTCAGCTCCTTGGCTCGATTCCAGAGGGACATAATTGGAAACAAAAGGTAGTTGATGTGGAAGTATAGTATAGTACTGCGATTTTTATTAAACCTTGATACAGAAAGGAATCATTTTAACATTAAGTTTAGGGTTGTTTTAGTCTTTTACAAGGTCCACTTCCAATGGCCCATGATTCTTTCCAAGAACACTGTATAGTGTTCCTGCATAATAGCATGGGGAGAATTTATGCTGTCTCATGGAGGGAACCATGCAGCAGCTGAAAATTAAGAGGTGGAGAGAAATTCCGTGTGACTTGGGCAAGACAAGCTACTGCACAAGTTGTTAACCTGAGAATAATATATGTAAGGCCTACTTTGCTATTGAAACATTTTCCAAAATTGAACCTTCAACATTTGGACTATATTCAGAGAATTACGGTACATATTTTTAACACACAATTTGAGCACATCCATTTGTTGCAAGAGCAACATAATACAGTATAACCCCGCTTTTACGTCCCCGGAATTTACGTTTTCCCGTGATTTACAACATTTTCTCCCGGTCCCAAAAATGTTTGCATTATTATAATGTATTTTCATCCCGCTATTTACACTTTCAAATCCCGCCATTTACGACATTTGAAGGGAAGAAAGATGGCGGCTGGCGCACTTCAACTGGCGACCCTTCGAGCGTGATTAACGTTAAATATGGATAAAATACATGCTTAAACATGATGTATGAATGCTGATTTACTTGGTTTCCTTTAAAAACACAATTATTCGTTTGATTGTAGCATATTACATCGATAGCATTGTTGAAAAGTATATATACCGGATATTGTAATGCTTGCGATCGGGATTCTCGAATTGGTAGAAGGGAATATAATTCTCTTCCCTGGCCGTACTAGCTGTTTAAACAGTACATTTAAATTGTAGCGGATGCCATAAATATATTTAATTAGATATTATTTGGCCAACTATCGCTGTCATTGTGGCGAAAAGTTAAAACGTATGTTAACTCTTGTTCTCATACTTCGCAGCGATCTTTTTCTTATTTCTCGTTTTTTTCCTCGTATTTACCTTGTGTTTTTAGGTTTTTAGTTACTTCACCTTTAGTTTTATTTAATGTGCAATTACTTACGGTAATCGTGAGGAAACGTATTATTAAATGGCAAACAAGCGTGCGAGATAATCGTTATCATTGGAAGAAAAAATCAACATTTTGCAAAGAATCAACATTTTTTTTACTCTAATACGGGCGCTCGCGTGTCCCTGACCGAAGAACTTGATATACCAGGTTCAACGTGGAACACAACTGTAAAAACCCGTAAATGTATTGAGAAAATTGCAAAGGACTGCGGCCCTATTGGTAAAAGGCATAATTACATTAAATACTCCAAGTACGATGAACTTGAAGAAATATTGAAGACATTTTAATCTTCCCCCGAAATAAGGCCGCATTACCGCTGCGAGAGGCGCTCGGCGCATTGATGTCTTCAAATAATCAAATGGATGTTTACACCGTTTCAAAATTCGATATAAATATTGTCTATAAAATCATTTTTGGTGAATCTAAAAGAGTACACTACATTGATCCTGAACCAGTTTCTCACTGTAAGTGCACAAATTTGCATAAGTATGTTGATGGCTATGCCTATGCGCTTAAAGACATTTTTTATGTGGACAAGTCAGGTCTTTTTTTTAACAATGCCACACAAGACCCTATAGACTTCAAAGGGGACCCTTGTCATGGGGCCAAGCTCAGCAAAGGTCGCCTTACTGTTTTATAAGGTGCTAATCCAGATGGCACTGTGAGACTGAAGCCCTTTGTTTTTGAAAAGTCCAAAAATCCACGTTGCTTTTAAAATATTAAGAAAGACCTTGGCTACAATCTATGCAGCCAACAAAAGGCATGGATGACAGACTATTGTTGAAGAAAAAATTTATGCCCTTGATGCAAAGATAAATATAGGTAGGTAGACACCACCTCAAATCAAGTTAAGTTAAAATATGAGAATACGTTTATTTTTTGTTAACTTTTGTTTATTAATTTATTTATGTCTATTTGGTGTCCCATCACATTATTAAACATCACCTGTTAATTTAAATAATATTATTTAACATTAGGTTATGATTTTGCTTCTATTTCCTCCAAATTACGATTTCCCTCGATTTACATTTTCCCGCGATTTACACTTTTTTCCTTCATCCCCGTCAAAAGTGTAAAAGAGAGGTTTTACTGTATTTGTGTTTTTATGTCTCTACTTCTTGGACACACAACACATCTACCACTGATTCCCTCCCTCTGTTTTATTCGATTATCACCAATTGGTGAGTTGCTTTATTCTTTTGCCCTTCTTTTCAGATCCTTTGGCTATATTGTCATTGCTGATCTTCTCCTTATTAATGGCTTTGTCAGTTCCCTTGCGAATTCTTGCAGGAATGTAGACCTACATATTTTACTGCTCGGATTTACTTAATTGTGTATAGTGAAAGAATTAATACTATCCAAGTTTACAAAATGATATAAAATTACCATTGGTCACCTCTTTGTGTTTCTTGGTACAGTATATGTTTTGCAAATCTCATCCACAGTGTCAACTCCACCCTTTGTTGCAGAGTAAAAAGATATTATCTCAGGTTTTTCCTGTCACCAGTTGACTGGTCTATACTCATATGGCTATGAATCATTAACAATAAGATACATTTTTGCCTTTCTCGGGAACAAAAGATATGATAGTCATGTAATTTATAAAACCAAAAATACTACTAGCGTCCTCTATCTGTTTGTGACAACCATTTGGGGTGGCAATACCTGTTTGTTTTTTATTTCTTTTACAGGTCACACTAATGTCAACTCACTTTTTCACTAGACTTAAAACTTTATTTTTTTCTCAATTATGTGTGTGTCTTATGACAATATTTCCCCAAGCTTATAACAGAAGAATTTTACAGACCCTGAACTTTGTTTTTTTTTCTTCAATCAGGTCACTTTACGAAGAAGATCTCATGGAAAGGGTGGTTGTTCCTCACTTGCAGCATGTGGATTCAGATCCGGATGCTGCTGTTCGTAATGCAGCTGCTCAATTGTTAATTGATCTTTGTCTTGACTGTGAGAGTAAGAGGTGTCTCGAGCTGCTTGATATATTAGAAAAGGTAAGATCTAAGTCCAGGATGACACTTGGCAATGCTTAAAATCTTGATTTTTGTTGACAATCTCATTTAAAATCACTGTGGTTTAAAGAAATTTGGAGCACAGAGTTCAGAATTTTAATAGATTTATGTATTTCCCTTACGAGCAATAAGAGCCCAGTTTCAATTTTCAAATGAGGTGCATGTATTACTCTCACATTGTCTTTCCTCTCTGAACTCATATTCTTTTCTTTGATTGTGGCTCTGTCCTTTGGCAACTAAATTTGTAACATTTCAAAACAAATCAACAAGGGCATAGATCAACTTGTGTTATACTCAAGGTTGAAATGAATTATATTGGTCAGAAGATCATGGTTATCTATTGGTATCAATCAAGCTAGTTTAGGTATATTAGTATCCATAAATAATTGCTGGAATCTTATAAATTTAGAAAATTGCCAGTACGCAATACACTGCTGAGTATATAACTGGAGTTAAGGACAAATTTTGAGGATTCTGGGATTAGCCACGGTATTACCTTTGCACAGTGCCGGCTAAGGTCGATGAATTTTCCCCTGTAGAATTTCACACTGACGTTTAGGATTTAGTAAATCTTGTATTTCTGCTGAAATGAATATGTATTTGTGGAAATAATTCCATTATTCCATATAATCTACTTTTTCCAGATTCTCAACAGGTCATATGAGTTGGATCTTGGGCCGTACGTCAGTGAAGCAGAAGTCCCTGACGTACGCACAGTTGTGGTGGGATTGATCCACATCTTTCGTGTCAAGTTATATCAACTGCCATCCTCTCATGCAATCAAGGCGTATAAGCTCTTGGTTAATCATCTTGAGGCCCACTACAAGAAACCATCAGTTTTTGAGAATGTGAGCAGCCTTCGTTTTAAGGTAAGTTTTGCCTAAAAATTACATAAACCCATGACTAGGGACCTACTAAAGGTGAGGTTATTTTATGGTGAAAAGTGATGTTATTTTTCAAAGAAAGTGGTGTTATTTTACATCTTTCAGGTGAATGCATTTCAATAATAATGTTTAGAACAAATTTATGGATAGTATTGCCAAAAAAATATAAGAGCAGAAGAAAAATATTAGTCAATTAGGGAACAAATTTTGGATTTTAGGTACCTACAGGCAGTCCCCAAGTTATGTAAGCCTCGACTTACGTAACTTACTTACGTAAGTGGCAACCTACCCAAAAAATATGAGAATTATGAAAGATACAGATTTGGAAGGATGGTTGCCAACATTCGAGGAGTGCATGTGCTGGAATGTTAGTAAGATCTGGCCAATCTGAGAGTGTTGAGACAAGTAAATTGGTCAGGTAAGGTAATGCTGGAAACTTGAATATATCGCACGAATTAGCATTTATTGCACTTCATCACAAAATAGACCCCTTATCGCATTTATTCGCGAAAATAAAAATTCTATTTTCTGGCTCCTGATGGCGTGAAACAAAGAAAACTAGAAAAAAGTACAATTTTGAAGTTAATCGCACATATCGCTATTGCAATTTTTCCGTATCTCTATTAATGGGTTATTATTTAGATGTAGGTCATAGTAAACTTGTGCCTACCTATGTTCACGTTTGTGTGGTCAAGTGACTGCTCTGCAGTGCCCGGAGTTGGGGGATCATGGAGGTGAAAAGGCTCAGGTGCCGCACGGTGCCGGGCATTGCATATCACACGTAGTACACTTGGCAGCATCTCTATCAAGGTGTCAAAATATGCCGAAAGGATTGAAAATTTCATTCTGGAGTGGTTATAAAATGGTGCGATAGCTATACGGATAGTTGTTTTATACATAAAAATACCACATCTTGAATCGGCTTAACTAACTCGGCACTGGGCCTTCGGTGGGTCGAATAGATGTAAGACTGAAAAGCATACAAGTTTTCCCACCAAATCAATATTTTTTAGCATATGAATTCCAAGGTCTCTCGAATTTAGAAAAATAAGCCTCTCTCTAAGAGAAATTATCTCGCCGGAGTTGTTTTACGCACGTGCTATCTTGCAGTGTCAGTGGCCTTAAGCCAGTCTCTTTGTATTGTTGGCCTCTCAACCTTTACCCTTTATTAATATACTGTTAATCCGTCTTAAGTCGGACAGGGGGTGTGGAGTCAGACACTGGTTGTGAGCAGAGCTGTCATAAAAATGCTGTGAAATTGTTACAGTTCGTGCCGCGTAAACCTGTTACATAGTATCGCGTAGAATATGGCAATGATGGCTAGACCAAATAAAATTGACCATGTTAAGAAAAAGGCTTCTTTCAAATCCAAAGCTAACTATGCATACAACGGTATTAAAAAAATTAGTTTTTTAATACTCTTGGCTCATGAGGCAGGAAAAATTATGTTCAAGATTTGAAGAAGTATGGTGTTAAAGCGTCTGCACGATTATTACTCATTGATGAAGGAAGCTATGGAATCAAGGGAATTATGATTTACTCAGTGCTTTCTTAGCAAGCATCGGTTGGTGTTGAAAAATGTTGTGATGCAAAGGCCTTTTTCTTCTTTGTCGTATTTAAGAACAGTGTCTTCCAGGTAATTATGCAGAGAAGTTATTTTATAAACTTGCGTAAAAAGCATGGCTGCCTTCTTGGGCAGATGGGAATTGCTGAACAAACTTTTCATGCCGAATTAGTAACACAGGAGATGGGAAAACTAGAAACATTGTAATGGTTGCAGCCCTTAAAAAAAACCTGACCCCTTATGTAATTTTAAGGCATCAAACATTAGCTAAGGAAAAGTTATCATCAGGGGTAATCTAGCATGTGCGGGAAAAATGATGGACGAATGGTGAACCTATGTAAGATTGATTGAATGTAATCTGAGGTAAGCTTCTAGATCCATAGCTGCACTGAAGGAGAATGCTACCACTTAATGCTCTCATGATTCACCTGAAAAAAAATGAGAAGAATAGAATGCCTGCAATGCATGTGGGCCTAGTTCTTATAGCTTGGGAAATTATATCCAAATTGCAGTGTTGAGATATCATGATTAAAAAATCTTTTAAAGATAAAGAAACCGTCTGTCACTGTATTAGGGAAGAAGACCAAAACAGCTTGAGACTTAATCGCCACTGTGTATTGTGTATGAATTTCAGATATGATGTGCAACCAACAGCATGAATAGTAGCGAAGACGATGGGTTTTTAGGAAGAAGAGAATGCCGCCTGTGATTTGAGTGTAATCATTGGAAAGGGAAGGAATGACCCCTTGCCTATATGTGCTCCATTCTCTTTATCTTTCTCTCACTCACACCAATCCATCCTACTTTCTGGGTGAAAGGTGGAATGCTGTGTGCCATGCGCTTTCAAAGGCTTGAAGGAGTCGTGTTTCAGCATTGTGAAAATGGATGTACCCATTGTCCATGAGACTTATTTCCTCATTACATATATGTATACCAATATTTGGTCGGATTATGTAGGAATCTAAAGCTGGAGCTTTAGGTTGTAGGCTTCTGTCACTGCTGTCCAATGATCTTTCATCGTAGTTGATGCGTATACCCACCAAGGCTACAATGTGGTGCAAAATGACAAGAATATTTCAAAATTGTGTTATTTTAAATAAACACAGAAATTGGCATAATTCGCATAAAAACTGTGGAAATCACGTAAAAATTCATGTTTACGCAAATGTCAAAAAGGTATGTCTTTACCCATGACTCATCATGTATGTTAAGGCATCTCAGCTTGTTGGCCAGTGTAGCTTGTTGGCTAGTACAGTGATGGGCCATTTACTGAATTGCGGAGGTGACCAAACTTAGTGTCGTGTCTTTGATAACAGAATTCCAACTGTTAAATGTATGGTTACCTCCTTAATATCAGTTTCATGGATCATTAAAATTTCATAGGGCAATCCAGATTTCTTTGAGGAATGACTTTATTGTGATTTCACCAATCTTGGTTTGCAGATTTTTGAGTGCTTCCTCCAGATTCGGGCCAATTCTCACTTCCACCTGGGTTTCCCCGAGACCATGACTGGGGGCAGTGGCTCAGGTCTCACTGCCGCAGCATCCGAGAGTGCAGCAGCGTCCCCCTCCTCTTTTGGGCTGCAGTCAACTGCCAGACTTCGATTCAGTCCTTACTTGGCTGTGGATCACCGGCATGGAGAGAAACCTCCCGGTGCTGGATCCTCACCTCCTCCCTCCACCGGATCAGCTCCGCCTGCATCGTCGACGACCACCTCCACTGCGACGCAGTCCACTGCATCCTCTTCATCCTCCAGTGCGCACTTGGCCCATCACCCTTCGTGCACGATTACTCACCTGTCTTTGACGCATGCTTGTAAGGCTGTGATAGTTGGCCTCAAACAAGAGAAAGGTAAGGCAGTGAATAGCTTTGCATTGCCTATTTATCCTCATCACCAGGGTAACTTAGGCTTACTTCTATGATTTGTGTCAGTTGATTTGCAGAAGGGGCCTGTGATGAACCTCACTTCATAAGGGGAATACAGTTAATTGTGCAAGTGTCACAGATTTACTTGCAGTTACAAAGCACCTTCTGTTGGCAATATCTATTTATTGATGGGCACTGTGATTCAGCCATTCCTTGAGGCAGAAATCAGTGATAGTTATATTTGTTATAAGAATTTATGATAGATGATCGCAATTGAGTTAATTAATATCCAGTCAAAAAAAATTAAAGCACCACGCCTCATATTTTCACAGTATTTAGATCAGATATCTTTATTACCCCATGTTATTTGACAGGTGCAGTGTATCCACCAGAATATTTTTTTGTCTTTTTGGAACTAGTAGATCAAAAGGTATTTCAAACTCATTAGAAATTTTAGTTATTTTTGGAATTAAGTATCTTTAAGGAGAACTTTTTCAATATAACTGGTCTGGCTCCATTCTGCTTCTAGGAATGTCTGTTGTTTTTTTGTGGCAACAGTTCCTCCTCTATCCAGTTGGAAATTCATACCTAGGCCCTCTGTTAGGGCAGCCAGTACTTCTTATGTATCATATGCATAATTTTTTTTTACATGTACAGATAAACATTGCCTTACGGTTGTTTTTAGTTTCATAGATCCTGCTGATAAATCAGTTTTTATGAATAATTAACAGCTAAAATAGGTCAACATTACGGAGTAAAATAGTGCATATCTGAGTGGTTTAAAAGGGTGCTGGGTTGACTTACATTGTTCCTCATGGTACCAATTGCCAATGTAAGGTGTGGTACACCTGTATTGATAATTGAGAATCAATTCCAATTGCAAATTCATTAGCTTGGTTCACATTCCTTCCTCTATGAATAAAAGTAGCATCCTCACCGAACAACTCTGTTTTTCACCTAATATTCATTGGGTTGTAAATCATCGTTATCAAAAGGAGAAGTCCCAGCACAGTCCCTGTGGTGCACTAGGGTGGTCCAGGCCGTTGTACACGGTGCATTTATTTGTACAATCTATCGTACGAATGCATGTACAATCAAGTGTGCAAGAAAATATTTTACGAACGACTGAATCGGACTGAATGTTGTTTTACACGATGAGTGCAAACACACAATTTTCCATGCAATTTTGCGATAGAAATCGATCGGAATTCGCGAGTGTTTTGTTTATCGTGTTTATGTTTCACTCATGAACATATGTTTTACTCATGTATGTGACGCCTTGAAAAGCTGATCACCTGAAATTCGGAACCTTGACTCGACCATCTGCCTACTGATTATTCTCACGGTTTAGACAAAGCTCTCTTGGACTCTTCTCTCTGGCTTTATATTCGACCTTTGCATCACTTCGTTTTTTCTCTTCTGGATTTTAGATCTGGATTTCAAACATCTTGCCCAATTTAATACTAGAAGGATGGGAGGGTCCTTCGACCCTTTTCTTGGATTTCAACCAAATCTTTCAGTAATTATTTTTCATTTGATTCTGTTGAAATTTAGTGACAGTTTATTTTTACCTATTTTTATTGTAATGGTTATTGTGAAATGTTTTGCAATAAGTTATGCCCAGAAGGACAGCTAGGAGTCATTTGGCCCCTCCCCCATTTGGTAACATTGCTATGTTTTCTTAAGATTTCAATGGAAAAAGCTCTAATTCTACCGAAATAGCCAAGTATAATCTGAGTGACCAGAAGAACACTCAAAAATTCACTCAATTATTGACACATTCATTCACTCAGTGAGGCCGGCGAGTGGAAGCATCTCAGTCTCCAGGGAGAGGCTTCCACACATCAACACAAACGTCCAATGGTTGTTTATAGGGAGGTCAATCCATTGTCTATGACCACCACAGGAACCAAGCTTACAACCTAAAAATGCAGATGCAAAGTAGACTCATGGACTATGTTATAATCTTCATTCCATCAAAAACAAATGCAGCTGTACAAAGGGTAAATAAAATAGATGAATACATCCCCCTCTAACGTGTCGAATATTTTGAAAAGATCCAATACTTAAATTAGGAGAGACAGGTTCTTAGTGTGAAGTCCCACTGTCGTAGCACCAAGTACTAAAACCACTCTCAAGTAATATTACCCATTTGATCCTTAATTAAATAAATAATTCACAAAGTGACATGCCTGTATGAAACTTAAAGAGTAAAGTGGTGTGCCAGTATGAAGCGTTTTCAAAAGAGAAAAGTTGTGTACCAGTCAAAAACTTCAATATGAAAATGAAGTACCGTGCCAAGCCAGTACAAAATTTTACATTTAGTTGCGTACCAGGTTACATCCTTGGGTCAGAGATTGAGAGATTTAGTGAAAGATAGAAGAGTGATGAGGGTTGCGAAATATGGGGGGACAGATTTGGTGGTCACTAGAGCTCACTGGAAAGATCTGGTTGGGAAGTGGGTTACAAAGAAGAGTGGTAAGGCAAGTAAGCAAATGAGAGTGTACTAGTGGAGAGGACTGCAAGGTGAGAATGCTGGTCAGGGTATTGTGTCCTCTGTTACCCTGTGCTGTCAATTTAGGGATTATTGTTCCCTTTCAGATTGGAAGGTGCTTCATCTAATTCTTCAAGAAGTACCTCAGGTAATGCAGAACAAAGCCTTGATCCTGTCAAGAGATGGCGTAAATGACGTGGATTATCTGGCTAATGCACTCTGCCTCATGGTAAGTCTTTTTGGTATCAACGGAACCCAAATCTTTTAAATCTTGTGGAATTTTGTAATTTTTTTTAAAACTTTGGGAAGCTGTTAAAAAAATAGTTGAAAACCATGGAATTCCATGTTAAGGATCCACTTACAACCCTTCAAATTTATAGTAGACCGGGGATATGATCACCATCTGCCCTCTCCGTCATGCCTTTTCCCTTATTGAATGTCCATTGTAGAATGGGTGCAAAGGAAGATAAACAGAGTTATTTAATTGTGCCTATTGGGAATTTGTTAAAGAAGGCGTGCAAACAAGGAAACTTGAGGAAATATTCTACAGGTGCATCTCTTTCCACAACAGCTTGCTTAACATCAGTATTCTTTAATAATGAATGAAAATCAGAAAACAAAGCTACATATTTGAGTGAATGGCAACATAGAATCCACTCTTAGTGCCTAGATACAAAGAAAAAAAATCTAGGATGGAGGCCCTTAGGTGTATTGTGCTTTTAAGATCAAGCTTGGAAAATATGTGATCTTTTTCGTTAATTTTCGTTAAGTACATAAAGTGCGAACCCAGATAATTCAAAGTCCAATTTTTTTGGTCCCTTGAATTTCAAATTAACGAAGTTTTTACTGCAACTATTTTTACGGCACTAATTTAGTTGTAAAATAGAATTACTTACAATCACTTAATGAAATTAATCCATTCTGAAGGGCCGTGTGTGTAGTGGATTTTGTTATAAAGTGTAAAGAAGTGCATTACGAGGGGTCACTAGAGATTTTCAATGTGCAAATGTGTATATCCGGTCATATGCAATAGATAGCTATTTGGGTTTGAGATGATCAGGATAACGGATGATAAATAGTGATGGGTTAGTTTTAGTTTGGTTCTCAGCTTTGGTCTGTGGTTCCTGTTTTTGGTTCTGGTTCTCTGTCGTGGCAATAAATTTAACATCTGCACTGAATTTTTATTTTCTTCAATTTTTCTTTCATTAGAAGGAGTATTTGTGTTAAAAATGACCTCAAAAGTGATTTTCTTTGAACTCTTTCAGGTTAGTGAAAGGGCACTTGGTCTGCCTGAAACTCTTCGAAACACTCCAGGTTCGCATTTTCCCAAGTCGGAGTTCCACGGCCATGTGTTTCCAGCTATTGCATCATTGGCCTCGTATCACCGCCACTTGGATCCTACCTTACAAGTAATTTCATTTCTCAAAAGATACTTGCTTAAGTATGTATTATGGACACTTTTTTGTGGCTCTATTAATTGTCTCAGCAGATTCATGCACATAGTTGTTGACCATTGCATGCCCATGTGTGCAAAACATGTTGTGGCAGTGTGTATTTCCCAGAAAGTAATATTGAATGTTTATTGGTACACATAAGATCACTGGGAGAGAATGCTTACTTAATGGTAAGATAAAAGTTAGCTAATTACTTGAGTTGTTTTAACAAAGCCTTCTAAAACTTTTTGCATGAATTTCTTGTCAAAAATGTCTTCCTTATTATTGCATTTAAAGTTCACAATGGATAAATCTTAGCCTTGTCAACTTCGTGACTTGGTCATTGATTGGGAGAGAATTGGATTTGTGGAGAGATAAGTTACCCCCGAATTATTGAAACCTTGACATTCATAGGTGAGCAATTTTGCTAGCAGCTAGAAAGTCCCTCGAGGTAGAACCCCTGTGGCAAGTTCCTTTTATAATGTGCCCTTATTTTTTATCTATGTTGTAGAATAAACATTTGTTCATCAATCTGTGAAAACATATGGTGGTTATCGCCCATATGGCTCTGATAACAAGATTTGAACATCTTTATTTTCATCCTCAAATCACATTGTACTAATGGTGAAATGGTGAATTCTTTCCCTTAAATATTTTATTTCTCAACATTTCCCTAACAAAGCTGTCTCACAAACTCATATGTTGTCCCTAAATCGTCAGAATTTAATGTGTATTTTTTCAGTGAGGTCTTATTGGACTGATATTTTAGATTAGTAATAGATGAGCAGACTAACTTCCAATCCATAGCATCAGACAAGTTTGGCCAGTGTTTGGAGAAAACTCAAAAATTGTAAAATAATGCTGTTATTAATGTAGGTATCACATTAATAGTACTGAGGATTCCTGCTGCTTTGTATGTTGATAAATGATGCAGATTATTTAAGGAAAATATTAACATGCTCAAATTTTATTAAGTATGCCAGTCGTCATAATTGGGATTAAAATAAGTTACTGAAAATTACTGATGTATACCTTGATATATGGAATTTCCAGGCTGTAATTAATCTCCCTTGGACACACCAATTATTTTAATACCAACATGTCAATAAAAATCTTCCCTCTAGGGTGGTCAATAATTTTCATCTTATCAAGGTGTCTGTCAGTTTCATGCATGTTTATATTATTGTATCACAAAGCCCTTGCCACATGCAAGTTTTTTTCTGAGATGTGCTATTTTAGATGCACAAAAAGTAAAGCCCACTGTTTGTAATCTAAATTTTATTTGTAAAATTTTCAAGTGTTTTATGCGCTTTTTGTTGTAATGAGTAGTGTTATTAGTTATTTATGGAATGATTAACGGAAATGCTCTTAACCCAGGCTCGTCTCATCAAATGCCTTGAATTGGGTTTGGCATCACGAAAGGCTCGTGATTGCGTGTCAGCCCTCTCAGTTTGTGCCCTTGAGATGAGAGATGCAATGGGGAAGCTCCTGCCGGAGGTACTCTTAAATCTCTCAAAGATATCAGCCACCATTCATGTCGCTGTCCCTATCCTGGAATTCTTGGCCAGTGAGTAGTACTTCATTGCTGTTTCTTTACTGCCGGAGGTTGTTTACATTCAATTGTGATGTCTATTCCTCTTGGTTACCTTTTTTTACTCCTCTCTGTGGTGCTGCAAATTAACCTGAATTTTTAAAGTGTTGTGGAGTAATGGTGGCACAGGTTTTTGGTGACTTGAGATGCCTAATTAAATTTGGCTTCCGTTTCCTTCAATTATGTCAATATTTTATCAACTACCTCAGCTATCATAATTATTAATCATGGATTATAAGAGCATGATAGCTTTACAGTTAATTATATGTATAATTATCACTAGTGATGAGTGGCTAGAGAAATTTCTGGGTGTGTGAATGGAAAAAAAATTTGCCTAATCATTGATTGGGTTAGAAATCAAAAGGAGAAACAATTTGAAACTCATTTTTCCTTCAAATGCATTAGTTAATTCAGCTTTGCTTCAGCTTTAGTAACGACCAATCACCCTATAAATGAGCACTCCCATTTAATCAGGGAATGGGATTTTACATTGTTGAGTATGTGCAATTAAACTTTTGAAAGTGGAAAAGCTGAAAATTACTCTTTTGTGACAATTTGTGGCCAACCAACCTTAATAAAACTGTTGAAACTAACTAGCCAGTGTGTGCAGGTTGGAATTAATAGGAAATTGTTATCATTTTTCAAGTACCTCTGTACTTTGACTTTTTTTCAAGGGAATATTATGTAAATAAAGGGAAATTGGCTATGCCTAAGCAATAGAGGTCATTCTCTTCTTGAACTGCTCTTGAATTGTCCTCAGTTGCTTAAGTAAAGAAGGAAATACCATGTGTTGTATACAATTAGCACTCTGGGTGATCAAGTTGTAAAGCATAAGAGTAAACATGTTTTTTTCCTTCTATCTTGGCAGCTCTCACAAGACTACCAAAGGTCTTTGCAAGCTTTGTTGGTGACCAGTACCTGTCTATATTTGCAATTGCACTTCCATACACCAACCCGTTCAAGTACAACCATTACACTGTCTCTCTGGCCCACCATGTAATTGCTGTTTGGTTCCTAAAATGTCGGCTGCCGTTTCGCCGAGACTTCGTTAAGTTTATTACTACTGTAAGTTAGTGTGTTTGTCCAAGTTGTAATACAAGCGCTAATGCAGTAATGTTGTGCTAGTATCCTTTAGAGGAAAATCTTTCTTAGAGGTAATATTTCTTTGTTTCAGGGCCTTAAGGCAAATGTGCTAGTACCTTTTGAAGAGGGGCAAGTTATGAAAACAGAATTAGTGAATGAAGATTCATCCAACAGAAAGAGAAGCTCAAGTCTTACAGAACAGGTATTTGTGAATTGATGAAATGGATTTGTTACCTTAACCTTGGTGCAGTGTGATCAACCAGTTAGGATGTGCACTGTGCTTAAATGTAAATCCCTCCTCATTTCACTAATCATTTGAAATTATGAAGGCACTGAGGAGAATATATAGGTTAATGTTATTTCAACACATGAATTATAGAGACTTCACTTGTCATAATATTGATATAAACTGAAGGCCTCCCTATTCTGAGTAAGATGATGAATTATCTGCTCTTGTAAATTTTTGACTGCCATTTCTACAAGCCTCATTTACAGATGTTAAAAGTTGGGTCACTAACTCATTTCATCATAACTTCAAGGCACTTAGGTTCCTGTGTCAATCTGAAGACTTCCTTAGTGAAACAGCTATGAAGGTCAGAGGTGGGGCTATAAGTAAGATCATATCATCATACTGTGTCCATATCTTGCAATATTTTTGGAATACAACACAGGAATACAACTGTGTATCCAAATCTGTTCAGCAAAAGTGATACACAATAAAGCAACCTCATACGAATGACCTAATACAGAGGAGCCTGTGCACCTTTTTCTTATTTGCCGTGCATCACTCCCTGCTCGAATTGCCTTCCCGATCACATTTCACCCCTCCCGTGCCGCTGTGGCAGTCCCCTGGGAGCCCCTCCCCTCTGTGAATGAAATACTGCAGACCATACATCGTGAAGGAAAGAATATTATTCATATCTCATGTGGTGAGCTGAACTACATTTGTCCATTTGCGACTATAGTCGCTTACCCCACTTAAGGAGTTAATGGTGCATATCCAGCGTGGATACTAGAGCCTAATACAGCTAGCTTCCTGCCAGTAGGTGTTTGGTGCGAAATGAGGGCAAGAAATAAGAGTGAAGTGTAAATTGAATTTAAAGGGAATGTTGGAAAGCTGGTTGAAAAAGTGAAATCCTTTTATAATTTTAAGTAGTCGCTAAAAATGAAAGAAGACAGTTATATGTATATGCCTCTGTATCTGTGTGTCCCTCCCCTCCCCTGAATTAATTGTTTCTTTTGGCTGAATCTCCAGGGTAGCCGGAGAAGGGAGAGACCATTGCCCGGTGCAACACGGGAAGGTGGCCGCCCTGTGGACTTAAAACCACCGATCGATGAAGCCCTCATGAATTTCCACATGGAGCTGACGGAGACTTGCATTGATCTAATGGCTAGATACACATTTTCGAGTTGTTCCACTTTGCCTACGAGGTAACAAAGTTTCTCAATGGAGTTGCATGAATGTCACCAGGTGGTGTGTGGTGTTTTTATGATGCTGATCTAATTCGGTCTGAATGTATTATACTTCTCAATTCCAGTTCCTTTTGCATCCTGATGCAAAAAGTGCTGCCGTGATGCATGTGGCGTTTTTAAGTCGTTGTTAGAAAGACATTTGTAGAACAAACATTGTCTATTGAGTTATTTTTGAAAAAGTAGAAACACAAAATAGTCAGTATATTTTATTTAGGCTCTTCACTTAAATATGTGTCAACTTGATAATTTTAAGATAATCTTTGAGCCATTGAGCACCATATGTTCTGAGTTTTTTTTTATTTTTGTGATTACTCACTCACCGTATTTACTCATGTAAGCTGCACCCTCATGTATCCATCCCTACTACTCCCTTTTTTGGAGCGGCTCTAAAAAATTATTTTTGTCAAAAATTGTTTGCCCTCAAGCCTGCCTCTTTCTGTCATAATCTACGAGGGGGGACCCAAAAATAACCGGACACAATTTTTTTTAAATACCAGAATTTATTTTTTTGAGTTAAAAACGTTAACCACCTTCGAAGTACTCTCCATTAACGCTAATGCATTGGTTCAAACGTTTCTTCCACTGCGCGAAACACCTTTGGTACTCGTTCTTTCCGATGCCTTGCAGCGCCGCCTTCGATTCTCTTTTCACCTCCGGAATGTCTGCAAAATGTTTCCATTTCAGCTCTTTTTTCATTCGGGAGAACAATAAGAAATCACAAAGTGCTAGATCTGGTGATTAGAGTGGCTTAGGAAGCGGTGTCATGCAGTTTTTCGCTAAAAAATCACGCACAGAAATGGCTGTGTGAGCTGGTGCGTTGTCATGGTGGAAGAACCAGTCCCCACTCCGCCACAAATCGCGCCGTTTCAATTCGTCTCATGTGCAATTCTTCAGCTGAAATGCGCTGCACTGAACTCCACGAAAGACCAGATGGTTCAGCGAGTTCATCAATAGTACGCCTTCTATCCTGGTACACAAGCGCATGAATTTTTTCCACGTTTTCATCAGTTCTGGACGTGGAAGGCGGGCCCGGGCGTTGAATGTCTTCGATCGCCATGTTGCCGCGTTTGAATCGCGAATACCACTCATAAACTTGAGTTCTTTTCAAGGCGTGTTCTTTATAAGCTGTAGACAACATATCAACCACATCCGACGCACTTTTACCGAGCAGAAAACAAAATTTCAACGCTGCACGCTGTTCTCGAATATCAGCCATTTCAAAAATCGAAGAGGTCGATAAACTCGTTGAACGAAAACTGTCACAGGGGCTCGCTAAAACCGTCTAAAAGGACGCCGCTTGCAACAATGACTCAGGAGAGGTTACTTAACACCCACCCAGTGGTAGAAGCCCGAACTACAAGAACGACGCACGCAGCGAATTCCGTCCGGTTATTTTTGGGTCCCCCCACGTAAAAGCACATCAATCATTATGCATATTTTATGCATAACATCTGACAGTAATCACAGTAATTGCAATCACATCATCCAGCTGTACAAATTGTGTTTGATTGATATGATATCCAACGCTAATATTAGTAGAACCACAATTTCAACCCATGATTACTCGATGATATGGGAAATTCGTTCAAATCAATAAATAAGAACAGAATGCTGTCCACACCTGATAGCCACCGTCACATCATCTACCCCCTGTGCAATTGCTGTGGACTCTGGCAATTTGAGAACACTTGGGAGTTTCGGTAACGCATGGAAATAAACTACACTCAATGTAATACCACTTCCACAAAACAAAGGAACAAGACATTAGCACAAAGAATCACGAATCACTAATAAAAATTTTTATCAAAACAGTCACTTGTTTTTAGTTTTTGCCACTACTACTTAGCTCTTTTGCAAAACTCAACATTGTCACTTTCACTGACCCATACCTCACTGTCTTCATTGCCGTCGATGTCATTTGAAATGCAACATTTCTTAAAGCTTTACTAAGTCCTCCAAAATTCATGATTGAAAAGAAAAAACTTTGTTCGTTCCACATAAAATAATTTTAATGCCGACCTAAGTTTCGTCGCTGAGCGACATCATCAGGTCCCTGATGATGTCGCTCAGCGACGAAACTCAGGTCGTCATTAAAATTATTTTATGTGGAACGAACAAAGTTTTTTCTTTTCAATCATGAAGGAGTTCCATAAAGTTACGCCTCAAACCATTAACTTCTCCAAAATTCAGTGAAATTTCGATTTTACATGATTGGAGGAACCAAACTGTGACTGAAGGGCAAGGAAAGTAGGCTGTAGGTAGATGTTTGGCTTTTAACCACTCTTCCCCTGCACACCCTTTAAAAAATAGAAAACAGTGTATCTATGTGACCTTCTACTCCTCCCACTGTCCTTCCCCCGATTCACTTTCCTTCCTTTCCTCTCCCAATTTTCCACCACCCCCTATCCACATTCTGTACGTAAGGGGTTGGTGTACTTCAGATCTTTGCCCAACTCCCAATAGTTCTCGGCCTCAGCTCTGCTATGTGCATTTTTTTTTAATGTTCTTCCTCCCTGTTTTGTCCTCACTCAGCCATAACCTAACCGCCCCGTTCCTCTCTCCCCCATTTCAAACCAACTCCCTCCAATTTTTTTTTTTTAAATAACTTTCTCTGGGTATATATACAGTAAAACCTCTCTTTTACACTTTTGACGGGGATGAAGGAAAAAAGTGTAAATCGCGGGAAAATGTAAATCGAGGGTAATCGTAATTTGTAGGAAATAGAAGCAAAATCATAGCCTAATGTTAAATAATTTTATTTAAATTAAAAGGTGATGTTTAACATTTGATGGGAAACCAAATAGACATAAATAAATGAATAAACAAAAGTTAACAAAAAATAAACATATTCTCATATTTTAACTTAACTTGATTTTAGGTGGTGTCTACCTACATATATTTATCTTTGCATCAAGGGCATACATTTTTTCTTCAACAATAGTCTATGTCATCCATGCCATTTGTGTTGGCTGCATGGGTTGTAGCCAAGGTCTTTCTTAATATTTTTAAAGCAACGTGGATTTTTGGAATTTTCAAAAACAAAGGGATTCAGTCTCACACTGCCATGATTAGCTCCTAATAAAACAGTAAGGCGACCTTTGCTGAGCTTGACCCCATGACAAGGGTCCCCTTTGAAGTCTATAGGGTCTTGTGTGGCATTATTTAAAAAAGACCTGTCTCGTCCACATAAAAAATGTCTTTAAGTGCATAGACATAGCCATCAACATAATTATGCAAAGTTGTGCACTTCCAGTGAGAAACTGTTTCAGGATCAATGTAGTGTACACTTTTAGATTCACCAAAAATGATTTTATAGACAATATTTATATCGACTTTTGAAACGGTGTAAACATCCATTTGATTCTTTGAAGACATCAATGCGCCAAGCGCCTCTCGCAGCGGTTATGCGGCCTCATTTCGGGGGAAGATTGAAACAATGCCTTCAACATTTCTTCAAGTTCATCGTACTTGGAGTATTTAATGTAATTACGCCTTTTAACAATAGGGCCGCAGTCCTTAGCACTTTTCTCTATACATTAACGGGTTTTTACAGTAGTGTTCCACGTTGAACCTGGTATATCAAGTTCTTCGGTCAGGGACACGCGAGTGCCCGTATTAGAGTCAATTCTCTTTGCAAAATGTTGAATTTTTCTTCCAATGATAACGATAATCTCGCATGCTTGTTTGCCATTTTAAAATACGTTTCCTCACGATTGCCGTAATTGCACATTAAATAAAACTAAAGGTGAAGTTACCAAAAACCTAAAAATACAAGATGAATGGCATTAGTGCGGGAGTTACGAGAAATAAGAAAAAGATCGCTGCGAAGTATAAGCACAAGAGTTAACATACGTTTTAACTTTTCGCCACAATGACAGCGATAGTTGGCCAAATAATATCTAATTAAATATATTTATGGCATCCGCTACAATTTAAATGTACTGTTTAAAAGGCTAGTGCGCCCAGGGAAGAGAATTCTATTCCCTGGTATGGCTCCTTAGTACCAATTCGAGAATCCCGATCGCAAGCATTACAATATCCGGCATATATACTTTTCAGCAATGCTATTGATGAAATATGCTACCATCAAACAAATAATAGGGTTTTTAAAGGAAACCAAATAAATTAGCATTAATAAAACATGTTTAAGCATGTATTTTATCCAATTTTTAACATTAATCACGCTCGAAGGGTCGCCAGTTGAAGTGCGCCAGCCGCCATCTTTCTTGCCTTCAAATGTCGTAAATGGCGGGATTTGAAAGTGTAAATAGCGGGATGAAAATACATTATAATGATGCAAACATTTTTGGGACCGGGAGAAAATGTTGTAAATCATGGGAAAACGTAAATTCCGGGGACGTAAAAGCGGGGTTTTACTGTATATAGAATGCCCTGAGCTTCAAAATGTGCCAGAAGATGTCTTATTAAGGTGAAACCAGTCACAGTTTTTAAATAAAGTGTGGAAAAGTACAAAGTTTTTTATTAAAAATGGATATCTATCACTTCCACAAAGTCAAGTTTTTCACTGCATTTAGCCTACTCTTACGCTTATCCAGAAGTACCCAGGTTTCACTTTCATATATGATAACGTCGGTAGGAGAACACATTTGTGTTGTGTGATTTTCACTTTCTTTTACAAGCACTTATTCCTTGATATGTTCCTCATACCATCTATGACTTTCCTTCCAGCTTTTGCATGCCAATATTATTCCTCATCTGGCCTCCATCTATTTAAAAATTCAGCTTAAATATACAACATTATCCATTGTTCAATTTTTTCACCATTCACCCTCATCTAACAATAATTCCTCCCAATCTCCCTGTGAAAAACTACTACTTTACTTTTTGATGCATTTATTCTCGAATCCATTCCTCCGGTTGCATTTAAACATTCATCACATCGTTCATAATATTATTTAGAATATTTTCAACTTACATATTTTGTCAATAGCTATTTTAGATTTTTTGTATTTTTGTTTTCATGTTGACACCATGTAGTACATTACTGTTGGAGGCTTTCACAGCACTGTAATGAAGACATTTGGATGTCTTCCGGGTTCCGCTGCATCTGGCTATCTTTATGGCGATAATGTTTCTTGACCATTCCATTGCAGGCCACATCTTCAGATGGAGTGCGAGTGATGTACATATATTGGGACTCGATCTGAAGATGTGGCTGGCAATGGTCACGAAATGTTATCACCATAAAGACATAAAGATAGCCAGATGCAGTGGAACCCGGAATACATGCTAATGCCTGCGCAATTACATAATTTTCTGTCTTATTTCCGAGTCCGATTGATTTTGTTTCATGATAGGCATCCTGCTGTAGACTTTCTTCTGGCTGATGGCCAGTCGATGACTTGGATCCTTGGTAATAAGGTTATCACAGTGACAACTAGTGGATACAGTCAAAAGCCCCTCAAGAATGGGCTCTGTGATAAATGCTGGATGCTATTCAAGGCAGAAAAAGGTTAGTTTTTATGATTAAAATGTAACCCTTTAATTTTACTTATGCTGGGTTTGGATGATACTCATTAAAAAAGAGACAGGATCTTGACACCCAACTTGATTCAAATAATTTAAGATGTGTGTGCATATTTTGTGTCATTCAATTAGAAATACTGTAGAAAATGAAAAACATGAGGCACGAAAATACGAAGTTTCAATTATACGAAGCTAAACTATCTCTGCGGACCAAAAGTCTATACTGAATACATGGTGCTATTCGAAAAAACAAGGTTTAAAAATTATGAAATTTACCAAATTACAAACCCTGGGCCTCGTCCCTAGGAAAAAAAGGGAATAGTTTTTATGAACCTCGGCAAAAAACTGTGTCAGCAAACCTCTCTTTTTGCAAGTGTACGAGGGGGTACCCAAATAAACTGAACTTTTTTTTTTAATTTTTTAATTTAATTTTTTAAACAAAATACCTTCAATCCCCTCCAAAGTACTCTCCACTGGCACTAATACACTTATCCAATCTTTTATTCCATTGTTCAAAACAATTTTTAAATTCATCTTCTGGGATGCCCGACAGCGCCTCCTTCATTTTTTTCTTCACCTCAGCAACGTCGGCAAAACGCTTTCCTTTCATGTCTCTTTTCATTCGGGGAAATAAAAAAAAGTCACAGGGGGCAAGATCGGGTGAATAAAGGGGGTGGGGCACAGGGGTCATGCCATTTTTACTCAAAAGTTGGTGCACAGACAGGGCTGTGTGAGCAGGGGCGTTATCGAGGTGGAAAAACCAGTCGCCCGACCGCCACAAATCAGGCCTCTTCCACCACAAACTTTCGCAATCTTTTCAAAACTTCCAGGTAGAAAGCCTGGTTAACTGTCTGGCCCTGTGGAACAAACTCTGAATGGACAACTCCTCTCACATTTAAAAAAAAAAATCAGCATTGTTTTGACATTTGATTTCACCAGACGAGCTTTTTTGGGGTGAAGTGAACTTGAAGACTTCCACTGGCTTGATTGCTGTTTCGTTTCAGGATCATAGCAGTAGCACCATGATTCATCACCTGTGATATCCTAGGAAAAAAGTGTGGGTCATTTCGAAACTCTTCTTTCAAAGCACAGCATGCTTCCACACGACCTTGTTTTTGTTCAGCAGTCAGCAGTCGAGGCACGAATTTGGCAGCCACCCTTTTCATCTTCAAATCTTCCATTAAAATTTGCTGTACTGAACTCCAAGTCACTCCAGACAGTGCCACAATTTCTTCAATTGTCCGTCGTCGAACTTCCAGGACAATTTTTTCCAAACTTTCATAATTTCGGGCTGTGGAAGGATGACCCAAGCGAGGTTTGTCATCAATTGACATTTCACCTCTTTTGAAAAGGGAAAACCACTCAAACACTTGAGTTTTCCCGATTGCATCATCCTTGTAGGCCGTGTTTAACATTGCAAGTGTTTCTGTGCCAGTTTTTCCAAGCAAGAAGCAAAACTTTATGGCTGCCCACTGTTCACGATAATCAGGCATTGTAAAAACGACGAGCACACAAAACAATTGTTGCTAACAAATGCTTATAAACAAAACAGAACCTTCCTTAGCAATGACGCTTGCCTTGCTGACTCAGAAATGGTAGCTCTATATGCCCTTAGCGGCAGAACAGGGTACTTCAAAAACTCCTCCCACCACGGCATCAGTTTGGTTTCCTTTGGGTACACCCTCCTAGACACCTTACTAATATGGGTTGCCGAATATGATGCATCAAATGTGTGAAATGCATGAATGATGGTGCATTCTTCTCTATGCCTGAGTGACCCAGTCATTGACCCAGATAAAGGAGGAATCAGTAACCCAGATAAAGGAGGAAAGCACGCACTTCATGACACTGGAGAAAAATACTAGCAGCACATGATGCACCACGACTCACTGCCGTGAAATGATTCCCCTCGGCATATTCCATCCAGTCCAAGGGCAAGAAGCAGAGGGCAATTGTTCTTACATCGCATTTCTTCCCCGTCCCAGGTAGTGAGGCCTCTATTGCCATGGGGAAGATTGTGCTTACTTCGTGTATCCCGAATAATGCCACGTCAAAACAAGCACATCTCCCTAGGTACTGACCGTCCAGCATACATCTCATCAATCAATCCCTTTTTAGAACAGGAAGGAAGGTATGCAGGGATGTTACAAGTCAGGGAAATGTCAGGGAAAATCATCGAGCTGTAAGGGAATATGTAATTAGATTGAGGGCGAAGGTCGATGAATTGGTCAGTGGCCGACGCACCCCAACTACACGTTCGTTCGCTGTTGCCGGAGTTGATGTTCCATCTTCTGATTTTGGCTTTGTTTCATAAATTTGTCAATAAATTTGTCGAGTAAAATTAACATTGCTTTGTTTTCTCAACTTTCATTTGCACTTGAAATTTTGCAAAATGCCAGGGAAAATGATAATTTTGTCAGGGTATTTCTTTTCCCGAATATTGTAACAACCCTGGTATGGAGAATGAATGGGGTCCCTTCCTGGAATAGAAAGGAGGGCAAGAAGAATGGGATCCATTCTTGGAATATTAGATAGAGTAAGAAGAATTTGGGTATCTGGAGAAATACGGTGCATACTTGGCATTTCTTGAATAATAGCAGGTAAAAACAAGGTACGTCTTGGCAGACTGCTGACTGTCATTCATGTATCTTGTAAATGATGAAGATTCATCAATGAGACTTTCTTCACCTCCTCTGAGACCTCCACTGAGACTTTCTTAGCGTGATGGCGAAGTGAGCTCTTAGCACGGAGTTGCACTTTGTAAGTTAATACAACCAGATAGGTATATTGCATTTTGTACTCATTATTCGACGAAAAAATTGACTTAGCACCAAATGTTCAAATAAAACGCATAAGACGGATGAAAATGGTGAAGCATCGTGCCAAAATACTGACACGATTTGAGTTTGACAAAAGCCCGGCTTCAGCATCGAAAAGGAAATTTCATCGGGAGTGAAGAGGAAGTTGTATACTTCCTCTTCACTGTACTTGTAGTTGAGGGTCAATTCTTGCATGATGAGAATCTCCGTGGAGAAGTAAAATCATTGGCTTAGATCAGAGAGTCATTTTTATTAAGTTTTGAATTTACCCAGAATTCGTCATCTGACAAGGAAGCATTAAAGCTCATGCTGGAGACACACTTTCCAGGCTTCTTGGAGGGCGAGGAGATGCACCATAGGAGGCCTCCACTCCGTCCGGATCGGACGGAGTGGAGATTGGCCTCCAGCATCGTAACATATCATGCTACCAGATGGGCGATCACAAGCTTTAGCCCATACAAATCTGCTGGAGAAGATGGTATCTTTCCGGCAATTCTGCAAGAGGGACAGGAACTAATACTGCTACCAATTGTCAGAATTTTCCGATCCTGCCTGGCGTAAGGATATGTTCCAAAAACCTGGAGGATCACCAAAGTAGTTTTTATCCCAAAACCAGGAAAGACAGACTACACCAAGGCTGGCTCCTTTAGAGGAATCAGCCTCATGTCCTTCATGCTCAAAGCATTGGAGAAAATAGTGGACAGGTATTTAAGAGAGGGACCTTTAAAGGACCATCCTCTACACCCGTTTCAACATGCCTACCAAAAAGGAAAGTCGGTCGAAACAGCGCTCCACAACCTAATTTCTAGAATTGAGGGAGTACTGGAACACGGGATGTATGGTTTGGGGACTTTCCTTGATATAGAGGGAGCCTTCAACAATACATCCTTCGACCAAATCTGCTGCGCAGCCAGGAGACATGGGGTCCACCCACATATTGTGAGCTGGATCAAACACATGTTGGAAGAAAGGATTGTCAAGGCTGTCCTGAGGGACAGCACGAAGGAAGTGGCCATGACTAAAGGATGTCCACAGGGAGGGGTGTTATCTCCCCTCTTGTGGAACCTGGTCATCGATGAGCTAATCACGAGGCTAAATAAAACCGGAGCCTACACTCAGGGGTATGCAGACGATGTGGCGATCCTCATCACCGGCAAATACCTCAATACCGTCTCCGGACTTATGCAAAAAGCCCTAGACAGGACGATGGTCTGGTGTAACGAAACAGGGTTGACGGTGAACCCTGACAAAACTAAGCTCATACTGTTCACTAATAAGAGAAAGAGGGATGGATTTGATCCTCCTTCACTGCAAGGCAGGATCTTACAACCATCCCAGACGGTCAAGTACCTTGGAGTTCTTCTGGACACCAAACTCAACTGGGGAGAACATCTTGAGGTTAAAATCAAGAAAGCATGTGCCTCCCTATGGACATGCAGGAGGGCCCTCGGCAAAACCTGGGGACTTCAGCCAAAAGCGATCAAATGGATTTACACTGCAGTGGTGAAGCCAGCCTTTCTACACTGCCCAATTGTCTGGTGGAAGAAGACTAGGCAGATTACTGCAAGGAATAAACTCAACCACCTGCAAAGAATGGCCTGTATGGGTATCACGGGAGCCATGAGGACAACCCCGACGCTGGCCCTCGAAACCCTACTGAGTCTCACACCACTTCACGTGGAAGTCGAGACGCAAGCTAGGATGGCGGCCTATCGTCTCAAGAGACAGGGACAATGGAGTGACAGAGGAAACCTCTCTGGTCACAGACAACTATGGACGGAACTTATGGAGTCGAACCCCATTTGTGAAATGGGCACAGACGACATGACGGTTGCGCTCAACAAGACACCGCCTCTCTTCAAAACCCACTTTCCAACGAGGGAATGGTGGGTCAAGGAAGGAGGTAAAGACAATGGAGCATACGTCTGGTTCACAGATGGCTCTAGAAAAGAAGGAAGAGCAGGAGCAGGGGTTCACTGCCGCCGACCTAATAAAAAGCTCTCAATCCCTTTGGGAGAGCACGCCACAGTATTCCAGGCAGAGGTCTTCGCTTTGCTGACCTGTGCCTATGTTGCCAAGGATATCTGCCGTAAAGGCAGACCAATTCACATATGCACCGACAGCCAAGCAGCTTTAAAAGCTCTCACATCGCCGTGGTGTAAATCAAGGCTGCTGCTGGAATGCCGGGAAGCACTGGACTCCCTCAGCAGACAGAGCAATGTAGAACTTTTCTGGGTCCCTGGCCACACAGGCATAACCGGAAATGAGATAGCGGATGAACTAGCAAAGGAGGGCTCGAACAGGAACCCAATTGGACCAGAGCCTTTCATACCAATCGCACCCTCTTCAGGGATTTTTAAGATCAAAGAGTGGAGCCTAGCCCAACACTCTAAGATCTGGCAGAATGTACAGGGGCTCAGGCAAGCCAAGCTCCTGATAGAAGGACCCAGACCGGGGATGGCAAGAAAGCTTCTATCACTGGACAGAAGACAACTTCGTACGATAGTGGGACTGCTTACTGGACACTATCAGGTTATGAGGCACCTCAATCTCCTCAGAATCACAGATTCGGCGAAATGTAGATGGTGCGAGGAAGAGGACGAAACAACATCTCACGTACTCTGCAAGTGTCCAGCTTTGATGAGGACTAGAGTTAGGCATCTGGGTTCCCCATTTTTGGAACTAGATGAAGTCAGGGGTATCCCCATAGAGGACATGTTATCCTTTAGCAGGGCGACTGGACTCTATGGGTGAATACAAACATGGTGGTTGGCACAATGGACCATTAGGTCTAAGTGCCTTAGCTCCTCCTTGGAGGAACTCCACCTACTTCTTAATCTAATCTAATCTACCCAGAATTCACACAAAAAATCATAGAAACGGCTGCCTATTGAATCTGCGTACAAGTGAAGCTTTGTACAGCGTTCAAGCTTGGTGCTCATTTTTAAACCTTGTAAATTAGAATCCGCATTGCAGGAAGCTGCGTTCGGGAAAGTTTTGCTGTTCAACTTAATATGTTTGCATTTACTATTTTTTGGTATTTTTCTACACATGGACAATTGGTGATACAGTGAATTCATAAGTATTTTATTTTTTACTAATGCCATTAATTATCTTTCAAAATTTCATTTTTTCCATTGTGAATTTCCAAAAAAGAGTGGTTGTCCTAGAATAGGGTGCATCTTAGATTCGTGCAAATACAGTAATTAATGAAATGGAGAACACTTGAGCTGGAATGTCTCGGCGATGCTCATTTGAGAAGAAGTTTCTCTTTCACACTTCGTCATGTGGATAATAAGTTTCCAAAATCATGGAGTGATTCTGTAATCACATTTTAAATTCATTTTCATTAAATGAGCTGCTATGTTTTAGCTTTTTGAAGTAGGTAAAGAGATATAAAGAAAGCATCCATTAGATGAAATGGTGTTCAACATATTTCCCGGCACACATCACGCAATGATAGTGAAAATATAATGCATAGAAAGGTATCATTGCAGGAAATAATCATTTTAATTCGTACCAGAGTATGTTTTAGGGAACATAAATGTGTACAAATCATCAAAGTGAAAAACTTAGGAATGAATTTATGATTTGTTCACGAACTGCAATGAGCCATGAAACGTTGATAAGAACTGTGCAGGCAAATTGCCGTCATTGGAAGCGAAGGCATTGCCTGGGTGGCAGGTGAATTGTCTTTTTTCAGATTTGAAAACAATGGAGAAAATCAGGGTGTCGACTCAACAATAGAATATATAAGACCAGTTAAAAACAGCTTTTGCACTTTGTTATCATTGGTCATCCTATTTCATAGTTACAAAATTAGAAATGAAAAATTATAATGCACCAGTTAGGAAAAATATGCTTTGGAAACATAACCTAATCAGCTGATTAGTTCTTTATTTTTTCTGTGTGTCATCTGTGTTCTTGGGTAATTATTTTGTTTCAAATTAGCTGTTGAAGCCTTAGCATGTTTGTTATTCATTAGTGGATGCTGTCTCTTTGAGCCAAGGTGTGCTTTGATTTGAGTGCTCCCATGCACACTTCCTTGAGCTTGAAAACATTTTATCCTTAAGTACATAATGAAATAGATGTTATAATAAGTTTGGCAGTTCAACCATTCCCTGATCACATGTTTATGCATTATTTTTTTCATAGAAACAAGTCCAACAGACACTATTGCAGACTTGGACCTCACTCCATCAAGGCGGAGACATAAATCAGCAATCCAACGGAGTGTTAGTAGCGATGTAAGTGTTAATTATTGTAACAAACAACATTCCAAAATGAAAATATGTAATTCTTTTGTTCTGGTCAGTAGAGATGTTGGTGTATTTTTTTTTAACCTGACTACCCTGGTTTATAATGCTGCCCAATATGAGAAGGAATGACTTTTAGTGATAGGCCAGTCTCGTGAGAAATGTGGGAGTGTATTATGTAGTGTATGCATATGCAGCAGATGTACAAATGAGCATTTGATGTTCATGTGACCATCTCCTCAGGTTGCACCCATTGGGCCACGGACCAAAGACGATCTCCACATGCACCCAAGGCTCTACCGTCAGTCGAGTGGGGACGTAGTTCCGAGTGCAATGATGTCGCATGCATCCCTCACCGGGTCTTCGAGTCGTGGGAGCAGTCTTTTGTCGCCTCAGGAGGAAATGAAGAGGGGAGGCCCATTGGCGATTGGCACTGGCAGCAAACCTCAATCAGCAGTGACCTCTGTTGGTTCGTCTGAAATAAATGAACCAGAGCCTTCAAAGTTGGATCGCATGTTGTTCGGTGAGATTCCTTTTCTTTTTTTTAATATCTCCCCGTCTTTTGAAATAAACTTAGATCATGAAAAGAGTGAATGAGTTTGAAATTTCATATTAGTTGCCATTATTTGAGATGTTGACATTTTTGTGTAAGTTATGTTGTTAGTTGTTAAATTCGACTGTATCTGGAGTTACGTGGTGGAACAGCATTTCAGTAATTAAATAAAACTGCAGTAGTTGTACTGTCCACTTATATTTAATGTAAAATATTACACTTCACATGTTTCGATGCCTAGGGCGTCATCTTAGGGCTTGTGTGTACCTGATGATGACGCCCTAAGCATTGAAACATGGTTAGTGTAATTAATATTTTACATTAAAAATATAAGTGGACAGTACAACTACTGCAGTTTTATTTAATTGTTAGTTGTTGCTGCACTTAGTGTTTCATCTAATGACATGCACAGTTGTGTAATTGTATGTAAATAAGTGCATATTACAATTATTATTTTTATTTTGGAATTGTATATTATCCCTGAATATTGTGAGGAATAATAAAATGTTATGAAGAAAATTAGAAGGCCTATCTAAAGTCAATTTAAGGTGGAATTTGATTGGGAATCCACGACGCTAATATCTCGAGGAGGAGCAGCTCTTCTACTTCTTCTCTATTATGTTTTCTAATAAATGCCTTGATAGAATTTTCTTGAATGAAATATTCCGGAGGTAAACTAGTCTCCTGTTAAAATCACCGGGTGAAGGGCTACAAGGGGCTACTACATCTTGTGACCCATTTACAAACCACCTGCACTGCACACTGGAGGCCTGTCTGAATTATGTGGGGATCCAGATTTAGCAGGTCCGGATTAGCAAAGGTCTACTGTATATTCACTTATCCCTGCCTGCACCTTATTAGATCTTCCCTTCTATTTTGTTACCTTTTATTCTCATGACGTATTTTTCTCCAAAATATTTGATTAGCATTACTGTTGAAATGAAACTGCTTGATCTAATTAAAATGATGTTTCAATTTCAGGGTCAGAGAAGATAGAGAATCAAGACAAACAGCTTTGTGCATGCTGGTGCCAAGGATGGGCTGAAATACATATTAAGCGGCCAACTGGTATGTCTGGGACGTCATTCCTTCACTGGTTTCTCCCTTATCTAATTTTTGTCAATAATTGAAATTATATATACGCCACGTATAGCTACTAGTGATGGGTCGCGAGCAATGGCATACTGGCTCTCAAGCAAACCTGGACCACAAGCTCTCATGGGAGGCTATTTGTGAGAAATTAGCCCAATGGTGAAATTAGGTTATAATTTTCTGAGAAAAATGTAATTGATAAAGTAGTGATTGTCATCATTTACGGCAGTGATATCCCGTGGTGGCATCTGACTAACGCAATCTGGAAGTATATAAAAAAACTTTCAGTTTCAGCCTGTGAAGCGGCAAAAGCCTGCAAACTAACCTAAAGTTAATCACGGAAAGGAAATGCCTTCTTAGAAAACATGTTTGGTCTGCTCTAACATCAGTATTTTTAAAGAGAAACTTAAGTACTTCTGATAATTTAGCTAATAAAAAACTACACGAGATCCTGAAAAACTAAGAATGCTCCATTTCATAAGCAAAAATTAATGAGTTGCATACTTTTGTTCACTAAGCTTTCTTGAGCTTTCTTAATTTAGGAATTTATTAATGTCATTATGAAACTGAAATTGCTGTGAAAATTTTCTTTTCTAAAGACAATTAATTTGATTTGTGTTTGAGGAAAACCTAAAGCTATTTATAGGTTCATAAATTTACAAGGAAATTGAAAATAGATTAGGATTTGTTTTATATATAAGTATTGGTGATGAAAAGGAATGTAGATTCATAGTTTGGCAAATGCAGGATTTGGATTCAAGATTCAGTATTTGAGATTTGATTAAAAAAGAGATTAGGAAATCGATAAAGTTTGGTTTCATTGTACGTATTAGTTTATGTATTTCTCTGAAAAAAGTTACCTTTTTGTTGATGCATGAAAATCTTACTGGCACTCACATTTTCCATGTGCCTTTCCATATGGAGGCCACATGCTCTAAGCCTTTAGTCTTTGTAAATCACAGTCATGTTTAGCAATGAGTGATGTTTCCTTAATATTATTTTGTTTTTCCCAAAGGTGATGTCTCTTGGGTAATGCGCATTCAAAACCAAGCTTACTTTCAAACCTCTCCAATGGACTTCCCTCTAGTGGATATCAGCACACTCTTTTTACCATCACTGTCAAAAGAAGATAAAAAATTTCAAGATTTCGTTTCTGGTCACAAAAGAATTGACAGTGAAAATCTCGGGGAAAGTGAATATGATGTAAGTATCAATTCAAGTATGTTTAAAAATCCTCTTGTTTATGTCACCGGATTCTTAATTGAGTCAATTTCATACTTTGCATCCTAAAAAATATGGCCACCATATGAATATTGAATTTTACATTTTATGAATCTAGCAAACATTTCTGTTTGTGAGAATTTCAGTCTAAAATTGTTACCTGGTTTATCCTCTCTGTATCTTTAGTGTGACCATTCAAAGGATTTTATTTATTATTTGTGTTCAGTCAGAGCAACTAGAAAATTTAGAAATACTGTGGGATCCTTCCCAAACATTTTTATCATATGTACTTATCCAGAACTGTATTCTTAACAGCTAGGTTTAGCTTGTAATGTCATATGCTGACCATGCATCCACTGCAGTAAAACCTTTTTTTGCATTCCCCTAAACCACCAAGTGTATGCTCATTAGAGTATGAGTACTTTTAGGTTGGTGACAGCAGAAGTAAACGATAAGGTTCTTCAAGGCTGTGTTAATTTGATGAAGGTACTCCAAAATGTTTGTTTCGGTGTTCTTTTTTTGTTGTTGTTAATAAACAGTTGATCCTCGCTTGGCAAACAGTTCACATAGCAATGGTACAAACTTAATGTATGAATGATGAGAGTAACTTTGTTTTCTACATTGGTTTTATTGGTTACGACCCAGGTTTCGTCGCGTCACGACATCTTTAGGTAAAATATACTAAACTGAAAGGGCTTTTACAGTATGGAAGTGAGAGTGGAAAGAGTAGCAGTTGGTTTGTAGATGTCGCGACACGACAAAACCCGGTTCGTTACTAATAAAACCAATTCCTATGAGTGAATTCCACTAAGTGAATCCTGAAACCGTTGACCATATTAGGAAACGTGTTTTCCATGGAGTTACCTATGGTTACTTCCAATAAAAGCAATATGGTGCTGAAATTGTGTAAAGCTACCCTTGTTTAATGTTTGTGGGGATGAAACAAAACTCTGACCACTAATGTATTTCTGTACCAGTCTCAAGTATGCAATTCATTCTACATGGTATTTGCATTCGTAATGCTGCTGCATGAACTTCTTCGAATAATGAAAACTTTTATTCACACTCGTGCCAGAGGAACCACAGAGCAGCGACATATCTAATGCGATAGAAAATGAAAATTTTGTTGCCATCCTGCTAAGAAGCCAATGCCATTCACAAAAGCAATCTGTAAATTATTGGGAGGTTTTTATTTTATTTATCTGCAGGACTTCTCAAATCCTCATCAAGGTGACAGGAGTATGCTAAAATTTATCAAATATTTGACCAAGGAGCACCAGTATGAATTCATAAATTACACAAGGAGGGTATTAAATACATTTGTAACATACTTAAAAGATAAAAAGTCACAAAGGAACTTTATTTATCAATAGAAAAATTTGATAATATAGTGACAGAATAATCATAATTCATCAAACTATTAGAAAATAATGGATTATGATTGAACTCATATGGTCTTCTTATATATTCAACGACCTCTATCCAAATATTGTCTTTCACGCATATGCCCCGATATTGGGGATGGAGCAAATTGTATAGTGTAGGATGTTCACGTACTTTTTCGGTCAGCATTTCATCCTCTTCTGATGAAAAATTCAGTTTTGTTGAACTGCACGCCATGATTTCACTGGAATCCCTGGCGTAAAATTGCTAGCGACTGCGATTCTGACACCTCTCTGGGCAGACTCCTATAATCACTCAGCGATCGATGCTAGCAACTCTGGCAATCGCCCCGTCTTGGAAAATGGTTGCATTGTAATGCAGCACATGCAGGCTATTGCGATGATCGCTACAGTCGCTCCTTGGAAAACGTACCTTTAAGTGGAGTAACTCTATCATCAAGTGGTTGTTTTTTTATAAAAAATAGCAAAACTTCAGTTTTTACAAAATGTTTTGGTAATATTCCGGGGCACGTTGTGAAGGATAGATTCCAAAATGAGGATTTTCAGCCCACTTAAATCAAAGAATCATCTTTCATGTACGCAATTAATCAGAAACCATTGATGCTGTTTTCGTATTAAGGCTATAGCAATGTTGAACATTCAAGCCTGCATTGACAACGGAGTAGTTCTTTTCCATCCCCACCCATGGATAATCGTTCCCCACTCCATTTCTGTCAGTGCCGCCTTCACAGTTTCCCTTTGGGCTTCCAACACCCCAGTAGATGACCACAGGCGGCGACCGTTAAATTGAGGTGGCTTGGATGTATAGACCCACCTTAATAATGACTGCCAACTATTGGAATAGCTATTTATTTTTTAGTGAAAATCTTGATTATTTTAATATTTTTGTGCAGATTCCTTGTCTGATTGTTATCTTTACGCAAGTAAAAATGCTGTTTATTTCCAATAATAATAATGGTTTTTATTTGCCCAAAGACCAAGGTACATTTGTCCGATGATATAAGGCACGTCAAAGTTACATTAACAATACATATTAAAACAGTCAATTTCAGTCATAACGTATATGTAATCACAAATAGTTAACATCCAATACACCAAAAAAAAGATAAAAAGACACAAAGGAACTTTATTTATCAATAAAAAAATAATAAAATAATGAAGCTGATTTAAAGCTGTAAGGGAGGCCAAATGGATAGCTCCCTGGGGCAGAGGTTGGAGGAGCGTCAGCCTTGTTGTCCTTGCCACAAAGAACATATGAAACTAGAAGAAGTAGAGAGAGTAACACTCATTGAACGGGGAAAATTTGGAGGTTGCAATGTTTTTTTTTAAGGATTGAAGCACTGACTGCCAATGGTGATTGAAAAAAATGTTTGTTTTTTTTTATTTGGTTTATTAATTGTGAGAAGTGCATATGATTATCAGAAAAAAATATGCATGTTTGAGTCAGAACTGTCTACCTTCTAGCTATTCATTATTTCAGATTGGGAATGTATTGTTTGTTTTTTTTCATATTAGGTACTTAGTGGGAGTAGTGGGCTTCTGCCACAAATTTCAGCAGTCAAATATACCTATAAACTTCCCTGAAATAAAGTCCTCCTGGACCTGAATCAAACCATTTACTTTTGCTTTTCCAGGCTAATTGCACAGACTATACCTACAGACTGCACACTATACTACCCAGGCTTCCTAATTCATGAGACATCAAGTGCTGGCATTGTCCTGAGATTGAGGAAGTCTGGTTAGCATAGTGGCATGCATATTTGCCCAGCAAGCTTAAAAACCATGGTTTCATTCCTGGATTTTTTCTTTTGGCAATTTACATTTACTTAGGGCTAGTATTATTTTATTTTTAAGTGTGACTTAGTGCAAACTACGAACATTTTGTATTTCATTAAATGCTTCATTTTATTAATGTAAATACTCGCAAAAGTAGTCCAGGACTATGAAAATTGCTGACCTTACCATGAAGAACACTGTTTCCTTTTTTTCTTAGTACCTAAAATCTGAAGAGCCTGTGGTCCTGAGAGCTGTCATGAGCCACATAAATATGGTGATGGCTAGAAGGGTTCATTCTTGTAATTAATTTTGTATCCTATTTTATGGCAACATGTTTATTGTCACGCTCACGTTTCAGGCCTTGTTGGAGCATCACTTTGACCAAGGCTCGGACATGGCCTCGGCTTTCCAAGTACAGAATGGAGCGTCCAATCAGGGGCCCAGCCCCGTCCCCTCACCCTCACCACTTCACTCCAAGAGAAGCAGCCCGTCTCCTCATACGCACGGAAGTGCTGGAATGGCACAGCAGCTATCTTCCTCAACACCCATTGACCGACAAAACTCTGGAGGCAGTCAGAAAAGCGACTCATCTTTCAAGGATGATGAATACCAGGTATGAATGCCTCAATTTGGACAAAAAAATTCCCTCTTGACATATGCCCATGTGTGTGATGGTACATATATTAGTGGTGCATTGAGCTGATACGATAATACATATAGGAATTATTGGCCATTATTTCAGCATTTTGAGTTTTAGAGAAGTTAAGGGGCTTAGTGAATTCACCAGTTTGAGTGTACTGAGTTCATTGAAATAAAGAACTCTTCAGGTCAGCAGACAAAGCATTGGGTAATATCTTTCAATGAGCCAAGGATGAATCTGCATAACAAAAACCAGCCAGTCAAGTCAACCCCAACTGAAAAAATCAGAATTTGGTAATGCCCTTTTTAATCTTAACCCTTTCGCGTCCGCGCCTGACGTGCCTTTCTCTGCACTACCGGCGCAGGGCTTATGAGGGTTAGTTTAGCGGTGCGCTACTTGCGCTCACTTTTTCTAAGCTAGCTCGATTAAATTTAAACGTAGAATAATCATTTTTGTATCACAATTATCCTTTGACTCAAGGCTTTCGCCCTGATATAATAATCACTATATGTTACTAGTTTAAATGTACATTTTTTTGGGTCAAAAAAATATATTTTTTAGTTTTTTGTTTTTTTGTTTTGTTTTTTTGTGATTCATGCGCATTTTTGTCGCTACAAAGTTTTCGAAAATAAGCTTTTGTATCTACAGTTTAATTTGGCTATGTATTATCTTTCAAATGGTGTATTTGTTTTTGTTCTATGGCTAGAGGTTTAGATTTTAGAGCAAAAAAACAAAAACAAGGTATAATGAGAATTTTAATTAAAATGGCACATTTGGTAACAATTTGCAACACCTACTTGTACATGGGTTTCCTTTAGTCTAAGGGACTAAAAACGTACAAATGGCCTTATAAATTAAAGAAAAGAGTACAAGGAACACATTTTAACAAAAAACTTTGGTTTTACGCATTTTTACGGTAGTTTGGTACAGTTTGATAAGTATTATAACAATCTCTAGGACAGAGCGCTGGGTTTGACGGGCACGTCGCGCAGAAGATGCCCGACTGCTTCCTGCCACCTGGCTTATTCCTGTCGCTGCAAACAGCGCAATTCCGGGGTTTTCCTTTCCCTAGCTTGTGGAAAAGCCCATCCATCCTGTTGATGTCCCCTTCTGAGGACCTGGGGCGTTTCTTAGAGACCGGGGCCCGCCAATCGCCGATCAGCTGCTTCATCAGCTGTTCTCGAAATTTGAGGTGCGAGATCTGCACATAAATAAATATTTATTTATTAGTAAAATTTGCTTTATAGCTTACACATGAAATAATTATTTCAATAATTTGAAAAAATATCGCTTACCGGAGTCGCCCTTTTTTCTCCTGGACGAGATTGAAGAGGACAATGAGGACGTTGACAATACAGACTTCCAGGATCCAGAAGAAAATCTTATGCCACCATTTCTTCGACTTGCGCGAAAAATTATACGAAGCGCAGTAATGATCAGCTCGATCAACTCCCGGGTCATTTCCCGGAATTTCCGGTCAACATGATCCACAATATTCTTGATCTTATATCCTCGCGTTTTCAATGTACGGTCACGGGAAGAAAGGGGTGGTGCCAAGTGAAAAGAGCGATAAATCTGATAAAACCTGCGACGGGTAAACATGGCAGTGAAAAAGTCCTGTTTGTACAGACCCTCCTGGTTGAAGTAGTGATCGATGGTAGGTTTTTCGTTTAGGGACATGTTCATAAGGACCGCAAAAAATACTTTGTTCTTGTATTGTTACGTCAATCCACCCGTACCACTGCGAATGTCTACCGATTGGAGCTGTCTTTTGAATTATTTCGTTGGCATAGCGATTTGTTTCTTCCGTTATTGTTACTAATAAACTGTTATAAAAAAAAGTTCAAAAAGGTCCTTCGCCTCTTTACACGCTCCAACACGCGCAGTAAACCCAACACATTAAGGTTGAAAGGGAATTTTGTCCGGCTCCTCATTTGTATTGAGGATGTCCCTCCACGTACCGGCCGCTATTGGCTGTGGGTCATCTTCAACCTCTTCATCACTTTCATCCACTTCATCATCTTCGTTCTCTTCAACATCTTCATCTATTATTGCATCATCCCTATCCGACGATTCGTCATCATCTAATTCCATTTCGCTTTCGGAATCCTCTTCCAGAACGAAACTACCGTCGTTTACAAGTCTTTCAATCTCCCTCGGAGAGAGCGCCATCGTCCAAAATCACAATAATAACCACGCAAATGAAACCACTAAGTAATAAATTCACTAAACGCACAAAGAAACACAGTATCGGCAAGCGCGCACGTTCCTCCTTCCAAAAAGCTTCGGTGGGCCACTGGCTACTAAGTAAGCTCCGCCTTTCCCCTCAGTCCTTTCCCACCTCTCCCAGTGCCCGGGAAAGTCGCGTCAGCCACGTGTCAAGCCTCCAGCATGTAGATCATATTTTCCCCAACAGATAGGTGTTTGCCGCAGGTTACTAGCTTCACGGGTGACCGAGAAACTAACAATCAAAAAGACGCTTGTCGCTGGGCAATACAGATCGCCTGCGGTCTGTAAGCGGAAGGTGCGCATGGCAACGTATGTCGCCTGCGGCTGCGAAAGGGTTAATGGCCATGATGTCCGAGATTTACATATTTGCATTGTGCTTAGAGATGTTAGATGAGTGACAAGTTTTTCCTATAAGATATTATTTTATAATTTTCCAGGCGACTCATTTCTGTAATTTCCATGATTTGATGAAGTCTGCTTAGATTTATTAGGTTTTTATTGCATTATGACTGTGTATAATGAATATATTTACAAAAATGTGTCCAAAGTGAGAGACAGCATGAATAATGTAACTTATATAATGTGTGGAATAAATTGAAAGTTTCCTGTTGTTAAAAATGAGATTGGCACACTGATATGTGGACACTAAAGCGTTTAATAAAATACTAGTGACTGCAAAAACATTGAATGATGTTGCATTTATGACTAAATTGCATAGATGGCTGTAAACTAAATTATTTCACTCATTAATATCTTGCTTGAAATGTTAAAGATTTGATATTGTAAGTATTACCTTGATAGTAACTTATGTAAGGATGACTTTTTTTGCCTTTGATGGCTTGTCTATAGTGGTTGTAACATTCACAGGCAAAAAAATAGTGTTAGCAGTTTTTATCATTTTGGTTTTCTGTCTAATGGTTGAAGATGGCTCTAAAGGTGTTTTTTTTAATGTTAACTAGTACCCCTTTGGCATGCATTTCTACCTTCATATTTACATGATATTAATATTAATGATATATGCAGGGTATTCCTGTGCATATTTATTGCTCAAGTATAAGAACCTTTTTTTTCACATAACTTTTTCCTTCCCATTGTGCCTGAAAATATTGGTAGTACATAGTAGTAATGCATACAATCTATCACAGCTCCGTCATAGCCTTGGCATTTAAATATCTCAACTGGGAAATGTGATGTATTTATTTGACCCCAGGCATCTGCAAAGGCAGCAAGAAAGGCTGGAAAGGATTCTGACCTTGGGAAAGATGAAGATTCAGTCGAGGGTAAGCAACAGAGTGAGTGTGAGGAGGTAGAAGCACACTCGTCGTTGGGTGCAGAAGACGAGGGTCTTCGGGGTAGGGCCTCGCCTTCGATGGCTGTCGCCATAGAGGGCCGGGCCCGAAACCCCGTCCGACGCTCCAACTCGAGCCCAGAAATGAACAGCAATTGGCGAAACCCCTTCCTGTCGGCCTCGTCACCCTTTGCCCACGATAGAGAAGGCCCCGTGGAAGCACCGCACATGGTGATTGCAGGGGGGGGAGGGGCAGGAGATGGGGTGGACTCGAGCGCCGTGATTTGTGGCGAGAGGTGGACCCTTGAGGGCAAGCCCGAGCAGCCCAGCCAATCAGAGCCCAAGAAGTTGAGCAAGCCCATCCCTCCGGCCAAGGATCCCAGGCGAGTCTCTTTTTTTGCTGTTTCCTTGGGGGGGGGCAACCAGCTATTGTGCATAATGATAAGGAGAGGTACTGATATTTCATAAACCTTGGGAATTATAGTTCTTCAAAAAAGAAAATGGTTTATTTATGATTTCAACATTTCTCGGGTTGCATCCGCGTCCGTTGTCATTCAGCACAACAGTTTCGCCAGCTATCCTGCTGGCGTCCTCAGGTGAAGGATCGCGAGAAGGTTTTGGTCCGTCCTTATATAGGCTAAGTTAGGCACTAAAAAGCGATCAATGCTCAGGCCAATCATGGAGCAGCGTCGCGTTTGCGCGGGAAGCTTACTACTCTCTTCCAAGCGCTGTGCAATGGGTATCATGCTTACTACTCGCTTCCAAGCGCATGGCAATGGGAGCATTGATCGCTTTTTAGCGCCTAACTTGGCCTATATAAGGACGGACCAAAACCTTCTCGCCATCCTTCACCTGAGGACGCCAGCAGGATAGCTGGCGAAACTGTTGTGCTGAATGACAACGGACGTGGATGCAACCCGAGAAATGTTGAAATCATTTGACCAATGCCGCGGAAACCTGCAAACTAACATGGTTTATTTATGACTAAATTGCCTAAATAGCTCTAAACAAAACTATTTTGCTCAGGAGTTAATTTCTTCAAATGTCAAATATTTGACATTGTAAGTATTACAGTGATACTTACTTATACAGTAAAACCATGGTTTTACGCAGTTGGAGAGGCCAAAAAAGTGGTAGTAATGAACATCAAAGTGTGTAAAATCAAAGGTTGTAAAAAGTTATTACGATTTTTCTTACCATTGACTTAATACCATTTTTCAGGTCTCTTCGTTGTATTTAAAATCAAGCCATGAGTCATATAAACTTGTTTTGATGAGTGAATTTTATTTGAGTTATCCCATTTGACGGCATACAAGAGAGACCTTTTTCCTCCAAATTATTGCTTGAAAATCACCTCTAGGTCATATATGCGAAGGCAACTCCACACACAGGCTAAAGATATCCCCACCACTCTCTTCTACTGAGGACAAATTTTACCAAAATATATACCAAATTTGTCTGAATACCCTGCGAATGTTATCCTCTCCACCAATGGTATTACCCCTTCCCCCCCCCCTCTTACCTTTTCATCTCTATATGTATTTGGAACTGGAAACCTAATTTCTACCCATATTTACTCTCATACCGCAAATTTCCTTTATATTTATCTTCTTTCAATAAAAAATAGGTCATTTTTTCAGTGTACCCATGGATCTAATGGGAGAAACAATATTCACGATGCTATTGTATCAGGGGTTGCATATACATGGACTTTGCATATACTCTGCATCTTTTTAGGTTTATAGAAACATTGTCTAGATGGAAAATTAATGAGATCATAGAAATAGTTCATGAATTCTTAGAATTATCGTTGACTATATGAGCAAAGTAGCTGTTCTGTTTTCAATAGGTATCTCAGTTTGAGTGGAAAATAATTATCAACACCGAAGCATTGCGGGGTGCATAAGGTCTTCACCAAGTTGCCAATGGTATAACACCATAACAGCATCAATATCAAGAAAGATTATTCAAAAATGAAAAACCTTTGGTGTATTATTCAAAATGTAGTTCGTTTTTTACTTTCATGAGCTATAGCGTAATACGTATAGCGAATTACTACCTACAGTGGAAGCCCGGTATAGTGAGTACGGCTTATTGCAAGAATCCCGTTTTAGCGAGTGATTGTCTTTGTACCCCCAAAAGGCCTATGTTTTACATGTAAAATAAAGTGGATTTAGCGAGGCCAAAAAGTTCCTTCCATGGTATACGCTCGGTATTACGACAGATATCTCTCGAGGGTGATGCACCACCTAGCAAAAATTAACTATTTTGTTTTGTATTATCTGTTAATTAAACTAAATATTCAAGATGCGAGCCATATCTGCAACACCTAAAGCCAGTTATGTCCAAACATTAGTGATATACGGCCTTGAGTACGCAGTGCGCACTCCCATTCCGCGCTTCCCGGCGGTGGTGCTGGCGGGGGCGGCTCTTCTGGCGGTGGCGCTTGCGGGGGCAGCTCTTCCGGCGGTGTCGCTTGCGGGGGCGGCTCTTCCGGCGGTGGCGGCGTGTGGGGCAGCTTCTCCTGGCGGGACGGGCTTCCGGGTGCGGGCGACGGCCGGAAAGGTCCAAGAGTACTCCGGGCCGCAAGAGTGCGGGTGGAGGAAGAGTGCCGCGAGGTTGGCTTGCTTCGACCGGACGCAGGAGGAGGGAGACCGCCGAGGAGTGATCTCTCTGCGACTGCGTTCCCTAGGACTCCCTCCTCCGTTGTGACTGCTAGGGTCCGGAGGTCCGCCTTATATGAGGATCCTGGGCAGGGCAGCGGCCAACCGGCAAGCTCCGTGAGAGTCACGTTGGGGAAGGGGTGAGCGTCGCTCTCCTCCGCGCGGGGGAGAAAGGGGTAGAGGGGAGGTGAGTGGGGGAGGGCGTGACGCACAGGAAAGTTCGCCACGTGGACGCTCGGCAGGGAGAGTGGGGGTGAGTGCGGTGGCGCGTGAACCACGAGCAAGTCCGCTGCGTGGTCCCTTGGCGCGACGAGTGGGTTTGAATTATGCGCCGCCGGGTAGGGCAAATCATGGTTAACATTCGAAAACTTGACAAAGTTGATATTATCGTCATGATATATTCGCAAAATTATCCAAAAACTACAGTATACCTAATATTTTAATTCCGATTAGTTACGGTGTCTTTACAGCTTTCTTCGGCGATCGAAAAATAGAAGAACTGGAAGAAAAACACCGAGACTGGATGAATTAATATTTTATGTAATGGAAAATGTCCTGTTTCTTTCTTAAAATTAGTTGATATTCCACCAGATTGTGCCTGAAACGACTTTTGTTGCTGTTTACCTTCGTCAAATACCATGGAAACAAGAGAAAAACGGTAAATACGAACGACTATGAGAATTATGTGGCTTTATTCAACACTTTCGGATACAACGAGCGCTCGATTTAGCGAGTGATTTCCGAGGGATTATGAGCACTCGTTAAACCGGGCTTCCACTGTATTTTTCTCTGCTATATTGAACCGTTAGCCACAAAATTTCTGAGTGGTTTTGTCTTTTCTTGCTGGAAAATAGCTCCCCATCCACTTTTTGACTGCTGATATTGGACCCAAAATGAGGGATATATTCAGAATATATTACAGTAGAACCTCACTTATTAAACTTTCAGCGGACCACCAAAAAAAGTTTCATAACTGAGGTTTTATGCTAAGGGAGCGCGAAACCCCTTTCAGCTGCCCAATTTGGTCTGTTTGCTTCCTGGCTGCAATTACTCATTCGTAGGCAGGGAAATGAAACCTAATACTCTAATTTACACACAGGCAACACCACAAATGTTCATGTTACCAAAAAAGAAACATGAATTTGAATTCCTGAACAATGTTTCCAAGGTTGAATTTCTTGGTTTAATTGTTAGCATTCTTTAATCACTTAGCCTCAGGGCTTAAATAGGGCAGGGCAGGAATTAAATCTCAATTCAGGTAGTTTTGTCAAGACCAACCTGAAGAACAGCCTCATTCAATGGTGCCCCTGGTAATCCTGCTGATTCCCAGCAATTTACTATGGTATTTGAGAACACCTCTCTCCATGACTCCCCTACAGTGTGGGTAATGTGTAAGATTGTCCATTTAGGTATTTCTTTAATTGTTATAGTAATTTCTAAACATTATGAATAAAAATGTAAATTTTGTGTAAGTTTTTATTGTGAAACAATGAAGGTATGTTTCTCCTACCATTTTATCTCCTCTTCTCATCATGTAGCGTGACCACAGTTTGATGGGTTGCATGTGTCTTTCATGTATGCTGCCTATTTAAAGGCATTGGCAGACAGATATGAAATTAAGGTTATATTATATGAATTGATTTTATAATGCGAAAAAATGTCATTACCTAATGCCCCATAAAATCAACCTTACAGGGTCAGTTATGAGGCAATCCCTGAAGAAATATTTGGTGCTGGCACAACACCTCCCACTACATCAATGATATTACACCAGGAGAGCAAGAGTGGTGCTACCGGCTCTGCACCAGTGCCTCTTTCACCCAGTCCAGCTTCTGGTGCACCTCTGCGTTTACCCAATGTGCAGTCTACTTCAAACTTGGACCCCTCTCTGCCAGTGAGGAGTCCTTCTGCTTTCACCCCCTCCTCATCATCCCCCTCACTCCTTGCGTCAAGCAACGCCAGGAACACCAGGGGAGGGGCAGATGGTCTGAGGTCTCCAACTGCACCCAACGCACCCACCCAGGATCTGCAGCGTGCCTCACATGCAGCATCAGCGGCAGCTAAAATGGCCATGTTTGCTGGTGAATCCCACTCAAAGGTTAGTTGAGCTGTTTTGAAAGTTTGCAACCAAAAACATTTATTTTGCTGTCGTGAGTTGAGTAGTTGACTAAAGGAGAGGGGGGAGGGAGAGAGAGAGATGTTGAGCTGGCAACACTGTTGTCCATGTGCACCGTGGCAAAGTGAAAATGTAGGGCGTGCTATAATAATACATTAGTACCATGCCGTATTTAGTAGCACCATGCCTCAGTGTTTACCTGACTGAACATGGCCCAAGAAAAAGGAAAGGAAATTATTGTTAATTATAATTAACAACAATTCCAAAGCATATTGTAGGTGCTTACCATTTGCCGCTATCTTTGTCTTGAGTTGTTTTTCATTTTTCAAAGTAGCCAACGGTTGTCAGTTCTTTTGTGCGAGGCAAGTTGAGAATGAATTAATTATTCATGAATGAAAAAAACAAAATTATGCATGCTGGAAGACTTAAAGGTAGCAATGAGTAATGAAAGAAAGCTATTTTTGCAGTTATAATGCAATATAATTCGCAAAAACAATATGTAGACACATTCATTCAAGTTAAAGGTAATCTATGACTTCTAACAAACGGAAAACGCTACATAATGTTGTCTTTCATCACTTATTTGGGTTGAAGATAACTACAATAGGTCATGTATCTCTTTTTACGTGTGAATATAATTGCTTCACAGGAACTTTAATACACTGAAAATATGAGATTTCACGAGATTTTAGTGCACAGGCACCACTTTCAGGGCTCAATATTCATTTAATGTGGTTTTCACACCAGAGTTTTTTTTTCGTTTTGGGTTCCGATTTCAATGCCAAGCTCAAGAACCAGTGGTTACTGAACTGACCCATCCCTAATTAACGTACTGTCCTGTGACCACAGAGGTGTTTGGCTTGGGGTTTTGGGATGACGGCTATGAGAAAGGGGGAGGGAATATGGAAATGGGAGAGAGAAAGGATGAAAGTATGGTGTATTAAAAGAGAGTATCTATATATCACCAAGAACACATATAACAAAAAATGCCTCTCAGTAGCCACAAAATTAATACATTATGAAACAGTTATACAACCGGAAATAACTTATGCAAGTGAAACCATCTTCAAAACAACTTACACAATCGCAATAGATAAATTACTCAAGATAGAATGGAGAATAGTCAGAACTTGCATAAATAAAAAATACCAAGAAAACGGGCACTGGAGATTAGCTTCCAATGAAACAGTCTACAGAGAAATGGAACCTGTAATGAGCTCGGAGAGAAAGAAACGAATCTCATTCTTTGGACACCTAATCAGAAGACCAGAAAACAGAATAATCAAAAAGATTATAGAAAAATTATGGAACAGTAAGACCAGTGCAAGATGGATAGCAGAAATTAAGGAAGATATGAGTGAATTACTTGAAAGAAAAGACAGATGCTGTCATGAAACTCAAGGAAAAACAGATCAGACTACAAACCAAGATCAACAAACAGGGAATAGGAAGGGTAATCTCAGAGGAAGAAAGAAAGCTACGATCCAAGCAAATGAAGAAATACTGGGCTGAGAGAAAAAACAGAAGAAATCCAGAAGATGGCTAAAGTGGTCCAATGAAGGCCATAAAAATAAATTAAGAGAGTATCTTAGTTCCATGCTATGTTTCTGTTGTAGTCTTTTGCGGAGTGTGGGAAAATAGTAAAAAAAAATTAAAGTAAAGCTTTCTTGATACAGATAGGACAAAGCAAGCAATTTACTTCTGAATTTCTTGTTTTTCTACCCTTATTGTCTAGAATTAATTTTCATTCAACACTGTATTAGTGGTTCTTTAAGAATGTTTTGGTCTCTATCCATTCATTGCCATGCACGTTGGTTTTGGAGCAGATGGTAGAAAGTGACAGGACACTGGACAGGACAGGCAGAGTTGAAAGTAGGAATCTGTAATTGATCAGTTCAAAGAGGATTCGTAAATCATTACCTTTACCATATTCTGAAAAATTCATGCAAGAATATGTATAATTAAAGGTAACCTAGGTGCTAGTCACCACAATCAACAAGTTCAACTACATTTGGGAGCTTTGACAAAAATCTGCATTTAGCACACCTTGATGTGACACAACTTAGTGATTCATTATCAACATTTAAAAGGATTTTAAAATTAATTCCATTCATTAATTACTCTCTTATAAAATTCTATGATGTCCCTAGCAGTCCAGTGCTATACCTTCCAGTATAATTATGTAAACTTAGCTAAAATTATCAGGCTTATTAAAATCCAAAGAGCATACATATGTAATAAATGAATAGGCAGTTGAGCACCCTTAATCCGGCACCATCGGGACTCAAGCGATGCCGGATTAGGGATTTTGCCGGACTACGTGTGCTGTGGTAGTGTAACCAGTATACTTTTGGGGTCCGCAATGTTTTTTATGAGGGAATTCGATAAGTTATAACAAATTCAATGATATTTGAGTCAATTCTGTATTATGTAACAAATAATTTTAAAAAAATAATAAATAAACTTGTTTCTGAATTCACAAACACAAAATCAGTCAACCGGTAGTATCACAAGATGGCAGAGTGAAAAGAATGCGTAGAACATACAAACGTATTGTTGCACATCAAACAGTATAATGTTATTAATTGATAAATAATATAAACAATTTTTCATTGCTTCCAATGTTCCTTGCAATCCTCATGCCACTACGTTTAATACGATATCAGCTGATTCAATGAGCTGTCTACGCTGCGCTGTCAACGCTTGCTGCTACGGGTGCTTCCATCTGTGCGGCTATCCACAGATGCCGCACAGATGTATCCCTATGTATCGACTGTATCGAGGAAGATTCTTGTCCATCCTAGGTTGCCTTTTTAAACATATGTACAATCTATCAAATTCTATAAAATATTTTAGCCTGCTCCTTAAACACTAGAAGCACCAGAGCGGTTATTTTGACAATTTTAAAATTTCAAATGGTCCCCTTTTCCTTCACGATGGTCAAACATTTTTGATATTTCGTGACTTTCAATGAATATTTATCCTATGCCCACTTGCCAAAAATTTTTATTCTTGGCTGTATGATTTATGAGATAATTTTTGATATGCTGAAAAGCGCCGGAAGCAGTCATTTTGATTGGTAGGTGTTTTCTCTCGTTTTGGTGGTGTGTATGAATAATTTCACACATAAAATCTATTTTGAAGGAATATTATTTTCTTTATAATCCAAATTTGCATTATTTTATAATAATGAATGAGATTTATACACAATTTCGATTTTCAACTCTAACACAAACTTTAGGATACTCTGATTTATCACCAATTGTGCAATATACAATTATATATGGTGGTAGTTTATAGTATAAATATTTTGCAGAGTAAATATAAGTAGGTTATTTACAATCAGGGAGTAGCGAAATAATGTAAGTACAGGCAGTCCCCGACTTTCGTACACAATGCGTTCCTGAAAACGTGTACGAAAGTCAAATGTACGAAAGTCGAACAATAGAGTCCCATAATAATTAGGGGTTACGTTCCCGGAGAGTTAAATATACATAGTAAAACATCAAATCAATTGTAAGGGAATTTTATTTTTAATAAAAAAGTTTAAAAATACATTAATTATATTGAAAACAATGAGTATATACTTGAAAAACTACATAGTCTGGACAAACGGTTCTAAAAGAATTCCGTTGTGTACTGAGTAAACATACGCATTTCTAAGTTTTCCCAATCAGAAATTAACATTTCACTGATAACGTCCACTATAACTATAAAGACACAAAACAAGAAGCATCACGACATTTAATTTATGGACCCTTAAACTCAATGTTATTTAGATTATTAAAATTAAAGAAGCAACAAAAATTTCGCAATTTCCTAAACCGGACAAAAGAAAAACGAAAATAAAATGACGTTTCGTAGGTACAGGCCATAAAAAAACTTCGTGAATTTCGCATGCACTTCCCAGCATTTCATACATGGTCTATAATTTTATCTTTCCCTTTTACTATTGAACACACAGTTGAACACCTTAAGTCCAATGATTGTCCGATCGCAGCAAAAGATCCTCCCAGTTCAGCACGTCTAATAATTCCCAACTCTCTTTTCAGGCACATCCTATTTTCGTTTTCCACTCATTCTAATCAAACGATATTAATTGAATTCAGTAAATAAACAAGTTATACCTTGCTCTAAGTCAGCACTGCCCACGGTCGCGTATACTAGCGATCGAGAACGTCAGATGTAACAATTGAATGCCGTGATGCACAATGCACCATCGAGGGTAATTCAAAAATTCGCGGGAAATTCAAAAATACTGTTCGACAAATGTCCGAAAGTTTGAATTTAGTGTCCGAAAGTCAAATAAAAGGTATCAATTAGGAGCGTACGAAAGTGCGAATTGTACGAAAGTCGAGTGTACGAAAGTCGAGGACCGCCTGTAACAGCAATAAACCATGTATCTTGCTATCAGTTCTACCGTCACAGACTTTATTTTACAGCGAGATGTGCTGTTTACCACCACATTCTTCGTCCCTTTTTATTCCTGCATGGTTAGTCGAGCTTAGACTGCGCATTGGATAGGAGCAAAACACCGATGCACTAAGACAAGAAATTCCACTCTCATTCTACTCGCTCTAAAATTACATATGTATTCACTCTCTTGACATAGCCAAAGGCTCCCGCCGCGACAAGCAGGAAGGAAGATGGGAGCAGTGGGTCCAGTCCGCAAGTGGGGTCGAGTGCCGAGGGCAGCTCAAGCCTGCCTCCGTCTGGAGGCGCTCGCCCCGACCCCTCGTCACTCCCACCCCTCGCGTTCAAGAGGGATCGGGGCCACACCATCTCCGTGATGAGCCCAGTGAGGAAGCCGCGGGTGGAGTGGGACTCATCGTCCTCGCGCCGTGGCGGCAGCTCCCCCAGGGGTGGCGGTGGCTCCGTGGCCAAGGAAGCTCCCCGAACTGGTATCAATCCCAGGTATGCAGCTGTTTCTTTTTCTCTCTCTGACCTCTCTAACTCCTTTTGGCTTATTCACCCTTTATGATCATGAAGTTGTTTAAGTCCTGCCAATAATATGTACGGCAATGAAATACTTAGCAATTGCCATGGAAAAAAATCCACTGGGAATCAATTATCAACTATGCGCAAGGTCATTGTCACGGAACCACATTTTAACAGAACCGCAGAATTCCAGGGGGGCTATTACGGAACTCCAAAGGATGGTGTTACGGGGTGAAAGTCTTTATCATAAGGACCTCCAGTGAGCATACCGACTTGAGCGATTACGGAACTCATGAGGCCGTCTTTATGGAGTAAAAAGTCTTTGTCATAAGGACCCAAAGTAAAGCCAGCTCAAGAGGGGTCCTTATGAAGATAAAGACCAAGATGGCGTGTTTGCACAGGGTTTAATTTTGCGAACTCGCGAGGTATATAATAATTATCAAAGCCTAGGTGAAGAACAACATTAAAAGTAACAAGCGTTCACACTTAGGAAAGTTGCAAAATGTTTTTAAAACATTTCCGAGTTTCAAATCAAATGCATTGTCGAGACTTGGGAGTATTTCTGATGACAGTTCAATTTTGAGGACTCACAAAGTATATTAATGTTAACAATCAAAGGCTATGAAAAGAAGTACGATTTTACAATTAGGTGAGTTGAGAAATGTTTTTAAAATATTTCCTAGTTTCAAAGGTATTGAATAGCTGAGACCGGGAGCATTTCTGACGGATCAGCATACGGCTGAGCTTTGGCATACAAGTTAGTGTAGATTTGATTGATACTGCTCGTATTTCATGCAATAGAAGGTTATACAAAGAGGCAAAAACAGATATTTCATCGTCTTCAATAGAGTAACTATCCCTGCCGCTCATGTCACCCCTGAAAGATGTGCGTTTATAGTTTCTCATTTCAAAATTAAGTATCACTGTCACTTTCAAACCCACATTCCTCTAATGTAAACTCTCTAGACAGATAATTACACGTTCAAGAAATATAAAAACTGTTGGTGCTTACTTCTTAAATCCTTGATATACTCTTTCCACTAGTTTCTGTGCGGTGACAACCAAAAGACACTTTTGTAGGCAGCACGTCTAATAACTTTTAGACACTCTTCGATCGTTTTCACGCACAATTATCACGTAAATGCACATTAATTTATAAGTCTCATACACACTTTGCACCATTAAAAAAACAAACCCTATGTACACTGTGTAAACTCATTTTTCTGCACATTAGTCGAAAGAATTCTCTATATTTTTCAACTGCACAAAGCATACACCTGGAACGGTTTTCTCACTCTTTATTTCCACCAGCGTAACTCGCGAAAGTAGCAATTATGTACGTAATAATAGAGATGATACTTCAGAAACTTCTTTCAGGAAATAATGACTGAAAAACATACCCAACCTGCATCATTAAAATCAAGAATATGTATTTACATTCCTGGCGATGACCGTTGCTAAACGATACTCATTTTTTTCATGTTTGTTGTTTGTTGATATAACGTGCCATGCATTTGGTCCACTGTTCCACACAGGAACTTCAAGCATTTCCTTGGTCGATACATATTCCGAGAGAGTTGCACGGACTTGAACAAAGAATTTGTTCAAGTCCGTGACATTTTGACGTGACGTTTGTCATAACACGGTCTTTATGGTGATAACGACCCTGTTCAACACTTATACCTTGAGTTCCGTAATCATTAGGGTAGATATATTCAGGCCAGGACAGTCTGTATTTAACGCAGTCCTTATTTAATGCCCAGAGTTCCGTAATAACCCCCCATGAGTCAGTTGAAGGTTCTGGCTCTAAAGGAGACCATGTGTAACACTAAATAAATGTAAAATTAAGGAGTTCAAACATTAAAAATCATAATTTATAACTTAGATCCTTTCAAGATTAAAAAGTGGGAACATCTATCTCCAAAAAAATTTGATGGTGTTTTAATTGGATAAATTTGCTCATAATTACAATAAAAACCTCAATACGTAGTTAGAGGGGCCAAAAACGGGGCAGTATGTAAAATCAAAGGTTAATAAAAATGCATGATGTAATAACATTTTTCAGGTCTCTTCATTGTACATATTTAAAATCAAGGTTTGAGTCGTATAAATTTGTTTTGATGAGTGAATTTGATTTGAATTACCATATTTGATGGCATATAAAACGTGCCTTTTTTCCCAAGTTAATCACTTGAAAATCTTCCCCAGGTCTTATATGCGAAGGTAACTCCACATTCAGGCCAAAGTTATCCCTGATGCTATCTACTGAGGGCAAATTTTATCCCAAATGATCTATACTACCCAGCCGTTCCCCCAAGCATTACATATGTATTATGCCGTATCTTAATGTTGCTCTGCAAAATTGAGGTTAATATAAAATGAAGGTGCATATAATCCAAGGTTTTACTGTATATACTAACTTGGATGCACAAAATTGGGTTGGGTGCAAATGAAAACTAATCTGCATGAGCATATAAATAAAAAGAATTCTTAAAAGTAGCCATTGTCCATCGCTCACGTTAATTCATCCTCAATGCTCATGTATTATTTTATAAATTTTACTGCATTTTACTGAAAGAAGAATTCCTTGTAGTTTTCCACGGTGATAGATGTTGAGAGTTCTTTAGCCATGTACAAGTTCTGCCTCATTAGTCCTCAAACCTTTTACATTTTACTATCATTCAGCATCCTAATTTTTCGCCACTCAAGGGCAGTAATTGCCATGTATTTTGGCAGTCCAAAAATTAAGAAATATTAATGACATCCCATTGCAATAGTGAACCATTTGGAGACAACTCATAGCAGTCCTGAAACTCTCTTCTCCCTGGGATCAAGCGAGTTTCTCTTAACTTGTCGTTAGGTTCCCAAAGACTTGACAACCATCGTGCGTATGGTGTCCACTGGATAGATGCACTCTCAACAACTGTCACCCTCAGTTGATGGGGTTCTTTCCTTTATTTGGATTCATATTGAAGTCTTATATGTATTCAATCAAGCATGGCTGTTATTTTCAAAATGATAGGCTATGAGTGTTTTATTTTTCATTCAATTTTATTCCCACGACTGTTTCTTTGGGAACATATTGAAATGACTAATATTCAATCCCTGTGATGATTACATTTTTTTGCAGCTTTGTGTTCCTTCAACTTTATCACAATGCACATTTTGGAAGCACCTCTGAAAAGCCCATTTTAGTACCTTCAAATAGCAAAATGGCTAAAATTGGTTTGAAAAATTTGGATTACATTCCACCTTATGAGACCCACAAGATTGGAGTAATCTATGTTGGACCAGGCCAAGCTAATTCAGAAGCTGATATTCTACAAAATCAGTTTGGCTCACTCAGATATGCAGAATTTCTTCAGGTAAGCCATGATGATGTCTTTGGTGAAAATTTCAGGAGTCAATTTTATTTATAATTGATTGCTTTCCTTTAACTATTGTAATTAACCATCTACCATAATGTAGGGTTAGCTCCAATGCTTTTGACTGCTGGTGCTAGAAATATGTCTTCTCACTGTCGCCTTTTGATGCAATTAATCATGTCTCCCATTTTATGAGAGATACAATGTAACATATTCTTAGTATGCTTCGGAAATCTGAAAGATAAGACTCCACCTTTAGGGAAGTCGGGAATATACCAAATAAAATTTGGCACTTGGAAACACTCTTATATTGGGGAAACCAAAGGTAATCAATCCCATAGTCTGTGTCAGTGTAGCACTGTATAAAAATGGTCACCTTAATAAATCAGCAGTTGCAAAACATATTTGAAACTGACTACAAATCACAGCAGAAAATCTCACAATGTTCAAGTGCACGTAAAACGACAAATTAGATGCCTATGAGAGTCTATTCATACACTTTTATCAGAGTAATGTGATGAATAATGGTTAGGAGTAGTTAAAAGTAAACTCTTCAACACAGTAGCTAGTTACCAATGCTCCCAAGTCCAGAAAAAAACTACTAGAGATATCAGGAAACATGGAGAATATCCTACACCCCCAGGCCAAGGAATGAGTCATGGCCACTCCCAGTTGAGCAAAATACCGCACACAATGATGTCACCACACCAATAATGGTAAATCCACATCACGGACACTTGGACGTGGAACCTCGGATCACACGCACGTGTTTACGAGATTTCAATGTACCCAGTTCATAGATGACCACCTGGATGACCGAATGCATGCTTAGGAGTCATATTTCCTTTGCTTTTGATTGGCAGTTAGGATTAGTCTTCAATTTAAATAGTCCTGTCTCACTTATATGACCATATGGGCACAGGTGTGGAAAATATTATGGAGAACAGAGAGTGGGAAATTTGAGATTTCTTGACTAAGAAGTTGTAATTTCAACATTTTATCTGATTAATTAGTTAGCATATAGGATACTGTCCCTGGCATTACTCGATGGAACTCCTTCATTATCAATATCAATAATCATTATTAATTAATAATTAGTTAGCATTTATACCAGTAATTTAGCATAGTTAGTGTATTTGATGTCATTTACATCCATGTCACTTTTCTTTGTCAGCTTGTGAAAGATACACAGTCAATAAATTTTTGTTTATTTGGAGAGCAGAAACATATTCAACATAGTCACCTGGAAATAACTCTAGAAATCATGGTATATTTTGTTCATTTTGTAATACCTTTACCACACAACAATGGAATGGATTAATAGCTGGAAGGGGGCACTTTTGGCATTGGTAATTTCTCATATGAAATGAGGAATATAGTATCTTTCACGGGGAATATTTTCCATGGCTTATGTCTTAAGGAGAAACTTATTAATTTACGCTGGCAATGTTTTCAAAGTTTACCCCAAAGAAGTCACTATTCAGTGACTTGATTATCAGTTGAAGGTAGATTTTTAACTACCAAAAAATCGAGAAATATCTACTTATATGTACTAAAAGATATCCAGTAATATACAGGGTTTTGAATCCGAGCTCTAGGCGAGTGGCTCCAGCTCTGGTAAAAATTTTCTGTTTCAAATAACGATTGTTATTTTAATATTTCCTTATTAAAAGATTTTCCAGTGTTTTCATATAAAAATACAAAATTTGATCTCTGTGTTAATCACATTGCATTAATTTATTTTAAATAATCTCAATCTTTTGCAATACATAATACTTAGTTTGCACCAGATAAAGTATAACTACAGGTATAACATAATCTGCTAAAATTCACAATGAGCAAGTGTAACTGCAATTATAAAATAACTGAAACAATGGAAGCCACCAGTGTTCCTTGTTTCTTCTGTAATTTGAGGTGGTTCAATCAAACGATGGTTCCTTAGGGTCTCCAATTTCCTGAAAATTGATGTGTGTGGGTAGAAAATGAAATATCCTAGGACCATCTTGAGAGAAAAAAATTTCATGTGATTAATGCTCATTTAACATTTTTTCCAAAAATCCATGCCTAATCGTCTCTCACCACAGGCTCTGCCTGGAGCATGTGTGTGCAGCAGGCATGTAACATGTAGGTAACTCTCAATTTAAGGGGGAGGGAAGGTGACTAGCGAGAGTGGGAGACTAGGGGGAGTGGGAGTGAGGAAGGTTTTGTCATTCAAAAGGAGGCTGGTATCCTTTTGAAGACTGATCATACATTGCTTGTAAGAGCCGAACTTCTTCCCCTCATTCCCTTAAAAGATGATCTAATGTAAAAAGGTTAAATCAACCCAACCTTTTTTCCCAATATGCATGTAGTCATTTATCCATTCTAAACTCCCTTACCCTCCTCCCTTCTCATCCTCTACCCATTTACCATCTCCCCCTCGGACCTATATGTATAGTTCTGGAAAACTGATGTGCCTCAATCTACGTGATGATGGCATACTATCTGCAGAAACTGGTTGTGCATTCTAAAATAAATTTTGGAAGTAACAAAGTTCAGTTTACTACCATGACGGCCTTCCACCAAGTTAATCCTTTAACTTTTGAATTTATTGGAGGGGATTTTAATGAGCTCTCTTGTAAATTTTGCAAACAGCATTTAGTTGATGCTATTAATAATAGATATTAGCGATTGGTATATTATGATATCATCATCATCATTATTGGCGCTACAGCCCATGTAGGGCTCTGGCCTTCAGATATATTATGATATATGTACATATATATGTATGTACATACTTTATAATACTTAATACTACGAGCTGAAGCCCTCTATATATGAATCTAGGATCGTATTTCATGTCTGCTGCATGCATGTTGTACCAGGGATGCGAGAAAAATTTTAATGTTAAAATATTTTATAATAATAATAATGTTTATTTTTTCAAAGACAAAAATACAAAGAATATGCATTTTGTATGGAACGCGTCAGGGATAAAATTACATTACCAATGGGAGAGATAGTCATTTACTCTGTAGATCATGTGATCTAGTAAGAAACATCTCAACTTACATTTAAATGCTGTAAGGCACATAACATTTTCAAGACAGGTGGGCAATTTGTTGTACAAAATAAGGCCCATGTAACGGGATGAGTTCAATTAGTGCAAGCATAGGGGACATGAATGTTATTTACATTACGGATACAATGATTATGTACATGAGCATTACATAGTTACAAATACACTTTAAGGTTTTTTGGCTGACACAACTGCAGTAAATATGTAAACACTTGGAAGTGGCAGCACGTTGAACTGCTTGAAAAGAAGGGGGTGACTATAGGGTCAATATATCCTGCATTGGCCATCAATCTCAAAAGTCTCTTTTGTAATCTAAAAACTGAAATAGCTTGAGGGGATGAACATTTGGAACCATTTGGAACAATATGTGAGTAAAAAAGACCATAGTACAGTGATGGAAGAGCATCCATAGAAACAGTAGAGCGAGTTGTCTGAACTAGAAAACAGAGGGAATTAAGGATCTTTAGAAGCATATCAATATGAGAATCCCTGTATAAATTAGAATTTAAATAAATGCCAAGAAGTTTGGCTGATTCAACCTGTGGTAGAAATTTATCTTCAAAAGAAATGTTAAGTACTTGAGTAGGGGTGTTCAACGCATTTATGAATTGCTGAAATTTTTTCAGGGTCGTGAGTTGGATACGTAAAGTATATGAAAGAAAATCATTCAGCCAATTCCTCGATGAAGTTAATGAAGAACATTATTTAGCAATTATTTAAAATTTAACAAAACATTTTTATTATGTTGAGTTCTTGTCTGTTCAGTACAAATTTTACAATTGATTTTAAACTAACTTCCCGGTGAGCTAGAGACTTAAAACTTTAAACATAGCTCAGACTGGGTGACAATGCAATAATGTAATAATAAATATTATATATGTTGTATATATTAAATATTAAAATATCATTGTATGTGTTGAAATTTTTTCAGGATCATGATTTGAATACATAAAGTATATGAAAGAAATGATTCGGCCAATTCTGCGATGAAATAATTGAGGAACATTATTTAGCAATTATTTAAAATTTTACAAAAAATAGGAAACAGGAAAATTGATTTAAATAAGAAAAATCTTTTTAAAAAAATGTGCTTTTATATGAGTCATACATCACTGCTTTGCAACAATTAGGAGCGGAGATGTAAGGAAAAATATGATTCAAGGGATAATTTTTGGCAAAAATATGAAAAATATTAAATACATATTGATAAATCACAAATATTTTCAGTAAATAGTTCCTTCTAGCATATTTTTAGGTGATCGGCTAGCCATGTGCCAATTTGGAGCAAATCTGTGACCCCAAGGGACCATAATGTCAACCACGTCAGGACATGACCCCCATTCATTAGCAAACACAGTTACACATAAATGCACTCGACCAGTGCACTTTTAAAATTAAGTGATCAAAGTCAGCCTGATTTTCTTTTACTTTTTTCCCCAGCAAGCCCACACAATGAAGCCCAAAGCTGAGGCACACATTTACTTGTAATGTGTTTGGTATCTAGAAAAAAAGTGTTGTGTGGCTTCTTGAAATCTTTCATACTATAGGTATGTCCCACGCACGAATCTATAGCTATAGCTAAGTTCAGGCCATTTCATTTATTCTGCTGAAAAACTTTCTTTCTCTAGCAAAATTAAGGGAAGTCTGAGCAATGGGGGCGTTTACTTGGAACCAAAATTGCTATTTTATTCACGAAATTGTTAGATGGAAACAAGAAATTTAATTTTAGTGAAAAAATCAATCTTCTAACTGTAACCATTCACTCATAAATTGAAAATTAAAATACGCAAAAGGTGATGCCCATCATATGAGCTATGCTGACACTTGTACGTCATCCACTTCCCCTCGTTGGCTGTTTTGGGGAGTGGAGTGGGGGTGGAGTATAGGGAGGGGAGGTCTGCCTACACAGCAACTGGCAGATTTTGATTGAAGGGATTACGTAAGAAGCCTCAACATACCCATTCCAGTGAAAGGGTAAAGAATATCAGTTTTTCATCGCTGATAACAAGAGAACTAGAGGATGGATGGGAAAATGGAAAAATATGGGTCTTTTTATTTCATAAACTCAATCAGATTCAGCAATAATAATAAAAAAATGGTAAACGCCCCCATTGGAACTAAAAAGTTTCCTCATGCTTGAGGCCGTACTTCTTAAGCCACTTCTTTTTATGTGAGAGGCATACTTCTTTCTAGAAAGTGATGCATACTTGACAGGGCTGAAAATAAGTCCCAAGTGGCTAGAGTATTCTTCATGTACATTTTGTGCTCCTACTCTTCTATTTAGAGTTCATAGGTACATATGTACTTAGTTTCGCTTTTACCAAAAAAATGAGCTTTCTATTGTGAAGATATTTGGAATATTTTGTGGATTATAATTGAAGTTTCTATGAAATATTTGTTTTTATGTATTCCAGAGACTAGGTACCATTGTGCGACTGAGTGACATTGATCCGCACACATTCTTCTTGGGCGGTCTGGACAGGAATGGAAATGACGGGAAATTTACTTACATTTGGCAAGACGATGTCACCCAGGTAATGTTCACGCATTGATCGCTCTGTTCACTTTTTCTGCTTTGAAGAATGTAAGGTTTATTAAACATAGGGTTACCATACGTCCTCATTTATGCAGACATGTCTGTATTTTCAACTTTTAATGTAGCGTCCACGTACATTTTTACAATTTCTGCTAATGCCCGCATTTTTCATTTTTGGGAAGTAAGATCTTTTGATTTTTGTTTTCATCTCATATAACCAACTAGTTATATATATTTTATATTGATTATTGAATTACACCGTTAGCGATCTGTTAAGGTGCTTTTGATTTAGGGTTATAGACGGCGATCACCACGCTGCGGTGCTTTCGATTTAGCTGAATCCAGGGGCTGGCATCATTTACGGTGCTTTGTGGTATGCTATTTTATCTGCAAAAAAACTTGAATGAACTGTTAATAGATGCCACTACTGGTCTACCATTGGTTGAAAATAGTTCATAGTTCGGCTACCAGAGCGTGTTGATCAATCCCGTTGTGGGTGTCCTCCATTTTGGGGTTTCAAAATATGGTAACCCTAATTAAACAGGACCTTACAGTACACAAAAAAATATTCATTCTATCAAATTCCCATGATAGTGCAAATTGTGTGTGCGTTCAAGTAGAAACGTGGAATGCAGGTGTATTTTGGCTGTCGTGAGTTGTGATCTGTTTGTTCCTGACATAGTCTGATCGGAGTTGCACTGTAGAATTTTGGCATTACATGGAAATTACAAGGAAAAATAAGTTCACGTGTAAGTTTCTTTAAATGCAGTATTTGACTCCCAACAAATGTTTTTTCAAGTCAAGGGCTTTAGGCAAACCATGAATTTTGAATAGTAATTGCCATGTCTGTCCCAAGACTCTGTCGAGCTGAGTCATTAGGACAGTTAATTTATGACTTACCTTTGACTAACTTTTGTTGCACACTCCTTTAGACACTGTACATTAGTTATATTTGCATTCTTCATACATACCTGGTATCATGACTGATAATTATGTTTGAATGTTTTTGCAGATAGTTTTCCATGTTGCAACTTTGATGACGACTACTGAGAGGTTTAATGAAAAGAAGAAGCACATTGGAAATGATTATGTTACAATTGTGTATAATGAAAGTGGAGAAGATTATAATATACAGACAGTTAAGGTGAGTTACATTCATACTTCTCTTGGTGTCTATATACCGGGGCTAAGAAGCTCGTTTCAGACGTTTCTCCTCTAACCCAGTAGCGGCTTTGCCGTGACAGCTGGAGACTCGCAATTTTTGTCTTCTGTAGATGAAGAGTCATTTGTTGATTTAAGTGGAGTAACTTTATAATGAAGTGGTTGTGTTTTTTTATAAAAAATAGCAAAACTTTGGCTATTACGACATTTTTTTGTAATATTCCGGGGCACGTTGTAAAGGATAGATTCCGAAATGAGGATTTTCAGCCCACTTAAATCAAAAAATCATCTTTCATATATGCAAGTAATCAACAACCATTGATGGTTTTTTCCTATTAAGGCTATAGCAATGTTAAGCGTTCAAGCCTGCATTGACAACGGAGTAGACCATTTCCATCCCCACCCAAGGATAATCGTTCCCCACTCCATTTTTGTCAGTGCCGCCTTCACAGTTTCCCGTTGGGCTTCTACCACCCCAGTAGGCAACCACAGGCGGCGACCGTTAACTTGAGTTGGCTTGGAAGTATAGACCCACCTTAGCGTTTCTTTGATATTCGGAGAGATTAAAATGAAATTATGTAATTCAAGGATCGCAGTACATACTTATATCTTCGATTATAAGATTGATTCAAATATAAGTCTGAGTCTTGTTTCTTTCAGCTGAAAATATTGACAAAAATCTGTAACTTGAGTATAATCAAAATGAAAAAAAAATGCTGTTTATCCCTTAGCTTTCTGCATTGAAAAAGGTTCACCACTCAAGACGCAAGCATACATACTGAAACAAACTAGCTTAGGAAAAATAAAGTCAAATTTCCCTGAAACTCATCATAACATGCTTTTTCCGCTGAATTAGCAGCCGTGTAATGTCCTCATCATCTCTTGCCACGATACCCTGTGTTGCCGTGTGATGAGGCTGTTTCATCATTTTGTATGAACGAGTATCTTTCAAAAACATCATGATGAAGCTCTTTTTTTGTTTCCTTAAATTAAGTTGTACTCTCATGACGTACTTGCACCCATGTAACACCCACACCGAAGGCAAAGGGCCCGGATGGGAAAGGGTTACTGAATCCTCATTGTTGGCGACCAGAGGAGAAGGGAACTGGCCAAAACTTGCAAGACCCTTAATCCTGGGAAAACCAAGAAAAAGGTGGCACTCGCCACTGGAGCCGACAGGGGGGGAGGAAAAAGACCCAACACAGTTGATGGGCTTAATTGTGTTCATACTTTTGCTTTCCCATTATTTTGACATTTGCATAAAAAACTATGCAAATCAAAAAGCAATCAGCAGAAATTCTAGCACTGTAGTGTAGCCATAGCACAAGTTGTACAGGCAACTAAAACTGCCACCTCCCTTTCCATGAACCTACCCACTTTAGGTTTACAGTGTTGTTATGTCGTCAATTAATTTGTTGTGCTTGCATCAAGTGTTTGCTGGAGAAAATTGAATGGTTCATGGAGAGATTAGTTTATCTTTTGGTAGCATTTTCTTAATAAAAGTTAGCTTTATCTCCTCATTACTGTTGCCATAATTTTTTCATTACTTTTAATGTGTACTATCCATAGCCAGTTTGTAAATTATAATTAAGAATTTGAAAGTTGTTGTTCTCTACATATTGTTAATTTTGTTAATAAAGCATACTTATTTTGCACACCAGTGAAATTTGCCTTACTTTTCAGGATATGATTTTCTTTTTTCCCAAGTATGACTGTACTAGCCTACTGACATTTGCTTTGCATGTATGGCTGGCCATATTTGGCAGAATTGTATTCGAATAGACTACGTTGCCATAATTAATGGGGATAATTACGTGTGTAATGAAACTCTACTTCCTTCACAGAGCCATATCCCATGTTGGGCGAAGTCGACTCTTCCACCATTCCCTCCTTGGTCCTCCATTTTAACTTTTGGCCTTCTCTCCCTCTCTCCCCCTCCATTATTTCCGCACGGTGTGTAACGAAAATAAACTCTTTTTCTCTCAGGGCCAGTTCAATTACGCCTGTGTTGTGATTCATCCTTTGGATCATGGAACCAACAAGGTTACGGTGAAGACAAAAGAAGAGCTGGCTGAGCACATAGGGCACAGCGAACCCAGAATCATATCCGATCAAAATGTGGCCATTCTTGCACGGCAGTTGGCTCTTCACGCTAATGTAAGAAAACCTACTTTGTTGTTCTATTACATTTTCTCTTTGATGCTTTGGTGTTTTCAATTTCCATTCTGAGCTAATCTGAACTCCCTCACCAAGAATGACACCAACTTTCTGGTGTCTAATTTTGTGTTGGGTATGAGAAACAGTTTAGTGAAATCAACACCTAAAGTGCTTACTAATTTTCCCCTCTGCGGTGGTACATTTATAAGGAATGGACTGTTCTGAACTAATCATTAAAAAAAACGTGAATAAAATGTAAAGTGTAAGGGAAGAGTTCCATTCATGTAGATTGTGCTTAATCTGTTGAAATTAGTGAATCAAAAAAAAAGTGCATCATCCCAACCGAAAAGTGGTTGGCGTTGTTGGTTTTCAGATCCCATGTAAGGGAGTTGAGCTGTGAAAAGTAGTAGGTACATAATTCAGCATAAACTTAAGGAGCTTAAGTGTTAATATATTACTGTAATTCTTTATATGTATTACTCTCTTTGTTTATTGAATGGAGCTTGGTGAAGATTAGTGGTAGAGTAACCAAGAAAAGCCTTTTGCCTACCAGGATGATCACAAACCCAAAACTTGTTTATTTTTTAATTCAAGCTGCATGCTTCTTTATTTCCCCTAAATTTGAAGATTTTGTGGCTCCGACTGCATCAAATCCTCCATATGCCAAAGGATACAATTATATCTGCAGCACTAAGGCTTATCTTGGTGTCATTACATGGAGAACCATAATTTGCATTCTCCTCACTATTCTTGAGCAGGTGAATTCTAAGAAGCTATAGGTATATGTTTTCAACATCTGAGACAAGATTTTAATCCCTTGACCTTGTAACTCATTTATTTTTCTCTCCTAATTTCGTTACACTTGTTAATGTCTTAATTATTGTAAATTGTTCATGTCAACAAATATTGTAACACTTCTCCATCGTTCTTTTCCTATGGTCAATGTACTCTTTTTCTCGCATCCCTTGTTGTCTTGTTTATTTACTTGCGTCCTTAGCGACGGCTTTTGAACTTTCGAGTACCGTTATATTAGCCCCATTGGAAAAAAAACTGAAATTATTATGGAAGTGACCTTTTTCAAAGCCTTCAGAAGTACATTTTGATTTATAGGTGTTGCCCCAACGCCTTCGATATGATGTGCGGGTGTACTAATATTATTATCAAGACCTTTTTTTTTTAAAAAACATTTTACCAGTTTTTCATGGTTATGATTAAAATGAAATGATCTAGGCGTGATGTTACTCATAATTATCAAATAGTAATCGAAATGGAGCAGAAGATTTGATTGCACTGTCAAAGTTTTACTTTCAGAATATTTAAACTAGCACGTATATACAAATAGATTCTTTATAACAAATTTTACAACAACAAATTCACCACCTTTTTGGGTCTCTTTGAGTTTCGTCATATCGCGGTTCTACTGTGCATACAAAAATCCTTATCTTGAATCATCTCGCAGCCTACATGTGTGGGGAAATTGTCTATGAAAACATTGTCTGTGAAAGCATCATGTATAGAGATGGGAAAATTACCATAATTTTCATCTGAGGTAAATTACCACTGTAAATTACGGTAATTTTCGAAAATTACCGTAATTTTCCAGTATTTTTTAGTTTTAAGTGTTAAACAGCAAATTTATGGTTAAACAAGAAAGCCAATAGCAATAGAAAGGGAATAACAATGTTTAAACCAACCCTCATACAACATTTATCTATTAGAAATTTTTTAAATTGTAAAAAGAACTACGGCAGCAACACACAATCTGGCTTTCTTTTGTTCAAGTATGAGAAATTTTCAAGAAGAATATTGTAATGCTTTACTCTTATAATGATATACTTTAAGTAAAATATTCCAAAAATGAGTTTTACTTGCCTCAATTTATTATTAAACTAGTAGGAAATGTGAACTTGGCTTACAAGTACATACATGTTGGGAATTTATCTGTATGAAAAATTATCTCTAACATAGGTGAATTTTCTAGATAATTACGATAATTTTGAAGAGACGCGGTAAATTAAGAAAAATACCACGGTAATTTACGAAAATTACCGAAGTAATTTTCAGAGTGGCCCATCTCTAATCATGCATTCACTTTTAAAAAACTCACTGTACATTCTTTGTCATTTGTTGCAGCTTGCATCCCTGATTTCGTGCAGCTTGAAGACAATGGGTCAAAGTCCGTACGCATCGAATTGGCTGGAGAGGCTGAGGCAGATCAAACGCCTTCGAGCCAAAGTAATTCAGGAAATGCAGCCGTCAGGGGGTGGGGGAGGTGCCGGGGGAGATGGGGGGGTGGTGACGGGTGCTGCGGGCGGCAGTGCTTTTAGCCCTGAGGGAACGGATTTCACGTCGCCTGTCTCTGCCGCCGTCAGCCACCGCCTCTCAGCAAATGCTCGCCGTGGGGTCATGATGGAAGACTTCACAGAGTATGCGTGAATTTGTGAAAAGGGCTCTAAATAAAATTGAATATGATAATCATCTCTCAACGCTTGTGCTAAGAATTTGACAAAAACCACCTCTATTGTTGATGTGTAAGATGTGAGAATAGAAGGAATGCTGTATTTTAAGACTGTATGAATGTTTATGTCTTCATGGGATTCTTTTACATCAGAGAATCGTTATTTTTGTTCATTGTGTATATTGTATTCAAAATAAAATGTTTTTATAGAATGTTAATATTTATTCCTTTAGAATAATGATTTTAGAATTAATTCCTTTCTAAAATTGAGAACAGCTGATCCTCATAAATTATACTATGTAATTTTCAAAGTAAGGGTTTTAAAGTGTAATGGGCCTCCTGCCTTTATAGCAGTCGATAGTCATGAACCAACCCTCATCATCAACTTGTAAAATATTCTTTTAGCAAGATAAAGTTACCTTGTATAATGTTCTATCTGCTCCAGCTCTAACCAAAAATTGTACCAAAACTATTCAAAATCCCTATCAAGTACACACCATGCCTGAAGAAACCATTAGCTAACCATGTAATGATCTGGAAAGTGCTGTCAGCAATTCATATTTCCTCCTGTACCATGAATTGTCTTCGTATTTATCTACTGCAATATCCAATAACATTGGTCAACTTTTGTCAATGTACGTATTCCTCAATCTAATGCTTGGAAAAATATTTTTGATGCAATCGTAATGCAGGTTTTTAATATCTTTTCCCGGTGACAGCTCACGATTGAGAACCTCCTTTCAGAGGTGTCAGTATCATTCAAGCCTCATGGTTAACGAAAATTATTTAAATGGCATGAAGATATCTACACTGTAAAGTGTTCATGTGGATCCAAACATTGAAAAACTCAGACGTAAATTAATTATCATCTTTAAATTCGCATGTTGCTTCCGAACAAAAATTTTGTTGGCTAACCAACAAAATTAGGTAAACATGGATAAGTATACTTAACTTTAGCTTACTACTATTAGTACTTACTAATGTTTGGCTCGCTAATTACATTTGCGGTGGTCATGTGACAACATTTAAGATATTTAAAAGGCTGAATGCCATTTTAGGATGGTCATGATCATATATATACGAGGGCCATATATTTTAGTATTTAAAATTTCCATGCATTTTTGATCTAGGATTTAGACGTATTTTTGTCTTGTGCTCTCCTTTTCGAATCTAGGCATACGGTTTTTTTTTCCAAATATCAAGATCTTCAGTTAGAGAATACGATATTGTAGGTAATCAGAGCACCTAAAACCGAAGTCTCATAGGATAAAATTGAACAAGAGTATCCCGTCCGTGGTTTTTGGTGTTTCTAGTTGCTTTCTAAAACTATCAGCTGGTTGGAAAGATTTTTTGCGATATGGGGTTCACTGCAAATTAATGAGATTTATAAATTCTTGTCTTCCAAAAAAACTATATATAGAACATGCTTTTCGAATTTTGAGTTGGTGTACAAAAATGCTACTTTCCTTAGCTCAATGTGATGAAAATACGAATTGAACATTCAAATAAGACTATACCCTTCCTATAAGAGAATGTTTAAGGAGATCATGGCTTTATTGTGGTCTTATTCAAGGCGGTATTTTTTCTGAACTTATTTAAATTAGCGGGAAGTCTTAGTCAAAGTTGTACAACTAGCCTCAATCATGTCAATGTGTACCGAGTCCCCAAAATACAAATAATTCGGATAAAAATTTCAAACTTAACTTTACTTAGACATAATTGTTTTTACAAAGATTTTGTTATTTTATAGGTTTTACTTTGACTAAAGTAGTCTCATTTGTGGTGGGGGTGGGGTGTGTTTTCATTGAAGCGCGGGATTCACGTTGCGAGGTGATCAGCAAATGTGAGGTGTTTTGATGTTGTTGTTATGAATGTTGGAAGACCGCTCGTTTGTGTGACATAAACTAGTTCTTATCTCATTGGTCAAATATTATAAGCAAATCCACGATGGAAATAAATCAAGTCACGAAACTGAAAACCATTTGTTCCCGGGAAGATGTCAAAATGGAAGTAATAAAGGCGCCGCGGTATATTGCACCTTTTCTTTTGGATTCTGAGGATATTATTCTCATACGTAAAGAGGTTTGTTGATTATCAAATGACTTTTGAATCTTAGCTTCTTCGATGAAATAACTGAAGATTTCATTTCGCAGGGAACCATGCCGGTACCATTTACGCCGCTTATAAAAGTTAAGGAAGAAGATCCGGAGGAAGGCATGTTGTTCCTAACATTTTCTTTGCATTTAGAGTTCAAAGTATTTTGATAGATTGACATTGAAACTTCTTTCTCATTGTAGAGTATGATTTAACGGGATCACCACTGCATACTTCTTTGGACGACAGCCTATTAAACAATCCTCTGACCCAAGGTCAAATGTATGTGAACGAATACTATAACCATGCACCGTTATCAGTCGATGAAGCCAAGTGAGTTTTCATAAATTTGTTTTGGTTCACACGTTAGCGTATACTTCTCCTGTTTGGAATCTTTTATTTTCATCACATTCATTGGCACTTGGAAAGATTCAACATAGATTTTACGAAGTAATTTTTTATCGTTATCTGCCTGGTCCATATTCATGCAGTCCTGTTAAAGATCATCTCAACTTACTACCTCTTCATTGTATATCTTTCCTTAATAATTTACTGCACAACACTATTGATAGCCCTTTTTTCTTTTAGCTACGCTGATTTTAATGTTCCTTCTTATCCTACCCGTTTTAACTCTTTATTTTACATTCCTTTTAGCCATACTACCTATTTGAAATACCATACAGTTAATAGGTTGGTGAGGCTTTCTCAAAACTTGCATTGTGGCATGTTGCATGCTTCAGTGAATAAGTGCTAAAAATCTGATTACTGTGTCATGGCCTTGTACTTTTTGAATTTGATTATTTACTCTCTCTTAGCTTATGTTATTACTCATTTTATATTGTCATTTCTTGGAATGTATTTTTTGAGATTTTTAGTGTTTACTGGTATATCCTGTGCTAAGATTTAATTGCACTTTTCTCATTATTCATTGACTTCCTTAATTTCTTGTTCTTTCACTATAATTCTTTGCACAAGTATGTTTTACTCATGAGCAAGAAAAGAGGAAGCAATTAGAAAGATCTAAGGCTTTCCTAGTGTATAGTGTTGTTGATTGTTCGGAATTCCCACCAGGTGAAACTCTACTCCATCTCTGCCGATGTTTCGATGTACTATGTGTTGTCCATCATCATCAGGGCATGTCATGCAATGCAGTTGGTCCGGAATTCGCTTGGTTCCAGGTCAGGTCTCGTGCGATTGGTCTGCTGTGTCGGCCTTTTTTCTCTGGCCTCTCTGATTCTGATGCCAGTGCTGAGAAGAATCTGAGAGGCCAGAGAAAAAAGGCGGACACAGCAGACCAATCGCACGACACCTGACCTGGAGCCAAGCGAATTTATTCAGGACCAACTGCATTGCACGACATGCTCTGATGACGATGGGCAACACGTAGTACATCGAAATGTCAGCAGATATGGAGTCGAGTTTGACCCGGTGGGAAGCCTGAGTAACCTTCAACAACAAAGAGGAAGGCAGTTTTATGGTTCTTATCCACAGGGGTTGAGAGACAGTGGAAAGGCACTAATGAGTCTGTTCTCTTGGCATTTGTCCTTTTCATGTCTTAAAGAGTTTTTGCTCCAGTAATTTTGTTCTCCTTAAGTAGCTTTTAAGTTTTATACTTAAAAACTACTAAATAGTTTAAGTTTTATACTTGCATGAATTAATCAGCCAAAGAACTGTGGTCGATGTTATTTACAATAGAGACAGTGTGGATGATGGAGGTAGAAGATTTTGGTAAAAAATTAGGGTAGTCTGTTTTTTTTTAAAGTAGTGAGGCTGTAATAATTATATAATGTTGAGAGGGTACAAAATAAATGAGATAGAAATGCTCACATATTTCCTTCATGTATTTAAAATGAAAATCAGCTGAAAGTTCAGGCTTAAAAGTTGCATGGGTTAGGAAACCTTCGCAAAGGGAAGAGGGGGCTCTGAGCAAAGCCATATAGAATACGTTATTGGAATCTTTTGTATGAAACATGCTGGTACAAGTTTCTGGAAGAGATTTTTGTGGTGTGCAAGGGGATAAGAATGGAGAGGATACGCTTGGTAGTTAGGAAGATGAGAGAATTAAGTTTTGGCTATGGGGAAGGAAATTTGTGGCATTATTCAGAAGGGACTGTAAAAGTAGAGTAGAGGACAAATTAAAGGCTATGGCGTAGATAAGATTAAATTGTATGGGTTGTCGAGGGCCTTCTGGAGCCCTCCTGGCACACAGACCTTCTTGGTCCATTGTGCCATCCCACATTTAATATGCTTGCCACTTGCAGACAGGGGACAAGAGCACCACGGTAGAGGTATGAAGGAGGGGCCACTCCCAACCGATACAGGTATGGAAGAGGGTCACCTACCTCCAACCTTCCTGGTCTGTGTCTACCCTCCGGCCTCCCGGTATAGGTCTGGAGGAGTGTCACCTCTCCATCCACCCCGGTAGAGGTATGGAGGAGGGCCACCCATCCAACCCCCGTCCGGACCCAACGTTGCTTAACTTCGGTGATCTAACGGGAACCGGTGTGTCAACGTGGCTAGGCCCTTGCCCGAGAGATAAGGGATACTGAGTATGATGATGCGGAAAGTTGGGTGAAAATGGGGGAGAAATGAAATGATAGGGAATTTTTGACAACATAGGGGAATTTTAAAGCAGTGTAACTCCAATGGGTGTCACCTTCTCAGGAAATGTGTGACACCGACAGGAAAAAATCATTTGTCTGGACTAGGATTTGAAACCTAGATCCCCGCCTGATTAAGAAAAATATACAGTTTGAAGTTGGTCAATATCGTGCCCCATGTAAAATGGCCTTAATGTTGTATTTAAAGAATGTCTGGGTGGATTTATTTGCTAAGCCACCTGATGCAAAATCTGAGTTTGAATCCCTGCTCGGGGTAATGATTTTTTCTCTATGAATTTTAAACATTTGTATTGCATATTGGGAAGCAGATTGAGTATCTAAGATAGACCTGATAAGGAGCAAATAGCTTTGAGAACCCCGGGACATTTGAAATTAACTGTTTACAAACCTAGGTTTTAATTGGTAGATTATCCAATGTGTTGATTTTTAAGGTGGGACAAGAGTTTTATATAATAAGATCTGATGCTTTCCGAGCATATGCCATTAACTTAGGTTATTTGGGTATTCCACTGAGTCAGTTCTTCCATTGCTGCCGACATTTCAATGACCAAGCCATCCATCATCTTCAGGTCTTAGTTTTCGCAGTGCTGGAGATGATTGATGACTCGTTCATTGAAAGATCGGCAGCAATGGAAGAATTGATGTGGTGGGATACCCGAATTACCTGTTTAGAATTTTGTATGCATCAAGTAAGGAAACTCAAACAATTGAAAAAATATTGAAGCAATGAAAAGCAAATCCCAACTTAATAAATAACTTGAAAAGATAATGTTTAGATCATACTGCATGGTATATGTGGTTAAGGACTGAAAATGTGTTTTTTATAACAAATATTTATTCCACTGTATTTAATTTCTTACCTGTCCCATAGTTGTCAGTCCTATGTTGACAAGTGGGGCTATACAAAATTCTTATTTTGATGTATGGCATTTTCTTTGCATAGAATTTCATTATACATGTATGTAGACTACTGCAAATTTAACCAATATATACCTGGTACATATTTTTATTTTTCATCTTCAGGTTTACATGCAGTGGTTTCCTCAGTTTAAAACTTCAGCCACTTGTTTTATTCAACCATTTGTGTTTTAAATATAAGGTGAAATAAATCACCATTTAAGCTTAATGCACTCCATTATTTTTTTTCTACAGGAGGATAATCAATCTCTTCATGCTGTCAGGTAACCCATCTTTTGAGGAAAGTGAACTTCCAATGTGGGTGCTCTGCGATGCCGCAGATGAGAGCCAGACTGTGCTCATGATGCTGTGGAGAAAGGATGATGGTTGGGTGAGCCGTGGCACTGCAGTATTGGCTACCTCACACTTGTTTCTGCAGAATATGAACCCCTCCTTGGATGCCATGCTCAAAGGTCACTTAGAAATATCTAGGGCCGAAAAGAGTGATGTGAGTAGTCTTTGAACTGATTTTCAAGGCATTTGATACTCAATGGATTGTTTTCTTTTAGCTCCTCAGTGTAATTTCTCAGCTTGATATGTGCACCATTATTGTTCTTGAAATTTGTTGTATCGTCTCTTGGTTCCTATTAAAAAGAGAACATATTTCTTTTCTGTGAGTATCATGGCATGATACTCTTAAAAATCTCATTCCTTAAGTGCTCCTTTTTATTTTCTAAGATGGCTACTAAATCAGCAATTGATAACATCTTATATACTTTTACAAATAAATAAACTGCAACCAAATCAACCAATGCCCGGCACACACATTTTAGTCTTAACTTTAACACTTCCCCTGGATGGGCAATGGTTCAACATCAGTTAGCCTAAACATATTTTCTTTAAAACTGATACAATGTTGAACTTCTTTGAATTTTTTTTCTTTTACAATAATCCTAACATTTTATTTATTTCCTTTGTCTTTGGTCCTGATAGGGATTTAGTTAACATATCTGCTATATTGTCACTTGATCTTACATATTTAAAATCAATAATACCATCATTTACCTTCTCTCTAATGGCTTGAAATCTAACATCTATATGTTTAGTCCGCTTAGATAAAATTTTATTTTTGGCCACACACTTTGTACCTTGGTTATCCACCAATATATTAATCGGTAACATCACAAATTTTTCTTGATTAAGTTCCAATAAAAATTGTCTCAACCATACCACCTCCTTAACTGCTTCATATAAGGCTATATTTTCCACTTCCACTGTGGAACTTGCCACCACTCGCTTTTTGCTCTGCCATACAATTGGTCCACCTGCAAGTGAAATCACAAACCTACTTATGCTTCCTCTGTCTCTCGGGACGTTTGCCCAGTCAGCATCTGACTAAACCATAACAGGTTCCTGTTTTCTGAAAAATTTCAAACTTGAATTTGCTGTTCCAACAAGGTATCTTAATACATGTTTTACGTGGGTCCAATCGCTTCTCAATGGAGAACTACATTTTTGACTTGATTTGAAAAGATTTAATGCTAAATCTGGTGTGGTACAATTTTATAAATACAATAGACTTCCAATTGCTCTCTGATATTACTGCTTATTAAATGTTTCATCATTATGCACATTGTTTAGTTCACATCCTTCTAACAATGGAGCAGAACAGCTCCTCGATTTAACCAGTTTAAATTCTTTTAAAATCTTTTCTACATAATTCTTTTGACTAATTTTAATAACATTATTTCTTTCCTTGGAAATTCTCATTGACAACAAGTTGTTAGGTTGACCTAAATCATTAAAATCTAACCACTTACCCAATGTTTTATTGAACCCATTTACCTTGTTTTCTTCTCCAATTACCAATAAATCATCTACATACATACCAAGAATGAGGTTCTCAGATGAATAAACACAAGGCTCAGTTACACACTCCTTCAATTTTATGCCCTTTAACAGCCCATCAATATATGAATTCCATTCTCTACCTGACAGGTGCAATCCATATAAGCTCTTTTAATTTGCATACAAACCCTTTGGAACACTTCCCCTGTTCAGAAAAACCCTCAGGCTATTAAACATAAACTTCTTCGTGGATGGGGCTTTTAAGGTAAGCACTGTTGACATCTAGATGATTGATAGTCCATTCATTTTCCAAGGCTAATGCAATAAGTATTCTCACTGACTTCTTTAATACAGGACTGTATGTATCGTCAAAGTCCACGCCTGGTATCTGAGAAAACCCTTTGGCAACAATTCTGGCTTTAAATTTGACTACCTTACCATTTCTTGTGTAGGCTTCTGCGGGTTGATGAGTATGAAGATACACTTCTTCCGGGTTTTACACCGCGTAGGTCCATTGTTCTGGGACGACATTTTCGCCGGCGTTGCAGTCGGCTTCTTCAGGTCAGTGAAGTGCGGATGCAGTATGTTGGCCGCTTTATATATCTTATCCGTAGGGGTTAGGTCACTCGTGATTGGCTGTAGCTGTTTTTCTTTTTCCCGTGCAAAATGCGTTTCCAGGCATTGGCGAGGAAATAGCCATCTTCCCTATTGAAGTTGTCTTCATTCTTGCTTATTTCAATGGCCTCCCATATGAGACGTGGGAAATATCTTCTATCCCCCATTGTTAGTGCCGTGGACTCAGCTACGCACAAATTGGCAAGACACCTCGCGAGTCTTCTTAAACCTTTTACGGGTACGACATCGACCTTTGTAAAAAACTCATCACATTTCGTGCAGATCTGCAAGGACACGACGACCGCAGATACTGATCTCCTAGTGAGTTTCGACGTGGAGTCACTTTTCACAAACAATCCAGTGGAAAAAGCTGTACAGGCTGTGCGAGCACTCGTCTCAGAAGGATTGCCGGACAACATACCGAAGATGGTGGACTTTACTTTTGTTTAAAGAACTCCTATTTCATTTGGAATGAGAAGTTTTATGAACAAAAGAAAGGTGCGGCCATGGTATCTCCCCTCTCTCCAGTCATCACCAACCTCTTCATGGAAAAGTTCGAGGAGCAGGCGCTGAGTACCTAAAGAATTACACTTAAACTCTTCCTGAGATATGTGGACGACACTTTCGTCTTTGGCAGCGTGGAGAGAGAGAGAGTTGAATGAATTCCTGAAGCACTTAAACAACCAAGACGACTCCATCAAGTTTACGATGGAGATAGAAAAAGAAAAATGCCTACAATTCTTGGGCGTCCTTGTGAAAGAGAAGAACGATGGAAGACTGGGCCACGAGGTCTACAGGAAAAAGACTCAAATGGAGCGGTACCTACAGCATTCTTCACACCACCATCCACTACAGAAGAACTCTGTAATCAGGACGCTGTTTCACCGAGCCCTCACTAGTTGTGACAAGAATTCCTGATAATAAAGTTCAGTTGATTTACTGATAATAAATTAGACAATGTCCGGTACGTACAAAACATTGCTCAGCCTTATGTCCATTCCACCACAGTCTGACGTTATTCTTAACAATGCGGATCCCTTTCCCTTCATTAACACTGATCCTCCATCTGCCACATCTACTTTAGCTGAATATGCGCTGAATTCATCCAAAATTTCCAAACATGGGGTCATATGATGGGTGACCCCACAATCAACCAGCCATTCATCTCTCTTGTAAGCATAGTTTACTAGCCTTGTCATGCACAACGCCTTGAATTCTCTCACTACTGCATTTTTGGCATGTCTTACTTCATTTTCTATCTTTGATTTCCTATCTATCATTTTTGGTCTATGATCACCTCGTTGTCTTTGGGGTTTTTTGCCATACTTTGCTATATTATTTCGCCCACCACAGTTATAGCATGTATATTCTACCTTTGGTTTATATCGGCCTTTTCATATTCATATGCATTTCCACTTTTCTTCTGCATATGCTGCAGGTGATTATTCCTTCTATTAATTCCTAAAGCTTTCACTTCATCTTCATGTCTAACCATCCGTTTCTCTTCTAGGAGTAATTTTGCCTTTACCTTCCGTGACGTCAGGTTCTCTTAATCTGCGAGAGATCGAACAAGTCCATCATATTTCTCTAGCGGTAATCGCAGTAAGGAAAACGTAGCGATATGCTTACCAGAAAAATGTATGTTTCCTTGGCTAGTTTTTTATTCAAACCTTGAATCTTTGCCATGTATTTCGTCATTGACAGGGCGTCCGTTTTTTCTGTGTTCACTATATCTCTTAGGTTTATTAATGTGGGAAGAAGCGTAAAGGTGGTGTATATTTCTTCCAATAATTCCCAAGCTTCTAGTGCACCAGTGCAGTCACCAATATCCTCAAGGTGTGCAGTACTCATATTCTGGATCAGCAAATTTAATGCTTTTCTATTTAATCTCGACTGTTCTTGGTTCAAATAATCTTCGGGAGTATCTCCGCAGCTGGGGTCGATTGCGGTCCTACAATTTTTCTCGATGAGTAGTGCACGCATAGTTAGTTGCCACGTAAAATAATTCTCCTTTCCAAGTTTTACGTATCTCTCTCCTTTTTCTTCATTTTCATCTCTTCTATATGCCATGTTTTATATACCAAATATCTTTTATCTTCTTTTTGATGCTTCTATCTAGATTATTCCTTTTTCCACGAAAACTTTATTCTTTTCTATGAATCTCTGCATTATTTTCCCTTACTTATTTCACTCTTTTCTTCTATTATATGTACCTGGACCCATAAGCTCTTAAAAGTGTCATTTCTTAAGTGCTCCCTTTTTATTTCCTAAGATGACTACTAAATCAACAATTGATTACATCTTATATATTTTTTACCAATAAACACACTGCAATCAACAACAACCAATGCACAGCACACACATTTTTGACTTAACTTTAACAGATACAACCTAACAGCATAAATGTTCAGCAGTCGTTTATGTTGAATATAGTAGTGCATGTCCTGATATTGGTTGAATGAGTGTGTGCTGTGAACCATTTGTAAATCAATACAGTGAAACCTCTGTTCAAAGACGTTGCCGCACACAATAAAAAGAGGAGTTTGTTGTATGGAAGTGTGCAGCGAGGAGGTTATTAAGTGTTTTACTCTCTCCGCGGAAACGCAAGTGTTTGTGAATGATTGGGATCATGTCTGAGCACCAAAAGTATGGATAGGGTCCTTAGACCCATTTTTCAGATTCAGTATTATATTTCAGTATTTACTTTCCATTTTATTCTTTTGAATTTCCGTGAGTTTGTTTACTTTTGCCATTTTATTTATATGGATACATTGCAAGTTCAGTCACTGAAAAATATTGCAGCTTTGAATAGACATGCATGCTTCAACATTATTAGCCATAAAAGTATGTAACATTGTGAAAAATCAGTGTGTGCCATTTTTAGCTGAAAAAAATACAAAGGCATTTGCATTAAAAGATTGAAAACATTAAAAGTGCTTGAAGTTTAGTGGATATCAAACCTTGCAATTTGGATTGTGAATGTGAGGGATATTCTTTTGAATTCACTGTGTTGTTTGCCTCGCAGGTATCATACCAGGCCAAGGCATGCTATAACTGTAATAAAAATGAAGTTTCGGAAATGGTGGATGAGTTTGGTGGCAATGGTGCTTCCCTCAAAATGCATTTGTCTTGGAAAAGACCTCATACTCACTTCAATTTTCCACCGTACGATGCTGTCTCCCAGTTGGTAAGTCTGAAAATCATTTTTGTTTCAGTTGCTAATAGATTTCATCCATTTCAGATGAAAATTATATTTATTTGTCAAAATCAAGGCTGGCTGGTATTTCCTATAAAATGATGATGATGGTGGTTTTATTGCAGATAAAAACCTTTAAACGCCTAGCGTATCCGTATGGGCACGGAAAAAAGCTCCACTCAGTGCCTAGTGTACTCGTATGGGCACACTAACTTTGATCGGCTCTAACGTAAATGAATTTCAATTTAGCGGAGCGAAATTTTCTAGGTTTTTAGATTTTTAAATACAACAGATTTTAATAATTTGGTATGTAAATGATCGCATGCAGTGCTAATATTTCGCATGACACACAATCACGGCAAGTCACCTTTGGATGCGTTCTCAATCTGTTATTTACCTAGCATATTTCAATTATTACTTCTATTTTTTGTTTTTTAATCACACAGGCAATAAGAAAATAATATTCAAGTCTTGAGTTTGGTTTAGAGCGGTCAAACTCTCATAAACATAGGTGATGGTTCAAATTTTGATGGCTTACTGTGACCTCATTTTCTTTGTAAGATAACGCCTTCCTTTGGGGGCATTAATGCCATCCAAGTGCTGACAAAGGGACTGCCTTTTGGGAGGGGAACAGTGCCTTCAAAGGTCAAAGCCCCCATCTCGGGCCAGGGGGGGGATTTGGGAAAACGAAGAACCTTCTCCCTCTCTCGGCTGCCGGGTGCCGCCGGCACGTGAGCAATAAAGGAAGTGACTGCAACATAGTTCTGTTATATTCCATTACCACATTTTTAGTGGACTCAAACTAAACATTCATTCTGTCTCACTTTTCTGGGGTGTGCACACTTTTGTCTGTTTGCCTGCTCTGTTCACTAGGAGATATAGAATTTTTAAGAGGAATTGTGACATTTTTGGTAAGATTAACTCATTCACTCCTGATTTCCAGTCCATATTTCCTTTATCGCATTATGCTTGTGTGTATGTATACATACACACCTTATGTGATTTATTGTTCATAGCCATGGCTCCTAAGCGGAAATTATCTGAGATAGTGATATAGCAGGAAGTCTTTTTTGGATTCTGACTCAGAAGCAGTGGAGTCGGACACTTCATCGGAACACGAGGATACAGATCCTCCTGCGCTGGAGGATGAGACTGAGACTTTGCTTTGCAAATTTCATACTCCAATTTTTAGCAACACAAAGAGATAAGACCAATTCCACCACTTTGCTGAAATTTCAAAACACCCCAAAGTTATGAAAATTATGACAGACTGAGGAAAATTAGGGGTATTTTTGATTAGCTCAATGAAAGCTATGCCAAGTAATATAATCCTGCTGAGTACTTGCCTATAGACGAAATTATTGTGCTTTTCAAAGGCCAGGTGATATTCCGGCAGTATATACTGAAAAAGCATAAACGTTTTGGCATAAAAATTTATAAACTGTGTGACAAAACTGGATACACTTATGGCATGAAAGTCTACTAAGGAAAGGATCGACTGACTGCGACGCAGGACATGTCAGCAATGCACGTGACAGTGAGAGTGCTGACAAGGAGAGTGGAAAGGGTTGGCCATAAATTGTATATGGACAACTTTTTTCCCTCTCCAGCTCTTATTACCAACCTAGAGACTAAAGAAATTTTCTGTTGTGGTACGGTAAGACGAAACCGCAAAGGCATGCCACGAAATTTTGACTGTCAGAGAGCTAAAATGAAGGAGGGAGATTTACGGGTACGCATGAGAAATGACAGCCTTGGTATGGAAAGATAAAAGGGAGGTATTCATGCTGACAAACATACACTGTTCACCAGGAGAGGGTAATTTCTGCAATGAGCAAGGAAAAGCTTTGAAGCCATCTGTTGTAGAAGACTACAATGCACACATGGGATACGTAGACGAAGGGGATAGGATGGGAACGAGCAATGATACTAGCCGTCGTTGCTGGAAGTGAATACAAAAGCTCTTCGCTCAACTATTGAGCATAACCACCCTAAAAGGTCACATGTTGCTTACGTCTTGCAGGGGCCAGATGACTCATCAGCAGTTTCGGCTTTCTCTGAAAAGGCAAATGATCGAGGAAGGGGCCTCTGCCCTTCCTCCTCATAGCTCAAGGATGGGGATGCCCAGTAGCACATTTGGAAGACAACTCTGTCGCTTGGAGGTGAAAGATAATACACACTGGCCAGTGAAAGGGAACCACGTAAGGTGCAGTGTGTGTTCTGAGAAGGGATTGTACACGCATACCAGTGCGGAGTGTGCAAAGTAGGGCTATGCACCTATAACTGTTTCCAGGAGTACCATACGATGGTATAAATTTAATACTTTATTAATTACCAAGCTGTATATATTCATTGAAATAATTTCCATCTAATATATTCACCTCTCTGAATATAAAATTATTTACTTCAACTTTGTTAATTCCCAAAAAAATATTTTTTTCAAAACCATTGTAATTTGATCACGGCTAATACATTTCATGTACAGCTACATTGAATATTTAGCTAATTAACGCTTACGACCAGTTACGACTAAGTTACAACCGCAAACCTAAAGTATCACATTTCACTCATCGCTTCCCCACGCCCTAACTTGGTGGCCTCAGGTGACTTCCAATAGGGGAGGGGCTTGGGAGAGGGGAGAGAAGAGTAGGGGTCGAGTATCACGTTAAGGTTGGTGACAAACTCAGAATCCCGTAGCCCTCAGAAAGAAGCTCAAGGGAACCCAAGAAAAAAATCGCTTACGCAGTGTCCGACAGACACCACCCAGAAGTAGTCCCTATATCTTCTGCCTTCTTTACCTCATCATTGACATTTGAGTTTGAGGGGATGGGACAAGATTAGATGGGAAAGCGTAAACAAAGCTGAGAACCATGACTTGTCAGCGATTCGGGGCAAACAAAAGAATCTGGGGAAGCACGCGAAGCGAGATGGGAGGAGGGGCTACCAAATGATGAAAGTGCTCACGCAGGGAGAGTGGGTAAAGGATGTCACACCATCCAGAAAATACTATTCCACTATGCCTGGCGATCCTGTGGTCATCACTCGAGGAAGGGAGGCTCGGAAGGAAGAGAGAGGAAGGTATGTAGTCATGGCGTGAAAGTCCCGAAAAAAAGTTATGGAGCGGCCGAGATCTGTATGTACTCGAGGGATATTTGATTGGGGGTAAACCGCTGCTGGTGCACGGCGGGCCATAAGCATAAGCGAATGTTCAAAATAGCTTGGCTACACTGCTCAAGAAAGCGATACCAAAATCACAATGACTTTGAAATAAGCACTAACTAACCATCGAAGTGCGTTGCCCCAGTGAATCGTTTTGAAATAAACGATACGTTGGGGTGTCACGGGACGAAATTCAACTTCGAGTTACATATTAAGCATATTTAGAGTTATCCGTACCATTAAGTACGCAATTTGATATTTAAACTAATTGTGAATAAAAACAAAAACTCAAATACTTAGTCATTTTCAGTACTCGAACTCTTAAAAAATTTTGCACTTCCAACAAGTTTTATATGATTTTCCATAACCATTCATGTTGATGCAAGAACACAAAATATTCAGTGTTACTTTTTCATTGTCTACTAAAAATATGGGCATAGGGTATGATTTTGGTTAATGCAGGTAAAGTGTATCATCGTTGCGTGGAAATTCTGTGAAGCATTGGCAGCAGTACTGTTATGTGGTGTCGTCCATTGAATTTTCTGTGGGTGTTGCATTGGCATGGCTTTGCATGACCAACTTTCTACAATCTTGATTTTTTATTAGCCAAAATACAGTTTGAAAATGTTTAATAAAGGAAGTAATTGATATAGTACTGTCCACTTCTAGATGGCTTAGTACAAAAAAAAGCCGAAACACGTGTTGTAAATTTAAACAAAAGTGGACAGTACTATATCGATTACTTTTCATTATTGAAAAGTGCAGTTCCGCCACATCTCGCCTGACACTGTTGATTTCATTGAAAATGTTTGTCGTATTCTTCATAGGGTGTGAATCTCTCTTAAAAATAGTTTTACGGGGTATATCAAGCTCCTTATGTATTGCAGAAGATATCTCACAACCTACAGTCCTTTAGGAATAAAACAAGATATGGCAAACATTACTTTGGTTTGAAATTATTTTTACAAGGTAGATTTATTTTATTTAACAGGAAGTTAATGTCACAGTTGGTTGTGAAGGCAGTGCTCTGTGGCAGGATATTGAGAAGCTTCAGGAAATCAATGGCTTAATGCAGAGCGGCCTAGCAATGAAGGAAAATCAGTTACTTACATCAATGGCCACGATGAATCTAACTGTCATGGCTTCTTCCGTTCGCAGCCAAGTACATTCGTACATATGCACGGGTAAACTCCCTCCTTCATTGATCTCAGTGAAGCCACAGAGTGCTCCCAAGATAGGTCAGCTTATTTACATACTTCTTAGTCTTAAATTAACTAATGAAGGATCTAAATGAAAGCATGACTATTGAATTGATACAATTGATGTTTTTTTGCTTACAGGAATAGCTCATTTGCTTGATATTTATGAAGAAGTTGCTGAAGGGAGAAGGCATAACATGGATGTGACAGAAGTCTTGTGGAACATTTTAAAAGGCAGGAAAAATTGCTTAGATGTTTTACTTTGTGAACAACCTAATTTATATTGAAATCCCTTTTCTTTTACCATCAATTTTTTTGTCTCTAAGGATACTATGTATCTGGTTTTGCTGTGTGCAAACAATCAGCCTGGTTTGTGGGAGTGATAGACTTTCTAATGGGAGTGTGTTACGAAAAATTTTAATGAGTCCAAAGGAGTGGCATTACCTTGAAATGTCAAACCATGGTATATGAACTGTTTCTGCTCAGCGATAACCAATTGAAGTTCTTTGGTGTGCCATAATTTGTAATACATATATTCTGGATTTAAGACTGCTTACAACCCTATAAAATTTTGTTGAGTACACTTCCATTAAATTTTGGCCAGAATTTTCTTTCTTTTTAGAAAAAGTGCATGTGTTAACTTTAAAGGATCTCTAGGAATTCATCCTGACATTTGCCATTAGGCCTCTGCAGTTGAGTGGATATGACATAAGATTATCAAGAATTTTCGGGTTCATCCCTTGTCGTTTTATCTTGATGTAACAACATTTTATCAGCATTTCAATCTGTATCTTCAGATTGTGGTTATTTTATCTGTTGCTATTCCAGAGTCATCCTTGTCGATGGCACACTTCATATTTTTCAGCTACTCAATTGAATACTTCAAGCAGGACCCTGTAGTTCAGTAAAATTGGTGAATTTGTCAACTGTTTTTCTAAGTACAGTGCAACCTCAATAAAACGAGACCTCACGGTGCCCATGAATACCCTCGCTATGGCGAATTATATTCTTACCGGGGGTGGAGCACATAATTACCATTAAACCTATTGTCAACACTTTTCTATCAGGTTGATGTGGTGGCCGAAGTATTTCCATCCAGTGAGCCTGAGCACAATTCCCAAAAGAAGGGGAAAGTATTCGCAGTAATTAATATCCCTACTTAATTTACCAACTAACCATTCAATCCAAAAGCACCGTATCTACTCTAAAAGACTCAAAAAGCCTCAAATTGCCGGTAATTTTCCCAAATGCACAACTGAACAAGCTATATTTTTCTAGTGCATTTTAATGTTGATTCCATCATTTTGATTAGTTTCAACAAAAATGTAAACCATGATTGATAAATCAAAATTGTATTGCATTTATTGCTTGACTTTACTCTTTCCCTTGGTTGATCTTAATCTTTATGGTGAGTATATTCACGTTATTAGTGACATTTCGTGGAAGCCATTTGGAATAACGTATTTCATTTGTTTCTACTGACAAAATGAAACAGTGGAAGGGATCCTTGAGTGCCTTGGAGAATGTTTTCTCCCATCCGATGCTATATCCACATAGAAAAACAATTGCTATATCATGCATAACAATTTCATTGAAATAGCAGTTGTATCACAATGTTCTTTTTTAGATTTAGGTAGGCCCTCGACATACAATAATTCTATGTCGGGGAATGTAGATGTATTGAAAGTAAATGAACTAAACGTGCAACTTCTTTGGCACCTCATTCATCAAATTACATCAAGTGTAGGTAACAAATAACAATTTGCAAATTTCAATAATCTCATAAATTATAACATTAACTCACGGAAATTCCAACATTGATAAATATAGAGTGAAAGAAAATATTAAGAGAATTGAGTAGCTCGCAGTTTTTCCCTTCCGACGGACTAAAATACTGAATTAAGCTTTGACATTAGTACGCGAAAACAAAGCGTAAATGCATTTTCAGTTTCAATAAAAACCATTAATTATTTACAAAAGTCTAACGTTGTTTGTTTTAGTTTTCCTCCAGTTGCACGCATGACATACTGTTTGTAGTGTCGCTCCCTTGCCGATACGCTTACTAAATTCTAACTGACAAGTGCCATCGGGAGGATTAATATAAAATGAATGATTCCGTAAAACTTGACTGCGTCCAGAATGGAGTGATCGGAGCGATACACCATAATGTGCCTGGTAATGCCCGGTTACGGGAAGCACATACACCGTCAACTCCAAAAACATGTGATCTGCAGGATCAGCATGAGTTGTTACGAGCGCTGTGATTGGTTGAGATTGGGCAGGGCATTGCGGGACACAGCCAATAGAATTTTTTATGTATTTTAATTCAAATACAAAATGAAATTACTGCATTACACTTTTCAATGGCGGAAAATTAAGTTAGGTTGTCGGCTGATGCACTGCTTGCCCTGTACACGTTGCTTATTACTTTGAGTGCTTTTGGTACATCTTGTTTTGGTGGGAGGTAAACCACATCCTCCTCTGTATCCTATGCATCAGAACTTGATTCCACAATGTCATTGCGCACCGCAAGTAGAATTGCATTATCAGTCAGCTCCTCATGAGAGGGAACAGAGTTGTCAACTTCCAAAAAACACGCACCAAAATGACCCTCTATCTCTTCCCAACCTTTAGGGTCCTCAGTATCTTTATCCTTCTATCGTGGGCTGGAGGCATAATTTATTGGGGATAAATGAAGCCTCCTGCCCACTTCACTCTTCGACATTACGCCACTTTTGCATTGCTCTATTATTTCCATTTTCTCGCGTTGACTAACAATAAGTGTCTTTTTTTTTGGCCATAATGGTGTCTATCTTTGAAATGCCCTCAACTCGCTGCCATGCGAGTGTGCTCTCGGCCGCTCAGGGAACAAAAGACAAATGAAAATCGCAACTGCTAATGCTGAAGTATTTCCACCAAAATTAACAATAAATTAATCGGACGGTGATTTACAACGTTCAGTTGATACTTAACACGCCATATTAACTGTATTGCCAACACCAAAATGGCCTCGTAAAAAACTTATTTTTTACATGGCAAACATAGGGTCAATTGACGGTGCCCCTGCAATCTCTCGTATTGGCGGGGGTCTCGCAACAGGCCATACTCATACTAACGCGGTTCTACTGTACATACTGGGTAATTTGCATGCACAAACATTATTCACCAACTCTTTGCCTATGGGAGCCATCATTTCAAGAGTTTTCAAGTATGTATAGGTGTTGTGAAACTTGGTGGCACTCGCTTGTGAAGAACATCTCGCAAAGGAAAGGAAAGCAAGCATGAGATGTGGGATGAAACGGCCGAGCCTTTTTCCAGAGGACCCTGTGGGAGTCCTTCGATAATGTTTCCCACTCATCAACGCTTGGTTTACGGTCAGTGCCCACTAATCCTCCGCTGGTGAGTGCCATCAAGTTTCGCTATACCTATATACACAATGTGAGTGGTTCAAATTTGAGTAAATTCGCTGGGCAACTCCATCATAGCTACCAATCTAATCTTGGGTTATGAAAGAAAAGCAAGCACTTGGTTACGATTCCACATTTAATTTGAAACAACACTACCTAAGTTTCGGCATATCATGCCATCATCAGGCCTCAGCCACCTGATGACGGCATGATATGCCGAAACTTAGGTAGTGTTGTTTCAAATTAAGTGTGGAATCATAACCAAGTGCTTGCTTTTCATTCATTATGAAGGAGTTCCACCGAGTAATGCCAGAGACAGTGTCCTATAATCTTGGGTTGTTCAAATTTTCATGAGGCCATCTGAATTCGAGTTCAAAATGTTTGACTCAAATATATATTTTTAAAATGAACTTAGGAGTACGCACGTTACAGTTTTGGGAGCCCCTTCTTTTAGGTATGTAGTGGCTGAACTTTCTTTACCAAAGGCATTTTCTCTTCCAGGTTGCAGTGATCTAGTTGAGTTAAATTCATGCTTTAAAATGATCCTAAGAGAAGCTGCCTCGGGGAGGTTCATGCCAAAGGTAAGGTTGAAAATTCCCACTTAATGTTCTCTCCTTATGTTTTAATAAGCAGCTACTTCTAGTTTTTTTTTTTTCAATGGCTTTCATGCAACTGTTATCCTTGAACCCTAAAATCGCCTCTCTACACTCATGCTGCTACATTTTCATTATTAAGAATAAGTGGTGAATTACCCTTCAATTTAAGGAGATTTTATTATTATGATTTTGGTTTAAACCATGGAGAATGTCATAAAAAACTGTGAACACATTTGTTTAAACCCACAGTGATTTTAAAATGTTTTATCATGAAAAAATATAAAAATTGTTTCCTAACAACCTATTTTCAATAGTCCATTTGAACTAGGAGAGGGTGTCCATTGAAGTTATACGGGAAGAGGAAAAAATTAAAAGAATTTTAATAAGATTAAAATAATACTAAAGATGTGACGTGCAAAATGCATATGTACACCATTTGAGATACCAAGTGCCATTGAATTATAGTGCCAGTTCTTATGAATGATGTAATAAATTTCCATGTAATTTATTAACACTTTTGAATAAAATTGACGTCATGGCCAGAGATGATTATTACATAGCAAAGATTTCAAATGATTAAGAGATTTTTGCTACGCAGTGAACATGCTAGGTGCACAACCGGGGTTCCCAATCTATTTGGAAAAATTCGAGTGAATTTCGAATCTATGGATTTGATGACGATTGATTGAATCCTGGCCACGTTACTAGTCATAGTTGCTATGTGAATCATACATCATGATTATTAATGGACTGTTGAGGACAGGAATCTCTCAGTAGACCCATGAAGAAATTGGTGTTCGATGGAGCCATTCTCGTGCCCATAGCTGTACCCCTGGGCTGCAAGAAAATATGATCTCTGAAGGTGGGACAATTTGTTAAGAGAGAATTTGCAGAAGCTTGAGCATTTCTGTGGAGGGGATTTTGGTGTTGGAATGTGGGGAAAAGAGTGCTTCAGTGACAGAGGCCTTCACAGTGCAGAAGTGAGGTGCAAAGGGAGGTGACATCTATCGTGACCATAAAAATGTTAACTTGGGGGAGATCTGAAGTCTGCTAAGGCTCTCTATGAGAAGCAAAAATTTTGGTCCCTTCAATGTCGATTTAAAAAAGAAGTTTTTTCTCTATTTATATGGAATACCAGAGTATTCAGATCCATTCCTATAAAATCCTGATAGTGTATTTATGTGACCTTATCTTGAATGTATCCTCCATTTTCCTAATAATCAAATCCAATCTGTGGAAGAAGTTATAACAAGGTGCTAATACATTAACAGTTTTCTATATATGGCTAAATATTTATGCAATTCCTTGCAAACAAAAAATTACTAGTGTGATGATATGCACTGACAGTAAATTAAGGTTTGCATTAAACAAGTGTGATTTAAAAAAGTATTATTGGTCTTTTTCTTTATCTGGAATTATTAGATGCTCCCTGACAACAAGACATCCGTTGCAAAAATTATCAAAGGAGCTCAGGATATTTTGCAGTCCATGAGTTTGACTGTCAAAGGCAATGAAGCATTACGTTTGCTCTGGGAACTTGGGTATCTGAAGTTGCAAAGGGACTATAAGCACATGCTGCAGAGTAAGTTTCTCTTATTTAGATATTTACGTGATTGAATGTTCTTGAAATATGACTGCCCTGGATGTGGAAGTTGTTTACTTTCCCATAATTTTTTTAAATAACCATCATCAGTTCTTTTTCTGAAGCCTGTATCACATCTTCCAATGCCTCTTACCATAATTACACCACCTGCTCCAGAAATAATGTACACAAAATTCAATACTCAACTTCTCTCTGCCTCCCTATGATTCTGCTTCCACAATTTACAATAATATTGCAAATGAAATTAAATCTACCTACTCTCCTTCCATATTTAAAAAGAGGGATTCAAAGAACTGTGGAACTGGCAGCGCAGTAACTTTAACGGAGTCACCTGCTGATGGACACAATTGTTTAAAAGAGGGTAAACAATTTTCTTATCGAGAGGTGTTATTGCAGAGTCATTGAATATTTAGAAGATTCACTGACTGTTCTAATCTGATACTAATATATTGTGTTATAATTATGTGTTTATTTATTTTTTCTTTGGAATCACTTTTCATGTCTATGTACTATGTACTGTCTATGACGTAGCCTATGCATGTATTTTCCAACGGTGAACATAAATAAACATAAACATGGTACATTCTTGATCCTTTCTAAGTCGGAGATTAAATTTAGCTAACAGAACAGCCTAGGAGTAGTGTGTGATATAGGCGTAGCATGTGGGCTATCTCACAATCGCCAGCATGGTTGCTAAGATCCTTGTTTTCATCGTTGATGCTGTTCTAGTTTGGTACTTGTTCCCAGTGGGTCAACCTATCGCATTGTTTTACGCATGCTTTGTGATATTCGTGAAGGCTTCTTTGGAGTATTTTGTTTGAGAGGTACAGTCTTTTGGGTATTCTACGGCGAACGTCTATATTTTTGGGACAACAGTTTCGCCGGTATTTTAGTCGGCATCAATAATTGTGTAATGTGTTGACTTGAAGATGCCGACTGCTATGCCGGTGAAACTGTTCTCCCAGAAATATGGATGTTTGCAGTAGAATTCCTGAAGACCAGATATCTCTCGTGCTGTGTGAACTTCATAGGTGGAGGATTGACAGGTTTCTCTCCACCCCTGGGTGTGAAAAGCTGCCCACTGCCTCTTATGCACTTTTTGTTTTGATGCTACATATTATGCATAGCCTGCCCTGAAGCTGTAATAAGCCTAAAACAGGGCCAGTGAAGGGCCAGGCCAGGGCCTATGTATGAGGTGTGATAAAAAAATAATGGGAAAATTTAAATTTTGCAGGCTTTATAATTTCGATTTTCAATAATTCTGAGTTCCTGCCATACGGTCGTACAGTCAATAAGGAATACTATCTGGAAGTTATGCGCTGTTTGCTTGAAGCAATACAATGAAAACGCCCAGAGTTTTGGCAAAACAACTCGTGGAAATTGCACCACGATAATGCTCCCGCTCACACCTCACTGCTTATTTATGATTTTTTTGGTAAAAAAACAGACCGTTATTTTGATGCAGCCACGGTATTCGCTGGACATGGCCCCCTGTGACTTCTTTCTATTCCCGATGCTGAAGAGAACCATCAAAGATTGACGTTTTGTCACCATTGATGAGATAGAAACGGAATGACTGAAGGAGCTGAGCCCTATACCGAAAAGTGAGTTCCAGAAGTGCCTCCAAGATTGGAGAAACCGCTGGTACAAGTGTATTATTGTATCTAAGGAGGATTACTTTGAAGGGAACAAAATTGATACATATTGATTAATGAATAAGTATTCTTTAAGAAAAAAGAAAATTCCCGTTATTTTTTATCACACCTCGTATGTTAGTTGTTTTCTACTTATCCGATAATGCTATTTGTTCTGGATTGTGGAGACAAGTTTATTTTTAAGATGATCTTCCATTGTCAACTCTAGGGCATGTCCATACTCCATGCCTGTACAATTTCTGTGATTGTATGAATTCTTCGAGGATGGCGGTAGGCATAGCCTCCATCCTCAATATCAAGCACCAACTAATGCACATGACTAAGGTATCATGTGATCCTGGCTTAACATTAGATATGTATTATAATAATAGTACAGGCATGAGTGCTTGCTATGAGAGATGAGTTCCAAAAAACTTTTGTAAGATGAATTTGTGTTGAGGGGAAGTATAAAAGCCGTGAGAAAGTGTTTAATTGATAAGTGATAGGTATGAGAAGTTAAGGATTGCACTCAGCTAACCATTGCTTAACAGTTTTTTAATGTTTTTATGCACAACAATACATAACACGTTAACAATAAGAAAGACTTTAGAAATTTTTGCAAATGCAGTTCCGAAAGTGCATACTTCATTTATGAGTAAAAACTAATGTGTAGTTTTTCTTGTTACACATTGAGTTTAACGATTTGACGTTGGGGAATCAACCAGAGAGATAATGTATGAAGGTTGAATTCGGCAACGTAAGAATTTAGATTGGCATGGAGGCTGGTTAGGATAACAAAAGACATACTATAATCGCATTCAGCCAAGCAAGCCCCTGAAAGTGGTAAGCACTAAGGATGGGTCGGTTCCAGTTTATTTCGGTTCCAATCCCGATCCTTATTCCTGTGCTATCAATTCTTGATTTTTGATTCTGAAATGGTACTGTAAATACAAAGTTTGGAGAATTTATATCTTGCATTTAGTTACAAGAGAGATTAAAGTAAAATTTTGGGTTTGTTTTGGAATTTTAAAACAGACATGAATTATGAAAATCATAACATTTTTAGTTTTTTTTTAAAATAATAGAAAAAGAATTAGGAGACAATTAGTTTCCATATAAACTATAATTCTCTGGCAAAGAGCAAAAACCTGATATGTCCAAAATATGCATTTTGTAGGTGTTGATTGATATATATGTTAAATGTTATATTTTTTAATGGTCAAAAGATGAAATGCTACCATACATAATGCAACTCACTTTGTCTCTCTAATTCACTTAGAAGAAACATGACATTTCATAATACGTTAATTCAACCAAAACTTAAAATTTTCACCTGTAAAGTTGTGATTTTGGACATATAAGCTTTTGGCTCTTTGCCACAGAATTAATAAAACTATGCAGGAAAAATATTAGAGCAATGCACATAAGAATTAAGACAAAAGTGAGATTTAACTTAACCCAAAGTTTAGAAATTTGAATACTTGAAGACATACATACATTTGAATACATGCATATAGGCATCATTGTAATTTTCCTTTCAATTTCACTAACAGAAAAAAGCAACAGAAATAATCACGTGGACATATTACGTATAATGTAGATTAAAATGAATTCAAATCTACATACATCCACTGACTTATTTCAAACACTCAAGTTTTTATTTAAGTTTAGCTGTTGAAGTTGTCTGGTCATTCCACCAGAGTAAATTTCAATCAGAGCTTACCTTATCATAATAATGAACTTTATCAATCGTGTTATGAATGGCAGTTTGGTCGTGCTATGTAAAAATTCATTCACAATTGGCTTGTCGTTGTTTTTTAGCAAAAATCGAGTAAAATCAATTCAAGAGATTCCTTCACAAGGCGTCACTTTGTGGGATGGTTCCCATGGTGAAAATCAATGGACTTGGGTCCATATTTTTGTGAACATTGAGAATGACACTTAGACTTTGAAACCACAGTCGGTTGTTTGAATATAAAAGTGTGGAATATACAGGGTCCATATTTTTGTGAACATTGAGAATGACACTTAGACTTTGAAACCACAGTCGGTTGTTTGAATATAAAAGTGTGGAATATACAAAGAGTTATTTTATTTAAAATCAATTCATGTTAAGCGAGGGATACTTGTACATAATGCAGCTCATCTCTTCACTATTAATGTTTTTCAAAACTGTCTTGCATTTACATCCTATGATAAATTCTATTTGTACATTAATTCGTCTTTCATTGTTCCTTCTCTATTAGTCACTTGTGATCCAATTTATGTACCTATATTTATACGGAGATGGATGAATGTTATTCATTTATCATTTATATCATGCATAAAAATAGAACCGTATAAACTCGTGTAAGAGGCGCACCTTTTTTCCCAGAAATCGCAGCCGAAAATGAGGGTGCGCCTCTTACACGAATCTGTCCGTTGCAAAATTCCGTCACCCGAGTTTGAAGGCTAATATCTCAGAGATGACTCAATCGATTTTAAAATGAAGTACATCAAATTAAAGCTTGTTTATTTCTGCGTTTATTGATGGTGTACAAAACATTTTATCGTTTATATCGATTTCAGTGTGTGCTTAAAAACAGAATTTTAGCGCATTTTCCCGGGTACCGGACGGATGCATCGCATTTACGGCTTCGTAATAACAATACGGATCAATATATCGAAATTTCCTTTACAAATATTGTAGCAAAGATCTTTCCTAACAGCTATACGAAGTTTCATATTATTTAATGCATTAGTATTTTAGTTATAGATGCAAATGCACGGATCCGTTATTTTCCGTTCTGCGCATCCCTGAAAACCGCCGTTTAGACCTTCTTCAAGATCTCGAGTTCATCATCATGAATCCACTTATAAAATCTTAAAGGAATTCTTTGATTAATCAATATCGATTAACATTTATTTTGGAAAAAGAGCACGTTCAACTGCCAGGAGCATGCACGGTAGAGAAAGGGAGAGGCGCGCGCTGTTGCCCAGTCAGAGGGCTATCCGTAAGGCGCGCGAGGGAGTCTACTACAAGCATTACCTGCGGGGTAAAACCAGTTGTCTTTTCTCTGTGCATGAGTCATTTGCACTCGGTAAATAGTGGCATAAAGGGTGACGTGGCGTTCGGGCACGCGGGCGTTCCTCCGCGTTGTCTTGTAGAGGAACGCCCGAAAGCCGTTACCAATATGGAGAAACGCCGCGGAAACCTCAGATCCAAGTGAATACTTACCTCTGGGGTCTATATATGCCTATGAAAAATGCCGCGTAAATTATAAGAGCATATCGCAAGCGGAAGGCTTTGAAAATGGCCGAAAGTTCGCAGTTAGGCCCGCAAAACCTCGCAATAGAAGAAAAAAAACTTTTTTCTTCAACTTCGACGCATAAAAAGAGGGGTGCGCCTCTTACACGCGTTTATACGGTATCGCAATGACCTCTTCATCCCATGTGTTCTTAGTTAATGATAATTCATTTTAATAATTTAATTATAACTTCAATTGCATATTCATACAAAAAAGTTTCCTTCAGATTTCAGCAATAGTTATTTGAATTATTAAAATTTATTGACTTTGTATTTTCGGGATTCATTTCACGATGTTTAAAATTGGCTGATGTTCAGTTAACCTGATGAAGCTGGCAGGAGGACCAGCAAAATATATTGTTTTTTGCAATTTTAAACATTGCGGAATGAATCCCGAAAAAATAAACAGTCAACATTACATCCGTGGAAGCCTAAGAGCTAATATTAAAATTTATGTTTGTTTATGTATAAAATGTTTTTGGCTGCTGTTTCCAGAGTCATGTCAATGTTTTATTTGATGGCAAATAAGACGCGAGGGCATATAAGAAGCACCACTATTATATTAGCATGTATTCAGGAGAAAGAGTTTTTTAAGCCCTTATGAAAGAATAGCATGGTAAAAACAGCAGCAAATAATTTAGGGACTAGAAGGAGCTATTTAATAAACCATTTTCAATTGGGAAACATTTTTGTAATGTTACCGAAATACTTAGTCGACTGTGGCATTAACACCTTTGCATTATTGTTTATTTGCAATTTGGGTAGGCTTATTTGGGGCCCTAATTCCTGTTTTAAAATGGGATAAAATTACAGGGAGAATTCTTGATACTCCATTGGGATCTTTATTCTGTGAATGCGAACTTACATATGTTACTTTCGTATTGGGAGATTCTTTTAACTTGCCATTGACAGACTGATGTTACTGTCTGCACGAGTCTCAGTATTGTCATCCTGCATATCAATGGAATTGTCATTGCTTTCTACGTGTATTGGACCACTTTCCAAATCCATTTGACATGACGACGAAGTGCTAGATTGCTCCAAACGCTGTATGCACTCGCTATTTGTACTGGGCGTTCCACTTCCACCATTCAAATTCAAATTCTGTTGTCTTCTTTCCAATTCCTTTTGTTGCAATTGACTTAGCCAACAATGTTCTGCATTTGTAAGTTGTGGTGCACATATTTTGTTCGGAGTTCCAGATTTTACAGCCTTCTTTCTCTTCTGAGGATGTGGCATTTTTACAATATCTCAATATTTTCTGCTTTCCAATGTTAATTTTATATTTCTTGTGTTATTAACGTCTAACTCACGTTCTCAGCTCTCCGTATACACTTTGATCACTAAAATCGACCGACTTGTTCCGGAGATACAACTGAACTGAGCGCACGCCGTGCCCACACAAGCCCAAATTTAGACCCCCACGCACAGCGCTGTGACGTCACCTCGCAACACCCCCTTTGCTCGCGACAAATCATTTCCGGTAGTCAACGAAACGGGCTATCCAGTCATAGTTTTAGAATTTCTATAATCCTTATAGTTTTTGCACACGAGGTCTTCAAAAGTACGCAGTTATTGGTCGCTGCAAAACCTTACAAGACACCGAGAACGAAGCATAAGATGTTCATTTGCATTCACAAAAAAACATGCTTTACATGTTTCTGCATTCTGTGTTTCTCTTGATTGTACGGGCTACGTTTCTGGGGCGCGCAAGTTTTATTATTGTCTGATTTAACGTTTTCATTACTGAGATGGGGTAAATTATTAATCTCAAAAACTTTTATTATGATTACTTTTTATGATTATGATGATGAACTATTATTTTGGGGAAAAATTCTCTTATATGCCATAAAATGTGTCTAAAACTCTTGCTCATGCAAGGAAATTTATGCATTCTTCATCAATGCTTGTAATCATCTTCTATTGAAAATGTGTGATGCTCTTTAACTCCTATTTAACAATTTTTCTTGCTTAGGATTGGAGTTGAAGTCCTCTGGATTGCACGATACTTTCAAAGGTCTGAAAGCGTCTCCTATGATGACGAAACAGCAAAGGGAAGAAGGAATTGAAAATCTAGTTGCTATCCACTCTTTTATTGAGACCTTAATGGTGCTTAAGTCGCAGCTGAACTTGGATAGTGAATCGTTGTCATTGCTGACGACGTCTGCACTCCCAAAGCTCACGTCATCAGCTCTTGACTTTGCAAAGTCTTCGTCGTGCAGGTCTCTGGACAGCAGTTTTATGGAATCAAGCGTTCAGAAAATGTCTTTCAGCATTCCTGTTCAAACTAAAATCTCAATTCCACTAGTTAAGGGGTGAGTGTATGTGATAGTGATGATTGCATGCAGATCTCAGAGAACAAATTTAAGTTACCCATGTGCAGTTATTCTCATCTTATGGGATGATTTTTTCTCTCTTGAGATCAATAGCATTAGTTTTTTATGAACTGGGAATTTTTTGTCTGTGTTGAAAAAACCTAGTGATTATAGAATACATTTTTTTATCTTAGCTGTAAATTTTTAGCTGTTTCTTTGTCTCTGAGTTTATTGATGCTCGGGAAATATGTATATGAAGAAGTATTATAAGCATGGCTTACTGATTGGGAACGCTCATTGCAAAATCTAGGTCACCATGAGCAGTTTTGTCTATGAATATATACTTATGTCCTTAGACAAAGTTTCGTGGAAAGTTTTTGGTTATTAGTGTGTCGACTATAGTTATATCCATGAAACACTAACACTAACAAACAAAGAAAACTAATTATCGCAAAATACTCTGTTTGAAAAAAGGTTGCACACTTAAATTAATACCCTTGTCGAACAATGTGAATGTTAACTCTTTAATGGTATATGTATGAGTGAGAATTTCACAAAAGCACATTAAAAAGCACACCCACCTTAAAACAAGTGAATAAAAAAAAGAGAGACAAAAAGATAATCCCTATTATTACGCGAGAACCATAACACAAATGAAATATGCAGTACATTTTGTGAGCGTTCAAATCAAAACTAAACAAGTCACCTTTTCCATCTTCAGCACTCCCCCCCCCCCCCCCCCCCCCCCCCTCACCCCCTTTCACAAAATACCCCCGTGTACAACAATGATGATAAGTAAATACTCAAACACAAAATAATTACTCCTGAAAAAAAAAAAAACAAAACAATCATTGTACAAATAATGTTTTAAACAAAAATATCCTCCCACGCTAAACCTAACATGTCTCTGCAAATTTGGCCGAGTGGTACTCGGGGGGCAAAACTTTGGTGAGCAAGTCTGCCACATTTTTCTCTGAAGGTACTTAGTGAAATTTTACAAACTTTTTCTCTACAGCAGAATGAAGAGCATGTGCTTCCAGGACACAATGCCTAGTTCTGTCGGATATTCCTTCCCCTCTTGATATTAGAATGCCTCCCATATTGTCTGCTTCTACTACAAAAGGGCTTTGCATATATAATTCATGTCTTGCAAAAAAACTGAAAGCCATTTCAGCTCATTGAGTACATCCACCATCTCAATGATTTCACTCTCGTTGTTATTGACAGCAATTCTTTTTTGAGTAACGCTCTTCCAAATGACTGTTGCATGACCTACAAGATCACAAAACCGGTGATAGACTTAGGGTCATTTCTGTCCTTTGCCCAGCTATCATCAACATACACTTTAATTGGCTCACCAGTCTTCTTATAACATAGTGACAAATCTTTGGTGTTCTGCAGGTATCTCATTAAGTTTGTTACGTCATTCCAATCCTGTTTACTCGGTTTCTCATTTCTCTGGCTAAGTTTACAGATGGAATACATAATATCTGGATGAATAATGTTGGAAACATATCTAGTACTGCCAACTGCACTCATAAACAAAGTTACGTCGCAAAATGCTTCACTTTGGAATTTGGGCACCCCTTTCTCATTGGATTGAACCAGCAGTGGGTTTTTAAGACTCTTGCAGTTTTATAATCCATACTCGAGCAACATATTCTTGATATAGCTAGGTTGGTTCATCTTCAATGTTCCATATCACTAGACCTCTCAAATTTTACTGACAAAAAACTCAAAGGGAAACCTAGATCTCTGATGTTTAACTTCTGTGACAGTAGTTTCACAAAACAATCAACTCGCTGGTGCTCCCCCCAGACACCAATATCATCAACGTACACAGTCACAAATAAGTCCTTACTTTCATTACTGTATAAACACCTGTCACTCACAGCTCTTTCCAACTTTAACCCCACAAGCACCTCATGCAAAGACTCATTTCAATCTCTGCCAGCCTGTTTAAGACCATATATACTTACTTTTTTGTAGCTTACACACAAATTCAGGACAATTTTGATTTACAAAACCATTCGGCTGCTTTATGTAAATATCCTCCTTTATCTTACTATGAAGATGTGCGGATTTAACATCCATATGACGGCAATCCTAAACATTTTCAACTAACAATGCTGTCATCAATCTAATTATTTGCCTACTTATAACATGACTAAATGTTTCTGAGAAATCAACACCAGGCACCTTGGTGTAACATTGAGCTACTAAACGGGCTTTGAATCTCTCAGCCTTTCCGTTCTCATCTCTTTTGGTTTTAAAAACCTACTTACATCCTGTGATTTTACAGCCCTCTGGTCTCTTGACAAGTTCCAATTCCAAGTACAATTAATTTCATGATTCCTCATTTCCTCCTCCATTGCGTTAATACACATATTTCTGTATTTACAACTTAATGCCTCATTCACTGTTCTAGGATCACGAATGTCACCCAAATTAAAATCTGCTGCTCTTCCACAAATGCCGGGTTCCTCATGTTTCTTGATTCTAGTGGACCTGCGTAATTCTGGGACTATAGGAATTTCAACACCGTTCCCTGCTTCTTCGTGTTCGAACGTATTATTATCAGATTGTTCACCTTCATTGTTACTTACTTGCTCATCACTTTCATCATCATCATATACAACAACAACACTAGGAATTTTACCAATATTCAACCTTTTCATTGGAAAAATATGTTCTTGGAATTTTACCTCTCTCGATTGAACCACAATTGTTCTTTAAATCCCATAATCTGTAACCTCTCCTCTCCTTAGGATATCCTGGCATAATACATTCAACAGCTCTAGGCTTCATCTTGCTACCTTTAGGATTCTCAACATACATCCAGGCCTTGCACCCAAACACTCTCATCCTTTCGATTTCTTTCATATTCAACTTAGTATCAAAAAACAACTTGAGAGGTACACTGTTATCAATTCATAGCCGTAGATTTACACAAGTTTTTAACGTAGCAAGCAGTCACAATTGCTTCTCCCTAAAATTCCTGAGGCACGCCTGCATGAATTAACATGCATCTGGCATTAGTCACAAGCTGTTGATTAAGTCTCTCTGCCACCTCCATTTGTTGATGAGCTCCAGCCATACTAAGCCTTCGCTTTATCCCACACTGACCCAGATGATTACAAAATTCATCACCAATGAATTCACCACCCCCATCAGATTGAAATTGTTTCACTATGGAACCAGTTATGTTCTCGACTCTGTTTTTGTAACCCACAAAAGCTTCAATTGCATCACAATTTTTCTTTAGCACTTCTAACTCACTGTACCTTGAAAAATCATCAGTAAATGTCACAAAATATCTGGCATCACTCTTTGACGCTGGATTGACATGGCACAAATCAGAATAACTTAGGTTCATCTTACCGGTTGATCTCTTTTCTCTCACTGGGAATGGGAGCTTCTTTGCTTTACCCTGAAAGCAGGTGTCACAATCCTCTACAATACCCTTGGGAATCACCTCGAAGTCTGGAAGATTGTTGGCATGGGCAAACCTCTGGTGCCACACCTCTCGAGTCACCGCTCTCCTTGCTGTAACTGACACAAGCCGATTGAGATCCAGCCACGCCCCTGGATCCAATCTTGTTCTCAAACTTGGAAGATTGCGATGGTTTCTTCTGCTCGTACCATTCCACGTCAACTACATAGAGGTCGTCCTCAACCACTCGTGCACGGATGATTTCTTGGTTGTCACACTTATCGAAACTACTGAAATATCCATTGTCAATGGTGAACCTTGCCCCATTTTTCTGTAATTATCTTGGAGAAATTAAATTTTCACTAGGATCAGGAACCCAATGTACATTCCGCAGCTGTTGGGTCCACCCCCCACTTTTGTCCACTAATTTCATGTTGACAGAGGCCACACCTTTTACTTCACACATTTTCTCCCTCTTGGGCACTGACATAGTCCCATTGACAGAAACAAAATCTTCAATCAGTTCACAGTGAGGCGTTGAATGAGCATTGCACCCACTGTCTAGAGCCCAACGATTAGGATTGCTTAAAAGTGATCTTTGATTTACGTCTCCCTTCAGAGCCTTGAATTTCACTCTCACTTGGTTATCCCCAATTTGTTTCACATCTTAATTTGATGCACAACTCATCCTAGCCCCGCTATTTTTCACCCTTGTTTCTAAATGAACTTCTCGATTTTTGAAAGTTTTCTCTTTCCTTTCCTCAAAATCCTCAATGTCATTCAAGTTTCCAACACTTCTTCTTTGCCAACTTTTTCTATTGTTGTACGTGGATGGGCATGCCGTTGATGTATGTCCTTCTATCCCACACATATAGCAAAGCACAGTTCCACGGGCCTTTGCATCAAGCGCTTTGGGACACTCTTTGGCAATGTGTCCCTTTTGACGACATGCATGCCACTCATGTTGAACCCGATAATTGTGTTGGAGCTTGCTAAACACTTTCCTAGTCACGTAAACCTTAAAATCGTCCTTCAACTGTCTGTCTTCTCAATCTAATCCTATTTTAGTTTCTTCAGAATGGAGGATAGGAATAAGACTTCTCACAGATAACCTGGCGTCCCTGGTGAGGCTTTGCACACAGTCTTTGTAATCTTCGGATAGACCCATGAGTATAATGAGAGCAACAATTCTATCCGAGAACGGAACTAACCCAGTTTCGGAAAGTTTGCGATGGGTGGCTACCACTTTTTTAATGTATTCACTCACGAGCATTTTGTCATCCTTCTCCATTCTCATTCGGGATTTCATCATGATAAGTTGTTGGTTGTCATCTCTCACCACAAAGACAGTCTTTAAGGTATCCCAAACATCCTTGGCACTCCTTACTTGTCTGATACCTTCAAGATGAATGTCCTCCACGCTTCTCTTAATGAATGCCAGGGCTTTCTTGTTCGCACTCTTCTGCGCTGCTGTACAACTTCCTAATTTTTCCTCAGTCCAGCCTTCATCAACCGCTTCCCATTCCTCTTTACTATTTAGAATTGACTGCACCTGACACGACCAAGCGTAGTAATTTCCAGTTCCAAGTTTGTTGATCGACTCCCTCGATTCAGCCATTTCGTCAACGCTCAAAATTTAACTATCTCCACGAAAATAATTTCACAATTCACAGTAGTACAGTAGAAACTCGAAAATACGAACTTCGAAATTACGAAATTTTGATTTTACGAAGCAAAATCTTTGGTCCCGACCAAAAGGGTATCTAAGTGTATGTAACAGTACGCGATATTACGAAATAACGAAGTTTTAAAATTACGAACCTCGGATCTTGGTCCCAACGTGAAAAAGTTACTCGTTTATACGAATAGTGATGGATCACAGTAACGTTTCGGCACTCCTTTTCAGAGTTAAACATCGAATTAATGATCGTCGCCGAATACATTGCGCACTGAATGTATTACCTGAACGATATCTCATTTTTCAATGCTTCAATAGTAAAGGTGTGGTTTCGCTGGGGCGTCTGGCATCCGTCCAGCAGTCGGAAGTCACTGACGTACTCATCCAACGTACAGTAAGTTCTCTACATACGAACGAGATGCGTTCTGAGAACTTGTTCGTAAGTTGAAAAACGTTAGCCTGGCATCGAAAATTGTAGTTACTGTATTTCCTGACCCATAAGACGCACTTTGTTTGCTCCAGAATGTGCTCTTAAATTGTTCGTTCGTCCTCTAAGACACAAGCTGATTTGCCGGGAAAATACTATTTAGGGATGGTCAGATCGGATCTAAAGATCCGCTGGTATTACGTTTCTCCGGATACTGAAATCGGATCCTAATTCATTTTAAAAAATCGGATCTGGATCAGATAAAAAAATTCACACTGGGGAGTGGATACCATTAAAATCGCCCTAAATAACGGTCATCCTGTGTTGCGGCCGATGTAGGAACTAGTTGGAACCATGGAAGTTGGCTGCTGATGCTCTCGAAAGGATGTCTATAGGATGTCCTCGAAAGGATATCCCAACTAGTGGAAACCACCTGAGAAGTTAGGGCGGGTATGCGATAGGTGAAAGGTGATACGTTTGGTTCGCGTTCATAGCTGTTAAGGAACTCCCAACGGGCAACGCCCATCCCCCCCCACCCCCCCCCCCCACCCAACTTTTGGAAGCCACCTGTAAAGTTTGGGCGTGGGAAAGCGATGAGTGAAATGTGATACTTATGATGAAATGTGATGCGGACTCGAGAAAAAATATCACTTTACTCCGACCCCCTAACTATGAGCGCCGAGCCGAGGGTGGGAGAGAGAGAGAGAGGTGGAGGGGAGAGCAAGAGGCAGGCCAAGGACGCGTAGCCGTTCGCTGGACTGCCGGAAGCGCCAATTCTCGGCACGAATGCCTCTGGAATAAAGTGCTGGACATCTTCGCTTTACATGACTACAGTAATTGTATTAAACTTATGTACCAACTTGAGGAGTATCCGCATTGAAAGATGAGCGATGCAGCTAGAACTTATATCAAAGCTCATTTTCGTATCACTTCTCATAGCCGAGTAGCTTTTCCGCGAAATGATCGATTTTAGGCAAGTTAACTAATTTTTTCTCCGATGTGGGTGATATAAAGTACGCACAAGTATGTATCAAGCCCTATGAAATAAGTTCTAGCAACATCCTCCTGCTCGAAACGGTGAAAACAGAATTTCTTTATCTTTTAGCATGGCGATGTAAAAGTCAACGGTCTAAAAATGGATTTCCTGGCGTGGTATCCACTTCCAAAAGTGAATGATGCTTCCTATAAAAGGAAGTAAAAACAGATTAGAGTTCCGATTCTCTCTTCGCATGCGCCGATGCACTATGTTATTTATCCCATTGATGTGACGATGCGTTTCAAAGCTCTCTCGGGCCTACGCAACATAATTTCAGGTTGAGGAAAAATCATGAATCCTTGGAAAGGATATTTTACCATTCATCACGATAACCCGAATCGAGCCTCGTATTGCCGGTAATAATCATTTGTCATCACAAAACGAATGAGTGAACGGAATAATGCATCGATTTGATGCGAAGGTAGCTTGACACATGGAAGACGATTTCCATTGATACGCGGCTTTCGTCTTACTTCCGAACCATCCGTAAAAATTTATGATGCAAGTAAACAATAAACATTGCAAATTGATATATCCAGATAATATTGTTAAAATTCGTCACGAAAAAGAGGGGTAGTACTAATCCGCGAGTTGCTGCACGCTGCACCGCCAGCTGCAACGGCAAAATAACTTATCCGGTGGCGCCAAATTTGAAATTCCCGAAAATAGGATAATAAAACTCAGACAAATAAGTTGTGTTCAACTGACAATTAGTGCACCCTGTGGGCATGAATACACATTTAAATATACTTTCATGAATTATAACTTCGTAAATCATGCAAGTACATCGCGAGAGTACATCTTAATCTAAGGAAACAAAAAAAGAGCTTCATCGCGATGTTTTTGAAAGATACTCGTTCATACGAAATTTGATATTACGAAATGGCGATTTTTCCGGTCCCGCCAACTTCGTAATTTCGAGTTATTACTGTATTGACATCTCTGGGCCCATAACCTATCGCAAATACATTTTGGGAACGTTCAAATCAAAACAGAACAAGTCACCTTTTCCATCTTCAACACTAACACTTCGCAATTCTGCACTGATTTTATTTAACACTTCTGGTTTTATTATGGTGTTGAATCTTAAAAACTCACACACTACTGTTACTTCACGCAGATGGAAAATGGCACATTGAAGTCTGCAACACAGCTATTCTTTGTCCTCGAAAAAGACCTTTCCTGCCACAGGTGACTTATCTGTGCAAATGGCAGTAATGTATTATGATGAGTCCTCAAAATCGTTAATCCTCCAGCACACGTGAGGGAGTTTGGAGCACTTTTGTGTTTAATTGCATGCCAGAATCTTCTTCTGAACATTGTTAAAATCTCTCATTCATGGGGATGAAGAAAGCGTGCTTTATTTGATAGCCCCTAAGGAATTGGACATTGTAAGAGTGACCATCTCAAGGAGAATTAGTGACTGATTTAGGCAGTCGGGAGTAGGTATCACTATGGTGTCAGTGTTACATATTATGTATGTATACCAAAAGTCCTCAAGATCGATCAGCTAATGAGAATTATGTATTAAGATGAAAATAAACAAGGACTGATCGGCTTGTGTGGCATCAGAAAAAGATGAAGCAGGTGACTGAAAACTTTCAGCATATGATTTGGAAAAAATATAGATTTTAGGTTTTTTTAGTGAAATCCCACATATCCTTATTTTATAATTTATTACTATTTTTTCACATTGTGGGGCAGAAATTATGTTATGTAATTCAAAAAATATATTTTTGTGGTCAAATCATGACTTCATTAAATTTTTAACTTATTATCTCTTTATGTGTTAACAATTTTTAAAATAAATAATGTCCTTTCAATATAATTATGTTGCCCACATCTTTGTGATAGAGTCCTCGGTGTAATTTTACCTTCTATTGTATTGATTGAAACTAAGTATGTAGTATATATTGTTTTTTTTAAGATCTATAGTTTGTAATTTTATCAGTTTTTCTGATGGTCTCCATTCTTGAAATTTAATTGAAGTTCATAAAATGTATTTGTGTATGTATGTGTATGCTTGTGTTAGAATATGGCATGCATTTCATTATTCTTTTTTAAAAGGTGCAATCCTGAGTCATGGAGTTTCGGCTTGAATACCACCAAAGCCAAAAAGAAAATATGGAACATATTTTATGAGAATAATGATGGAATATTTCCTCCAGAGGTTAATGACAAAGGTGAGATTTATTTCAAACAATTTGATCCCTGCTGCATGATTTTAGGTTGTACAGATAGGTGCATTCAAGATTCCTGCTGCATCAGCATTGCATTTGATGTCTAGTTTACTTTGGGTCACAGATCTCTGCATAGATCTCTGAATAGCTAAGAAACATTTTTTTAACCTCTGGTCAATTTTTTTCTCGTGACGGGAACCCATGCTGCATACATAACATGTTCTTTCTATGATAACAATCACATCCACCAACCGATAGTGTTCACAGAATCAAAAATCTTGGTTAACGTCAAATTCGTGTAAATGTTAAATCATCTTATGGTTAATATTAACCTGACATCTTAAAACTGGGGCCTACTGTCTGTAAAAAAAAGTCAAGATACCAGATTTGGAGATGCTCTTATCTTCAGAACGAGAAAACATAATTTAACACTTCAAAGACTGGACATTTATTTTCCAACTTACCGTAAGTTGTGGTGAGGTCGGATGCTTTTTTATATGTAGTCATTATTTACGCATTGGCATATTTACCGATGTGCGTGGAAACAGCAATTAAGAATCTGTAAACCTTCGAAAACATTGCGAACAAAAGAAATTGATGTTGCTTCATTTTTAACTCCGGAAAATATTCATCCGAATCCATGCGAACGCGCCTCATGGAGTGGGGCGAGTTCGGACATGTGCCATATATTTACAGTTTTGGTCTGAGTTATCACTTTCGTGACAATACGGGAACATATATTTATTTAAAAATGTTCTTGTATTATAAATAATCATTTATCAATATCGTAATTGTTAAAAGACAGCAAGATGCTTTTAGTTCTGTTTTTATTGGCAAACCAATGAAATGGAAAAGCAAATCGGAAAATATTGTGAATGTTGCATTGATAGATGTGACTTAGCCATTGAGTGATTTTACATTATAATTCTAAAGATTAAATGGTGAAGTTGAAAGTGCTTTCTTCTTAAATACTAAAGAAGTTTAGAGAGGGGTTAATATTTCTTTTATTTTAACCTCTAAATTAGACCAAAAAGCGTACTCTAGTGGCCGCGCATTTTTATAGCTGGTATTTTTTTTGCAATCGACTATACTTTTTGCAAGTCAACATCTCATAAACTTTCTGTACTACATATTTATTTTATAAGTGGAAGAAATAGGGTTTAAATACATTGGTTACTGAGATATGTATTTACGTTAGTAGCCTTTTAGGGTTCAATAAAAAGGCTCACATCACTTGATGATAAAAGATGCTTATTCATTTTATTGACACAATCAACATGGGCCATGAACAGAGCATACAACCATGACAGCAACAACCGGGGTATATCTAGAGTGTCACACAGGGTAGTCAACCTGACCAAACACAGGCCTGTCAACCTAGGTGCTTTATACAACACCTCCCCTTTCCAGTCAGAGGTCCATCCTTTGAGGAGCTTTGACAGCCCTACCACTCCTTGTGGTAAATCTGTTAGGGTTGTTGGTTCTCCTCAGCGGCACCTCTTCACATGAAGTTGGTTCTTCTCTCTCCTTTGTTACACTCCTACATGTACCACATTCCAGCATTAAGGGAGCTGTAGAGTGATCAGCTCCTGAAAAGTTATGGCGTAGGTGAGCACCATTACGCCTTACAATGTTACCTTTGTTGTTTCTTACCAGGCATAATCTAGGGCAATTATGCTTTCCAACTACTATCCCTCATTCCCAATTCTCATTTTTGGATGCTCTGATCCTTACTTTATCCCTTTCCCCTATTTTGGTAAGTTTTCTATTTGCAGATCTATCATAAATCTCATTCGTTTTTTTTTCTGTTTATTACATAATGCATCATAGACTCCATCGTGTACTCTTGGCTTCAATGCCTCAGTGGTAATGGGAAGTCTCGTTCTCAAGCGGCACCTAAACAAGATTTCTGCTGGGGAAACATTTAACCCTTAAAGTGGAGTGCTTCTGTAGTCACAAAGCAAATCCCTAAAATCTACACCAGCCTCCTTACTTTTGCGCAACATTTGTTTGCTTATGTGTCTAACCTTTTTCGGCTAGGCCATTGCTTTGATGGTGGTGTGGACTATAAGTTCTAACTTCTATCTCTTGTTTTTTGAAATATTTTCTACACTCCCGCTGTAAAAATGGCACATTATCTGCGATAATAACCCTGGGCAATCCATGGGTTTCATAGGTGTTCTGCTTTGAGTTAATAATAGCAGTTGAGGATTTACCAGGTAAGGGGCTCAATTCTATCCACTTGGAGTAGAAGTCAACCAGGATCAAGTATCGTTGTCCTGCAAAGTCAAGGATGTCACATGCTACTTTTTCAAAGGGGAGTCGAGGTACTTCGTGTGGCAGCTGAGGTTGTTTTTTATTAGCTGGCTTGAATTTATCGCATATGTGGCATTTCTTTATGAATTCCTCTATCTCAGTTGACATTTATTTATTTATTTATTTAAATTGCTCACATGCAGCATTTCTGCCAATTTAAAGTGACACAGTAACAGACTTTAAATAAAAACAACAACAATCAATGAAAACAATTGGTATGCGGTGAAAATAATAAAAAATACAAATAAATCGTAGGTAGGAAGGGAGGTAAATGGGAGAGGTGTTATTTATTCATGGGAAAATGGGACATAGCGAGATTGATGAATGAGTCCGAAGAGAGAAAAAATGGATCTATATTATTAGGCAGAGAATTCAGTAGGGAGGAGAGACGGTAGTGAAGTGAGCGCTTGACAAGCCAGGCCAGTAAAATAGCTGCCTGGCTTTATTGCATGTTTTTTCTATACCTCCATGAACCTCATGTAACAGATTTAGCACATAAGGCTGCTTGGTCTTTGGCACTACAATCTTGTGATTATAGAAGACTAACCCATCTTCAACATAAAGGTCCCCCCTTACTTTTAAAAATGGCAACGTTTTTGTAATACATTTACCTTGGGCTGGCCATTTCTCTTTACAATATTTGCTAACTGAGGCTAGCACTGGGTCACTGCGAGTCTCTGCACGAAATTGTTCCCTTCTTTCTTGGGACATAGGTAAATATTTACTAATTGCATGCACCATTTCAAGCACATCAGGGTCATCATCATTCTCTCTCTTAAGATAGGACCGAGACAAGTGATCTGCAATGTGCAGGTCCTTGCCTGGCACATAGTACACATTCAATGAATATCTTAGGAGTTTCAGCCTCAGTCTCTGAAATCTTTTAGATCCTATCTTACAGATTTCCTTTTTCATTACAGATACTAGGGGTTTGTGATCTGTCTGAACGTCCACAGTGAGACCATGTATAAAATTGTGGAACTTGGTTGTTAGACAGCATCCCAGCCCTGACTGGGATGCATCACATTGAATCATCACTTTCCTTCTTGGGTCAAATATTGCAAGGGTTGGGGCAGAAGCAATACTGGGTTTTAATTTGTCAAAAGCCTTTGCATGGCGTGGTAGCCATGTCCAGATAACATCAGCCTTTAATAATTCCCTCAAGGGAGCTGTCAGTGTAGCCATGTTTGGAATGAAATTATGAACATAGTTAAACATACCCATAGCCCTTTGTAATTCTTTCTTATTTGTAGGGTGATCTAAGCTTAGGAGGGATTCTACTCTGTCTGGGTCAGTTTTCATTCCCAGCAGTGAAAACACATGGCCCACATGCTTTACCTCTTTTACTTTATATTGTAATTTGGCAGAGTTAAACTTAATATTTAAAGCCCTGTTCCTTTCAACAACTGCTGACAACAATTTCGTGCTCTACTTCTGTCTTTCCCATACATAACACATCATCAAAGTAAATGATAGTCCCTGAAATGTCCCCAAAATTTTCCTCTACCATTTTCTGAAGTACTTCTGGGGCATTTGCTATGCCACAAGGCATTCTCAGGTACATGTTATATCCAAAAGGGCTTGAGAATGCACATTTCAAGGTTGACCTTTTATCTAATGTAACTTGATGGAATCCCCCTTTCAAGTCAAATACGGTAAAGAATTTATTGCCACACAATTTTTCTGAGATTTTGCTTAAAGTGGGGAATGTGTAGTACTGCCTGATTATTACTTTATTAAGCTCTACAGGGTCCAGAGACATAGCCTTTATTCTCCACTAGGTTTTCAGTAATTACTAAATTGTTAATCCATTCTTTGCCTGATGGCTTTTCAATTTTTTCAATTATATTATTTTTCTGTAACCGATTTAAGCTCTGTCTTCAACCGTTCCTTTAGTGCTGAAGGCACTCGTCGTGGTGGCCTGCTAACAGGCTCAGTACTTGCTTTGGTTCTGACGGTACATTTTTGTGGGAAACTACCCAATGATTCAAAAACACCTTTGTACAAATTTATCTCTAGGTAATCCCTCTTCCACAACAAACACTTTTTTAACTAAATTTAGTGCTGCACAATCTGGAAGCCCCAATATGTAGGGGTTGTGAGTCACAATTCACAACAATGAAATCAAGTGGGATTTTTATGTTTTCAAAGGTACAAGTCATAGTGGCAATACCCTTTGGCTTAATTATCATGCCACCATATGTTTTCTATATGTAAACTGGTGGGTTTAATTTTTACACGTTTGCCCACTTTGTTTAACAACTTACATGGAATTACATTTACTTGGGCCCCTGCATCCAGTCCACATTTTTCGTTTCAATGGCCACACATTCATGCCCCTCGTTATTACTTTTGTTGATTTCTATCGCACTTACACATATTTTCAGTGAATCACACGAGACTGACGACACGTCAGAGTCGCCGTCATAGACATCGACTTGTCGCACTTTTCTGGCTCTTGCATGCCGCATCAAAATGATTACATAGTTATACCACACTTAGCACACTTTTTCCCGAATGCTGTGCACTCTCGTGGACCATGGGTGGTCTTACATCTACTACACTGAAATTCACTTCGTGCCTCGGAGGCTTTCTCCTTGGCTTTCCGTTAAGCACCGCTATTATTTGAACTTGTACTTTTAACGTATCTGCTTGCCTGTTTACGCTTTCCTTTCCGCACAAAATCTACACTTGCGGCTTCACCGCTGGACCCAAAGACAGCTGCTTCTTTGATCTGCTTTGCACGCTTCCGGCTCTGCTCCACTGCTCTGCAGTGCGCCGCTACCCTATAGAGACAGATCCTCCAACCTTAGCAGAGCTTCCTGCACCGCTTTGTCTCGGATGCCGTACACGATGCGGTCCCCAAGTATGGACTCCTCTTGTGGTTCAGCCCTCGAGAATCGGCAGTTCCGTATCAGCCGCTGACAATCCGCAAAGAAATGCTTAAAACTCTCCCCCTCTTCTTGCACCCTTTGATTGAAGACAAAGCGTTCAAATGTTTCGTTAATTTTGGGTGACACATAGTCCTGAAATGCTTTCTTTACCTCAGCGTACTTATTCCGCCTGTCTTCGGTGAGGTTGAAAGTTGGCAGCAGCTCCAATGCCCTCCCTCCAAGGATATTTTGGAGAAGGGCCACTTTCACCTTGTCCGACTCTTCGTGTCTTTTGGTTGCCAACAACAAATTTTTGAATTCTAAGACGAAGCTGGTCCATGCTGCATGCGTGGAGGGGCCATCATAATCGACGTTTGCAGGAAGCTTTACATACTCACTCGCCATTGTAATTTATCTGCACATGTGACTGTATATTTCTAATATTTCACTTTTCCCGCGTTAACTAAATTATCCACACGACTGCGCCATGTTATATTTATGTTAGTAGCCTTTTAGGGTTAAATAAAAAGGCTTACGTCACTTGATGTTAAAAGATACTTAATCATTTTATTGACACAATCAACATGGGCCATGCTCAGAGCATTCAACCATGACAACAACATCCAGGGTATATCTAGGGTGTCACACAGGGTAGCCAACCTGACCAAACAGGCCTGCCAACCTAGGTGCTTTGTACAATAGTTACTGATGTAATCGCTTAAATAGATGAGGTAGATATAATAGATCACAGCAGATGGCATCCAAGGACGGTGTGTAGAAAACACGAGTAAACTCATGATCCATCCATGGCAATTTGTTGCTGCGCGGTAAAGTGCCCCTGAAAGCTTGTTAATTTCTACTTATATTTATGTGCATTACATATTTTATGTCACCTTAGCTGTACTTTTACTAAATTTTCTAATCTTGAAAGCTCTGGTGGTATGGTATGTGCAAAATTATCATAAATAAAAATTTATATTGTGAATATTTAACTACAGTGGAACTTTGATTTTATGCACCTTGATTTTACGTAACTCTTGATTTTGTTTAGTGATGTAAATGTCTAGCCGGGAAGCGTAGGATATTAAAAAATTTTTAAATTTAATGTAAACAATTGATTTTTTGTGGTTTCTCTATTTTACGTAGTTTTTGTTTTTACACAGTCAAAATTTAGTTCCTACGGTCAAATTTTCTTCAATTTTACGTAGTTTTGCAATACTTTTTTAAAAATAAGTTAGCCAGAAAAACCAACATATCCTCAGTCCGATGTGACTCGATGTGATGTAAGTTGAGGAATACCTTTACATTCAGCTTATCCATTTTTAAAAGTTGATTTGTAGAAAACATTTGATTTGATATAATCGATAATCTTACACCAATGTTCTTCGTGTTTGCAGGTGATAAAGCAGTGTCCAACTCCAAGGATAACTCAATAGTGAAGTTCACCATGTTGAGTGATGTGTTATTCCATAGGAGCTGAATTGCAGCTATGTAAATTGTAAATATGTATGTATTGTACGACCCATAAGTCGCTCGTAAATATTACCCTCCAATGTAATCCTTAGTTTCTCTGTGACATTGATGAGGCTGTGGGCTTAGCTCTAGGGAACTCCATTCATGGATTCATGGTGCTATGTTGTGCATGAGTCAACCTGTACATTTATTATACTTTTCTTTGCCTCACACATTAATATAATTGCGTGAATAAAATGTGGCATAAGCATGAAATTGATGTGGGAGTACCCCAGAACTCACTATATGTACCTATTAATGATGTGAAGTATGTGAATATCACCAGTGTTCTGTTTTTATACGTTATGTGATTACAATAATTGACATCAATAAATAAATCATGGTATTTCTGTAAAAGTCAGAAGTATGTCTGCATTAAATCAATATGTATCCCTACAAAATCAACATTTTTTGGGTGACGTCCGTGTATGTTGTTTAGGTTCACAACAGTTTCACCAGCTATCCTGCTGGCGTCCTCGGGTGAAGGATAGCGAGAAGTTTTTTTTGTTGAAATCTTTGAGGGTGGGATCAAAAAGTAGTAGGACTGAATTTCTGTAGCGTGAACCGAGTTGGATATTTATCGAGAAGTTGGATATTTATCCAGCAAAAAGTGTACAAAAAAGATTGTAACCAACCAAAAATAAATAGAAAAGACTCAATGAAATGCCATATGACAAAAAGAATATATTTATATATACACTATCAATATTTCTACGTTTAGTTCTTAGTTATTTTCCATTTTTATTTTTTGTTTATTTTATAGTTTTAAGTTTCACATTCACGTAAACAACACACTACTCGACCCCAAGTTTTTCACCCATCATTGTGGTCCCTCTCAAAACGACTGGTTCAAGAGGTGAACACTGTCCACCGGTACAGCCTGAAGAGAAGCGCCTTCGACGCGCCAACAAGATGTGGATTTCCCTTACTTCAGATATGATGTCGTCAGCGTACGTCAGCATAAACTTCCTCCATTTTAAAAATAAATGCGGGTCCTCCGTTGTCCGTGATAATTCGACCCCTTGGAGTGGTATCACCCAAGACCCTAACGTAATCGCATCGGGCGGTGGTACTCCGCCTACGGTGTTTTACTGCATTTGGTGAGCGGTTTGTAATAGCCCCATTGGTCTAGTCTTTCTCCCCAAGTTTGTTTCGTCATTTCCAAATTTTCGCATCATAATTACGCTGGCGTAGCATTTATCTAAGACTTCTGGTATTCAGATGGTGGTTCTCAGCCCCTGATCTACATCTACAACATACCCTGCAAGCCACCTCAAGGGTGTGGGGCAGGGGGTGAGTACTCAAAAGCATGCATTACACTATACCCTAAATATGGCTAATTATGCTTAACGCTCTATTATTCTCTACGGCTGTAATGCATGTCACGAGGCGAAGCCTCACAAGCTTGCTCTACACTACAGATATCACAATAGAGAGTGACCGTTAGGGACCAGGGATAATTAAAAGTCTCATTGGCAGCTTTTATGGTACCTTATCATTCTCGGGAAAAATAACTTCTTATCTAATACATTGTCTAGCCGCGAGTTAGGATGAGAGAAGTATTCATGTACCCGTAATTACATAAGCAAGATAAACTTAGAGCAGTATGTATAGCTATCTAAATGATTTTGGGGATTGAATATGAACTACTTAAGTTTTAAGACCTTATGCTTGAGTTACATTTCTCAGATAAGAGATTTAATTCACTGAATGACAAAAATCATTAAGGAAAATGTCATTTAGGTTCAATTACAATGAATGTCTCATTACAAATGAATGTCAGATTATGTAAATGATAGCCTGAAAGAGATATATTTTATTAACACAGTAATCAAGGGATATGAAGAATTAATGCTCTACGGAGAATAATATCATGTTAGTAAATATAGTGAAGATAGACATGAGTTAAATAATTGTCTGATGATAATTAAGTATTGTTTATGGGGACCGAATTCAGAAAAATGTAGTCACAATGTTCAGTAATACATGTCCATGCATGTATAACCTTAGGATTGTTTCTGCGATGAAAAACCTTATAATTCATAGCAAATCGTATGCAATTCCCATGATATCGTTTTAAGCAAAAAGATCTGTCCCGAATAACCACCATTTCATTGTAATCAAAGAGTGTAGATTTTGTTACAATTATGCATTAAAAGTGTTGAGAGGAATGAATATCATTGTTCAGCAGGAAAAATCTTTCAAATCTTGAATGGCACTCTTGTGTTCTCCCTGTTATAATGGCACTTAAAGTGATAATTGCACCTTAATTTGCACTGACTGCACTATTCCAATGACCATTGAAAGATCTCATTTGATGGTAATTCTCTATTAAACAGGGAGGAAAACACACTTCCTTTGGAAAAATTATGTCTTGGAAGTCATAATCAACTCTTTAAAGATCATCCGTCACAGGTAGTAAATTCGATTCACACGCTTCCCAAAATTAATGCAGGAAGAATTTAGCTGAGACAGAACGATGCAAAAAGCATAAGGATTTGGTGCACTAGAAAGAACGATTCCTTGGACAGAAAATGAAGGCTCCCAGTCTCACCACGTTGCTATTTTAATTTTGTCATCGAATAGCATTCAGCGAAAAAAAAGGATTTAAAAAATTATGGGGGTTGTAAAGGGGGGGTTTTTGGTGGTTGTAATCCCCCCATTGATAAAAAAAAAAATAAAGATAATGGGTTTAACACATGCTAATAGTACACCTATCGATCACCTTCCATAACATAATAGAACACCTTCAAAACGTCATTTAAGACATATATTTTTCAAAGTTCCCGGACCCCCCATTTAACATGGGAGTATGGAATACCCCCCATGCAGTGGCGGATCCAGGGGGGTGGCTATGGGGGCTATAGCCCCCCCCACAGCCACAGTCAGAAATTTATTCCCAGAAATCCCAGAATAAATTTTTCGCTAAACAAGAAAAGAATGCTTTATCCCCGGAGGGAGTTTTTCAGTCTTGGAAGGACATTTTTTTCTAATTTCAAAGAACTGATGCGCCTATATCATATTAAAACAACCCATACATTAATTATACCATAGAATTCAGTCGAATCTATTCAAATTCACCGCCGAAAAGACGGGTATAAAAGTATTGTGTCGATATAAACTCAGTGGTATTTTTCGCATCTGGGACTCAACAGCTGATATAAGCAACAAAGAGGTTAGGTTACATACAACGTTGTTGACGACTGCCATTGTTTACCCTCTCACGTATCACTTTGTTTTCGTGCTGCATTTCCTACCCGTTATCGCCTAGCGCACCATGTATGGTACGCTTTGCAAGGTTTGGTTACGGCGGCGCTATAACGCGCTTACATTGTAACGTTTGCTCTGAAATTTCGTGGCTGCAACAATGAATACTTTCTGTACGCGTATTATATTGTCTGAATGCCACCTTTTTGGATCAGTTTCTATTATGCGTGGCTGAAGGAAGGAGTGTCATTCTCCACTGGCCAAAACGGGGAACATCAAGGTTTGAGTTTATTTTATTCTTTGAAAACGCCTTTGTTACGTTTTATTTAATAAACATATAGTTTTACCTATTTAGAAGAAATAAATAACTTGTATGCCTTTATGAGTGATTATGTGCAATAACTATATGGTGTACCATATATAGTGCGCTAGGCGCTTATGTGATCATTTAGGTATATCAAGCTTTTCCCGATTTTTTCCTCGCAGTTGCTGGCATAACGCAAACTACTTGGCTAGCTTTATCTTTAATGCCTTTTTATACAATATTGGTTGCTTTTTAGGATATTTTGGCAAATAGTAGTATTGTTTTCTTTGATAAATTAATTTTTTTCGAAATCCGACAGTAAAATTTTTGACCGTACGCAATTAGCCAGTACGATAAGCTCATGGGGGTACCGATCGTATGTATGAAAACATAGCAAAATATCGCATAGGTTTTCGAAGTAAGAAATGGTGGTGGCCATTGTTCACCTGGTTGATAGACACAGTATTCCATTATGCGTGGCTTTTAATGAGATAATCTGGAAAATCTTGACCTCATTTAGATTTTAGAAGGCAGATCGTGGTGGCCTATCTTACTCGTTACGGTTCTGCAGCGAAGGGTCCGGGAAGACCACCAACATGGCAGAGTAGCATAAATAGTCAGGTTAGGGATGCGTAAAGATGGTTTGAATCATATTATTTCAAGTATTGCAGAAAGAAAGAGAAAAAGGTGTGGACTCTGTGGCTCTAAATCAAGATACGAGTGTGTAAAGTGTGATATTCGCTTACACATTGACTATTTTGACAAGTTTCATACTTCATAGATAATTGAACAATTATATTGTAAGACTTGATATTCAAAGTGTTTCAAAGATGATAGTTTTTTTGAAGTGAGTGTTGTTTTTAGCATGTGTCACTCTTTTTTCTCATGAACTCCATCAAGAAAATGAAAAAATATATATGGAGAGCCTCTTAAAGTGACATTTATTTGCAAAACTTGCTAACAATTGCTTTCACAGCGATCGAATTTGAAAGAAATCGTCGCAAAGGAAGTGCATGAAGAGAAATCATATTAAACGCGAATTTACCCCATAAGCGCCTAGTATGGTATATGGTACGCCTTATATCTGTGAAACCATAATGAATATTTTAATAATATTTTGGATTTTAAATTAGGGTAAGATGGATTATAGAAAATAAACTATAATGGATTAAAAAAATAATTCAGGCGTTAACGGGTTAATTAAATCGGAAACATGGACATGTGAAACTTTTTCGCGAAAATGCCACGCTTATCGGGCTCATCCAACACTACCATCGTGCAAGAGAATACTGCAGAAATAGAAAATGGACAACAAAAGTTAATTTCCAACAGCTGCGTATACTTCTAAGGTAATTGTCTCAAATAGGCACTTTTCCCAAAAATGGCTTAAAAATAAAGTTTTGGTCCTTATTACAGGCCAACAATGATAATATTATGCAGCTGAGTCATGGAGTAGTAGAAAACACGAAACTAGAAAACTCTGATCGAACTTTCAAGTATGATATTGGGTCAGCTGTAGATAAACGCCATAATTTAAAGCAGGACGAAATCTACAACTACTTGATGCATACTAAAACACCAGAATCATCATTCAAATTTCCTGTGTTTATGGAAGGGCAACAGAGCAGAAGGTTCCAGCACAATTGGCTGCAGCGTTTTAAATGGCTTGCCTACAGCGAGGAAAAAAATGGTGCTCTTTGCAAATATTGTGTATTGTTTGCACCAAAGAGTGAGGGTGAGAAAACATTTCCCGTTGGAAAAAAAATATTTTGTTGGAATCCATGGTAAAAATGGTCGTTTTTTCAAATCTCGAATCACATATACGAATGAAACTCGCATTTACTCAACCAAAAATGTTTCCAAACAAAATATCGTTCTTGACTAGTGTAAAAGAATTTTTAAACTCGTCGCTCGCCTTTGGCTCGCACCTCGATCCTTAGGGAGCGTTCACACCGAGGTTGCAGTGGCAGGTAGCGTGGCACGCTGCATAGCGCGCGGCTGCTACTTACTTTATGTAATACTATGTGTCCGTTCGCACAGGAGTGGCGTTATAAAATCGCGCGACCATACATGCAGCGTTCCACGCGAAGAGATAGAAACCGAACCTATATTTGCCACGAAGCGTCATGCATTACCGGCTATCCGGGAGTTTACTGACATTGATACGGAGTTTTGTGAATTGCTATCCTCAAATGAGGTACGACGAGGATTTTAATTTGAAATTTGTCCAGGAATGAAGTACACTTGCGTGTACTATTTCAAAGTAATGGAATACCGTGATGGTGATATGGAAGACTGAGCTTGGCATTCTGTGGCCAAGGAAATGGATGGAACTAGTGAGTTACTTTATTGTATTTCATGTTCAAAGTAGTATGTCCGGTAGTTAGTGTCACCGATCTTCAAAACAGGTCTCATGATAGACGTCACTAATTTAAAGGTTTCCTTCTCATTCCGTATTAATTTTGAAACTTCGTCTGACCAAGCGTCAGTTGTATGGAAATTAAATAGGCGCTATGCTCCTCCACATTGTCTTAAATACGGGTGAATCCAAAATCTTCTTCGTTTCCTCCTTTTCATTTTTACTATTAATGCACAGAGCAACATTATATGCTCTTCACCAGACGACATCTTCGACGTAAACTACGAGATGTAGGTACATGACGCTTGTCAGTGCCACTTCGATGTGAACGTATTTAACGCTGCACGCTGCGCTGCATGGCTAGCGTCATGCAGCGCACCACGCTACTTGCCACTGCAACCTCGGTGTGCACTAGATTCGTTAAGAGAACTTTTCAACATAATTTAAGAAATATACTATCGAATTCACTCTAAGAAAATTCAATTCCTTAAAGAATTTGAGAACTTTCGTCTGCATGCCTTTGACAAAATATAAAAAGGCGATTGAAGAAATGAACCGACACAACAATCTATCTTATCATCGTTTCTCCGAAGAAAAAGCGCTAGAGTTTATAAAGAACATTGACAGCCGGAATTCAGACGCAGTCGACATGCTTCTTGATAAGGAGAAGAAAAAGGTCATCGAAAACAATTGCAAACGTTTGGGCCCGATCGTTGAAACAGTACTCTTCTGTTCACGCAATAATTTGCCACTACGTGGACACAGGGACTCCGGTGACATGAGGACAGCCGAAAAACTAGAAGATGCGTTGTCTGGCAGAGAGCGTATTTTCCGGTCATTGTTGGCGTTCCGAATAAATGCTGGGGATGAAAATTTGAAATTTCACTTGGAAACAGCACCGTGAAACTGAACTCTGATCAGCAAAACCGTGCAGAATGAAGTTATCGACATCATCGGACAGACTATTCGGTGCAAGGTTGTTGACAAAATCAGAAAATCCAAATTTTTTGCTCTCATTTGTGATGAAACAACAGATGCAAGTAGAATAGTGCAACTGATTATGTGCGTGCGTTATGTTGATGTAGAGGAATATGTCGTCCGCGAGGATTTTCTTGGGTTCATACGATTAAAATCCACTGTCGGAAAAGATATCAAAACGGTGATCTCAGATGAGTTGAAGGCTTTGGAATTGAACATCATCGATCTGCGTGGACAAGGATATGATGGAGGATCTAACTTCTCTGGTAGAGAAAATGGAGTTCAAGCATTAATTTCCGAGGATCAACCACTGGCGTTTTATACGCACTGCTTTAGCCATTCATTGAATCTGTGCATTTTAAAATCTTGTGAAATCCCTGAGATCCGAAATATGCTGGGAACAGTTTCGACTTTGATCAATTTTTTCACAAGTTCATCAAAAAGAACGCAATTACTCGAAGACGAAATGAAAGCCAAATCACCGAAATCGAAGAAAACCCATTTGATAACACTTTGCTCCACGCGTTGGGTTGAGAAACACGAAAGTGTGAACACGGTTTGTGAGTTCCTGCCATATATTGTACAAGCGTTGAATGATTTGAAGTACGATAAGGACATCGAGACGTCTTCGAAAGCGACACAACTACTTGGTGCAATTGAAAGATTGGATCCTTGATTGCTCTCCAAGTAATCAATGATGTGAATTCTCCAATTGTGACTGTCAGTAGGGCACTTCGAAATTCTCAACTGCAAATTTCATCGGCTTGTGCTCACATGGAGCAAACCATCAAGCTGTTTCTCGAGACGAGAAAGGAAGAAAAATCGTTCGACGAAATCTTCCAGAAAGCCGAGAAAATTGCTAGTGAGATGGAATTTGAACTGAAGGTCCCTCGCTTGTGTGGCCGGCAGAAAAATCGAGCTAACATCCAAACAGAACATCAAACAGCTTTTGGATATTTTCGGTATGTTATTCTAACTTATCTTTCGCGTCTTATTATATCTTGCTTACTAAAAATGGATCATCTGCTTGAATTTGTAATATTTTTCCTCACGTTTTTTGATTAATCTAGATTGAAATTATCTCGCGGTAAAATTGTAAAACGTTGATCTGGGAAAGTCATTTGTAGCGCATTTCTGGAATGAGAACTTCTAATTATAAGTAATTAACACTGCTTTTGGGATTACATACATAATGTGTTGAATATGATAATATGAACGAACCTATTCTTCTTAAAATTTTTGAAATAAGCTGAAGCTGACGATTGTAACGAATTACTTTTTCTGCATTACAGAGCTACGATTTTTTACCCTTATTTGGATCATATGATCTCTTCCCTGACTTCGAAGATTCTAACTCTGGAAGAGCTGATCCCAACGCTCCATACTAAAGTAGCCGTTGACGAAATCTTAAAAACTGCAAAGTATACGAAGGAGATCTATGCAGCGAGACGGAGCTGAAAAATGAAATTCTCCTTTGGCACAAGACCTGCAAGACTACCGCTTTCCAACAAGCTGAAACAGCGATTGATGCTCTGTAAGTCATGAAATCGAAGGATTATGGCTCGTTTTTCCCGAACGTCGCGACACTACTACAATTATTCGCTACAATCCCGGTGACTTCAGCAACAGCAGAGCGTACTTTTTCGACACTCAAACGATTGAAGAGTTTTTTTGCGAGTCAACATGTCCGAAAATCGACTCAACGGTTTAGCGTTAGCAAACATTTACAAAGAAATAGGAATAAAGGTTGAAGAAGTTGTGGATACATTCTGCAAATCGAAGCCTCGACGAATTGAAACTTTAGACTGTTCGGTCGATGATTATTAGATGTGAATTTTGAAAATTAAAACCTCAATGACTCAAATCTTTGGACAGGTTGGTAAATGGTTCTCTCAACGTGAAAACTTTAATTGGGTGTATTATAAGAGAGTGCAATGAGTAAAATATTGTAGCCTTCGAAGTGGATGGAAAAATTATCATTTTAATGTTCAGTCGTTTATTTTGTCGAGTTTATAATTGGATATTATAAAGTGTTCGTAATAAAAATTCTATTCGTTGAATTTAAAAATGTATTTACACAAATTTTACTGAAGAAAAAGTTTTCTCTGAAAAGTTTAAATGAGTAAACTGTAATGAATCAACTTAACTTGACTTGAGAGGTCTGAACTCTTAAGCCCCCCCCAGACCTGAATCCTAGATCCGCCACTGCCCCCATGTAAACCCCCCTCCTTCAGTGGCTGTGACCCCTATGGCAACAACCAATTTTTCCGCGGTCTTAGTCGGCACATTGTGTTGGAAGTGAAACATATTTGTAATGTGGTAATGTTCAAGGTGGTCAGAGCTGGTAATGTAATAAGGAGAAAAAAATCAGCGGATGGTTCTGGAAAGGTTATTGAACTACTCATAATAATATTAGAAGCCTCGGAAGGCAGAATACGCTTATTTAATTCTACTAACAGAACACAATGATCATTATAATTTTTAGGTTTTAACCTATTTTATTCGTTTGCCTGCAATGTCTTAGACTGTGTGTGGCTATAGGGAACTTGCTCGATAGAATGGCATTAACTAAGTGTGTATTAAACTGAGGCGACTCGTGGGCTATATGAGACCTAAGGTAAAATTAGCATTAGTAAGTTGATTAGAAAGATCAATGAATTTCATCTTTCAGAATTCTATTCACGGCTTAAACGGAAACTGAACAAGATAAATAATTCACCAAATCCAGTAATTTTCTTTTTCCCAATTCTTTTTTTTATATTCTCGCCTTTTCCATGTCAGTTAATTGGAACGAACTCTGCTAATTGTACCCTTGGCAGCATGGGGAGTAGAATTGGACAATATAAAATCTTCATTATAATGTCCTATGTCTTGCTCAATAATTCTTTGAATTTCCTTTTTTTGGTTGTTTTAAATCAACGTTGTGCCGTAGAAGGTGTCCAATAACATTACCTCTTATATTCAACAAAATATTCACAAAATTTTTAGTTTCTTTTTGTCGTTGGTAATTCTTTCCTTACATTTGATCTTCACCATTAATTAATTAAAACAAATATCCATGTTCTCTTTTTTGTAATTATAATCATGGTCCTGGCCTTTTTTCAATCCAAGAGCATGCTCCAAACTCATGTAGTGCTTACATTCTATCAAGGTTGTGTCGATAGCTGCTAGTAGCCTCTTCTGGCAGAATTCATCCTTTGCTTGGCCATACGTGGTTCTTATATACTTGCTTCCTCTATCGCTGGTGTTCCATGTCAAAGTCTGAGAGTGAGTTTGTCTCTTTGATTTTTCCGCAATCAATGGTTTTGTTTTTTTATGTTAATTTTAAAGTTATAATCATACAGCTATTTCCATTTGATTCAACATTATCGTCATATTTTTCAGACATCCGACGCATAGACGTACAATTACAATGGAAACAATTTCCAGCCATCTCGTTTCCAATTATCCAACCAGGACGTCAGAAAAGGCTGTTATTACCTATTTTATATTCGTTATTTTGCAGCAGCAGTAAACACCAAAAACGTGTTTCAAGCCAAATTGCTATTAAATAAATATGTTGGCTTGAAAATTCAGACATCAGACATCCCATTGTTGTGCGAGGCATGCCCAAATAACATTTGCATCCACACGTAAATATTTTCAAATAACCCAGAAAATCATGATATTATCCATAATGAGACATTGCTTACTTTTTCTGCACGATTTGTGATATTCCTTTGTTACATAACCACCTGTTGCCACATGTTCTGTGTTCTTTCCCTTACGATTCTTATTCGCAATCAAAGAAATAAAACGCTAAAATAAATTGCTCTATGACTCAACTGTTTACCGATGAATCATGGCAACGACAAAACAGTTGATACTCGTGAAAAAGCACACAGTAGGCATCGTCAATGCACCTCTGTGTATTGATGCAAACTCACGGAGTGCCACCAGCGCCTCCAAGCGTCCTCTTCCATTTGCCTAAATTCTTCCTCCTCGAGGGTAATGCCATCTGAGAAATTCTTCCAAAAGCTCTCAAAAATTGATATCCAGTTTTAACATTGCGTTGCCACTCTATATATATAGGTACTTATTATATGGATAAAATCATGTGGGTAACCTTTGGTTTGATGACTCACCATGATATCTGGTTGATTTTATATTGTGGAGTCACTGACAAGATGGAAAGGTTTGTGAGAGTAATGAACAAAAGTGAGAAATGTGAGCTTAGGTATTAAGAATGAACTATAATTGTAGCAGATATGAAAAAAACTTCATTTTGCAATTTACACACTATGAATGGACAGTTTGGATATTTCTAATCTGGAAACAGTTTCTTCTGGTATTCAGCATTTCACGAGTTAGTGAACAAAAACAAGAAGTTGGTGTCACTCATTCCAGGCATTAATGCCTTGAATAAGCAGACTGGTTTAATGCTGCTCATATCCAAAAAGCTACGGTGATGGGAACAGGAAACATGGCTGTTTTTTGTGGTAAGTACATATTTGGTTAAATTATGAAAGCTTTGGCCGTGTGCAAATTGAAATTTATAGTTTTCCTTAATTTTATCTTGATATTGAATGCATATACCATGGTTGCTACAGGTCTCGAAGATCAGGAAAACTCATGGAAATTGAAAAACTAGCCTGGAAACTGGCTATTCCAAGTAAAAAGATGATTTTTTAAATTAGTGAGGAGAACCATTTTGGACACTGTTGGTGTGTGGACAGATTTTTAATGTCTTTTTCTGAAGTTTTGTTTCTTCTCTTATATGGTGTTTTGCAATGAATTACGCCCCAATGTAGGTATGGCTAGAACGATAGAGGTAAAAAGAATGTTTCAAATGCAGAAAAGGCTATCTAATGCCCCTCCCAGCGTGAATAACACTCGAGGCAGGCAAGCGGCCAATAATCCATCACCGGCTTGGAGGATGAGCCCACCACCTGCATGTAATGACAGCTGAAATCCTTAGGCTATTAGTGAACAAGTGAATAGAGTTCACTATAACCAATCTTCCCTCCTATTATGATTCATACACATGTATATTGAGCTGTCCATTCAACTATTGGTCCTCTCTCAAGTTTTGTGAAGAGGAGGTTTTAGGAGTGGAGGCATATGGATGTTGAAACCCTCCTTGTCATTAGCCTGTTGAAGTTAGTCACAGAGAGAGGCCCAAAAGGTAATGATTCATATCGGGCCAGAGGCTAAATAATATAGTGGTATACATCACTGATTAAGGGAATTTTAGTTAAGTTTGAACAGAGTTAAAATCTGCAATTACATGATGCCTCTGGCATACTTGGATGAAAAAAGAAGAAATTGGTACAATTTACCCTTCGAGGAATTTTTACTATGGTGTGATTGATTACAAAATTGGGCATTTTCGAAATGTTGACCGGCTTACTCGATTTATGGTTCCAACCTGGTAAAAAAGGAGGAAAAATTTGGACTAGATCGGAGAACGCATAGGGGCCGCGTAACGGCTTCAAATTGTTGAAAATTGATATTTTCTTGGTAAAAAATACATATTTGCCTAATTTCGAGGGGTATGGCTGTCGCGTGGGTGGGCTGAATATAAGGGTGGAAGGGCAGAAGATAGAGCAGGTCGAGCAGTGTACGTATCTAGTTAGTATTTTGGAGGAGAATGGGTTTATTGGTGGGGGCATCAGATGTAGAATTGCCGTGGCTAAAGGAGCATTTTCGAAGAGATGGGAATTGATGAGGGGGGGGGGGGGGTATGAGATGAGACGTAAAGAAAAGGCTGTTAAGAACTATAATATGGAGTATGGCGCAGTATGGGCCAGAAACTTGGTCATTGCGAATGGAGGATGTGCGTTGACTTGAGACGTTTGAGATGTGGGTTTGGAGAAGAATGGAGAAGGTTAGCTGGATGGCGAGAAAGACGAATGAGGAGGTATTGGATAATGTCGGAGAGGAGAGGAAACTTGTGGCAGAAGTTCAGAGAAGGCAGAAGAGATGGATGGAGGAGGATTTGAAAGTAGAGGGCATGTTGAAGAGAGTGATAGATGGGAGAACACTGGGGAAGCGTGGAAGAGGAAGGAAGAGGATAGGAATTCTGGATGAAATAAGAGGAGGTGGAAGATATGAGAAATTTAAGAGGGATCTAATGGCGGGACATCCTTAGGAGGGAAAGCGAGGCAATGTGTATGAAATTGGAATGCAGAATGGGGACTGTCCAAGAACCTACCAATCAGCTGGAGTGGAATACTTAAATGAAAACAGCGCCACTCTTCATATTTGAGTTTCCATCAATCTTTTCTCAGATGCTCCTCATCAATTCTCATCTCTTTTAAAATTTTTCTTTAGCCACGGCAATTCTACATCATATCATAGAGTAAGTATACTTACTCTAGACTTGATTCTTAATCTATAGAGTATATATATATACTTACTCTATGATCATATGTACCTACCACTAAAACCATTTTCCCTCAAAATACTTCCCAGATACGGATAATTCTCTACATGCTCTATTATGTGACCTCTCACCTATATAGCCATACACGCCTTTTTACTTTAAGAAAACCTCATCACTTTCGTCTTCTTATGATTTATCTTCATTCCATACCATACGCACCAGTGGTGTAATTCGTGGGTGGCAGGTGCCACCCCAGAATTGTCCAACCCAGTATTTTTCCACCCCAGAATTTTGAAGTAAAAATCTCATTAAGTTACAAGCAATTGGAAAATACAATTCTACATAACAGCTTTTTCTTGCTTCTTCATTAATCATGCCTAATTTAGGAGGACTCCCCTTCCATCTGGGGGTTATTCCAAACCCTTCGGTAGGCCTTGTCACCCCAGTTAAAAAGCTGACATTGCGCCCATGATACGTATTGCACCTCCAATGCATTCATCATTGACTGTAACCCCTTAGCTGACTGACAAACCGTCGCTTGATCTTCTTCAAATCTTACTGACATTGACAGATCTCCTTCTTCCTTTATTTTATCCTCCATCTTCCCCATGCCTCCCTCACCACTTCTCTGGAATGGGCGTTAAAAAAACAGCTGCGATAGTTACGTCGCAACATCTGGTTCATATACAAATTCGAAACAGGGAGTATAGAAAATAATATTTTTTTAATATCCGTGTTCCGAATGAGACGTCTGTCCCTTCAATCGACCCCTGATTTCTTCAACACCCCCATTAATTTCGTTCAGTCCACCCTATCAAACGTCTACTGGAAATTTATTTTTGACGTTTGTTTGACGCATTCATAGTAATTTGGAGTTTATTATTTGAAAGAAAGGAAAAAGCAATTGATTTTCCCGGAAAACGATTCAAACTAAAGTTTTGCGTATTAAAAAATACCTACAAAATGAGCCCAACCGCATTAAAATCGTATCATTGTTGATCCACTGTTTAAAAAAACTGCTTTTGTAAATTATTTTTAACAATGAAAAAATATTCTACACATAGGTACATCATAATAATAATAGCTCGTAATAGTAGGCTCTGGTAGTACAATTAAGTACCAAAAGATTTCACGACAAAATATTCAGTAGTTTTTGCACAAATGTTCATTCCGTTTTCAGTTTTTATCTATGCCGTTTTTCAAGCTTTAGGCAATCCGACATCTAAAAATTTCGGGTGCTTACTTTTTACGTTTTTTCTCGTGTGTAATCTTAATTGTTTTGTACTTTTGTACTACTCGTCATTCGCCCACGAGCGAGCATCTCAAATCCGCCGCCCCCTACCTGAGAAGCTGAATCGCTGAATGCGCAATGATGCGCATTGCTCCTTGCAGTTTTAACAGGTTTAAAGCGAGTATGGCGAGTATCGCGAGTATTGAGAAAAATTTTTTTTTTGATTTTGCAAGAATTTCATCCTTTGGCTTGTGGATTGTAATAGACGAAAATGAGTGTACTTTATGAAGAAATAATTCTTTATGAAAAATGTAGGAAAAATGTTTCATCTTGCCTGTTGTCATGGTAAAATTTACTCGGAATCCCAATAATGGACAGTGTAAACAGTTTTTATGGAAAGTTGTGATAATTAAATTTTGGCCATGGACGACTTGAAAGCAGTAGTTTTAGAAGTTAAAGAAGGTATTTATGTAATTTAATGAGGATAACTTGAAACAAACACCCCGTAAGAAACGCCCAACCCTCGAATAGTAATTTTTAACTTGTTCCGTCAGGTAAAGGTTTTGAAGCATTTCGCGAAGACATAATCCTTCAAGCTGAACTAGATGGAGTTATATCTAAAACCTTGCCGACCCGGGCTACGCGTGAGGGTATTGTGTATTTCAATAACGATCTCATTTGGGAATTAAAAAGGAAATGTCTGAGAAGGTATGATTAATTAAATTGGTATCAAATTGACTTAATCAGCCCTTCACTGTCTCTTTGGTTGAATTATTATAATGATGATTTCAGGATGAGAATAAGCACCACTCCATTGAAAATTGAATGTTATTGTGTAACGAACGAGAAAAAGAAGACTCGAGTGGGATATCAGTCGCTGAAATTAAAGTCATTCAAGGAAGCGAATCAGTGTGAAGATGTAAGTAGTGAGGACAGATTTCATCCTTGTAGATATACGGCTATTGTTACCGGCGATATCGTTTCTTGGATGGTCGTTGGGTAAATGTGATGGTGTGATTCATAAACAGGTGCAATTTGGAAGGATAGACAATTACGTGGTTTTTTTTGGGGGCTAACTTCCTGCGCGTGACAATTACAATGTACGTCTGCCATCTGAAAGGTTGTCCTAATAATTCTTAGTATTCACCAATATTCTGAATGTCAATCCAACTTGACAATAATTTGCGTTTGGTATTGTATACTATTGTTTTCCATATTTCATTGTATGAAAGTTTCTCTTGGTTAATAACTGTAAATGAGGAGCTTATATTTTTGCTTGCCAAAACTAGGAAATCAGGAAGTAGAACTTCGTATGGCTGCTTCAGCATCAAGCCTCATTTTTAAAGTTATTTCTGTCTTTGATAAATGTGAGCTTCACCCTTCAAATATTTCGATGTGCTTAATTTATTTTTGTACCTGAAAGATTGATCACGGAAAAGTTCCCCTTGAATTTTATCTTCATAAATTGCCATATTTAATTGAACCCATACCATTTATTCTTGAAATTGTTCATTTTCTTTTCATTCTGATAAAAAAATTGATTACACACTCAACTGGGATTTCATAGTTATGTTTTATTGATCAGGTACAAGGAGAATGGCTGAAATTGTTGGGGGTGCCGTCACAAGCTAAGCAAAGCTCACCGAGTATTTTTCTGAAATATTATATTCAAGATGTTATGAATGACGTGGAGAAAACTGTAAGTATTAAAATGTTTAAGAATATAATGAAGGTGTGCATGCTAATGTTCTCAACTTTAAAATGGGGTTAACAGAGTTTAGTGGTGAAGTTCTGTGTAGTTGATTCTTAAGTACTAAATCCTAAATTTGGTGACCATCGGACAATAATTGGCCATTTGATAAAACTCGTCTGTTACCATGTGCACTACCTGTATATTTCATTTCATCGACCAACATAGTTATTTATCCTAATTCACGCATGCTCATTATTTCTCATATTCTTCCCTAACATTTTCTACGCCTAAAATCTTTTTAAAATTGCCAATGCACTTCCTTCACTGAATATTTCTACTGGGTTTAGTGTGCAATTTTATGAACGTTTTGTAGGTATTTCCTTGTCATTTGATATCTGAAGCTATCTTCTAGAGGCTATCTGAAGCTATCTTCTAGAGGCTATCTGAAGCTATCTTCTATCTTTGAAGCAGGAATAAGCTTATTCCTGCTTCAAATTTGGTGCTAAATAATTTATTTTGTACTTGCTCATGAACAGTCTTGGAATTCAAATTAGTAATTTAGAAAGGTTCGCTGTCTTATGACAGTTTAATCCATCAATAAATTATGTACCTAATTGTAGTTCATTATTTCATGCAGTTAATTCTCAAATAAGAATGATAAAAGAGGCACGCCAAACTGTTAAAATAAAAAATATTAAATATTATAACAATAGTTATATCAATTTTTTTGCTTATGGATGGAATGAGGATTTCTGTGGGTGCTTAGAATATGCTGTTTCCGAAATTAATGTTAAACAAGAGTAAGGAATGTTAAAATCTGATTTCCACATTGGGCAGCCAAGTGCCCATCTTGGGGAGAATCCTGATTACAGGTGCCATTTTATTATTTCATGCTGTTGTTTTTTCCGAACTCAACAAAAAATTAGTATCAGATATGCCAAACTGGTCCCAACTAGCTGAATCATTTCACTGGCCATGGAACATCAAACTAGAGATTATCAAAGAATTGCTTTCCAAGAACCGTTTGAGTATTTCCTAAAATTCAATGACAGGAAAACTTTTAAATGAATGTTAAAGAAATCATTAACTTAAGAATGAGAGACAGACTGTATTTATTAATCTTTTCAGTAATATTTTTAGTGTTGGGCATTTGTTATACATTTTAATTGATACATTTGAATGTTTGTGTTAATTGTAATGGATTAACCCAGTCCAGTGAATGGAATGCTCTTCAGTGCAAAAATTACTAAATGAAAAACAAATTATCGCCATGGTTAACATTGAGTTAATCAAAACCAGATAAAATATCCAGTTTGATCTTTTCTGTTTGTAATGAGAGTGAAATTCATTTTATCACCGGTTAAAATTTTTCTGTATCAATAAGGAGTCATACTAATATACTCTCCACTTTGCCACACTGTATATTATTCATGAAGCATGTGCTTCAGCACATGCGTCTGTAAAAACACATATGTAATAATAATACGTCCTTATTGGGGCGAGATTGTGACTTGGGGCAGACCCTTCTTCCATCTAACCCTTCCCTAAATACATCTATGAAATAATTACAATTTGACTATTAAAATTAGTATATAAAAAGAATTTTAAAAATGACCATCAAGATTTTAGAATTAATGAACTAGAATATAAAGAGTGTTATAAGCTATACATGATTGTGGGAAAAACATAAGGAATAAGGAGCAGACCTTAACGAAATAAACCCACTGCAGGGAAACACCCACACATAAAGGGGAGTGTGAAAAATCTGTGAAAACCTATCAATAGATAAAGCTTACATACTTCAAAAAAGCAATGTATGAGGTGTATAGAAAGAAAGGAAAGGGGAGCTGATACGAACAAACAAATATGAAATAAAATATTAAAAAATTACGAATTAAAAATTAAAAAGGAAATCATAAATAATAAAAAATATTTAAAACGGTGAAATACATTTCAATGATATATTTAGTAATAATAATAACTATAAGAATATATTTAATAATTAATGTATTTATTGACCATGCGTAAATAATCTATTCTTTAAATTTATTGAGGTTTGGTCAATTAAAATTCCTTTATTTCACTGCCAACGTTTCGGCAAATTTATTGCCATTCTCAGGGGTGTGAAATTTTAATTACACTAAAATAATATCAACCATTCCAATTTACAGTGTATCCAATTTACAGTGTAATTTCCAATTTCATTTTAGTGTAATTAAAATTTCACACCCCTTAGACACCCCAACACCATTCCAATTTACAGTGTAATTTCCAATTTCATTTTAGTGTAATTAAAATTTCACACCCCTTAGAATGGCAATAAATTTGCTGAAATAAAGGAATTTTAATTGACCAAACCTCAATAAATTTGAAAAAGAGAATATATTTAATGTTTAAAAACCGTACATGCCTTCATATTTGAGTATAAGTCGATTCAAATATAGGCGTCTTCTTTTTGGGCCAAAAATATCAACTATATCTGTGACTCGAGTATAAGTAGAGGTGAATAAATTGCTGAATCTCATTGTTTCGTGTTGATAAAGGGATATGTAAGTATTTTTATAATACAATTTGCCTTGTGGAATACATTAATGTAGCAAAACCGAGTGTATTTGTCAGTGGTAGGTCCTAATAAGAAACTTAAAGCATAAATATAATGCGTTTTTCGTTGAATATTCTCTGTGGATTATCATTTATAGAAATGCACATGGGTTTATTCAGCCAGTATGCAGAAATATTGACCCCAAAAAAGTCACCATATTCAGTGACTTGACTAAAAGTCGAAGGTAGATAGATGGATAGGTCGATTAAGCTTTGTGGTGGGCTGCCCCTATGGGAGTCCCAAAGCACTTAGACCTATTGGTCCATTGTGCCATCCACAATATCGCCTCATCACCCATAGAGTCCTATGGTCTCTTATGGGGATGTCCCTGATTTCCCTGGGATCCATAAATGCAGTCCCAAGGTGTCTCATATGAGTCCTGGAAATTGAAGGGCATTTGCAGAGAATGTGTGATGTAGTTTCATCCGCTTCTTTGCACCATTGGCATCTAGGTGAATCAATTATTCTCATGAGGTTGAGATGCCTATTGACACGGTAATGACCTGTCAGTAGTCCAACTATCGTCCTAAGTTGATTTCTGTCCAAGGTTAAAAGTATCCTCGTCCTACTAGGCCTTGGTCCCGCATTGTGGAGTTTGGCTTGCCTTAGTCCCTGTGCGGAGTTCCAGATCTCAAGAGTGTTGGTTGGATATCCACCCTCTGATCTCTAAGCTCCCTATAGCATGGGTGATTGGTAGGATTGGTTCCGGACCGGTTGGGTCATGGTTTGCGCCTGCCTTAGCTAGCTCATCTGCTTTTACATTCCCAGGTACCCCTCTATGTCCAGGTACCCTAGGTGGTCAGTACCCTATGTGAGACTGGGTGTAACCACTGCTGTATAGAGCCAGTGCATTACCTTGGGTTTGAGTCCCTGGGTTTTCCCACAGGCTCGCCAGCATGTCCAAATAGTTGTACATGCCTTTTTTAACTCTTGAGTCCAAGTGTTCCTTCCAGTTCAACTTCAAATCTAAAATTGTACCTAGGTATTTCACAGATGATGAGAGCTTAAGGGTCTTCCCTTGCAGAGAGGGCAGCGTTAAACCCTCTCTTCTCCTCTTTTTCGAGAAAAGCACCAGAACAGTCTTATCCGGATTCACCGTTAGCCCTGTGCTCAGGCACCTGTCCTGAGTCGTGTCCAGGGCCCGCTGCATGAGTCCAGACATTGTGTCCAGATACCTCCCTGAAATGAGGATGGCAAGGTCATCTGCATACCCTTGTGTGTAGAAGCCAACATTGGTCAGCAGAGTAATAAGGCTGTTGACCACTAAGTTCCATAGTAGAGGTGATAGGACCCCTTCCTGGGGGCAACCTCTGGACACTGCCATCTTCATTGAGCACGTTCTGAGTCTGGCAGTGATGGTGCGCTGGGCTAGCATGCATCTGATCCATCTCACGATGTGGGAATGAACTCCGTGTTTCTCCGCTGCCCAACATATCTGATTGAAGGTAGTATTATTAAAGGCTCCTTCAATATCTAGAAAAGTTCCCATGTTGTATAGTCCGTGATCAAGCCCTCTCTCGATCTGGGACACCAGATTGTGGAGAGCCGATTCCACAGACTTGCCCTTTTGGTAAGCATGTTGGTTCAGATGCAAAGGATGTTCTGTCAGAGGTCCATCCCTGATATATCTGTCGATTATTTTCTCTAATGTTTTTAACACCTTCAGTGCGGCATGACGTGATATCACGTCATGGTGTACTATCCCCTGGGGCTGATGACGTGATATCACGTCATGGTTACCCTGAGGGTTACGGCTTTCACCCAGGGCTCGGTTCAGATTTTTTACGACCTTGAACACCCCTACGTCGCTCAGTTGAGTTCTAGCAGCCCAGAAGTGAAGACCGTTTCGAGCTGCCTGTCCTGGATACATCGGGAGAAAAGTTTTTCTTTTGCCTTGAGGTAAGCCGATTTCCATTCATTTTCCTCGCACTCTTATGTGCGAGTTTGTTTTACGTTTATGTATTTGTTGCCATACATGCCTGGCTATGGCAAATGTACTTGAATGTAATGTTACATTTCTTATATTTATCTACTGAAGCTCGATTAATTGTTTTCTTATTAATATAATGGCCGTTTTTGCCAATCCATGTTGAGCATATAATTATTTATTTGTATTTATTTCCTTCCGATAGGTCGTATATTTATTATTTTATTGTCTCATGATATTGCGCCATTTTCATCCAATGAATACGTAAACTATTGCTTTCATTTAAATTTTCTTCTTAGTTTTACTCTGACATTTGAATAATTTAATTATTTATAACATTTCTCTAATTTTTTTTCTCGTCGTGTTTTTTTCAGTTCATCTCCTCAGCGGTAAGCTGCAAGTGAAGCGGCAATAATACGTAGTTCTGCGGTGCGAGTGTGGAAAGTTAATCAAACAAAAACGTGAGTAAATTATCAACAATTTAAATTATTTTTAATTATACGTTTATTGTTTATATTTATGTATATATACATAGGTATGATTGTTTTCCGATACAATCATTGGATATTTTTTCATGGCCTGCTGAGAAAGTGATTCTTAATTTTTCTTAAGCTTTTGTTGTTCCCTCGATATATGTATAATTAATTGTTTAAAAGCACTCATAAGTCTTCAGTTACCCGTTATACATATTTAGTTCATTCAGATTCTTTTCATTTAGTTGAGCGTAATAATGATTGCCTGCAGCATTTCCTCTTTTGTCTATATAACCCTGAGTGATTATTTTGGCCCATTATTTGTCAACATGCATATTTAACCAATTTGATACAAAGACAATATTTTTTAACTACAGGTGGTGCGTAAACGAGTAAAAAGACGAATCTCTTTGGTTGAGGCGGAGGCGACGCCGTCTTAGGGATAAATTCATCTTGCCTCAACCTCGACGACAGACCAGCAGCCTTCGTCTGCGCAGGATTCGCAGCCGTCGACGTCAAGGCAGGACGCTCCTACCAGGACTATGACTCTACCTTCCGAGATCTACGCCTTCTCCAGGCGAATATATACAGACGAAGAGCTACGGGAGCTCCTAGAGGAGAGCGGGGATTCGGATATTTTGGAAGACTCCGAGTGGGGGATTAGCGAGGAGGAGAGTGGAGAGGAGGACGAACCCTCCGTATTCCGGCGATTCCGTATTTATATGAAATCCAAGAAGCATAAGTACGGAATCAAACTATATATGCTGACGGAGCCTTCCGGGTTTGTTCTGCGATTTCTTGTGTATATGGGGGCCGGCGACTCTGAACTTGGAGGGCGTGGACATGTTGATCGCGTTGTTCATAAATTAATGAATGACCATTTTGACAAGGGCCATTCATTTTTTATGGATAATTATTACACCAGCGTCAATTTGATCCACGAACTGCTTGAGAGGAGAAAGTATTGCACAGGAACTCTTAGGGCAAATCGGAAAGGCATCCTCTCCGAAGTGGCAAAGGCTAAATTGAGACGAGGTGAAGTTATGGATGCCTTTACTAACGATGGTATCTGTGTTCTAAAGTGGAAGGACAAAAGGGACGTTCTGATGATCAGCTCCGAATTCGAGAGTCGTATGGTTGACGTGCAAACCCGAAGAGGAGACAGGCTCGTTCCTAAACCTGAGGCCGTTGTGAAGTACAACGAGTCGATGGGCGGAATATACCACTTTGATCAGATGATGGTATATTATCCTATTGAAAGGAAAACCCTTAAATGGTACAAAAAGTTGGGCATCCATATCTTTCACATCATCCTTGTCAACAGCTATTTCCTCTACCCTAGGCCTCCCGAAAACATTTCCTTATATAAATTCCGGCTCTCTGTTATTAAATCCATCATTCTACCTTCATACCTTCCTGACTCAATATCCCTTGTACCCTCAAAATATTTATCCCACTTCCCTGAACTCATCCTCGTAGAAGATGGCAGAAAGAAGACATATCGACGCTGCAGGCATTGTTACACCGTCGGGCGCAGGAAAGAGACAGCATATTTATGTCCTGATTGTGAGGGTTCTCCAGCACTTTGTCCCGAGTGCTTTGCTCCCTATCATAAAACATTGTAAATAGTATTTTTTTAATTTGTACTTGTAAAAATGCATATCTAAATGTTAAAAAAATATTTTTGTAGTAATTTTTTGTGTATAGATGTGTCATTCTACTGATAAATATTTTATTGTTTAAATATAAAATATTTTTATGGCAAGTATTTCTGTTTTCATGACTCAGTTATTATGTAAGAGTATGGTTTTTACATATTTATTTATTTAATCAAAAATGTCCACATACAGCAACTGTTGCCAATTTATAGTGGCCCAATAACAAACGTACAAAGAAAAAATATATATAAGTTGATTTGGAATTTCCATTGTATTACGAATCCAATCTTTCCCTCGTATGAGTAGTAAAAAAAACTTTAACTATCATTCTTGCTTTTAGTGAGTGGGTTTGTACATAATATGGAATAAAGACGCTGCAAAGCTCTTCCAATTAATATGTATTATTGAATTTTCAACTCTAACTGAAACGAATTTGGCACTAAAATTCAAAACGTTCCTACTACCAGTAAAAAATTTAACTTGAGCATTTGGTAGAATATTCTTCTCACGATCTGCAATAAGTGGCCTGAATGAACCCTGTCAAGCTTTCTAAAATTTGTTTTCGGCTTCAGTTCGGAAGCGAGAAATGACAAAATTTGGGGCTGATTTTGTCCTTCTTTCCGCATCCATTTCTACCCTGGCAGCAGATTCACCACGGTCACCACCCCAAAGCCTAGAAAAGGACACGTGTCGGCAAAATCTTTCCTTACCTCACACCCATGTTCATGACATACCGAAGGCACTTCCTAGAAATCTGTCCTCACAGTACATACATACATACCAACTAAATCTTGCCACTTACAGCGTGCTATTATACTTCCTCACCCTCTTACCTCTTCTCGGTCCCCACTCCAACCTTAGCGGAGCCGGACTGAGTGGTGCCACACAAAGGGACACCCTAATCCACCATCATAAATACACAAAGAGAAATCTTGAGTCAGGGAATACCGCCCAACACATGCAGCTGCAGCAAAATCGCCGATGCTATGTGGAACCGTTAGTTGTTTTGTTTCTAACGCTTACGGGTGGTCGTCTTAGAGGAAAAGTTTCGGACGGAGCGGAAAATATGAAAAGAGTAAAAAACCGAACGATCAAAATAGTGGGTTGAGAAGGAAGAGAACAAATATTATTCAATATTCTAGGACAGCACCCTTATACTCGAACGCAGCAGCGAGAGGAAAATTTCAAGGAATTATTATCCTATTCAAACAGTTGTCCGCGTGGACTTGTTTCATTTCTAATCATTATTACTTCCATTAAAACTCTGAGTGTTCAATAAATGTAAGCTGCTACCATTAGTAACAAAATACATGAATTTTTCATATATTTTGTCGCTACTACATGTAAGAAACGACGTGAAAGAAAAATGGAAGATGATAAAAAAGTCGTGTATATGCAACCCGCATCACGTGTCTATCCCTGGTCACTGATGACGTGATATCACGTCATAAATAAAAATTCGAATAACAAAAAAATTAGAGCGCTCCAATTTTTTTAATTATTTTTCCTGACTTATTTGGCATCCATACTTACGTTTTACGTAAAAAAAAGAAAGCCGCCACGGGGTAAAATTATGTCATGTATATGGGCAGCATTCAAAGGGTTAACCCCTTCCCTGACGCGGGCGTATTATCTCGTCCTCGCTGCCGTTTTCGTTCCATTCCCTGCTTCGGACGAAATATTTCGTCCCCTTCGTAGAGATTCAATCTTTAGCCAGTAGTTGGTGTTTGCGGACACACAGGCCCATATCTAGCCAGTTTTTGAGACTTTTCTCGATGTATTAGCGTATGTATTTGCGTCATAATATTAGTAATGTTTACCCTGGTGATGCGCTAAATCTCACGTGTTATCGCGTGAGATTTAGCGCATTCCATGCTCGTATATTGTATAAATCTACATCGAATTTGATTCATCTTTATAGACGTAATATCAACCCATGCATTCTGCATTCAATTATAATAACATTTGCAACAAATATTGCATTTATTTGTAATCTTTGTGGTTCATAATGGTACTTGCAGTACATTATGATTTTTACGGGAAATATTGGATGCAGAAATAACAGTTGTGCGATATAATCTCGTAACGTGATACTTCGTTTTGGGATTAGTAAAAAATCTCTCGCGGTCACTTCGAAATAATACATTACGTTCCAGACCGCGAGCTACCCCAAAGGCGGGTGGCAGGGGGTGTTATGCAACCAGACATAAAAAGAACGAATATAGGAATATATCGCTAAAGCGATGACTAATGAAGCGTGATTTTGTAAAATAAGTCGACATCTGTTCGAAATATTGTCCATGAGAAAATGGATAGACGCGGAAGACCCGAAAACCATGTCTCTCCAAGCCAAAGACTCCGCGGAAGCCTTCACGGAAATTGTTCACGGATGTTGTTGGCATAGATTGTGTGGAAAAAGAAGAAATTGTTGAACCTATCCATCACAGCGAATTTCTCTTCTCTTTTACCCTATACATGTCCTTTTTCGAAACCATTGCGACCATACAAAGGATGTTATCTTCATCTTTGGTTCCAGAAAAAGGCAAGTCCCTTCTGGAGTTGAAGGGTCCACAGAGAGACGGTGTGGGGTTCACCGACCCTCTGCGGTCTCCCATCCTAATCCCTTCCGCTTTCACCCATTCCTTTGTATTTTCACACGTTTCCCGGCTTCCTTTCTCATTATCGCCGACTGAAACCGTGTTGAGCATTTGGTACCCTTTTCTGTGACCTTTCGACAATGTTTTCCTCAGTTCCTTGGTTTTCCCACTTGTGCTGTTCCCCACTCTTCCCTATTGTATATTCTTTTCGCCTGTAAAAGGGATTTTATGACACTATGCTACGGAAAGGGAAGGCTTTTCTTTACCGTCACTGTTTTTCCCAGAAAATGATCTTGGTTCTCTTGTCGTTGACCTTTTTCCATGGCCTGTAATTTTGAGAACAAGTTAGTTATTCATCGTGCGTCTCAGTGTATACATCTAGCATTTCCCTTGAGTTGTGCATCTCATAACGTCACCTTGGAGTTGATTGAGTTATCTGAGAATCGACCCATTTGTCATGGATAGTGATGTGGAAAGTGATTTGGCTGTTGGTGCTTCTGACGAGGAATTTGAAGAGGATATCGAGCACTCGGGTTCAGATTCAAGCTTCTCAGAGCAGTCGGACGTTGAATCTGAAGATACCGAGGATGAAGATCCGACAGTAGACAGAAATTGGCGGTCGGTGAACACTTCATGTCCTCCCCCTCCTGCACCTCCAAGATTCAACTTTGAAGGTATTTCGAAGGTAAGCTACCATGAATTTCGAAGTGGATCCTGATTGTGGTGTGAACTATTTTTTTGAATTGTTTTTTGATAACCAAGTGCTGGAACTGATAACCTCGGAGACAAATCGATATGCTGATCAGTGTTTACGCAATAAGCCTTCAACATCAAAAGATCAATGGCGCGATGTGAGTGTTCCTGAAATGCGTATATTCCTCGCGTTGATAATGCTTCAATCCATTGTTCGTAAACCAGAGCAGGAACACTTTTGGTCTACAAGAAGGTCACTAAATACTCCCTTTTTCGGTGAAACCATGGCTTACCGGCGATTTTCCAGAATCCGTCAGTTTTTGCATTTCAGCAATAATGAGGAATATAGACCGGAAATACACCCGAACCCTAAACTTAACAAAATCTGGCCGATATTTGATTTACTTAGTGAAAAATTCAGTCATTTATATACGCCGGAAAGGGACGTAACCATAGATGAAAGCCTTCTTCTATATAAAGGACGATTGGGTTGGCGTCAGTATATACCCACTAAAAGAGCCAGATTTGGCATAAAGATGTTCGCTCTATGTGAGTCAAAGAGTGGTTACGTTTGGTCTACAATCATATACACAGGAAAAGGGACACTACTGGATGTAGAGTTTGATGGCATGCCAATATCATCAAAAGTTGTTTTGACGCTAATGAAGCCGTTGTTCGGGAAAGGTTACTGCGTCACAACGGACAATTTCTACACCTTACCACAACTGGCTGAGACTCTCATTTCCAAGTCATGTGACACTTATGGCACAGTGAGAATCACCAGGAAAGGAATGCCAGAAGGAGCGAAGAAAAAAAAATGAAAAGGGGGGAAGTGATTGCGTTACAGAAGGGAAAAATAATGGTGCTGAGATGGAAAGACAAGAAAGAAGTGATGTTTCTTTCTACTGTGCACAACTGTGCAATGGGGGAAACAGAAAAAAGGGGTGTGCGAGTGCTAAAGCCAAAGGTAGTGCTGGATTATAATGAGACGATGGGGGGCGTTGACCGAGTAGATCAACATTTGGCTGATTATCCCATTCCGAGGAAGAGGAGAAAAAATATTATAAGAAAATATTTTTCCACTTATTGGAAATAAGTATGTGGAATTCTTTTGTGTTATACGCAAAATCAGGGGGCAGAAAATCCCACCTAAATTTCAGGCTGGACCTCATAGAAAAAATCTTGGAAATTTATTTTCCCAGTGTTCCCTCCCCAAAGGCAGGTAGACCACCCGCAGTAGCCCACCCCCGACGAATCACCGAGAGACATTTTCCCGATATAATCCCACCAACAGAGAAAAAAAATCATCCATCAAGGAAGTGTGTGGTGTGCTCTAGGAAAAGAGATGCACGAGGAAAAGTAATTAGGAGGGAAAGCAGGTACTTTTGCGCGGAGTGCAACGTGGGTCTCTGTGTAACTCCCTGTTTCCGATTGTACCACACAAAAGTGAATTTTTGAATGTACAATTTTTCGTGGTCTTCCTTGTGTGTAACATCTCAACAGAAAGACAGTATCAATCACTTCAGTTATCCCTATTTTCATTACGCAAAAATATTATTGATTGACAAATGGCTAAGTGAAAAGTGATTTCTCTATGAAAATTGAAAATTTTTTAAAAGTTTAAATTTTTTACAATAAAAATAGAAAAAACGTTTTGTGCACTAGTATTGACCTGTTTTACTTTACAGCAACCTATAACCTAACAAAAAATGCAATAAAATAATATGACATTTTTTGAAACTGTTTCTTGAAAAAAAAACCGTCAGGGAAGGGGTTAAGCAGAAGGACATAAGAGTGATTCCCTTGTAGGAATTAGCTTTTGTGTAGTCCCCCTTCCCAGGTTTGGGAATGAACACCACCTTTGTTGACCTCCAAGCTGTTGAGACATAGCCAAATGCCAGACAGGATCGAAATATGCATAAGAGAGGGAGTATTAATTGCTCTCTCCCCTGGTGCAGTAGGGCAGGGAAAATTCCATCCTCCCCTGCATCGGGGGTCAGATAGGGTTACCTCCTCTGACACCTTCCAGCCATTGCTCCTATGAGCCAAGCCTTTAGTGCATTGTGTGATGTCTATCACTCCCTTCCTAACTCTGTTGATAAAGGTCGGTTGTGATCCTTTATTTAGCAAAAACAGCTCGGTGGTCATTCGGAATTCCAGGAGGGATCTTCCTCTGGGATTGACATCCGAACTCCCACACACAGTGTGATGGGAGTTGGCGTCACATCCAACCAGTAGGTTCCAGTTCCTAACTCGGCATTCATTTACCAGTTCCTCCAATTCACTAGATGGTGGAGGTTCTGGAGAGTCATATAGAAGATATGTGGAGCAGGCCACAATCTCTGTCCATTTCTCCTGATCTTTGACAGTCAGTACAACCACTGTAAGATCTCTCGAGCAGAATTGTGGTTAGGGTCTGGCATTCACCCCTTTTACATAAATGCAGGATCTAGGTATTTGAGATGTGTTACATTGTAACAACCTACCTCGTACCCCACCTAGTCCTCTGATTTTGCCCTTGTAGATCCAGGATTCCTGAATTAGGGCTACCATTGACTTGCCTTCAGAGAGGTTCCTCTGCAGAACCCCTGAGGCAGCTCTACAATGCTGGAGGTTGATTTGGAGGAAGGTCAGCTCCGCCATCATTCTTACTTCCCTCCACTTCTGCTGCCACATTTTCTCCTGCAGAGGGCTCCACGTTGGATTTTTCTAGCCCTTCGTCTGTGTCCATTCTCTGCTCCACTCTCCCCAAAAGCTTGTAGTCAGCCCTTTGTTGACCGACAGATTTTATAAAAGTCAGGCTCGAGATCCTCTCCACAGAGGGCTCGTCCACACCTAAGATGAAGCGAGTGCCCTTTTCAGTCTCGCTTCAATCATACACCCTCCATAGGTCAGTTCTTAGACCTGAGTTGACCTTCATAATTCGGCCAATGAGGTCCCCGGTGCTTAGCCAAGTAGCCAGGGACCCAAACCATCAGCCGCCTCCTTTTGATGAGGGAGTCAGAATCTACTGCCTGGAAGGAGACCCCCTCTATATCTTCCAGTTGTACTGCCATGTCCTTCAGCCAGTCAGCTGTGAAGGTGTTGGCGCTCAGTATTTCCATCGCCCTGTTGAGCTGGCGTGTCCCTTCAAAGATAGGCACTTCCTGTCCGTGGGGGATGGCATCCCAGACCATAGTGATTTTATGGTCGATTTTCTCATACCAACCCTGAGACATAGTTGTCTCAGGGTAGCTTGAGGAGATGATGGCCATCTTCTTACCACCTTTCGTCATCTCTGCGTATGAGCATACGACCTTGGTGGTCCTGGGCTTTGGGTGTGTCCCCAGGGGTCCTTGCCCTCTTTACAGGTCTTTCATTGGGCTGTTCCCCCACCCGGCCCTTGTCAGGGCTCTGCGATAGAGGTCCACTCTTTCCTGATTGGGGTTCCCTATTCTTCCTGGCAGCGAGGGCTCGCTGTCTCTTCAGCCTCCTCTTCCTAGCTGTCCCACTGCGACTTGAGAGAGTAGAGAGACCTTGAATCTTAGATGCCACGCTCCCCACTGTGTTGTTGGAGGCATCTGAGTCCACGTCCTCCTCCTTGCGGGGGAGTCCATGGCCCGAGCCCTCCTTTATTGTGGAAGACTAGCTTCCTGAGGATAGAGACTCCTCTTCGGAGTCAGGGAGAGGTTTTTGGAAAATGACCTTCCCCGAGATAGGGCCGGCCATTGAAGGTTTGGAAGAGGGTCTCACTTTAGGGCCCTCCAAGGGTGAAGGCCGCCTGAGAGGGGCCTGCCACGGGAAGGGTAACAGCCGCGTCCCCCAAGGGGGCCTCTTCTGTAGGAGGTTTCTCCGAAGAGGAGGATTGACCCAAGGGGCCAGAAGGTGAAGGGCCCTTTGCAGGGCCCTGCTTTTTTAAGGAAAATGGTTCCATATGCTTCTCACGAATAGCTAGGGAAATAAAGGTCTGCCCATGCAGAGCCCCGCATACATTGGTAAGGCTAAAATTAGGGATGTGCGAGCAGCTCGAAATTCGAGTCGAGTCGAGTTTAAGAAAGAAGCTCGACTCGGCTCGTGAATTTTTATAAACCTCGAGTCGAGTCGATAGATTTTTAAGTGGTTGAAAAAATGGGGTATTTAATTAAGATTGCCGACAATTTCTTCAAATTCAATCGTGTTCTAATGGTAAATGTCCGTAGATCAGTGATGGAGAATATTTTACTCCCATAAGGTAGGTAGCAATACTAAAATTTCGTGCTATGTTATTAATTTACAATACCCACGTAATAAGTATGTACCACATATTACATAATCTGCCTTAACATTAATTAGTACTTACAGGAAATAATTTTCAGTTAACTAAATCATCTCCAACGACGGAATACTGAGACGTTTGTCGTGCCTCAAAATACGTACGTGATCGTTGCTCCGAGATTAGCATGCAATTTAATCAGAATAGTACTCATAGGAGTGTTCACATACGATAAACATATGGAAATCAACCAAAAATCTGTGGGTTTTACATTGTTAACGTTGACAGTAACATTTCATGTACCGAATTTACAGTGTAACGACTTTATAACTACATCGCAGAAGCAACTGATTACGTACTAAGTGAAAATGCGACTCATTTACAAGTAAATAGTAAAATGTACAGATTTTTATAAACGGAAGAAAATCTTCCCTGGTTCATTGTGTAGCTGAACTGGTAAGCAAAAACATGTCCTTTCCACATGATAGATTCGAGCAAAGTTTAACTGAGTCTGTATTCTCAGTATTCTTTAAGTACGCACTAGTTGCTTTCTTTTGTTTGGATTTCGACTTTGGGTTGTTATGATTACAACCACACCGGTATCGAACAATTTCATACTCATGGTCCCTTAATACAATGTGACCGCGTTCGTACTTTTGACAGGTAACTGACTATACGTATTAGAATATATTTTACTGAGGTAAATGTTTGCGAAGAAGGATCCACTGTTAAAATTATTTTCCTAATATGATTCCGAGATTCAGTGAAATTGATCAGTTCAAATTGGTCATGTTTTAGTTAAAATCGCGGGAAACATTTGTGATCAAAATGTAATACACATCTTTAACATAAAGTAAAAATGATGGCTGTGGCGCCGTTGGTATCCAAGTTGCTGACGGAAGAAGGACCCAACTTCGCGTACAATTACCATTTTTTGGATTAAACATCCAATTCATCTACCGATGAGTGTAATACTACCTCGGACTGTTTCGTTTAATTTCAGGGTGTATCTTCAAATCTTTTACGGTGTAATGCACTGAATCAGATTGTTCCACATTGTCATTGTCAAACTCTTCAGCAGATTCTTCACAAAGCGTATCATGGTCTCTTTCCTCTAGGATGTCCTCCTCATTTGTATCACTTGGAATTATTTCATCTTCATCTGTCTCACTTTGCAGAAGAAGCCTGATCCTTTCCACTTCCTTTTCCTCTAAATTAGTCATGGCGAGTGTTTGGGGCTCGGAGAAAATAGTATACACAAAGCTTTTTGTACCAGCATACAAACAACGAAAATGTGGCGTCAATAAGTAAGATAATTAGCGATTTAAAATATTCGCACCACCCGTTTCTGCTGGAACGATGAACGTATTTTGACGCTACATTTCCATAAATCACAAGAGTAAAAATAACAAAATAATTTTGTGATCCATAAAAATCCAACTTACACACGCAATTGAATTGCCACCTAGAACGGATATACAAATCTTTGAAAGTAATATGACTGTAAATGACGAAAATATGTACAATAATGAAACGCGCTGAATACTTACAGGCTACCACCATCAATTTAGTCAAGGATAATAATAATATGCGAAAGTAAACGTTAGCCCAATACTTATAAAACGCAAAAACAGTAAATACAAAAAGTGGTAGTCTCAAGATGCACTTCAGCTTCAGCAGATAAGACTAGAAGCTCAACTGCTCTCAACCACAGGTAGAGACTGAATGGACAGGCTTCATTGCTTCTTGATTCGCCAAAGTGCTTTCACCAGTGTTTCATTATTCGTCAAAGCAAAGACAGCGAGATGGGTCGGACCTGCGCCACGCGCTCGCAGAAATGCAGACACCACAATGTAAATACATGTAACGCTTGCGATGTGACTGCATAAGAGCTATGTATGAGCTATGTACGTAAGATAATGAATAAGGGTCAGGCAACGAGATGGATAGGCAGGCACGGCATCGGATTCACATTTCAGGCCGTACGTGGGGTATCCCAGTCAAACATGGGTAAAAGGAAAACAGCATAATAAAAAAATAGATTGTATAAATAGTCCTTGCACCTTATCATCGGAAACTATATAGTTTATAGATGATGCTCTTTAAAGTTTTGGAGTGAAATATTTCTGAAAAACATTTACGAAAATTGTTTCAGGCACCCGGTCTTTTGGACCGTGCGCGACCTCTCCCGTTCACATATCGAAATAAATGGTGCACAATGGGGAAAAAGTAATTATAAAAAATTATCTGTCGCACAGGGAGAACTCAAACATCGTCTTTTGACACAATATTGACTATTATGAAGGCACTCAAAAGGCCAGTGTTTACGATAAGATAATTATTTTTTAAATTGCAACTTTTAGAGCCACCCGGTCTTTTAGACCGTGCGCGACCTCTTAAGGGTTAACTACTGACATTTGGACATCGCGAGCTCAAGATAGCTACATTTCTCTAACTTGTCAACCTGCCATAACTTTGAGGTATGGAAGGGGGCTACCCATCCAACCCCCGTCCGGGCCCAACGCTGCTTAACTTCGGTGATCTCACCGGAACCGGTGTGTCAACGTGGCTAGGCCCTTGCATACGTTTCATTTAAATGTCGAACAAATCTGGTTGAATTTCAAATTGAAATATTTTTTATATTTGTTGAAATGATGAGAATTAGGAAATTTATCTTGAATTAAATAAGACTTTAAGGAATTTTATTTTCTCTAAAAAACAGAAAATCTAATATTGACAGTCAAACTCGACTCGACTCGAAACTCGATTTTTTTTGCAATGATCGACTCGAACTCGACTCGAATTGAAAATCTGGTGTTCGCACATCCCTAGCTAAAATGAAACCAGATTTCACCTGGTATCCGGAGTTTCACCTGTTAACGACTTCTAACCCTCTGCCCTGCGGATGCGGTCATCCTTGGCACAGGGACGCACCAAAGCGATGCAAAGTGATGTTTCTTATAGTTTTATTGACTGCCAAGTCTAGATCCGTCATGTTTTGTGAAAACCAGGGGCACCTCGTGGAGGGTATGGCTCTTCACCTCACATGATGGTCTTGGTGTGCGATGGTCACTTGACTTGTACTCAAGTATGTATATGTACGATACATCTATAAAAATTCTTTAAGGAATATTAGCTTCTGGTCTTTTTTAGTAAATGTTAATTAACCATTTATATTATGGCTTTTGGTCTGAATCGAGGCTGAAACTTTGGAAGGTGTGATTTTAATATGTTTATGGCTATTTCAGAATAAGAGGAGCAATGAAGTGCTACCTGCCAAGGAGCTCTCTGAAATCAAGGCTGTCTTGACATCTAAGAAAGGTGTTATTCAAATTGGTCCTGTTGATGATGATACAGATAATTTTATCCTTGGTATTAAAGTGGCGGACATGAAAAATCTTGCTATGGTGAGTTCTGCTTTTGGCTGGCCTACTTGTTGGCAGTGCATTGTATCTTGTATATATTTTATTTAAAGTTCATGTGATTCAGGAGTGTCTATGCTAGTGCTCATGAATTTTAATGAATCCTGATATTCAATGCTGGTTAAAAACATCTACATACTACCCTTCGTGCTAGCGCAGGGGGTGAGAGAACACTAGCCATGAAAGGGAGGTGATAATAATAATATAATTTTATTTCTGTTGTTTAGCAAGTAACGTAGAAATCGCCAAAAAAAAACAGTAAAACATTGGTACAATACAAGGTAAGGTGAGTGGAAACCAGCCATGAAAGAGAGGGAATAATAATAAAAATATACTTTTATTTCTGTTTGTTAGCAAGTACCTAACATAGAAATTGCCAAAAAACATTAAAACACTGTTACAATACAAGGTAAACATATATACACACAAGATATGGCTGGTATAAGAAGTAATAGATATTCATATTTTACAGCAATTACAGTTGTAACTAACAAATTCAGTGATGCAGTATGATGAAGTAGTAATTGCTTTAAATGTTTCTTAAAATTAGGTACAAATGCGATGGATTTTATATCAGAAGGTAATTTGTTGTAGATTACTGAGACTGCATGATGTGGACCATGTTTTTTTGTCTTGCATCTAGCGATATTAGGATTTTATAGTCCTCTCTTCCATACAACTCATTTGACGAACACATACAACCATGCCCTGAGCGGTGCAAATTTCCTACCCAGGGGGAATCGAACCCGCGGTCTTCAGTTTGGCAGGCGAGGACTTTACCCTGCTGCCACTGAGGCCGAGGATCATGTTGTAATAGGTACATAGAATATTGAGATAAATGAATGTTTATATTATTGTGAGTGCGGTAGGGGTGTACATCACGGTGAGAGGGGAAGATTTGAGGGTATTGTTTTGCGAATAAGGCACAGTTTAAAAAAGAGCTTTGATCTAACCAGAGCAAAGTAGCACTTCTCTTTTACTTTTTCATCAGAGGACCTTCCTACTGTTCGCTTCAATAATTCTAGTTTCTTAAATACAGCACGACAAACGTTTCATATATTTCCACCATGCCAGGTCTGAAGTTACTGTGATTCCCAGATATTTATTTTCATCTGACTCCTTGATATTTACCCCTCCCACGTAATTGATATGGCATGAAACAGGGAAGGATACACCAATGATGAGAGTTGAGCTGAAGTCCCTTGTTGCAATTACTATCTACATACTACCCTGCGAGCTGCCACATGGGCATGTGGCAGGGGACGTTAGGACACCACTCGTGTAAAGGTGTGAAGGAGAATGTTATAGGGAGGTGAAAAGGTGAAGTGTATTTCGGCAGTGTTTTCAGTGGTTCTCAGTTTTTATTATGGTCACTTATTGTGCGTGGGAAGAACATATTTGTGTACCTATCTGTTCGGCAATGTATCTCTCTTATTTTATCTTTCCTGTTGGACCTAAAGATGTAGTGCAGTGTCAAAATGATATTCTCCGTGCCACACTGAAACATTTCTGTTCTAAATTTCTCAAGCCATCTAAGCCTAGCATGTAGCCTCCGAGTCTCTAGTGGTCCCCAACCTAATCCTTCTGTCGTGACCCGACCCCGGGCGGAATCGCCGCCGAGGTTCGAACACGGATACGTGGGATCTTGCCCTTGGCGTCGGGTATCAATAAAGGTACATGGATTGCATTTCAATAAATAGAAAAAGGCATCTACCTTTTCTCCGTCTCTCACTGGGCTGCTTAGCTGGTCGCGGATTCTCTGGAGGCGGGAGGAGGGCTGGAACTGCGCTGGCTGACGGCTCGGGACGGACTAAGTTATTTCGCGGCACTCCCAGGTCACTCGCGCAAACGGTTGCTAATTCCAAATCCCCTGAAGGGGGAGGACACTAGGCTTTCGAGAAAGGTTAAGAATTTTTGGTAGCCTCGAACCGGGTTTGGGCTATGAACACAAGGGACAACAGATTACCACGAGGTTAACTCAGAGAAGCAAGAAGAACAACTCGCGCTTTCAACAGCGTGTCACTCGGCACTTACACACGCGTGCACTTCACAAAAGGAACCAACCAACAGTCCTTTTGCGCTTGCCTCTTTATAGTGCTAAAAAGGTGTTTGTCCCGTCTCCCGAATGACGTAGAGACGGTGGCAAACAGAGGGGGAAGAATGACTTGCTAAAACCCGTGTTTTCCGAATAACAACTTAAATCGGGAGACTTGGTGCCCGCGAGTGCTTCGTTTATGACCTTTGTTTTTAGCGGGTTATTCCCGTGCTTCCGCCTCTACTCTTATTTGTCAGCCAGCCGGTCCTTACCTCCCTTCTCTCGCCTCCGGATCTCCTGTTTTAGGCAAAACAGGGCTGTTTGCGCTCATTCCTCTGCCTTGCAAACAGCCCCGTCCTCCGCGACATATTTTGTAAATGGCCTCCGGATTTTGAGGCCATTACAAGCAAACAGCCCTGTTTTGCCTAAAACAGGAGATCCGGAGGCGAGAGAAGGGAGGTAAGGACCGGCTGGCTGACAAATAAGAGTAGAGGCGGAAGCACGGGAATAACCCGCTAAAAACAAAGGTCATAAACGAAGCACTCGCGGGCACCAAGTCTCCCGATTTAAGTTGTTATTCGGAAAACACGGGTTTTAGCAAGTCATTCTTCCCCCCTGTTTGCCACCGTCTCTACGTCATTCGGGAGACGGGACAAACACCTTTTTAGCACTATAAAGAGGCAAGCGCAAAAGGACTGTTGGTTGGTTCCTTTTGTGAAGTGCACGCGTGTGTAAGTGCCGAGTGACACGCTGTTGAAAGCGCGAGTTGTTCTTCTTGCTTCTCTGAGTTAACCTCGTGGTAATCTGTTGTCCCTTGTGTTCATAGCCCAAACCCGGTTCGAGGCTACCAAAAATTCTTAACCTTTCTCGAAAGCCTAGTGTCCTCCCCCTTCAGGGGATTTGGAATTAGCAACCGTTTGCGCGAGTGACCTGGGAGTGCCGCGAAATAACTTAGTCCGTCCCGAGCCGTCAGCCAGCGCAGTTCCAGCCCTCCCTTCTCTCGCCTCCGGATCTCCTGTTTTAGGCAAAACAGGGCTGTTTGCGCTCATTCCTCTGCCTTGCAAACAGCCCCGTCCTCCGCGACATATTTTGTAAATGCCCTCCGGATTTTGAGGCCATTACACTTCTAAAAGCAGTGAAACACTCTTTGTTCGCTCGTAGCAGTTTTTGATGGCATGGATATGGATGTATGATTTCATTGTCATTAATATTTATGGTTATTTTTCTAGCTTAAATTTGTTATGCTATTATTAAATGTTTCATTCTCTCAGCCATCCAAAAGTGAAAATTTAAACCTTTTATCATGAGAGTAGGTAATTTTACAAAGCAACAAATAATCACTTGCAACAAATTCAATGCTATTCTAATGGAAGTATAAGTTAACAAATATGTAAGTGGAAAAAAAAAACCCTTTAACTTTTTGTTTGTGGATTTTACTACCAATGGGGTCAGTTTTGGATCACAACCTGTATTTCTGCTGCATTTGAACTTCCAAGCTTGCCCAGAAGTCCCCTTTAAACAGAGATGACTGACAGGTGGATGAACAGACACTTGTAAATGACATTATGTAAGACCCCCGACTCTCTAGGGGGCGTCGACGATGATTTGGCAGGGATTTCAGGAAGGAAACTCAGAATCACTCTAAGTAATGCTCTTTATTGCGTTCACATAGTCTAGTTGCCTGCTCCCAACTGCCACGCAATCACGGCGTCGCTTCCCAGCGGCCCCCCTGCCCCTCCTCCCCCACCCTTGGGTTCTTTCCTCCCGGTTGTATTGTCCACCGCTGCATTTTCCCAGGGTAGGTGAGAGAACAGAAAGGTGCACATATGGTGCACCTTTCCGCACATACGACCCGCCAACGGCATCTCTGGAGGAATCCCATGACTCGGAAAAAGGGGGAGGGGAAGTGGAAGGAGAGAGAGGTGTAGGTATCCTATCTGCTTACTCATTCTGTACTCTGACTGCTGACCCGCTCGGTGGCTCGGGGGGGTGGGTGGTCGGTGGGTGGGGAAGGAAGTTGAGTTGGTGGTTGTGGTACTTACAATTCCATGGAATCAATAAATATTATAAATTTTCTTGGTTGTAGACAAAAAATTAATGTTAATAAGCTTTTGAATATGAATAATTGTCAAGACAGTAGGCAGTTATATGAATTTCATTTCATGGAAGTGAGAAATTGGGGTTTTCACAGTTTAAATAAAAGTTCAAGATAGATGAAATTTTCACCCATTTGCCAGGCAATTTCGCTGCTGGAAATGTTTGCCTGTTACAGCCCCATCACCTGATTCTTCCGTCTGGGAGAAAGATGTGACATACTGGCAGGCCCATATGGTCATTTTTACTCTAAGGAAATTTGAAGTAGTCGCTGTAAATTGTAAAATATATCTCTGCTTGTAGTCTGCTCTGCTTGTCCATCTATCGACGTGCACCTCAGTGAAGTAGTAGTCACCAATAAGCCTAGCTTGCAAGCTGGGCTGGTTTGGTGTTGTGAATGATTTATAGGTTTTTGAATACACACTGCACTGGAGAGAAAAGGCTCATCAGGCTTTGAGAAATGAAGCAGCATCCGTCAAGTATTTGTTTCTGAATATTTTATTTCTTAATCTGAATATTTTTATTTTCATACTTTATATTTTTTAAATGAACCCTCACAATGACCAAATAGTCTGAGAGCTCCCTTTTATAAGATGTAAGACAAGTTGGAAAAAGAATTCAGAAGCCTCTTCTTTCTGGTGAACTAAACGACTGGCCCCCGAATCTTGATTATGGCAGAAGAGGGATCGGGTATGACTCAAGGGGAAAATATGCTCTTATTCAAGGCAGACTGCATCCCAAATCAAAGTCATGCACTCTTTATACATTCCGAGTGTGGATGGATTAGTATTGACAGAGCTTTGCATCTTGACAGGTACACCTTTTTGAATCCTCATCCATAATAATATATAACATAATCATTGTAATATAAAAAGGCCATCAGAAAGTTTATCACAGTAAATATTCTTTATTTGAGCTTAGTCTATAAATATTTTTGCGAATGTTATAGTTAGATAAGGTAAAAAAAAGTCTTTTTTAAAGTTGTTCTCTAAATATGCTACATATTGGTGTAAGAAACATTCAGAATTGAACTCACGGATAAACTCTGTGAGAAAATATGCGAAGGGTTCAAGAAGTGATTTTGAAAAAGAGGCAGTATATGAGTAAGTTTTGGGCTCCAAATTGAGTTCTAGTAAGAATTTCGAATATTTGTGGTTCACGATGCCTTCCTCAAATGTTTCCAGTCTTTCATAGCATGTACTGTTCATAGTAGTTTCTGTATATGCCGCATTCAGATTTGTGAAAAATGTTGCATTAATTTTTTTCACTACTGTAACTAACTGAATGAAATAAAGAAAAACTCAAACTATCAGTTTTCCTCAAGAAGACGTCAAGGGCATTTCACCTGTTGGTTAACTTAACTGGAAATTATAAAACTAAGCCTAATCCTACTTCCCAGAAAGCAAAATCTTCCACACTAATGAAATCCGCCGCAAACAAACCTCAACCCTTCCTCCACTGTTGAACCTCGCTAATCCCTCAATGGGACACCAATACACAACCGGGTAAGAACCGTAGCGAACGCTAGACAAAGAGGTCTTTGAGAACGCCTTGAACAAACCATTGAAATGTAGGGTCGTTGGTCTTGGCAACCCCTAAAGAGAGAGAGGGAAACTAGTTTGGGTTAATAAGATCATAATGAGGTGAAGGGGCTGAGGGAGCAGATGTGAAGAGCGGCTCAAGCGTAGAAGGACGCATTTCCAGGAGTTGCACGTGTTCCTGTGTTTCTCCCGCAGTAAAAGAATTAAGGCTCGCTTTAAAATCCGAGAAAATATGAGAAAATATAAATAAATGGTCTGGAGTTTGTAGAACGGATATGCCTCCAAGCAAATGCAAATGTTCTGGCGACAGAAAACAAATTGGTTTGGTGCAGAAATATTCTTTGCTTTATATGTTTTTACGATGAATATCATCCGAAAGTAAGCAATTCCACGCCATGAATTAAAAGTTGAATTCCTTCAATTGAAATAAACATGAGGTGGGAAAATAAATAGTGTAATCATTGCGTGTTATTTTTTGAGTGGAATTTTATATCTTCCTTTCCCCCACGATACAGGCTTCCCTTCAATATAATATGTTGCTCCGCAAAAAGGTCATAGCAAATATTTTTTACATAACCTCGGAAACGGTTACCATCTCTTTTCTACTGATATCATGTTCACTATTGAACGAAAAATTGAATCACAAAAAATTCGAACGCAGTTCCTGGGAAATTTGAAGTGCATGCATCGCTGTATATTAAAAAGTAAGAATCCGTTCATTGTTTACCGCCTTGAGAAAGAGCCACGACCATTCGAAAGCCCATCCTATTCACGGAACTATCCTTGTATTTTCAAAATCTACACATTTTAGGCCTCTCGGCATGTGAAACCTCTTTTCGGCCTAACAAGAATCCCGAAATTAGCTCTGAAAGTCTTTCAAGGGGGTCGATTGAAAATCCAGAAAATAGGTAGAAGATTAGAAAATATTGTTGTTTCTGCCATAAATGTATGGGAATGGGTAATGTACAGTGACTCCATAAAATATTCGAAAGAAACAAAATTGGTCGTTCTGGGATTCGAACCCGCGCCACAGTCCGGGGATTGTTGGTCCAACGCCTCTAACCGCTCGGCCACGGCTTCTGTTGACTAACACTTGCATTTCAAAGGATTTATTATTGAAGGATAAAGGAGGGAAATTCTTTAGTTGCATTTTTCTCTCGAACTCTGGTCCAAATGGAAGAAAGCCGTGACACTTTTCCCGCATTCTCTCTCTAGTTTCAGAAAATAATTGCGTCATTTGGATCCCTAACATCAATCACGCGATGTCTCCTTGTTAGTCTACATATTCTACAGTATTTTCTGTGTTGGAATAGAAAAACTACCTTCTATGTGTAATTACTGTTTGATTGTGTACCCATGTTATTTTGTTACTTTTGCCTCTTCTATAATTTCTGTGTGAGGATAAAATAATGCCCTCCAACTCACACCTGAAACTCAATGTTCTCTTAATTTTTCTTGCAACCTTAGCCTCTTAAGTTTCAACTGGCTCCCAAGCCAGTCTGTCTAATGTGAGTTCGTTTCCTGTGTAACTTTGTAGAAGTGGTGCGTAACTAACTGAAACATGTGGATCACCAAAGTGTTAACGCATAACATCACTATCAGGTTTGATGATGTGAATTTAGTCAGACATACCAATTTCTAGTGTATGCAACACTTTGTTTGCTTAAAAGTAGTTTTTAACTGCCTACACAGCTTTCATTTGTATTTTGTTAAGTCCGCTACTTGAATCAATATCTTTGTTTCACTTTTTCATTCGAGGACTTTCCAATTTAGAATAAGTTTCATGTCTGAAAATTGTATTTCTCATAACAATTTCTTCTGCATTTTTTCAGCTTATTCCTGCTGAACCTGTGGCCAGTGGTGGATATGTGTTTCTGTACACGTTTCTTGGCTACGATGTGCAAAGAGAGCCTTTTAAAGATCTGGCAAAACCAACTCCTCAGGAGAAAATGTTCATAAAACTTAAAAGTGAGATGTCCATTCTAAAACTCTACCTTGACACCAATCCATACATTATGGTACGACTAATGGATAAAGATGTGGTGCTAGGCTGCGCTCGTGTAGATTTAAGGTTGCTTTTGCCAGAAGATGGAGTGAAATCTCTCCCTACATCCCTTGAGCTGCACCTTCTCTTAAAATCACCACTGAATACAGTTGCACCAGAGAAAGGGAATGAGGCATCTCTCTTTGTATCATTGAGTTTGAATCTTGTTGGGAAAGGCATTAATAACCTTCCTGCTTCTATGACATCATCAAAATCAAAAATGGGAAACAAAGCAGATACTCTTCCTGAGAAGGACTCTAATAAGTCAAGTGAAAGGAATGACGTGGAGTGTGGGGAAAAAATAATGAAGGACCAAGGAACATGCAGCAGAATGGGTAAGTTGCCCTGCTTCATCACTTGTATGCCTATGAGTAAGTTACTAGGTTGTATGTACCTACCTAGAAGAATTATGTAATTTCCTGTGTACATACGTATTCATGCAATAGAATTTCAGGGAGGGAAATATGGAATGAAGATAAATCATAAAAAAAGAAAGTAATGAGATTCTCTTGAGCTAAGAAAGTGAAGCTGGTCATGAAAGTAGGAGAGCACAAACTTAAAGCATTAAGAGCAAATTAGAGCATTTTAATTACTTGGGTTGTATGCAAGAAGAATATGGGCATAGTAGCAAAGACATAAGAAGGAGAAGAGTGTTAGAGAAGGAAGCGTTTAGTAATAGAAGGGGACCTTGGGTAAGGATATAAAGAAGATGCTAATGAAGAGCTCGATATTGAGTGTAGCATTTTATGGGGCAGAAATGTGCACTCTGAGAAAAGAGGACCAGAATAGACTGAAGGCATTCAAGTTGTGGGTGTGGGGGAGGATGGAGAAGGTGCGGTGGATGGAAAGGAAGACAAATTAGGAAGTGCTTTGTATCGTGGGTGAGGAAAGGAAACTTTTGGATGAGATCAGGGGTGGGTGGAAGGTGTAATGAGGGGCAATTGTTTGCTCAGGGTCACGATAGAGAGAAGGATGTTGGGCAAGCAGGGAAAGGGAAGAAAGAGAACAGGTTTTATGGACGGGATGAAGAAAGGTAGGAAGTACGCAGAGATCTTAGAAGAAATAAATACAGCGGACTCTCATTAGGACGTTCCTTGATGGCACGTTTTCCTCATTTGGACGTTCATTTCCTCAGGTCCGTGTCACAATGCATGTAAATAACTATGGTTAGCATTTTTTGGTTACCTCTTTAGCACGTTTGGAGGAGGATCAAACCAAATTTGTCCCAGGAAAAAGACCGCCTCGTAGGTTAATCAGACGATGAACAAATCTCAAGAGGTTTACTTCTCACTTGAAAAAAGATAGTTATCGCTTAAAATAATATTTTGAAAGGCATATTATGGTAAAAAAAATTTCAAACATTAGAATCACCTATTCAACGCTTGACTAGGTCCCCGCAAGCAGCGCATTGTATTGCGATATTTGTTTGTTTTATCGTTGTCGCTTACGAAATCAAAACTGAGTGATCAACAGTGAATGTGATCTTCATCTCTGTACTTTGTGATCAAGGTGATATTAAAAGTAAGAATCTAGTGCTTGAAGAACTATTGCGTAGAATCAGCCATGGAAAAGCGTGTGGTGAAAAGACAAATATCGACGATTGAAAACCTTCCTACCTTCTCCGAGAGGTAGACCAAAATCACGTATGGAACGGATAAAAATAGTGGCAAAAATGAAAGTTCCACCATCGAATTTAACACGTTCAGTGCGGGTGACATCTTAAGATGTCATGAGTTTCTCCCATAGGTGGCGGGTGACATCTTAAGATGTCATCCGTGGTATAACGTTTTATTAATTTTTTTCGCGACCGGTATTGAACCAGAATGCCTTTTTTTGACGCACGTTAACCAATTGCAACCCGTTCTTTCTATTGGACACTGCCGTTCCTGAATTTAAAGATTTTTTTTATATCCACTATATTTTTTTCTTATACTATTTTTTCTCAGTTTTTCAATGTTGTGTGTTATGCTCTGGGGAATTTTATGTAATATTTGTCGAATTTCATTGTTATTATTATGTGACTTTTGTATCACGATATTGCGACGGGCAGGGTGGCAATCATAGGTTTTTTTACCTGGTCAATGTTCGTTTCAAAGTGAGTTTTTTTCTTCCTTCAAGATGGCTACATTATCCTCACTTCTCCGTTGCCACGCGGCACAAAATTAACTATCCGGTGAATATGTGAAGTTCGCAACACATGATAATGTGAGCTTCCCCTTAGGGTCTTGTACTGTTTCATATACCTTGCTTACCTTAACCCTACCCTTCAGTCCTATAAGGTATTCATATCACAACTTGTCCGGAAAATGCTCTACTCCAGAGCTTACCCCCAGAGGTTGTAACATTGCTTCATTACCACCCTGTAGTCCGACAGCATTCATTTCCCCACATTTTCTTCCACAGACAAAATAAAGCACTGTAAGGGAATATCTCATTGAACTACGACCATGGTTGTTCCCTTCTAATGGATGGGCCGTGGTGGTTATGAATCATTATGATAAGGTGTCATTAAGATAGGAGTGGGCAGTCGCCTGTGGGAAGCTGCGGAATCAAGCGGTACCAGCTCATCTGAATCATTAAGATAACTGTGCTGGGTTTATTAAAGATATGAGTGACATTGACTTTGAGGAGCTGCAGATAAGTCGGTGATATGGTCGCTGGATAGCGGGGAAAGAGAGGTCTTCGCGGGAAGAGCGTAGACTCGGGAGTCTGGGGCAAGACAGTGTACGGGTGAGACGCAGTGAGCTTCGGAGCGCAACTATTGCGCGTACGGCAATCTCTAACAGCACACACTTCACTAAAATTTTAGTCACTAATGGTGCTCTGTTTTACCATACCATATGGCGATTCTTCACTTTAGCTCAGAGTTCAGCTGACATACGTGTGACCGTAACATCTTGTTTTTTTGCATTGTATACGTTCGAAATGCACAGAAAGAAATATACTTCCCATACAGAAGATACCACCACCACCGTCTGTACTTCTGGTAAGTACTCCCCACACATTCGTTCATATTCAATTTCTAAAGATAAATATCTAAACATTGCATTTATATTTGCATACTTAGGAACTGGGAATAGGAGAAAGAGGAAGGTGGAAGAAGATGAAAATTATAGCAGAAAACTGAAATGGAAGCAGGACCATCTGTCTCCGGTGAGTTTCAATAAAGTTGTATTTTCGAAAACTTATTTTATTTTAAACTTGTTATATTTTCTAGTTTTTCCCAATAATAAGATAATTTTTTCTGTTAATAATTAGGATGTTCAAAGAATGATCCTTCGCGAGCCCAACCTAATAGAATGACCGAGGACGACCTGAGGAGGCTGCTTTTTGAGACGGATTCTTCGGGAGAAGATGACGAGTCATGGGAGGATAGCGCTGAATATTTCCATACTGAAGATAGTGACAGCGAAGAAGATAGCGAGGATGAGGACCTTGGAGATTCTGAACATGACAGGACCAATATTTCTACAACTTTAACCACCGTTGAAACCATGGCACCCAACCCCTCAGGTGCCGTAAGGCTTTCTGAAATTTGGAGTAATGAGCAACCTGCTATCACACGCATACCATTCACTGGGTGTCCCGGGTTGAGGGAATTCCCAGCCGGGGATCACCCACGCCATTATTTTGACCTCATAGCCAACGAGGCATTTTACGATCTCTTTGTGTTAGAGACAAACAGGCAGGCCGAGACCCTTCTATCGGCGAATGTTTCGCCACATGCCAGAATAGCCGACTGGAAACATATGCCGAAAGAAGAATTTGAAATGTTCCTTGGTTTGTTGTTTCATATGGGAACAATTAGGCTGAATAGAATTCAGGATTACTGGAAAAAGGATGATTTATTCAATTTAACTTGCTTTTCACGGTATGTACATGCCTCGGGATAGGTTTCTTGGAATTTTGCAAACGCTTCATTTCGAAAGAAATCCTGCACAAAATGAGCCTCGTCCAGAGGATAAACTGTATAAAATAAGGCCATTGATTAACCATTCTCAAGATAGAATGCATGCCATTTATTCCCCTGCAAAAGAATTATCATTGGGTGAATCAATGGTTTTATGGAGAGGTCGTCTGGTTTTCCGTCAGTACATGAAAGGAAAACGCCATAAGTACGGCATAAAAATTTATATGTTAACGGAACCATCCGGAATAGTAATGCGAATGCTAATTTAATCTGGGTCGGCAGATAAGGAAGTAGGAGGGCAGGGGCACGTAAGAAATGAAGTGCATAAACTTCTTGAGGGCCGAGAGGGTTTTGGCCATTCTATTTATTTAGACAATTATTACAACAGTGTGCAAATGACTAGAGAACTCCTGGAAAAGAAAACATATTGCACGGGGACATTACGGGCTAACAGAGTAGGAAATCCCAAGGAAATTGTATCCCAAAGAATTAAACAGGGTGAAATTGTAGAGCGATGGAGTCATGACGGCATTTGCGTCTTGAAATGGAGAGACAAACGGGACGTTTTGGTAATTACCTCTGAATTTGGCAGCCAGTTGCTCGAGGTACGAACAGAAAAGGGATCATGAAATTGAAACCGGAACCGGTTGTTAAGTACAATAAATATATGAGAGGCATTGACCACGGCGATCAAATGTTAGCATATTACCCCTGTGAGCATAAATCGTTCAAGTGGTATAGGAAACTAGCAATCCACATCTTTCAGTTGATAGTTGTAAACAGTTACTTACTGTATCAAAAATATAGCGGACACAAAAAAACACTGTACAAGTTCCGAATAGAGCTAATACGCTCCCTACTTGGAGCACAAACAGCCCCTACTTCACGTCCGTCTAAACCAAAGCCACCCGAATCTCATTTTCCCGACTTCCTTCCCGTCGAGGGCGGGAATAGACGGAAACAAAAGAGGTGCCGCGTTTGTCATACAAATGGAATCAGGAAGACCATCACCACCTACTGCCCAGATTGTCCTGATGAGCCAGGATTATGTCTTCGTCCCTGCTTTATTGAATACCATGTGAAGAAGCTCAATAAATACTAAATGTGTATTTTTATATGTAAATGCAAAAATTATCCCGTTACATATTTTTACTGTAATTTCTCAATACTATATTTATCAATTTTTCAATGTTTTATTTTACTTTAAACTTGAATAAAACGTTAAAAATTAAACAATTGTAATGGTTTACTTTAAAAAAACATTGTAATTGCCATGCAAACAAAGTTAACAGAAAATTATTTTAATCTAAAAATTGAAGAAAAATTGTAATTTCCTCGATGAATAATATGTTCATGTCCTTGTTATCGCTTCCGCGGAGTATTTCTTTGGAAAGATCCGGTCTTTCAAGCGTGAACTTACACTTATTCGGACAATAAATTGAAGTTCGCGGTAGGGAACCAGATAGACCGGAACTTTCCGATAAATATATTTATTAGATTTTGTGTTCGATGTGCATAAAAGACAAGATATTTCAAGAATAATAACAATTAAAAAGTGTAAATTAAATGCAGTTTTAGTTATTCTTTAATGTTAGCAAATTAAATTTAGAACTAACGCAAGGGTTTGTCGCAAAAAGAATAATAATATTTGCGGGTAATTGTGTAGTGCTGGTTGCATAAGCCCATTTTTTCGCCGTGACGGATGACATCTTAAGAGGTCATGAAAAAAAAGTTTTAAAAAAAATATTTCCCGGGTGTTATTGGCAGTCATCGATATCAAGGCATCCTTTACATACCAAAACCTGTTGAAAATTAAAATAAAAAATTTCCGTCACCAGGAACACCACAAATTTTTTCTGCCGCACGGAATGTGTTAACTCCATTTTTAAAAATAGGGATAAAAATCGAGAATTCAAGAAGGTACGAGACAGAACAGAAAAGAGTTCAAGGAGGAAAATTTTGTGAGTTGGAGGATGTCCTGCTGAAAAGGTTCAAACAAGCACGTGCATCCAATGTGCCATTCGATGGTATATTTGTACGCAAAAAGGCCTCATATTTTGCTGACAAATGGGCATAAGTGGCTTCGAATGGTTGGGTTGAGGGATGGATAAAATATGGAGATTCATAGATTGAAAGCAGGTTTGATAAATTTGTTGAACTTTTCCCCTTATCTGATCCCCAATTTGGTTATATTTGCGTTGGCATTCATGTGCGCAGACAAGAATGAAAAGGAATTATGCATGCAATGTCTTCATCACTGCAAGCATCTTAAAATCAGTAATCGAGATGAAAGAGGTGAGTATAAAATATCTCCGATGGGCACTGATTTAGAAAGAAGCAAATGTAGTCATGAAAATGTTGCAACAGATGTGTTCTGCAAACACAACAACTGGTAGCAATGGGAAAACTCTAAATCTCATATTTTGATTGCCTAGTAAGTAAGGCTATCATTAGTGGCTGCCTCAAAGCAAAGAGAACAAGGTGTTGAGTGGGGAGGAGGAGAGAGGGTCGAGTGTCGGCAATGTGACGTGAATGCCACTTTAGACAATGTTCATTTGCAAAAATATTTGGATCTTAGGATATTAAGGTCACTCACTGCATTGCCAAATTTTTCATTAATAATAAGTCACACATGGTTTGAATATTCCTTGCATAATTTAGCCTTCGTAAGTTTTGGAAACAAATTTTAAAATTGTGTTCACATCAGAGTTTTTCCAGAGTTAAGTATGTTATCACAGAACATTTATTTTCATTTTTGAAGGTGAAGAATCACATTTCCAGCCAGTTCTAAATGAGGCTCTGGCCCAAAAAGTAGTTCAGGAGTTGGAAGACTGGAAAGATGCCCAGAAGGAAATATTCATTGAAAAAGTAAGGCACTTGGTTATTACAAGACTTTTGATTTAGGAAAATATTCATGATTTGTGATGAGGTGGTTTTTTTAAGATTCTACCTCCTCACTGCTGTGTGAAAATTTGTTGTTGTTTCTCAAGTGTACCTTTTCTAAATTCTTAGTGCAGCAGGACTATCCATGACAGTTACTTAAAGGGAATCACCCTGAAGAGAATAGTAAATGAAATTTCACCATAAAGAATCATTGGTAGTCCTCCAGTACTTCAAATTATGAAGTTCAAGGTAAACACCAATGTGTTTAAAAGTAGCTTTTATCCGTAGGACTTTAGTGTGAAATGGTGAAGTGCATGAGTGTGTCATGTGGCATTGAATGCACGGTACCTCATGAGAATATCACTTTCTTGGAAAGTCAATGGTATTCACCGTGCAAGAGGATACCTGGGTAGCTTAACTGATGTAAGAATTCTGGATAAAAGTCTGTCTCCGGGCAAATTCCAGTCCAGTTGAGAGATTTTTCTCTCACATTGTTATCTTTGCAGTTTATGTGGAAAAAAAGTGAAAAGGATAAAAGTTTCCTGCAAAGCTGTATAAATGCTTTTTTTTTCAAGTAAAAGTCAAAGTTAGGTACCCAAATGGGCATTAAGAAGTATTTTACACAAAACTGACAATGAGTGTGATGTTTTTGTCACGTTTGTACAACGTGCTTGCATGATAAATACAGAACGAAAATGTGACTATATATTCATTGCAAATTCATAAGATCTGGGGGTATGGGAATCTTCTTCTTTAGGGCAAACTTCTTCAATGCGTCAAATTTACTGTGTAAAGCATCTATTTATTCCCTCAACTTGTTGTTGCTTTCCTGCAAGAAAAATTTGTCAGAGTTGTTTCATTTATTGAAAGGATAGTGATGGAGGGATTATCAATTTGCTAAATCATTTATTTATTAATTATATTCATTTGCAGTAAATGATAATATACACATATCCAAATTTTGAGTGTAATTCCTGAGAATTATCCCGAAAGAGATAGTGTTACCATCATGGTTTTACATATGTATTTTAAAATTAGTCTGTTTAATAAACCTCTTTGCATCAACTGAAACTTTCTGGCCTTTCACCTTGCAAAGGCACTAGTGTCATTGGTTATTTGAAGTTCCAATTCCCCCTTTTTCACAGTTGAGAAAGAAAGAAAAACAACACTTGGACTGTTTGTCAAATGAGTGGCAGGTGAAACGAGATAAATTGGAGAATAATCTTTCTGCTCTTATTGCTCAAAATAATGCACTGATGAGCTCATTGAGAGATGCACTCTCTGATATTCAAGAGAGGAAAGAAAGAGTGCATGAGAAGGAGAAAAGGGTGAGTATAATGATAATTTTTGGAATGTACAAAATTTTGTCAAATTTCCAAGTTTTGTGTAACTTTTGGTGTGTCAATATTTTCCAGATAAACTTCATTAAAGAAGATTTAGAAAGAAGGTTCAACATGAAACTTCAAGAATTGCAAGCTGCTTCTAAAAGAATGGAAGATGATTGCAACCATAAGGTAATTTATTCAAATATGTATGTAGTAAAATTGGATGGTCCATTCTTCTTTCAGGCTGGTTAGTTTTGTAGACAACAGTTATGCCTCCTGTCCCTGGAGACTTCTTTAGGTCAAAGTGTTTTTTGTTATGTTTTGGCTGCTTTAAATAGGGTCGGAGGGTGGGTTCCGTGCATTACCATTGGTTGTTGAGCTCCATTTTACAATTGGGGTGTTAAGGATATGGTATCTATACAAATATTGGTTATATACGAATAAAAGTGATGATCTCAGGCCTGACCTCGTGGAAATTATGGATATCCATGATGAGAAAACCACCTTTGTTAATTCCACAAACTTTCTTACGCTGGCACGACGTGCGTTTCACCACACTGTGGCCACCCTCCTCCGTGGGGTGTGACGAGTGAGATGTATAGGGACTAGTGTTTTTTCCTTATGGTTAATTTTTAGCAGGGCACGGCAATGACAGTGCCCATTTTTAAAGTTTATAGTATACTATTTTTAGTCACCATTATGATGGGCACGAAGTTCTTCTTGTGTGCAAGTGATGAGTGTCGTGTGTAGTAGGTTTTATTTTTGTGTGGATAAACTGCAATGACAGTGATTTAATATATATGTTTTTCAATTTTCAATCTTTTCACCATTCTTACAATGGACAGGAGGTACATATTATGTGCAATTGACGAGTGTGGTATATATAGTGAAAATTTGTTTATATTAATATTAGGCCATATAAACTCCATATAGTTTTTGTTGGTTAGAGAGAAGAAATAGTTTTCACTTGTTTGTGTGATTTTTTATTATTACACTGTAAGGACGGTGATTTAACATGTGTGTTATTCAATTTTTCATATGGACATCATTCTTCTGATGGACAGGAGGTACACATTGTGCGCAAGTGACGAGTGTGGTTCATTTAGTTAACAGTAGTTTTATTACCAGTAAGCCATTAACTCTAGATAATTTTGTTGGTTAGGGAGAAGAATTGGTTTACTTGTTTGTGTAAAGTTTAAGTCGGACACCTAAATGACGGTGATTTTTTTTTAAAAATGTGTGTGTATTATATAGTTCTGTTAGTGATAATTAGACCTTTCCTCTTTAAGAGGGTGGTCACGGCGGTTTTTCAAGCGCTTGGTCCCCAAATCCTCCTTCACCATGCACCCCTTCTCACCCCCTCCACCTCCCTCTTACACCCCTCGAAACCCCCTCTAAACACTCCAGCCCTCCACTTCCCCCCAGCCATCGGAGTCGCCTAGCAGTCTTCTGAGAAACCCATAGCATCTTTGGTACTCATTTTTAAACTTAACGGAAATCCTCTCCCCTCCCCCATCCCAACCCACCCCCTCTCCTGTCCTCAACGCAAGCCCAGGCTATATATTCCCACGCAACCTTCCGCTAAATGCACATGATTATGCCACAGTGTGGTGAAACGCGCGTCGTGCCAGCGTAAGAAAGTTTGTGGAATTAACAAAGGTGGTTTTCTCATCATGGATAACCATAATAGACCATTATCAGAGCATTTGAATCAACAATATCCACAAGATTCCTCAGAACATATCCACTTTTAGCCAGGATTGAGCATAGGGCATTGGTATGGGTCTCCCAGTTTAGGTAATCATCAATAGCTAAACCTAGAAACCTGGTACCATTTACCCTCTCTATGGGCTCACCGTTTAAGAATATCTCTAACTGTGGCACTTCCTTCTTTTTTTTAAATTGAATATAATTAGTTTTTTTAACATTTACAGAGAGTTTATTAAAGCTAAACCACTTTTCTAGGAGTAATAATGAACTCTCCAGCTTGGTTTGCAGTAGCAGCAATGCAAGATACATATAATTATCACTTTGGAAATTACTGCACTGAGGAGCCATTTTACGTTTTATGATTTTTTTCAGTTATATGTACAATTTTTTTGTTAAAATCAATTCAGGAACAGTCATCTGAGTGATTTCTTTTAAATTTTGCATCTGAAAATGTTTTGGTGACAATAGCTTGGTTTTCTCAGCAGCAACATTGGGTTGTATGCATTTTGTCTTAAACTCTGTCTCTGTAGGCACTGAATTATCACCTGCAATAGTTTCTTAAATATTCTGGAAATTCCGTCTTTCATTTATGGTGTGAGATTATTTTTTACATATTTCTGCTAACCTGTTTTAAATCTGGTTTTAATTTTTATAAAGAATTCTAGTCGAAGTAACAAACATTATTGTGGAAAAAAATTAACTCTTTATTTCTTCTTATGAGTTAAATTATCATAAAGATAAGTGGTGGATATTATATTACCATACCTACTTAAATCGACCACACCGATAATACATAATTATATAAAACTTGCTAAAACTCCCTAAATATTTTGTTTTTAGTAATCGTAATGTTTTCTAACATAACACACATACTGTTTCAGGAGTTTACTGAGATCTTATAGCTTGCTGATCTTCTAGAGGTGTCTAAGGAAACATTATGCATTCATTTTTACTTTAATCATACTGTCTTTCCCTTCCATCCACTTAAAAAGGTGCTTTAAAGGCGTCAGAACTAATTTTACTTTTCCTTAGTAGTGGTATCAGGAATAAATTGGTCAATTTTTATTAGCAGTGCAATAAACTGTTAGAGAGATGAATTTGAGAGTTGCAATGGCAATTTTAGACACTGATGAGTCCCCAAAATTCCATGTTTAAAGCCGCGCCCGAATTCGTTAGGATTCAAGGACTCAAGGACGCAGGCGGTAAGGCGAGGTGTCAAGGTGTCTCCTCGAGGATGTACGAGTTCGGACGTCGTTGTGCATAGTGCTGCCATCAATGAGTCCTCAATAAATTATGCCGGAGATAAATTTTAAAAATCACTGTACATACATTATGCATTCGAGGTTAATTTTTTTATACAGGGCTTCCTTCTCATTCCTAGAGATAACTTTAACCAACAAAACCGTTGCCACTTTAATATAGAGCAGGATTAGAAGCAGAGGGCAACAATATTATCACCGACATTTCCTAACTTCTTGAGTAAGTAACACAATACGCAAATTCTGTGATCTGTTCTAAATTCTCCTAAAAGTGGCATAGGAAACAAATGCAAAGCGTTCTGCACGTCCCCGGTTGTATTCTCAAGGTTCAACATTCCAAAATGGCGGTCCGAGGACAAAATGGCATCCTCGATGGAAGCGTCCTCGCACGGATCCTTGTGAGGAGGCTCAACCAATTCGGACATCCTTCAAGATGGCCACCGTCCTTGGAAGGACGTATATGCGCACTTGGAAGGATCCTTAAGACGAATTCGGACGTGCCTTAAAAGTAGCTAATATTTTACCTTCAGCCTGAGTCCCGGATAAGATATGGGGGTCCATACCTTTCCATCTCACATGTTGCTACCCCTAACATTGCTTGAAAGGTTTGGATCATCTGCTCCATGAAACAGCTTCATGGAAATACATATCTCTAAGTGCAAGCAATGTATGGCCAGCAAAAGTCTTACACCCATCAAATATCCACTCTGGGACCACGAGTGTGATCAGGGGGTCCGGAAACCATCTAACTCCCTCCTGTGACTGGAAGGCTTGTGTTCTCCTCTACGCCCTGTGAAATTTTAATGCCAATACCTCCTTTGGTGTGCAAAAAATCAACACATACTTGAGGGCTTTGACTCCCCACCCCCTTTCCATCAGTATGCTTCAATGATCTTATTGGTTTGCGACAGGTCTGCTTTTCATTCTCCTTTCAGCCAAACAACTTCAATCCTTCACAAGTTATCTTGTTAGCATCCCTCGTGATTTTATTCATGTATTCTATCCTTGGTCTTCCTTCCCACTCATTGTTTTCTCCATTATTGTTTCAGGAGGATTTATGCACCATCTTAAGTTTGCCCTTTTTACTTCACTGAGTTTTCATCGACAATATTTGTGGTGTCAAATGCCTTCTTGTAGTCCACCCAGGCCATTGATAGGTTTTGATTATGCTGGATGGCATCCTGGCATATGCACCTATCAGTGAGCGGGTTGTTCTTGCATCCCATGATTCCCCGCTTTGAGCCCCTATTCTCGTACTCCTCCCCCCCCCCCCCCCCCCCCAAACAGGCTGGACGTGATGGGGGATAAGGTTGCTCAAGATCGTTATTACTCTTATTGTCAAATCTTTGGCCAGCAAAATTCTAGAATCCCTGAAACAACCATATGACCCTGGGTGTAGTTAGGGGTGGTCTAAAACTCATTTAATATCTTCTTTAATCAATACAGGGTGCCCGCAAACAGGGAAAACAAGGAAAACAGGGAAAAGACAGGTAAATGAAATGCAACGGAATTGGACAGGGAAAAGACAGGGAAACGTCTGGGATCTCGAAATCTTTTTTGAAATGTGGGAATTAATAATTAGTTAGCACCATGTACCGTGCAGCACAGTGCGTCCTTGGTCTATGCACTCGCCTCGTTCGGCTTGTGCACTCAGTCGTGCATGGGCTCGCATCGGACCGGCTCGGCTGCCGAAGTAGCCCCCTCCCTTTCCTCTCACTTCACCCTCTCCTCTCGGCTAGCGTCGGCTTGGCCGGACTCTGCTTGTGTTGTGAGACGGACAACAACACAACAGGGAATATCGTACTGTAGAAGTAAACCTTTTCAAAATAATAATGACTTCCAAATTCAACCCTGCATGGCTTGATGCTATCCTTCACCCTGAGTGGCGAAGCTGGTTGCGGGCAGACGAATAGGATGTGAACTCTGCTAAGTGCATCGTGTATAAGAAAACTTTTTCATGAGTTCAATGGGCAAGCGGTCTGTGACAAGCCATGCTGTAGGGAAGTGGTATCTTAATGCTATCCAGGGTCGTCAACGTCAGGACAACTTGACTAATTTCGTCGTCCGAACACCACTACGCTGTATTACTACCCAGACTTTTTGTATGATGAACAGTACCGGTATGGTTTTCGTTATTTGATGGGATAGTTTTGTGCCGTTCTTAGCATTTAAAACTTAAGCTTTCATTATGTATACTGTATGTTTAGGTAGATAAGTTTTTAGTTTTTCACGGCGTATGCATGTATGTAGCACCAGCACTCCCTTCACACACCCCTCGACCATGCAGGCAACATGCTAGCAGTTCAGTAAGGGGCGGACCAAGGGGCCTATTCTATAACTCGAAGCTACGGAGCTTTCCGGTGAAAAGATGCTTCATTAAGCTACCTGCTCCCATCGGTATTCTCTATCATGGAAGCTACCGGAGAAAGAGCTAGCAGAAGCTACCGGAGGCATATTAGGCTCCCACCCGTATTCTGTAAATGTCACAAAGATACTTCTGTAGCCCCAGTAAGCTCCCACGGTAGCCTGTGGGATCCTGTGGTCTCCATGTCGTTAATGGTGCCTTTCAGTACAGTTTTGTTAAGTATGGTTGGCAGAATATATTTGAAGTTAATCCATAATGTCTTCAAGCGTTTTCCCACGCGCCGTGCAGACTTTACACGTTTTACTGAAAGTGATGAATTTACTCTCAAATTTTGCAATTGACGATGGCTTGAGAATGGTCCCGTGTGTGCAAGAGTCATTACAATACTCAAGAATTTGAAGACCTACTTTCCCACTATGAAGGATATGCCTGACACATGGTCGATTAGGAAGGTGAAAGAGTGCTTTGCTGACCCTCTTCTGCTGGCAAAACTTCATTTCTTTGCGACAATAGCATCATATTTTGAGCCATTTCTCAAAGCTTATCAGATGCTGAAACCAGTCATCCCATTTCTTCATGGTGACATTGAAGATCTTCTCCGAGAGGTGTACGGGCGGTTTGTGAAGCCAGACGTCCTAAACTAAGCGAAGACAGTCTACAAGCTGATCAATATTAATGTAGATGATGTTGCGAATGGTTTGAAACTGTCCCAGATCAATATTGGTGTGGGGGCAACCTTTGCTCTCTGTGATGCAAGAGTGAAGGACATCGAAGAGGACAAATTGAGGTTGGAATGTAAGAAGTGTTTGGTCTCCAATGAGAAGAAAATAGTTGAGAGAAGCCCAATGTAGTACAAATTTACCAAAGCAGCATCATGTCTGGATCCTAACAAAATTCTTAAAAAACTTGAGTAGTGTAAAACTGACATGGATTCTTTTCTTAGGGTTCTCGTGTCTGCAAACCACATGACCACTCTGCAGGCAGACCGCGCTGGTATCCAGTTCAAAAGGTTTGTATCCCAGGTGGATAAAGTACAGCTCACAGGCTTTAATAGGGATATGGATAGACTGGACTCATTCTATGCAAGCCAACTTAATAAACAAGAGGACTTAAAGGATTGTTGGGCAGCTGTTTAAATTATCCTGCTGTTCTCGCACGGTAACGCCTTTGTCGAGAGTGGGTTCTCTGTGAACAAAGACATGTTAGTTGAGAACCTACATGAAAACTCTCTCATTGCTCTGAGAAGAGTTTGGAATGGGGTTTTTCATGCGAGAGGCGAGGCGTCAGTGTAAGTTGATCGGAAGTTGATTAGATATGTGCGTGGAGCAAGCGCCAAGTACAGAGATGTGCTTCGGAAGAGGCAAGAAACTGAAATGGCGAAGAAGAGTAGATTACAGAGAGAAGAAGAGAAAAGGAAGAAAAATGAGCTTGATAAGTTAAAAGCAGAGAATCAAACCCTGAAAGAAAAACAGGAAGAAGTAGAGAAAATAATTAAGAAGATGAAGAAATGAAAATCTTAGCTTTTTTTAGTGTAATTGTTGGGTGTTACCTGAATAACTAATTTCTGGTCATTTAATGTAAGACAGCAATATTTTCACAGAAAGTTACTGATTATTTAATTAGTTTTGTTTGATCTTTCAAGTTAGAGGATCGATTGACATGTTTATTTTTTTGCTGCCTGTACAGTCTCATTTTTTATTGTTAATTCTTAAGATAATATTTTTTCATAAAAATAAGAGTCTATTATGATGAGAAGTGTGTTGATATGTGCTCCTATTTACACAAATTTATTTAGGTGCACTGTCGGGACGTATTGAAACCCTATAGTTAGCACATTTCTTAGGATATTATGGAGAAACCAGCTAGGGAAAACACAGGGAAAATACAGGGAAATGATTCAGAAAAAGTTGTGGGCACCCTGCAATACCTAACTTGCATCTTCTCACCCTTGAAGGTTTAATATTAAAATTTCCTCATTCTTTATGCCGAAGTAATGTCTTACTAGGAATATCTGATGGCATATATTGATGGAAATGTAATTATAAATTATCTTTATAGTCTAAGCAATAAAATGTTTTGAAATGAAAAAGGTACTGGCTACGATTTTTTTGTGCAAATGTCTTGGGGAAGCTAAAATAAAAGACATCATCTCTTTGGTCATGAAGTTTGTGGTGCGTCATTGTTTTTTTGGAACAATTGGATCAAAAAATCGTTTTTTTTCTGTTCTCTACGATATTATGAAAAAACTATAGAATTTAGAGAAAAATGTTGCGCAGATGAATTGTACCTTATAATCAGATATAAAAAATTAAATAGTGTAAATTAAAATTAGTCTCTAAACAAAAAAGTGTTTGCTAAAGTAAATGGAAAATCAGCATTTTTTAAAATTGTTTATAACTTTAGAAATAATTATGAAAACTCTATCAAACTCTCCAATCTTTGAGGTATTCATATACTCAAAAAGTGTGCAAATGATGGGCAAGATCGGTCAAGTAGTTTTAGCAATATTCTATTTGTTTATCCTGTTTTCATTAAAACGGGCCATTTTTAATTGGCTCTACAATTGGCTGGGCAACGACTGCAACATTTTTCATAGTCTCATTCTCTTTGCCAAACCTCAAAGTATCATTTATTTTTTAACAATGGAAATGTTTTGAAATTTATTTATAAAACATCATAAAAGAACGAAGTGAACTTTTTAAGCTGATAAACAATTAGAATATATCTCCGTTGTTTTCTACTGTATAATTTAATGAAGCATACCATTCAAAAGCTGACTTAAAAAATCAACTTTTTAAAAAAACAGAAAAACTTTCTACAACCAATAGGACCGGAGATAGCAATTCTTTTTCTTTTAACCACAGAGCAATTGTTTATAAACATTAAGCGTTGAAATTTTCAAAGTTCATAAATGAAGATCTAATCTTTGTAGTACAATGTAATTGAGTTTGATTCATGCAAAATTAACATCTCATGAGCCGTTTAAAGTAAGTATGTGCACTGGAAGTGTGGGGGGTGTCTACAAAATAAATTAATTAATAACAAATTATTATATAATAAATTTACACCCTCAAAACCAATAAAAATTTTCAAAAGTCAGCAAAAACAGCAATAAAAAATTAATTAAAACAATATAAATATTTTGAGGGGTTGGTGGTGGGTTTAAGGGTGAAAATACGCCAGATGTTATCTTTTCGGTGAGCTACCCCAAATTATAGCATAAATGAAGGTTCTACGATATCTAGAAGCCGAGATATTGCACATTTTTCAAGTGCTCTCCGATTTGAAGATCCATTCTCGGTTTTACTAGACAAGAAAAAGCTCCATTACCACCCCCCCCCCCCCACACTTCCAGCGCACATACTTTAAACGCCTCGTGATATGTTAATTTTGCATGAATCAAACTCAATTACATTGTACTACAAAGATTAGATCTTAATTTATGAACTGTGAAAATTTCAACGCTTAATGTTTATAAACAATTGCTCTGTGATTAAAAGAAAAAGAATTGCTATCGCCGGTCCTAATGGTTGTAGAAAGTTTGTGTTTTTAAGACAGTTTTTGAATGGTATGCTTCATTAAATTATACAGTAGAAAACAACGGAGATATTCTAATTGTTTATTAGCTTAAAAAGTTCACTTCGTTCTTTTACGATGTTTTATAAATAAATTTCAAAACATTTCCATTGTTAAAAAATAAATGACACTTTGAGGCTTGGCAAAGAGAATGAGACTATGAAAAATGTTGCAGTCGTTGCCCAGCCAATTGTAGAGCCAATTAAAAATGGCCCGTTTTAATGAAAACGGGATAAACAAATAGAATGTTGCTAAAACTACTTAACCGATCGGGCCTATCTTTTGTATACTTTTTGAGTACATGAATACTTCGAAGATTGGAGAGTTTGGTGAAGTTTTCATGATTATTTCTAAAGTTATAAACAATTTAAAAAAATTCTGATTTTCCATTTTCTTTTGCAATAACGTTTTTGTTTAGAGACTGATTTTAATTTAAAATATTTGATTTTTTACATATCATCACCTACAATTCATCTGTGTAACATTTTTCTCTAAATTCTATAGATTTTTCACAATATCGTAAAGAACAGATAAAAAACAATTTTTCGATCCAATTGTTCCAAAAAAACAATGACGCACCACAAATTTCATGACCCTCGAGATGATGTCTTTTATTTTAGCTTCCCCAAGATATTTGCACAAAAAAATCGCGGCCAGTACTTTTTCTATTTTTTAGGTGATTTTTCACCTCTGTTTCTTGGTCTATTATGGTAAAATATGCATACAAGTTCACAAATATTTGCCCATGATTTTGTTCACTTTCCTATCTGTTAAGCGAGTATTGGCATTTAATTTTTTGACATCAGTAATAATTTTAACAGAACTATCTAATTTTTTTCTTCTTGTAATATTTTTAGGTTGATTCGTTGGAGACACAAAAGAGTGATCAAGAATTGAAGTATTTAGAACTGCAGGGGGAAAATATTGCATTAAAGGAGAAAGTAAAAGATCTTGAGGGCGAAATTGACAGATTGAGCAAAGAATCATTAACCAAGGATCAAACAGCTTCTATTTTTTCCGAAGTTGTAAGTGTTTAGGGGCCTAATGATCTTGAATGCTTGTCCATAGTGTCATTTGTGTAAGCAAGTAAATCTACTTCTGTCCTTTCAGAAATCTCTTCAAGAAAAACTAGATATATCTAAACAATCAAAGATATTCTTTAAGGAGCAGTGGGCCAAGGCAGTGAGGGAAATTCACAGGCTAAAAACTGAACATCAAGAATCACCTCAAATTCAGATTAGACATAACAGAGAAGAGTTAAAGCAGTTAGGGTAAGTTGATATCCAGTACTAACATGTTATCTAATTCTTTTGATAATTAGCTTTGTGTGGTTGGATGGTTGGCGAGTGAACCCTTACCAACCTTCAGGTTGAAGACTCTTGTTGAAAGTGGGAGTTGTGTTTGCCTTATTTAATTGCTCAAAGCCTATGTGAGGTAGTACAACCATCTTAAAGGAGTAACTTCATGGTGTAAATAGTAGGTACATGTTGTAACTTTTGTCATTCATTTCATCATATTTTGTATTTAACACTCTCCACCATTTTTGTACAATTCCAATTGAATAGCATAGCCACTGATTTCTGTTTCCCATAATCACTTGGGATTACAGTTGATGGTGATTATGGGAATTATATTATTATATTATTATATTACATTACATTACATTACAGGTGCATCAACTATGTTACTGTTTTTGGTTAATTTTTACACCCTCCCATCGTTGACAACTGTAGTATTTTTCCAACCCCCCCCACATGTAATGTTGTTTATATATGAAACTATCTATTCAAAAATATTTTCTCAATCATTGAGTGAGTTTATTTTTGGGGATAGGTTGAAATAAGACAAATAAAGTAGCCGAACTAGAATAACAGGACTATCTAATCTCAATTTGAACAATTAATATTCATTTTTAAATTATAAAAATCAACCATGAATCTTATTGCAAGGTGCTGTGCTCATATACTTTGTTCTCTCCCCTCCCCACATTTCTGACTGCTGCCTTGAAAAGTATTGTCACAAGGTCGCTGTTTAATCCCTGAGAAGGTTAAAATGTAAGCAATTTGATGGTATAAAGACTTGCAACATTGTAGAGGCAATGGTTCAGTTACATTGAGTTAAAGTAGAAGCTTGGGGTGTAACCCTGCATGCCTTCTTCTTATTACACGTCCTCATATTAAAACATCACATCACATAAACACTTCCTCATATTAAACTCTGTAGTATTGTCGACACAATGTTGACGATTAAGAAACGTAAACAGGCGCATTGTAACAGCTACGTTACTTTGAGTGAACCCACCCTCCCCCTTGTTACCTACATTAGGTTTTTGGGCGACCCCCCCCCCCCCCCCCCCCCTAAGTTGGTGACATAGTTAATGCATGGCCCCTAAGTAGTACATAGTTAAATCTATAGTTCCATAGATTTGCTGTTACATATTTATTTTAGACTCAAGACTGTCCATGATCCATTCCATTGTGCTTGACTAGTGACATTATTCCCGTATTTGATTAATTTTTTATTGTTCAACAGCCTCTGCCCTAGCTCTGAGAGGAATGAATATGACGCCAATGAAGAGCCTCGATTACCTCCTCATATTCAGAAGCTAATTCAAAGACGGAATGAGATGAATGAATTGGGAGACACTATGAAAGACTGTTCGATTAAGATTGGATTCCTTCACCCCTCCAGTGTAGCTAAAAGTAGTAGCTGCAGAAATATTACTCAGAGTAAACTGCAGAGCTTAATCGAACAAAGAAATGAGTTCCTTCGGAAAGGTGTGTATTCCATTGAAGATCAGGCAATATGTGATCTGAATCAACAAATTAAGTCCTTGATGGCCACATGTGGTGATGCGGGTTGATGAAATGAGTAGTTCAGCGGGAAGGAGTGTGTGTTACCAATGAGAAATTCTTGAGTGCCTTTGTAAAAACGTGTATAAGTGCCTGTCATGGATGTAGTATAATTGTCGACTGTTTATTTGTCTCAACTTTCTTATAAATCATCCTGCTTTGATTGATATACTGTACAAAGTTTTGCTTGCCCAGCCAATATGAAGAAAATTTACATTTTCAAAATTGTAATTATTTTTTATAAATTATTATACATGTAATATTTTGCAAATACTGTGACTGTCCAAATGTTAAATATGAAATCAAGTGCACAAATCTTAACTGCTTCCTCTTATTATTAATGAAGTGCTCGTCCCTGTTTGTGTTATTTGTTATTATGATTTAGTGGTGACGTGAAAAATGAAAGGAAAAATTAGAGCCAACAATAAATATTCAATGGACTAGAAAGCAGTGAAAAATTTGAAACACTCTCTAATTCTGCCCTTTACTGTTGATTGCTTACTCTTCTCAAGTTTTATTTCAGTATAACAATATCAGATGACGATCACCCAACAATATAACACTTAGACAAAAAAAAGGTCAGAAATGAATCTGTGATAAGCATTTTGTTGTTGACTTCCCTTTCTTTTCAAAGGAATTGTGGTAAGTGATCCCTGTAAAAATTTGTTTAATTTAGAAACGTTACTCGTTGTGAATTAATCAATTTAAAAATTTACAAAATTCTGTGTTATTAAAATAATTAGGTAGGTACCTACCTAAAAAAAACTTTTTAAAAACATCAAATATAAAATATCTCTGATTGAGAGTCAATTCAAATTATAGATGGTGCTTTTTTCCTACATAACATTTTAAATGAAATCAAGTGAAGAATATTAAGTTAAGCTTACAGATGAAATTAATCTCTTGCACATCCACTTGCAAGTGGAGTGTTACACACTTCAGTCATGTGTTATAAAATATCTTGTCACCTCCACTGTCTAAGCAACGTTTTAATTATTCATGGGTAAATTTGAAAATATTTAAATGAAAACTGCTCAATATGTGATAAATTATGAACTTTTAGAAAATTGCTGAGCTAGAAGACTTCAATGATACTCTAGGCATTCCCAAAATTCTTACTCTCTGGACAACAGGGAAAGTTTTTTTTAGTGCAAATGATATTGACTTTGGTGGTGGATGAGAGTATTATGTATATATGTACTTTTATTTAAGTCAGCTCTGCACATCTTCAGCACATTTTTAGCTCATAGGCTAATGTGCAAATAGGTGTCTTTTATTTTACAATGAAAGGGCTTCCACTACATGAGTAAAGATGATATGACTCAGTATTTTCCAACTTTTACTTAGTTGCATTCTTGCACCTCTTTGATGGTTCTTCCATATTCCATTCGTAATCAAGAAATTTTTAAGTCTCTTTAAACTCTAGCTGTCACTTGGGAGAAAAGTGAGTTACATCCTGTTTCATGAAAGGAAAGCAGGAAACAGGAAGTGTGGTTGAATAACTTCCTGAGGATCTTCTCTGAGAATGTTTCCTCAATAGTCTTGACGTAATTGCTTTTGGTCACAGATAACTATGGTGATTACATATAATTCTACTATTGAATCACTTGAACCGAGTCCAGTTGACAACGGCTTCTTTATAGGTGTGTATTTTGCAAGTTGTTTTTTTTTATTTTAAGGGAATTTAAAGGAAAAAATTTCATTTGAGAACTCTGTTATTGTTTAGAGCTATCAATGCCAAATTTTTATTGTGTTACTAAGGAATTGATTGAATATATTCTTGACCCTGTATATACATTCTCCTTCCCAAGCACTACTTATCATTCCAAGGAGCTGTGAATTAATCATATGTGCAATTGTGCAGTGATAATTGGGAACTATTGGGTGAGCTAAAATGATTTCATATTATATATGTATCACTGGCAAGCTAAAAAAGGTACACAGCAAAAGATTAGTCAGCTGGAAAATGATTAATGTAAAATTTTCAGAGATTGCCTGTTCCATCGTAAATAGGCCTGCCAACACTTCTTATGTGAAAAAGGAAATTTAACTCAAAATATGAGGACTTTTTGATGATGCCTTTCCCTGTAATACTTTGATAGGCCAGTAATCATATTGATTTTTTAATAAATTATTACTGATAGTTTGTTGCTTTAAGAGCAAGTATTATAATCTCTGGTGGTTAATTTTTTATCATTTTGAAAATTAAAGTTAATACATTCTACCATCGATAATACATCATCTGAGTTTGATTTAAAATCCAATAAAGTCAGAGTTAACATCAGTCAACAAAACAGTAATTGTAATTTATTTTGCGGTTACATTTTCCAGGCAATGAAAATGGGGCTACCACACTCTAGTATAAGTCGAGATATTTCTTCATTTTTTTTGGCCAATGAAAACCACCTCCGACTTATAGTCAAGTCACTAAATAATTTGAATTTTCAGGGCCAATATTTCTGCCTATCAGCTGCATCAAACCCTATGCATCTTTAATACTCATAAGCCATGGAGAATATTTGCCAAGAAATGCATGAGATTTATGTTCTAAGTTTCGTATTAGGACCTACCACTTACACTTGGTCTTTCTACTTTGCGATATTAATGTAATCCACTAGGCAGTTATATTGTATAAATATCACATAACCAACCCTAGGATTTCCTTATTAACTTAGGGCAATGCTCAGGCCAAAAATCTCTCTATAAATGTACTGATCAACATGCTGCATATTTTTTACATGCCTTCAGTGAAAATTACTTTGAGAAAAATGAATTAAATATTCTGAATATTGAACTCAATAATGGGATATGAAACGAAAATATCTACTTCTTGTAGTGAAAATTAGAATTTCTAGAGCCAAAATCATGGACATTTAAAAAATTTGACTCATTCCTTCGGGACACTCTGTGATGCTTTAAAAATGTGGACAGGCACAGAAAAATGAGGACTATAATCATGAACTCCAATCCAAGTGCAATCCCTAATTCCGTGACCTAAAACGTGATCACAATGTGACTATAAAGAGTATGTTGGGACTGCCATCTTCCATAACCTTAGACCCCAAAAAATGTTGGTCCTTTATTAATAAATTCGGTAATCGTCCTCAGATTCCTGATGCTGTGTCCTTTGATAATTCTAGTGCAGTTGGACCAGATAGGCCAAATTTATTTCTTAAATATTTTTCCGAAAGTCTAGCTCCTTCATCCAATTTCCCATTCACTCATGATCACTGCCTCTCTCCTATTAAGGGGGAATTGCCTCGAAAATCAAACTTTTGGACTAACTTTGAACACTTACAGCGATGTAAGTTTTATGAACACTTTAATTGAATTTCCGAAAATTAGTATATATAAATGAGTCATTGCACTGGTACCAAAAAAAACGAATCAACCTTTTAAAAGTGCCTTTTTGTAAAAATAATTTTTAACTTATAGTATATTATTTAACCACATTTTTCATATAATCGAAATTTCTTTCTTTGCTAAATATTTACTACTCATTTCTTAATTGCATAACGTATTTTAAATTTCATTCTGAACATTTTCTATATGACTAAATCATGTTTATATAACAAACGACCGTTTACTCTGTTTTTTCTTTTAACAAAATTTTAGGGGAAACGAGACATACACTCTGTGAAACACATTTTACGCATTCCATATTAAGGAAAGGAGTAATTTAATAGCATTAGAACAGCGGAACTACTCTGACCATATCCTCGCAGTTAAAAATAACGCAATGTCTCTGCTTGGCCTCCTCTACCGCTTCACACAAATTGCAGATCCACTAGCCATACAGTCATATAGCCATACAGTCATATCCATACTCCAGAGTACCTCAGGGCAGCGTACTAGGACCATACCTTTTCAATCTCTATATTAATGACCTCACCTCACTTCTACTATCCTCCCAAGCACATACCTTGCTCTATGCAGATGACTATAAAATATTAAAACAATAATGTCTCCAATTCCTATCTCCTTCAAGATGCCTTATCTAAGACCTCAGAATGGTGAAGTATCTGTGAGCTTGAGTTAAATTACAGTGCCATGACAATATCAATGAAGAAAAGTCCCATTAATTTTGACTACATTATTAATTCAAAACCTCTGAATCGCGTGCCCTCTATCAAAGATCTGGGCATTATAGTGGACCACAAGCTTCATTTCGGTGAGCACACACAGACAATTAAATCGAAAGCTATGTCTATAGTAGGTCTTCTATACCGTTTAACTGATATCACAAATACTCGAGCACTGCAGTTCTACTTCTCATCAGTGGCGGTTGGTGCTTGTGTGCTGAAGAGCTGCAGCACATTAAATATTTGAAAATAAGACACCTAGGCTCCTTTCTGAATAAAACCTGAGCGCGCTTGCTTCACTCATCCGTTGAACAGGGAGAAGTCTTCAGAACTCCCCGACTCCCCTTCGTACGAGGGGTAAGCACGCGTCGTGTGCTGGCGAGTTCACAGCCAGCAAGAATTCGGGGGGATTCTCCTCATCGAGTAGAAAACGCAGTTTTGAGCATGCGCTAGCTACGTAAATTGCGTGCTGTACATCGGACAGCGCTACCCCCTCAGTAGTCCAAGCTGGCACCATTTCTTCTTTTGGCCACAGGGTGACAGAACTTATCACACTTGACTTTGTAAAGACAATGTAAGAGCAAATAGTTTGCGCGGCTTGGAAAAGACGCAGCCACACCTTTACCCGCTAGTAGGGTTCCCAACTTATGCTCTCTGTTGCTACATGCTGATAATGGGGCTTAGATTTTGATACTTTTCTATTTTCTAAAAAAAAAATCTTGAATTTTCCGGAACATGATTAGGGGAAAATAATCTCATCTTGCGGTACATCTTTAGTTTATGCATTTACCTTTTTTGGTATTACTGAAAATTTTTGCGCGGTCAATTACTAGTTCTGTGAATGTCTTGCGTCTACTGTCTAGTATACACGACCGTAGTCTGGAGCAAGTGACGCGTGTATTTTTGAATGATCAATAAGGTGTGAGAGTGGCGTGTTCTGCGTATTTAGTTCCAGTGTGGAAAAACTGTTGAGTAGTCCATTTTCTACCTGAACTTTGGAAGAAAAAATTAAAGTTATAGTTAGGAAGACCCACCCCGGACTTGATTATCACTCAGAGTGCTTCTTCGAACAAAACCAAGTACATTAGAAAATTTAACAAGAATGTGTACGAGCATGATGGGGTGTGTGGATGCGAAATTAGGAACGCCCTTTTTTGTTTTCCGTGTTTGCTCTTTGGCTAAAGTGACTCTTGGGGAACAGTTGGTGTTCGAGATCTTGGACACCTTAAAGCTTTAATAAAAAAACACAACGACAGTGAAAGACATATTATTAATGCTTTAGACCTGAGCGCTCTAGGTACTGTTAACATAGCAACATTACTAAGTCGAGCTTACCACGAAGAAAAAGAAAGGCACAATCAACAATTGGAAAAAACAGGTATGTGCTCTCAAGAATAATTGATTGCATAAAGTTTTGTGGATCATTTGAGTCAGCTTTGAGGGGCCACGACGAAAGTGATAGTTCCGATAATCCTGGTGTGTTCCTAGGCCTAGTAGATTTAGTTTCGAGTATAGATAGTGCAGTGAAAGGCATATAGAGTTCAATAATGTTTTCAAGGGGACCTCGAAAACCATCCAAAATGAACTTTTGGATTACATGCTAGAAATCTGCAGAGAAGTTATAGCAGAGGAAATAAAACAATCAGATTACGTGAGTGTCATGGCTTATGAGACTACCGATGTTTCTGAGCAGACGCAGTTGGTGTTTCGTCATGAGAAGAAAGGTGTTCCTTATGAGCGATTTTGGGGTTTCTTTAAACCAGAGGGTTAAGGTGCGAATGCTCTTGCATCATGCCTATTAAATGAAATGGACGGCATGTTTAAGGACATCCGCATATTGTCTTTGCACAGACGTATGATGGTGCTTCAGTAATGAGTGGTGAAACAGGAGGAGTGCAAGCAAAGATAAAAGCCTGCTATCCCAACGCTCATATAATCAATTGTTATGCTCACCAACTTAATTTAACAATGCAACGCGCCGCCTCACAAGATCATTCGGCAAGGGTTTTTTTTCGGAAATCTGTTAGCGTTCCCTGCCTTTTTTTCAAGGTCGCCGCAGAGAATGTCTGCATTAGATGCTGTAGCATCTCGGAGAATTCCAAGAGGATCAACAACCAGGTGGAATTTCAAGTCACGCACTGTTAACACCATATATGAATATGGGGATTCATTATTTCATTGCTTGCTAAACTTAGAGAAAACCACGCCAAATAAATCTTGCCTTGAGCAAACGGACTTCGGTGCATTTTAAAAGACGAGGGATTCATCTTCTGGCTCGAATTTTCCCATAAATTAATGCCACATGTGGATATCTTCTACAGTCAGCTACAATCAAGAACAGCTGATGTTGTGAAAGTTAAATCTGCTGTTTTAAATTTCTTTCATGAAGTCAACAGAATAAGGGACTTGACAAAAATATTGGCGTTAATCCTCAAGAATTACGCGGAGCAGAAAACAAACGCAGAAAGGTATCATGTCGACGTACTGATACCAAAGAAGTATGTGACAGAATTGCGCGAGAAGCCCGAGATCGTTTCCATTCCTTGGATCATTTAGAAGCTGCGAAACTTTTAAATTCCACAAATTTCATACTATATTCAAAACAGTTTCCAGATAAAGAATTCGATATAACAGTCAGGGCCTACAAAATTATGGAAAAAAATACTCAAAACAGAACTATCGGTTTTGTATTGTAGGCCAGATTTTAAGAATATAACAGCAGCAGTGCCACTACTGCAGTTCATTATTAACGACAATTGCAAGGCGCCTTCTGCCGAAAAACGATGCTTCTGAGAATATTAATAACAACACCAATGACAACATCGGAGCCTGAGAAGTGTTTCTCATCGCTAAAACGGATTAAGACCTTCCTACGGAACACCATGTCACAGGAAAGGCTAAGTGCCCTGGCAATGCTCTCCATTGAGAAGAAGACGATCTCCACCACGCAAGGGTTCAATGCCAGGGTGATTGACAAATTCCGTAGCAAGAAGGAGCGGCGCCGTATGGACTTCATTTTCCATCACTGAGTGAGTAAATTTTACATTTCCACACATTTCTATTTTGGGTGGGGGCGAGGAGGGGGGGAGGGAGAGGGAGAAGGGGGGTAGTGGAGGGGCGAGCGGATGGGGGGGAGGGCAGCACACTGCTGATCTTCTGCACCAGCCGCCACTGAGTATAGCGACTTGTCGGTCTTCTTTGGCGTGGGTAGGAACGCTGTACATAGAGAGCATGGGAACGGCAATAAAAATCCTCATATTGAAAAACATTTTATTTTTGTTAACGATGATCACACAAACCAAATGTCACTCGGAATTTTCTACAGCATTTTTATCTTTTCCTGGTCCGCGTCCGAACTAACCGAAGAGTCGCTATTACCCCTCGCACTCCCACATCGAGAGAAGACATAATTGGTGTCATACCACTGCTGGAACACTATGGAACCATTTACCGTGTGAAACACCCACCCACGCAACCACTATGTCCCTGTGAGTTAGGCAAATATGTATTTTTTTAAACCTGGAAAATCGATATTTTCAATAATTTGCAGCCGTTGCGTGATTCCTATACGTTGTTCAATTGAGTTCAAATTTTTCCCCCTTTCTTTTTTACTGGATTGGAACAAAAAACCATGTAATCGTACCTCATATAAAACCGTGTATCAAAAATGTCCAATTCTGTAATCACCGAAAATTACTACAACCAGGCATGATGACATGATTCACCTTTGAAAATTATGATTCAAGATTTTATTGCCTTATTAGAACAAACCATTACTGTTGAATCAAATAATGGAGGTGAGCTGTCAAATTACTGACGAATCATGAGAGTTAAAAAAATTATTCCTTTTACTTCCAGAGGATTTAATGATTCATATTGCATACATCCTCGAAAATAATGATTTGGAAACTAAAATTCATTTCTGCAAGATCATTCTGTGATCATTCCTGCGAGAAATATATCTCATATATTTCTCGCAGGAATGTATCTTGTAGGTATATTTATGACTGTTAAAAACTCTCCTCATCACAGCTATTGCATACAGCACAGCCAATTAGAGACTGTAGAATCGGTTCAATGTTTCGGAGTTGAGCTGACTAAATATATCTCGTGGGTTAAACATATGCGGGAAATTACCGGACATGTAAATCGTAAATTGCGATTTGTTTAAGGAGTATTTGGCAAGTGCGACGATAAAGTTAGTCGAATCAGCTACTTCCCCCTTGTTAGACCCCATTTGGAATACTCTGCCAGTATTTGAGATCCTTATGAGGTAGGCTTAAAAACCGAGTTAGTACCTACGCGTGTTGCGAAGTTCGGAAAGATAAGTTCAAGGCCGTTACAATAATATCATTAGTGTCACTGTCCTTTTTCAGCAACTGGGATGGGAATCGCTTTCAGGCCCTCGATTAAAATTTAGACTTAATCTTAATCTATTCCCAAACCGATTTATTCTGTGACGACGATAATAACATTTTACGAAATCCAACATACTACGGGAGGTCATATCACGAGAATAAAATTAGGGAACTTGACTGCAGAACGGACAGATTTAAAATGTATTTTTTCCCGCGAACGGTAATAGACCATAACAGCTGCCACTGAGACTTCTAACTAGATTTGTTGATAGGTAGTGTAGCTAGTTAGTTGAGCTACTCCCTAGTACTTGTAACCTTATCTGATACCTAGAACTAACAGCGCGCTTTGCAAGTTTACGGTATAAATATTGTATATCTGTCCATTTGCGTAGTTGCAAAATACATAAATGCAAACGGTCCCTCATTGATAGCATACATATAGTGTAGTGGATGCTTGTGAGATTTCGCCTCCTGACAAGCGTTAGCGATTTATGATAATGAATCAATAGTCGTAGTCACATTGACTTTAATAGGGTATAGTGTAATGCGTGTTGTTTACAGCTCACCCCTTGTCACACACCCTTGAGGTGGCTTGCAGGATAGTATATAGATGCAGATGAAATGAAGGCGGATATATGCACAACTTTTCTGATCTCTAGAAATATTAAACGTGCTCTACTCCTTGCCGGCTCAAGGCAATAACAAGTGAAACATGTCTACGGAAGGCATGCGATTTTATTGTTCACTCGGAGAAAGTTACCGCTAGCCACTTCCCGCGCCAGCTCTGCCGCAAAAAACTTCGCCGTCCTATCCACCTGCACCCAACGGCACAAATGGCATCGGCGATCAAAATCCCTCTTCAGTTACTAACCAACCGAAAACCTATAGCCTCGTCCTAGCTCTGAATATAATTCAAACAAGGACTCAGTACGACAGTGGCGTAGCGAGGGGGGGGGGTCCGGGGGGTCCGGACCCCCCCCCCCCCCCCCCCGAAATATTAAGACATATAAAAAAATAAATTAGGCTTGGAGCAGGGGAAAGTCTACAAACAATAAATTATCATACCGTGATCAAAAAAAAGTTTGTCCTTTTGTTTAAATAATAAATTATCGAACGATACGTTTGGGCTCGGCCGCTCGGGTAGTGTAATGGCGGTGTTTGTATAGCTGGCCGAGTTTCGACTATGGACTGTCTACTGTCTAGTTCGCCCTGTTTTTCAAAAATTTACCCCTGGTTTTGGACCCCCCCCCCCCCCCGAACGAAATTCCTGGCTACGCCACTGCAGTACGAGGATGTTCTCCGCAAAGGGGCGCATTCATTCCAAGCTGTAGGGCTCGAAGGTTTCTAGCTCATCTTGCTCAAGGGGTTGAACAGGTCGCTTAGCGCAAACCTATTCAATTCGAAGACGAGCGAGAACACTCGCGTGCACCTCACTGCCGACCAGTCAGCTGTGAGGCGACGCGAGTGTGAGGTGAGGTAGGCAAGCCGCGAGCCTCTTCCGCTGTGTTGGTAGCGTGAAGAAGCGAATCCCGTTATGCCTTCTTCGTGAGTGGACGACGCGGACTGGCTTTTCTTGGTTGGAAGACAGAATTGACGTTGGTGTTGTTGATGGTTTGCGTTGTAAATGTTACAGTGGAATACCATGAGTATTACGAGTGATACAGTGCTGTGAAATAAAAAAACACGATCCTTAAGCACGATATTCGAGGGGAGTGATCATGCTCTCCAATCACCTCCAACATCGTCGTTTCAAACAGTAATGTTACATCAATCACCAGAGTGATATTGAGTGTAGTGCCATCGTAATCGTGAAAGAAGATCGAAAGAAAGGCGTCGGAGATCCTTTTGGTTCTTTCCATGGAAACTTTAGTTGGTGAGTACAGTAATAATTGAGACCATACTCAAATTTTAATCTAAAATTTAAGAAGTTTAAGGAGTGTGAAGTAAATACTGTAATAGTAATGACACAAAACCGATGTTTTAAATGACTGAACTTCTCAGTAACTAGCTGAAGATACAAATTGAAGGCGTGTTTGTTTTGCCTCGTACGATGGAGTTTACATGGATGGATACATAAGGTTATTTTGTAAATATTCTCTCGAGCGTCCCATCTTCAAAATGGGGTATGCAACAATTAAAATTGCTAGCTTTACACGATGTTTCACACGCACAAAAAATCATTCTAGCAAAATACTTTCATGAAAGAATAATAACATTACTGTCGTAACTGAAGTTCGCAGAACGTCACGGGAATGTATCGTAGAAAAGTTTTACTAAAGTGGAAATCGGTAAACCTTAAGGGCAAAAATATTTGATGGTATCTACATGTGTACGGGGAAGTCATTACTTTTAAATGTCAGGCAGTCATTTGGTTTTCAGAAATGTTGTTAGTTATAGTATTTTTTAAAATGATATGCCTTTTGAGCACACAGCCGTACCAAATCCCATGAAAACGGCTTTCACTTTTTGGTATTTTGTCTAAAAAAGACGTGCTTGTGATATTTTGGTATCGTCAGAGAGAAAACTTAAAAAAAATGTATTATGAGGCCAAATTAATTGGTTTTTGTGTGAGTGTAGAGGTATTTCGATCAAACTACCACAGCACGGAAGTGTTTTTATAGGTCGTGTATTGTAAGTAGGGTATATGTATCATAGTGTCCAGTCTGGGAGAAAATTAATTTCAACTGTTTCCCGGTCATTTTATACCACCTATTTCACTTATATTGCCACGCTACATCTGCGCATTGGTACTAACCTTTCATTTTCTTCATAAAACCTTTTTATTTCGTAAAGTATTCACTTAAACCTGTGATGTGAATCTCTTTATCGTCGCCATATTGGAAAAACTGCCCTTTTCCTCCTATTTCCTCCAGACGGCGCAGCGGTCGAGGAGTTTCTTCATTTTCTATACCCACCACCCATGAGTATACCCGCCTTGAACCTACACTCGAACACTGCCGTTTGTAAACTAGCCGCGCTTTACGACGCATTACAACTTTGAAGAGACTAAAACTACAACCCCCTCCAATCATCTACCCTCTCGGGGGATATTTTTCTTTAGAAAAATACGCTACAACTTTGAAGAGACTACAAATACACCCCCTCCAATCATCTACCCTCTCGGAGGATATTTTTCTTTAGAAAAATACGCTACAACTTTGAAGAGACTACAACTACACCCCCCTCCAATATTCTACCCTCTCGGGGGATATTTTTCTTGAGAAAAATACGCTACAACTTTGGCCCGCAACCTTGTTGGGGGGGTGCGTAAAGGCCGTATTGTAGACGTGAAATTACTCTCTATCCCTCTAGCGGGACTTCCCAACATCTCTGAATATGGCGTCGAAATATCACGAAAATTACACGATTTTCGTCATCTTCAAACTTTATTTTCTCAAAAACTACGAATCTCACGCCTTTTTTTCTTACATTTTATAACTGCGCAGTCCTTTAACTTTCCTTTCCAATTCATCGAATACCCCTTACTTTTCTACGATTCTCACACAAAAATTTCTCCCAGACTGGACCCTATGATACCTTTACCGTAAGTAGCAATTGGATGCCATGTTTATTCTAATCACAGGATGATCGCATTAGCAACATTAGTGTTGTTTTTGTAGGTTTTCTTTGGCCTACGTTGCACCGTTCACATGGGCGTAATTCCAATAAAAAATTATCGAGGTGGTTTTCTTTTTTCTGTCGGCTTGCAGCCTGTCCTTCACCGACTCATTCTCCTCATAAGCATTTTTTTCCATATTTACCTAGGTCGTCCAGTATTTAATTTTCCCTCAGGGCACTGATCTTTCGAAACATCCTCCATCCTTAAGTATTCTTTTCTGTGTATGTGGTCACTTCACATATTTCTTCGCGATATATCCCGTGTTTATTGGCGTTGTTTTGTATTCCTCTCTTTTATTGTTATTGATTTTTCGATATGTTCTTGTCCTCTCGAGTATTTTTCCGAGGTTTTTCATTAAGGTTGTTTCTAGAACTCTATGAACGTTTGTTGATGTTTCTATGGCTTCTAGTTTTTAAAGTAATTGTACTGTCAGTGTGAAAATCTCTCACGATGCTGATAAGTTCCCGATGTATTCACAAAAACACAGTCGAATTGGTAAGATTCTCTGGCGTTGTTGCCGCAAATTGCACAAGCTATTTGGATAGCAATTGCGAGACCTGCACTTACTTCTATCGTTAAGTGTTTCTGCTGTGTATATACCCAGTCTTCCTTCCTCTTGCTGTAAAAATTAGGTGCACAAATAAATGTTACCGAACAGAAAATTGAAGAAATTAATATGCATACCAAAATACAGGGGTTTACAACTTCGATTTTTGTAAGTGCAAATGACAAATAAACATTCATAGTCAGCTCTTGTATTTTTATTGCCTTCCCGATGCGTTTATGTTATCACTTTGAAAAGTCGGTCCACATGGCGAGCGCGACCGTCTCCGTAATCTGACGAAATGTAAATTCGCATATTCCTAATACGCTTCATGCATGCTGAGAATCAATTTGACTACTGTGGCTGGTGCAACTTGATCTTTTTGCATTCGACAAGAGGGCCTTGCATGACCTCCGACCACGAACTGCCCGCGTAACTCCTTCCCAAAATAATCCACTTTCATAAGAACCAATGACCCATTTTCAGGTTGAGTATTGGAGTGTTACGTATTTCTTACGCGAGGAAGATGGCAAAACATTTCCCGAGACTCCTAATGTCGTCGTGAACCCAGACCTTCGCAAGGAGGAAAATAATAGTCTTCTCCTTACGTTGGGGCCTAGTCCGTAAACTTTAACCGATTGCAACGATCCGCTGGTGGGAAATGCGTTCAAAGAACTGCCAGTGCATATATGCTCCATAGCCACTGATTGGATTACGAATCTATGCTTACCGATACCTTGTGTACACTTTTTTACCCGTTTCAGTAGCGGAGAATTTTAAATAAATGCTTGGTTGATGCATATTAAAATTTGAAATGCATGAAATAAATGGATACAAACTTGCGAAAAATACAAACTCACGATTTTTTTTTCAACATAAGACCAATGAAACTATCTTATACCTTACCCACTTATTCCGAAAAGCGAAGGATACAGGGTCGAAACTACAGAATCTTTACCTTGTCGCTGACGTGTTTGGAATTTCCTTTTTTCCATTTTCCTCTTAGTTTATCGAAACAATCAAGTAAACACAGATCTTCGTAATCCTGCTACTCTAGCCAAAAAACGATGACTAATTTGATGTGGATTATCTGTAATTTGGACCAGTATGGCAGTTTTTTCAGCCAGTGAAAGATCTTTACACGGAATTATTATATTATTTCAGAAAACTAACCGCGATTTAAACGACAGAATAAATGCACAGCACTGACATTTGTCTGAGACTCTTTGTAGCCGCGACGATACCCGAATCGTCTGCAAAGTGATTTATGTGATTCAAAGGGGTATATAAGGTGTCCACACGTCAGGATAGATGAAAGTAAAGAAAGACGAAGGGGAATGCGCAAAATCGCTTTCCCGATGCGAAGAAACTATATTTCCCCGTTCATATTTTTCGAGTGCATACTTGTTCCTAATTAAATGGCATGCTGTCCCAATTAAAAGGAGAAAACTCCGGGATATTCTTCTATTGGGTTCTGTTCTTTGAGACACGTCCCGACTTAACGGCGACTCCAAATTACCCTCTGCCCAAACAAACGGGCCAACTCGTAGGTCGTAGGTTCTGTAGGTCGTTTAACCATGCCAGTCAACTCCTGATAGTATATCCTGTAACCTTTATCGATCTTGCTCATGCTACAGTATCAAAAGCATTCTAGGAGTCTTAGAAGCAACAAAAAATTATTGGCAATGGTCTAAATATCTGTTAGATTTCTCATTGCCCAGTGCATTTCGTGTTTGCTTCCTTTCCTGAAACTAAACTTGTCATTACCAAGGAAGTCTTCCTAGCTTTCCCCATTTCTCTATGAATAACTACTGCAGAAACTTCTACCACGTGCTAAATCAAAATTCTGATCCTTAATATTGTCTCTTCAGACAGACAGGTGCCGCTAAATGGTCGTAGCGCTTTATCTAACTGTCCAGTAAGATTGTTTGAATAGTATATTACATAATTTCCAATTATAATGTGTAATTTTACATTGCAATCAGCTATAACCGAATGAATATCAATTGATCCTTGAGAACTATTAAGAAATCATAGTGATAACTCGTTTTTTTTGCAAATCTTTTTTTTTTGTTTTTACCTGGGAATCATTCCAATAATGGCTGTAATAATAATATTTCCATTAGCAGAAAAGGCTGCAATTTCATACTTTCGCGCGGGACACGATTCACGATGACATTTAGCGACTCTATTTATTCTAACTATTAATTTTTAGAGGTCATACAAAGTGATTATAAAATTTGAAGCAATAAAATAATTCCTTCTATTTTAACATGTAAATGCAAATTCTAATTTAACTGACAAACGAGCGCATGTTCACATAATTTCTGCATCCGTGCAGGCGACAGTAAAGTTTTGAAGGCTTACGGAATTATCAAATTCAACCCTGCTGAAAAAATTAATTAAAAGGGTACGAAATGAGTTGCGTACATTATTTTATAATTCATTGATTTATATGTACACGTCTTTCATATAATAAAATTCAAGCCAATAAATGGTGTAATTAACGCGATTGGCATTGCTGTAAGGGATGGTGTGGCTGCGTGTGCTAGCTGCTCAGTGCGAGCAGGCCCTGAATTGAATAGGGCAAGCTCCAGGCTCGCAGTACGGCAAGCCAGCGGTCCCCAATGGACGGTTATACATGCCCGTCTCCTCCTTTTCCATTTATTATACGCCATCATTCTATTAAATTAAAATTAATTCAATAAATAGCTTTAATTGTTATTTATCTTTCATATGAGTTACACCGAATAAAGCCCTTGTGACGGCCAAATATACGTAAAGAATATTATATTAATGCTGATCCCATTTTAATGACTTTATAAAGATTTTGCGAGCAAGCAAGTTTGAAAAAATAGTTTTACTTCTATTCAAACTCGAATAATTCATTCAAGTATTCTACCAGCTGATTGGTAGGTTCTTGGACAGTCCTCATTCTGCATCCCAATCTCATAGACATTGTCTCGCTTTCCCTCCTAATGATGGCCCGTTATTAGATCCCTCTTCAATTCTTCGTATATTCTACCTCCTCTTATTTCGTCCAGAATTCCTATCCTCCTCCTTCCTCTTCCACGCTTCCCCAGTGTTCTCCCCTCTATCACTCTCTTCATAACATGCCCTCTCCTCTAAAAAACCTCCTCCATCCATCTCTTCTGCCTTCTCCGAACCTCTGCCACAAGCTTCCTCTCCTCTCCGACCATATCAAATACCTCCTCGTTCGTCTTTCTCGCCATCCAGCTAACCTTCTCCATTCTTCTCCAAACCCACATCTCAAACGCCTCAAGTCAACGCTCATCCTCCCTTCGCAATGACCAAGTTTCCGACCCATATAGCGCCACGCTCCATATTAAAGTTTTCACCAGCCTCTTCTTTACGTCTCTTCTCAGACCCCCCCTCATCAATTCCCTTCTCTTCGAAAATGCTTATTTAGGTAGCGCAATTCTGCATCTGATGTCCTTTCCACTATACCCATTCTCCTCCAAAATACTACCAAGATACTGTCAGGAAAGAATAAAACTTTGCTAGTTCCACATTAATTTATTCACTCGCGACCGGTTTCGATACAGTGTATCATCATCGGACTACCAAGATACGTAAACTGCTCGGCCTGCTCTATTTTCTGCCCTTCCGCCCTTATATTCAGCCCCGCCTTCTTACTTCTAGAAAATCTCATTACTTTCGTTTTCTTGTCATTGATATTCATCTCGTACTTTTCGCACTGCACCTCTAATGCATTCACCATTGACTTTAACCCCTTAGAACCTTAGCAGACTGACTAACCAATGCATGATCATCTGCAAATCTCATTTAAGCCCAAAACAAACTACGTATGTCGTGAACTTTTTGAGAAACAGCTCTTCAAAAAAAGGCTATTTTTTCCAAAAAGTGAAACTTTTTCATTTTGGTAATGTGTCTTGCCATATATTGGCAAAAGTAATCATCCTACAAGAAATGTATGAGGCCTAAATCTATAGCAAATTTATTTAGCTTTAATTTGAGCTTAAAACAACTCTTGTAGGCCCAATAGTTTCTTCAAATATGGCATAAAACAAAATTACGGAAAAATGGATTTTGGGAAAAATCAATGTAAACAGGTCACATCATCTACATCTACATACTACCCCGCAAGCCGCCTCAATAGGCGTGTGGCGGGGGGTGTTAGGACACCAGCCGTTTACATATAAAAGGAAACGCTCTAATGAAATTACGCCTAGCATTTATTCGCGCAGCTTTCCTTTGTATTTTATTAAGTTCCCGGACTAAGTCTTTCTGCACCGGATCCTATATGCTCGCTGTATATTCAAGGTGTGGCCGGACGAGTGCGAAATAGCACCTCTCTTTTACATTTTCATCTGAGAATCTTCCCACAATACGCTTGACGAATCCTAGCTTCTTCAGAGCTCTGCCACAAATATTTCTTATATGTGTTCCCCACGATAGAGTCGAAGTTATCGTAACTCCTAGATATTTCACTTCATCTGTCGCCTTTATGTTAACACCATCCACAGCATATACATGGGGATAGTTGGTTGACCGCCGCAAGAAATGTACCGCCGTGCATTTGCTCAGATTAAGTTCGAGTCCCCACTCTAGGCTCCACACATGAACGTTGTTTAAATCCGATGATAGAGTTTCAAAGTCAGAGTGATCACTAATTTCACGATAGATGACAGCGTCGTCAGCAAAAAAACGTATTTTACTGCTAATTCGAGAGCATAGGTCATTTATGTATATAATGAGCAAAAGGTTACGCTTGATTACGCTTCCATATTATTCATTTGCCTTCTTCCCTAGCCTTAATTTTATAATTTTCAGAACTACTTTGTCCGCGTGGGATATTAAGCTTTTTGTCCTATAGTATTCGCAGGTTTTTGCCTTACTCTTCTTTGGAATAGGAATTAGTAGTCTTCGCGAAGTCTTCCGGCCACACTCCATCCTCAGAAAACCTACGAATAAGCGCAAGAAGTTTTCCTCTTCCGTTCTTCCCAATGCTCTTTAAAAACTCTGCAGGTATGTTATCTATTCCCACCACCTTATTCCTTTTCATGTCTCGTAGAGCTCTTTCTATTTAGCTATCTTGGATACTTGGTACGATGCCATCTCTGTCGATATCGTCTTCCATTTCTATATCTAACCTAATGGGCCTTATTTCTTTACCATACTCCTTCCACCTCTCCTGGATCTCTTTCGGTTCTACGATCACCTTTCCCGTCTTGTCTGTTATCGTTGTAATTCTCCTTCCCTTATTACCATCCGTCAGTTCCTTTACTTTCCTATATAATGCATCTGCTCTTCCCTCTTTTTGGTATTTATCTAACGAGTCGATCTGTTCTCCAACACGCCTCTAATGCTTTCTTTTTTTCTCTTCTAAGCCTGTTATTTAATTCTCGGTATTTTCTCTTAACTAGCTCCGATTTTACGCTCTTCAATTTCCTTCTCTCCTCCATCTCCCTTATCATCTCCTTCGTGATCCACGGTTTTCTAATTTTAGTTGCACTCACTGCGCCCACCGTTGCTTTCGCCACTTCTACAATTCCATTTTTCAAACTTCCGCATTCATCTTCCACTGATCTAACTCCATGTTCCTCACCCATTATCTCATCCACCTTCTCTCGATACTTCTTCTTCATTGCCCCAATTAATGCCTCCGTATTCCAATCTCGTACCCTCCTTCCCATTCTTATCTTTTTCAGTTTTACCCGACATTTCATGACTAATAAGTTGTGGTCTGTGTCTGCATCAGCTCCTGGGTAAGTATGCGAGTTTTTAACAGTATTCCTGTATCTGTGACGAACATTTATATAATCTATCTGGAACCTATCTGTGTCTCCCGGCTTCTTCCAAGTGTACCTACGTCGAGGATGATGTCTGAACCATGTATTTGTAATTACTAGGTTATTTCTACGGCAAAACTCCACAGCTTTCTCGCCCCGGTCGTTTCTCCTTCCTAGCCCGTTATCGCCCACCTCCCGCCCATCTCTTCCTTCACCCACCACCGCGTTCCAATCCCTCATTACTACTAAGTGCCTACTCCCATATATCCTACCAATTATTTCCTCTAGCTGATCATGTACCCCATCTACCTCCTCCTCTTTATGATTAGAGGTAGGCATATAAACCTGGATTATAACTAAATTCGTTGGATCTGCCTTTAGTTCCACGACTATTACCCTATCACCCACCTGTTCTTCATATACTATTTTTCTACCTATTTTCCTATTCATTACGAATGCAACCTCGCGCTGACTTTCATTCCCTCCACTATAAAGTACTCTTTAGCCATCGCTCCAGTAGTCCCCGTCATCCTTCCATCTTACTTCACCCAGACCCATGATGCCTACACCCACCCTCTCCATTTCTTGCTTTATATTCTCTAACTTCCCCGCCCTCATAATAGTCCTAACATTTCACGTGCCTATTCTGATAGTTTCGTTCCTCTTCTTTATCTTCTTTTCCTCTGCTGCTACTACGTCTGAGCAAGGATTTCGTGTGATGACGACCGCAGGGTTCTTGCTCCCACCGCTGCCGGGCACGACGCCCGGTCCTCTGGGCCGAGTCCCGTAGTTGCCAGGATTCATTATCATTTGAGAACTGTCCATCATTTCAAGGTTTTTATTTTAATTGAGATAGTATTTCGTGGCCTATCTCAATGGTGTTTTTTACGTGACACCATCACTTCCGAGATTATTTTTGTTATTACTATAAACTCCCATGCTTTTTCTTTTTCTTACCTGACCTCTTTGGAGATGATTCGAGACGTGGCCTAACCAGAGCAAATTAGAAACTCTGTTTCACTATTTTCACTACAAATAATTCCTATTATTCGCTTGATAAATCCTAGCTTTTTTCATGCAACGCCGAAAATGTTTCGCATGCGTTTCCCCCACGTAAGGTCTGAAGTCAAGGTGATTCCCAGATATTTCATTTCATCTGTCACCTATTAATTAACCCCACTCACTTCATAGATATAACGTTGGCGCCCTTTATTTCGTAAGAAGTGTACTGAAGTGCATTTACGGATGTGTCGGAGACTAATCAAAATCTGCGCTATACAACGACTGAATATCGTTGCATTATATGCCGAAATTTGCGACCCCGATGTCATTATTATAGATCCAATTGATACCCATTTTTAACAGCGAACATTGGTCATAGACATGTTGGTTATGGCTCTAGTCGAAGGACAGTGGAGGACAGTTATTTTTTACGAAATGAAATCTTAATACTACGATTGCGACGAAGGTTATCATGTATAAAAATAGAGGATAGTTCTTTGATCAAGGAAAGGATGACACTATAATTAGGCTTTAGTAAGCATATTAGGAATAGCCTTAGTAAGTTATAGGGAACTTAAGTATAAGTATCACTGCAGTGATATATAAACCGCTGGGGGGAATAGAGGTTTAAGTCAATTTTGTGCCACATTTTATTTACGTTACTCGAATAATTCGTACGTGTCCGAAATCCGTACAGACTCTAACACTAGAAGTTCACACGTATATTTTAGCCTTTGAAAGGACATAGAAGCTTTATTAGCCTAATTCTAACCATATGAGAAACGAAAACTTATTTTGAACGGCACCAGCCAGCAGCTGGTGTCTAATTGCTGATCTGCCCTCGCTTCCTGTGGGCTTCGCAAAAAGGGTCTTTTTATGACCCCCGTGGACCGTTTCTGCAGTCCATTATGGTACTTTTCGAAGATTATCTAGCGTTTTTGGCGAGAAATGCATATATGTATTTAGTTCTGAATTGACAGTGGAAGTGGACACTTGTGCTCTGGTGCTTTTTTGGAAACACTTGCCTGGTTTGGTTTTGATTACTGAAAACCTCTGGCCACTTCATCATTATTTCCGGGCAGCCTTAGAGGTGATATTGTTTTTATCTATTTTACCAGAATTCGATCACCCATTCAGGAATGCGTTTTAATTTCGAACACCTCGTAATATTCACAAAAGCTACTGAGTGGGAATATCTTAAATGATATATCGGCATTAGTTTCCTAATGCTATCACTAAGTGTCTCACACTTTTTTTATTTCTTGTCCTCCCTGTGTGTGAGCGAAAATAGATACATAGTTTTTTTATTAGGAGAAAATAGAGTCTTGTAAATTTTTAGCAAAAATAAAATATCGCCACGAAGTATCTCGTCTTCTGTTGCATACAAAATCATATACTTGATACAAAACCACTGTTGAAAGGCATTTGAATTATCTATCAGGAATTTTTTTACTTAGAAGGTAATAGTGACGTTACTAAAGCCCTTAATGAATTCCTGATGTTCTTTTGCTTGGTGCGTTACCAACAGAAGTGGGAAGTTAGTTCTAGGAAAAACGAATGATTCCTGAGACGAAACGAAAAACGGCTCTCCCTACTATCCCTCTCTAAACTCAACCCGTGGTTCTACATGCCTTCCACGGTTCACAATGTCCTCACACACGGAGCCGAAATTGCAAAGGAGGTAATTCTTCAACTGGGACATTTATCAGAAGATACCATTAAGGCACGAAATAAGGATACAAGAAAATTTAGATGTTTAACTGGAAAAAATAGAGATTGGACAGCTACTTCTCATCTTTACCTCAGACCCTTTAATTTCTAACACCTAACCATTTATTCATTCAAGTATTCTACAAGCTGATTGGTAGGTTCTTGGACAGTCCCCATTCTGCATCCCAACCTCATAAACATTGTCTCGCTTTCCCTCCTAAGGATGGCGCGCTATTAGATCCCTCTTCAATTCTTCCTATCTTCTACCTCCTCTTATTTCGTCCAGAATTCCTATCCTCCTCCTTCCTCTTCCACGCTTCCCCAGTGTTCTCCCCTCTATCACTCTCATCAACATGCCCTCTCCTCTCAAAACTCCTCCATCCTTCTCTTCTGCCTTCTCCGAACCTCTGCCACAAGCTTCCTCTCCTCTCCGACCATATCCAATACCTCCTCGTTCGTCTTTCTCTCCATCCAGCTAACCTTCTCCATCCTTCTACAAACCCACAAGTCTACGCACATCCTCCCTTCACAATGACCAAGTTTCCGACAAATATAGCGCCACGCTCCATATTAAAGTTTTCACCAGCCTCTTCTTTACGTCTCTTCTCAGACCCCCCCTCATCAATTCCCTTCTCTTCGAAAGTGCTTCTTTAGCTAGCATTACCAAAAAAAAAGATTCCAATGGTTTTGTAAAAGTAGTATATTGACGACGTGGAATATGTGCAGTCACTATAAAAAATATAGGGATAATCCACTCTGACGGTATATAATGTTCGGCGCACTTAGTTCGAAAAACGTTGTGTACCCCGTGTCATCCCTGGTGACTATGAGATCTTTCGTGAATGATTCACCGTATTCAGTCGGGTTTGCATGCAGCTGAGTGGGACCACAGCTAGGGGAAGCCTTACTTCAGACGCTGGAACGGGCACATTCATAGACGCGGCCGCAAAATTCATATTTAGGAGTGGAAATAAGTGAGACATAGGCAAGGTGCGGAGAAGAGGAGAGAGATGTGTACAAAAGAGTGGAGTGAAGGAACGCGAGACTATTTGAGAGAGTTTGTGGTTTGTCACTCGCTTCTAATAGAAAGAGAAAAGAAGGACTTTGATAAACAAAGCAGCCGATATATATCCCAGCACTACTTTGGATGTTATATTGGGGAACAGCCAAAATAAACGAGCAGGTGACCTTAATACCTGTTGATGAATAAGACAGTTGAATGTTTTTTTTTGGATAAAGTTTGGGTTGCATAAAATCTTCATTGGTAGGTGTTTTATTCTGTCACACCCTCATAAAAATTCTGAGATTAGATTTGGCCTATTTGCGAGGTGCCAATTCGTCCAACAGCAGAAGGCCAATATAATGGACAGGAAAAACACTTTATGCACATTTTTCACGAGAATTACTTTTTATGATATTCAATTGAAGCACCTATTTTTACGGTATACATACATTAATTCATAGTGGCTAAAGGTAAACACAAAAATATTTAAATACAATACTACAACTAACATGTAATCTTACACCACGGGGGTCGAGTTGGTTTGGTGGCTCAATTACTGGCTTCCCTGCACAAGGTTTGAATCCCAGCGGTGGGTGGGGGAGAATTTATAAAGGAATATCGATCAATTCTCGGGTTTTACTTGTAGAGGACCTAAAGTTCAGTACTCCTATCGTCGAATGAAACATAAAACGGTTTGTACCATTCATAAAGAGCAGCCTACACCCGACACCAGGTTTCCCTCCATCCTTCCCCCATTCCGCAAATAAATCTTTCACCTACCCTAGTTGTCCTTAATTGTTGCAAAATGCAGTCTTGATTGCTGAATTAAGAGCTTTACAGCGCATTCTGTGTTTCACTTGTTCAATTCTGAGTGCAATTGTGATTCTTTTTTTTACCTTTCCTTGCATACATTTGGTGTTTTTAAATCAATAGAGACATCAATGGCGTCATTTTTTTCCACACGACCGTAGAGAATCGGACATTATTGGCGCAAATGACCTCAGTTGCTGGTTTTCTCTCCAAAATAACAAACCAACCCAATCGCCCAAACACTTTCCTCGCTGAATATTTGGTACGCCACTGAGTGGACGAGCGTCAAACAAGATTTTTTTTACTAAGGCCATCCTCGTGTCGCGTATTACAGCGGTGTGTTTCTGATCAAGTGGGACCAGTAATATCCCCATATTTTTGCCCCATTTAACCGTCGATACGAAAGATTGCAATGGCATTCTTAGAAAATTTGGTCAGGGAGATTTTTCCATTAGTTCTTATCGTTCTCAAGGTTCTTATCTTCGCGTGGTTTTATTTCCCTGTAGTTTGTAATATTTTTTCTGGCATTCTGAATGACCCATTCATTTCTCTTTTAGTATTAGAAAAATAAATTAATTTGGCCTAATACAAAATTACTTGATAATTTAAATTTCATATTTGAATATCTGAAGGACCTACTGAAATAATATAAGCGAAAGTTAAAAATGAAGCAAACGTTTCAGTGAAAAAAGAATGAATAATTAGTAATTTAAAATGAAAAGAAACACATCTGAAAGAACTAATACAATACTGAACAATTCTAAAACAAAGCCCACTTTAGAAAAGAAAATACTAAAAAGTAAAAGCGAAATAGCAAAGCAGTAGGACATTGAGGTTGTCAGCGATTGCAAGCGAACTGAGTGAAGTCCCGAGGGAGACCAAATCTCCGAGCAAAAAAACCTTTCGTGGAAAAATGACTCGTCCAGAGGGGCTATTCTGTATGCTCTCGGAATTTCCGAGCATCGAAAGTGACGAAATTTTGACGTCACAGCCTCTAAAATTTCAAATAGGGCCATTCAAAAGTTGAGTTTTTTCGGGAAAAGTGACGTCACATTCACGGATTTTCCGAGGTTCGACCATGTCGAGTCCTTACTGAATAAGGCCTCTGGTCTGAAAAGTGCTTCTGCGCTCTGCCTACGAGCTGCCAAGCAAGGTGTAGCAAGGTTCTTTCAAGGTAAATTGAAAGAGAGATGCTACTTTTCTATTGTTAAGCCTCATCTCATATAAGCCGCGAGAAGTTTGGATCCTGAAAGAAAAATATTAAATTCGCGAAACAAATTACGTACAAACGAAAGACGATTTCTTCGTTAGAAGCTGGTAACGAGCGAATAGAACTTGTTTCGTAGCTGATTGAAGGACTAGGATTGGAGTCGCTAGAGACTCAAAGACTACACGTTAGGCTTAGATTCTTTGAAATATTAAGATCAGGCGAGTTTCAGTACGACACGAAGGATATTATTTTGCCCCTCGATATATCTCTAGAACTGATAGGAAGTGACAAAATAAGTGAGATACACTGCCGAACTGAGAGGTAGAAACATTCCTTCTTTCCATTCACCGCAGACAAAACAAACAAAACCAATATATTATATATTATGTTATAAGAAAAACGGCGGGACTCTTAACTTAAGACATATCGTTATCATGCATTTCACTTCTGACCCCTCCACCCTCCTCCTCCCTATTCCCTTCCCTTCAATGTCTGGTGTCCTAGCAACCCCTGCCACTCTCCTCTGCGGATGGATCCCAGGATAGCAAATAGACCTACTTGCTTTATTGTGTGATGTTGAATATTGTCATTCTTGTTTTAACTGCTATTTGACGTTTAATTTGTTCTATCTATTGAGCACATTGTTAAGGCCACAATGCACAAGCACAATGTTGCTGTTTTAGGTGCTTTCAATAAATATAAATACACAAATAAACAACATCTCTCGGGGAGCTTCCTTAGATGTACCTAGTTATTTCTTGTGTGGCCTCTGCGACCTGAATTGTCGCTTATTGGAGTTGGAAGTAGTCCGACAGCGCGTCAGAAGTAAGAGTCTTCATCGGGAGTACTTTGCATACTTTTGCGGGCCGCAGTCCCTTCATTAGATTTATAACATGTTCCACCTCCCCCATGTTGGTGTCTGTGTAACTCTCTACAAAGGGACCTGAAATCATAATAAACATCTCTCCACGGTTTCAAAAGATGCCTGCGTGCGCTCGTTTAGCCTGGATGAGCCTTCAACTACTCACTCATAGTCCCCTTTCAGTAGGGCTTATAAATCAGAGGGGAATTTTCTTGCTGGTGAGAATTTAGGTGAGTTTAATTATGAATAGGGACCACCATTCAGAAAAATGTGATGTTCTATAGAAAAGGCAAAATCTATAATATTGTAGTTCGTTTTGATTTTACTATTTGGTGTTCAATCAAGTTTACTGAAAGCCATAGATTTAAACCCGTTCTTAAAACGTGCGCATTTTCATTTACGGAATTAAATCATTGCGTAATAATTTAGGTATATCTGGACTTCCCATCTCGAAGGCCCGGGTTTGAATCCCGGCAGAGGTGGAAATATTTACGAAACAACCACATCAGTCTCCCTAGATGATGCAGCATTGCGTTCTTAAATGTGACGCGGCGATGGCATTCCTCTCAGTACTCCTTCAAACATTTCGGAGGTAAAATTTTCCCCTAATCGAAATTACGAGTGTTGACTAAAGGGAGGGGAGAGCATCAGTCAAGGAAAGTTAAATTGGGAAAGAGAATGATATTCTGAACTATGGTGAATGGGGAATTTAGAAAAAAGGATAAGGACCTTACAGGCTGGTTTCAATCAAGAAGGGAAGTTAAATGACTGTTTATCCCATTTGACTGTGGGCCAGTCTTCGCTCTGCCAGAGTTACCCCTCCCACCGCTTACATTGAGTGGAAACGACCGACGCGCTACCAATAGGACCTCAAACTAATCATTCAGTCGTATGGATGTTTCGTGTGAAAGCACAGCGCAGGGCCGAATATGGGAGAACAAACGAAAGGTAATGCTATTACATTTGAAGAAAAATATATTTTAATAGAGTTTATAAGAGGTGATATACATTTGTTTTTTTTTTCGCATTTACTTGTAATAGCGATATTTTTATGTGGTAGCTCGTTAATATTGAAAGTTATTTCCGTTGATTTCTCTGTCCTTCTGAGAAGATATTGTTCCGGATGTGACCTCATAGACTGGGTGGAATAACTTTATTTTAACTCTGACGAAATATCATATCACCCTTAAGGTCTCACTTTTACTTCTATTTCCTTATTCTCTAGGAGTCCTAGTTGGAGAAGGAAAAGCTTTCGTTAGTGCAACGTTACGGCCAGCGGAATGTTCCATTGGAGCCATCAGCATGTCTGTGAAGCCTATTCGGGTTCTCCACCGGGTCACACAGTATTTCTGCCGAAGTTTCAATGAACGAGTCGTCCATCGTCCAACATTTCAGCATGATTACGGTGAGTCTGATCGTGAGTGACGGTAGTGTTTCGTCAATCATGCCTTTAATTGTTTTAGTATTGCATTTCTGACATGTCCTCAATTCGGTCGAGTAACGCGTATTGGAGGCGATGAAATTTGTTCCAACAGCGTAACAGGCCTCGCTGCTAGATAGCATGAAGTGAATTCCGTCCTGCGTGGCACAGGCGGAATCACTTGTTGCACGCATGCAGAAGGCCGTCATTTTGGGGTCACTCCGTCTACTGCGTACGCATGACCCGACAGCGACGTAGCCGCTCATCCGATGGGCGTCGGACGTGGCTGCGATTACTGCACAACCCCTCTCGAGTCTCCGGACATTATGAAGGGGAATGTTACTAAAGTGGCACATAATTAATAAATGTTAATTTCCGTAGACCCTCGGGATTAGTAAGAATGCTCAAATTATTATTAGTCAAACTTATATGCGAGTAGATATTTTCTTATGAAAAATCTGTGCTATTTACATTGGGCGAAATTAATCTTTTTCAATACTTAATTAACTTTGAAACTATAAACTTGACGTTTTCAATCAAATTATTCTAAATATATAGATGCACAGGAGAATATAGTTATGAACATTACATAGATATAAATCCTTAATGTTGATCACTATGATGCTTCACATATTAAATTCATTATTTTTGATATAGTTGCATTATATCTCCCATTGTGCAGAGTGGCTGCCCAATGCCACGGATATGTCAAGGACAGAAGTAGCCTCAGAAGGAAGAGAGGTAGGCCGAGTGACTGGTGCTCACCTTGTAGAGCAGCTAGAAAGCTTCTAGCAGATCGAGCAAGGAGAAACCAGGGGTGCCCAAGGAGCAGGAGGGAAAAAGCTGTTAGAGGGGCTTTGAAGATTTGCCGTTTAAAGGCTTCGCGTCTCCAGCGCAAGGTTAACATTGATTACATCATCTGTCATTTTTATGGAATATGAATCGAGTGTTACTCATGGCCTGGTATCCTGCAATGTTTATTTGTTATTATTTTGTCTTACAGGTGGATGCTCTTAAACTGAAAATGGAAAACCTGAAGGAAGAATGTGCTCATAAGTCTGGAGATACTCTGGAATCACAGATCTCTAGCCTTCCAAAGTGCCAGCAAGAGGTTGTCAAGGCCTGCTTTTCTGCTGCTCAAGTTCGGAGTAGTAAAGGTAGACGCTACACCCGTGATTGGGTGTATGAGTGTCTCCTACTCCGGATTAAAAGCAGAAAAGCCTATGAACACATTCGTTCACATGGAATCCTATCCCTTCCCAGCTTAACCACTCTTACACGTTACTTGAGTAATGTGAAGGGTAGTTATGGATTCCAGGAGTCTATGTTCAAGTGTCTGAGGGAGAAAGCCGGTGAACTTCCTCCAGATGGTAGGAGAGGTAAGGTGGACATCATGTGAGTTAACATGGTATTGTACTGAAACTGTAATTAACCATATCCCTCTGTATTGCAGGAGTTCTTCTGGTTGATTAAATGAAGCTATCAAAGGCAATAGCCTTTGATAGGCACACATTAAAAATAAACGGCTTCACAAGTTTAGGGGACCACACCCCCTTACATAAAAAAAACCAAAGAGGGGACCATGCTTTGGTCATGATGTATCAGCCCTTCAGAGGCAGGTGGGTGCAGGCTCTGGCCTGTTTTTTTTATATATTATAACATGTATGGCATCACACTATAGAAAAACCTTTAAATAATTAATTGATTTACGCTACAGTGAATGTACTCGGTGTGGTTATACATCTACATACTGACCTTATGCTGTAACTGGGATGGGAATCACTTTCAAACCGTCAATTAAAATTTAGACCTAATTTATTATGCAAGTTCCAAACCTATTTATTCCCTGACGACCTTAATCATATTTTTCGAAATCCGAAATAATACATTAGATCAGATCATGAGAATGAAATTAGGGAACTAGACTGCAGAACGGAGAAATTTAAAATGTCATTTTTCCCACGAACGATAAGAGGCATCAACAGCTGCCAATGACACTTTTACCTAGGTTTGTCATTGGTAGTCTAGTTGATTAACTCCCTAATAATTGTATTCTTATCTGCTACTCATTACTCACAGCACATCGTGTTTGCTTTCCGTATAATTCTTTTTCTCTGTCCATTTATGTACATCTACAATATACCCTACAAGCCACCTCAGGGGTATGTGGCAGGGGGTGAGAAATCACCAACATGCATTACACTATACCCTAGAGTTAGTGTAACTACGACTAATTATGCATTGGCATAAGTCGCTAATGCTTGTCATGTAGTGTTAAAATACAAATGACCTTCTAACATTGGTAGCATATACTATTAGTGCAGTGCGTGCTTCTGAGGCTTCCCTTACTGACAAGCATTAGCGATTTATGATAATGTATCAATAATCTTTGTTACACTAGCTAGGGTATAGTGTAATGCATGTTGGTGAATACTCAACTCCTGCCACACATCCCTGAGGTGGCTTGTAGGGTATTTTGTAGATGTAACTACTTTTTGCTTGCGATCACTTAGAAAGTCATGTAGGTATCCAATTCATATTTTTTTGTTTAACACGCATGATTTTTAATAAGAAGTTTGTCGAATGCTTTCTTGAATTCAAGGAATAACGCGTCAACTTGTTTGTACTTCCCCTTAAGGTCTGTCTCACTTTACCTTTCTTTCCATTTTCTCAGGGAGTCTTATTTGGAGAAGGAAAAGCTGAAATTAGTGCAGCAATACGGCCAGCGGAGTGTTCCATTGGAATCAACAACATTTCAGCATGTTAATGAAGTCTATGCGGGTTCTCTACCGGGTCACACAATGCATTTCTGCCGAAGTTTCGATGTACGAGTCGTCCATCTTCCAACATTTCAGCCTGCTTTTGGTGAGTTTAGTCATGAGTGACGGTAGTGTTTTTTTTATCAGGCCTTCAGTGGCTTTGCATTGCATTTGTGACGTCCTCAATTCGGTAGCGTAGGTAAGGTGTGATGGAGGTAAAGTAATTAGGATATGGGTGAAGTAATTATGTGAACTTTCACTTTTTTTACAACAACAGTTTATTCCAGCTCCAACAATTCAACTGAACCGTTTGCCCGTTCAGCAAACAACAATAGGCGTGTAATATACGAAAACAAAACAGATCGTAATTGAGGAATTTCTATTTCAACGCTGTCTCAATTTCACAAATAAACAACAAAAGAAATTTAGAATTAACTACACAATACGTAAAAATTAGCAATATTTTACCAACCAATGAGTCCAAGAGATCTGCGAAAGAATTGATATTGTTCTTTTGGTCGACCTTTAGTTAGAATATCAGCCTTTTGGAGTTTTGAATGCACATATTCAACATCAATAGTTCCATCTGTATACAAATTACGAACAAAATTGTATTTCACATCTATATACTTTAATCTCTTGTGTTCTCACTTGTTCAATAGAGCTATACATGACTGATTGTCCTCATAAGTTGTCAAGCCATAAAAGTTAGGCTGACGCTTGGCATAGTGCCACATATTCTGCCTCTGTTTGATGACAATGCGACTGTTGACTGTTTTTTGATGTTCCATAATACAAGGCAACCATAACCCTCAAACAAATAAACTGAAGTCTATTTTCGATCAAGGCTATTTACCCAGTCTGAATCTGCATAACCAACAAGAGGAATATTAACGTGTTTTGGAGAGTAAATACCAAGTTCTAGATTAGATTGTTGTTGAGGGGGCCTTCGTCAGGAGCCCGGGCACTTAGACCTTTCTTGGTCCATTGTGCCAACCCCATGCCTGTCTGCCACTTGCAGACAGGGGACAAGAGCACCTCGGTAGAGGTATGGAGGATTAGCCTCCCCCTGCCTCACCCCAGTACCAGGTATAGAGGATGTCCTCCCTCCAACCGGCCCCTTTTTGGCCTGGCCTGGCCTCTCAGGCCTGCCGGTATAGGTATGGAGGGAGTATCATCTCTCCATCCATGCCTGGTTGAGGTATGGAGGAGGGTCACCCATCCAACCACCGTCCGGGCCCAACGTTGCTTAACTTCGGTGTTCTGATGGGAACCGGTGTTTCAACGTGGCTAGGCCCTTAAATACCAAGTTCTAAGGTACCTTTTATATAACTAAGTATTCATTTTAAACCTATAACCATTGTTTTTCGGTGGCATTACTCCGAAAACGACTGTAAAAGTTCACAGCAGCACTTAGCTCTGGACGAGTTGTCAGCATAACACAGGTACATCAGGCATCCAACCAGTTCACGATATGGCAAGGGCTCTAAGCCCACAATACAAACACACTGTTCCACATTACTGTCAGGGTTGACCTCCATTGGAAAGCCAAATTGTCCATTTGAATATTTTAAAGAGTTTTCGAAAGTATGTTGACCAATTGAGAGTAATACCTTTTTCAGATTATTCAATTTTAATACCTAAAAAACATTTCAGTGGACCCATGGCGGATATTTAAACTTTGACATTAAAGATTGCTTACTGTTTCTTAGGACTTCAATGCTGTTCCCTGCTATGATCACATCGTCCACATACAGCAACAGATACAAAACACTCAGTTCACTTTTGTAGATATATAAACATTTATCATGTTCTGATTGCAGTAAACCCATTAGTTTAAATTGATTGTCAAAGCATACATTCCATTCCCAAGTTGCCTGCTTCAAACCATATAACGATTTATTTAATATAATGAAAAAAAACTGTAATTCCACATAAATATTTAATGTACGACATAGGTTTCAACGTGGTACGTCATCGTCTGGTACAATTGCGTAGAAAATAGAGAATAAATAGTCACACGCAAAGTGATTTCTAATAACAAAATTCCCAAAAACAAAACGGCCTGAGGTGTGGGTTAAGGGGTGGAATTCCCAGGGGCGGAGTTTGCCCAAGGAGGTGGGGAATAGGTTTAAGAGCATAAGAGTCAAGGAGGAAGGAGAGGATTCGGAATTTCCGTGCTTACATTGTCTTAAAAAAGGGGGGGGAAGGTAGTGGCAGTGACGCGTGGATCTGGTGGAAGGGAAGAGGGGGAATTCCAGTGTGTCAGTGAAAACATCGTAATCTGAGGTTGTAGGAGGGGAGGGGTAAGGTAGGAAAAGGGTTTGCCTCCTTTCATCTACATCTACATACTACCTCGCAAGCCACCTCAATAGGCGTGTGGCGGGGGGTGTTAGGGCACCAGCCGTTTACATATAAAAAAGGAAACGCTCTAATGAAATTACGCCTAGCATTTATTGAAGTCCCTTATTGTTCGGTGGAAAAACGGGTGTGGAAGGAAGGAAGGTCCGGGAGTGGGAAGGATACTAAATTTCGAATACAATATTTTCCTTATTTTTTAAACTTCTTAAAATTTCAAATTGCTCTAATGCGTCAAGACTTAAGTCCCTTCTTCTCTCTTTGTAGGATCTCTGGCACAAAGTCACTAAGATGGTTTTTTTAGGGTTTTTATTTTTAGGGATAGGGTTTTTTTTTAATTTTGTTTTTGAAATCATTTTGTGTGTGACTATTTATTATCTGAATTCTATGCAACTGTACCAGGTGATGATGTGCCACGTCGAAACCTAGGTCGTACATTAAATATTTATGTGGAATTACAAAGTTTTCATTACTTTTTCATTATGTTAAGTCGATTCCATGAAGTCACGCCCGAGACAACGAATTGCTTAATTTAGCTTTGATACAAGTTCTGAATTTTCACACAGTCCTTATGGGAGCTTCATATAAATTTCTTCAGATATATGACCGTGCAAAAATGTATTCTTAAGATCTAACTGTTCTGATAGTAAACCTTTGGCATTAATAACAGTCAAAAGAGTTCTCACAGTAGTGAGATGAGAAACTGGAGCATAAGTATTAGTATAATCAAAACCTTTCCTTTGGCCGCAAATTTAAACTACCAATCTTGCATTATATTTACTTACATTACCATTTTCATCATGTTTAATTCGAAAAACCCACTTATTATATAAGACTTTTTCCATGGGGTACTTCCATTAAAGCCCAGGTTTGGTTATCCTGATGAGCTTTAAGCTCCTCATTAACAGCATTTATCTCTGTTTTCCTTGTGAGATATTTCCTCAAAAGTTTCTGGCACATCATCAAGAAAGTTTTATGAAATTTGAGCACACATAGCAAACCTACCCAAATCTTCTACAGTATAATCATTGTGTCACTTCGGCTTTTCTTTTACTCGCGTTGATCTACTCAAAGGCTTTTCACTCTCTATCTCTGTCTCAATTTTCATCCCATGTTCTTTTAAAATGCTGGTAACATCCTCCTGCTTCTGCTGCACTTCTGATCCACTTATTTTGGCGTCTTCATCTAGAAGCCTGCCTTAAACGAAGGATAGGGTCAGGGTTGCCTGGGACGTAGTCTCTATGGCAGGAACCCCCATTTGATAGTCGTCCAGCATCGTCAGCAAAAGATGACACACAGTCTATTTCGTCTGGGTTGGTTCCCGTAGCCTTCAGTTCACGGATTTTTTTATCAAACGCTACGAAATGCGATTCCATTGTGTCTATCAAGGGATTCATTTTCATGGTGTCCAGTGCTCTCCACACTCGCAGACGGCTCGCTACACTAAATCGTTGAAAGGTATTTTGCAGTTCCTTCCAGATGTCATAGGCAGTTTCCTTCCCTTGGGCATACTCTAAATGACTGTCTGCAATTTATCTTACTAAATAACCTTTAGCTTTCTTATCCAGGTTTTTCTCCTGAGTATTCAGACTGACAATATTGGCTTGCTGTTCCGAGGTAGCGGAGTTTGAAACCACATCTAAAATCAATCGTGTTTTTACGCCGTCAAAAAGGTCCTTTTCATCGAGGAGAACTTCCATAGGAAAACGCAGACTATCATAATTAGTTCCATCAAGCAAGGGTATTTTAATCTCTTCTGCTATGTCGATGTATCTTAATAAATCACGATTCACTCCGATACCAAGTGCGATCTGGGCCCGTAACCTGATGTAATTAGGATATGGGTGAAGTAATGACGTGAACTTTCACCCTTTTACAAACGTCAGTTTATTACTGCTCCAACAATTCGACTGAACTGTTTGCCCGTTCAGCATACAACAATAGGCGTACAAGATACGAAAACAAAACAACATCGTAATTGAGGAATTGCTTTTTCAACAGGATGCGATGTAATTTGTTCAATATATAACCCATACAACGATACAATCCAAACAGCTGTACAACTATTGCTCAACCGTGCTTTCTTTATGTCATTTCTTTGAGCTCTTTTGCTAACGTATTGAATATAATGGCATTTATTGTTTTTGTATTGCATTTCTGACTTGTCCCCAATTTGGTCGAGTAACGCGTAATGGAGTCTATCCTTCAAGTTTTCGCTATATTGTATTTGTCGCATAACTTCTTATACTCCTCTTCGGGGAAACCCTGACGTGCGTTCTTCATTTTTGCATGCCGGATTCGTTGTCGCTTGAAAGATTTCCGGAGGTCCGCGTTATACCAACTAGGTTCAGTATTGACCTTTTTAAGTTTAATTGGAATTGCGCTAGTTATGGCAAGTCGTGTGATGCTACGAAAATTTTTCCATGAATAGTCAGTACAACGGTTTTCAATAATATTACTAAATTTTTTATACGAGGTCAATAGTTCTCGTTTTAAACCTTCGAAATCCGTCTTGTGTAATAAGTAATCTGAGGACATTGCCTAAAATGCCTATTTTTTCTTTTACTCAGGAAACCTTACTTATGAAGTTATAAGTTCATTTAGGATCATTTATGGCGAAATCAAAGCGATTTGTTACTGCCTAAAAATGCCTATTTTACCTGTTAATGCCTTTTTCTGCTGATATTGCCTATTTAAGGGCCTAAAAAAGCAATATGCTTTTCAACGTCGCCAAACTTATCTTTAGTGCAGATCTTATCTGTTATTTCAGTTCCTTATTTAATCTATCAAGGCTGAAATAATGTCATTAAACATGCATAAAAAAGAATCATCCAAAGTATTATTATATATAGAGTAGAAAAAAAACTATGCTATACCATACAAATTATAATTTTACGTGATGCGTACATGCGATGGTTTCAATTGCCAAAAACTTGTTTTTGAAGGTACCACTCAGTAATACTGAGTTTAAAGGCAGATCAACTTCAGGCAGACTGCCTGAAGTTGATCTGCATTCACAGCCAGTATTGATAATATGGGGAACATGGCTAAATACTGCATTATACTCTGCAGATAAAATTATTGAAATACGTGAGGTATGTGACAGGAATAATGTGCGCCTCTGATACATCAGTTCAAATGTCTTTTTCACCCACTTAAAGGTACACTATTGGGTAATTCCATGCCAAGTGGTGGTCCCCGCTCGACCATCACGGATACCAATGAAATTTTGTATGGACATTCACACATATCCCCAATAAACATTTGTAAAGTTTTACGTTCGCCGATGGCATACTTGCTGAGATATAGTAATTTGTTTGGCCCCGTGCCGCAGTCTTCTTCAGTATAATTATGAGATTTCGTTAACTTTGAGGCATAGTATCTTAGGAGATATTTTGATAAGAGAAACAAAAATTGGCTATCTTGTACAAAGTTTTGAGCTTTATCAAACAACATAATAAAATAACTGTAAAAGTAACCTCTTTGTAAAAACTTCAGGGCGAAACTGGCCCGAAAAATTGCGGATCAAAAGAAAATTAAAATTTGGGCTTTTTATATTTCAGGAAGTAAGGAATAATCAACGTGAATCTTTGAGCATGATAATATATCGATACATAGTTTATGAATATAATATTTCATCTTCCTAGTGATTTTCATTATTTTAAAAATAGAGTCAAAATGTGACACTTTTTGAAAAAACGCCAAAAATAGGGTATTTTCTCCCCGCTTTTACAAGAAAAGACCCTCTGGAATTTCTTTGAATGTTTTTCATTATAAAGAGAATGATTTCAACCCTCTGAAAAAGTATATATGGTTTTTCATCGCGGGCATATAAGGTCCTAAAAATAGGGACAACGTTGAGGATGACATTTGTAAAAACGACAAAAATAGGTTATTTTATGCCCGCTCTAACAAAAGAAAGACCTTCTGGATACTCTTTTGAAGCATTTTCATTTGAAAGAGCATGTTTCAAACCTCTTAAAAAAGTAGACTTGGTTTTTCATCGCGAGCACATACGGCCCTAAAAATATGAACAACTTTGAGAACGTTGCTATGGTGGCGCCACATGCATTCTGTTGTGTATCGTCCTGTTTGTTTTATGTAGACATTTTCAGTTTATTGCGTTGGTCCATGGTGACATTGTCACTACCAGTTCAGGCAGTTGAACCCGTGACCCCATCGCCGTAGGGGTCACGCCCGATAGCCGTGCATATCAGCCACTGGTGGGTTTCTTGGTTGAGGATCCCAAGCCTGCAATTTGGTTTCTTCGACAAGGTTCCAAATCCTTGTGTGGGTATCTGTCTGGTTCCAAAGCCAAAGATTAGGCAGCTTATCCTAGGTTCCCAAGCCTTAAGTTTCCAATCCGAAGCTCGTATGGTTCTCTTGAAGCTATAGTGACTTCAAGTTTTTTAAATTGTGAGTAATGCCATGTATTCATTTCTTGGGTCCTTCAAAGTTCATCTTAATGATTCCGTTATTCCACTAGAGGTGCTTCTAGAATAGTGACAGCTGTTACTGGTATCGACCAAATCTTTGGGGCCAAAGTTAATAATTGAACTTTCATCGATTTATCGGTTTCTTTAATTTTTTTTTTCATATCTTCGACTAAATAATATTTTAAGCGCCTAATTTAAGTGCCTATTTTGAAATTTTTAGTGCCTATTTAGGCTGCTTATTTCTTCATTTTAAGTGCCTAAATCTCCTCAGCTTAGTAATAAGTATACCCTCCTCTTTATGGGTGCCTTTTTGTGAGTACTAATATGGAATCTAGCTTTTACTGCTCTGCGATCACTAATTCGTTCACTGTTACTACTTTAAGGATGCTTTCAGGTATCTATATCTACAAAAAACCCCTCAAGCCACCTCGGGTGTGTGGCAGGGGGTGAGTAATCACCAACATCCATTACACTGTACTCTAGAGTTAGTGTAACTACGACTAATTATGCAATAGCATAAATCGATAATGCTTGTCACGAGGATGTTGGTCGCCAAAAGATCTAGAACGTTGTTTCCTCTGGTCGGTGTTCTGACTAATTGATGTAAGGAATTAGATGTGAATGTGTGGAGTAGAGTGTCGCACAACTCTTTATCTTTGCCGCCATTTTTGAAACTATATGTCTTCCAGGCAATCGAGGGAATGTTGGAATCACCACCGATAATTATCTTATTTTCGTTATTTTGACATGTGAGACGTTTCACCTGTCTATCCAACTCAAGAACTGAATTTAAGTCTGCATTGAGTGGTCTATAATATGAGCAAATAAAAATTCTTTTTATTGAGCATTCAATGGAACACGACACACTTTCTAAATCATTATCTGGAGATATTTCGGCTCCGCTGACGAACTCATCTTTGACTGCGATAAATACTCCTCCTCCTGTTCGGTCTTTTCTGTATATTGCACATGATTTTGGTAAGATCTCGGTATCCGCAATTTCATTCGATAACCAACTTTCTGTTCCTATTAATACATCAGCGTCCGTGCTCCCAATGAGATGGTGAAAATCAGCGACTTTGTTTTTTATACTTCGGTAATTAACAACCACAATGGAAATGAAATCCCTGGGATACGACTTACAAGTCCTGTCTATCGAGTATTTTATATCATTAATGGCATATGTTTTGATGTACCTGAGCCGTGGTTTCTATTTCTTTCGGATATTAAGTCATTTTGAATTTGAAAAAAGCTCTCATTCCTACCAATATTTACGGTGACCTTTTTACTTAATATCCCACTGCATGATCTACTCCCTGCCCTACTCTCTACCCTAAAAAAGGCCTGTATTGTTCTAAAATACTACCAGCTACACACTTCACTGCCTCGGCCGTGTAATGGAAACCAGACCAGTTCAGAGGGTTCCGACACGATCAGATTGCCGGCCGAAGGTCAACGAAAGAGGCTCCGATGTCCGTACAGAAACGACACAGCCTCTGGTTTATGCCCTCCACTCGGCTCCAAACCATGGGTCCGCGATCGATCCTCGCGACCAGACTACAAATTGCGAGCGTCATGTCGACCCCAACGTCACCACTTACCCGCTTCACCTCGGAGTCCAATTCCCGGAAGGAACGCAGGATCTCCTCGGATCCACGGTCCATGGCGTCATTGACACCGACATGGGCCACAACCTGCAATCTGGAGCACTTCGTGGCCCGAACCGCCGCACCAATCGCCTGCGTCACCCGCGGAACACCGCCACTCGGAATGCACCATGACGTTACACGATGACTCTCACCCTCATGGCCTTTCCAACAAAGGGGACATCACACGTCGGAAGTTGCTGCTTCCTATCACTAAAATCCCTCCCCACTTTGACGGCTCTTCCTAGGTGCCGGTCTAGGGGTGGCAGTAGGCACATCTACAAAATACCCTGCAAGCCACCTCAGGGGTGTGTGGTAGGGGGTCAGTATTCACCAACATGCATTACAGTATACCCTAAAGTTAGTGTAACTATGACTAATTATGCATTAGCATAAATCGCTAACGCTTGTCACGAGGCAAAGCCTCACAAGCATGCACTAATACACTACAGAATTTATCACAATGGAGAGGGACCGTTAATATCCGACACGTCGGAGTTTCCATCCGACAGCAACTGGTATCTATTCGAAACTGGAATGGGATTTGTCACAGCATCTCCCGATCCACCTTAGGGTTTCAGGGTGACCTTACCACCACTCCGCCGAGATACGACCCCCCAAACGTCCCGTTTACGCAATGGCACTGGCCCTTCATCGGAAGATGGACCTCCAGGAAAACTCCTGATCGATCAGTCGCTGTTTGCAATAGGGAGAACCCGTGCAGCCCGTGGGGCACGGCGAGCTTTCGAGAAGCTACCCAAATTCCCATACACCTTAGGGACGCGCACCACTCTTTCCACTTTGGACTGCAGTTCCCGCAGGGTTCTCTCCAACTTAGCAATGCGGGCTCTGAGAGCCACACACTCACCATCGTTTTCGTCGTCTAATAGGTTATTATCTGTATGCTTCAAAAGTTTCAAATTATCATTTGTTACGCTGTTCCCGGTCTGGATTAAATGCTATGCCACGCTAGACTTTTCGGGATTAATAATAATAATAATTTACTAACATCATTGGGATATAACACCTATGAGTTTCGTAAAAATTTTACAACACAGTGTTAACAAGCAGTTTGGCAGGCATAATACAGAGGTTGGCAACAAATAAATAAATAAATAAAACCAAATGCATGTATATGAAATTACGGAAAAGTGAGAAGAAATATATATGAGGGCAAGGTGAAAAGTTCTCGGCCTGACAATGAAAGACTGTAATTATTGTCAAAAATTCATTTATTTTTCCACATCGTCCCCCTTTATATCTATTCATCTTGTCCAACGTTTTTCAAATGAGTAAATTCCATGACGGAAGTGCGATTCTGGTAGGTCTGCAAAATAACCATCTGCGGCTGCCATAGCATGTTCATTGGACACAAAATGTTTTCAATCTACAATTTTTTTTTAAATGTGGGAATAGGTGGAAGTCAGATGGTGCCAAATCTGGTGAATAGGATGAATTTTCCAATTATTTTTAGCTCAAATCCCTCAGTTTTCCCAGTGCCAAAACAGCTTTTTGGGCAGAGGCATTGTCCTGGTGAAAGATGATTTTCTTTTATTTTGCAACCTAGGCCTCTTCTCACGTACTTTCTCATCCAGTTGGTCCAAATGACTTGCGTAGTATTCAACATTTATTGTTTTACCATTTGCAAGGTAATCAATGAGAAGAATCCCTTTTGCATCCCAGAAAACACTGGCATCACCTATCGGGCAGATAAAATCGACTTTACCTTTTTTGGGGCAGGTCCATCGGCTTCTACCCGCTGCTTCGATGACTATTTAGTTTCTGGCGTGTAGTGGTGGATCTATGTCTCATTGACAGTAACAAACCAGCGCACAAAATCAGTTCGATTATTTTTAAAACGGTACAAACAGTGCTGAGAAATTTGTTTACGCACTTGCTTTCGGTCAGCATTTGACAAATGCGGCACTCAACATGCACAAAGCTTTTTCACATTTAATTCTTCATTAAAAATGTATCGTACTCTTTCCTCTGATATGCCTATGTCATCACCTTTTCTATACACCTTTAATCGCCGATCGTCCAAAACCATATTGTGCACTTTCTCGATGTTTTCATTTGTTGTTACAGTTTTGGGACGTCCTTCACATGGTTCATCTTCAAGAGAATTTTAGCCACGTTTTAATTCTACCACCTCTTTTTTAACTGTCAATAATGAAGGAGCAGAGTCCTTATAAACATTCACCATCTTTGGATGAATTTCCGTTGGCCATTAACCGTCCAAAACGGATAGATTTATGACAGCACGATATTCCAGCTTATCCATTTGAACGAAACATACACAAATCGTCTACTTCAAATACCCGTGTCAACAAAACAATGTGGCAGCTCGACTTGAAATTTGAATTAGATTGTTGGGAAACGTGTACAAATATAACGAAACCAAAGTTCATTGGTACTTACGCCATCTCTGTGTAAGGCCGAGAACTTTTCACCTCACACTCGTATATATAAATTAATGAAAATGGTCGGTTAGATACTCGCTTACGCTATAATAACTTTTATGAATAAACATTTTTTTAAATTTGGACCTGAAGCGTGATGATGAGGAAATGGAGAGAATTTCTATCGGAATCATGTTGTAAAATGTCGAAATGGAATGATATGGGCCTTTCAGACATAGACTGTAGGAATATTGTTGACCATGTATGTCATTTCTAGAGCGAGTGTAGTGATTATGGAAGATAGATTTAACAGGGAAAAAATGGGGATAGTTTCTTAAAAACATTATTATTTCTGTAGTGAGAATAGTGTTCTTTGAATCTGGTAGTCAAAATACGTCGTGTCTGTCCTATGTAAGCTAAATGGCAAGTGTTGCAGTTCATTAGGCAGATGCCTGATTTTTCCATTGCCGGGACTTTATCTTTAGCGTTTCCCAAGAGGTTTATATTGGTTAGAATAGGAGGTTTTAGTTTTCTCAGATTTGAATATTTTAGCGATCTCTTTCGTTAAACAGGGATAATATGGCAATTTCATGTATTTCTAGGTTTCGTCTTTCTTGTGTGTGGTGGAGTTAGAAATCAGATGCTTGAATTTGTACTTATTCACTATGTTATCAACTATTGACACCCGAAAGCCGTTCCGCTTGGCAGTATCTTTTATAAAATTCAATTCCTTATTAAATGCAGCCTATCTAGAGGAACGTTAAATAGACTATTAACAAAAGAGCGGAAGACGGCCAGTTTATGGTTGGGATGGTCGAAAGAAAGATTGTGGATGTCGTTAGTTTTGTGTGTTGGTTTCCGATAAATGTCAAAAGTTATCCTGTCACAAGATCTAGTTTGGGAAAGATAAACGAAGGGAAGACTTCTCTTTTTCTATCTGCTCCGTAAATTTGATGGATGGAAACAGGCTGTTGAGATTACTGACAAAATAATCCAGGTTACATTTAGTGGTATCAAACACCGCATAAATGTCGTCCACCTAGCCTAAGTTCACCAAGGGGAAGTGAATTAGTCTTTAAAATGTTTCTCAAAATGACCCATGAAGACATTGGCTAGAAAGGGTGAAAGGGAGTAGCCCATGGCGGTTCCGAAATCTTGGTTGAAGAATTTACCTTGGACAAATATAAAATAAGAGGGAGTCTCCAATAGCCGCCTTCCCCCCCCCCCTCATTCACCTTCATATCATCTTGGATGTCATTACCCTTCCTCACTCCAATCTTGGGTTGTTGTGACGCTCTGCCGTCGGATCGCTGAAGAGGGCTACTTGGTAGCCGCAATGCGCGTATTCGACCGTCACCCTCGTCCGTTCTTGCTTGCAAGATTTTTACCACGCTCTTTTGGAGCAGTTTCTCCCAGAAGTTAGGCCCATTTGTGTGTATGTGTGATAGAGTGATTTTGAGTTCTTGTGAGTGTGCTTGTGTGTGTGGTTGTGTTAATAACCAGGCACCTTTAGTATGGTCTCATTAGCCTTACGAAGGATCCCAGGTTATATCCCTAGGTAACCTTAGCGGGGTCCCATTAGCCTAGCAAAGGATACTATCTGGGTTGTGTGATTGCGGCTGTGTTGGTCACTGGCGTGGAAGCATTCTTCCCGTAAACTATCACAGGAGGGTATTCTGGTGGAGAGGCTGGGGTTGGTCTCTGCTGTGGAAGTCCCATCCCGGCAAACCAACACAGCAAGGTTTGTGATCTCTGACGAGTGGTGCCAATTGTTTTACGGCTATTGGAGACTCCCTCTTATTTTATATTTGTCCAAGGTAAATTCTTCAACTAAGATTTCGGAACCGCCATGTGATACTGCCTTTCGCCCTTTCAGGCCAGTGTCTTCATGAGTCATTTTGAGAAACATTTTAAATACAACTTCATTTACTTCCCCTTGGTGTACCTACGCTACGTGGATGACATTTATGCGGTGTTTGACATCACTAAATGTAACCTGGATTATTTTGTCAGTAATCTCAACAGCCTGTTTCCATCCATCAAATTTACGGTGAAGATGGAAAAAGAGAACTTCCTTGATCTTTCCCTAACTAGATCTGGTGACAGGATAACTTTTGACATATATCGGAAACCAACACACACAACTAACGACATCCACAATCTTTCTTTCGACCATCCCAACCATAAACTGGCCGTCTTCTGCTCTCTTGTTAATAGTCTATTTAACGTTCCTCTAGATAGGCGGCATTTAATAAGAAATTGAATTTTATAAAAGATATTGCCAAGCGGAACGGCTTTCGGGAGTCAATAGTTGATAACATAGTGAAGAAGTATAAATTCAAGCATCTGATTTCTAACTCCACCACACACAAGAAAGATGAAACCGAGAAATACATGTAATTGCCTTATTATCCCTGTTTAACGAAAGGGATCGCTAAAATATTCATATCTGAGAAAACTTAAACCTCCTATTCTAACCAATATAAACTTAATAACCTCATGGGAAACGATAAAGATAAAATCCCGGCAATGGAAAAATCAGGCATCTATCAAATCAACTGCAACACTTGCCATTTAGCTTACATAGGACAGACGCGACGTATGTTACGAACCAGATTCAAAGGACACTATTCTCTCTACAGAAATAATAATGTTTGTAAGAAACTATCCCCATTTTTTTCCTGTTAAATCTATCTTCCATAATCACTACACTCGCTCTAGAAATGACATACATGGCCAACAGTATTCCAACGGTATGTCTGAAAGGCCCATATCACTTCATTTCCACAGTTTACAACAAGATTCCAATGGAAATTCGCTCCATTTCCTCATCATCACGCTTCAAGTCCAAATTTAAAAAAATTGTTAATTCATAAAAGTTATTATGGCATAAGCGAGGATCTAACCAATCATTTTCATTGATTTATATTTAAGAGGGTGAGGTGAAAAGTTCTCGGCCTTACACAGAGATGGCGTAAGTACCAATGAAATTTGGTTTTTGTTATATTCGTACACGTTTCCCAACAATGTAGTTAAAATTTTAAGTTGAGCTGCCACATCGTATTGTTGACACGGGTTTTTGAAGTAGACGTGTTGTTTGTGTTTCGTTCACATGGATAAGCTGGAATATCGTGCCGTCATAAAACTATCCGTTTTGGACGGTTATTGGCCAACGGAAATTCATCCAATTTTGGTGAATGTTTATAAGGACTCTGTTCCTTCATTATTGACAGTTAAGAAAGTGGTGGTAGAATTAAAACGTGGCCAAAATTCTCTTGAAGGTGAACCATGTGAAGGACGTCCCAAAACTGTAACAACAAATTAAAACATTTAGAATGTTCACAATATGATTTTGGATGATCAGCGATTAAAGGTGTATAGAAAAGGTGATGACATAGGCATATCAGAGAAAAGAGTACGATCAATTTTTCATGAAGAATTAATTATGAAAAAGCTTTGGGCATGTTGAGTGCCGCATTTGTTAAATACTGACCGAAACCAAGTGCGTGAACAAATTTCTCAGAAATGTTTGGACCGTTTTCAAAATAATCGAACTGATTTTGTCGCTGGTTTGTTACTGTCAATGAGACGTAGATCCACCACTACACGCCAGAAACTAAATAGTCATCGAAGCAGTGGATGGAAGCGGGCGGACCTGCCCCAAAAAAGGCGAAGTCGATTTTATCTGCCGGAAAGGTGATGGCCAGTGTTTTCTGGGATGCAAAAGGGAGACTTATAATTTATTACCTTGCAAATGGTAAATCAATAAATGGTGAATACTAATGGTGAAATGGTGAAAGCATAATAATTTGATTACATACGTACATATTTTATACCAAACGAGAAAAAAATACATGTTATATTATTATAGTGGTTGCTAAGAAACATTAAGGTATCTTACAGAGTCAAAGGTTCGAAAAAGGACGTTAAAACATAATTTTTTTCCTAAAATTCAAATGCATCGCCGAAATTCAAGTCATAGCTTTCAAGGCATAGCAAGAAACAAATATAAACTATGATTCTTATATAAATTCCATTGCTTGTAACGTGTAAGGTGAGTTACACCACATAAACAGTTATACTTGAATGAAATGTGCCCCTAGAAATTTTTTTAATTTCTTGAAAAATTATTTAAATGTGCACTTAATGACCCTCGATTACTGCTCCAGCCACCACGAAGTCTGTTATGTTGGCAGCGTTGTCCACCATGTGCTGTATTCCCCTCTTCACTCAGCTCCTTCGCGGGCCCCTTCCTCACGAGCCTTCTTGACGTCACGCTTCGCGCAGGCGGCTGCCAGCAAGTTTCGCTTCCAGTATCCTTTGCTGTGATGTGTTGTGAAACATGTAGTTTGATTTATTCTCTCGTCTCTCTTTCCCGGTACGTGTCCCCATCCTTCCATTGTTGCTCGCTCCCTCCACCCACTTTCATCTGACCCTCAAGTTGATTGTTTATCAATCGACCCCATTTCCTTATGCCTGTTCCTCACGGTAAAATTTTCCATAAAACAGTTTTATAAAAATTTTTATTGAAAATTTAATGAATAGTACGTAAAACGTACTTTCTTGCTCCGGGTAAAACTGTTCATAAAACCACAATGTCCTGCAATCTATGAGACGCTTTGCGAACACGCGAAGTGATAAATGCACTTTCTTTTGGATGACTGTTAGGTTAATAACTATATATGTATTGTTTATTTACTTACTTTCTGATCCCACTCAACGGTGCTACGGCTCTAACGCATTCCTCTAACAACAAGAAGGATACCGCCTCAACGTTCCATGGACTACCAGCCATGTTTGTTTACGTTTTCCTTGTTTGGCGTCCCATGGATACGAGATTATTATCAACGCGATGAGCGGAAAGTCTCATTGGTTGTTGCATAAAACGGTCTTATGGAAATAGAGCATGTTCTATTTCGTAGAACGTTTTATAAAACAATGTTTTATAAAACTGTTTTATGGTTAGCAAGCTCATTTTTATAAAATTACTCGATTTTATAAAACGTTTTACCGAAAATTTAACCGTGAGCAACAGGCATTACGTATTTAAACTGCTCTGATAATGGGATAAAGTGCTCGTTCGAACTCGCTCAAGGAAGGTTCACGTGGACGGAAAACGACGCGGGAAGCGAAGCGCGGAAAAGGGGAAAACGCGGAAAGCGAACGAGTGAATGAAAGTGGGAAAGTGGGTTCACACGAACAAGGAGCCGCGGAAATTGTAAAGTAAACATGGTGGGTGGACTCATTCTCATCGAGAAGCATTTACTCTCATTTTCTGAAGAACAGCACGTGATTTTGAAGCGATGGCGTTAAAAGCAAATATCATAGTTATTCAAGAAAATATATCATTATTATGTGCCCCAGCAGGTGTTTTGTACACATTAAGAATGGCTACTCAATTAATAGCTTAATGCTGGAAAATTTATGAAGTGGCTTAAAATCTTTTACTTCCAATGATCTTGCCGAGAGAATATTAAACCAGAGATCTGGATTTATATGTAGATATTTTTTGTATGTACAAAATGTCTTCTTTTTAAATGCTTTCATTCAACTCTCAATGGCTCAACCGTGTCCTCATATCCTGGAACCTTAATTTAACTCATTTCACGACGTCATACAATGATGAAATTTTGCATTAGTACCTACATTAATATGCATATATAATAGACAATATATATAAATAAATTAGTTATATAACTGACGTATTTAAGCAATCGTCTAGGGATCAAGTAAATGTGGAGTTTTGGTAGCATGGCGGTGATTATTCATGCTAATTTTTAGAGAGGTGGTGCATTTTCCTACGCAGAAGACAGGGCAGAAATTGCAGGAAGGGTGGTAGATAATTATAATAACATTTATTAATATTTTGTGAAGAACAAATATATGTGTTTATAATAAAAGAAAATAAAAAGTTGGCAAAAAAGAAAAATAAACTAATGTTTAAAAGGAAATTGATCTTCAATGCGCATTTCAAGAGTCAACTGCTCGAGCCAGGGAAACTGCGGCTGCTAAGGAGCTATTCAAGTATTATGTAAGGCGAACTTTACCACTTTTCACCCTCCCTCACCCTCCATGTAAGATAACGTAAGATTTCACGAACCCTCCCCTCCCAATCTTACGTAAGTTGTGATACATTTTTGAAACCATGGAAATAGTATACTATGGTGGATCCTCATCAAAATGCGCAAAAACTGACGTCATCATGGATATTGGAAACTGTTTTTGATATTCGCGATTCGCTGTGCGCACAACTCGCAAAATATGTGATTTTTGAAAATGCGACATCTCCAAGCTAATGAATGCAACGAATTGGTAGTACGTTTTTCTATGGTTTAGAATACATTCAGGCATAATGCAGCGGTGATCTTAAAAAGTAAGATTTTTCCTTCGAAAATAAGTTTAAAAAGTGATAAAAAATATGAATTCAGAAGTGACTTGTATCTTACGTAAGACTACGCAAGAAGGGATCAACCCCCCTTCCTCCCCAAAACGTCTAACGTAATACTTGAATGGCCCCTAAGGCCAGAGAAGTCATTTGCCAACTTATTTACCATCTACTTTAGATTTGTTCTTACTTGCAAATGCTATACATTCAAATATTCTCAAATTACTTACATCCGGGCGGAAACCATACCAAAACTCTGATAGAACCTTGCTAACATCCAATGCTCTAGTTGGGCTCCTGTTAATTAAATAAACTGTAGTCATTGCAGCCTCCACCCAAAAGGTTCACCTTAGACTGGACCCCAACAGCATACACCTAGCTTTGTCTAGGATGGTTCTATTCATCCTCTCTGTGTCTCCGTTCAGTTGAGGTGTGTTAGGGATGATAAACTCAAACTGAATCCCTTTCTCCTGGAAAAAACCTTAAGATTCTCATTAAACTACTCTGTCCCATTATCACATCTATACTGACATCTTAGTAGAGAATTTACTGTTTGCCATAGCCTCATAAATTCTTAAGTAATCTACCACTTACTTCACTTTTCCTTTTTAAACCAAACACAACAGTAAAATGAGAGAAGACCTCAATCAAATTCAGCACCATTGTAAGCAGTAGGTGATATAGGTCCATAGACATCACTGTGAACTATCTCAAGGGGTCTCCGAGCCCTTTCTCTGCTCTGATTGCGTGGAAGACTTGCCTGTTTCCCTTGCACACAAACCTCACACATTTCATATTTCACGTCCTCACACAGTCCATCTTCTACTCGACTAAGCTACCTTAACCCATCAAATCCTATGTGACCCATCCTCCAGTGCCACAATTGCCCATAACTTAGTCCAATACATGCATCTACATCATTGAAGTATTTTAACTCTTAACTTGCACATGTTTCCATCTATCCTACCCATTGCTACAACAATTTGATTTCTAGCTATGATACATGCACTTTTTTCAATTCAAATTTTGAATCCCTTTTTTTTCTAACCTACAAATAGATTTTATGTCACACTTTAAATTTTCATCAAATTTTTGAGTTCTATTTGCCTTGATTTTCCATCAACATCGGTCACTGCTTGAACATCACCGATTTCTTTTGCAACTAAATAAGTACTTGCTTTAGCTGCACCAATATTAACTGATTCTTTTAATTTACTTCTCTTTACGATGGGAGCATCTGTCGTAACCAGGTAGCCTAGAGCACCTATGTCTAGAATCCATGCAGTATTTGCCTTATCATTTCTGTTCCAAAAGTAAAAAAAAAACTATAGGCTGACATTACAACCTCCTCAAAGAAGTTCTGCATTTTACATTGAGCATTACCTGACCCGCTAATTTCTCCAACATGCCCACCTTTTTACATCCTCCCACCCGGTCTCCAACACTCAGTCTTGCCACTATTGCAAGCTTCGTGACCTTATGGTCACGAAGCTTGCAATAGTGGCAAAAAAGTTGGGACATGCCGAAACTCTTCTGGCTTCTATCTTGGTACTCGGGCACGCTTGACATCTCTGCCTATTGACACCTTGAACCGGCAAATGCTGTAGGAGCTGCCACCTCCGGTCGTATTCTCCCTTCTTTCCTTTTCATCTCCTCCTCACCAACACGAATACGACAGAACTACATGGCACAGAACTCCATAATCTCTCCGATACCAAGGTCTCACGCCCTGATACGCACAAGCCCTTGACATAAAAGACAAGTGGACGCATTATTTCTAGATTTTAAGAAAGCTTTCGACTCGGTACCTCACAACAAACTTTTATACAAATTACAGTCATGCGGCCTAAACGAAACAGTAGCAAACTGGATACGCGACTTTCGGAGTGATCGTAAGCAAAAAGTAGTTCTTGACGGAATTAGCTCTGATGTAGTTAAAGTGACATCAGGTGTGCCACAAGAAAGCGTAATTGGCCCCCTTTTGTTCATTATGTCCATAAAAGAGTTATGCTCTCGAATTAGCAGTAAAATACGTTTATTTGCTGACGACGCGGTCATCTATCGCGAAATTAATGATCACTCTGACTTTGAAATTCTATCATCGGATTTAAACAACGTTCATGTGTGGAGCCTAGAGTGGGGACTCGAACTTAATCTGATCAAATGCACGGCGGTACATTTCTTGCGGAGGTCGTCCAACTATCCCCATGTATATGCTCTGGATGGTGTTAACATAAAGTCGACAGATGAAGTGAAGTATCTAGGAGTTACGATAACTTCGAACCTATCGTGGGGAACACATAAAAGAAATATTTGTGGCAGAGCTCTGAAGAAGCTAGGATTCGTCAAGCGTATTGTGGGAAGATTTTCGGATGAAAAAGTAAAAGAGAGGTGCTATTTCTCACTCGTCCGGCCACACCTTAAATATGCAGCGAGCATATGGGATCCGGTGCAGAAAGACTTAATCCGGGAACTTAATAAAATACAAAGGAAAGCTGCGCGATTCGTCAAAAACTGCTACGGGCGTACAGACAGCGTTACACAGATGTTAAACGAATTAGGCTGGGAGCCGCTAGAGACTCGGAGGCTGCGCGCTAGGCTTAGATTGCTTGAACAATTGAGAATAGATATCTTTAAGAGCGGTATGGAGAACATCATATTAGAACCCCACTATATTTCCAGGTCCGACAGAAACGATAAATTAAGAGAGATATTTTGCCGAACGGATAGGTATGGGAATTCGTTTTTCCCTCGAACAACAAGGGACTTTAATAAATTCAAGGCGTAATTTCATTAGAGCGTTTCCGTTTTATATGCAAACGGCTGGTGTCCTAACACCCCCCGCCACACGCCTATTGAGGCGGCTTGCGGGGTAGTACGTAGATGTAGATGTAGTTACTACAGCATAATAGCCTCAGCCATGATCATTAAGGATGTAAGACGTTCCCCGCATCGTCTATAATTTCTCCAACTCTCTTCAAATCCTCAATAAGGGTATCATGCTTCACCCAATAATCATCAAACATCATTCTTGTCATGGAATTCTTTTTTTTTCAAACTTGGTTTCTAAACAAGTCCGACTTTCATTTGCCGTTTCTTTACTTAGCACCAGTAATAACTGAGAATTTCTCCAACTCTGAACAATATACTCTCTTTACACCTTTTGTCTAGTTTCTTCAATTCTGGTGCAGCAGTTTTCTTAATTGCCTGAGCCTCAGCACTATTTCCTGCCTGGATTTTGAGATTCGATTAGTTCCTCAAATGATACATTATCATATTCCAGCACCTCTTTCTCTTTTAAATAAATATCTATCCTAAAGTTCCATTCTTCGTATTCCATTCAGTTGAAAAGTGGAATTTTACACCCATGTTCTTCATGCTGCCGGACACGTACTTTAACACTAAATTGCACTCCTTAAATTTCATTTATCAAGTTCAACTAAGATTTTCTTCTCATTGTTGTGCTTGGCCCTTTAACTGTTGTCTTTTAAGGTCACTGATGGATACAAATCAATACGAATTCAACCTGATGAAACATTTCCTGTATTAAAAAACTCGCATACAACGTTTCTGCGATAACAGCTTCTTTTATTATTATGTATTATACAAGTATTCTACCAGCTGATTGGTAGGTTCTTGGACAGTCCCCATTTTGTATCCCAACCTAATAGAAATTGTCTCGATTTCCCTCCTAAGGATGGCCCGTTATTAGATCCCTCTTCAATTCTTCTTGTCTTCTACCTCCTCTTATTTCGTCCAGAATTCCTATCCTCCTCCTTCCTCTCCCACGCTTCCCCAGTGTTCTCCCCTCTATCACTCTCTTCAACATGCCCTCTCCTCTCAAAACCTCCATCCATCTCTTCTGCCTTCTCCGAACCTCTGCCACAAGCTTCCTCTCCTCTCCGACCATATCAAATACCTCCTCGTTCGTCTTTCTCGCCATCCAGCTAACCTTCTCCATTCTTCTCCAAACCCACATCTCAAATGCCTCAAGTCTACGCACATCCTCCCTTCGCAATGACCAAGTTTCCGACCCATATAGCGCCACGCTCCATATTAAAGTTTTCACCAGCCTCTTCTTTACGTCTCTTCTCAGACCCCCCCTCATCAATTCCCTTCTCTTCGAAAATGCTTATTTAGGTAGCGCAATTCTGCATCTGATGTCCTTACCACTAAACCCATTCTCCCCCAAAATACTACCCAGATACGTAAACTGCTCGACCTGCTCTATCTTCTGCCCTCCCACGCTTATATTCAGACCCGCCTTCTTAGTGAAAAAAAAAAGAAAAATGGAGAATGCGAGAGAAATCTTATATTAGTTCTTCTTTTGTCCATCACAACAAGAACACGCAAAACATGGAAATTGCATACACCCACAGTATATTTCTTTTTGTGTCAATATTTACCCTTAATGCTTGAAAATTTCCAAAATAGTAATTGATATCGCAAATATTTTTCTACTTCAAAAATCTATTTTTTAGAATTATATTTTTAATTTTAGAGGCATGAAAAACCAAAAGTTAGGAAATTAAAATTATTTCATTTCCAAACGGTAAATTAATTTTCATATTTTCATTTTCAGCGGATATATAGTATCTTAACAAGTAACATTATATGAAGCCATTGATCAACGGCTGTTATGCATGGAGCAACTATTCATTTACCGAAAAAGATTAATTTCGTCGATATAAGCTTGCTTACTTATTTTTAAAGGTATTGAAAACAATAATAAGTGACTGAAACTCGAATGGAGTAATTTTAGTAAACTATGTAAAGCAAACAATCAAGCGGCAACAAAAATGTTTATCTCCATGTATTCATTGTCTTATCACAGGCACTGAGATTGATTGTTTTAGGAGCTTATTGAAGAAAATAATTCTTTAAAATTTATACTCAATTTCATTTGGGCCGTTACGTGGGACCTCTATGTTGACGTAATATAATTGATCTCAGTGAGTTGTGGTCCAAATTGAGAACTTAATAACATTGCAGTATTTCAGGTATTTCCCTTTTTCCTTAATAAAAGATTACACAGAAAATAATACTTAACTTCAGTATTTTTCATTCTACCATATTTATGTTTATAAAATAAGTGAATACATGACTGATTGTCCTCAAACAAGGTTACTGGTTTCGTAATTAAATGCACAAATCCTTTAGAATGCTATTTCTCCACTGGGTCTCACATGCACCCGCACACAAGGAAATAAGTTCTGCCTCTGTAGAGGATAATGATACATTAGATAGTTTTATTGTGCTTCATGATACATTGCAACCAAATACTTCCACTACTGAATCTCCTACTGCCTAGTCTGCATTGGCATAACGCACAACTGATTCATGCAAAACATTTCTTGGAAAAAACAGTACATAATCAAGTGTACCTTTAATATAACCAAGTACCCTTTTAAGTCCTTTCCATAGTCCCTCAGTGGGTTTTTTCTGATACCTGCTTAACGAATTCACACTCGGAGACAAATCAGGTCTAGAAATAGGCATCAAACACACCAGACATCTTATTAGTTCTTTTACAGGTTGGTGAGTTGGGACAGGTTCATTCTCAAAATCTACACCACAAAACTTGACTTCAATTTGTGATTTGGTAGGTATGTATTCAGTCATATTAAATCTACCTAACATGTCTTCCATATATGTGCTTTCTTTGAGATGGATATATTCCTCTTTCATCTCTGTCATTTTCAATTTCTGCATTAATCCCACACAGCACACTCAATGTTTTTACCGTATAAAAGTTGCGTAAATTGTATAGTATAAATTGTAAATGATATTCCGTCGATTATGTACGTAATATGTGAATAACATGCAATATATGAAAATAATCTATTCGAGACCCAAAAACTATAATTATGTAATGGTATATGATCTGATTCCAGGTGAAATTCCTTGCCAAAAACGTAAATAGTTTCATATACCATGATAAGACTCGCAGTATCGGTGTCGTGGCTAATGCTCCACCAGCGTATTTGACCATGCATCAAGTAACAAATTTGCAATTTTTGTCAAAGGTAACTGATTCTCAGCAGCCAGATTATCAACCCTCAGTCACGAAATTAAATTCAGCTATGCATGACGGACGTATTATAGCAGGAGGGTGAAAAAGCATAAGGAAAGATTACTTTTGAGGGGTAAACAAAAGGGAATATTTTTTAATTATGAGAGGTTTTCCTTGACAATTTATGAACATTCCGAGTGTTTTTAAATTCCGATTGACATTACACGACATTTTTTACATATATTCCTCGTGTTATTAAATTATGACGAATTTTCGTCGACAACATTGAACATTTCGCAAAAACAACACGCATGCAAAATTTCACGCAAATCTGTAAATAGACGATAACCGCTCCAACCACCTTTGGCGTTTTAACCATTCGTCCGTCTCAGAACTGGAAACTCAAGACGTAGTACACGTCTGCTTCTTCTGCATCGTCTTGCGAGGTTCCAAATGGGGCTTTCCTACCCTTAGGTTGAATTTATAGCTTCACTTATTTATTGTCTGCGTGAAATTATAGTTCTTACTCGGCAAAAATATTTCACAGGACGCATTGCTTGCAGGAACGCACAGAATTTGCTTGTTTGCATGAGATAACCTAGGCTAGAGCATCTTCTATCTACTTCAACCTTTCTGAACATTCCTCCGTCTCAGAATTTACTACTCGTAGTAGCGTACAAAGAGGCTACTTCTGCCTTTGCTCAGTCTTACAATGTAAACATTTCTTGCTGTCGGTTAATTTTATAATTTTACACAATTGCCATTGTAAACGTTTTCATTATGAAAAGAAATATAAAGCTACTTTCTTTCTATTACCAATTTACAAATGATAGTTAGTCTTTGCCGAGCCAGAAATATATAAGAATTCTGATGAGTTTGGCTATAACGTCACTCAATGAGGACCTTGCAGCCGAGAATCAACTTTCTCCTTTTCATGTCCTAAAAGTGTGTGCATGTTCAGTGAAAGTGAGGTGCAGTCTCCCACTACCCTTCGGGCCATTGACCCGAGGTAAAAACTAGGGATCGTGTGGATCGACAGGCTCGCGACAGCCTATTGTCACAGAGTAAAGATATACCCTACTCTGTGCTATTGTACCGTCGAGGTGTGCGAAGGACGTTCCAGTCCGCCTCGTTCCCGTCGCGGGGGCCCCGCCTGGCCATAATCACTCCCGGGGGGGCGAAATGGACTCGTCTCTTGAGAGGTGTATCATCTATGGCACTGCCACCATCGAAATTCTCTGAAATGCGAGAGAGAGAGAGCCAATGTGGGCTGGCAATGCCATTTATGCGCCTTGACTGTGCCTGTGAAGAGTTGTCTCTTGGTGCGCGTGCCAAAAATCACTGCCAAAGCGTTCCATAATCAACAATTACTTGATTAAATAAAAGTTTACTCTCATTAACCTCGTGCCAATTTCATGGCGAATTATCGACCTAGTTTACCGTTAACACTAGAATGTCTTCTTTTTCTTATAAGGCATTGTTGTAAACATGAAAATATATATGTTCATGGTTGTAAACCTCAAACAAAGGAATTGCAATTTCGCTTTGCCGATTACAAAGGAAGCGAATCAGCTGCTAAGTGAATGAATATAGCTTGCAAAGCAAAAACGATGCCAATGACTACCAAAAGATTTTTGGAAGTTCTACTAAGGCCCGTATCCAGAAACCTCGCTAAACTTATAGCAGAATCTCCGCTACACGGTACCTAGAAATCCCGCCACAACAACCCTCCGCATTGCTTGGTGCATGGTACTTATTGTTAGTACCATGTTCTGGGGTTCACTACTTCTTGCAGCACGCGTTTGGGTCATGCAGCAGCGCGACGTCCCCGCTATAGCAGAGCCACCTAGAATACAAGGCCTCGTCGCTGCTTCGTGACGTCACTCAGAGAAGTGCTACGGAACCGCGATGCACTGCAATCGGAGATTAGGCACGTAGCAGACGCTTACTGTTCAACGGGTCAACCCATGTCTTTAAGTTTCTAATTCTCCGCCTGTACGGAAATACGATGAGTTATACTGCAAGTAATACTATAGTAGTTTAATGTACTTACGATAAAGAGCCATCGACGAGAAAACTCTCTCGAGCATCGCGAAACAGAAATATTTACACCGAAGGGCCTACGGAATTCGGTATTGTGATCGGTGGTTTCATATTCCATCTTCCGTTCGACAATTTATGACATGGGAAAACAGTACATTAAGATCATAATCAATGCAAATAATTCTAAAGCTAGTTCATTTCCGGTTATTCAATGCCTATTTACGCATTTCGATTACGCCGCTAGCTAAAACTGCTGATATTATTGATGCCATGAGAATCATCACGATTCGCAACTACTTCCCATTTGTAGGGCGTAGTAAAAAAAAGTTAAATGCACATTGAAAGAACAAGTAGACACCATCAAGTGTAATGAAGCTCATATTCGTGTTACAGCATTGCAATATAAAGTTGTACCAAGAGTACCTTCGCAAGTTATGCTACCGGCCGTCCAGATATAAAAAAATGGTTATTTGTACCGAAATTCTTCATGAATTTTGATAAATTAACCATTGATAAAGCCAACTAATCATTGTCAATCCTTTGTCTCCACTAGCCTGGTCCATCTCTTATTTCAATGGGGAAACGAGAAAACTACTCCTTCGTCGAAAAAGAAATCCCTTTCAGTCACTTGATTGCTTTAATTAGAATCCTTGGAATTTCAAGCAAAAGACATGTCTAAAACAACTGGTTACCCGTTATAAACAAACGATCAAATATAAAATCGCTTGTAGCTGATGCAGGTCAACTGCTAAAATAAAAATGCACAACTGCAGCTCAGTGAAGTCCCTGAAACTGGGGACCTGGATTTTAATTTTCAGCATCACACAAAACGATACACAGTTTCTACAGGTATTAGTTAAAAATAATGAGCAGGGGTCCCTGAGAAGCTATTATTCTCTTTAACTTTGTCCTATTGATGACTCCTAGCGAACGTTCACACTTCCTTCGGAATCTACACACTTTGTGTGAATCCTTTGAATAACTAATATTTTAGGAAATTAGGACAAAGACCTCAGTAGCATTCAAGGTTAACAAATGAATGTAGCCACAATAAGAGAAAAAATACATCAAGGACTAAACATACACAAGATGCATACAGAGTAATGAACATTTATACAGACTATCAGCATGTCAAGTCAAAGGTTCAGATCTGAACAAGTTGGAAAAGAACACCAGCACTAAAAAATGTACATTATTGAAATATCTGCATGACTAAGAACACAATGGTGAAGCCGGAACACGCAACTTGCCTAGACCTGGAAAGACAAGAAAAAAATAATTAAAAAGAAAAATCAAAATGTCATAGCTGCCTATCGCATATTTAAAATAACTCACCTAAGCAACCCATTACAATCTTTCCAGCTGTCGCTTACTTTTCACAAAAGCAAGGAAATGATTCGAATGTGATGCTTTGCAAACAACATGCATTCTTGTCCTCAAATAAAAAGAAAAGGTCTTCATTAGAGAAGGAAAACGCTTGTTACAACCAATCATTGGCACATTTTCATAATCCTCCATTGCAGATGCAGATCTTTTATCTGTATTAACAAAAATTTGCGAGATAAATGGGACAAGCTAATGAGGAAACTCACGTACACCCAATCGTTGGGCCGATCTGTGTCTTTTATTTCGGGCTCCGTCGCGATGTTTTTGGACATTATCATTTGGACTTATCATTTGTGCATATCATATGTTTGGCAACTCCGTAGCCAAATTGGTTAATTCGAACGGTGGAAGACTGGTATTTGTTTTGGCAAATTTAGATTCCGAAATTATCCTACCTTTTTCATCTTGAAAATGATGCATTCTCATTGTCAACACATTCATAAATTGGCTATTGTACGAAGAAAAACAAATAATGTAGAGTAAATTCTGAGTTTCTCGTGGTTTCTCCCCACTATTTTGGGACATCTTAATCTGTGAATAACTCCAACTTATCATTTCCGTCCTTATTAAAGTGACATTTTCATTGATACAAGTAATCCCTGATCTGAAACCATCCAAGCTTTATGGCTCCATTAATTGAAATTATTTTACTTATGAATGAATGGATCTATGATGAACTGTTACGGAGATCAAGAGGATTAGGTTTATATCTCCGGTGGAGTTGCATCGAACGTAACCCGTTTCCATTCTTTAAAAGTGCTATAAATGAATCAACAGTAATCCATATTTGAGAAATGACTTAGTTTTAACTACATTGAGGCCTCTTTAGTAAGAACCCCGATAAAATCAATTCAACGTAGTCTTCAAATTGAAAATGCAATCCCCATAAGTTAGGAATTAGGCGAGACAATTTAACCTGTTGAACGCGTTGTAGAATTATGTACAAAGTGTTACGTTTTATTATCCCCATTCTTGTGATATTCGATCATCCTAAAAGTAATTACATTACAGTTATTAACAAACATACCCCGAGACACTCACGAAAAAATTGTTACAGTCATGGGACTGTAGATAGAAGTGAAAACTTCAACTAATAAATTTTGATTCATGGTGTATTTTCAAGTAAAATGTGGCAGGTTTATTTAAGATGAAAAAGCATAATTAATTTTGCATAAAATGTATTATTTTTCATTTTTTATTCATTTTTATATTTTTTATTGTTCCTCAATTGACAAATTATTTACATCATTATTACAATCTTTAATTGAAGTAATTATTGGCTTATGATAACTAAAATGGGATACAAAAGTATGTGATTTAATATTATGTATATATCTAGAAAATACAGCATCTATTGTCGTTCCACCTTTTGTTGTTGCGTCGTTTCTATTGTTATTCATTGTCAAAGCTAATTCATTTTCAAAGAAATCTAGCAATGGCTGGGCATTATCTTTTCCAAAATCAACATTAAAGGCTCTGCTTATTATTAATGGTATTTTATCATAGTCTTCGCCGAGAATCCGCGAACCAATTTTTGTATACGGTAATAATTGGACATGTAAGAATTTAATTATTTTTCTTTTATTACTTTAAAATTATAGCAAAAATTTTTGTAATCATATATTTAATTGTGTCAATGCAAAACATAAAATTCCTTACTTGGCGAAGAGATTACTTTTGCTATAATTTGGCATAAAATGGATTTGAAACAAGCTTCTCAAAAGCATGAACAAATTTTGAAAAAAATATTGGATGATTTTACAGATATTTTGTCAATTTTACTATGTTCGCTTCGCGGCAATAGCTATAGCACACACTCTCCTAAGCCTAACATATTCGTATGTACTATATATAGGGCGCGCATTCTCTTTCTCTTCTCTTCGCCGTACTATATTCGTATGTGCTATAGATAGTGGGAACGGAACGCTTAAAATTTAACGCTTCGAGTGTCACGCTTTTGCGTTTACTCCCATGGAAATCAAGCCGAGAGCAGGCGTAGAGTAGACCCTCCCAAGAGAAGTTTTCACTTCAAAAACCCCACAGTGTATGTTATTTTTACTAAAGTCGTTATTTTCAAAGCGTTGTACGCTCAAAGCTTGTACTATCACTTTCAAAAGTCGGTCCACGCGGTGAGCACGGCCAACTTCGCCTTTCGCTGAATTCAAACTTCGGGTATTGTCTATGCATTCAGCGACTACTAAGGGCCAACTTGACTCATTTCCACTCAACTACGGAGACCCTCGTATGGCCTTCTCCTGCTATCGCTGCCCAGCCAACTCCCCCGACAAGTGGTAGGCGACGGTAGGCGGAGATTGCAAAAGGGAAAGGCGTTGGGTGTTTTTCCCAGCTAGGTATTTTTCACTCTTACGAGTTTTGGCGGGCTTAATACACAAAAATATAACTAAGTGGGCTTAATTGTATTTTTGATAAATCAAGGACATGGATCGGCGAACCGACCGCCACAAAACGAACACAAAGCAATTTTTTAAGATAATTCTCGAATGTGCGTTTTACCCTGGACAGCTAACTCCCCGGACCTTTCCCCAATTGAGAATGTGTGGGGTAACATTGTGAATGAGTGGCATTACTACGGAGAAAGAACCGAGTAAAACTTTCGAAGTCTACATACGGGATGTTTGAAATTCTTTAAGCCGATGTCCCCGTGTAATAGAACATTCGGTTGGGTCTATGCAGTCACGATTACGATCTGTAACTGAAAATAATGGCGATATTACAAAATATTAAAGTTGTTTTCTGGTGAATGAGCATTTTGTTTTAGATTTCTGTTACCATATATAATATACTGAAAGTGACTATCCCAAACTATCTAGTACACTTTTCATCCTAACAATGGGGGATGCAAACTAAAGAAATGTTTGTGAAATCAAAGTTATCAAACGCACGACGTCATTTTAAATAGGTAACTATTTTTATGCTCGTTTGGACGAGATTGGACAGCGCAGAACCTATATTTTCGCGCGCTCTGACGCAAAAACAGCTGGTGATGAGATATTAGGGACTCTTAAACTGTTTAAATCTGTCAATCCTTTAGCATAAATAGTTTGGTTTAATAAATCAATATTACTACCGCAAGGCAATCAATTAACAAATTCAGTTTCAATACATTCTCGTAAAAGCAATGCCATACTGTCAAAAACATTGCGTGCCTCATTGTAAGAGTACTTAAAAGCTCTATGCCAAATGCAGTGTATTTGACTTCAGTCACAAAAAAGTTGTGACATTTTCGTGGCACAAATAACAGGCTTAGAGTAAACGTTTCCAGGCTTGGATTGTTTCCTTTCATTATGCCCATTTTATTTTCAAAAATAAATGAAGTAAAGATCGATCACTAGTCATTATCATGAGGAAAATTCGGAGTGAATAGTGAATAAATCTCAACTCGCGATTGCAAGAGAATCATCTGACTCCCATCTGTTACTCATCCCAGGTGAATATTCGGCGTTAATTTTTCCCTTTTAGGTCTTTATGAATTTATTAACGGTCTGCGTATCCAAGAAATATATGTTGCTACACTTTAAAAAATGGAAAATCGTTGTATCAGTTTAATGTGTGCGCTGGGGGCTTTCCAAAACCTCCAAATTTTCGTTCCGTTAAACTAATTAATAATAAAAGGCCATATCAATTGTTTTGTTCATAAACTTGACTCAAAGGTGTCGTTTTAATTTACTGTGCAATATCCTTTTAGTTTTATATTTGCAATTATGAAGATAGAGTTGCACATTTATTATCACCACTGTATCACTAATATAGATCTTTGCCGTAATATCCCCTTTCCTGTCGTTGAGTCTATAGGATTATATAGAATATCCCATCTTTATCACCTTAGGCAACACCACGTTTTATTTGTGCTAAGTCTCTCGTATATCTCCTTTCGACTTTTCGTTTATTTTTCTCTCCATCCTACTTGAAAACCGCGAAATTTCTATTCAAACACAATTCTTTAAATTCTCTGTAACACCAAGTTCCATACGTTAATTTATCCTTTACTGAATGACGTAGTTATACTCCCCAGAAAGGTTACCTGTTTCCCCAGCTCAGAATTTTCCTCATTTTCCTTAATTTTTGGCTATTTCTACTTCATAAACTACATTGCCTGCGCTTTATATGATTAACTCACATCACAAATATGACTCACTTTTTCCTCTGCGAAATAGACATTGAGTCCCGTGGCTGACTGGGTAAATAAATCTTGGCCATCCGCAAATCTACCAAAATTAACAGTTAGCTGCTACTTTCCTTCATAATTTTATCCCTTTCCATACATCTATTACTTATTTGTCAGCGAACAATTGAAAATCAATGGTAATAAGAAGTGGCCCGGCCTGAATCCTCTTCCAACATTTTCCCATTCCGTTTCGTCATTTATTACCCGTATACCACTTTATCCCAGAGAGGTTTTATAATTAATCGCCTAAACTTCCAGTGTACTCCCTATTTCTGCAGTAATATTTATTATTCTCGTCCAATGCACTCTGCCAAAAGTCTTCCAGCAGTCTAAGAAGCAAATAGAGACACAGTGGCTATTATCTATAAATAAATGTTAGAATACTCATCACCAGAAATGCGTTTCGCGTCCCGCTCTCTTTCCTTAACCCATACTGGTCTTCACCGAGGAAGTCTTCCGCCCTTTCCCCGATTTCATTTTAACAGCTGTTTGAGCTATTTTTATTGCGTGCGAAATAAAAATTCTGATCTCTTAACATTATCTTTCTTTCCTCATTGTCGGGAAAGGTTTCCGAGCTGATTTTGCAAAAGTGGACTTTGGAAACGTATTTACTAATACTTAATAAATTACCAGCCTTCCCGCATGCAAATGAGGCTACTATTTATCCCCTTAGCGCCGGAGTAATGATTTTTGCCACGACGACCCATGTCATGAGGAGAGTACGGGAAATTATCGCCTTCTTCCTCGCACAAGAAATACCGATAAGTCCCATCCGAAAACACTTCCTGGGTTCTTCGGCTGGCGAATTCTTATGGGAGTGGGGGTTGGGGTTTTTTTTGCTATTCGTTGCCGGAGGGAGAAGGTCACGCGAGGGCCTCTCCGCGAGTACAAAGCAAACTCAAGTTGTGCCTGCCGTAGCAGTATAACTGGCCCCCAGAAGTCATAGAACGCGTATGCAATATGTGAATATCGATTTTAGCAGAACACGGAGATGTTCGCGCTTACCGCGTGGACCAACATTTGAAAGTCATAGTACCTGTTCCAATAGTAGTTTCTACATCCCCTACACATTCTTAACTTGACAATTTTTAATAAAAATAGGAATTATTGAGCATTAATTTTGAGCATTGAAATTAAATCTCAATTATTTTTTTAAACGGTGAACACTGCGTTACAGATTTTTTACTACGCTAATTTACTCGAAACAAGGATACAAGATACACGTATTGAATTTGAAAGTTTAAATTTTTTTTCAGTTATGTTTTTTAATAGTATTTTTTTTTTAACATCCCCACTGTAAGCTTGGAAGCAGTATTTGTTCCACGTTTGGCATTGAAATTCCGTCGAATGGGTGTAACGTTATGTTGTTTATTTGATTTGGGAATATGATTAGCCTAACCATAATATCATTTGAGCTATTGCCAGTCATACCACGAGAAACTCAGAATTTACTCTACATTATTTGTTGTTATTCGTACAAAAACCAATTAATGATTGTGTTGATAATGAGAATGCATCATTTTCAAGATGAAAAAGGTAGGATAATTTCGGAATCTAAATTTGCCAAAACTAATACCAGTCTTCCACCGTTCGAATTAACCAATTTGGCTACGGGGTTGCCAAACGTATGATATGCACAAATGATAAGTCCAAATGATAATGTAAAGAGAACAAAAACATCGCGACGGAGCCCGAAATAAAAGACACAGATCGGCCCAACGATTGGGTGTACGTGAGTTTCCTCATTAGCTTGTCCCATTTATATCGCAGATTTTTGTTAATACAGATCTTTTCTCCCCACTATTTTGGGACATCTTAATCTGTGAATAACTCCAACTGATCATTTCCGTCCTTATTAAAATTACATTTTCATTGATACAAATAATCCCTGATCTGAAACCATCCAAGCTTTATGGCTCCATTAATTGAAATTATTTAACTATTGAATGAATGGATCTATCATGAACTGTCACAAAGATGAAGAGTATTGGGTTTATATATCCGGTAGAGTTTCTTCGAACGTTACCCGATTCCTATTCTTTAAAATGCTATAAATGAATCAACAATATTCCATGTTTGAGAAATGACTTAGTTTTAACTACATTGAGGCCTCTTTAGTAACAACACTTATAAAATCAATTCAACTTAGTCTTCAAATTGAAAATACAAGTCTCCTTAAGTTAGGAATTAGGCGATTGATTTCAAATACCACGACAGTTCACCAACCCACACAGCACAATGACATCCTCCGGACATCCCTAGTATATCCTACCGGGATATTGTGACGTCCGTGGGATATACTGAATTTCCCACTGACCAAAATGGGATATCCCACGGATATCGGAATGTCCTATAAATTTGACGTCCTGGAGACATCCCCACAGGACCTCCTTGGGACATCCCATGTACGTCATAGGGATATCCAAATATCAACTCACAGTACATTGACATACTATAGACATCCCAGGTATACCCCAGATGAAAAAAATTGCTTTCCACACCCTTTCCAATTGCTTTCCGTAGGTTGCTTTCCGATTGCCTGCCAATGGTGCAAAAAGAAAGCAATTGGAAAGCATTCGGGAAGCAAATTCATACTTTCCGTTTGCTTTCCGAACATTTTCCGAAAAAAAGTCGTCGACGAAGCTGAGATTTAGCGTTAGATTCCGAAGCGAAGTACATTATACTGCCTCGTATCTACCTAACGTGATTATACCTGCAACGCTTGAATACCTATCCTACGACGCAACGCACCTATTCTCGCACCTATTATTTAATATTTTGCGTTGAGAATGACGTATATATGTAGTCACTTCCGCGGATAAATGTGACTTCGAGAACTATAATCATTAAATCATAATTCCGTGATAGTTTGAGGAAATACCAAAAATTCTTGATAAAAGTTATTTGCAATTAATTAATGCCAGATAACTGTTATCCTATGTTGCCACATAGTATGAATATAAATGCAATACTACTGCGAATAAACAAGATGTTTCCAATTCCCGCATGTTAGCTTCACCGTCGTAGCAGGGGCTGGCCAGGCGGGCGTCATGTTTCATAAAAAAAACTTTACAGTCACTCGCCTCTGATATGATTTAATCCCAAAAGAGTAAATATTTATTGATTAATTGGTTTAAAGAGTTCATGTAACCAGTGGGAATGGAATGTCCCAGAGACGGACCCGCGACGTCCGCAGGACATAAGTACAAAATATAATTTTTCAGTAAAAATCATTAAATTCCTTCATTCCTGGTATCACTCTTCAATAAAATGGGTAGAAAACCCATTAACTCTGGAAACTATCGTAAGGATGTAAAATCCCGGCGGGATACCTCAGCGACGTCCCAGGGATATCTCGGACGTCATCAGGACATACGAGACCAAATTAGGATATCCTGATGTCGTCCTGTGCTGTGTGGGAAGTTGAGGTTTCACTAAAAGAGTAATATTGATTGTTTATCGTTTTTTTCTGGATTTTTCGTACTCATGATGAAATCCTATTCTTGATTGAAGCACCGAAAATATTTCTCGCATAAAAGCTCAAGAAAGAGAAAGAACCACACACTACGAACTTTTTTTGTAACTCTTACTGGAGGACTCTTATCGTAGTCGCCGCAACAACGCTTGCGAATACGAAAATTTCGCGACGCGTAGGCTCATATTGTCAGTCGCTCCTTTTAGGCGACCTTCGCCTTCTAACCCTCCCGAAGGAGGGATTTCATATTGAGAGACGAGATAAGGCCACCTTCGTCTCCTATAGGAGGGCCTTCCCATAGAAGGAGACTCTGGGCTATGCTTCTGTGACGAGAAGGCTTCCTTCAACATGGCGGACGAGGTAGAACACGACGACCACCTCGATGATTTCATTGAATTTATTTTCGACAATCCTTACGGCTACATGCCTTTAATCTGTCATTTTATTTTCAATTATATCCCTATATTTAATAATTAAGCTAACCAGCAAATCTTTCTCGAAGTTCGTCATGCGCTCTATCGTGAACTGACGTCATATGACTCGGCGATTAGTTTTTCGTTTCTTATTTTTCTTCGTTACGCTTCGCTTTTGTCCGTGCGAGTGAACGGATCAGTCCGTGAACGTAAACAAAAGCTCCTTCTAAGAGAAGGTGAAGGGAGACGACGGTCTCTCGAACTGACTGACGTCCTTCAAGGCGAAGGTCACCTAGGTGAAGGAGCCGTTAGAAGGAGCGACTGACAACCCGAGCCGTAGTGTTTCCTTCTCTTTTCTGGTTCTATTATTCTCGTCCCAATCTATGAATTTTGTGTATCGGCTGCTTACGAACTATATAAATATGTACGTAAAGGGAATGTCCTCACCTTGATATTAAACTGTGATAAATAAGCACCATACTTCTGTAGCGTTACTCCTCACTCATATTACAAACAGCTTTTTTTTTCATGTTTGATACTAACGCGACATCTGTTAGTAAAAGAATAATGCATACACCGGAAAAATGAAATTCCATTGAACGTATTTTTGTAACCTGCAAATTAATGCGCGAGTTTTGCGTCTACTTCTAGATCTTATTAAGTGTCGGCTAGCCTGATAGGTCTTGTGCCGGATGAAGTATCGTGTGAACTTCCTCCAGAAGTATTGCAATTTCCCTTTGGATCACCCTGTACATTTAGGGAATACTCTTAAACTTTGATAAATGAACGCCATCCTACTGTAACATTACTCCTCAGTTCATATTACAAGCAGGTATTCCTTCATGTTTGGTACTAACTCAACATCTTTTAATAATAGAATAATGTTTTGTCGGAAAAAATGAAATTCTTTGAACGTACATTTGAAGCCTGCGAATTAGTGCGCGAATTTGACGTGGGTTAGTGGTAGTTGAGCGGGGCCACATCTCAGGTAGTCAGTCTTTGGATCTCAGTTAAGCCGGTCTGTGGGTCGGGTCTCGTCACTACCCCGCCCCCCGCAGCGGGAGGGGAGCCGCACAAAACTGACCGTGTGCAGTACATTTGAATGTTTATAAACTTTAACAGTTTCGTTTAATATATCTTTTTCATCGTGTTAATCGTCCGAAGAAGTTTGCTAAAGTCTTTTGTTGGACTTTCTACGGTGAAAATTAAGATTTTCCAAACTGCCCTAGGAAATATGGAGATGAGACGCTGGTTGCATTCGAATAGGTCTTGTGCCGGATGAAGAATCGTGTGAACTTCCTCCAGAAGTATTGCAATTTCCCTCTTTGCGTGAACGTAGAACGAAAAGCTGTGTATAAGTGGCTTTAGAGAAATGAGGAGGGTGACGAGTAATTAGAATAAAAACCGAAGAGAGGACGTCCGAGGTGCACTAACAGGCAAGAAGATGAGGATATAAGGGAGGCCAATCGTCAGAATCCATTGTCTGTCGGTGGTGTTGCAGAGTTGAGGAGAAGCAGTAATCTTAACTGCAGCTACGCCACGGTAAAGCGTTCAATACGTTCCATGCTTGCTGAGAGCCAATTTGACTTTTGAGACTAGTGCAACTTAACCTTTTTGAATTTTCCAAAAGAGCCTCGCATGACCGACCACGAACTGCCCGCGTAACCCCCTCTCAATATAATCTACCCATGTGTGGATTTTCAGGTGTAGTCTGGGAGTGTTACGTATTTCTTACGCGAGGAAGAGAGCGAAAAATTTCCCGAGTCTCGTAATGTCGCAGTGAACCCAGTCCTTTGCAAGGAGGAAAGATAATAGTCTTCCCCTCGCGTTGTGACCAAGTCCGTAAACGTTATTCGATTGCAACAATCCGCATTGTGTTAAGAAAACTGCCACAGCATATATTCCCCATAATTGGATTACCGATCTTTGGCTTTCCGACACCTTTATTGTTTATTGAGTCAATAACAATAGTAAGGCATATGATACTAATTTAGATTTATTAATTCTTAAAAAATTCTAATTGATTCTGATGTTATGGCTATTGTCTTAATCTCATATCACATCGATAGTTTACCTATGAATAAGGTATGAAATTAATTAAATATCCTTAGAAGATCTTAAAAGTTGAAATAGATTCATAACGTTCTGGTTTGAAGGTTCCCACATTCAAATTATTCTACTTCCCAGGTTTATATATTTTATGAACCTGGCTGTATACACACCATTCTCTTGTTGGACCTAATGATAATTTACAAAGTAGGTGCTAGAAATAGCCTTAATTTAAAGTACATAATCACCTAGCATTTTCTGTTACTCACGAGAAATATGGTAACAATTTAGACGAATTCTCTAATTAATGCATTTAAAGGGATCCAACATGAAAATCGTTTCACGAGAACTATTTTTAAACATTCCTTCATGGTTCATATGTTATTCATTCAAAAACAGTTCAGCCGCAATTTATTCAAGTTGACCATTCTTTGAACATTCTTTGAAGTATTCCAATGAATGTTCTTTGAACTATCTGTGAGTGCCAATTGAACGTTCATTGAATGTCCTTCTTGAATGATCTTAGAACGTTCAAATAGTCTTCACTGAACGTTCTTTGAACATCTTTTGGACAATTAATTCCCCACTGGGAAGTTGAAAATTATCAGACTAGGGTTTCCTCTTGCTCACCCAGCGGAAATTCCTGAAACATTAGTTTGTGGAAAACATCAGAGAGCATATTAATTCATAATGTACTTTATTTGCCATAAAATGAAGTCACAACACAAATGGTGGAGAAATAGGTATTCAATATTAAAAGAAATTTCTTAAACAGTAAAGAAAGGGAAGCATCCAGATAATCCTCATTTCACAATCCTCCCATTTCTTGAGAAAAGGTAGTCATTACATAGCAATGAATGATAAGCACTGATGACTTTGCCTTGGGACTAACTGCGCAAATCACCCTAAATTTATAACACCAATGATTTCTAAAAAATATTACATAGGCAAGATACCTTCACTCCATATCTTTCTTGAGTTGATATCAGGTGAGAAACACCACGGACACCAAGACTTGGAAGTATATTTCCATAAACAACTTCAAAATACTGTAGCCACTTAAAAAACAGGATGCAACCAACTCAAACTCCACAACTTCCAGTCTCACATGCAATCATATAGTTGTATTGCAATAACATTTCACTCATTCATATAAGCACCAACAACTTCACGACTTATGAGTATTTGAAGCGTCTACTTAAAACCATTGTAGCACTTAAAAAAATAGGATGAAGCCGACTCACACTCCTAAACTTCCACAATTGCGTTTTCACATTGTTTCATGATAAGTACCGATGACACTACAGTAGAGTCCTCATTAAAATTAGCATTGATGTATACAGCCATCAGAAGAAACTAATTATTCACTATCACTTTGTACATTATTAAAACAAAATGAAGACATATCAATAGTGACAATAAACCTTTCATTAGGGTAGTGAAAATAGCATATTAAATCAATGAAAATAATATGAGGTGATAATCCAAACACACACGATTGTCAGATGTCTCAGAGAAAATAATTGATAAACTTCCATCCGTCACCTTCCTTTTCTTCAATCTAGGACTTGGGTGAACTTTCTGTAAGTAGAAAAAAGAAATGTTGTGGCTGAGTTTAAAACGGACAACAATTTAAATCACACTGGATAATTTCTCTTAAAGTATTCTCTAAATCTACAATATACTTTATTTTGCACTTATATACTATACATTTTTTCAGCACTTGCTCAAGTGCGAACAGCTTCGTTAGGTACCAATTAATTAGTGCACATTCTTCCTTAGCGAGCTCAAAAAATGTGTCCTGCATAGACTCGAATAGTCTTATCCCTTAAACTAAGAGCTTATTTAGCCAAAATTATATTCCACTTTCCTTGATCCAATACAACGAAACAACCCACATCTAACATTGAAATGAATATCTACGTACATTGTTAAACACGTAGGTATGGAGTTTAATGCGTAAAATATGGCCGACATTACCAGCTTTGTCGCTTGTTAATCTCATTTTCCTCATTCCATATGAAGTATGTACATACCTACTGGCCGTAAATAATGACAGGTAATGGTTTTGAAAGTAATTAATTTAGATCCTAAATATAATTTTCTAAATAAATGCATACGTAGGACAAATGTATTAGGTGAACAAATGAAAAAACATTCGAGTATGCAATGAGTATGAGCCGTGAAAACACATGTGCTTTTACGAGCTCACGCGGTCAATTATACTCTCTTAGTAAAATCAAACGAATATCTGAATAATATAATCCATATAAATAAGAAATGTCTCAAACCTGTGAAAGGTTACTCCAGGTTTAAGGCGATCGCTGTGACAACTGCACCCGAATGCAGTACAACACACCATCTGAGAACAAATTAATAATAATTCATAATCTCAACGAAAATCCATCCATAAATTCAGTGCAATTAACAGCGCAAAACAACTAGAATATGATTCAAGACTAACCTTATCTTTCTAGTAGAAGGCAGATATTTCAGCGTAATTTTCACCAATGCGTCCACACTCCCGTGCAATTCAATGGCAAGTCAAGAAAAAACGGGGGTATCCATCATGGCGGATATTTCGGTCGTCAGGCTTCAGCTTAGTGACGTCATGCCCCCTCCATCTACCTCAATACATAGTATAGTCGATTTGGTATTTCCCCAGTGTCCCCCGGGATATCCCTGCTCTCGCCTAGGGATTAATTATTAAAGTGATCTACCCGTTTAGGTAGGTTTGAATGGAAGTGAATAAAAATCCTCGTGATTTTTACAGGCGTGGGCACTATCTACCTACACTATTTTTTTCTTTATTTCAGCATACGTTATACCTTCCTTCATCCCATCCATAAATCCCACCCTCTTCCATTCTCTCACTACCTCTTCCAACCGCCTACTCTGCATCTTCCCGCATTCTCCTACCAAATCTTTAAATTTAGTTCTAGCTGCCAAGTATTAAACCATTTGTTTATAGCACCGGATATTTTACTACTTCTTGATAAAAACCCAATTTTCTAATGAAGCACCGAAAATAATTCACTTATATAGGCCCAAAAAAGAGAAAGACAAACATTTTGGGAAATTTTCTGTTAATGCCACTTCTACCGGAGGATAGGTCATCCTCCGGTAGATGTGGCACCCAATAGAGGATAGGTCATCTAGTGGGATTTGTAAAAATTTAACCAAACGTATGCTCCGAAGGAGTCCGAATTGCGAAAATTTTCACATCCAAGTAAACTTAGGAGCGCAAAAGCCGGAAAATAGTGACAATATTCCCAAAACGCGTACTCCAGCGAAATAATTATTCGAAATATAATAAGCACTTCCAGTGAAATTCGCCCACCTAACACTCATAAGCGTAGAGAAGAACCAACCGAAACTCAATCTACAAAATATGACATTAACTTTGTAGTGGTTAATTGCCGTAGCGTTAAAAACAAGCGCGCTGAAATCGAGCATATATTTCAGGACCCAGACGTGGTCATAGGAACGGAGAGCTGGCTTACAGAGGATATAAGCGACAGCGAAGTTTCCTCTAGGATATAAAATCTACAGATGCGATCGAAGCGATAGGACAAGTGGTGGAGGTTTACTAGCAGTTAAATCACATTTACACAGCACCGCCCACGAAATAACTGACAATGTAATAGAAAGCGTGTGGTGTACAATTAAACAACGAAACAAAAGGAGTATACATGTTTGCTCTTTCTATAGACCTCGTAAAGAACCTCGCTGGTATAACAACGATGTTAGGAGGGACCTTAAGAGACAGAGAAAACTATACAACTTGTTCAAAAAGTCCATTACGTTAGGTGACAAATCGAAGGAACTTGAAGCAAAAGAAAGTTACGCTGCGCAACGCTCAAAAAACAAGAAATCAATGCGTACTGCATTGCGAAATTTCAAGAAAAAAGTACTCGGTGAATTACTTGAAGAAAATCCGAAATATTTTTGGTCATATGCGAGAGAGCTTCAGGGAAAATCTTCAACCGTAGATTCGTTATTTGATAAAGACGGCAAACTTGTCACCGAAAATATTGACAAAGCTAACACGTTAAATTCCCACTTCGAAAGTGGATACACTACAGACGATACTGCATGTAATTTTGACATTTCATTCACTGAGGAACCGATGAAAGAAATCACTATTCAACGCGATGGGATAACTTAACAGCTACAGTCGATAAAAAATAGTAAATCTCCGGGTCCGGAGGGAATACCCGCGCGTGTCCTCAAGGAGTTAGCGCCACAGATCGCACCGTTCTTAGACATAATATTCAAGAAGTCATTGTCTGAAGGAAAGATACCAATAGATTGAAAAATTGCAAACGTTACACCTATATTCAACAAGCGAAACAGACACGACCCACGGAAATATCGACCAATTTCATTAACGTCGATTATAGGGAAGATACTCGAACATATCGTCGTTGCAACGCAAGCCCGTGAAACTTGACGTCGCGAACGAATTGACTGATTTTTGGTGGGCGTAACGAGAGAAAAAACAATGAAAACAACCTTAGCTAGTTTGAAATAACTTCAAATGACAGTATTTATATATTTACAATTATTACAGTATAACACAAGCCCGTAGGCTAAATACCGTTAGCCTTGTCTTTGCAAGACGATCACAAGTGGAACCCAGCCAACACGTCCTTTCCTCGCGCGGTCCGTTGCAAAGAGAGCTGCTATGATGGCGGTACACTTTGCCAGCGCAGGAGGGGAAAAGGCTGGCCAGTGGAGGAGTAGGGTGAAGAGGGGAAACGTTATCACACGTTGGATTGGTGGGAATATCCGCAGGTCGACTCGAACGTGGAAAAAGATGTCAGCACCAGCGCGGACAGTATAAAAAGAGCTCTTCTGTAGAAGCCGCGATGACCGGAGCGACCGCGCTGACCGGGGCAGATCGCTGCACTTAGCTCTTCGCTCGGGCACTTGGACGAGACGCGAGAGTCTCCTGCGGTTTATGAGTCTCCGAGGATTTTCGAGTCTCGAGGTTTCGAGGGGGGGAAATTTTGGCACATCCACTGGGGGAAAATTTTTGAAAATGGAAACTGGAGAAGGGGGGGTAGAATTGCACAGCACTGACACAATCATAGAAAGTTTCTGGCTTGCTTCTCTCGATGTATGAATAACACACTTGAGGTTCAAATAATCAGACATAATAACAATATAATCACTGACAAGAATACAAATGAACATAAGTCTAGATGCTTGTATCTCTGCCCAGAGAAAGTTATTTGTGTTGTCCCCAAGGGGGTGACAGACCTAATGGCACTAAGACTAAAGATAGATTGACAACAATTTTATAAGCTAAAGAATTAAACTTTATGAATATACATATAAACACCGTAGAAATAGGCGAGAGTGGGCATAAAATGTTTTTTTTTTTCCAAATTCAATTTTTTTCTTATTATTTTTTTTTCTTTTTAAATTAAATTAGTCAGTAATTATTTTTTTTTTGAATGTATCCTTCTTTTGATTATTATTATTTTTTTTTATACATTCTTTTTTTTTGGAATCTTTTCATGGCCCACATCTTACCGCCAGAAATTAACAATATTGGTAAACCAAATATGGCTTTGCTCAGAAATAATACATCACTAGATTAATTATATAAGACCCATAGGAAGTGATCAATTAACATTTTAGCTAGAGGTCAAAATTTCATGCCTCATAAAATTAGGAAAAAATAAACAATACAACTGCCCATGAAAATATGAAATCGAACTCAACGTTACTAGGAGACAGTGAGAGAACTTTTCATGGGTTGCAACATAATCAAAATCAACATCCAATATAAGAATGAAAAATGTAATAACAGTCTAACAATTACCAATAAATGGGCAGAGATATAAGAAAAGCATTAAGAAAAAACAGAAATCCTATCCACAGCAGCATAAACAGTAAATAAACCAACTACATGTCTCCAGAATGATACTACACAAAGCCAAGTGGCATAGAAATAGATTAGCATTTGCCCAATTGATGGCTTAATTGTGGAAAATGGAAAAGATTTACATGATCAAATAGAAATTAGCATTATAAAATATACGATTGGAAATATGGTGTGACTTTACAATTAATAATAATAATATGATGTGAAACATTGGTGTAACAAATATAGAAACAAATCCCCAAATACATCCTTAAATCCTTAAACCTAATTAAATTTTTTCATGCAAGTGAATGCATTGTTAAGCCATTGGAATTTCAATGGAAAAATTTTTAATATAATAAAATTGACCTCTAAACAGAGGGTCAATTTGGGTCCAGGGCCGGTTAATGCCAAACGCGTTAAAGAAAGCTAAACAGGGAAAACTAATTTAGATGGCCACACGAACGTTTTTTAATCCAAGGATATTTTTAGTTTTTTGGGGGACAAACCCCCAAAACAGCTATTAAAGCTGGGTGCTGTCTGCGGCAATTGCCGGGCGATGGGATCGCACCCCTACGCCAGAGAGTGGAGTGAAAGAATCAATCCACAAAGTCCATGAGAAAAACAATTTCATCATGGGGTGACACCCACTGAAGGGATATCACAGGAGTTCAGGCTATCAGCACAGAACAACTTTTTCATTTCCCCCAAGTAATCAGCTGACTTGGGTTCAAGCACTCAGGCTCAAATTAGGCCCCAAAGAATTCCAAAATCATCCGAGTTGGGTTCATAGGCTACTTGGGTTAAGCCTCTCAGTCAAATTAGAACCCCTCAAATTAGGCAAACCCACACACTATGGGTTGGACCACTTGGTCCAGAATTTCCACAATCAAAAATATTAATGACAGCATCAACAGATCAAATCTGCCAAACCAGAACAGAGTTTACAGACCTCACGAAGCAACACATTCCACTTTCCACAATTATTAACATAATTAATTAAAAAAGATAGTGTCTGGAGACCCATGCAGTGGCAGCATAACATTAAACAGTATAGTGAGTGATATTTAAATAATGATTTAGATATTCATTATGTATTCAATTGATTAACATGAAATATCATTTGAAACAATGTATCATTTTTTACCAACAATTATTATGAAGGCATAATCCAATATTTGATCATTGCATATCTTATCATCACCCTTTTAAATATATACATTTTTACATAGAAAATATTTTTTTTCTCAAGAGACAAAATTATTACTCATGGTATTCCTTTAAATGAGAGACATGAGCTATTCTCTCCCTCCTAGGTGATACCTTCAATACTACAGTAACTGGAGTAAGCATTTTCACAATGGCATAAGGCCCTTCCCATTTGGGGAACAATTTAGCAGTTTGCTTTCTGAATTTACAGCTCAATGTATGTGTTTTCACAAGTACCTTGTCTCCAACTTTAAATTTGACTTCAGAATGGAGCTTACTATATTTTATAGAGTGTCTCTGGTGTGCAGTTTTTAAGTTTTTTAAAACATCAGACCACAAGGAGGACATGTCTTTGTTATTGACATCCTCATTAATTAAGTCATTTGGGATTTCCCAGACATTGTTAAGTGGGTGGGGAAGTTCACGTCCCAGAAAAATCTTTGCCGGTGAATGGCCAATGCTAGAGTGCATTGCGGAATTGAAAGCAAAACACAGATCAGGAATAAATTCTTCCCACTTGTTGTGAGCAGTGCCACAAAGTACAGTCAATGCACATTTCAAATTTCTGTGGACACGTTCTGCTTGATTTGACTTAGGATAGTATGGAGAAATGAACACATGCCTAATACCAAGCTTAAAATTCATATCATGAAAGGCTTTGGCTTTAAATGCAGGGCCATTGTCTGACACAAGGAATTTAGGATAACCAAATTTAGGGAAAATCTTCCTTGACAACAGACTTATCAACACAGAGGCACCTGCGTTTCTCATTGGTTCAATAAGTATGAACTTGGAAAACCCATCTATGATAGTTAATGCATATTCATTGCTGTTACCACTTCGAGGCATAGGACCCACGTAGTCGACGTAAATTCTCTCCCAAGGATAAGTAGCGGGAACAGAAGACATATTATCTTGAGGGAGACGGTTTAGTGGCTTTGACACCTGACATAAGTGACACCGTTTAACCATTTCAGAGACTTCTCTCCTCCAATTCTCCCACCAGAATTGCCTCCCAATTTTTTCACATGTTTTGGAAATTCCCATGTGTCCAGCCGAAGGGAGAGTATGGAAATATTTAAATATCATAGGCCTCACTGCCGGAGGAACAACAATTTTTGGCTTAGTAGCCCTACCAATGACATGGCATAGAAGGTTATCTCTTAAGATCCAGCCTGGGTGTGACAAGGGTTCTCTTCGCAAATCCTCAATAATAGATTTTAGTTTATGATCTGAGCATTGATATTCGCGAATGTTTACAAAAGAAAGAGAGACTAAATTAAGAAACAGTGAACACTGAGGACTAATTGCCTCGGAATCATTTGGGCGAGATAAGCAGTCAGCAACACGATTTTGCTGGCCTTTAACGTGATGAATGACAAAACGAAAAGTAGACAATTTTAACACCATTCGCCCAATCTTACCTAATTGCTTAGGGTGCTTGAATAGCCACGTCAAAGCGTTATTATCAGTATATAAATGAAACGACTTGAACTGCAAATAAGGGCGGAATTTCTCAACTGCCCAACAACAACTTAAACATTCTAGTTCATAAGAAGGCAAACGCTTTTCATGTTCATTGAGTACTCGACTAGCGTAAGCAACTGGCTTCATCTGACCATCAGAAGACTGATTCAAGACTGCTCCCAAGGCAGTCTGGCTAGCGTCAACATAGAGGTGAAATTCCTTATCAAAATCCGGAAGGAGGAGGACTGGTGGATTAGTTAAGCACTGTTTTAATTTTATAAATGAATTCTGGAGCTCGGCGGACCAATTGAAAACGGCACCTTTACGTTTTAAACGATTTAATGGAGCACCCAGTTCAGCAAAATTCGGAATAAATTTAGAATAAAATCCACACATACCCAGAAATCTCGCAACTTCTTTTACAGACCTCGGATTGGGAAAGTTTTTTACGGTCGAAATCCTTTCCTCATCGACCATCAGCGTCCCATGTGAAATTCTGTGGCCCAAGAATGCGATTGAATTCTGCGCCAGGTTCAGTTTTTCAGGATGTACTGTTAGCCCGGCGTCTCTCAATCTGGAAAGTACAGCCTCGACGTCCAACAGATGTTGCTCAAAATCCCTCGAATAAATACAGAGATCATCTATATAAGGAAAAACACAAGAATACTTCAAATCACCAAGTACAAGATCCATTAGCCTGCAAAAAACCTGGGGAGAGGTAGTCAGACCGAAAGGAAGCCTAGTAAATTGATAGAGGCCGACCGGGGTGACGAACGCCGTATATTGCTTCGCCTTGTCGGTAAGAGGAATTTGATGAAACGCGGAATTCAAATCAATGATAGAGAAAAACTTGGCATTGGACAGATATTGGAAAGCATTTTCGATATTTGGAGTGGGAAAATTGTCCGCCTTTACCTTTTGATTGAGTTTGCGATAGTCAACCACTAGTCTGTCGGATCCGTTTCGTTTAGGAATTAAAAATGCCGGACTAGCCCATTGAGATTTAGAAGGCTCGATAACCTTGGTATCGAGGAGTTTGCTTAGCTGCTTTTTCATAGCTTGGAGTTTCGGTGGGGGCAGGGAATACGGCGCAGATCGAACAGGTATGTCGTCTGCTAACTCTAGTTCGTACTTCAACAGGTGAGTGACTCCGTGCACGGCGCTAATAACATCCGGGAACCTAGACAATACGTCATTTATTTTTTCCCGAAGGACTAACGAAGGAGGAGTGGGAGACACGCGGGTGATTGAAAGTTGGTTAGGCAAAGACAAATTACTTTCGTCGTTCATAATCATAGACTGACCAATGCAAGTTTGAACAAAATCTTCGCTGACCGTAGAAACGTGGTCAGTTAAGTCAGAGCAATTGGATTCATTCTCACATGAATCGTTTTCGTGGCGGAATGAATAAACTCGATTCGGACAAGTAGCAAAAGAAAAGCCATTGGGGTGAATGGAGATTGAGGCTTTCTTCAAGAAATCTTGTCCCAATAGACATGGGATTGGAAGCGAAGAGAGATAAAAGCAATGCTGCCACGACGAAGCCTTAATTTTAATGCGAACCCATACCCTAGTAGAAAGAACGAGATTTTCCCCGCTGATCGAACGCAAGGCTATCGAACAACTCTCCTTCCTGCCGCGTCTCGGCTTGTGAGCGAGGTTAAACCAAAAGTTTTCGTCAATTAAGGAGAGCGTGGACCCTGAATCTAGCAATGCAAAGCCAGGAGTACCATGAATTTGGACAGGAATTTGTGGAAGTCGAGAAAGCGCGTCTTGAAGGGCAAAAGTCAATTGTGGGCGGTTGGGTCTGCCTCTGCCGTTCATATCGCGAATACGCTTGCGACATACATCAGCTAAGTGACCGGGTTTATTACAATAATTACAGATACGGGAAACTCTGCGGTCGCGAGGCTCTTCTACTGAGGGAGGTTGAGAGAAAGAGTTCGAATATTCGGCGCGAGTCATTAACTTCTTGGTGGCTTGGGTTAACATTTTCTCTAACTGGGCGAGAGTTGAGGGTCTGCGGCAGAAAACTAGCACGGACTCTGTTTGAGGATTCAAGCCCTCCAAAAATCAATTCCATTAGCTCGCGGTCGGCATATAACTGTCCTAATACCTTGTTAGCCGACACAATGGAGTAATAGAAGTCACGAGGGTTTTCACGCGGGAATTGAAATCTCTTGAGTTTTGTGGACACTAGACGATCGAATTCGCGATACGGTACGAACGTGTCCCAAATTTCCGAAATTATACTCTCCCAAGAAATATGTCTACGAATAACGCCCAGCCAGAAGGAACGACAATTGGCCGGTAATTTACGCAAAAGAAGAACGAACAAGTGAGACTGTGTGGTCAGGGTCGTTAGCAATATCATGACGTTCCTGGAGAGTCGTAACTTCCTCCATGGCTGTCAGCACGGCTTTCGGAAAGGTAGATCATGTGAAACACAGCTCGCGTTCTTTCTTCATGACGTTCTCAAATCTGGTGAATCGAAAAGACAAGTTGACGCATTATTTCTAGATTTTCAAAAAGCTTTCGACACGCTGCATCACAACAAACTCTTATACAAATTACAGTCATGCGGCCTAAACGAAACATTAGTAAACTGAATGCGCGACTTTCTGAGTGATCGTAAGCAAAAAGTAGTTCTTGACGGAATTAGCTCTGATGTAGTTAAAGTGACATCAGGTGTCACACAAGGAAGCGTAATCTTTTGTTGTTTGTAATAAAAGCCCCCCTTTTGTTCATTATATACATAAATGACCTAAGCACTCGAATTTGCAGTAAAATACGTTTATTTTCTGACGACGCTGTCATCTATCGCGAAATTAGTGATCACTCTGACTTTGAAACTCTTACAAACCACACAGAAATATTCGTACAAACACGACCCGGGTTTCGGCGCTAAGCACCATCATCAGGTGAAAAGCAATACAAGCAACCTGTATATATACCACGCTGGAGGAAGGGGGTGGGTTGAGTGGGTGGGGGATGTAGTAGTTAGGGGGTGGACACGGATTGAACTGTGGGTAGTGGTGGATGATGGGGAGATAAGCGGTGACGTGCAGGGCTGGTAGCGGACCTTGAGTAGAATGAGGGAGGAGCGGAAGCAGCGACTGCGTCACGGATAGGAGAGGAGGCAGAGTACAAATATTCGTTAATAACGGAAACATTCGGGTCATTATATGCTTTTAAAATCTCCAATTGCTCTAGTGAGTTCAACTCCCTTCTGTTGTTAGACAAATGTAAAATTTTAACAATAAAATCACTAGTATGGTCACAAACTAAAAGATGCTTAGCGAAGTTGCTCTTGTCGTCATTGTTCTGTTTAAAAGCTCTAAAATGTTCTTTACCTCTAGTGTTAAAATTTCTGATGGTTTGGCCCACATACACTCCATCGCATTCACCACACTGTAAAACATATACTCCACTTCTTTCCTTGGAGTCCAAAGTTAAGTGCAAAGACCCAGTGGATTCCAAGGAAAGAAGTGGAGTATATGTTTTACAGTGTGGTGAATGCGATGGAGTGTATGTGGGCCAAACCATCAGAAATTTTAACACTAGAGGTAAAGAACATTTTAGAGCTTTTAAACAGAACAATGACGACAAGAGCAACTTCGCTAAGCATCTTTTAGTTTGTGACCATACTAGTGATTTTATTGTTAAAATTTTACATTTGTCTAACAACAGAAGGGAGTTGAACTCACTAGAGCAATTGGAGATTTTAAAAGCATATAATGACCCGAATGTTTCCGTTATTAACGAATATTTGTACTCTGCCTCCTCTCCTATCCGTGACGCAGTCGCTGCTTCCGCTCCTCCCTCATTCTACTCAAGGTCCGCTACCAGCCCTGCACGTCAACGCTTATCTCCCCATCATCCACCACTACCCACAGTTCAATCCGTGTCCACCCCCTAACTACTACATCCCCCACCCACTCAACCCACCCCCTTCCTCCAGTGTGGTATATATACAGGTTGCTTGTATTGCTTTTCACCTGATGATGGTGCTTAGCGCCGAAACCCGGGTCGTGTTTGTACGAATATTTCTCTGTGGTTTGTAAAAGTTTTTTAATAAATACGTTTTACATTATGGAATACCACCAAGTTACCAACGAGCTTATTTTATTTGAAACTCTATCATCGGATTTAAACAAGGTTCATGTGTGGAGCCAAGAGTGGGGACTCGAACTTAATCTGAGCAAATGCACGGCGGTATATTTCTTGCGGAGGTCAACCAACTATCCCCATGTATATGCTGTGGATGGTGTTAACATAAAGGCGACAGATGAAGTGAAGTATCTAGGAGTTACGATAACCTGGAACCTATCGTGGGGAACACATATAAGAAATATTTGTGGCAGAGCTCTGAAGAAGCTAGGATTCGTCAATGGTATTGTGGGAAGATTTTCGGATGAAAAAGTAAAAGAGAGGAGCTATTTCTCACTCGTCCGGCCACACCTTAAATATGCAGCGAGCATATGGGATCCGGTGCAGAAAGACTTGATCCGGGAACTTAATAAAATACAAAGGAAAGCTGCGCGATTCGTCAAAAACTGCTATGGGCGTACAGACAGCGTTACACAGATGTTAAACGAATTAGGCTGGGAGCCGCTAGAAACTCTGAGGCTGCGCTCTAGGCTTAGATTGCTTGAGCAATTAAGAATAGATATCCTTCAGAGCGATACGGAGAACATCATATTAGAATCCCACTATATTTCCAGGTCCGACAGAAACGATAAATGAAGAGAGCTATTTTTCAGAACGGATAGATATGGGAATTCGTTTTTCCCCCGAACAATAAGGGACTTCAATAGATGTTAGGCGTAATTTCATTAGAGCGTTTCCTTTTTATATGCAAACGGCTAGCGTTCTAACACCCCCCGCCACACGCCTATTGAGGCGACTTGCGGGGTAGTATGTAGTACCGTAGGACTGACGACGGCATCAAAGTCGAAAATTTCGCCAAAAGTGTTTATTTCTCTTTTTATATTCTAACATGCTTGTCTCTATTTAATTTTGTGTACTGCCAATTGGCTGCGTGTGAACTATATATTCATCGAACTATCACCGAACGCGCGAGACACTAATTCGCATAAAATTCGTTTAATTTGGTCTCATTTTATATAAAAATATCTCGTCGGTATAGTGATAACAAAATATTAGTGACTTAAAATTATACTTTTAAAAATACCAGCCCGTTTCCATGGGAAACAGGACGCGTATACACTCCAGAGAGACTTGATTTAAAAAAGGAATTTCAAACGTATTAAGCAGTTAGAAATTTAACAGTGCGTAGTTTATATTTCTATTACTATTTATTATATAAATCTTACTTCAGTATTTTTTTATGGAATCACAAAAAATCTTCGTTTCTGAAGGAGTTTATACAGAGATGGCAAAACATGCGTCAAGTTTAAACCGTATAAATATATATTTAGTTAAATACTGGTTATTTCAGTAATTATAACTATTCTCATTAATGTTTCAATATTTACTTGAACTGCTAAAACGTAAGAATAAAATTAATAGATATTATTACCAGTTAAACTTCTTGATTAACTACCTTAAAGGAAACCGGTTTCTAATCCTAATGGATGCATTACTTTACTTCTGTAGGTATATTTCGCAAATTTGATTACTAAAGGCAATTAAAATTCACTTAATAAAAATGTAAAAGAACCATCGACACGTAGCTCTTGTAAAATAAAAAGTTTCTCTGACATTCCTAGGTTTTCAGTCCTATTATCACATTTTAAGTGATTCTAGCAACTTAAACGTCCATGTCAATAGTGCATTGACATTATATTCCTTCCTTTTTGTTGAATCAAATTATATATCTAAATACCTTAGCACTATCACTAATCCCACAACCTACCTTTGCTTAATTTTATTTGCTTTTCAATAAGTTTAATGGCTTTGTCCGCAGAAGAATACACAAGTTCCGTTGTTTTGCATTAATAAAGCACTCCAGTCAAAAGCAGCACATGATACAGACATACTTAAAAACGCAGACGAACAAAACAGACACAAAAACAGCACACACAACACTATGTCTCATTGAAATGTTAAACTGAAAGAAAGTGCTAAGAACTATTTTGTTGAATGCAGTCTGTGAAATATTTTCTTCGAAGGAAGGATAAGAATGTATAACATTAATCATCTGTCTTGCAATGATTTCTAAAGCCAACCCGATAGTAAATGCATTCGGTGAACGAATGCAAAATTCTGCCCACATTGATTGTGAACTAGCGTTTTCGTGAGCGTATTTTGCAATATCATAGGTGAAGGTGGCAAATAGAGAAGGGAAACTCTGAGCAGTCATCCACGTAATCCTGCTCTCGTCTAGCGCAATTCTCTGTTATACATGAGGCGAATATGACTGCAAAAATGATTTATGTATCGCCGAATAGCTGCTTCCGACCTATGAACTATACATATTTATAAAGGGAATGTTCTCAAACTTTGATAAATGAGCGCCGTCCTACTGTAACATTACTCCTCAATTCGTATTGCAAGCAGGTAATCTTTCTTGTTTGGTACAAACGCTATATATTTTAATAAAAGAATAATGCTATGCTCCGTCGGAATAAGTGAAAATCTTTGAACGTACATGTGAAACCTGCGAATTAGTGCGCGTATTGTTTTCTGACGGAAAAAAGTCAATCACCTATAACTCTCGTAGAGAGAAAATTGCTTTCCTTAAATCAGATTGCATTTTTTTTTAAATTATCACGGTGGCTTTTTAGTTGTAAGTATAAGTCGATCCGTAGAGAAGACGAATGATGATTTACCGGAACTAAGGAAAAACGAAAATAAAAAATAACTAAGGGCAATGATGTTTTATCTTTACTGACGATAATTTTTATAAAGATAATAAAAAAATGAAAATATAAAAAAATAAAAACGAGGTGGTGAAAATTGACTCGGATGGGGATCGAACGCCGGACCTCGGGTTAGCAGCGGGGAAAAAACCCCCGCTGCCACCGACGTCCGCAATTATAGGCAGTGAAAAACGTGGCCTGCTTCCTGTTTCGCCCCGTGAGCTGCGAGCTTATTCCTCGGTGTACAATTGGGCTTCGTAGTCAAGGCCCGCGGGCGGGGATGGGGGAGGGGGAATGGGAGTGGCGAGGCGGAGGCGGGTCGGCTTAAGCCGTAATAACGCGATACTTGCTCCTCGATTCATGGATTCTCGCTAGTATGACAGCTGTCCAGTATTGTGTGTGATACATAACCAGCATATTGGCCAACTAGCATAATCACTACTCGCTGAGCTACTTCAGAATTAATGTGGTACTAGTTTGCTACTCACCGCCAATGGAACCTAGTTGCTGTTGACATATCACGCTGTCCTTACAGCCTTGATGGTCCTACGTGGGATTCGGACGGAAGACAGAGAAGAGGATAGCCACTCACAGGTCAGCGGAATGCGAAGGAGCGGAGCATTGGCCGGCGGATCGGGCGGCTGGAATTTTTTATACTTCCAGCTCTCCGCGAGCGGAATGTGACATCAAAACAAATGAATGGTTACTTTCAAAATGGTTACTTTAAAAAAATTCAAAATCTCGGAACCAAGAAATCTATTGTATACAAACTCTTTGCATACTATATGCACTTTTGGTGATGTAATGTATACGATAATTTTCATTCATACATTATGACTTTAATTATTTATTATCACACACTTCTACTCATTTAACCTTATGACCCCGTAGAGTAATTTTACACTGAAGTAAATCAATTAATTGTTCGAAGGTTGTTCCAATGTATGATGCCATGGAGTTTTAAAATGTTTACTCAGGGTATGATCTTTTCAATAATTCAATGCGTAACGTAGAATTATATTGCCAAAGAAAAAACAAGTATTGAAAAAATACAATAATCCCAACGGAAATACCTTACAGTTTTCCACGAAAGCAGGCCAAAGCTCCGCCCCCTCACTTGCCGCTGACGTGTGATTGGCTGGACGCGTTCCGCTTTTCCGCCCGATCCGCCTTCCATTTGAACCCATGCTTTAGGAGATTCCTCCGCGACTCTGTAAGCCAAAACAAATACCAGTTTTTTCGACATGTAACTATAATTCCCGCTTTTTGTTTATATTTTTCAAAAGCTTTATTTAACTGTTGGCATCCTTAAGATAGAAGGGAAAAATTATTATGCTAGATATACAGATTATTGGATGAATAATGAACACTTATCCCCGTTGTAGGACCCACTGCAGTGAAATTTCCATTGAATGAAAGCATTTTTACGTCGATTTTTGCGGTATTTTGCTAATAAATCGAAAGATATAATAGGAGAGTCCTCGATTTTATTTCCTATTACATTCCCTAAGTTAATTTGCTTCTTTAAAACAGCTTTCCGCCAAAGTGGTAGATATTTATAATAGATAGAGAAATAGTTTTCACCACGGTTCGTCCATTCTCGTATTTAACACCCATGCCATTTCAATTTGCAATAAATAACGCGGAAACGTGTAATTGGTTGTCCATATAAAAAATGGGACAGAATTTTTCTGTCGGTGTATATGTGAAAAAATGGCTTTAGTCATTTTACGGTGGAACTACATTCCTACATACCCGTCACTACATTCCCTTTGGGCGTTAGAATAAAGAGCTTAATTATTACAATTTGGCTTGTATACTTAATTACTTACTTCCGTGGCCATTGATACCAAAGGTGGTATTGGGCCTCACCAACGATCCACCTCCACTTCTTTCGATCTCCCGCATCTTCCTCGATGGCCCTCATCTTATTCTTGTCTATGATTACTTGGTCTATCCATCTCTTTATTGGGCGTTCAGGAGGTCTTCTTCCATCAGGGTTTTCTTTCCAAACTTATTTTTTAAAGGCGTCATCTTCTCATCTATATGCCCAGCCCATCTGGTGCTTCGAATAGCTCCATTATTTCTTTGTTATGTTTAATCCTCCATATTCCATCTTCTCTTGTGGGTCCAAAGACTTTTCTAAGTACTTTGAAAATAAAGGTAATCACCCTTTTTCAGTCTTTTTGTCAAGAGTCCATGACTCAGCTTCATACAGAAGGACTTTTCTTAGTATAGTTTGTACATTTTAAGTTGAGTACTGATGGATATAAAAGCTTGTATAAGTGGAATTATTTCAATAATTTCTCAACAACTCCCTATTCTTACATACCTCTTTTGCTTTTGTATCATACATGCATTGCTTTATAAACGCTCTCCTATCCTCAAGACCCATAATTTTCCCTTTTTAATAGTGACTTCCACTGCATTCACCCTTGAATTACTTCGTCTACGACTTAATATCACGCCTTTCACTCCTGTCATAAATCGGTTTCGTTATTCGATATTCCACTGTCGCAAATTGACAAAATCTACGACACACGCTCCTTGCATTTTCGTCAATTACCGCAGGATCGCTTGCGCAGTTTCAGGGTCCATTCATCCTTAGCTCTATTCCTCCAACTTTTACCGTAAACACCAATCAAGTATACCATCCACATTGCACTACACTACCTTGGTGTATACCCATGTTTCACGACCATTCAATAAGCTTTGTAGAAGTACGATTTTATTTAGTGCCATTTTAACTCCCTAGGCAATCATTTACTCCTTGTCAATCTTCTTATGCTGCACATGAATTTTGTTTCAGAGATCTTGCGCCTCTTATTCTTCCAGCTTTCGCATAAATTTGGCCAAAAAACTTATACTCTTTCACTCAATTCGTTATTTTACCACTCACCCACCATTCCACTCCATTAAGCTCGGCTTACATTACGTGTTAGAACTTACCGTGGCGGCTTAAATTAACACTTTTATTGCCTCGTCGCGAAATGTTGTGCCACCAGTGGGCTATCGGAGCTCAATCAATTGTTTCAGTCACGAAAGCAATTTAGCGCCATGCGTTTGACGTAGAATAAGGAGTGAAAAGCCCGGTGTGAATTATGGTAATTTGAGCTAGTCAATAATTCGCATAAAATTCGATCAATTTGGCCTCATTTTATTTTAAAATATCTCGTCGGTATAGTGATAACAAAATATTAGCCAGTAGAATTAGTGTGCGTATTGTTTTGTGACGGAAAGAAGTCAAACACCAATAACTCTCGTAGAGAGAAAATTGCTTTACTTACATCAGATAGGAATTTTTTTATATTATCACGGTGGCATTATATAGTTTATTCGATCCGTAGACAAAATGAATGGAGATTTATCGAAACTGACAATAAGTAAAAGCCAAAATAAAAATTAACTGAAGAATATGAAAGCCTCGATAATTATCTTTACTGACGATAGTTTTTATAGCGATAATAAAAAAAATTAAAATAGTAAAACGAGGTGGTGAAAAATGACTCGGGTGGGGATCGAACGCCGGACCTCAGGTTAGCAGCGGGGAAAAAACCCCCGCTGCCACCGACGTCCGCAATTATAGGCATTGAAAAACGTGTCCCGCTTCATATTTCGCCCGGAGAGCTGCGAGTATATTCCTCGTATGTACAATTGGGCTTCGTAGTCAAAGCCCGCGGGCGGGGGCGCGGGCGGCGGCAGGTCGGCTTAAGCCGTAATCTCGCGATACTTGCTCCTGCAGAAATTCATGGATTCTCGCTAGTATGACAGCTGTCCAGTATTGTGTGTGATACATAACCAGCATAATCACTACTCGCTGAGCTACTTCATAATTGATGTGGTACTAGTTTGCTACTCACTACCAATGGAACCTAGTTGCTGTTGACGTATCACGCTTTCCTTTATAGGTGCTGTGCGATCTCTACTTTCTGAAATTAGCGCTGATTAGAACTCTTTGCATATATTGGTAATTTTCTGGCCGTGAAATCAAGATGAATGGAATTGTCCCGATAGATGTTATAGTTTAGGACTCTCTATTCAAACAGTCGTGATGGTCGCACGTGGGATTTGGTGGAGGTGGTCTGTGAGTGGTAGCAGGGATGGGTTTCTCTTTTTGCTTTTTAAAATAACTTGCAATCAAGATATTGGATTTTTAGCCTCACTATCGTATGGGAACAATAACGCCGTATTAAATCTTGCTTTTGTTTTTGTAATACGATCCGTTTTTGCTTCAATACTTCGTTTTCAATTCATAAATTATTAATATTCCTCCGAATTCAATAATACCATATTTCCTTAGCAACCTGAGAAACGTCTATGATCGGGAAATTACATCATTGTCTTTATCTTACATAAACTGAAATATCCATATTAGAATATTTTTCTGACATTTCATTTATGGTGTTTGTGCCAATGTGCGCTTAACGTCTTTTACGTAGTATCAGCATTTAGCACTTCTCATTGATTCTTGTAATGAGAGCCCATCGGCATGCTTAGTATATCGATTACAACCATATACGCCCAACATAATACGCTCGAGTAGAATAGTTTGGGTTCCAATCTTGTCTAAATCCCCAATTTACTGCTATGTGTTTAGTTTTGGAACTAATGCAGTAATGAAAAGTTTATCTTGAAAGTTTTCGCGAAAATCAGATTATAAATTCTTCCCAATTATCACGGTGGCTATTTATTTGCAAGTAGAACTTGCTCCGTAGTCTTACGATTTTTAATTAATCAAACCTTATTATAACTTTTAAAATAACTATTAGCAAAAATAAATTAAGATAAAAAGTAGTTAAGTAAATAAGAATCTAAGTAAATAAATAATAAAGTGGATCCGCGGATGAAAATAGCCCCCCAGGAAATGTTCTTTCTGGCCTATTTCAGCCGCCTCGTACTTAGTTTTCCCCGAACGAATTTTAAACATTATTAAATATTCTGATTATCACAACCTTATGGCCATAGCCAATTCATTATGTTGACGTGAAATACCTTGCAAATGGTGCTATCGGCGGTTTCTACGAGTGCGCGATTCAGGAGGCAATGAATTTCTTGAAATTGTTTAATAGTAGCTTAACCGATCAAGTTTACGTTAAGCAAATGAAGAAGTAATATTGGTGGCTCTTCGGTTTTCCGACCGGGTCAAACTCTTCTCCATTCCTGCAGACGTTTCGATGAACGAGTCGAATGAGTGATCGAAGGAAAGCGATTCCCATTAGCGACTACCGCTTGTATTGAAGAGTGCTACTTAGATGTCCATACAATTGAGTCACTCCAGCACTTTCACACAGCTTCCATTTATAGATAACGGAGCCGTTGAGAATTTATAGTAATCCACTGAAGATAGAAACTTATAAATCTTTAAAATTGAATATCACGTTTATTGATTAATATTCTCGAATTAACTGCGACGCGACTTCTGCGCGATATATTTCGAGCAAATATTTTAGTTATTACTTAGGCATTGCCTAAAACCTAAAGACGGGTACTTTGATAAAATAATTTCCATTCCATTCCAAAGAAAAATTGCTTACATTTTCAAAAATATGGCTTTATAGTATGAGGGTATAAGAATTATTTTTCCTGCGTTATAACCGTTTGGTGTCAGTGATAAACACGATTTGTGAAAACCTGGGTTAAATACTTCATTCTTGCTGTTGAGGGAATTGTTTTAGAAGAACGACTTACGCGAGCCCATATTACATGCATTGGTGAGAAAACCCGACAGTTTGATTTTCCCAAAGGATGCAACGGTTGTACTCGATAGTAGTCAAAAAGTTGACAAAGGCACTGGGCGGGGACCTGTTCCTCCGTAGTGACCGGTACATGGGAAAGAGTATTCTCCAATCCTAAAATCATCAACTGCGCATGCCTTACGAGCTATTTCTGAGGCTGTATTGTTAATAAAATCTGTCTAGATAGTTTTCATTAAGATGCACTTAGTTCTTATGCGAAGTCATACCTCAATGAAGGAATTAAATTCACCATATCATTAGGTGTGAAGTGTGATTTCTCCTGTCATGATGGCATCGTTAGAGGACGCATTATAAACAGTTAGCAAGGAGACTATGGAAATGTTACTTTTAAGTTCATGGAAAACACACAAAGCATCAACAATATTTACGGTATCGTAATGTTATTTCTTTATTACAGCTCTCCCGATATTGCTTAAAGATTATTTATTTCAGTTATAATTGCAGCAAATGGTTAAGTAGGTTTATTATTTACTGAGGATATGTTATTTCCAGCTTTTGCTGCAATTTGTAAAATCTTGGACGGTTAAAACCAGATGCCTCTTAGTTAAATAATTGTATTATTGAATTGGAATACAAATTTCCGTCCAATGTCACGTATTGATTTCAGCTCTGGGTCGTTTTCAAATCAAAATCAGTATTCGACTTATGTGTCACCCCTCCTTAATGTTCGTATTTCAATCTCAATTTTCACTACTTTCAGCCAGCTGTATTATTTTTTTAAATTTTTTTCGTTTTCTGTCCTACACGAAATCTTTTTCATTCTATTTTATCACAGTAATTCTTAGATGTTTCATAAAATTTTTTACCTTAAACACTTTTTTTTGCTTACCTTAAACACTTTATAAAATATTATGTTCATCTTTGCTTTTACTATGTCCTGCCGGCGACGCGTTTCTTTAAAACCATATTTCCATTGCTTCAATTATTCTCTGATATGGAACCATCCAAGCTTCATGGCTCCGATCATTTTAGTAGCTTTAATGTTGAATGAATGTATCCATTAAGAACTGTTACGGAGATGAAGAAGAATAGTTTTATATCTCCGGCACAGTTACTTCGAATTTAACCCTTTTCCTTTTCTTTAAAAGTGTTATAAATGAATCTACAGTAATCCATTTTTGAGAAATGAATTAGTTTTAACCACATTGAGGCCTGCTTATTAATAACCCCAATAAAATCAATTCAACGTAGTCTTCAAATTGAAAATGCAAGTCTCCTTGAATTAGGAATGAGGCGATTGATTTAAAAAACCACGACTGTTCATCAAGTTGAGGTTTCCTTAAAACAGTAATATTGATTGTTTTTTGTTTTATTCCGGATTTTTCGTACTCATTAATGAAATCCTATTCTTGAATGAAGCACAGAAAATGTTTCACGTATATAAGCACTAGATAGAGAAAGACACACACTTTACGAATTTTGTTTTGCAACTCCTACCAGAGGATTCCTATTGTAGTCGCCGCAACAGACGGTTGCGAAAATGAAAACTTCGCGACGCGATGTGTTTCTTTGCTCGCGCCCGAAGGTGCTTCATAGTCAAGGCCCGCGGGCGGAGATGGGCCGGAGGGTAAGCACACGAAGTACGTAACGCACGGTACTTGTGAGTCATGACTGTGGTATAGGCCAACTGGCCTTTACAGTCTCTGTGAGATCTCCTTTTTTCTGATATTAGCGCCTACTAGAACTCCTTGCATTTATTAGCAATTTTCAGGCCGTTAAATCAGCAATGGATGGAAATGTCCCGATACTTGTTTTTGTCTTCTGCTTTTATAAGTTAGTTCAAAATTATAGTGATTATGCGTTACGATATGAATGAAAATACCGCTTCCTCACCAGGTACAAGAAACACTCTAGGTCGGTTTAATTCATACTAGATTCCATCTGCAAATATTCAGTTCCGGCTAGCATGATAGGTCTTGTGTTGGATCAAGTATCGTGGTTGGTTTCACGACCTTGCGCCTTCTTCCTCGATTGATTTCTTCCTTGAACCTTACTGACCACCACGAAAATGTCTACTCTTACTGCGCATAGATTAATTCTTTCATTCTGATTTTAAAGAAAATTTTATCTAAGTGCGTCCTCGCGACGATTTTTAAGGAAGAATCGTCTCCGATTTTCATGCTTTATTCAATTGATTAAAGATATGCATTGATTAATTTTTAACCACTCTTTATCCTTAGTTCTATAGAAAATATTATTCAAAATATTTTTCTAATACTTGCACAGTTCCCCGTTTTATGCATGCTTTTCTTCTCGTATATTTATTACAGCTTTCTTGCTTTCTTCAAAACGAGTATAGGCTTGTAACGCAGAAGGCTACTTAACTTTCGTATTTTATGCATATACAAATCAATTTTTGATTACCCAGAACTAGGTGATAAAAGTACACAAACGCAGGTTCCGATCCCGTGACTCAGGAGGGGAATAACCTGCCGACAACCATTCCTTTGCTTTCCTTACGTTATGGCTTTTGCTCCTGGAGTTTATTTGACTCTTGTTTCGCCAGTCCTGTCGCATCCGCGTCCGACCTCATCGGCTCTCGGAGACGTAAGGCTATTCCAGCACAGGTCGCAGTTAGCCTAGGTCTCTTGACCAACGGTATGGTCAGAAACTAGTTATTAGCTCACATAGCATATTGTCGTTTTCTGTTGCTCTTTTGATATTGCTTTGCAAGCTTTGTTGTTTGACCCAAAAACTATATGTATTAGTATATGATCTGACACCAGGTGAAATTCCTTACCATAAACGTAAATAGTTTCATATGCCTAGACTAGACTCTCAGTATCAGTATCGGTGTCGTTGCTAATGCTCCAGCAGCGTATTAGACCATTAACAAATTCGCAATTTTTGGCAAAGGGAACTGATTCTTAGCAGCCATATTAGCAACCCCCAGTCACCAAAATAAAATCAGCTATGTATGACGGACGTATCATAGCAGGAGGAAGAGGGTGAAAAAGTATTTAAGGAAAGATGACTTTTCAGGGGTAAGCAAAAGCGACTATTATTTAATTATGAGGGGTTTTCCTTGACAATTTATGAACATTCCGAGTTCTACTCATTTCCGATGGACAATTGTAACATATATTCCTCGTGTTATTAAATCCTGACGAATTTCCTTCAACAACATTGAACATTACGCAAATAACTTCGTTCCGGAAGGTTGGTTGTGACCGCGGCCACTGCTGTGTCCTTCCCGTTTTTGAAGGTTTGAGCGGCTGATAGTTAAAAGGCATTAGGTATGTGTGGAAAGCAAAATGTGTGAGTGATTAGAGGTAAAAATTGGGTTTCCCCCCAAAATTGGGTAAACAAATATATTATTTCTTTGGATCTTTAAAGATCGTACTTCGGCAATCTGGTAAAAGCAATAATTTTATCGAACATTACTCATGCTGGTGAAACCAATAGCTTTGTACGCGATGACTAGTGCACAGATTGGTTTACAACAACAAAGAAAATATGAAGCTATCTATGATAAATGTTTGACCAAATTCATCACTGCAAAGTCATCTCCGCTCGATAAAAGCGCTAAATGTTTAAAGTAGGTTTATTTTCTCTATTACTCGTTTTCTAGAAATATTTGGGAAAATGTGGCCTTCCAGAGAAAATTTCGATGTTTCCCTCGACCATTGCATGAAGACATGAGATTACATTTCTTTGCTTCCGTTGATAATACGTCTTTTCATAAGGAAAATGTTTATTTTTTCCACATCATTCCACTAACAATTATTTAACAACTGGGGTTTTCACTCAATGAATATCCATTAATTAATTTACAGTCTTGCACTCCGCCGTTACTGATGCATACCACCGGGATCGCCCGAGCTCGTCATGGGACGAGGAAGACTGCTGGCGCTGCTGCTGCTGCTTCTCGACAGCAGTGGTGACGTCAGACACGGGGGACAAGCCCCTTTTCAGTATTTTCACGCGTCTTTCAATATTTTCACGCATCTTCTGAGCGCCGTTTTCCCGTTGTGATTTTGAATCTCAAAAACTAAGTTTTACTTTTATCTCGAGTTTTCAGCATTGTGCTATACCAAACAGCCTCTATCACCTCAATTAAAAAAAAATCGAAAAGTTCCTCATTGAATCAGTTGCTAAAGCAATTGAGCACCACAATTTGACGTAGCATAAGGGGTGGAAAGCCCGGAGCGAATTAAGGTAATTTTAAGCGATACACTACTTCACATAAAATAAGATAAATTAGTCCTCATTAAAAATTAAAATATCTCGTCTTTCTAATTGAAAGCAAAATATTACTTACTACTTAAAATTAAACATTTTAAAATACCAGCCCTATTCCATTGTAAACAGAACGTGTATACACGCCAGAAAGAGACATGGTGAAAAAAATAGGAATTCCTAACGCATAGACCCGTATGAAATCTAACAGTGCGTAGTTTATATGTTTATTAAATATTATATCCCTATATAAATCTTTCCCTATCAGTTTTTTTACAGAATCGCAAAAAAATCTTTGGTTGAGAAGGCGTTTACACAGAGACGCCAAAATAAGAGCGAAGTTAAACCGTATAAATATATATTAAGTTAAATACTGATATGTTCAGTAATTATAAGTATTCTCATTAATTTTACCATATTTACTTAGCTAAAACTTAAAAATAAAATGCCATTATATCTATTATAACTAGTAAAAAATCTTGCTTCACTACCTTAAGTGGAAGTGGTTTCTAATCCTAATGAATGAATCACTGTAGGTATATATCGCAAATATGATTACGAAAGACAATGAAATTTCACTATATGAAAAGTTAAAAGAACCATCGACACGTAGCTCTTGTAAATTAAAAGGTTTCTCTGACATTCCTTGGTTTTCAGTCCTATTATCACATTCTAAGTGATTCCACCATAAACGTCCATGTCATTAGTACATTGTGATTATATTCTTTGTTTCCGTTGAATCTAATTATATATAAATAGGTTTACTTAACAGTATCACTTATCCCACAACCTACTTTTGCTAAAGTTTATTTGCTTTGCAATAAGTTTAATGGCTTTGAACGCAGAATAACGCACAAATTCCGTTGTTTTGCTTTAATAAAGCACTCTAGTAAAAAACAGCACATGATGTCAACACTATGTCTAATTGAAATGTTAAACTGATAGATAGATGCAAAGAACGATTTTGTTGAATGCAGTCTGTGAAATTCTGTCTTCGAAGGAAGGGTTAGGAGGTATTACACTAATAATCTCGCTTCCAATTGTTTCTAAAGCCAACCCGATAGTGATGCATTCGGCAAACTAATGCGAAATTCTGCACTCATTGTTAGTGAACTTATGTTTTCGTGAGCGTGTTTTGGTAGGTGATTCAATTTCATAGGTGAATGTGGAAAATAGAGAAAGGAAACTCTGAGCAGTCATCCACGCAATCCTGCTTTCGTCTAGCGAAATTTTTTTGATATACTTGAGGTAATTATGAGTATGCAAATACGATTTGTGTATCGCTGAACAGCTCCCTCTGACCGCTGAAATATTCATATAAAGGGAATGTTCTGTTCTTAAACTTTAAAGGTTAAATTTTCTGTTTTTGAAACTCCTACCGTACTGTAGTTGTCGCTGAAGGCGGTTGCAAAAACGAATATTTCGCGATGTTTGTCTCTATTCTATCATGCACGTTTCCATCTATGAATTTTGTGCATGGCCGAATGGCTTCCGACCTCTGAACTATATCAAGGGTATGTTCTCACCTTGTTGTTGTTTAAGTTTATTAAATGTGCGCAGCGTACTTGTAACATCACTCTTCTGTTCATATTAGAGTAGGTATTCCTTAATGTTTGGTCCGAAATGGGCATTACTTATTATAAGAACAATGCAGTACTCCGTCGGAATAAATGAATTAAATATGAGCGTATATTTGGAACCTGCAAATTATATGTTACATATACTTTCTTGTGACGAAGAAAAATCAATCCCTAAAACTCTCGTAGAGAGAAAATTGCTTTCCGCCTCACTTTCTTTGCTTTCTCACCTTGTTGTCGTAAAATTTTAACATATTCCTATATTTACCGTGGTTTTTATTAGTAAGTAGAAATCGCTCCGTAGATAAAATGAATGCAGAGTAACTGAACATTATGAAAAGCTGCGAAAAATTATCTTCACGGAAGAATGTTGAAAAATTATCTTTACTGACGATAATTTTTATAAAGATAATAAAAAAATTAAAATATAAAAAATTAAAACGAGATAGTGAGAATTGCCTTGGCTGGGGATCGAACCCCGGACCTCAGGTTAGCAGCGGGGAATAAAACCCCGCTGCCACCGACGTCCGCAATTATGGTCGGTGAAAAACGAGGTCTGGTTGATATTTTTCCCCGAGAGCCGCGAGCTTATTCCTCACGTTTCCAATTTGACTTCGTAGTCAACGTCCGCTTGCGGAGACAAGGGTCTCGGACAAGGCGTTGGCGAGTCGGCTTAAGCCGTATCACACGATACTTTGGGGGCTATTACGAACGAGAGGGCGGTGAGACTCCGCCAGGCGGAGTTTCCGTTCCGCCTGCGGTGTCACTCCGACCCCTGCGATTACGAATGGGACGTACGGAGTCACACCGCCGGGCGGAGAGGACTTCACTAGGGGTCGGAGAGGAGCGATGCGGCGGAAGTGACGTTTATATGAAAAATTCTGCGCTCCTTCAACACGGAAACAGCTGCAGGCAATGGTAAGCGTTTGTAGTGTTTTAATTCCGCGGGAACTCTCTCCAGCAGACATCTGAGTTGAGCGCATTAAAGCTGCGACCGCAATGCGCATACGTAAAGAGATGTACGAAAATCCACAACGAATACTTAGCTGGAGAGCCTTAATCACAGGCAAAAACACTTAATTCCTGTGAAATAACAAAAAATCTGTTGCTCTGCATACCTTTCGTTTAAGTGATGGGGATTGGAAAGCTATTCAGAGAGCACAAGAAAGGCACTTTTTTAAATAATGAAAAATAACTTTTAAGCAGTTATCTGTGAAAACCAATAAACAGTTAAAGAAACACAAGAAGTGCACTTATTACTAAAATACACTTTTATTTCATGATAATGTGACAGAGTTTCAACATTTACTTTGGTTGCACGAATACACAATCACAGAAAAACAGTCTGCCCACAATACATATGTGAGATCGCGAATCGGTTCTGTGCCAACACGCACACACAAGCGACAACGTATTTCAATAATATAGATAAATCCACAAACGATATAGTAGCACACACCATAAAAATATAGTGGGAAATAGGCTAATACAATCATCCAAACTGGAAGTCACTGCCATTCTTATTTTCATCACTTACTTACTAATAATCTTACATCACTTACTAATTCAAAACTTACAATCACAGGGCTCGTTATGATGAAAACTATTATTTATTCACTGATTTTAAGCCTTACATTAACCCACGCAAGTGACACAAGGTGCCTTTTCTCACTACTATTCGTTGATACGATTCATATACTCGAATAAACAAACTTCACTCTTGATAGCTTGATCGTGAAATATCATCTCTACGGTGAATAACGGAGGTGAATACGCCAGTGGCAATTTTTACATTACCGTCAGATATTTCTCGATAGAATAATAGCACTATTCACATACCAATCAAGATGGAACACTGATAATTACAACTCTTGGCCGATATTTTTCAACCTAGTAAAACTTTGAGCATTACAACACCAACGGCACTGTGATTATCAGCAGTAGATTAACGGGAGTAGTCATGTTGAAAATAACACTATTTTGGCACAAAAGATGTTCGTAGAAATCTCCAAGCAGCGAGCCAAAGTTGTATTCACCTTACAATACAATCACAGGCAGTCATAAACGACGAATTTTCCGGTACCTATGAATAAATGGATGAAGTTATTGTATATAAAAGCATAGCGGACATTATAAAACATCACAATTGTTCTAATTACATAAACGAATTAGGTATCGTCGATAAAACCAACTTACAATCAATATGTATCCACCTCCAACGGCCGTGATTCAGACTGCTACAACGATGTTTACTATAAAAGTTTTGGTTTCCAATTGCTCCAGTTTTATATTTAATGAACTTACTCAGATATTAATATTATAAATAATACAAAATATGAGGGCTTTCCAGTCTCTATCGTCGGATATTTTGCTTTAAAAACGCCAGCTCGACCCGAAAAAGGTAAACAAACGTCCGCCTAAAAGTAACTGAGGCAGGCGAGATGTAGTGGAATGACATCCTGATTTAATGAAAAGAGAGATGGCACGTGGAGAGGAAAGGCCGAAGACTCGACGCTCTGGAAAAATTGGAAATTGTGCAAGAAGGAGACATTCACTTAATGAATGAACAAACATTCATGAGCCACTCCCCACTCCTTGCCATCCCATTCTCCAAGTGCACAACCACATGACACATCCCCCCCCCCCTTCCTCATCCACCCTTTTCCACTTCCCACCCCCACTCATCCGACCTGTATAAATACAGCTCCTATTTTCCAAAACCACTCAGTGTACTTGAAAATGACCTAACGGTCGAAACGCGTTGTACTTCAATAAATTTGTGGAAAAGTGCCATCTCTCTTTTCATTAAATCTAAACGTCCGCCATAAAGGGGTCGGAGTCACAAAGGCAGGGTATCCGGCCGCGGTATCACACCGACCCCCTAGCCGTCGTATGACTCCGACCGGCAGCCACTCGTAATCGCTTGGGGCGGTGAACGCGCTTCCGAGCGGTGTGACACCGCCGGCGGAGTCTCACCGCATGCGGTGAGCCGTTCGTAATAGGCCCCTTTGTCCTGTACGAATTCAAGTATTCTAGCCAGCATGACAGCTGTCCAGCATTGTGTGTGATACAATATTAGCATTTGGCTGACAAGGATAAAGGTTATCATACTCGCTGAGCTGATGGGGGACACGCTTGCTCCTCACTGCCAATGGAACCTAGTTGCTGTCGGCAATTTACGTTTGTTTTTATAGTTGCTGTGTGATCTCCACTTTTAGAAATTAGCACCTACTAGAATACTTTGCACATTAGTTAGCAATTAGTAATTATCTATTTGTTATATCAGCAATGGATGATTATGTCCCGATAGTTATTTAGGTCGTCAGCTGCAATATACATACAGGGTGTTTCATAAGGGAAGTGCTGGAGGAGGTTCGTGAAGTTATTTTTAGCCGTATGAACATGGGGTCGCACCTCCTTAGTTCCCGAGCTATGGTAATGCAAACATTTTGTCACAAGCATTCTGCACTTACAATGAAAACCCCCAAAAGCGGAGGTATCCCGCAGTTCTTCCAAAGAAAATCTGGTCTATGTTGTATTTAAATATTTATCTTTATGTTTCTGCGAAAATGTAGGCATATTTCTTTCATTTTCAGAGATGGAAACTAATTGTCAAAATGTTTCTTGCAAAGAGTTTTTGTTTTAGGATCTAATTAAACGTATACATTCTTCTAAGGATGCTTAATCAATTGCATGTCTTACTCTTTGGTGAACTATCAATGTGATAAGAGAATACGTCAATAGGCCTCAGATCAGAATCGTCATCATAGGAATCACATTAGAACGAAGGTTTTCGCGGTGGTTTATGATGAACTTCATATTTTCGCGTTCTACCGCGTAGGTTGCTGTGTTGATGACAACAGTTTGACTGGCAGTAGTGATCAACATCACAGTCATCAACACAGCTACCTACGCGATAGAACCCGAAATTATGAAGAAGTTAATCACATTAGAAATTTAAAAAATTTTTATGAATAAAAAAAAGTTACCAAGAGACTAGTATCCTATGCCTTAAATTCAGTCGGTGAATAAGGGGTTAGAAATAAAAAAAAACTATATGAGTATCTTTTATCCTACATTTGTAATAAATTTCAAAATACTCCTATCGTCGATGCAATGTTTTGTTTGAATGTGAGCCCTTGAGTAGATGTAGCCATATTACGTCTTTCTTAAGTGGGATTAGTGCTATTTCTTTAATTAAGATTAATAATCTACCAATCGTACCTACCTATTTCTCCATCATTTTCCATAGTTCTCTTCCTACTGCTTTTTAGAATTCAGGGGAACATTATGTCGTCATCTACTACCCCATTGCTTCTCATGCCTAAGCGTTCTCAATCTTTACTGTAAGACTCCAAAAAACTCTCCTCCTTTCTTACTTTTGGTTTGATTTGAATCACCAGCGTTATATCCTATTGCTTGCACCCGTACTTCCCTTTCCACCCTTGACCTATCATTGACCTTTATCTAATTCTCGGGGAATCACATCTCTTTTGCAACTAATTTAAAACTAAATAAAGCCTTCTTCGGGGTATAGTTTTTTTATGAACATATAAAAGTAACCAAGAGACTGGTATCCTATGCCTTAAATTTGTTTGGTGAATAAGAGTTTAGAAAAAAGGAAAAAAAAACCGTTTGAGAATCACCTACAGTACATTTGTTCTAAATTGAAAAAAACTCCTCCACCAACATCGATATAATTAATTGCTTGAATATGAGCCCTTGAGTTTCTCATCTCGATTTATGACGGCTTTCTTCGATGGGATTAGTGCTATTAATTTCATTAATATTACTAATCTATTATACGTACCTACCTATTTCACCATAATTTTCCTAGGTTATCTTCCTACTCCGCTCTTTAGAACTCAATGGGAACATTACGTCATCGTTTTCTACTCCCAAATTGCTATTCATGTCTAAGCGTTCTTGAATCTTTTAGTCTCGAAAAACTCTCCACCTTCTTTACTTTTGGTATAGGATTCACTAGTCTTAATACTTGTAACTGTACTTCCTTTTACTTTTGGTATAGGATTCACTAGTCTTAATACTTGCAACTGTACTTCCTTTCCACCCTGGACCTATCATTGACCTTTTTCTAATTGTCGGGGAAATAATCTCTTTTGCAAGTTATTTTCATCTTATTGTTTCTTAATTCATTATTTTAGAACATTTTTTGCTCGTTTATGGCTTACTTTTAAACTCATTTTTCCTTATTCTGATATAAAACATATTTACAGGCAAAAGTACTCCTTTGGGACTGGTTTTAAAATGTTTTAAAATACATAATGCTTTATTCTATTTTTAAACTGAATGCTAGCTGATTTTCTTTTGTTCAATTCGGAGCAAGGTTGCTGATTAAATGTAAATGAGCGCAGAAATTGAGTTGAAAATCAGTTTAAAGTAAGTTGCAAAGAAATACTTAAGCCGTATAGAATATTCATTGTTGGGTAAAACTTATGTTAGTTTAAGCTAGCAGTGCAAAGAAAATGGTCTCCAAAACTTATTTAAATTTCATTTTCAACCCAATTTACTGGTATCATTTACTTTAGGTACGCTGATGTGCAGTTTGAAATAATTGTATCCAAAACAATGGTAACAGTTGAATGCAATTGAAACTGAGGGCATCTGAAGCGGTAATCGATTATTGATATAATATTTTTGATTAATTTTAAAATAAGGCGATGAATTTTACAGGATCAAACTTCGTTCAAGTACAGTAACTTGATAAAGTGCCGCGATAAACTACACTGGCGTAGCAAACTGGTCGGCGCTCAAAGCTCGAAATACGTTTGCTACTCGGTGCCGTCTCTGGTGTCTGTGAGAAATTTCGTCTACGCTTTACTTACATTGAAGAAAAACTTTACAAGAAGTTTCAGCTTCTGTTTACTGTATTAATTAAAAAATATATTTTATCCTATTGTAGTAATTATTTATTACTCTTTCCTACGAAGCATTTATCTCGCAGATTCTAATTCAAATATCTTCACTACCCACTAGTTTGGGACATCCTGATCGGTGAATCACTCAAACCGATCATTTCCGTTCTCGTTCATTTCGCAAGGTGCTGTGCTCATCTACTATGTTCTCTCCACTTTTCTGACTGCTGACTTGAAAATGTTGTGTCTAGGACGTTATTTAACCGGAGAAAATTAATAATTTCGATAGAAAATTAAAATGTAAGAAATTTGATGGTATGAAGAGCTTAAAAAAGTTGTTTTCTACATTTAGTTTTATAGTTGTGGCCATTCCCTCCCAAGTAGCTAAGTGAAACCAAACTTCTGGTAATTTCCTCCCAAACGTCGTCTCTTTGTTTCAAAACGTATCGTATTTGTCTGTCCTGTCTATCCCGCAGATTTTTAATACAAGATCTTTTCTCCCATTTCTATTTTGAGACATCCTCATCGGTGAATCACTCCAGCTGTTAATTCGAATTTTGTTTTTGCACCTCCTGCCGTTTGCACTCCTTCCTTTTTGTTTGGTACTAACGCGACATCTTTCAATTTAAATAATAATTCAATACTTCGTCGGAATAAATGAAAAATATTTGAACGTATATTTAAAACCTGTGAGTTAGTGCGCGTATTTACTTTCTTGTGACGGAAAAAATTCAATCGCATTCTCTCCCGTAGAGACAAAGTTGCTTTCTTTAAATCAGATTTTTAACTATCGCGGTGGATTTTTACGTTAAAGTTGATCCGTACATAAAATGGCAGAGTCACCTCATATAAAGAAAAACAAAAAATTAAAATAACCAACGGAAATTATCGTATTGGAAAATAAAGTGCAAAAAATTGTCAACACGGAAAATATAAAAATAGTAAAACGAGGTAGTGAAAATTGCTTTGGTTGGGGATCGAACCTCGGACCTCAGGTTAGCAGCGGGGAATAAAACCCCGCTGCCACCGACGTCCGCAATTATTGGCGGTGAAAAACCATGTCTGGTTCATATTTTTCCCCGAGAGCCGCGACCGTATTCTTCGCGTTTGCAATTTGACTTCGTAGTCAACGCCCGTTTGCGGAGACAAGGGTCTCGGACAAGGACAAGGCGTTGGCGAGTCGGCTTAAGCCGTATCGCACGATACTTGGTCCTGTACAAATTCAAGTATTCTAGCCAGCATGACAGCTGCCCAGTATTGTGTGTGATACAATATTAGCATTTGGCTGACAAGGATAAAGGCTATCATACTCGCTGAGCTACTTCATATTTGATGAGGCACTCGTTTGCTCCTCACTGCCAATGGAACCTAGTTACTGTCGGATATTCAGGTTGGCTTTTATAGTTGCTGTGTGATCTCCACTTTAAGAAATTAGCGCCTACTAGAATACTTTGCATATATGTATTAGTAATTATCTGTATGTGTAACCCTCGCATAAGTTCCTGTGCTCAGGAGGGGAGGTAGATGTAGAGGGATGTTAAGGAGGAGGACAGAGAGGGGTGGATAGAAAGTTAGGCAGGGGAAGAAAACAATTTCGCGATAAAGGCATGAAGCGCACTCATTCAGGACTAATTTACAAGCGGTGAAATCCACCACCGCCAGGTCCTGACCCAGGACCCTATCTTTCATAGTTGCCTAGCTAGAGCCATGAATAATACATCATTTTGAAATACGGCATTAAGCCTTGGAATCTGACACGTAATAAGAGAGAGAACGAAGCAAGCACAGAATTACTAGAATAAGGTTATCAATTACCCAGCCAATTGTCAACAGTAATTATTAATATTACTCCAAGGAAATAGTTTGAAATCATCCTAAAACTAACATTGAGCTTAATCAGTTGGTGCAAATTGAATGAAATGCCATTTAATGTACCATTTACCATGATTAAATAATAATATTCAATGGTACTGTTTTTATGGCAAGCCATTGTAAGAAACTATAATGTTTTCGAAGTATATACATGGCATTGTCCTACTTCCTCTTAAATCATTTAATGTATAGATTATTTCACTGATTTAAATTGACACTAACTGACTTTAAACTGGATTCTTGTTGCCCATCAAGAAATATCTATATTTAATGTAAAAACCCTTTCTAAACTTTAACTGTCCAGATGGTCATAGCTCAATGCAGGTGTTTCTACCTATTCAGTTTCTTGGTCGTTTTACATCAGGCACTGCAACTAAAAACAATGGACAATGGCAAACATGGATGCCTCAGGAGGTGAAAATCCTCTAGTCGGGATACGAACCCCTTACCCTATTATACTCAAGCAATGCCTTTACCCCACCGTAACCGAATGAAATTGGATGACGTTCACTTGAGCATTGCATGACGGTGTTATTTTGCGATGACGTAAATTCCTCTGAGAACAGTAGAGCTTAGGAGAAAACTTATTTGGGGAGTAGAAGTGAGAGACGGACTCAGCTGTCAAGCCGTAGTCAAGTCATACCTTTGTAGACATAGTATAAGGATAATGGAGGAGCCATTAGAACAGAGCGGGGGTCTAATGCGGTATTAAGTAAATATGTTTGCATGCCAAACGTTGGCAGGTGGGAAGTTAAACCCTTCGTAGCATGGCTCAACTAGCATTAAGTATAAAAAATATCATCGAATGGAATGAAGCTATCTCGAAAAAGGTAATACTAGAATGGCATTACTCGAAAGCCGTTCGATTAGCAATCAAATTCTAAAGACGTATTCGAACCTAATCTAAAATTCATGTTACAAATATTCATCAAACACCAGGACAAATGGTAATTACCTGAGTCTTAAATAGTTCATGGTTAAATCAATCTTCTCTTTCTTACTGAAGAAAGTACAAGCGTTGATATTAATAACCCTAATACGTTATCCACGGAAGTTGTCCCATTCTGGAATGCGATGACAGGGTGTAAAACGGGTAGGTGATCCACCTCCAAAATAAACGCATAATTCTCTTGGCATAGCGTTAACACTATACAACAGAACCGTGCTCAGAAGTTAAAGTTCGACTAGATGCATTTACTGGAAGTAATAGCACCTGTAGAGTACAAATTTCGAGCGCTCAATTCAATGAGCTTTTCACGGCACAATACCTACTCTACTCAAATGTGGTATTCTCTCTAGACATGTACTACATACTTTAAGGGAACCTTACATCGACTGCAGCGTCACGATTCTGCAACCAGGATATCCGCTTCGTGAAGTTCGATAGCTCGTCGTCAGTCGGAGAGAATTGTTCCTACAGTTGTGGGCCGCAGTACCGTCATTATATTTATAATCTATACCACGTCCTGTATGTTGGTGTCGAACTCTCTACAAAGGGACTTGACGCCGTAAAAAACATCTCTCCGCGGTTTCAAGAGATCCCTGTTTGCACTTGTTTAGCTTGTGAGCCTTCAACTCCTCTCGCGTTGTCCCTTTACAGCAGGGCTTCTAAATAAGAGGGAAGTTCCCTCCTGGTGGAAATCCCGGAGGGTTTAGTGTTGAATAGGGACCATTATTCAGAGAAATGTGGTGTTCTATAGATAATGTAAAACATATAGGATTGTAGTTTGTTTTGATTTACTCTTTGGTGTTCAATAAAGTTTATTGAAAGCCACAGATTTAAACCGGCTCTTAAACATATGCATTTTCATTTGCGGAATTAAATAATTGTGAAATAATTTATATCTGGACTTCCCATCACGAGGGACCTGATTTGAATACCGCCAGAGGTGGCCACATTTACGGAACCACCGCATTAGTCTCCCTAGATTATTTAGCATTGCATTCACAAATGTGCCGTTTTGGCATTCCTTTCAGTATTCCTCCAAATACTCCGGAGGTAAAATTGTCCCCTAGAATTTATATTGGGAAGGAGAAGGGATTAGTATACTGAACTAGTAAATGGGGGAGATTAGAAATTGGTTGGGAACCTGTGCCTGGCTGGCTTCATTCAAGTAGCGTAGTTAAATGACTGTTTATCCCATTTGACTACTGACCAGACTTCGGTCTGCTAGACATTTTACCCCTCCGGCCGCTTGCATTAAGTGGAAACGTCCTGCGCGCCACCAATGGGACTTCTAACTAATCATTCAGTTGTGCTGCAGTTTTGTGTGTAAGCACAACGCGGTGTGAAAGATGGGGCAACAAACGAAAGGTAATACTGTTTTTGGTGAAAAATATATGCGAGCAGACTTTAAGAGGTGATTTTCATTTGTTCTTTTGCAAATAACTGTGAAAGCTGGTACCTACAAACAATTTCCGTGGTTTTCTCTGTCCTGAGGGAAGATATTGTTCCGGATGTGGCCTCATAGGCTGGGTAGTATTATTACTCTTAGAACTATGATGAAATATAATTTCACCGTTAAGGTCTAACATGGACTCCCTGAGAAATAGGAAAGAGAAGTCATAGTTGGAGAAGGAAAATCTGAAGACAGTGCAACATTACGGACAGCGTAATATGCCATTGGAGCCATAAATATTCCATCATGGTGGTGAAGTCTATTCGGGTTATCCACCGGGTCACACTGCATGACTGCCAAAGTTTCGATGTTCGAGTCGTCCAACATTCGTATGGTGAGTCTGATCGTGAGTGACGTTATTGTTTTGTTTATCATGCCTTTAATTGATTTTGCATTCTATTTCTGACCTGTACTCAATTCTGTCGCGTAATGCGATAAATTTGTTCTATATGTATGAGCCACCCAATGACGCGCTCCAGAAAACTACCTCTATGCATGTAGCAGCATACAGTGTCCCATTGATCGTAGTATATGTAGTTCAACCGTTCGTAATTAGTTCCGTGGCACTTCATAAAAAATTATATTTTTTAAAACTATCCGCACTGGAATTTAGTTTAGACAATGGTGTCAGCAGCTCATAGTTATTTTCAAGGTAGGAAATCACTTACTGATTCCCTGGTCAGGAATTAATTAGTAGAGTGGGTAATGAATACCTATGCTATTGGTTTTAACGTCATTGCTCGTTTCCACTATTGAGGGCGGAGTAATTTTCTTCTACTTTTACTGCGTTTTAATTTCCATTTTCCGAGAAATATGGTAACTGCAGTTGAATATGGCCTGTGAATGTTTGCTATACATATAACACAATTGTATTCCATTCTCGCCGTCGCATATGCCCCACGTGCATTCCCGCGTTTAACAACCAGGGTTCCGAAGCTCATAAACCTAATAATAAAACTTATCAAGTGTCTTTTGTTATTATTTTGATTGTGTATAGGTCCGGGGTTCCATCCTTAGCACCAAATGGGGGAATATAATAATTCTTATAATTAGATGCAGACAAAAGGATCCTCATAGTTGACCACTTAACTACTGGGTCATGTTTCTCTGAATAATATGCCTCCTTCCTTAGTGAACACTCCCCAGCAGCTGGTCTTGCATTGTATCTCTCAATGTTTCCCTCGCTATCTTCCTCCTTAGTGAATGCTCACTTACTCTTGATTATTTTCTTTCCCTCGCGTAATTTTACCAGTCCCCAGTGTGATTTTCTAATAATGACTGAAAATCATCATCCACTGCTCTGACCCATTCCCTTTTATCCTGTCTCTCTTCTAGGCCATCAAAGCACTGAGGCACTATGACAGTAGGACAAAAACTTAGCCCAACAGCATTCTATTTCATTACATAATGCGACTCCTCTACGACATGGTGATCCTGTCATCAATTTCCATCCTATGAATTATCTACTAACAATGATTTTTTTTCTTATCACTTTTCTCCTCGCACAAAAGCTCTTTGTACATCATTGTAATTGCCAAGGTAGCATAATCCTACAAATATGCTTGCATCTTCTTAACTGGAACTCTCATCCTTATTTTTTGGTTTGCCTTATCTTTACCCACTCTTTGAGGATTACCCACATCAGAAGCTCATCCGTTTACTCCTCCTGTTCCCTTGAACTTTCCTGAATCTCTGATGTATCTTCTACCTGAGGTGATGTATCCTCCCACACATCATCGCCCCAGAATTTGCTCCTGCTGTCATCAAATACAATATCACAAACAGTCTTTTACTTTTCTGTCTGATAGGATCCACAGTTTGTAGCCATTCGGAAAAAAACAAGCAAAATACATTTCTTTCCTCTTGAATGAAATTATTTGCAATCTACTTCAGATTTCTTTTTGATTGCATATAATCCACATCCAAATACTCTAATATTAAATTACTTCTGGGCGGAAACCATACCACAATTCTGCTGGCACCTTGCCAATATCCAAAGGCCACCCAAAAGGTTTACCTTAGACTGGACCCCAACAGCATACACCTGGCTTTGTCTAGGATGGTTCTATCCATCCTCTCTGCGACTCCATTCAGTGTAGGTGTGTGAGGAATGCTTAGTAGAGACTCTCACTCATTTCATTTCGTCCTGTTTTCGTGAAATTACGACGAAACGAAATTTAGTGAAATTTCGTTTCGTCGTAAAATGAGAGAAGTCATCAATCAAATACGGCACCATTGTGAGCAGTCGGTGATTGATATAGGTCCACATAACTGACCTCTCTTAAGGGATCTCCGAGCCCTTTCTCTACTCTGATTGCTACAAAGACACGTCTGTTTCCCTTGCAGAAAAACATCACTCATTTCATATTTAACATTATTTAACTCACACTGTCCATCTACTGTTCTACTACGCTGCCTTAACCCATCAAATCCTATGTGACCTATCCTCCAGTGCCACAATTGGCCATAACTTAGTCCAATATATGCTTCTACGTCATTGAAGCCTTAAAACTCTAACTTGTGTATGTTTCTATCTATCCACTCTATAGCTACAACAATTTGAGTTTAGCTATGATAGATGCACGTTTTTCAAGTAAAATGTTAAATAGACAATAGGTTACACTTTTCATTGAACAATAAATTTTTAAAAGTTCTATTTTCCTTGATTTCCCATACACACTGTGTGAACATAACCCATTTATTTTGCAACTAAATAAACACTTGCTTTATCTACACGAATCTTAACACATTATTTTAATTTTCTCCTATTGATGATATGAGTATACGCCAAAGGCAGGTTAGCCTGAAGCACCTGTGTCTATAATCCATACATATCATTTCTGTTACAACAGTAAAAAAATTTTGGTGGCAGTACATTTTTTATTCATTCTCCTCAGAGGACTTCCGCATTTTACAATGAGCATTACCTGACCTGCTGCTTTCTCCAACATGTCCACCTTTTAAATCCTCCCACCTCAGGTCTCCAACACTGTTAGCTAATGGGTGAAGCTTGCAATTGTGGAAAAAATGTGGGACATGCCGAATCTCTTCTGGCTTCTTTTTTAATACTCAGGAACGTTTGAAAACTCTGCCTTATGACACATTGATCCTGCAAACGCAGTGGGAGCTGCTTTTCCCTTCACCACTTCCTCACCAACATGCATACGACTGAACTCCATGGTAAATCTCTCCGATGCCAATGTTTCAAGCTTTGATACTGCAGTATAAAACTCCTCTGCCATGGTCACTAAGGATTGTAAGACGTTGCCCGCATCATTTCTCCTACTATGCTTAAATTCACAATCAAGACATCATACTGCACACAATAATCATCGAATGTTTCTGATGATAGCCGAAAGTTAAGGTTGCTTAAATTCTTTTTCAACATCGTTCTAGTCGCGAGGTTTATAAAGAAAAAACTTGTTTTATAAACAAGTTCAAATTTCATTTGCAGTTTCTTTACTTTGCACCCGCGATAACTAAGAATTTCTGAAGCACTGAACAATATGCCCTCTTTAAACCTTTCGTCTAGTTCCTTTAAATATGCTGCAGCGGTTTTCTTTCTTTCCCGAGGCTCGGCACTATCTCCTACCTGGATTTTGATGTTCCATCTAATATTCAAATTGCACTTACCTAAACTTCCACTCTTTATATTCTGTTCGGCCAGAAAGTGGAATAGTGCCCCTTTTTCTTTCATGCTGCCGGACACTATATCGCACTACTCAAAGTAAGTTCACTTATCAAACACATTCCAAGTAAACGATTACGTAATCATGCATAAATTAGAGCTAAAAGTCAGTCCTGTTAGGAAAGTAAATTTGTGTATATAATTAGCATTCTGTAAAATTTGCCACGGAAAAATTGAAAAATTTTACATGAAATGGCACCCTTGACCCTTAGTCTGGACGGCGCGAGGGGGGCGTAGGGTACATGACGACGTATCATCTGACTGCGGCCAGCACGCACCCGTCGCTATGCGTGGGGCACGTGTCAGTCATCGCATTTATTCCTCTCGAGCGACCTCTAAATGTTTACTTATCAGGCCGAATTTTTTGGATAACATTACTTTACGCTTGAGAGGTGTAATTCCAAGAAAAACTAAGCAACATTCTAAGGTACTTTTGAAACGTGCGAATTAATGCGCGAGTTTCGCTAGTAGAGAGAAAATATGTTACTAAAAACAGATTTTAAATCTTTCCCAATTATCACGCTGGCTATTAGTTGTATGCAGTAAACTGCTCCGTAGGTAAAAGAAATGCAGAGTTACCAAATTTAAAAATAACAAACGACAATGATTTTTTCTAATTGTAAATGAGAAATTGCTCGCTCGCTTCACGGAAAATCGAAAAAAAGTTAGTTAAACGAGGCAGAGATATCGAGGAGCGAACCTCCGACACCGACAATTAAAGAAAGTCCGTTTCTTATTTTCCTCGCGCCCAATTGGGCTTACTAGTCAGGGCCTGCGGGCAGAGACAGGAGGGGGGTGGAGGCGGTGAGGAGGAGATACTAGTGAGTCATTCCATGTGAGGGTGATGCAATGTAGGCTTCCACATACATGTTGTCAATGTAATTCCACACGTTTTTGCGTAATCTGACAGCCGTAAGGTAAACATTCAACAGGTTAAACGTCGGGTTTATGGTTGAAACTCACCGTGGAATTGAATTCGAAAGTAAAGAGCCCAACGAGTGCGTGGACGTGAGTTTCCTCATTGGCCTGTCCCATCTATCTCCCGGATTTTTCATTGCTACCAATAACATCTGATCTGGAACCATTCAAGCTTCATGGCTCCCTATATGAAAATGACTTCACTTTTGAATGAATGGATTATTAGAAACTGATTTGGAGACGAAGAGGAACACATTTATATAGGGATACAGTTATTTGGAATGTAGCCCGTTTCCTATTCTTTACAAAGTGTTATTAATGAATGAACAATAATCAACGTTTGAGAAATGACTCTTAGCTTTAACAACTTTAAGGCCTGATTTATAAGAAACCTGATGAAATCAATTCAATGGAGTCTTCTATTGAAAAAATTGGGTGTGCTTATGACCACACGGGAGAAGTGTAAACTTCTATGGCAATATTCTGATATATATACTGTATAAAAAATATTTCATCAATTGTTATATTGTGCATTTTATACAAAGGTGTTTGTATTAAATAATCCAGCCACGCTTTAATCACTCTTTTGTTCACTACGCCGTGCTGAAAGGTAGACTTATGTCTTCCTTCTCTCTTTATGTGAACGTATATACAGTGATCATCATCGACATTTTGCGGTAATTTATTCACCATTGTATTAACCTCAACTGGAACATACTTGACCATAAATCCTAAACTGACCGTGGATATGCCGCAGTCGCCTTATTTGCATGAAAGGAATTCGGGGTGATATTAATCATCCAGTCACCAAATCTAATGGGAAATTTTTCAAACTATCTAGAAATGGGGGATATGTAAACCATTATATACTGATAGTTGTGGGATATTATTTTTGTGAATGCTTATGTTACAGGTTGCACATATCTGCTTTTCCTAATTTGTTGAATATAATACTTCCTAAGCTGGCAAATAATTTTTCGCAGTGCGATTTACTGCATTTTTGTCCAGGATGCCTTCAATTGAGATTCAATTCTGTGCTTTTAACTTTAAAGTCGTTTAAATATCCGCACTGGAATTTAGTTTAGACAATATTGTCAGCAACTCATAGTTATTTTCAAGGTAGTACTGATTCTGACTGATTACTTATTCCCTGATCAGGAATTAATTAGTAGCGTAGATAATGAATATCTATGCTATTGGTTTTATCGTCATTGCTCGGTTCCACTATTGAGGTCGAAGTAATTTTCATCTAATTTACCGCGCTTGAATTTCCATTTTCCGAGAAATATTGAAACTCCAGTTGAATGTGGCCGGTGAATGTTTGCTATACAAATAACACAATTGTATTCCATTCTCGCCGTCTCATATGCCTCACGTGTATTCCCGCGTTTAACAACCATGGATTCGAAGTTTTAAACCTATGCTTTTAATCTAATTGTTCAGATGGGCATCTCCGAAGAGGTTGCGTGGAATTCCAGCACATATTGATGCAGCTTGTAAACATTCCTAGTCTCAAAATCCGGTGTTGACAATTTCGCGCTCTCTCTCTAATAATTATTAATAAAAAGTTAAAGGTGATTGGGTTGATTATTTTACATACAGATTTGCGTGGAGCTTTACATACGTGCTTATTAGGACAGAGACCTACGTATAGACAAAAGTAATAAAAACGCGTTTTACTGTATAAGTTTTTCTTGCAATTACCTATCTACCATCAAAATTTTGCCACAGCATTTTATTTACTCTGATCTCTGAAATTGCTATGAACCGTACGTGAAAATCCCTTCAGTCTTTCTGAATCACGGATATTTATTTCATTACATTTGACCGAAAGTCAGTGGCACTTCAAAAGGAGGGTAGAGCGCCACATGCTGGAAATAAAAGGTCTTACGTCACAACTTCTCTTCTTCGTCGCAGCCGCTCATGATTAACTAGCTCACAATCGTCTCTCTTGGCGTTAGTTGCAATTCCGGACCTGCGGTTTACTTGACAATGTTCAGGAGCTTACAACATTCAATATTCAAACGATACTCACTTAAGGATTTTTTTTGTAATTCATCTTTGGCATGTTCCTATTCTTAATTGTCCTGCTGACTTGCGCAGATTAAATATGAAGGAAAGGGTCCTCAGCAGAATGTCTTTGGTGTATCACCTCAGGTGTGCTCACTAGATTCCTTCGTAATTAGTGGAAATTCGCTGTTTTAATTCAAATCCAACTCTGTATCCTTAATGTTTAACTTCTACAGATAAATTGAATCACATTTTTTATATTAACGCTGACGGCTGATACAGTCTGGAGGAGTATGAAATAGCAAATCTTATATCCATATACCTCAGCGGCATGCAGAAATTGCTGTGATCCCTACTTCAATGAATACCACTAACATTTTATTGAAACAAAGCGTATCCACCATCTTTATTGCGACTCTCTCACATCCTCTGGTTTCCGAACATACTCTTCCTGTAACAGGGGATTGCGTACACATCTTTTTGGCCATGAATTATTTTGAGTTACTGAAGTTGTGTCAACCTCATTCGCAAATGGTTTCCTTGGACTAGCTATTTGATAACCAGTTACACATCTCTTTCACTTGAGTCGAATTTCTAGGAAATATGTTTCCACTCGGGGATTGCATTTCCATTGCGTTGCGGGGATTTTCCCTATGCTGACGCATTCATTTTTACTTGTCTTTAAGATATATGTAATGGTGCATGATCTGATTCCAGGTGAAATTCCTTACCATATACGTTAACAGTGTCATATGTCTAGATTAGACTCTCAGTATCGGGGCTAATGCTCCACCAGTGTATTTGACCATGCATCGATTAACAAATTTTTGGCAAAGGGAACTGTTTCTCAGCAGCCAGATTAGCAACCTTCAGTCACGAAATTAAAATCAGCTATGCATGACGGACGTATCTTAGTAGGAGGAGGGTGAAAAAGTTTAAGGCTTTTGAGGGGTAAGGAAAAGCGACTAATATTTAACTATGGATCTATAATGAACTCTCACAGAGTTGAAGAGGATTAGGTTTTTATCTCCGGTAGAGTTTGTTCGAAAGTATTCCTTTTCCTATTCTCTTTAAGTGCCATCAATGAATCAACAGTAATTCATGATTGATTTCAAACACCACGACATTCATCAAGTTGAGGTTTCACTAAAAGAGTAATATTGATTGTTTTTCGTTTTGTTCTGGATTTTTCGTACTTTTGATGAAATCTTATTCTTGAATGAAGTACCGAAAATGTTTCACACATATAAGCTCAAGATAGACAAAGTCACACACTTAGCTCCTACTGGAGGACTCATATCGTAGTCGCCGCAACAACGGTTGCGAAAACGAACGAAAATTTCGCGACGCCTTGTTTCACATTACAAACAGCTATTTCTTCATTTTTGATACTAATGCGACAACCGTTACTAAAAGAGATTAGCGTACTTTGTCGGAAATTTGAAATCCTATTGAACGTACTTTTGAAACCTGAAAATTAATGCGAGTACTTTTTTGTGTCGGAAAAAATAACTCACCTTATCCCTCTTGTAGAGAGGAAATCGTATTCATTAAATCAGATTTGATATCATTACCAATTGACTCGGTGGATATTTTGTTGCAAGTAGAAATTGCCACGTTGATAAAAGGAATGCATAGTTCCCAAAACTAAATTTACATATAACTAAAAAATATGAAGAATGAATAACGGAAATTGCTCGCAAAATTACCATCACAGGAAAGTAAAAAACGAAATAAAAATAGTAGAACGAGGCTGAGAAAATTGACTGGTGGTTATAGGGATCGAACCTCCGACCTCAGGTTAGCAGAGGGGAAATAAAACCCCTCTACCACCGTGGTCGGCAGTTTTATGCCGTGGAAAACGATGCCCGTTGCTTATTTTGTTCGCGTCCTAGTGAAGACCCGCGGGCTGAGATGGGCCGGGGGGGGGGGGTACGTAACGCACGGTACGGCACGGCACGGCACGGCACGGTACTGTGTTAAGGCTAACTGGCCTTTACAGTAAGTGCCGGCTAGCATGATAGGTCTTGTGCTGGATCAAGTATCGTGTGATACGGGCCTCACGACCTTGTGCCTTCTTCCTCGATAGATTTCTTTTTTGATCCTTAAGTGACCACCACGAGAATGCCTACTCTTAATGCGCATAGATTATTTTTTTCTTTCTGATTTTAAAGAAAATTTTAATTAAGTGCTTCCTCGCGGCAATTTTTAAGGAAGAATCGTCTCAGATTTTCATTCTTTATTCTATTCTTATGAACAAGGTAATGTCCTCAGCATCAAACTTATGACCTAAATACCAAACTTTCAATAAATAAAATATGAACTCATTATCCTTTGTGTTTGCAGTATCTTGGGCCACAGTTAGTTGTGAATATCTGTAAAGTAATCATAACATAAAACATTATATCGGTTATTTCTCTGCACTGTCATCGGCTGACTAACCCAATCTCACAGGTGTCCCTCCTGTTCTGAATGACTCGCATATCACTTTATTAACGGCAACCTTTCAACCGAATCCATGATAAAAAAATTTCATCTTTTCAATACACACGTTTATAAAACATTTTATTACACACATTCTATTATCCTTCGAGTACATACTCATCTGCCCTTAGTTTGCCCATCTCGCTTCTCCAGATTCTGTAGTTTGCCCGGAATCGCATTTCCTTTTCCCATCGTCCCATTTCCGGAATGTGAAGCACGTTGTAAGGAAGGCAGAAGAAACTGACTCCTGCCTGATTTTCTTCGACATTTATTTAATAATTCCGTGATACTTCGCGTGCTTAAGTATTCCGAGTAATGTTTTATTCTGACGGGATATCCTTGGCAATCTGTAAATGTTCAATATGTAATATATATGTGGCTGGACATCTTAGTATTGTTGCATTTTCCCAAACACGAGGTTTGAACTTTATGTCCTGATCCCAGGTCAAATGACCAATGTAGTGTGTATGTAAATTTAGCGGTGTAAATGTCACGTTACAGAGAGACGGGAGGATCGGTGCTCCTGTCGCTGTTGCCTACTTGCCGGCTACAGGCAGGTCCAAATTTGTGATTTTTTGACGTCCGGATGTTTCTGGTCGTTAAATAAATGGGTTGGGCATGCAAAATTGAACAAACTTATTTTCGCAACTATTTGAGGGGGCAAACAATAGCTGCGAAATTTTCGCCTTAAGTCCAGACTTCGTGAGGGGGTAAACAATAATAATCAATAATTTTACATATTGCACGATACATTAGCCTTAATAAAAATAATTGCTATAAAAGCACGACTGTTAACTTACACTGTTTTGGTTGTATGCTCTGTGGGTCAGATTGAGCATTGAAAAAAGGATAATAACAGTACAATATAAACAGTATTTATTTTTTTATACTATCCAAAGCCAAAATTTGTCTTTGATGCCCATTTATAAATTGATAAAATATACAGAGTATAACACATGTTTCACGTTATTTTTTCACAGTGCACTTGCCAAGCGGCCACAGAAGATTACATGGTACAGCACCCCAAACGGACGCCATATGGAGGACGCCATCAATGACCTGAATGCAAAGAAAACTATGAATATCAACATAATACCTATAAACGTTGCCCACATCCCAATCCAATGTCACACCAAATATACTCATGATGTATGAGAAAAAATGAATATGTAAAATGAAGTCAATAAATACCTTTTCACTTTGATAAAAATGTCAAAGTCCTGAGAACTTTAAAGTTTAGTTATTACCTGCGCAACACTTGTCTTATTTGAGTATTCACGCCACGAATTACAATTACCACAAAATCGAGACAACTGCTTAATAAGTCCAGTTCTTATTGTTTACTCATTGTATTTAATCGTAACGGGGTTTTCTCAACAATTCTAATGTATTAAATATTCAGTGTGGATGTCATTTAATAATAATGGAACTTTCTCGACAAATATAATGTTAAAATGTTTAGTACACACATCATATAACGGGTATCTATCGGTAATATAATCATTTTAAAGTCCCGTGTATTTTATCAATTAAATACAGTTTTTTTACATTACTTTTTTTAAGTCCAGTACCTACTCATTGTTTATTCATAACGGGTTTTTATTGACAATTCTAATGTGTTAAATAAAGTTCAGTACTCATATTTTTATTTAATTACTACGGGTTTCACTCAGCAATTAGAAATTTTTATAAGTCCAGTATTCGTTTAATTTAATTATACGGAGTTTTTTTACCACAGTTCTAAATATTCAAATGTCCAGTACTCGTTGTATTTATTTACGACGGGTTTTTCATGAAAAATCTAATAAATTAAATAAATTTAATCTCCAGGACGCATTGCATTTATTCGTTCTTGACAATTCTAATGTCATAAATATCCAGTAAGCATATAGTTTAATTATGACAGGTTTTTCTCGGTAATTCTACGATTTTCTTAGTCCAGTACGCATATAATTTTATTGTTACGGGTTTTGCTCAGTCCAGCATCCATTATCCAAGTCCAGCACGCATTGTAATTAACTATACCTTGGGACATGACATTTTCGCGAAACGTTTTTTGCAACAGGATTCACGAAATAAATCTTTATAAAATAAAGATCTGTGGTAATGGTAGTAATCTGAATTACGTTCAAATAAGCTTGATCAAATTAATTCTATCCATGTAATACAGTATTTAAAATAGCTCATTTATTTGTTCATTGATACGAAAGCTACGCAATGGTGACATATTTTACACATATAAAATAGATTTTAATAGCAATAGCAGGCCGGCAATGGAAAGTCGGGATTAATATAACTTCTGGAGTGCCGAATTTATATGTACATATTTGCAATGCTGGCGTTATCGCGCGTCACAACAGTATACCTAAATTTTCAATCGCATCATTAGTTTCGAAATATGAGGAGGTTTATAACTTTTACACCAGCTCGTGTAAAACTCAACTTATAAACAATTTATTTCCTTTATTACGTCAATAACATGTTTAGCTAACCTATATCAGAATTTCCTGTTTTTACGTCTGATGTTAAGAGAACAGTGATAACATAAAGTTGGGAAATCGGATTTTGAGCGTCGAAAATAGTGACTTTTTTCAAATAAATATTCAAAAATTTTAAACACACATCGATACACGTAGGAATGATCATTCTATCGCATGGGTTTTATTTCGTAAAAATCCGTTAACTCTACCTGAAGATACAGCTTGCTAAACTCTAGGGACTCGACTTTCTAATGGACAGTAGTTCTGGGTGGGACTAAAGGTTCACCATCTTTTTCAAAGAGCAAAAGACTATGCCTAAGATCCTATCAATATTCACCCGTGAAAGTGAGTTTAAAGAAGAAGGATTTAGAAGAAGAGATAGAGTTTAAGGAAGAAGGAATATTTGATGAAAAAATAAGCTAATTATGTGTAAATATTGCAATGCGAGGATTGATTGGACTAGAAAAGATTCCTGTGTGAAGCATGTAGAAAATAATAGGCACAAGCGAAGCAAAGAAAAGTCCATAAAAGATTGTAGTTTGTTGATGCATATATCTTTAACCAAGGTGGTAGAAACTGGGAGGAAGATACAGATAGAGAAGCAGCACTTCAATTTGGAATTTGCTGAAGATCTCATGAAATTAAATATTCCCCTGGAAAAAGCGGATGACCAAGGATATAGAAGATGGCTAAATAAATATGTTCCAGGCATGGATGCTGGCAGTTTCCTCTTCCTGGAATAAATGTTCAGACTTAAAATCTGCACATTTATTCCAGGATCTGGAGATCTTCCATGTGCCAAGACCAAGAACAGTATGGGCTGACTGAACAGTAACTGAAATAAGAGGACGTTCATCTCCTACTTCGATCGTGTTATCAACGGCCGCGAAAGAAATCAAGTTCCGCTAGAGGGGCTGCAATCGCGTGGTAGGCCTAGCATTTCTAGTCTTAAAATGATTGTGTTAAATGGCTGTTGCGGGGCAAGGAGGTTAGAAAGGAAATGGAGGCGACATACCCCTTGATTCTTGAAGCCAATTCCGCCATTACAGTGGGCACAGTTTAAACCTTCCTCTGGCTTACGTGTCCGGCGGTCGCATTCGATTTTCGTCAAATCTAAGTTAAAAACCACAGAAAAGGTGATGTTTTGTGACTGGTTTGGCAACACCTACTCGGCACAAAATAATTCCCAAGCACCCCTGTTCTTGCTTCACTTTCGCCCATGAGCGTTCACGGTCATGCCTCCTCCATTTTATTTTAACCTCCTTGGTTGCGGGGCGAGTTTGAGTGGAAGGAGGAAAGAAACCGTGTTGGAGAGCTGTGCATATGCTAGAGAAGCAACTGCTCGATCGCTGCGCCACGTACAGTGGATAAGAGGAATTGGAATTTTTTCACAAGATGGCGGAGAGGAAAAATCGCACTTCTCAGGTTTGAAAGTTTCCCATTCCTAGAGTAAATGATGCATTATGTGTTGAAAGTATTTTACAAATGCGCAAGGTTTGCATAATAAGTGAAGTGAATTTGGTTCCGATATCTCTGTTAAAAGTGGGTGAAATTTACGAAAACGCTGGCGGGACGAAAGCTCACATTTACCGAGGCCTACCTCGCAACACCAGTGCATTAACTGGCGACCCATAATTTGAGCAAATGACTATCGGAAGCGCACCAAGATTTCCGTCCCCATTGTAAGGTTCTTGGCCAAGACATTAATGCAAGCATATGTTCCTCGGATTGCAGACAAGAATAAGGAAGAGATAAAAGCAGCAGTGAAAGACAAATCAGTGGCAATACTATGTGATGAAACAACTGATCGAAAAGGTCGTTGCATGTTTATTGTCCTCCTCCGGGTTCTTTCCTGTGCAGAAGAGCCAGTGACATATGTTGAGGGGGGTGAAAGAACTTGAAAATGCAACAGGTGCAGAGTGTTCGCGAACTATTGTAGCAGTTCTGAATAAGTTTGGGATTCAATATGAAAATGTGGTTAGTGTTGTCACAGACTCAGCAAGGTATTGCGTGTGTAAATTCCCTAAAAATTCTTTTTTTGTGAAAAAATGGTGCATGTACAATGTTGGGCACACAAGTTAAATATTGTTGCAAGTAATTGGCCTGCTGAATTGCCTGAATTGAACAAATGTGTACAAAACTGTAAGGCAGCATTTTTAAACACCAGAAAACGTAAGCTCCGCTATGCATCATTTCTCAAGACAAAATACCCAAGTGGTGAAAAGAAGAAAAATACCAGTCATGACTAGGTGGAATTCTTGGTTTCAGTCAACACAGTATGTGTATAAGTATATAGAGGATTTGGTGGGATATCTTAAAGGAATTGAAGAAGGAGGAAGTGCAGTCGACTACTTTAAAAAATTGCCAGCTGATGACACAATGGTCATGGTCAACTTTTAATCGACACAATAGTGGCATTAGAGGGTTCAAAATTCCCTTTAGCGCATAAACTTTCATCCACTGTTGGCGATATTAAGAATTCTTTCTCACTTGTCAGTAATGGGGCCTTCGGTTATGCACCTAACATAGAAATGGCAAAACTCAAATCGGTCACAAACCGATCATCCAAGTATTTAAAGTATTGGGTGAAAAATGCCATTCCAAATTAGTTCGATTAATTTCAGAAGATGAGGAGAAGGCGTTTTTTAATAGTATGGGTAGATTATTTGACCCGCGGCACATCATTAGCAACACAGTTGACTCAAGCCTTCACTCAATTGTCAAGAAAGTTCCCTTTCTCAGCATTGTTCCTATGCTATACCATTGTTCCTGTTTAATTACTACGGGTTTCACTCAGCAATTATAAAAAATTCTAAGTCCAGTACGCAGTTAATTTATTTATACGGAGTTTTTTACCGCAATTATAAATATTCAAATTCCCATTACTCATTTTATTTAATCAAAACGGGGTTTTCTCAACAATTCTAATGCATCAAATATTCAGTGAGGATGTTATTTAATAATAATGGGACTTCCTCGACAAATCTAATGCTTAAATGTCTAGTACGCACATTATTATCTACTTTAAAACGGGATTTTCTCTGCATTCTAAATAAAATTCATTTAATGCACAGTATGTATGTTATTTAATAATCGCTATTTTTCTCGGCAATTGTAAAAATTCTACCTCAGGTTTGCATATTATTTTATTTAAGCTGGTTTTCTCCGATTCTCTAAAATATTCTACGTCCAGTACGCATTGCATTTATTCATAACGGGTTTTTCATGACAAATCTAATGTCATAAATATCCAGTAAGCATATTACTTAATTTTAACAAGTTTTTCTCGGCAATTCTAAGATTTTCTAAGTCCAGTTCGGATATAATTTTATTATTAAGATTGTTACTGAGTCCAGCATCCATTGTCCAAGTCCAGCACGCATTGTATTTAACTATACCGAGTTTTTAACGCAATGCTAAAATATTTTAATTCCAATACGCATTGTATTTAATCATAAAGGTATTTTCTTGATAATTCTAATATTTTAAATATACAGTACGCCTATTTATTTAATTATTGCGGGACTTTCATGACAATTCAAATGTTTAAATGTTCTGTACGCATATTATTTAATTAATAAGTAAAAATAGTCCAGTATGCGTGGTGCGTATTAGGAGGCGATGTTTTACTACGGCAAAATACGGAGACGCCGCTCGCCGTTTGAACAAACCCATTGAAGAGGCAATAAAAATTCATGAACTGATAAGAAATGCATTTTATTTATCATTTTCCCTTAGAAAAATCGAAGTTTTTAATCCCTTTACTTAGATTTTTTCTTTGTTCTATTCGGTAATATTCTATTTGAACAATCACGTGATTTATTATCGCGACAAACTACGCTAGCGGATCATACCGATCGGTGTTGGAAGATCAACATGCGTTGTCTATCTGGGCCGTCTCTGTCGACTGAGAATTTTCGCCTGCACTTCATAAGATTACTTCTTAATAAAGTGGGACCAAACATCGGCCAAACTCTCGACTTCGTTTACGCCCGTTAGAATGCTGAATTTGAACTGAATTCACTGCGGGAAGCAAGGCAATTCAATTGTCTCGTTATCGAATCGGCTTTTTTCCCATAGCAAGTCTAAAATGGAAAGAGCTCATTTTTGCAGTAAAAGTGCAGCCCCATGTGTTATGATGGTGGGCGCTCCGTGACTAAGGGCCGTATCCAGAAACCTCGCCGAACTTATAGCAGATTCTCCGCTACACGGTATCCAGAAATCCCGCAACAGCAACTCTCCGCATGGCTTGGTGAATGGTACTTAGTGCCATGGTCTGGGGTTCGCTACTTCTTGCAGCACGCGTTTGGATCATACTCCAGCACGCCGTCCCCGCTATAGCAACCGTGAATGACGTATACAGTGGAGATTATGCTATAGCGAGGTTTCTGGATATGGCCCTAAGGTGGCGAAGGATTCCATCGTGGTCTTCTCTATTGATGGTTAAGTGGGGCAAAAAGTGGGGATATGGCAAGTCGCCCTTGTTCGGAAACACCCCGCTCTGTTGCACGAGACAATAGAGTACCTTTGTGATAAATTCTTGTTTGACAGCCCGGTCGGTGGCATACCGAATCATCCGAGGGGAAAAGAGTTGAGATGTTTGGTTGGTTTGTCATTCAGGAGAGGCTACGAAAAGCTGAGGTCATTTGCACCCATTATGTCTGATTTTCTACGTTTCACATGAAATAATAATACTATTGGCGACTTTGTTGTTTCTCAGACACTTAATGCAAGCAGAAAAAGGCAGACGCGTATCACAATTGCATTTCATGTACAGTTGGGAACTAAAGAATGGAAAACAGTATTCACTAAACAGCTCTTAATTCAATACTCTAGATTACAAAGTGTTTTCTGTTACAATGCAGTCTGTGACAACTTTCCACAAACTCTCGCTTGATACTTTAAAATCTGTTCTAGATTACATTTTTCCACACTTGATGGACAAGTGGATAATATGGAAAGTTATTTTGGGAATACCCGTCGGTAGGGGCCTTCTCTTAACGAATGGCACCAAGAAGTCCATGGTTTAACGTCTCATCCATGGATAGAATGCTGAACTTGAGGTCTTCTCCATGTAGCATCCAAAATTGTTCGAGATTAAATTGAAGGGCCAACCCCCCACCCCCTATCTGGCTGGATATGGCCCTATTTTTGAATTTTGCTGAAATTTTGCTGAAAAGACTCACATTTTTCTCTTTAGTCAACAACCCAAGACTGGGCTTCAAACCGGGGCCGTCGTGCAGGGAAACCAGTACTTGGTCCACCACACCAAATCTACCCCCGAAGCTTAAGATTACATGTTGTTTACAGTAATTAATTGTGACATCATTGTGTTTACACTTAGCTAATATGAAGTTCTTGTGTTTATACCGTAAAATTAGGTAATTCAATTGGATATTATGCAAAGTAATTTTCGTGAGTAATGTGCAAAATAATTTTCCTGCCCATTGTATTGGTCTACTGCCAAAGGACGGGACTAACACGTAGCCAATAGGCAACACCTAATCTAAGAACTAGCAAGAAAACAGGACAGGAAAATCACCAACCTATGAAGTAGGTTTATCATACTAATATATAAAAATTGAATGGTGTCTGTCTGTCCGTCTGTCTGTTGCTCAATCACGCAAAAACTGAATGAGCTGAAATTTTGCATGTAGAGATAAAATGTATATGGGTTGAACATAGGCTATTTAAAAAAGCCCTCAGGGCCCCAACGGCCCCCCCTGGTGGTACATGCTAAGCATTGGGTTCGGTTAGTTGTTTCATTTTTTGCTTTTTAAAAGGACTTACACTCATGATAGAGGGATGGGATTTTTTTATCTGATTTTTTCTTTTACGCTTCTTAACTGTCTGAATATCATGTTTTTTGCTGAAAAGACTCAACATTTTTCTCTTTAGTCAACAATAGCTTATTTCCTTGACAACCAGAGAATTGAATTTCAAAGGATATTCACGCATCTGGCAAGTTTTCCTGCCGGTGCATGATAGCACGTAGAAAGAAAATTTGTATAAGAAGGGCCCAGAGTCCCAAGGGTCCCATGATAGATTGCTTCGGGGGGTAATCGATAAATTCAATGCATATTTTCAAGTATACTCTTTAATGTCTATTCTCAAAGTAGCTCTCATAGGGGCACTGCATGAATATGAGAGAACACTTACGTACTAAACGATACACACAAAGAAATTAAACGTGCAAGAATATTTACGTGCAGCGAATAGTAATGGTAATAATGCCTCTGTTGCTACAGCAAACACGGCGTTGTTTATTATCGTGTAATACTCAGATGCATGACACGTGGTGGAACTGTCTTCCTCTAATTTCGATTGCGAACTGTTTTTTTTAGACCGATTCCTACATCATTAACGTTACGAGTTATATACATATGTTTGAAACAGTTAAAGTGTAGTTTACTTACACTCACTCAATCATCGAGTTGCCAATTCTAGACTCTCACTCGACGCTGTGTTTCCCCTCCTTGGACTTAAACAAATATCCATAAATACCATACCAATATGTCTTTGCGAGTAAAAGAGTCCTTGCATGAAAAACAACAAAGGTTAGACTTGGATGCTCAAAGACATGCCCACTAGCGATCTCATGACCATCTCCCCGTGGTATTTTTCGGGTTACGCTAGGAACCGCACAAATTTCATCCTAACCCAGCCTGCGTACGGGTAACCAACTATAAATCTGGTTGAAATATAGACCCATAGGTTTTGAAATTCCAGTCTGTTTTAAGATGGCGGAAATTATAATGACGTCACTACATGTTTCTTAGCCGAAAGAAGAATGGAAATTCTGCGCAATGAACGACGTCCGTGCATGAAAATCGACAAGAGCACTAAGTATCACCATAGATTTTTTATTTAGCAACCGAAACCAATGATTATGGCTATCCTTTATGCCGAAGGCGCAGTCCGGGTGATGGAGGATTCATAGGTCAAATAAGTATGGCTGCTGCAAATGCTCCTTTTGGCGTTGTCAACCGCTGGATTTCACCCTATTCTTAAATCCTTATTAAGATACTCAACGCGCATATCTAAGTTGAATTGTGCAACTCAATTGAGTCATTGAATGCAAATATACAAAAGGGAAGCGATCAAGCTGGAAATCACTCAGAAGGCGGCTCAAGAGAACCGGAGGGACGAGGCAACCATCTATCAACCTAGGTGCCATTTATTAAGTAGTATTTTGGTTTCCTGTGCATGAAAGAGGAACTCTCAGAAACAACAGTCACTATCTCTCCGTGCACCTAGAAAATGGTCAGCGTGTCTACTACAACGAACAAGATAGGTTACGAACTCCTTAAAACACCACACTGGCAGTATTCTTTAGGCTTTGTGGTTTTCTTATAACATAAGTTCAAGGTTTTTCACATCCAGTGAATTTCAACGGGTACCTTCCGCTAGTGCAAAATAAAATGTATCACTGTCTAATTTATTAAAAGGTTTTGAGTCGCCTGCTGTTTTATGGGGGACTTTAACTTCCAAATGGGGGATCGGCCGCTTGCTCACCATATACGTTGTTATTTTATCTGTATTTGAAGCGAGCGACTCACTCACATTACTCACTTCTTTTTCTATACCCCTGAATATGGTGTCACGTTTGCGCCGCGGGTTAAGCTGGGGGTCGGGGTTCGTCGCAAGGTGGACGGACTTTAGGGCGCCAGTACGGGTTGTGGCGAAAGGGGGAGACAATTCCTCCCGTACTCGGAATGGGAGTGAGTTAGTTGTAGCTCCCTTTTTGGAGTTAGTAATTCCCTCAGAAGGATAGGAGGATCGAACTAGCGATCAAACAACTCCTTTTTCATCACCGGGAAATAGAGGAGGGGACATGGTTAAAAGAGGAAGGTAGAAAACGAAGAAAGTATACTCTAAACGAAAACAAACTTAATTTCTCGCACTGGTCTCACGCAGAAAGTACGCCCTTAAAACCGACTGCACTCCGCTATTCACCTTCTCTCCATCCGACTGCCTTGCGCCCTCCGCGGTCGACAGGTGAATCATAAGGCTACAAAAGAAGGCGGTAGGCGCAACAGCGCAAGGAGATGCAGCCGTCACAATGGCCTTTGCGACCGCGTCTATGAACGAGCCCGTTCCTGCAGCTTCTGAAGTAAGGTTGTAAGGACGGTTTACCTTATCTCTCGCTCATCCGCATTCAATCCCTACTGAATATGGTGTGGCTTACACGAAATTTGTCATAGTAGCCCGAGACGGCACAGTGTAGCTAACGTATTTCGAGCATATAGTGCCAACCTGTATGCACCGTCAGTGTAGTTTGTCTACTTTCTCCAGCGGCTGTACATATTTAAACTATTTTTTATAGTGAGACCTTCATTTCACTTAAAGCAAAATTATGTGATTTTGAAAAGGGAATCCAACAAATTAAGGCTTAAAAATTAATATAAATAAAACTAAGTACATGGTGATGTCAACAGTACAGAACCGAAGAGAGCCCCGTGACTTAACAATTGACGGTGACACCTTTCAGGTTGTAAGCAGCTTTAATTACCTTGGAACATTAATAACTAGCGACAATAACCTCAGGAGGTGCATACAGGAACGAATTGAAGCTGGAAATAGGTCTTTCTATGCCAATTTAAAATTATTCAAGAATAGATTAGTAAGTAGATCACTGAAAATGAAACTTTACATGACGTTAGTACGGCCAGTGGTGACGTATTGTTCAGAGACTTGGACAATGACAATGGCAGATGAGGGAAGACTTAGAACCTTCGAAAGACATGTCCTCCGTAGAATATATGGCCCAGTACATGACCAGGGAGACTGGAGGATAAGGTATAATGAGGAAATAGAGCAGCTTATCGAAGGAAAGAACATAGTAAAGTTCATTAGGTCGCAGAGGATCCGATGGCTGGGACATGTCGAGAGAATGTCAGGTGAGGAGATACCAAAACGGATGGTTAAAGGGAAGACCTAACAGCAGATGGATGAACCAAGTGCTGTGTGACCTGGGAAAGATGGGAGTGAGAGGCTGGCGGGAGAAAACTGCCGATAGGAAAATATGGAGAGCAACAGTGCAGCAGGCCAAGGCCCACACCGGGCTGTAGAGCCACGAAGAAGAAGAAGAAGACCTTCATTTCAACCAATAGTATCCTGTCGCTAACCTTTTCAATTTTACTACGCTCTTCCCCGGTTTTTCATCTATGCCATTGCTACCGCACGTTGACTCTCATCTCCCTTCCAAATGACAACGCCTGAACTATCACTCCAATAGTCCCCAATATCCCTATCATCTCACCACACACAGCCCCAAAAAATTTATTAATTCTCTATCTCCATTCTATTAAATATTTTCTAGCATTCCGTTGTTGCGCAGAGATTTCGTGTGATGAATAACGCGTAGGCATTGCCTCTCTCGTTACCGGGAACGACACCCGACCTCGTCAATGAGACGCGCAAGGCCTTCCACCGCGTCAAGGTCCTAGGGAATGGTGATGAAATAATATATACAATCAGCAACACGATATATATTTATATATATATATATATATAACCATATATATATAACGTAACCATATACATATAACGTAACCATATATATAACACGATATATATATATATATATATATATATATATATATATAATTATATATATATATATATGGTTACGAGTTATAACACGGTGCTGATCACTGAGACTAAGGATGATGTACACCGGCTGTTAAATTAACCCTTCCCTAGTAGCAGAGGACGTTGCCACAACGTTGTGACAACGTTTCAATGGGAAAATATAAAAGTGCACACAACGTTGATGTTGGTTGTCGCAGCGTTTCATGCACGTTGCCTCAACATCCTAATTTACCGAAAAACCCCGTTGCTGCAACGTTAACAATGCAACATCGCTGCAAAGTTACCGGTGCAACATTGTCAAGGCAACGTTAAAAAAATTCCCTTGCTTTAGCCATCAATGAAATTATCCCATAACTATCATTAATGTTGATAATTTGTAAACACACGGTTCTTTCCTAGTTACTCAGGAAAAACTTTCTCCCTTGAAACTCCCTTGCCCTCTCCACTGACTCTTCCCTGCCCTCTCAAAATAAAGAAAAGGAACCAACGTTTTAAATATTATGCAAGTTACTATCACGCGATGGCATGTTTTAGCACATTTTACTATCCTTCATGGTTTCTACCTGACTACACTGAATCTATATATCGTAATATTATATATCCTACGGTTTTAATCGCATATACTCGCACCCGACATTAAAAATCTCGCGTCGTGAAAGTCGTATATAAATGGCCACTCCCGTGGATTAATTTAACTTCGAAAACTAGTTTTTAAATTGTAATTACGTGATAGTTTGAGGAAATATATTCCTATCACGATAACGGTTATCAGGAATTAATTAACTGAAACCTATATTGCCACATAGTATGAATATAAATGCAATATTACTGAGCATAAACAACATTTTTTCAAATTCCCACATGTTCGTTCACAAGCAGACAACCAAATAGTAGACTAAATTATTCAAAACATTAAATATATATTTATACGTGACGGCAATGCTCACGCGCACAAATCCACAGAGCCGCAGTTTGCCAATCCCTGTGGTATAATTATGTATTTAATTAATATAAATTATGTATATAGTAAATCGAAATTAGAAGCTATGACGTGGTGGAAGGGCTCCATATTAGCAATGAAGAGACTTTGTGACTTCCACAGTTTATATATCTATAATTATATCTGTAGATAAAGTATAATTCAAATCAAAGTTGACGTCAACGTTGCATGCACGTTAACTCTACGTCGTCTGATAACGTTTTCCTTGGACGTGATGCAATGTTGTGGCAACGTGCAGGTTGTCATGTAACATTGTGTACGTTGATGCGACGTTTTGAGTCCTCTGCTACTTGTGTTCAACAACGAGCGACGTTGTCACTACGTAGTTGGGCACGAACTCCACATGCCGTCAAGCGACGTAGTGACTACGTCGCGGCGATTCCATTTAAATCGGCGGAAAACAAGCGATTACATTTAAATCTCCTCCGACCTACGAGATGGGATTCATTTAAATCTTCTCCCTGCTTGAATGGTTAATTGGATCGAAATACAGGATAATATACGGATATATCAAATGGAAAAACCTAATCTGTAACATAAGCTAAATGAGCTGACAAGATATAAACTATATAAACACTACAGAAATTACGCACTTTCGAGATAAAATTACAAGCTACTGTATGCTACAGCAATAAAAGATAATGCAAGTACTAGAGGCCAGAAGAGAATGAAATGCTCTACGAGATATGATATGGAGAAGTAAATATAAAGCAAAAGAATATATAAAACTATACAAAGACCAATTTTTACTAATGGCATTTAAACTAGAGCGACAACACATAGATTACTAGAAAGGACCAGAAAAACTTGCAACAGCAGGAAAAGATCGAATATGCAATGAAATTGTTAGAGAAGGATGCAAAATAACTCTAATATACTCATGGGCTAAAGGGAGATAAAATATGTGAAATGACCGCATAAACAGAATGTAAAACAACAGAGGTTAGTGATGGTTTCGAGATATCATTGACCAGAAGGAAAAAAAATGTCCCACGTAGCAGAGAATGTCTCTGAGACGTCTCTCACAAATCTCAAATATCACAGATGTCGCATTCATCTCAGATCTGTGAGACGATAGAAATTTTATTTACCCTCAGATTTCTGCAATCACTCTTTGTCATCAAACCTGTTCATGTGTGAATACTTTTATGTGAAAAAGATGGCGATTTATTAAAAACGAAAAGTTGACTTAGGAGTGATGTCTCTGAGAGGTCTCATGCAAAATATCAAGCAAAATATATTAAAAAATAACAAAAACCCTGGTTACCCACATTGATCATTATATCTAGTTGAGACGATATACTAGTCAAAAGCTATCAGGATAGCACTTCAGAATTTCCGGATACACATGGTACACAGAAGGCACCGAAGGAACTATTTTTTGCCCATGGCAGGGAGGTTTACTGCGGTGCTATCGTGTGACGAGCGAGGTCTTCCGTACTCTAACGGTTGCCGGACGAGTGCGAAATAGCACCTCTCTTTTACTTTTTCATCCGAAAATCTTCCCACAATACGCTTGACGAATCCTAGCTTCTTCAGAGCTCTGCCACAAATATTTCTTATATGTGTTCCCCACGATAGGTCCGAAGTTGTTGTAACTCCTAGTAGGAGTTCGCCAAATGCATTCACTCATAGGTATTTGAGTACCCGAATGAATACATGGGTACTAGACGAATGCATGAGTAGCTGAACGAGTACATGAGTACCTCGATGTGTAGATGAGTACCAGAATGAATACATGAATACCTCGATGAGTACCCAAACGAGTACTTGAATACCTCGATGAGTGGATGAGTACCCGAATGAATACAAGGACAACGACCTCAGCGCCTCATCGAATGCTTGAATACCTGGTTGAATACTCCTGAATACGAGAACCTCGGCTAGGCCAGTATCCGAGTACCCACCTCGATGACTACAGCTGTTCATTCGACCGCTAAGTTACGCACGACTCACATGGTTAACACTACCCGCTGTGCCTTGAATATTGGGATTTTAGAGGGAGTTAGATGAATGCCAAGCTGGCCATTTGACCACTTGGAATGACTTATGCCTTGGAAATTCTCAAATACACATGAAAGGCCAAAGTCTCCTTTCTGACACGCCAGCGTGGCTTGCCGGTCGTTTCTCAGTACGATAGCCATGTAATATGAGTTCCAGCGAAACCTTCAGTTTCAGCTGGTTCTTAAGCTGCAAATTTGTCACTGTTTTTCTACCAGCTGCGAAATCTGAAGGATGTCGTCCAAAATTTGGAGCACATTCGATAAAACGAAAGTTTCTGATAATGTATCATTCAAAGCCTGTCATAAAATTATTTCCTGTTACAAGCAACTTATGGAAGCATTGGCGCATTCACAAAAAAACAAATGCAAAAGAAAGACTACGAGAAGGTTCTTCGTCTAATTCTACGAACGATTTCGAAACCCAGGCTCAGAGTGCAATCCGGTAAGTTACTTTCAATGTAAATATTTGTTTTTAATTAAGTAGTTCACTTACGTAATTGATTTCCTCTCGTATCTATTTAAATTTAATGTACGTATTTGTTTGATATCAACAATGTTTAGTTTCCAATGTATTCACATGCATTTTATTTCTTTTTTTATGAAGTAATACTCAATCGACTGCAGCTCCTAAAGATGCCAGTATGGGAGAAAATTCACCGCAGACTCAAGAGGGCACGGTGGAGAAAAGAAAACAAGGGACTGAGTATGTACAACCTTTACTTCTAATCTGTCTCTGACATAATTCGCCTCGAGTGTAGCAGTTATTCACAACTTAAATGTCATATTTACGTGCAATTATTTCACACTCTATTATTTTTACGCTTACCGTATATTACTGTAGAAGGCTTCACATAGGTTCAATAACTAATCAAACGTGTGGTCATTTTGTCACTGGTTGGAGTAAACACGGAAAATATCACGCCTATTAACGTAATTAGGACATCACTGGTATACCCTCACCACTTGCGTGAATAAAGTAAGAGATATTTCTAGTGTCACTGGCATATTGCTTATTATTTATCTGGAGGTAGTGGTTTAAGTAACCACAGGCCTCTGAAGGCAAAAGCTGTGGCAATTTTGACCAGCGTAAGTGATGTCCAAGGGGAGATTAAATTAAACCATCATATTTAATCCTTATCATTGCCTTTAAAGTTGATGGGAAGTAGTTAGAAAATCTTTCTCCCCTAAGTTATTACTCTTAAACTCAATTTTCTATAATGGCAGATTGACGTGAAGGAATTGGAGTATCTTACAATGATCGAAGAATTATCCACGGTTTACGTAAAAACCAATTAGCTGTAATTAAATCTGGACCTAGCTGTGGAGAGGCAAGAATAAGGAAAGGAGTGAGACAAGACGGTGCACTGTCTCCTGCAATTTTTAATGTTTAAATTAAGAGAGCTGTCAATGAAATCAAAGAGTGCTTCTGGGGTGAATATCCATGGAGAAAAAAATTAGCATGCTGCGATTCGCTGACGACATAGCACCCATAGCAGAGACAGAGAGGGATCTGAATATGATTGCAATAACCAAGGGAAAGGCATTGGCTGGATATAATCTGAAGATCAATAGAATGAAGACTAAGATACTGGTGTGAAGCAAGAGAGAAGATGCCAAAACCAACGTTAAACTAGGAGAACAAACACTGGAAGTGGGGAAAGAGTTCTGTTACCTTGGAAGCCGAGTAACCAACGATGGACTGTGCAAGAAAGGAATAACAGAATAGCCCAGGCAAAGAGGGCATTCTATCAAAAGAAGAATGTACTTACCGCTGGAAATACAAGTGTAGAAGTAAGGCAACAATTCATCAGAACGTACATCTGGAGCGTGTTTCTATATGGCAGTGAGGAATGGGCAATGACAGTAGCAGAAAAGAAAAGGGTGGAAGGATTCCACATGTCTTGATTCTTGCGGAGGTCGTCCAACTATTCCCATGTATATGCTGTGGATGGTGTTAACATAAAGGCGACAGATGAAGTGAAGTATCTAGGAGTTACAATAACTTCGGACCTATCGTGGGGAGCACATATAAGAAATATTTTTGGCAGAGCTCTGAAGAAGCTAGGATTCGTCAAACGAATTGTGGGAAGGTTTTCCGATGAAAAAGTAAATGAGAGGAGCTATTTCGCACTCGTCCGGCCACACCTTGAATATGCAGCGAGCATATGGGATCCGGTGCAGAAAGACTTAGTCCGGGAACTTAATAAAATACAAAGGAAAGCTGCGCGATTCGTCAAAAACTGCTACGGGCGGACAGACAGCGTTACACAGATGTTAAACGAATTAGGCTGGGAGCCGCTAGAGACTCGGAGGCTGCGCGCTAGGCTTAGATTGCTTGAACAATTGAGAATAGATATCTTTAAGAGCGACACGGAGAACATCATATTAGAAGCCCACTATATTTCCAGGTCCGACAGAAACGATAAATTAAGAGAGATATTTTTTCGAACGGATAGGTATGGGAATTCGTTTTTCCCCCGAACAATAAGGGACTATAATAAATGCTAGGCGTAAGTTCATTAGAGCGTTTCCTTTTAAAATGTAAACTGCTGGTGTCCTAACACCCCCCGCCACACGCCTATTGAGGTGGCTTGCGGGGTAGTATGTAGTATGTACGTGGTGTTACAGAAGAATGATGAAGACAATTGGATCGACTGAATAAGTAACGAGTAAGTCCTAAGAAGAATGGAGGAAATAGAAGTCTTCTGAATACCACAAGAAGAAGACGGGACAACCTTATCGGCCAAATCATGAGACATAATGGCCTGATGATGACAATCGTTGAAGGACAAGTGAACGGGAAAAATGGCAAAGGAAGGCCTCGTGTGAGATATATGGAACAAGTAATGAAGGTTGTGAAAGAGACGAAATACGTACAAATGAAGAAACTAGTCAATAGAAGAACTCAGTGGAGAGCTGCGTCAAACCAATCTGATTATTGATGACTAATATGGTGATGGCACATTGATACCTCAAACATGGACACGTTACACAAACATTTATTGCATCGATTCATACGGTTATTATGAATTGAAAATAATTACAGCTGTAGGTAAATTACTTATCCCAATTTTACGTCCGGCTTTATTCTATATTAGTCACTCAAAATCGCATCCCCTCTCGCTAAAGCCATGATGGAATCTGAATTAAAACTTTCAACAGTCGTCCACGAGCTCAAAATAAACTTTATGTAAGACACGTATTAAGTATTGCTCTTAGGTGTGAATGAAATTTTATTGATCAAAATACATTGTGGACGCCTCTTAAATTGCTATTATCCCGACAGACACATTACATTGAGAATAAAGACGTTTTATGATGAAGGTAAGCTTGATTTTTTTATAAGCAACAGGTTTTATTAAACTATTTCACGATTTTTGATTTTTTGACAAGCAATATACTTCTCCTGGAGCAAGAATTTTACTTCTTAACTTCACTTGATATTATTCACGTACTGATGAAACTTCCATTAAATCAAATGTTGCTTAATACTTTTAACATTGTTGTAACTTTTATTTCAGAGATCATATTATTGAAACAATCAATTTCACAAGCGGCAGCAACAAAGAAATAATTCTCTTGCATATTATATAGCTGTTGATATGCAACCTTTCAACTTAGTTGAGAAGTATTCAACGGTGTTCGGCGAGATGTTGTGGAACATATTGCAATGATAAATGAAAAGTGAAAAACTTTGTGTAGTCAGTCACAAAATGGCAGCATTCCACTCGATGATCAATAGACTCTTTCACGGGAGTCCTTTGTTAAAGAACTGAACCACATCCACCACATTGCCTCGGTTAACGGTTACGATGGGTATCTGATTGAGAGGATATTACGGAATTCACGTATGAAGAAGGCCAGCAAAGAAATCACAGACCTTAAGCCGACCTCAAATATCAAGAAGTGGGTGAAACTACCATATGTAGGCATAGAGTCTTACAAAGTTTCTAAGTTCTTCCCGAGTGACCGATGCAAATTCTGTTTTTATTCCCCAGTGACGCTTAAAACATTATTTGACAAATCGTTAGATAAATTGGACTCTCTTTTAAGATCCGGCATTTATGAAATCAGCTGTGACTCGTGTGACTCAACATATGTAGGTCAAACAGGCCAGGCAAAAAACAGGCGGAAAACAGGCAGATTGCCCTCTTGAGTGGCATGTGGAATGTTATGTGTCATCGTGCATGTGTGGCGTGCATGTGGGGATTCTCTTGCATGCTGCATGATGGTTTTTGGTTAGTGATGGAATTGGTTAGTATCCTTAATGTTCATGACCGTGCGGTGTGCATGTGGCGGTCCGCTTGCATGCTGCATTTTGGTGACTTGTCACCCCCTGCCAAACACCCTAGAGGTGGCTCGCAGGGTAATATGTAGATGTAGATGTAGATGAATTTCAAAGTACGGGCAGCGGAACATAGAAGATGTTATGAAAAGAAAGACACTAAGTCCCAGTTAGCCACTCATCTCATCAACGAGGGCCATTCGTGCAATTTCAACCCAAAAATATTGGCCTTCGAAGAAAAAGGACGTCGGCTCGACGCACTTGAGCAGTGGGAGATCACCAGGAGGAGGAAACGCAAAGAAAAGCTTATCAACGACATTGAGTTCCTGAGTCATTCCCCGCTGTTAGCCCTCCCCCCCCCCTAAAACCTTCAACCGAACCCCAATTCCTTACGTATCCCAACCGCCTCCCCACTCCCTTCCCCCATCCTTTACCCCCCAACCCCTCTCCCACTTCCGCCAACTCATAACCATACCCCTCCTTTCCGCATGTATATATATAAGACTTCTTGATGAAACCTTGCATTTTTACCTGATGATAGCGAAGATGATTCGCTGAAACGCGTCGTGCTATAATAAATACTGTGGACATACACAAAGTTTTTCACTTTTCATTTATCATTAGTTGAGAAGCGTGGCTTCCAAAAATTTTGCGAAGTTAATATACCCTCGTACGAGTTGCCATCCCGGAAGTACCTCACAGAGAAATTAATAAGAAATATGTATGAGGAAACAAAGGGTAGAGTTAAAGGCGAGTTGCTGCATCGCATGAATATTTGTTTCACCACAGATTCCTGGACGAGTATCACGATGGACCCGTATGTTTCCCTAACTGCTCACCTAACAAGTGAAGACTTCACAATGAAGAATTTTGTTTTGGTGTGCACTCACTTGGATAAGGAGCACACAGCTTTGAATTTGGAAATAGCAATTGGGATAGAAACTTTGAAGGAGTGGGGAATATCTCTGCATCGAAATGTCACTTGTTTTGTTTGAGACAATGAAGCAAATTTTCAGAAAGCCTTGAAAAAAGGTTTCTTGTTTCGGGCACGTTATGAACTTAGGCTGCCAATCATTGTTAAACTTGACACCGATTAGGAATGTATGTACGTACTTGAGAAGCTAAGGGGAATTCGGGCTTTGCGATTATGCAGGAAATTTAAACGCGATTCAATGTCCGCACAAGAGGTCCTAAACATGCCGCAAATTGAAATAATGTGTTTGTCCCACCAGGTGGTGGTCAGACTTTAAACAAATATGCTTTTTTGTAAAAAATGCAACTCCTGTAAACAAAGGCCTAGGAGAGAGCAAAAAAGAGAAATTAAAATTACTCCCAAGGGAATTGAAATAGCTAGAAACAGTTCTAGAAGTCTTGAGGTCTCTTCATGATATCACAGAGGAAATGTGCGGTGAAGAGTACGTGACGGCGTCAGGTATCATACTGATAACCTACAGGCTCACCAACGATCAGCAACATGATCTCATTAGCTCTATATACTCTACTTGTTTGACGAAGGAAGAGCTAAAAATTGAGGAGGAAAGACTGGCCAATTTCTTCGCTTAAGAGTCTCCGCCCAGTGATATGACAGAAGAGGAAATGATGTTAAAAAAAAGAGTGCAGGAACATAAAATACTTAATGCGTCAAGCACTGGGGAAGCCATTTCATAAGTGGTATGAAAAGGCCGACTTCTTGCTGTTGGCAACATTTTTGGATCCTAGGTTTAAAAATAAATACCTCGGTGAGGAAGAGAGTATGTTGACCGAAGAAAGAATTAGAATGATGCTGAAAGAAGATGAGGAAGCAATGAATGCAAGTAATTCAACATGTGATCAGAATGATGAATGCCCTAAAAAGAAAAAGTGCAAATTTTTGGCATTTATTCGAGATGATATAGTTGAAACCTTAGAGCAGGAGAAACTGGATGAAGTTTCGGCATATTTAAGTTACCCCATAATAAAAGAAAACCCTCTCCGATGGTGGAAACGTCATGAACATAATCTCCCCAAACTTTCTCAACTGGCAAAGAAATATTTATCCTGCCCTGCTACTAGCGTTCCATCACAGCGGGTTTTCAGCTGCGGCGGAAATATAATAACTAATCACCGGGCCATGCTGACGCCGGAGCACGGCAAGCAACTTATTTTTCTGTCGATGAATTCTAACTAGGTATATCTCCATTTAAACACTAGTATATTAAGCATTCGATGAGGCGCTGAGGTCGTTGTCCTTGTATTCATTCGGGTACTCATCCACTCGTCGAGGTATTCAAGTACTCGTTTGGGTACTCATCTACTCATCGATGTACTCATGTACTCATTCAGCTACTCATGTATTCAATCGGGTATTCATCTACTCATCGAGGTACTCATCTACTCATTCAGCTATTCATTCATGCATTCGTCGAGTACCCATGGATTCATTTGGGTACTCAAATACCTATGAGTGAATACATTTGGCGCACTCCTACTCCAACCTATACTTGCTCTTCCCTTTCTGTAAACTTTCATGTTTCTTATTCAAATTTCATCTACGAACTTCATTTTATCACTCAGAATCATCAATCACTCATTGATTTCATCGATAGAGACTTATTGAAATCACGTCTAGAACACTCTCCAAACTTCGTTGTATCATGTCGGGCTTGAGCTTCGTCCGCTGGTCAGCGGAATTGCAGATTCAAGTCCTACCGTCCTACGATGGGATTTTCTGGTTAAGATAACTGGTTACTTAATTTCATTGAAAAGTAATAAAACAATGGGTGTGCTTAGGACCACACGATGGGAGTGAAATCGTCTTTGACCGATTTACAATCCCAAATAAATCTAAATAAAAAAGGTGAATAAGGAACAATAATTTTTTAAAATGAATATTCCATGAATGTCAATTTTATTTTTTTATGACAAAATAGGTATTTATCTGAAAAATAGGTATTGTACATGCGTCTGAATGACATAACACTCATTTACATCTCTTTTGTTAATTATTTTTCTATTCTGATTATTCTAATTAACAATTCTCATCATCATTGGTTACATCTTCAAACACCATTTCCTCATTTTCATCATTTTCTCGCATGTTATTTTCATTATTCTCATGAATAATTTGTCTTATTTCATTACTATTTCCACAGAATTCTAGGGAAGAAACTATTGGCTTATGATAACTAAAGTAACTAATAACCTTTTGAATTTCAAGATTCGGTTAAAGAATACGAACAGGGAAATATGGTACGCGATTTAAATGGTGCACACTTTTTCCCCACTTATCGCTTGTCCTACCATCTGGTGGCAGTTATGCGCACTGTTAGGACAGCGGTGCTGCCATCTGACGACGGTATTGGAACTAAGTCGCCGAAGGGAAAATTGCAGTACGGTACGTGACGCGAGTTTGCTCTTTCCCCCCCCCCCCCATGCCTAAAGTGCCCAACTATAAGAAGTTATCACTTCAAAAATGTAGAAAAATGTTAATTTATTTTTTCCTTTTGTTTTCAGAACTAACCCTGAATGGGTTGTTGCGCTAAGTAGCTCATTTTATATATTATTATCCCTAGGTGTGTAAAAGGCCAATCATCCTCTTTGCGCATGACTAAACGGACTCTCGACGACCTGAAGCACGACCACCCAGAGAAGACTCTCTCGGTGGTCGTGTCTGGGGAGACTCAAGATATTTCTCTCTAAATTCCTCGCGTAAGAAAAAACTAAAACTCTTAGAACAAACCTAAAAAGTCTTCAGGAGTTCTTCTGATAGTGTATTATTTTGGGAGGGGGAGTTATTCGGGTATTTCGTGGTCGAGATGTTGCGAGGCTCTCTCGGCAAATGAAAAAAAAGTCGTGCCAGCCACAGAAGTCAAATTGACACCAGGGGCCTAATTCTCGTTCTTGTCGCGGGACAAGATATCACGCGTTCCCGTAACGCAAATTGCGTTCGTCTCCCATTCTCGTTTTTTGCGTTCGCGTTCGTGATAAGGCTCAGGCAACTTCGGCTCTGTAACCATGGAAGTGACGTCAGCACCGCTAACGTCATCGATTTCAGCCAATACGAGAGGAGTGGATTTTCGAGTGGCAGCTGTTTGCAGACGAAAAGGCGAGAATGAGCCTTGAATAGGCAAATAAACATTTTCAAGCGCTTAAATGTTATAAGTTCGCTGGTAATAATTTTATTATTAATACAATTGTAACTTAATCGTATTCGATTATTTACTTTCGGCGATTCGGTTCACTTATTCGTTTAGACAATACGGTAGCATAAAATATAGTGCTCACGGGGTACCCTTAGGAAAAAATACTATAGAACTATTCATACTTAATAACTATAGCATATAGTTATTTGGAACAACAGTGTTTATACATAATCACTGAAGTCTTATATATATGAAATATAATGACTATTGGCTGCATGTAATCCTATTGATAATCTAAAAAAATTGACCAAAAAATTTTTCATTGAAGCACCGATGATAAGAACACCATTAATAAAACAGAAACGAATAACTTAGAAAGAAAAAAAAATACCCCAAGAGAGATTAGAATTTATAACCTTCGCTTTGTAAGCCACCCACCTAAACCACTAGGCTAATACGGTACATTGGATTAATTGAATTTCACAGGGTATACAAGCCGCGTCATTAATAGCTGGAGACTGCTGAGGTTTGAGGTTTAATACTTCTATGTTTTTATATCGTTGCCTCTTCTATGGTATTGCCGACGTTTTCCTACAGTTTACCTTATCATGGGCTTCATATTCTCATGATCTCTCATGATTCTCATGATTACTAGGCATGCTAGAAGAAAATAAAATCAGTTCAAAAAGGTCCTAACCTAAATTTGAAAGGAGAGTATCTAGACGATGGGCACTGTCCAACACAAATAGATCCAATTACTTAGGTACCAAACAACAAGTACGTCTAATGCAAATTTTGGAGAGGAAAACACAGCAATATGAATAGCGAATTGACGACAATGGCATAATATGATATTGTCATATCAAAGAATTTCATTTCAGTTCCACTTCAGTTTCAAATTCTTACGAGATGAAATAAGTAAGATATTTGGAGAGCATATTTATTTCAGAATTGACCTTTATTTAAAATATAAAAGCGCCAACAAAACAGCAGCCACTAAATTTCACTCTTGAATTTCTTAATTAGTGATTGAAAAATGATTTGTACTGGACAATTTCCAAGACATCCATTTACGGATCCTGTAAATTTCATTGGAAATAACTTAAAAGCACCATGTAAGGTTTCACTTAACAGGTGTTAAAAGAGAACGATCGCTTGGTATTTCAATATAACATTACCATCAAATGTACAAACATTCACCAAGACATATCCACTATACATGGATCTTGTATTTCATCGAAACTTAAAAGGTCCATGTAAGGTTTCACTTAACAGCTGTTTCCAAAGAACTATCACTCGGTATTTCACAAAACAGCCGAATAATAGCAATTAAATATACACTTTACAGCATATTTAAAGCCGGTATATGCACTTCGTTTACCAACAAATTTATCCACACAGCCTCAGATGTAAAACAACATAACAATAGGTCCACTTCATCAAAGCAGTTGCAATATACTATTTCATGAAATGTCATGCATATCCAATTGGTGACGTATTATGACACTTCACGAATACGAGTACCTAATCTTGTCGTTGAAATTACTTCGATGCACACTGAAAAAATAATTCCACGTTGACAATTATAATAAACAACGACCAAAAACCTTGCTCACACAGGTGGAATCTCATGAATAAACGAACTTAAGTTAATGAAAGCCTATAGCTCCATGCAACTAGGTTTCACCAAATGCGCTCAACAGCTGTTTACAAAGAACGATCACTCGGTATTTCACATTACAGCCGAATAATAGCAAAGACACACTAGGTACAACATATTTAAGAGTATATGTAGGTCCCCTACAACACACATTTGGACATACATATGTATTTCTGTTGTATTTTAATTGTTCGCATACATATGTATTAATGTGCTGTATTACATCTGTAATACTGTTGTATTTTTTCATGGATTTCCTCTGTATTCATACATATGTAAAAGTGGTACGTATTACATGAAGAATACATTTGTATTTTTTCTGTATTTTCTAAGTTTGGATACATATGTAAAGATGGTCAAAAATACAAAAAAAATACATATGTATACTTCCTGTATTTATGGGATGTATACTTGCGTGGCGCCCTGTGAAATTCTCATTTAAGTTTTATCCAGAAATCATTAGATTGAACGCTTACGCCAATTTTTCTTATCCCATTGATCTTTCTCTCATCAAATTTATATCCTCGAAAGTTTGCACAAATCTTATTCAAAGGTCGAAAGTGAGTACGTATAGTGAAGATGGCGGCCGTATATGTGAATGTGTAAATTTGAGTCTCCATAAGCAAAATATACATATTGAAATTTGGCTGTCCATACAGGAAAAATACAAAACATGGTTCAAGTCGCATCTATTAATTGTTGACGAATGGATTAGCTGCCGGTTGATCGATCGTCACCTGATTTCCATTAATGTCTATATTTATATAAGGTTTGATGCATAATTTTTTGCCCGAATCACATTTAAGCCAAGGACTTCGCGTTGTGTTCATTTTTAATGATGATATCATGATATAAACGTGATGCCTTGCGCTCGAGTGACATGATGGTGACGGTCGATTTATTCGATATGTTGCACCATCGATACTCGAGAGGTGAAGAATCGAGATATCGAACGACCTTGGATGGTGAAGCCGTGAAGCCCAGTGAAGCACAGTGAAGCCTTGGATCGCCATATCGGGTACCCTCTGAATCATAGAGTTATTAAGGTACTATGAACTATATACTCTACTATATACTCTAAGCTCTGAATTCAGGAATTTTGAAGTTTACATATAAGCTCCTACTTCCGCATTTTCGTTGACTTCGTGTTCAACCACAACGTGGTGTTTGGCTTGCCTTCTCCTGTGTTCGGGTGTTCTCCCGTTTTCAAGTGTTTCAAAATTCTTTTGCTGTTTTATGGGTTATCTTGATGCAAGTAACTGTTAATCACATACGTTCTAGTGGTTACGTTTGTAAATTAATTACGGCATTATATGAACGAAAAGGTGCGTATGTACCGAAGTAATTAATTATGGTTTTCTTTTCATGTTCCTTCTGCTTTCGTGAACCTACAGCTGGTGACAATGTAAGTACATAATTTAATCATTTTCCTTGTTATGACCATGGCTGAATGCGCAGCTGCTCTATTGTAAATTTTACCTAATTACTTATAACAGTACCTGTACATCCATATACCTACACACTGCAAATGTATTTGCATAACAAAATGTTACTCTGCTTTATATGGATAGTTTGGATAAGTAAGCGCGTAAAAGAACTTCTTTTTCTCGATAAAAGGCTTTAATTCTAACCACTAACGACTAATTCGAACCATGCATACATTTTTATCTACTAATTTAATGTGTACTTGAAATTTGGGTCGTATGAGATCTTATTGATGGTGTATTTATGAATTATGACATTGTTTGCTTCTATCTTGAGATTTTTAGAATATTTGCGTCCTTCCTGCGAGAATAGGATATTGTCAATTTTTTATCTGACGAACCAAAGATTTTTGTTTTCTTATACTTCGCTCATCATACTATGCTAATTCAATTTTAAGTTCCACTGTAGGTTATCTTCCAATGCTGTGAGTGACTTATTTCATTTTGATATGTTCCACTGAATGCAAATACAGCCATTTACTTAGCTTTAGTCACTCTCGAAAGTAATATAACTAGCCTTGAAATCAATGCGCTCCATTGCTGATGCATCATTATTGAGGAAGTTGATCATTCTAGTTCAGTTTTAGCTATGATTATTTGCAGCAATTTCCTATGTTGCAAAAATGTTCTTCCCCTTTGGATATATTAAAACTTAAAAAATTACTATTTACCAAGTACTCTATCAGAAAATTGTGTAGAAATCAATAGGCTAAGAAATCTTTAACTTATTCATATTAGTGTGGTTAATTCTTCTATTTCATATGCAGCATAGGCCATTTTTTGGGACGAAAGATTGTGACTGCTTGATTAAGGAACTTGATAGGCCCATTGCTATAACATGCCCCAATCAGTGTTTAAGCCTGCCAACAGTTTGTGCCCCAAGCAGAAGCGGCGTAGATTTCGGCTCTGCTCTACTCAGTTAAAAAGGGATAATGCTGACTGTGTCACTGCCACTGGTAGTCGTCATGTGCCTGCTTCTGTGAGCAATCCCTCTGTTGCTAATAATTCTATGTCTGAGATGGTCCGTGTTTGGGAAGATATGGAATTCATAAATGCAACTGATGCCATAGTGGAGAATGTAGAGCCTCTGTCTGAATCTGATAGTGAAGAAGATAATGCTGAATTTTGTTTATCAGAGTTCAAGGCAAGTTTGGCAGCCTGGTCAATAGGGGTGAACCAGAATAAGGTCACAGAGTTGCTGAAACTATTGAAGCAGCATCCAGATTTTGAGGAACTGCCTATGGATTGCAGGACATTGTTGAAAACGCCTAGGAATATCAAGGTGAACACATTGGAAGGTGGGGGAGAATACTGCCATTTAGGCATTGTGGATGGCCTAGTGTACATGGTGCCAAACTATGACTTAGGTAGTATTACTGAACTGAAATTGCAAATATGGTTTGCAAATTTCGAAAAGCAGTGGCAGTCAGGTGTGGACTATCCTCGTAGGACTGGCTGATTTTCACCATACTGAACCATTTGTGGCTGGAATATACCACGGTGAAGAGAAACCCAAATCTGCCACCGAGTTCCTTCAGCCTTTGGTGGATGACATCTTGGGGCATATGAAAACAGTAATTATCATTGAAGGCAAGCACTATTCTGTTTCCTGCCATTCCTTCGTGTGTGATGCACCAGCGAGGGCTTTTGTCACTCAAACAAAATCACACACAGGATATCGCAGCTGTCCGAAGTGCTGTGTTGAGGGTGTGTATCTGGAGAGGAGGATTGCTTTTCCTGACACAGATTCCCCTTTAAGGACTGATGAGAGCTTCAGGAACCAGACTGATGAGGAGTACCACACTTCAATGTCTCCAATGGCATGTATCCCTGGAATACAAATGGTAACCCAGTTTCCATTGGATTACATGCACCTAATGTGCCTTGGTGTCATGAGAAAAGTGTTGCTGGCTTTTTTAAGTGGCAATTTGAAAGTGCGACTTCATGCTGCTAAGATAAATCACTTAACAGCAAGACTAGAAAGCACTCGAGTACACATCCCTAGTGAGTTTGCCCGAAAGCCAAGAGCCATGAAAGAACTTCTCCGGTGGAAGGCAACAGAATTGAGGCTATTTCTGCTGTACATTGGTCCCTTTGTGCTTAAAAATATTGTGTCACTAGAGGTGTACAAGCATTTTCTTTGCTTCCATTTTGCCAGCCGCATCCTAGTCAGTGAGAGGCTTCTGGAAAATGATGCAGACTATGCCGAAGAACTTCTCATGTGCTATGTAAAAAATTATGGCCACTTCTATGGAACTGAAACGATTTCCTTTAATGTACATAATTTAATTCACGTTGCCAAGGATGCTATGAAATTTGAGCCTTTAGATGTTTTCAGCGCCTTAAAGTATGAAAGTAAACTTGGAGATCTGAAGAGATGCCTGAGGAAGCCTGGAAAACCACTTCAGCAAATGGTGAGGCGGATAATGGAGAGGAAGTTAACAGCTACAAAGAAGAGTGCTGGGGTGGCTGTGGGAGAAGTGGAGTGTTTTCAATGTAAAGCCAAAGATGATGATGTCCCTGATGGCTTTATGTTGCCTGCTTACTCTAAAATAAGATTTCGTGGAATGGAAGTAACAAGGAAACCTCCAAACAACTGGGTGGTGATGCAGGATGGGTCTGTTGTGTCAGTAAGCTATATTGGTACATGTTGTTCAGGCATAACCTTTCTTGGCCAGGAGTTTAGGAAATTGGAACCATTTTATAGTGCAGAAATGTACGACTTAAATTCAAATGAAGTGGGATTGCACAAAGTAGGAGATTTAGGGGGTCACAAAAAATGGTCCCTCAAAGATGTTAGGTGTAAGGCAGTGGTGATTCCTATTCCTGAGGATGATGATGGGTATTATGTTGCTGAGTTACTACATTGTTAAAGTTTTAAGGTACTTAGTTCAGTAATTAATCAATATTATTTTCTCTTTATTTGTTTTGACAAAATGACTTTGTTATACAAGTTAAATACCTGTGAATTTTAGTGCTTTGAGTAATTTATTTGCTGTTTTTTTAGGTCTGGCTGGTTAATAGCAGAATTCATGGAGGAGAATGCAGCAATTTTCAATGTTGTGCCGAAGTGCTGGATGGAGTGCGAGGAGGGGCAAGATTTTGTTCTGTGGCCGAGAGGAAGGTCTGCTGTGGAGGAGCAGATTAAGAAGTGTGTCCCCCCTTCTGACGACTGGAGCCAGTGTCTAGTCATCTGAAAAACTCCTGTAATAGGTACATAAGTGAATAATATGGTCATTAGTTTTTTCTAAGCCAACTTTTATTTCTTCAAATATTTTGTTTCACATTTTTAGAGGAGTACCAATTGGCCAAAGAGTTTGAGGCAGTCATTATAAGAATGGGCAGCATCGAAAGAGGCTACAAAGCTAAATCCTTAGCTCTTAGTAGAAATAAGAGGGTGATGATGAAAACGTCCACCAAGCTCCCTGGGGAATCATCTTCCTCTGATGAGGCAACATGGGGCATTATCTCTCCACCTGTTAGCATTCCTCAGAGTAAGTTCATATTCAGAAGGCATCTTAGTGAATTAATGATGCAACTTTTACTTACAATTGATGTACTATTTACAGGAAAGTTGACCAATGGAGTGAAGAGAGTGAAGACTTCGCTCTCTGAGAAAGAGGAGATTGCACCATCACCCAGATGTGGGATATCATTGCAGGATAGGGAATGTTCCACCAATTTTCTGAGTAAGTTTCTTGTCAATTGCATGTCTTCAGAGTATTGCAGATGTATACTTTATGTGCAGTCTCATTATTCTGCAGGACATAAATCTAATTATGGGATGGTGGCCACTGCAGATGGCATAGAAGCTTCATTGGAGGAGCTGCATGCAGGTGAAGCAGAAAATCCAAGTTTGGGGGAATTCATTAAGAAGTCTGACTTTGAAGCCTTTATGGAAGAGTTTCGTGAAGGTCAAAACAAGACGTTTGCTTTCTGCCGGGAGTTAATATCCAATTTAATGGAAATTAAAGAAGAGATGAGGAGACAAGGAAGACCGAAGGCTGCCACAGAAATATTTCAATGCCCTATAGCTCTCCCTGTGGAGACCTACGAGTCTTTGGTGGAGCTTGAAATGTTGCTGGGCTCAGAGGAGAACTTCAGGTCTTACATGGTATGTTGTCATTGTATGAAATGAGTAGTTCTAAGTGGGTTTCACCCATTATTGTTGATGTGCTACACTTCAATGATCAGAATATTTTGTTTGATTGTTAACTTATTCCTTTCAGTTCAAAGAGTTTACTGGATGCACAGCCGACAACCTGGGGGTATTCCTACGACGAAACCTAACAAAAGTGCTCACCAATTATGTGGGCTCCATGTGAAATTGGAATGGAGTAAAAAATAAGAAGCCGATGGTCAATTTTAAAAACATTTTATCCATTTTTAAAGGTAAAGAACGTAAAATAAAGTAAAGTAAAATATTCTAGCGGATTCAGTGTGACAAACAATGGATAACTCTTAAACAATATCTTTTTAAAATTTCATCTTTCAGATGCAGCACGTCAGGTGCCTGGCAGATTTGATGATGTTGTTTTTAAAAGGGAAATCTGCCAATGGCTTAGCCAGGCAATGAGGAGGAAAGATGGCAGCAAAAAGGAGGAAAATTTAAATGTGGATGTCAGTGAGGTGATAGTCAACATGGAGGAACAGGACGAAGTTCATGCTGACCTCACAGAGGTAAGGTTTTACGAAACTGATACTTTTTAATGAAAATTATCACTCCCTGCCTACATCTTCTCATGTTATGATTGATACTATGTGTTACCTAAAACTTAGGTTAAGGTCTATAACTGAATCAGAAAATTGTTAGACCTAATTTTTACAAGCTCTAGCTCCACTACCATAATTCCGGATGATTATTCCTTCAGTAAAGACTATTTGATCAGTGAACAAATATTAAAGATTTAGGAATTGTATTTGATACTCAATTAACATTCCATCATCACTATACTTATATTAAATCTAAATCATATAATAATATATAGTGCTAATGCTTGGAATTATTTTCCGATATTACAAAAGTTTTATCCATTTTCAACTATTTAAATTCATTATTAAGGTAACTTTGTGAATACTGCTCCATAGTCTGGTCACCATATTATTAATTTCATATTCATTTAATTGAAAGTATTCAAAGAAAATTTGTACGTAAAATCGCTTGTAAATTCGATCTTTACAGAACTCCCTACAGCTATCATGAAACCCTACATTTACTAAATCTTCCTTCTTTACATAAACATTGGAAAATTACTACATATATTCCTTTGCAAATTTATGAATACATATATGATTGATTACTCAGAACTCCTAAGTGTAGTTCAAAGTCCCAAAACATACAAGGCTTGATTTACTTTTGATATCAGATACCATGCACAAAATTATGCTTGCTACTCTCCTATTAGTCAGATTCTGAGAGTTGCCAATGACTGTAACTATATAATTTATTTGAATACCTCACTATTTACCCTCAAACATTTGTTATTGAAACTTCCTGAAGAATATCCACAATTTCATTGAGGGTTAAATTATCAAGTAAACTCACCTGAATTGTTTAGGTGAACTTTGAGATATGTCAATTAAGTGACAATATTATAGAAATTGTTGTTTCAGACATAATATTATGTAATATTAGTTTCTCTTAGTCACTTATTATATGTCTGTTTATTCTTGTGTTAAGTTTTTCTTTTTGTATTGTAAATGGGCTACTTGCCCGTTCATAAAACATTATTATTATTAACTTGATTCCATTTGTCACATTGCTCATTCGATGACTAAATGAGCTCAGTAATGGTAGCGGGCGTGACTTCATGGAAATCCTTCATAGTAGGAGCGTCTGAAGAAATAACAACTTGGCTGTTTCCACATGGAGTTTTATTGTTACCGACCATGGTTTCGTTACAGAGTAAAATTATCAAGGTAAAACATTTTCAGAAAATGAGCCGTACATATAGGAAACTCAAGTGGTGAGGGAGGTGGTGGGAGGGTGTTGAGGACTGGGGGAGTTCAGGTGCTGAGGGGGAGGGTAAGGGGAGGTAAGGGTTAGGTGGCAGTTGGGCTCTGTGCTCGGGTGTGCGTCACTCCAGGCGGGGAGGGGAAAGGGTTGGATGAGCAAGAAGGAAAGTGGAGGAGGTGGGAGCGAGAGGGATAGAGGTGGTCATTGACGAGGTTTGAGTCAGCGTGACTTAAGATTTCCAACTCCTCCAGGGCGTCTAATCTGCGTCCTTTCTTCTCTACATGTAATATCGTAGGAATGAAGTCACTGTTGTGTCCCATGTTGAGAAGATGCTTGGCAAATTGGGAATTTTCCTTTCCGTGGAGATGACATTTCCATGGTGAATATAATATAACCCTTACCTCCCCTTACCCTCCCCCTCAGCACCTGGAACTCCCCCAGTCCTCAACACCCTCCCACCACCTCCCTCACCACTTGACTTTCCTATATGTACGGCTCATTTTTTGAAAATGTTTTACCTTGATAATGTTACTCTGTAACGAAACCATGGTCGGTAACAATAAAACTCCATGTGGAAACAGCCAAGTTATTTCTTCAGACGCTCCTAAATGATCTCACCCTGAATATGCCTGTGATTGGGTAGGTACCTACTATTGGTACAGAAATAAGCACTTCAGTTGTATACTGTTTACAGGATAACATAAAATTACACAATACATTCCAACCATAGTATTTGGTTTTTCAATATCTTTTTGGTTTTTGGCTGATTTTCAATTTCATCATACCATGTTGTTGGCTGAGGCTGATTTAATATGTAACGGACTCTTGTAAGTTTATATCACCATACTGTTTCTTAAAGCTATCCATAATGTCAAGTCAAACATTTACTTAACATAGTGATATACTGATCATAATATCAGAACCTTGACTATTGTATCTTGTAGAGAAACCAACTTTCATTAACAATCATAATCCAGGCCTCTTTAAAATACCAGTATGATTACAGGTCTTATTGAAAGACCTATGGTTCCTGTTCAAATCTTAAATAGGGACCTACATTTCTGCATGAATGACTTCATAACTTGTGCTTCCCCTTCTCTTTTTCCAGGAAGTTGCAGATGATGCAGCCTTTCGGTTTCCTGAGCCTTCTCCTGGTGGTAATGGGCATTAACCCCTTCCTACTTTTTTTATTGTTGTAAAAAAAATGTTTAAAAATTATAATATTTTTTATCTATGTGTAAATAAATTTTTTGTTGTCAGTATGTACTGGTTTCACTATCTTTATTCCTCCATGATCTGTTTTAAGTTCCTCCAAGTGTCCATATTAAGCATTTTTTCCAACAATTAGCTCTGGATTGCCTTGAGAGTAAAATTTTTGGATGGGAGGGTTGGTTATTATGCCATTTTAAGTATAACTAAAGATTATTTCAAATGAATAAGAATTTGACTCTATGAACTTGCTCTATTGACAGATTTCTCATGCGTTACTCCTGCATGTGTGGCAAAGGAAAATATGCTTTATAATATGCCTATTTTAGTAAAATCTTGAAAACTGAAAATTTAAGTAAATTAGATGGGAGTACGAGTTGCTAGGGAATTTGTTGAACAAATATTTCAACATGTTAAGCTCTTATGTGGGCCTGAATATCAATATGTATGATTAATGTAATTGAGCCATAAGATACATATGTATATTTGACGTAAGGGTATTCAAATTTCCAATTTGTAATACGCACGTATACGTACATCCTGAGGGACTTTTGAGGCACATTTACGTCACATATACAGATGTAATACGATTGTATTCCAACTTATACATATGTATTTGGTGATGTATTTTCTCCGTATTATTCATGTAATACAGATGAAATACATATCCTGTGTTGTCTGGGGTACTTCGTGTACCTTCATATTTATCCACAAATAGCCTCGGATGTAAAACAACACAGGTTCACTTCATCAAAGCAGTTGCAGTACTATTTCATGAAATGGCATGCATATCCAATTGGTGGCGTATGTGACACTTCACGAATATGAGTAATCTTGTCGTTTAAATTACTTCGATGCACACTGAAAACATAATTCCACGTTGATAATTAAAATAAACAACGACCAAAAACACCTTGCTCACAGAGACGTAATCTCATGAATAACCGAAATTGAGTTAATGAAAGCCTAGCATGATGATTACTTACGTCAATATAATTGCATTATTCCTCCCTTATAGTGTTCATTGGTATCTCAAGATTAAATATATCCTCAGAAAGCTACAAAAGTTTCACTGATAATACCACTTGCATCACAAACAAACACGCATTTCTCGCTGGAACTTGAGGAAGCTAAGTGATACACTGTTGCCATATTTATGTATAATAACAAATAGTAACTAAATAAGTTATTCTAAGCTTCTTATTTTCTCCATAATAAAATTCCATCGACTTATCACGGCCTCGAAAGCCGTGATAACTTCTTCATCGCAACGTGCGTTAACTCTCGTGATAAGTAGTAAGAGAATACCGAGCACCACTGTGATTGGACAAGTCCTAACGCTAACGCTATCACGAACGCTGTCCCTGTCACTGGAGAATACCGCGTAACGCAAATTACGTTAGAACTGGCGTTCGCGCTCGGTAACGCACTATACGAGAGAACCAGAATTAGGCCCCAGTATGCATGGAACGTATGAGGAGGCGAAGTTTTATTTCGGCGGAATACAGAGATGGACGCGCTCGCCCGAACAGATATTTTATATTTTTTAGCACAAACCCATTGAGGAAGCAATAAAAATACTGGAAATTATAATAAATCCTTATTTATAATTTGCTCTTAGAAAAAGCGAAGTTGTTAATCCCACTTCTATGGTACATTAATTTTTCCATTGTTGTATGTATTAGGTAATGTTATTTTTAAATAATCACGTGATTAATTATCGTGACAAACTACGCTAGAGGCTCATTACAGATCGACGCTGGAAGTTTGAAATACGTTGGGTATCCTGGGTCGTCTCTGGTGGCACAATTTTCGGCTACGCTTCAAAATACTCCAGCTTGATCAAGTGGCAAAACTCTCGACTTTCTGTTGACTTACGTTAGAATGCAGACACAACTGAATTCACTGTAGGCGTGCACAATTAATCAAACCTACTTATCAAATGTAGAATCAGTTAAATACTTAGGTGTGACCCTTACTCAAGACCTGTCTTGGGGGAAACACGTTCGGGAAATCTGCGAACAGGCTAGTCGCAATTTGGGATTTATTATTTGGGATTTGGGATAGGAATACTAAGAAAATGTGACGCGAAGTTTAGAGTGATGTTATTTTTCACTCGTGAGACCTCACTTGGAGTATCCTGCTAGTATCGACCGTAACTAAGTAGGAATAGTCTCAGAAATAAATCGAATACATCGAAGAGCGGCAACATTTGAAATAAGTTGTTACGATAAACTTATCAGTGTTACCGAATTGTTGAAGCAATTAGGGTGGCAATTTCTAACTGATCTAAAGGAGAAACATAGTTGAATCTTTTGCTCCAGTTTGAAGTAGAATGATTTTTGCCGGACGTTAAACATATTTTGCTAGAGCCAACGTAATACGGTTGAAACGATCATAGTAATAAGATAAAGGAAATAGACTGTGGAAACGATAGATTTAAAAGGTCATTTCTTCCGCGTATAATAAGAGATCATAATAGTTGCGATAGATTAATCATATGAAACTCCCACCCTCACTAGGTAGAGTAGAATTTTCACTTGTGTTTACTAACATATCATCATTACTAAAGCCCGTTTCACACCACTCAATTTTACTTGAACAAGAAACGTTGAACATGAAGTATTGAACGTCAAACCGCGTCAAAGATGATTCAAGACAGCAGTTCAAGAATGCTTGATCAATAATAATTGAAAGGGCTTTCACACGACCAAAGACTTCAAAGACGAGGTTGAAGCGTTTGAGCTGGGTTAAAGGCAAGGCAGAAACGAAATAGCAACGTAATGCGACTTTTCCCAAATTTTCTGTCGTGTGTGGTCAAACACTTCTTTATTGTGTAATATAGATTTTTAAAAACCATTTTAATGTTTCAGGATAGGTTTAGCAGAGGCTGTCTTAGGCGTTGATATTCAACTTCAGAGATAAAAATAAAGAGAGGGTGAGGACGAGAAAGTGGATTCGCAGGAGGCAAAATGAATGATTGATGAGATTGCTGCACAACGAGGTAAGGACGGAAGGCCCGGAATATTTTAAAAAAGACCTAAAAATGAGCGAAACAAATTGAATTGAGTTAATACATCCGAGGATCTCAAAAAAGGTAGTGTGTTGGCACTGCATATCAGCCAAGCACAAACTCGCAGTGACGCTGAGATTTTTGGCTTCCGGCGAATCCTTTACGAGCCTTCAATACACAACCAGTATTGCTCGCAACACCATTTCTTTGCTCGTTCCTGAAGTGTACACAGCAATTTATGAAGCCCTTAAGGAAGAATTCTTGAATAAATGACTAATGTATGCTTTAATATACCAATCTAACTTATGCGGCCATTTGATATTTCTATCCTCAAAAATCTTTAGCAGGTACACACATAGGAATATTATTTGTTCTTGACTGGGTAGATGCAACTCCACGATAAAATTTAGTTTTTGTAGACACTTTGAAGTATTTAGCGATAGCAGCTTGCTTTATTGCTCATGATTTGCTCAGGTACCAACTTCTGCCAAATAATGGGAAGGCATAGCGAAAGGCACTGGAATTTTCCCCATTGCATTGGAGCCCTAGATGTAAAACATTAATTTTCGAGCTGCAAGAACTGACGGATCAACGTATTCTAATTACAAGCATACTTATAGCATCATTTTTAAGGCTTTGGTCGATTTCAGCATAAATTTCTTTAAAATATAAAACGCATGTATGTTGTATAGATGCATAAAACGGGAAACGAAGGATCTGGAATCATCATACGCCTATAGCCGCCGAGACATGGTTACAAAGTGTTTTCTGTTACAATGCAATCTGAGACATGGTTTGCCGACAAAAAAATGTCCGAAACTAGAAATCAAAATAATTTTATAGTTTTAATCACAAACTAGTGAAAGTATTTTATATCCTGAGTGAAAGAAATAATTATGAACTTTAAAAGAATTGCAAAAAAAATTCCGTCACCGAGATCTCCTCATTGCCAGGCGAAGACGATACCCACTGAGCTACGATCGGCTATACAGGATCGGGAGGACAAATATGGTCTATTCCGTACATGGCCTTTAGCAGGCTTTCGTGCTTGTCGACGGATAGTCATGTTTTGTTTCAAAATATTAGTACGAAAAGTTACGAAAATACATTTATTTCAAGTCATTCAAAACTTTATTGAATGATATCAGAGACCCAAAGGCCAAACAGGGGTAAAATACTCGTCACACTGTCTTTTCATCAGTTTTCATTCAGTTTTTTCTTCGTTAATCTACAATTTTCCTGTGCGTAGTGTGGAAGTTGTGTTGTTCAATATTTCAAGTTTACTGCTTCGGCAATGGAGGGTTATACTTGCTTATAAAATATCATTCAGGTAGGCATTCAAATATTTTATTCTACATGCCCGCCAATATTATTTTCAACTCCTACAATACTCTAATTCAAGACATAACTTGTACAATTTTATTTTCAAAACACAACGACGGGCTAGTGAAATCATTAATCGTAGAAAGGCCGTTATATTCTGTTACCAGTTATAATCCATATTTATATTTAAATATCCGTATTAGTCCGTCTATGGCAAATAAGGGTTTGAGGTTATATCATGATTATAATAATAAATTATACAGCTTCATTAGTGTTCGTATCACACAGTTAGCTTTTCCCTCTTTTTCAATAGAATTTCCTATTTTTTAAATAAGGTATTTGTATGTAATTGTAACTAATGTAAATTCCTTATTAAAAACCCCCACTGAAGATATTAGATTAAAATATCACATTACCCATTTTAAAAAGAAGGCGAATTCTATCAAAATCCAATTTGGTCGTATTAATCCTCAGAAAATGCGAAAACTTGCCGTAAATGGAGAGATAAATCTCCGATTGCGCAGTATAATCTGCTTGATCGACCAACGATGTAGACCTCAAATTGGTAGTAGTCACCAGTAAGTCTGGCAATGAGTGAAGCTCCGACGCGTTGGAGTGCTCTGCTCTTGTGAATGACGCATAAGTTTTCGAATGACCGCTGCACCGGAGAGGAAAGACTCAACGCGCTTAGAGAAATGTGGAGGCCTCAGTCTAATTCTTGTGGGTTGGAAGAATAAGTCAAAAGCCAGTTCCTTCCAGTGAGCTGAACGACGGGGCTTCTAATCATGATCTTTGGCAGAAGAGTTATCGCGTCCGTCAACACCATATTCCCGAGTGAAGTAAGTTCCCCTACGGATTTAGAATATTTGCGGTTTGCGAGGCTTTCCTCAGTATTGCCAGACTTTCGTCGTAGGTGTTTGATCCAAGACGTTCCTGCGAATGCGACATTCAGGCGGACGAAAAATTTTACGTTTATATCTTCCGCCGATAAAATAATATCTATTTACCAGATCATTAGCAAAATGGGTTGATTTCAACAAGATGAGGATGATATATTTGTGAATGTATAGAGTTAAGGGAATATATTTGTGGGAAAAAAACTGAATTTCCCGTCCCGCCTTGAGGCAGAATTAGTGCCCTTGTGAGATAAAGGTGTCAGGAGGATTTTTTCAGCATAATAATGGTGATGTATTCGTGAATGATAGCATGAGGGAAGATATTTACGTGGAATAAATATAGTTAAAAAAAACTAAAAAACACGCTTTAATGATTACTCAAACTAAAAAGTGAAAAATAATTCTCAATATAGAAATAAAAAAAATAAATGAAAAAATATTAATATTATCGTGAAAAAAGCGTGCGGTGATCCGTTGCTTAGTTAATTTGATATGCCTTTTGTAATTGTTTACCCAAATTACGGAATGGAAAATGCGGGAAAAGATTATGCTTTGAGCCATATTTTTAGTACCATTTTTCTACTAATCGTACCGATTGAATATTTTCAAGAATTGATATATCGAGCACCCCACGCTTTTTTCACGATAGTATTAAAATATTTTATTTTTTTATTTCTATATTTTGAATTATTTTTCACTTTTTAGTTTGAGTTATCATTAAAGCGTGTTTTTTATTTTTTTAAACTATATTTATTTTTCACTTTTAAGTTTAAGTTATCATTAAAGAGTGTTTTTTAGTTTTTATAAACTATCGGAGGTCCGAAAAGGTTGATATGCGCAGACCGCGCGATTGCTCTATATCACGCAAAGGATCTGTGAGAAAATTATTAATCCTGGAAATCCTGATTAGGATAATGAGAAAATCTTCTCAAATTAATGTATTGTCATCGATCCTTGATAAGTCCACAAAGTTTAAAGGAAATCTTATCTTTGAAAGTGGGTCAAAATAGAGTCCAAAGGAGTCGGTTACAAACGAACAGACAAACAAATTTAGCAAATACGAAAAGCGAATACGACGATAAAAAATTCTTCTCCCGTCTAAGCTTGCTGCAATTAAAATTAAATTATAACTGGCCGTTAAACGATCAAATTAAAGACAACAAAAAAACGTCCTTCATTGAGCCGCCAACTCTGGCCCCCCTCAGTGAGAATTTGACGCTTACCACTACACCATCCGAACAACATACGAGTGGCGCATACTCTATCCCTATAATTCTCACGCAAAGGATCTGCTCAATTGAAGATAATTATTAATCCTGGCGATCCTGATTAGAATATTGAGAAAATCTTATCAAATAATTGTATTGTCATCGGTCCTTGATGAGTCTACAAAGTTTAAAGGAAATCTGATCGTTCAAAGTTGGTCAAAATCGAGTCCTAAGGAGTCGGTTACAAACAAACAAACATATAGGTGAAGCTAATAAAAAGCGTGTTAAAATGCGAAATATTCCGTGCCGCCTTGAAGCAGAATTTGTATCCTCGGTAAATAAAGGTGTTTTTGAGGGGGTAGGAGTGATTTCTACTGAATGAGGGTGATATACTCGTGAGCTTTCCGTATTCGTATTCGTGAATAATGAACTCGTGAAATCCACTTGTCTAAGGGAGATGTTTACATGGAAAAAAGAGGAAAAAATCCTCTGCCGCATTTAAGTAACAGTGCAGCATGTGACTGCATCGGGCAAGTATAAATTTCATACTAATATTAGTGGAAAAAGGTAATGAATGTTTAGATCTACCTTTGGCTGTAATTCATTTATTTTTTGTAATGTTGCAGACAAAATTTAACGAATACGTGAAATAGTGATTCTAGCACCGGGTTTCTTTCCTTAGCTACCAACTGCCTTACGTAACAGACCGTACTCTAGATTATTAGATGGAAATGTAGCGATTTTGAAGAACATTACCAATCGCGAGCGCAGCGAGCAGTATAGTTTTTTTCCCTTCACTGCGAGCGCGCGCGCGCTCCTTGTCAGGGGCAAAAATGTCTATGTTCTCGGAGAAGAAATCGGTGTCAACCACCTCCATTTTAGATTCTAGGGAAGGGACATACGGTGCTGACTACAGTTAACCCTGAAATAGTGCTTTTCAAAAATTCAAAAATATTTTGTCTTTTACGTGAATTATTTCATTATCTATAATAGCTTTTCCCTCCAAATAAAATAACATGTATTCTAATTCCTGTACGTGCATTATTCATTTATCTTTAATAGGTTTTTCTCAGCAATTGACAAATATTCTTTGTCCAGGACGAAAAATATTTAATTATAACGGGTTTTTCTCGACAATTCAAAAATACTCTAATTCTTGTACGCATATATCATTTAATTATCTATAATGAGTTTTTATCGACAGTTCGATAATATTATTAGTCCAGTACGCACATTATTTACTTATAACGGGTTTTTATCGGCCAACCGAAAATATTCTCAGTACGCATATTATTTAATTATACGGGTTTTTCTTGACAATTCTACAATATTCTAAGTCCTCTACGCATATAATATTTAATTATCTGTAACGGGATTTTCTCAGCAAATCAAATACACTCTAAGCCCTGTACGCATATCTACATAATTATCTTTAATGGGTTTTTCTCGACAATTTGAAAATATTTTAAGTTCAGTACGCATTTTTTTTAAAATAATAACGGGTTTTTGGTTTTTCTCGACAATTGAAAAATATTTTAAGTCCAGCGCGGACCTGTACGCATATTATTAAATATCTATAATGGAACCAGCTCTCATACAGAATTGTTAAACGGGGTACAGTGTACTGCGTTGTGTTCTCTTTCGACGCACTCTTTTAAGTCCAGTGCGGACCTGTTCGGGGATAAACCTCCGAACGTTTATCCTGGGTGGGTGCTCATAACACAATCTGACAGCCTAGCGCTAAAGGTCTCAATTGGCTACGGTATGGTATTATTTATAAGGGGTCTTTTTCGACAATTCAAAAATATTCTAAATCCAGTGTGGGTATATGCCCTAAGAGTAATGAATAAAAGGTAAAGAAATAGAGCAACAATTTCTAAGGTGAAGACCCATTTAGATTTAATAAAAGCATGGAAATGCACGATACTACAGCTCTAATGACAATATCGATAAAATATAGAATATGACTGTGATATTGTAGTTGGTGTAGATGATATTGAGAAGGCTTTTAGCTGGTTAGAGTGACCTCAGCACGAGCTTAAAGTAGAAATCAGAAGTTGATGGGAGAAAACAACGTCAAATCAGACAACTCAAGTAAAAGTTGCTGATGTAGAAACAGGATGGACATGATCTGCGTGAGATATAGTTGTATGTGATTACCTGCATTATTCAACTTATATTTGGAGGAAATGTTGATGAAGTCATACGAAGAGCTAGAAGTAAGATTTCAAGTAGGAGGGGAAGTGATAAAGTCAATTTGATTTTCAGTTATTCAAGCCGTGATTCAAGCATTAATCAGCCAAAACACTATAGTAATTACTTTTTGTCAACCAATACGCACACAAAATGGGAGGAGTTAGAGTACAACCTTGATTGAAGATGTAAAAATGATTTCCGTAGATTTTGATATGAAACATTATATAAAGTAAAGAGCTCTTGGGCTTCACACCGGGTCAGGTCTCCCATGGTGTCCAAAGGCAGGTTTTCGGCCTTGCGGCCGACGCGACGTTTCGAAGGAAGGCTTTCCCATCGTCTTCAAGGTTAATGAATTTATCCGTAATATGATCCATCAGGCCTGAAGACGATGGAAAAGATGACCCGGTGCGAAGCCCAAGAGCTCTTTACATCATACATTTACTAGAAGTGCATCAAATACGAAGTATTATATACTTCTGAAACCCCGAATTAAAGTTTTGGCAAGAAAAATATGATATAGGTCTCTTAACTAGCGAGTATGAAAACAGAGGAATTTTAAGAATTATTTTAATGGACAATGAGTAAGAACGCATATTTAGATAAAATGTCTTGAGAAAAAAGATGGCAATAGTATGGGTGGAAAGAGGTAATAGTTGAAGGAGAAGGTTTTTTGGGTGGTTTTGGTCGAGGGAACAAGTTTAGTGAGTGGGGAAAAGAGAATAAAGCTTAATAAATGAAAAGAATTGATGTGGGAAGCATAATGGGATCAGGAGTGGAATAGGGTAAGATTTGGGTAGAAGTAAGTAAGATACTAAGATACATAGCATGTCATGAGAACAATGGCATTGTAAAATACATTTGAATCCTAATTAATCATAATTGATTTGGGAGTTGAATAAAAGCATTTACCAATAAGATATTTAGTACGTAAATACAAATAATGCATGTATAATCGATTCCCTGGTTATCTGGTTTGATATTCTCTCGTTAAGAAAACAGATTCTAATACGTTCTACCATCGATGACGTTCATGTCAACTAACCGACAGATGAAATAAACAAAATCCTAATTAATATTTAGCATAAAAGTAACGTGGAGGCTACATCATGTTGCGGTTAACGTTATAAAACTTGGCTATAGTATACTATAAATTAGTACAAAAGTTTCTAGGTTACCAATACTCGAGTCGAAGTGAAACTTAAATTAGAGGTCATTAGCATGGTTTTTGGAGGTCCGAACCTTGATTCAAGGTCTGCATTCCGTATTAACCGAACTCAAAGAGGTTCGAGGGCCTTGTGTGGAAGTTGTGATGTAAGGTTGGCCACTACTTTTGTAAGTTGTGATGTAAGGTTGACTATCATTTCGCAGAGGGGAGGACTAGGTTTCACGAACTATCTCAGCGTTCATCCCCCAAGAGTACTCAAATGGAGCTGACTTGTTCGAATCAGCATAGTGAAGCTGGATTCACATGGACGGAAAACGACGCCGAATGCGGAAGATGGAACCAGTCTAGCCAAACACCTGTGGAAGTTGAAAGCGAAGGTGCAGATAAACTGCTGGCGGAGCGGGCGGTTAGAATTTTTAGACATTTTCCACTTTCCGCGATCTGAATGAGACGTCTAAAACAATAGAACAGCCACATCCGCCGTGTTTGCAAGAAAACTATTTTTTTAACTAGAAACTAAGAAGTCTTTAAAAAAAGAGACACTTAGCATAATAAATGCATGTTTAATGATAAAATTTATAGCATAATTTTAATTCATAAAGTAATGAACTAAATTATTCAGTGCCACTCACTTCAACTCATTTAACTCTATGACACAGCCAACATTCACTCTGACGTAAATCAGTTATCCAATGTTTGTTCCAATGTATGATGTCGTTAAATAATACAAGACTTATTCATACCTATATCTTTACAATAATTCGATTAAAAACGTCAAATATTTAATGTCAAAGGTAACTAAGTATTGAAAAATATGCAGTTCCCCTCATGGAAAAAACAGAATTTTGATAAGAAAATTTATAAGGGCATATGAATTGACTTAGTATAATTGGCGTATTCTTAGTAATCCTCAACGCTTAAGTATCAGAATAATATCTTGACGATCATGCCTCGAATTAACATTTTAAGCCATATCATTAATTTTCGATTATAAAACGATTCATTGTAATGCCTTAATATATGCAAAATACAACTTAGGGGTCGTGCATATACTAAGTGACCGTTTTCAATGATTTTTTACCGCTTCTCATCTACGTTGACATTAGTAGTATTTTTTACATGATAAAATCTAACGTTGTATATACAAATGAAACTTACAATTCGAAAATATTTTCTCAATTATTGAGTGAGTTTATTTTTAGGAATAGGTTGAAATAATACAGCCAAATAAAATAGCCAAACTAGATATAACAGAACTATCAAATCTAATTTGGAACATGTAATATTTATTTTTAAATTCTAAAAATCAACCATGAATCACGGCACTGAGTGTTGTGCTCATCTACTTTCTTCTCTCCCCTCCCAACATTTCTGTCTGCGGCCTTGAAAAGCGTTGTCTCGTGGTCGCTATTTAACCCGCGAGAAGCTTAAAATGTAAACAAATTGATGGTATGAAGACTTGCAACATTTTAGGGGCAATTTATCAGTTACATTGAGTTAAATCAGAAGCTTGCGGTGTAAGAAACACCCCGCGCGCCCTTCCTCATACTAAAACTCTGTAGCATTGTCGACGCGATGTTGACGAGTAAGGCATATTATGGTCGAAATAATACTAATATATAAAAATTGAATGGTGTCTGTCTGTCTGTCTGTCTGTCTGTTACTCAATATCGCAAACACTACTAAATTGATTGAGCTGAAATTTTGTATGTAGTTAGAAAATGTACCAGGATAAAACATAGGCTATATTAAAAATCTGTCAGGGCCCTCAAAGGCCCTGATGGTCCATTGGTGGTCCCTGATGGTCCATGCTAAGCATTGGGTTTGGTGCAGTGGTTTTATTTTTTGCTTTTAAAAATTACTTTCACTCAAGATAGAGGGCTGATATTTTTTTTATTGGATGGCTGAATAAATGAAGTTTCTAATTCTTTCAATCGATTTTCTTTTACGCTTCGTAATTCTCTGAAAATTATGTTTATAGCTGAAAAATCTCACATATTTCTCTGAAATCAACAATAGCATATTTCCTTGACAACCAGAGATTTGAATTTCAAAGGACATTCACGCATCTGGCATTTAAGTTTTCCTGCCGGACCATGATATAACATGTATAAAAAAATGTGTATATGAGGGGCCCAGAGTCCCAAGGGCCCCATGATAGATTGCTTCGGGGGGTAATCGATTAATTCAATGCATATATACAGGTATACTCCTCAATATCTATTCTCCAAGTAGTAAGGGAACTGCATACGAGAGAACACTTATGTATAAAACGATACACACAAAGGAATTAAACGTGGAGGAATATTAAGTGCAGCGAATAATAATGTTAATAATGCCTCCGTTGCTGCAACAAATACGGCGTCGTTTATTATATTTCAATACTCAGATGAATTACACGTAGTGGAACCTTCTGCCTCTCATTACGATTGCGAACTGTTTTTTAGACCAATTCCCACATAAACTTTACGAGTTATTTATATATACTTAAACGTGTTAAAATGCAGTTTACTTACATTGAATCAATCATCAAATTGCCTATTGGATTGCCTTTTGACGTTGTCAACCGCTGGATTATACTCTACTCTCCTATCCTGATTAAGATACTCAACGTATATATCAACGTTGAATGGCGGAACTCAATTAAGTCATTGAATGCATATATATGTACACGAGGGAAGTGATCAAGCTGTTATTCACTCAGAAGACGGCTCAAGAGAACTTGAGGGAAGAGGTCACCATCTATCAACCTAGGTGCTATTTATTAAGTAGTAATGAGGCTTCGTGGCCCATTATTGGGTTTCCCGTGCATTAAAGAGGACAAACAATCACTCAACTCTCCGCGCACGAAAGGGAAAACGAACGAATCACAACAAACAAGATAGGATACGAACACCTCAAATGATCACGCTGACAGTATTCTTCAGGTTTTGTGGTTTTCTTATAAAATAAGTTCAATGTTTTTCACATCCGTTGAAGTTCAACGGGTACCTTCAGCTAGTTAATGATAAAATATTTCTAGCGACGAAAGGTAAACAAGGGAAATCTCTCACTTCGTACTTTATGAAGAACTTTCAATAGTGTATTTTAGCGTACATTGATAATAAAAGCATTCCATTAAATCATTGATACCGTACTTGATATTAATCTAACATCATTTATTCGCGTAATAAGAACTTAATGTACAAAGTTCCCTCACAAGAAACGTATACAGGCGCATTGTAACAGCTACGTTACTTTGAGTGAACCCCCCCCCCCTCCCCCTCGTTACCCGCAGTAGGTTTTTAGGGGACACCCCCTTTAAGTTGGTAACGTAGTTTATGCACGACCCCTTTCGGCACATGATAATGATATATTTTCTTGAATAACTATTATGTTTATTTTTAACGCCATCACTTCCAAATCAGGTGCTGTTCGAAAACAAATCAGAGTTGATGCATCTCGATGAGAATGCTTACTCGCCATGTTTACTTGCCGATTTCCGCAGTTCCGTGTCCATGCGAAGCCATCCCAATTTTCTGCTCGTTCGTTTTCCGCGCTCCTCTTCCCACGTCGTTTTCCGTCCACGTGAACCCAGCTGGAGCGAGTTCGATGGAGCTCTTTAGCGCATTAAGCAGAGCAGTTGAGATACATAAGGAAATGGGGACGACTTTGGCAGATATACGATCATCTTCAGGGTCAGACGAGGGTGGGTGGAAGGAGAAGGCATCAAGGGAAGGATGGGGACTCGCACCAGGGAATAGAAACCTTAACCTTATAGGGTCTCTTATAGAAGCGTATACTATAGGGCCTGTTGGAACTGAACCTTCCCATTCTATTTCCTGCTCTTACTGAGAAAGAGAGAAGAGAGAAGAAATGAAACTACATATTTCGCAATATGTCACAGCAAAATATACTGGAAGCGAAACTTCCTGGCAGCCGCCTGCGCGAAGCGTGACGTCAAGGAGGGGTACGCGAAGGAGCTGAGTAAAGGGGGGTGGGGGAATACAGCACATGGTAGTCAACGCTGCCAACATAACAGACTTCAAGGTGGCAGAAGCAGTAATCGTAGGTCAATAAGTACACATTTTAATAAATTTTCAAAAAATTAAAAAAATAAATTCTAGGGCCACATTTCATTTGAGTACCCATATCTGTGGAACTCACCATACACGTTATAATCAATGGAAATTATATAAGAATTATAGTTCACATTTTTTTGCCTGCTATGCCTTGAATGCTAAGACTTGAATTCAGCATTCGAAATGTTGGTAAAAATATGTTTAAATATCCTTTTACGAAGCTATGACTCGGTGAGACACCTTAATGTTTTTTCGAAAACATTATGAGAATATTAAATGTGTTTTTTTCTCGTTTGGGATAAAATATGTAAATATGTAATCGAATTATTATGAAATATATTCAATGAGCCATTATGCGACGTGTTAAAATATTTTGAACTGCAAACAAAAAAAACGAAATCGGTAATATGCATTTTTTTACTTTTATCTATAAGTACGTAGATGTCCCTAATAAGTCCATATGAAACGTTTCACGCACATCTGCTCGTAATTAAATCGCTCCAACGACTTTGATTTTTCATTACTATTTATAATAAAAATAAAAAAAATTAAATAAAAAGGGCGGGAAAGTGTCAGTGCGAATTTGGTGACTATTTTTACAATAAAAAACATAGCTGCATCAAAATATGCTGGAATTCCGCCCAACTGCTTCGGAGAGGCCCATCTAAAGAATTAGATTGAGAGCAAGGAGAGCTAGGAAGTTTATGTGAATGACAGATTGAGCGTTTTCAAGTTGACAATGAAAGAATGAATGTTTATGAGCTTCGGAACCCTGGTTGTTAAACGCGGGAATACACGTGGGGCACATGCGGAGGCGAGAATTATATAGAAATGTGTTTTTTATAGCAAATATTCATTGGCCTAATTAAACTGGAGTTTCCATATTTCGCGTGAAATGGAAAATTCTGCGTGGTAGCAATAGAAGAAAATCATTCCGCCCTCTAGAGTGACGATAGCAATGACGATAAAACCAAGAGCATAATCATTATACACTCTACTGATTAATTCCTGACCATTGTATCAGTAACTGATTACCTTGAAAATCACTACGAGTTGTTATAACTATTGTCAAAAATAAATTAGAGTGCGTAAAACTTTAAAACTGTTAATTTTTATGAAGTAACACGATTACAAGCAGAAATAAGTAATCGGGTATCAATTGAAGTCATCCTGGACGACAATGCAGAAGCGCACTACGAAAAATTATTTTCCATCTGAGGAAGCGTTAGATTCAAGAAATTATGCAGCGCTCAAAAAAAGGACGTATGTACAATAAAGCACGATTAAACTACATATACTACAATCAATGGGACACTGTATACTACTACATGTAGTTGTGCGGTTCACTTGCATACAACTAATTTCATCGCCTCCAACACGCGTTACGCGACCGAATTGAGGACAAGTCAGAAATGCATTGCAAAACCAATTAAAGGCATGATAAACAAAACAATAACGTCACTCATGATCAGACTCACCATACAAATGCTGAGATGTTGGACGATGGACGACTCGTACATTTAAACTTCGGCAGAAATGCAGTTTGTGAGCCGGTGGAGAACCCGAATAGGCGTCACCAACATGATGAAATGCTGAAGGCTCCAATGGAACATTCCGTTGGCCGTAATGTTGCACTAACCTCAGCTTTTCCTTTTTCAACTAGGACTCCCTGAGAGAAGGAGAGAGAAGTAAAAGTAAGAACTTAAGGGAGAGATAACATTTCATCAGAGTTGGAATTAAGTAATCCTACCCAGCATATGAGGTCACATCCGGAAGATTATCTTCTCACAAGAACAGAGGAAACAACGGAAATTAATGTTGGTATGTGCGAACTATCATACATTACGGAATACAATTTATGAAGTATTAAGGGAAAATAATGATATGCACGGAAGCAAGTACGCCTGCTTGCTATCCTGGGAGCCGCCGCGCGTAGCAGGGGTCTTAGGATACCAGCCATTGAAGTGAAGGGAGTAGGGAAAAGGAGGGTGGAGAGGTCAGAGGCAAAATGCACGTTAATGATGTGTCTTAAGTTAATGCGTCGTCGTTTTTGTTATAACCACTAATGGCCTGTGGAAAGAAGGAATTTTGCACTTCTCTCAGCTCGGCAGTATGTTTCTCTTATTTTGTTTCTTCTAAAGGTCCTAGAAGAAGCGCGGTGTCAAAATAATATCCTCTGTGTTGTACTGAAACTCAGCTGATCTTAATATTTCACGGAACCAAAACCTAGCGTATAACCTTCGAGACTTCAGGGACTTAAGTCCTTGCATCAGCTGCATAACAATTTCTATTCAACTGTAGCAGTTTCCAACGATGCATTCGTCTTTCTTTTGTACTTCGAATGCTTCGCGAATTTAATATTTCTGTTCAGGATCCATACTTCTCGCGGCTTTTTCAATATGAGGCTTAACCAGATCAAAGTAGCATCTCTCTTTCAATTATCCATGGGAGAACCTTCTTACGTCATACTTGAAAATTCGTGGCCCGAGCGCATAAGTTCTTTTTCGACCTCGACTAGTCAAGAGGAGAATTTCCGCGAAAGGTTCCTTCCTGCAACGGGGGTGAAATAATTAATTAAATAAACTTTGCATATTCCACAAAAATATTTAATGCTATAAACCCCAACCGGGTTCAACAATTTAATGTCATTTTCAAAGGATCTTATCTATATTTCGGTGAAAGTTACTATTCTCCCTCGGGACTTCACTTAGGTCGCTTGCAATCGCTATTAAGCTCAATGCTTTCATAGTTTCCTTCTGCTTAGCAATTTCGCTTTTACTTTTTAGTATTTTTTTCTAATGTTGGCATAGTATTTGTTTTTTAATAACTGAGTATTGTGTTAGTTCTTTTAGTTTTATTTATTTTAATTTTTAGTTAATATTTCATCCTTTTTTCACTGTAGTATTTGCTACATTTACAGCTTTCGCTTAAATCATTTCAGTACAACCTTCTGATAGCCAAATAAGTAATTTGAATTCTCAAATAATTTTACATTAGGTTAAATTGATTTCATATTCTAAAAATAAAAGAAAGAAATGAATGTGTCATTCATAAGGCCAGAAAAAATATTACAAACTACTAGGAAATAAAACCACTCGAAGAATAATGTTTAAGAATAAAAAAAGTAGATTTCAATCGCTTCTAGAAATAAACGATAATATATTTTCTTCGACGAAAGCGCACCCCTCACCTCTCATTTTCCTAAAAACCTTAAATCGGGTAGGTATTTTGGCGTACATTAATGATATTTGCTCTCCAGTAAATCATTGATGTCATGCTCGATATTTATCTTGCGTCAATTTTTCGCTTAAAAAGGACTAATCGAACTAATATAAATATTTACCTCAACTTTCCTGAAGTCTGAATGTATATATATTAAAATATTAATAGTTTTCGCGTGTAAATAAGAAAGCCCTCAGAAATAATATTTAGAATAATGTGTGCCATTAATAGCTGAAATCAGATTAAGTACCTACTCTTAACAGGCTATGCCAAAGGTTGGCAAAAGAAGCTATTTTGTGCCCACCATTTACTATGAAATGGTGGACCTGTGGGCATAGCACCACGACAGCAGGTACAAAGATCAAGTGAATCACATTTTTAAAAATCTCAGTGAAATATTTTCACAAATACGTCACGGTAGCATGAGGTAGACATTCTTATATTTGGGAAAAATATACTAACTACAAGGTCCCATCATTGTCTACTTGTCAAATATGTACGTTTGCATGGGAAATATCAACTAATAGACCAAATATACACCATATTACTACCAGTTTGACACTCTTAGAATCAGTTTTTCGACGACATATATCACGGGTTATACGCGGAATTTACTCTAAATTCATGAAGTTTGTGCTGCTGGATATTGCTTGCCCTCAGCTCTCCCATGTCCCTCCCCTCTCCCTCCTCTCTCATTTGGTAAAGGCATACCCGGTCATTTGTGATTTAATTCACCTTGAAAAGGACGGTTACCCGTTGAAACCTAGCGCGGGGTAATAAAAAAGCGTGTGTAAATACAATTCATAGTTTTTTTCCGACAACAAATTTTGAGGACACCGAGAATAGCCACGGTATTTACCTCTTGAGAGTTACCCGAAAGTGCATATAAGTGCGAAATTCCATAGAGAAAATATCATTCGCCTTGACCGGGATTCGAACTCGGAAGAATTTTTACAATGTCATAAGATGTTATTCATCCCATATTTACCTATGATTGATCGAAAAGTCCAATATTCTAGTTTTGAAAAAAAATCCGTGGCTTCTTAATCACACAGTAAGTACCTAGTTTGCCATCAGTTCCCTTGGTCCGATTTCTTATCCGCTACTTACAATTTCAGGGTACATTACGTCGTCATCTACCTCTCTATCACCATCGATACATGGTATAAGTCTTTGGTATTCCAAGTTCGGCAGGAATTTCCGGCAAGCAAAGCTAGCCTCAACCTCTACTTTAGTTTGTTAAATAGTCCATAGTATCACAAATTCTGATAAAAACTAGGAATTTACGGCCAGGTAAATCTACACGTGTGAGCTAAATTTGAAGGAAGATTGATGAGTGCAAGTGGATGAAAAATCGATTAGCAATTTCCACCCGAGCAAACAGGCACGCAAAGAAACTTTAATAAAGCCATGTAAACAAGAGCGAAGTCCCTCAGAGAAAAAAAATAATTCACCCTGAACGGGGCTCGAACTCGGAATTTTCGATATTACGCACTGTGGTATAACCATTACGGCGACCCTGCGTCCCTGACGATGTTTGTGGGATTTAAACTAACAAGACAAAGAATGTTCAGAGTCCACAAGAATCCACAGGGGTTAAGGACGCCTCGGTAGCTTAATAGACTGAAGCTCACTCGAATTGATATCGAGAGGTCCGCGTTCGAATCCCCGTCATGGCGAATGATAATTTCTCTGTGGAATTTCGCACTTAAATACACTTTCGGGTAACTCTCAAGAGATAAATACCGTGGCTATTATTGGATATCACATTTTTATCAAGGTCGAGTTCTAGTGTGATCTTCCCCGACTTCCAAAAAGCTCCCAGACTTATTTCTGTTCCGAAGCAAACCTGAAGTCTATGTGAATTCCAACTCTATCTAATTGATTGCTGGAACGATTAAAATAGGAAAATTGCCATCAAAAACATTCTCGTTGGAGCAAAAATACACCGACGATGCGCTGTAACTCAAATAAATACTCACTCGATGAACCACGGCCGTCGATTCTCGTGCTCCGACAACCTGTCTTCCTGCTGAACGCGCGCTTTGCAACTGCATGTCATTGAAGAAAATGAGAAATGGAAGCTCATGTGGCAACTGAAAACAATAAGAAATTGTATTAGTTAATGAAATACAACTTCACAACAGAGCAAACTAACTAATATTTTCCATCTAAAAAATAGAATAATTCCAGGAATAATACCCAAAAAACATTCATTACTCTGCTAAACATTCTTATTTCATGACGGCTTTAGACTATGGTGGATTAATTTATGCTTTTCGAATTTCCAAAATCCTCAGGGCATAAAAGTTTCCTTTTGGGGAATTGGTCAAATATTGCCAAATTCCATCAACATCAATATATGCCCCTTTGCCTTTGTTCTATTGAACTGAAATTTTCCGATTATCAGGTGGAATCCGGAAATATACTTCAATAAAATTGGTAAATAGTAGAGTTAAAATATCTCCTCGGGTAGGAAATTTAACGCTAGCCTTGCTAACTGACATCTGAAAATAATATGCTGCGGTAAAATGCCTGCCACCACCAAGGTATCAGAAATCCTAACAAATTCTACAACTAGGCTACTCGCTTAACAATACGGCACTCCACTTGGGGGTTGCATAAAATTTCATTCAAGTTTCTTAATTTTTAAGACAATATGCAGTTTGATTTAATTTTCCCTAAACGAGGTATGAGAGAGTCTTCGCAAGGATAAGACCTTTAGATTTCTAAAAAAACTAGTTTGTTGCCAAAGTTTGCACTTATTTCGCAGCTGTGGCGATTCGGAGCATTTTCGATAACGTAACTACTAAGGACTTAAAAAATTATAAAATTAAGCACTTATTATTGGGTATGTATGTGACATATGCAGCCATTTTCTTGTTTTATGTCGTTGCGATGAATTAATATTTTCTGCCCTGTAGTTAAAGGAGGAAATCATTTACTTCTTACGTAAACATTTCTGTCCACTATGTACGCCTCAGCCGGTCGGCCTCTACCTCTTAAGCATGCTGGCGTATTGAAAATATGTATATACATCTACAAAATACCCTGCAAGTCCCCTCAACTGTGTGTGGCAGGGGGTTAGTAGTCACCAAAAGGCATTACACTACGCATATAACAAATACACCAAGTTATCACCGTCCCTGCCAATTGTGAAAGTTTATCGGATACTCAAGAGAACTACGCACACTGCAAGTTTTTGTACAGCAAAATTTAAAATGAAGCGACCATGACGCCAGACGGAAGAATACTAAGACAGAGGCATTGAGATAAAAGTCAAATATCATTAAAAATTGAGAAAACTTTTCTTGAAATCAAAAGAATAGCTTCGCATCAAATCGCATCGAATCAATTTCGTATACATTAGTGGGTTCCCACTTTAGGTTGAATTGGGAGTTCTTTTTCTCATTTTGAAGTAAATTAAGTGGGCAAGCTTGGATTCCATGGACCAATTTCAAAGTAAGCAAGCAAACTTCATAAACTCACGCCTAAGACAATGTATTTGCATCTACCTTAACCGAAAGAGAGTTCATAAACAAAACGGGAACTCTCATTAAATATAAAGGCTAAGGTTACGAAAATGCTACGCCATCATCCGATTAACGTTAACCAGACTAAAGCGGGCCTATGTGATTCCTCACTCTTCAACTGAGGTCATAAGCATCGATACGACGGTGAACGGGAAAGAAACTCAAGTTTGTGAGATCCGCCACATTACCACCGTTCAGCCATAGTAATTAGAACTCACGCAGTTGCAGTTTTGCTAATGCACCAATAGTAGCTTCATTTACTTAATTAGGGTGCAGTGTGGTGCATGTGTAGTGATGACTCCCCCTGCCACACACCCTTGAGGTGGCTTGCAAGGTATTACGCAGATTTAGACTTGAGTTAATTTGAGCGATCATCAATTCGCCTAGAATTTGATGGATTTAACCTCATTTAAAGAAAACACCAGCATCTTTCCAATGATATCAAAATTCCCCTTTCCCAAAAAATAAAATAATACCCCTTTCCGAAATACTTTTCGAGCAATTTGGCTACAAATATAAGCTGTTTTACATGGGATAGATTACGGCTGTGCGCTCCAGAGGGATAATGTTGAAAAAATTAGGAATTTATAACACCTAGAATTAGTAAAAAAAACTAACTGTGCGTATCATGTGGGATGGATTGAAAGCGGAGTGCGACATGGTAACTAGCTCTCACCATTATTTTCTAAAAACCATCCTTGAAAATCAGGATTATCCCATCAGGATATGGGAGAAATAAGTCTAAGGATTCCAAATTTGAATAAAAATGGGAACAGGTAGAACGTGAAATGCCTGGCTTTTGGGGATGACCTCACAATCCTCACGAACAACAGAACAGGCCAAACACGACATAGAAAAACCATTACAAATTGTACACATAACTAGACTGATGAATTCATATAAAATACACAATAGATACTGAGATTAATTAACTAGCGAAATACTCACTATAGTCACAAGGCACGGGTAAATTAGCTCAAGTCCAATATTTCAAGTGACTCGGAAAAATCATCCAACCATCACGGATTCACTTAAGAGGGCAATCTGGAAAGAATCAGAAAACTACAAAAAGCATGCAAGCTGACATGGAATCATTAGACAAAGATATAATCATCCACAAACGGGAAATTAAGACAGTAGAATAAGGTCATTATCGGTCCGACATTTTTCCTGAGGATTCGAGAATCCTGTTTCCAATGATTTGTTTTTTATTGGTCCGTCAATTAGTGATGTTTCGACTGCGTATAGCGGTTCCGGAAGCAGTCAGACCAACGTTAATTGGTTAGAAAAAATTAATAAATAGATAAACAGGAACAGAAGATCAGAAAAATAATTTGCGGACCGATAAACTGAGAAGGGGTCTGAATCAAGGGATCATCATCAAAAGTATACAAATTAACGGAAAATATCACAGATACGTTCAAGAAAAGATTAATTAAATTTCACGGGCACCTACTCCGGATTGAAAAGAATATAGAAGTGGAGCGAAGAAGGGTGTTTAGAATATTGGGTGAAGCACGGATACACATTCTCTTCCCCTTTCGCCATTATTTCGTACAATCTACATGGAAATTAAGATATTCCATCCTTTTTCCACCTTTAATATTATAGGTACTTTTAACATAACTATGCCTTAATAATAAAACAGATGGCATACTTGGGTGAAGCATGGATACACATTCTCTTCCCCTTTCGCCATTATTTCGTACAATCTACATGGAAATTAATATATTCCATCCTTTTTCCACCTTTAATATTATAGGTACTTTTAACATAACTATGCCTTAATAATAAAACAGATGGCATACTTGGGTGAAGCATGGATACACATTCTCTTCCCCTTTCGCCATTATTTCGTACAATCTACATGGAAATTAAGATATTCCATCCTTTTTCCACCTTTAATATTATAGGTACTTTTAACATAACTATGCCTTAATAATAAAACAGATGGCATACTTGGGTGAAGCATGGATACACATTCTCTTCCCCTTTCGCCATTATTTCGTACAATCTACATGGAAATCAAGATATTCCATCCTTTTTCCACCTTTAATATTATAGGTACTTTTAACATAACTATGCCTTAATAATAAAACAGATGGCATACTTGGGTGAAGCATGGATACACATTCTCTTCCCCTTTCGCCATTATTTCGTACAATCTACATGGAAATTAAGATATTCCATCCTTTTTCCACCTTTAATATTATAGGTACTTTTAACATAACTATGCCTTAATAATAAAACAGATGGCATACTTGGGTGAAGCATGGATACACATTCTCTTCCCCTTTCGCCATTATTTCGTACAATCTACATGGAAATGAAGATATTCCATTCTTTTCCACCTGTTATATATTATTATATATAAAAGGTGGAAATATAATATTATAGGTACTTTTAACATGCCCATGCCTTATAATAAAACAGCAGGCATACTTTGGTGAAGCACGGATATACAATCTCTTCCCCTTAAACCATTATTTCGTAAAACATACATGGAAATCAAGATATTCCATCGTTTTTACACCGTGAATATTATAGGTACCTACCTACTTTTAACATGCCCAATCAATAATAATAAAAACAGCAAATGTAACTGGGGAAGCACAATGTCAGTATTCACATCTTTATGCCGTCAGGCTACTTTTTTATGCAATATACGTACATGGGTATATAGGCATTCCATCCTTCTTCCACTCTGAAGATTATAAGTACTATTAACACGCCCTTGCCCGCATTAAATGGATTTGCTAAGTTGTGTCTGATCTTCCAGGGGTTAATTCAGCAGCATAATTCTGAAAGACAAAATACGGAATTACTATGAAACTTGTGATGCAACAAGCAAGGGGTCATTCAAATTTTACGTAATACGTTATAGGAAGGAGAAGGGGGTAGGTTCTTATCATCCACATTGTTTTTATAGTGGGGTAATGGGACCCACATAGTTGTATATATGTATGTAATAATTTGGCCACTCAGTGCGTCACTAAATAGGTTGGCACCCCTGGAATGTAACACCCGGTGTAAATTAAGTCCGAACTATGAGGTTAGCACACGAGAGTGGTCGAAAGTTAGATTAAATATCCGATAATATCATAGTAATCTGTGTTGTTTGATTATGTTTGCATGTACATGTGTCACATAAGCATAAGAGATATGTAAGGACATGTCGTTATTAAGGAATTATTAAGCGTTTTACTTAGGCGTTCTTTTATCTGTATATGAAGCGAGCGACTCACATAACTCAATTCTTTTTGTATACCCCTGAATATGGCCTTTGCGGCCGCGTCTATGAACGAGCCCGTTCCCTCAGCTTCTGAAGTAAGGTTGTAAGGACGGTTTACCTTATCTCTCGCTCAACCGCATTCAATCCCTACTGAATATGGTGTGGCTTACACGAAATTTGTCATAGTAGTCCGAGACGGTACAGTGTAGCTAACGTATTTCGAGATTAAGAGTGCCAACCTGTATGCACAGTCAGTGTAGTTTGTCTACTTTCTCAAGCGGCTGTACATATTCAAACGATTTTTTTACAGTGAGACCTTCATTTAAACCAATATTATCCTGTCGCTAAGCTGTTCAATTTTTACTACTCTTTTCCCCGGTTTTTCATCTATGCCATAGCTACCGCGCGTTGACTCTCATCTCCCTTCCAATTGACTACGCCTGAACTATCACTCCAATAGTCCCCACTATCCCTATCATCTCACCACACACAGCCCCAAAGCATGTATTCATTCTCTATCTCCATTCTATTAAAACATTTCTAGCACTCACGCCTTCATCATTGTACAAACGAAGGAGTCTATATACCAAACGTTCCAAGTTCCTTTGTTTACCGCTGCTATCCTCCTTTTTTCTCATTTTTCTCTCTCATAGTCTTTGCATCCTCTGATAACGTTGTTGCGCAGAGATTTCGTGTGATAAATGCCGCGTAGGCATTGCCTCTCCCGCTACCGGGAACGACACCCGGCCTCATCAATGAGACGCGCAAGCCCTTCCACCGCGTCAAGGTTGTAGTCCTAGGGAATGATGATGAAATAATATATAAAACCAGCAATACGATATATATAAAGAGGATTTATATCACATCATGATTAAAATGGGATATTCTGTTATGGTTACGAGTTATAACACGGTGCTGATCACTGAGACTAAGGATGATGTACACCGGCTGTTAAATTAACCCTTCAACGACAAGCGACGTTGTTACTACGTCGCGGTGATTACATTTAAATCAGCGGGAAACCAGCGATTCCATTTTAATATCCTCCGACACACGAGATAGGATTAATTTAAATCTTCTCTCGGCTTGAAGGGTTAATTGGATCAAAATACAGGATAATATACGGACATGTCTAATGGAAAAGCAAAATCTGTAACTTACGCTAAAAGAACCGACAAGATGTAAACTATATAAACAATAAATAAATTACGCACTTTCGAGATCGAATATGCAATAAAATTGCAATATGTAGTGTGAGACTCACCATACACGTTAAAATGAATGGAAATGATAAAATTATAGTTCACATTTTTTTGCCTGCTATGCATTGAATGGTAAGACTTGAATTCTGCATTCGAAAATTTGGTGAAAAATATGTTTAAATATCCTTTTACGAACCTTTGAATCTGTGAGACACCTTAATGTTTCTTAGAAACCATTATGATAATAATAAATGTATTTATTTCTCGTTTGGGATAAAATATGTACGTATGTAATCAAATTAATATGAAATACATTCAATGAGAATATGATGTGTTAAAATATTGACTGTTTCTTTTTTTTAGATTCATTCCGAGATGTTTCAAATTGTTTTTTTTTTTGCAATTTTGAACATCACGGAATGAATCTAAAAAAAAAGAAACAGTCAACATTACATCCGCGGAAGCCTACGATCTAGTGTTAAAATATTATTGAATTGCAAAAAAAAACGAAATCGGTAAAATACATTTTTTTTACTTTTATCTATGAGTACGTAGATGTCCCTAAAAAGTACGTATGAAATGTTTCACGCAATTCTGTACGTAATAAAATCGCTCCAACCACTTTGATTTTTCATTACTATTTTTAATTATAATAAAAAATTAAATACAAAGGCCGGGAAAGTGTCAGTGTAATTTTCGTGACTATTTTTACAATAAAAAACATAGCTGCATCAAAATATGCTGGAATTCCGCCCAACTGCTTCGGAGAGGCCCATCTAAACAATTACATTGAGAGCATAGAGAGCTAGGAAGTTGATGTGAATGACAGATTGAGCGTTTTCAAGTTGACAATGAAAGAATGAAGGTTTATGAGCTTCGGAACCCTGGTTGTTACACGCGGGAATACACGTGGGGCACATGCGGAGGCGAGAATTGAATAGAAATGTGTTTTTAATAGCAAATAATCATTGGCCTAATTAAACTGGAGTTTCCATATTTCGCGTAAAATGGAAAATTCTGCGTGGTAGCAATAGAAGAAAATCACTCCGGCCTCTAGAGTGACGATAGCAATGACGATAAAACCAAGAGCATAATCATTATACACTCTACTAATTAATTCCTGACCATTGTATCAGTAACTGATTACCTTGAAAATCACTACGAGTTGTTATCACTATTGTCAAAAATAAATTAAAGTGCGTAAAACTATAAAACTGCTAATTTTTATGAAGTAACATGATTACAAGCAGAAAAAAGTAATCGGATATCAATTGAAGCCATCCTGGACGACAATGCAGTAAGCGCACTACGAAAAAATTATATTCCATCTAAGGAAGCATTAAATTTCAAGAAATTATGCAGCGCTCATAAAAAGGGCGTATGTACAATCAAGCACGGTTGAACAACATATACTACGATCAATGAGACACTGTTTACTACTACATGTATAGAGGTAGTTGTTTGGAGCACATCGTTGGGTGGCTCATATATATAGGACAAATTTCATCGCCTCCAACACGCGTTACGCGAACGAATTGAGGACAAGTCAGAAATGCATTGCAAAACCAATTAAAGGCATGACAAACAAAACAATAACGTCACTCATTAACAGACTCACCATACGAATGCTGAAATGATGGACGATGGACGACTCGTGCATTGAAACTTCGGCAGAAATGCAGTTTGTGAGTCGGTGGAGAACCCGAATAGGCGTCACCAACATGATGAAATGCCGATGGCTCCAATGGAACATTCCGTTGGCCGTAATGTTGCACTAACCTCAGCTTTTCCTTCTCCAACTAGGACTACCTGAGAATTAGGTAAGAGAAGTAAAATTAAGAACTTAAGGGAGAGATAACATTTCATCAGAGTTGGAATAAAGTAATCCTACCCAGCCTATGAGGTCACATCCGGAAGATTATCTTCCCACAAGAATAGAGGAAACAACGGATATTAATGTTGGTATGTGGGAACAATCATACATTACGGAATACTATTTATGAAATATTAAGGGAAAATAGTGATATGTACGGAAGCAAGTACGCCTGCTTGCTATCCTGGGAGCCGCCGCGCGTAGCAGGGGTCTTACCAGCCATTGAAGTGAAGGGAGTAGGGAAAAGGAGGGTGGAGAGGTCAGAGGCGAAATTCACGTGAATGATGTGTCTTAATTTAGTGACTTGTCGTTTTTGTTATAACCACAATGGAAAGAAGGAATTTTGCACCTCTCTCAGTTCGGCAGTGTATCTCTCTTATTTTGTTTCTTCTATCAGTCCTAGAAGAAGCGCGGGGTCAAATAATGTCTTTCGTGTCGTACTGAAACTCACCTGATCTTAATATTTCACGGAATCAAACCCTAGCGTATAACCTTCGAGTCTCCAGGGACTTCAGTCTTTGCATCAGCTGAATAACAATTTCTATGCAACTGTAGCAGTTTCCAACGATGCAGTCGTTTTTCTTTTGTACTTCAAATGCTTCGCGAATTTAATATTTCTGCTCAGGATCCAAACTTCTCGCGGCTTATTCGATATGAGGCTTAACCAGAGCTAAGTAGCATCTCTCTTTCAATTAGCCATATCCTTCTTACGTCTTACTTGAAAATTCGTGGCCCGAGCGCAGAAGTTCTTTTCCGACCTCGACTAGTCAGAGGAGAATTTCCGCGAAAGGTTACTTCCTGTACGGGGGTGTGGGTGAAATAATAAAATAAACTTTGCATATTCCACACAAATATTTAATGCTATATACCCCAACTGGGTTCAGCACTTTCATGTCATTTTCAAGGGATAATAACATATCTATATTTCGGTGATAGTTACTATTCTCCCTCGGCACTTCACTTAGGCCGCTTGCAATAGCTATTAAGCTCAGTGCTTTCGTAGTTTCCTTCTGCTTAGCTATTTCGCTTTTACTTTTTAGTATTTTCTTTTCTAATGTTAGCAAAGGCTTTGTTTTTTAATAACTGAGTATTGTGTTAGTTCCTTTAGATTTATATATTTTCGTTTTTGGACAATATTTCAACCTTTTTTCTCTGTAGTTTTTGCTAAATTTACAGCTTTCGCTTAAATCATTTCAGTACATCCTTCTGATAGCCAAATAAGTAATTTGAATCCTCAAATAATTTTACATTAGGTTAAATTGATTTCTTATTCTTAAAATAAAAGAAATAAATGAATGCGTCATTCAGAAGGGCAGAAAAAATATTACAAACTACTAGGAAATAAAGCCATTCGAAGAATAATGTTTAAGAATAAAAAAAGATGATTTCAATCGCTTTCATAAGACTGTTTGACTTGCATGATTCGATTTACCTCTTGGGATGAAAAAGTTTTACTTCTATTAGCACGCAGGAAAAAAATGCAAATATTATGGAATAAGACATCACAAAGAGTAATATATCTGAATTAAATGGGTAGAATTGATTCTAAATTATAAGACTTGTACTCCTCGCAAAATAGCTGTGCGGAAAAAGAATTTCAAAAACGGATGATTAAAAAAAGTTACAGTTCAGCTAGTCTGCTCTTCTTCCACCTCATGTCTTTATAATTATGTTCTCATTTCATTAAAAATTAGTTGTGGGTTGCTAAAAATACACTTCTGGACATGTTAGTACCATTGTGCTTTAAATGGAGGCATTTGTTTGTAGGTTGTTCGAGGCATATTATGGTAGGAATAAACGATAATTAATTTTTTCCGACGAAAGGGCACCCCTCACCTCTCATTTTCCTAAAAACCTTAAATCGGGTAGGTATTTTGGCGTACATTGATGATATATGCTTTCCAGTAAATCATTGATGTCATGCTCGATATTTATCAAGCGTCAATTTTTCGCATAAATAGAACTAATCGAAATAATATACACATTTACCTCAACGTTCCTGAAGTCTGAATGTATATATATTAAAATATTAATAGTTTTCGCGTGTAAATAAGACCCTCAGAAATAATGTTTAGAATAATGTGCGCCATTAATAGCTGAAATCAGATAAAGTACTCTTAACAGGCGATGCCAAAGGTTGGTAAAAAAAGCTATTTTGTGCACGCCATTTACTAAGAAATGGTGGACCTGTGGGCATAGCACCAAGACAGCAGGTACAAGGTTCAAGTGAATCACATTTTTTTAAATCTCAGTGAAATATTTTCACAAATATGTCACGGTAGCATGAGGTAGACATTCTTAAATTTGGGAAAAATATACTAACTACATGGTCCCATCATTGGCTACTTGTCAATATATACGTTTGCATGGGAAATATCAACTAACAGGCCAAATATACACCACATTACTACCAGTTTGACACGTTTAGAATCAGTTTTTCGACGAGATATTTCACGGGTCATACGCGGAATTTACTCTAAATTCACGAAGTTTGTGCTGCTGGATATTGCTTACCCTCAGCTCTCCCATGTCCCTCCCCTCTCCCTCCTCTCTCATTTGGTAAAGGCATACCCGGTCATTTGTGATTTAATTTACCTTGAAAAGGACGGTTACCCGTTGACACCTAGCGCGTAGTAATAAAAAAGCGTGTATAAATACTATTCACAGTTTTTTCCGACGACAAATTTTGAAGACACCGAGAATAGCCACGGTATTTATCTCTTGAGAGTTACCCGAAAGTGTATTTAAGTGCGAAACTCCATAGAGAAAATATCATTCGCCTTGACCGGGATTCGATCGCGGACCTCTCGATATAAATTCGAGTGAGCTTCAGTCTATTAAGCTACCGAGGCGTCCTTAACCCCTGTGGATTCTTGTGGACTCTGAACATTCTTTATCTTGTTACTTTAAAGCCCACAAACATCGTCAGGGACGCAGGGTCGCCGAAATGGTTATACCATAGGGCGTAATATCGAAAATTCCGAGTTCGAGTCCCATTCAGGGTGGTTTTTTTTTCTCTGAGGGACTTCGCTCTTGTTTACATGGTTTTATTGAAGTTTCTTTGCGTGCCTGTTTGTTCGGATGGAAATTGCTAATCGATTTTTCATCCACATACACTTATCAAATTTCCTTCAAATTTAGATCACACGTGTAGATTTACCTGGCCGTAAATTCCAAGATTTGATCAGAATTTGTGATACTATGGACTATTCAACAAATTACAGTAGAGGATGAGGCTGGCTTTTCTTAGCGGAAATTCCTGAATCTGCCTAACTTGGAATACCAAAGACTTTTCACCGCATTACCTATATATCCATGGTAAAGTTATTTGTATCACAAATGTTGGTCGTGCCCCCGTGGTTTTATTTTAGTTACCAACAATCACGTTCCAATTGTTGTTGTGACAGCTGAAAATGTTTTAGATTTTTAATTTATTTTTTTACGAATATTATTTCCACTCCAAGGTATATCTCTGGAACTGATAAGAGGTTAAAAAGTAAAATGAGCAATTGCAGAAGTATCAAGCACAAACATTCCTTATTTACAATCGCCATTGGTGATTATAACAAATAGAATGTGACACTAACATAACACAGATTATTAACATACCACTGACGTAGTCCTTTCTCCCCTTCTTTTCACTAATCTCTACCCTTTTACGGCTGGTGTCCTTACACTCCCACCACAAACCATTGAAGCGGCTCGCAGGGCAGTATTTAGACGTAGAAAACATAACAATTGGGAAGGCAAGGCATGAAATGATAAGATAATTAGGAGGAAGATTAAATAGTAGTCTGCGGGAGAAACTGTGTGTAAGAACTAATAAAATCGAATTGAATATCAAAATTTGTTGAGGAATAGTTTGGAGAATGAAAACGTTGTGGAAAAACCAATGCGTTAATAGTGACGGATAACAGCCAAAGGTAAATGCAGGTGTGCAAAAGAATAAGGTTAAACATTGTCTGTGGGTGAAAAGGATGTGAGAATTCAAACAGGAAGACAGGAAGAAGAAGAAGAAGGCGATTCTTTAACCGCAAATTAAGGGATTCAGAGAATATGGGAAAGTGTCTTGGAGATCTTAACAATAAAGATTCAAGAATTCTTATGTATCGATTTTTCTGGGAAGCAGTCACTCGTCATCGGTAACCAGGAAATCCCCTTCAAAGTCGACACAGGCGCGGACGTCACTGTCATCGGTACCGAATTATTCAAAACGCTGAAGGGAATGCAACTCGAGAACACCACATCGTTCCTTCGCAGTCCAAATCGAAGCAGGTTGCAGGCCAAAGGAAAATTCCGGTCACCTTTACGCTGGAATGATCGAGTGCTCGAGGACGAGATTTTTGTGGTGCATGGAGTCGAAGACGCGCTCGTGGGACGACCAGCTATATCATCCCTGGGAAATTTGACTTGGCTACGGGAAATAACAGCTGATCACCCGGAAGAAAACTACCAGGAAATATTTCGAGGCCTGGGAAGAATGCTGAAACCATACGTCATTCGCATCAAGGATGAAGCCGTGCCCTATACTGTCTCCACGCCGAGAAGAGTACCCTTTGCCATTGGAAGAAAAGGTAGAGAGAGAAATCAAGAAAATGGTGCGGGAAGGAATAATAACTGTGGTAGAAGACCCGACGGATTGGTGCGCGCCCATGGTAGTCGTGCCGAAGGCAGACGGAGGAGTTCGAATATGTGTCGATTTCACGCAGTTAAATAAATGCATTCGAAGAGAACAGCACGAACTGCCGTCCGTGGACGAATGCCTAACCCTGTTGAAGGCTTCGGAAGCGAAAGTTTTCACTAAATTGGACGCTTGCAGAGGATACTACCAAATACCACTGGAGAGAGAATGCCGTCCACTAACTACTTTCATTACACCCTTTGGGAGGTATTGTTTTAACCGGATGCCGATGGGATTTTCTTCGGCCGGCGAGCATTTTCAACGGCGCATGTCGGAAGCGTTGGCAGGTTTAAAGGGAGACATCCTCGTGTTTGGAGCAACACAGCCGGAGCACGACGTGAGGTTGAACGCCGTCTTTCAGCGTCTTCGGGAGACGGGGATTACGTTGAATCGTGAGAAATGCAGATTTCGCGTCGCAGAGACGAAATTCTTAGGCAATGTCATATCGGCCGAGGATGGAATCAAGCCAGACCCCGATAAGGTTTCGGCTATAGAAAAATTGCCTCAGCCCGAATCGGTCTCAGAAATACGTCGATTTCTTGGAATCGTGCATTATCATCTAAAATTTATCCCTCACTTAGCAGACATAACCCAACCCTTGAGAGAGCTGATGAGAGCAAAGGAACCTTTGCCATGGACTGAGAGACACACCAAAGCTTTTCAAGAAATCAAGCGAAGGTTATCTTGCGCCCCATCATTAGCCATGTACGAAACCAATCGTCCGACAAGAGTATTAGCCGACTCATTGTCATATGGATTGGGAGCCACACTAGAGCAGCAGCAGTCAGATGGTGAATGGATAGCGGTATATTTTGCGTCACGGACTTTGACAGATACTGAACGACGCTACGCCCAATTGGAAAAAGAAGTACTGGCGCTCACCTGGGCTTGTGAGAAATTAGCAAATTATTTAGTAGGCAGAAAATTTCTTCTATGTACGGATCATAAACCACTTGTGGCACTATTGGAAACGAAACCTCTAAATGAATTGTCCGCCCGAGTGCAGCGATTCCGTATGCGCCTCATGCGTTTTGACTTTGAGGTAATTTATGTTCCAGGAAAGAAATTGTATACGCCAGATGCTCTCTCACGATCTCCTATCTCCAAAACTCCTAGAGAAGGCGATATTCTCACCGATGAAGACGTGGAATTGTACGTGAAAGCAGTGAGAGCGGAATCGCCAATGACTGACATACTGCTGAAGGAGGTGTGGGAAGTGCAACAAGGAGATGAAAGAACTCAACGAATAATTAAATATGAAAAAGAGGGGTGGCCACGGAAAGAGGAACTGCGGTTGGAAGATTTTAGCTCCTACCACGAACGAGCAAATCTTTCCCTCCTTGACGGTCTACTAGTCAGGGGGACAAGGGTTTACATCCTGGAATCAGGGAGGAAAGAAATGTTGGCTGGACTCCATGCAGGAAATCTAGGTATTTCTAAGTGCAGGAGGCGGATGCAGCAGTCAGTGTGGTGGCCAGGATCATCGCATCAAATGCTGGAAATTATAAGCAAGTGCCCGGAATGTCTCGAACGTCGCCCACCGCGAGTAGAGTCATTGAGACCGACAGAGACACCGGCGCGACCCTGGCAGATAGTAGGAATGAACATTTTCCACAGCTAAGGGCGTGAATACTTAATCATCGTCGACTATCTTTCAAAATACCCGGAGGTCGCGTATTTGGAAAATACGAGGGCCCCGAACGTGATTGGAAAAACAAAATCCATATTCGCGCGTCACGGAATTCCGCAAATCGTCCGAGCGGACAATGGACCGCCATTCGAGGGAAGAGAGTTTCGAGACTTCGCGAAAGAATACGGATTTAATCTCGTAACTAGCAGCCCATACTACCCAAAGAGTAATGGACAAGCAGAAGCAGCGGTGAAAACGGTGAAAAACATACGAAAGAAAGAGACCCATGGTTGGGACTCCTTGCATACTGTGCTTCACCCTTGGAGTCTGGTTATTACCCGGCGGAACTGCTAATGGGACGTAAGCTAAGAACAAACTTGCCATTTTGTCCCAGGAAGTTGAATCCCAAATGGCCCAGCCTTACGGCCGTACGGGATAAGATTAAGGTCATCATGGGGAGGTGGAAGAGGAACTACGACCGACGACACCGGACCAAAAAACTACCCCTATTGACTGCAGAAGCCGCGGTTTGGGTGAGAGATCGTCGGGAGTATGGAACGGTTGTCGGAGAGTCGGGCCATCCCCGGTCCTATCTGATTAAAACACGTAGCGGAGTCATCAGGAGGAATCGGGTGGCGCTGACCCTAGCAGAACGGCTGCCGAGTACATAGGAAGATTATGAGCCGGTATTCCCAGACCTCGAGACCACATCGGAGAGCGACAGCCCACCGGAGACGGGATTAGTCCGGACGAGATAAGGACGACTTGTGCGTCCCCCACAGAGATATGTTGTTTTCCTTTCCCTTGTTTTTGTTTGGCATTTTCAGAAGGAGAGATGTGGCAGGTTCGCGTGGAGGCCCAGTTAACAGGAGCGCCGGAAAGGTAGCGGCGCCAAGGACGCGGAGCGGGCGATAAGCGACCCGAGTCAGCGGCTGTAAAAAGCGAAGACATTTACGAATGTGGGAAGTGTTACTGTGTGAAATTAATGGTGTAGTCGCTCGGGCCCTACCCTAATAAAAAGGCCAAACCGAAATTAGTTGGTGTTATTTATATCGCGGCAACAACACATCGATGGCGATTGAGAGGTAGATGATAACGTAATGTACCCTGAAATTGTAAGTAGCGGATAAGAAATAGGATCAAGGGAACTGATGGCAAACTAGGTATTTACTATGTGATTAAAAAGCCACGGATGTTTATAAAAATCAGAATAATGGACTTTTCGATCAATCATAGGTAAATATGGGATGCATAAATTATTATGACATTGTAAACATTCCAGTAAGTAATTCTCCTCCACTTATATCATTCTAGCATTAACATACAGAGATTGTACTGTATTGGCAATTATCTGTTAACTCAAAGGCTTCAGACAAGGTATAGACGACCTCACCTCAGCATCCTAACACTTTTGATATGTCATACAGATCCTATAGAAAAATGAAATTAGCCTGATTCGTGTCTCACGAACTCCTGTGGTTAGAATGAGCACCGTTTGGTCACTCAATTGCTTTGTTCAAATTTTTCAATGCAATTTGGTCTTCTCTTCCTTATCACGGAAAATCGTCGCTTTAATCTGCATAGATCCTCTAGACCTTACCGTAATTTTTATAGCCCGAATATAAATGGAATATTTGAGGTCTATTATGTCATTAATGTGAATTGTGTTGGTTTGAATGGAAATTTGGATGATAACAAATAATCCAATGGTCTTTAATTTTTCACCACAGGAACTTTTCGTGGTAGGACAACAGATGGTGTCATGTGGTGCCATGCGGTTTTCCATTTTTGCACTTCTCTGATCCCCAAATTATTTCAAATTTTAGGAGTGAACGCTGAACTTCGGATGGATATTGAAGAACCATAGTTTGGCAATGATGGAGCATAACTGCTTCCAAATCATGGGAGCTGAAATACTTCCGGTATTTGGAAAAAAGTCATTGAAGTTAAAGTCGATACAATGAAATTTTCCGTGGAATTGGAAAAGGAAATGTCACAGAGCTGGCTCTTACCGATGCACCACTTTAGCATTAGATAGTGGCATTGTCCTTGAATGGACCACCCGACAAAATTAATTACTTGTACAGTCGCCGCATAAAGTCTGGCGACATCAGCAACTAAATCCCCTTAATTCACTAGCCCCCAAGACGAGGTTCCGATTCACGACTACTCTGCCCACTTTCTCACCTCCTTCCCACCCCCCTCCTCCTCTCTATCTCCCCTCCCCACCCCTCACTTTTGAATCAGTGGACACACACACAAAATCGTAGTTTTGTTTATTCGAGGACTTTGTCGATGTCGCCAGACTTTATGCGGCGACTGTACCTTATCATTCGTGTGAGTGATAGGGCAATACAAGAGCTGGAGATTGTTATGTTCACAATAAGTTTTGGCTTTTAAAAATTACTTCCTAAATTAAGCAAGATATGGAAGGATATAGCAGGTAATTTAGCAAGAAAATACCAAAATAATAGACCTCATCCCATTTCTTGGCCGATTAGCGGAGGAAACATCGGCTCTTCCTCGCATTCGTACCTAGCTGCTCTTCTGGCGTCTGCCCGCGGTAATTTACTTTTATTCTGCAATTCATTTAACTTTTTTTCTGCTAAATAAATATTTGATGCATACTCGAGTCTCAGCTGCATGCAGGCTCAGAAGTCCATTTCTTATGTCTCGCTGAACATTTACAATGTTATAACGTGACTGTGGTGTGAATATTAACGGAATCGTTTCCGGAACGGAAAATAATCTCTTGAAAGTTATTTGGAAATTTTCAATTTCAAAGCGAAGAACTAAGAGAAATATCTTGTGTCTTATGATGAATGTCAATTTTTTATGAAACTACAGAAGGTAACCCTAGTGCTTCGCATCTACGCAAGTGTGCACAGGTAATACAGTTGCAACGGAAGCATGATAGATGCAGTGTGCGAATCAACGGGGAGAAGGGGGGGGGGGAATTCCCCGGCTCGTAAAATCGTTTTCCTGGCTGATGACAGCAATATTTTTCCCTGTCAGGGAAAATTGTTTCCCCCCCCCTCTTGCTCCTGGCAACTACTGGTTACTTGAACAGTGCACACCAAGCGGCATACGCGGGAATTGCGTACTCCCGTCAGCTGGATCCGCGCTGGAGCGAAAGTGACGCATTAAGTCGGCCGTGTTTCAACAAGAGCGGTTAACACTGCATTATTCAGCAAATGTTATGAAGCAGTGTGTTCGTTACCACGTGTTTGCTATCGCGATTCCACAAAACTGTCGAAGGGGTGTCCATAAGACGGCAGCGGAGACTGACGGCGATGCCGATCACAGCTGGCGGAATATATACCCCTTCATAGTTCGGCGGCTAGAAAACAAATGAATGGTGTTAGGCGTCACAAAAATGGCATTGCAGTACTTGTATTTCATTGGAAAAAGCAGAATTATTTGATTTTTTAGTTCAATTTCTGTGGTCAAATTAATTAGGGTAAGTCCGGGAGAGATGGCACCTCGGGAGAGATTGACTGATTGCATAGCTCGGAATGTAGCCGCTGTAGTGCACCGCTGTTCTCATGCTGGTGTCATGGCCGACTACGTAGGCACATATTGTAGTTAATAGACGCTTTGACCTGCTTATTTGATAGCTATTCAAAGAAAAAGATATCAGGTGAGTAAAATATTTTTTCATAGTTAAAAGTTTTTTTTGTTGTAGTGTGTTTAATTGTCCATATCATTGATTTTCATGTCTATACTTGATGAAAACAATATTTAACGGTTCACTATACACCACTGCGGCGCCCCTGACATTGGGGGAAGCAAAAATATGGCCTGGTCCATCTCTCCCATACAATCGGGAGAGATGGACCAGTTCGAGTTGGGATAGATGGACCACACTTTTTACACTATAAGTAAAATCTGACAATTTAGATTTGCTTTATCAAATGGCTGAAGTGTTAAAAAACAAATACAGTCGAACCAATAATTAAGGAAATTGTAGTTAGTAGTAATTCCAATATTAAAACTTAGCCTTTTCATTACATTTTAATTTTTTTGTGAGAATTTTTTTTCCAAGTTTATTTAATGCCTTTCAGTTATGGTCCATCTCTCCCTATATCCTTGGTCCATCTCACCCATAGCATATGGGTGAGATGGACCAATGAGAAAAAAAATATTGATTTTTTAAAGGTATTTTCCATTTAAATTCCACTTATTTCTTATGAAATACTAATGACGTTATCTATAATATTATAGGACAACAAACGATTGAACCGATTATACCACAATTGACAAAAATATGAACACTTAAAAAAAGTGGGGCCATCTCTCCCGGACTTACCCTAATTAGTTATAAAATAAGTCTGTTATCGTTAATTTAAGCTAATTTGATGGCAATAGTTTCGCTTTAACCAAATATGTTAAGCAAACGTGCAACGTCTCCATCGTTTTCGTAAGGTGATTGAAATAAGTGGAAATAAAAGTCTTGAGACTGGATTCCAGCATTATATATTGCTGCAAGCGCAATATTTGTGCGTAAGAAGTAACTCGGTATTTATTAAACATGCCAGACAAGGATTTGTTGAACATGCAGTAAATAATAGCCACGGTATGAAAATGTCCACAGGGGATTTCAGTCGGGATGAATATTTTGCGGCGAGTCAGCGCTAGTCAATAGCACTGAGCGGCCTGACGTCATGATTTCTAAAGAGGTTTTCTCATTGGCTGAGTTCTGCCGCTAAGCCTCCGCCGACCTATGAAGCCAACCTTAGTTTTGTTTATTTACATTTAAGTTAGTATACAAGGTACAAGCTGGTGCAAGCGTAGTGCAGTGTATAGGTAAAATTTATAGATTGAAATGTCAAACCGTTTTATCTGATCTGTTTTTAAACAGAAAAAGGAATAAGGAATCAGTGGGTGATAGTTTTTCTGCCGAACTTTCGTCAACAACGAAGTAAGAAATCAATGCGTACTGCATTGCGAAATTTCAAGAAAAAAGTACTTGGTGAATTACTCGAAGAAAATCCGAAATCTTTTTGGTCATATGCGAGAGAGCTTCAGGGAAAATCTTCAACCGTAGATTCGTTATTTGATAAAGATGGCAAACTTGTCACCGATAATATTGACAAAGCTAACACGTTAAATTCCCACTTCGAAAGTGTATACACTACAGACGATACTCCATGTTATTTCGACATTTCATTCACTGAGGAACCGATGAAAGAAATCACTATTCAATGTGATGGGATAACTAAACAGCTACAGTCGATCAAAAATAGTAAATCTCCGGGTCCGGAGGGAATACCCGCGCGTGTCCTCAAGGAATTAGCGCCACAGATCGCACCGTTCTTAGACATAATATTCAAGAAGTCATTGTCTGAAGGAAAGATACCAATAGACTGGAAAATTGCAAACGTTACACCGATATTCAAAAAGGGAAACAGACATGACCCAGGGAACTATCGACCAATTTCATTAACGTCTATTATAGGCAAGATACTCGAACATATCGTCGTTAGCAATATCATGACGTTCCTGGACAGTCGTAACTTCCTTCATGGCTGTCAGCACGGCTTTCGGAAAGGTAGATCATGTGAAACACAACTCGCGCTCTTTCTTCATGACGTTCTCAAATCTGGTGGATCGAAAACACAAGTGGACGCATTATTCCTAGATTTTAAGAAAGCTTTCGACACGGTACCTCACAACAAACTTTTATACAAATTACAGTCATGCGGCCTTAACGAAACAGTAGTAAACTGGATACGCGACTTTCTGAGTGATCGTAAGCAAAAAGTAGTTCTTGACGGAATTAGCTCTGATGCAGTTAAAGTGACATCAGGTGTCCCACAAGGAAGCGTAATCGGCCCCCTTTTGTTCATTATATACATAAATGATCTATGCTCTCGAATTAGCAGTAAAATACGTTTATTTGCTGACGACGCTGTCATCTATCGCGAAATTAATGATCACTCTGACTTTGAAATTCTATCATCGGATTTAAACAACGTTCATGTGTGGAGCCAAGAGTGGGGACTCGAACTTAATCTGAGCAAATGTGCGGCGGTACATTTCTTGCGGAGGTCGTCCAACTATCCCCGTGTATATGCTGTGGATGGTGTTAAGATAATGGCGACAGATGAAGTTAAGTATCTGGGAGTTACGATAACCTCAAACCTATCGTGGGGAACACATATAAGAAATATTTGTGGCAGAGCTCTGAAGAAGCTAGGATTCGTCAAGCGTATTGTGGGAAGATTCTCAGATGAAAAAGTAAAAGAGAGGTGTTATTTCGCACTCGTCCGGCCACACCTTGAATATGCAGCAAGCATATGGGATCCGGTGCAGAAAGAATTAATTCGGGAACTTAATAAAATACAAAGGAAAGCTGCGCGATTCGTCAAAAACTGCTACGGGCGTACAGACAGCGTTACGCAGATGTTAAACGAATTAGGCTGGGAGCCGCTAGAGACTCGGAGGCTGCGCGCTAGGCTTAGATTACTTGAGCAATTGAGAATAGATATCTTTCAGAGCGACACGGAGAACATCATATTAGAACCCCACTATATTTCCAGGTCCGACAGAAACGATAAATTAAGAGAGATATTTTGCCGAACGGATAGGTATGGGAATTCGTTTTTCCCCCGAACAATAAGGGACTTTAATAAATGCAAGGCGTAATTTCATAGAGCGTTTCCTTTTTATATATAAACGGCTGGTGTCCTAACACCCCCCGCCACACGCCTATTGAGGCGGCTTGCGGGGTAGTATGTAGATGTAGATGTAGATGAACAACAGTCCGACAGAATACCGGCATTTCACGCTCTCCTTCATTCGAGAATGCAAGTACCTACCAGTGGTGATTTAAGTGATTCTGTGCATATTCATTCAGAAAATACTAATCCATTGCATAGTGATGGAGATAATGTGGATGTGTTTAGTACTTTTACGAACTTAATTGGTGGCTGTATTAAGTTGCTGCAATTTGAAAAGTGGAGAAGTAACAGGCCGTGGATTTCGTATAGTGCATCTGGTGAAATATTTTGTTCCTTCTGCAGTGATGTGCAAAAACTTGGTGCCTTAAAAGACAGCAAAGTACATATTGAAACAGCATTCATTAAAGGCATGAAAGCTAAAAAACAATAAAAAACTGAACGAAAAAATCAGTGACCATGGGAGAGGCAAGTTTACCCAAAAATATGCAGAAATATTGGAAGAAAGATAAAATGTAAAGCTGCCAATAGCATTGGCAACAGAATTTTGACTGTGGGAAGAAAACAATGAAGAGAAAATTGAGATAACCGCACGTAATTTCCGTACCGCCTATCTAACTAGTAAAAGAGCTGCTAATCGCTGTTGTAACCGGAGTCACACTTGGAAACCCATCCTCAAGCTTATGGGAGAGTCAAAACCACCGGATGTTACCTAATTTTCCCGCCAAAATTTCGGACCTGACCTACCCATGGGGTATATATTGATGACCACTTCTAGTCAAGGCACTCACCTCTGCCCTGAGGACGATGCTCGACTCGAGCATCGAAACATTGGCCGCCATGGACCTAACTACCCGGTATAAACTACGACAGATCGCTGACATAATCTCTAATGTTTATATCCGTAAATGGACCTGCTCTAGAAGATTTTCCAGCAAAACGGTTTGCAGCTGATAGGATAAAGGACGTCCGAAATATCTCTAGCAACAACGAATCTGGCACGCAAAAATGAATAACGTACATCAGGACCTCTCCAAAGAGGAGTACGTAAGACGCCATGAAAAAAATACGGAATTCAGAAGTAAAATATTGGGCTAACGTTTTGAGGATAACCTGAAGGCATTTTGGTCGTACGAGAAGGAGATTCAAGGCAGTAAATCAACGGTAACTTCACTAAAGAACAAGCTAGGAGAAAGAACGAACAACAAATTAGAAAAACAAATATCTTCAATTCCTTTTTTCAAAGCGGTTATACAAAAAGGTCTCTAAATAACACCGCTACAATGTCTAGGCTCAATAAGCACCCAATGTAGTCTATTAATACCAATAGACGTGGAATAGAAAGTTATTTTAAATTCATTAACTTCAAGAAACTACCCGGTCCCCATCAAATTCCAGCCCGAGTTTATAAAGAACCGTACTTGAAAATAATATTTGAAAAATCTCTTAACACAACATCGTGTTCCTTGCGATTGGAAAATCAAGAACGGTACACCCATATTTAAGAGTTGTGAGGTCACATGTGATGTCTCTGAGATCCATTTGATCTTCTATTAGACCTCTCAGTGATGTCTATGAGACTATCACATGCGGTGTCTCCGATACCACTAAAAATGCGGAAATATATAGAGCTTTACCAAAAATAAAGGTAGTCTCCAATAGCCGTAAACAATTGGCTCCACTCGTCAGAAATCACTTTTTTGCCACTTCTCTGTTTCTTCTTTTTCTTGAAATTGATCTCTGACGAGTGGTGCCAATTTTTTACGACTATTGGAGACTCCCTTTGTATTTGGTATTTGTCCAGCGGTAAGGGCTCACCTCATTATTGTAATATAGAGCTTTCTCAGAGATATCACAAGAGTAGTCTCTGAGATGTCAAGGAATGTCTCAGAGATTCATGGAGACATTTAAGAAATCTCAGAGAGTTGTATCAATTATGTGGGGTTGGTCAACCCAGGTAGAGATGGAGAGTATGTATGTAAGGGGAAATAATCGGTAAAGAACAGGTTGAAAGCCTGCAAAGAAGAAGAAAAAACCTTGACAACATAATTTTAGAATGACGCCCATGCGTACCATACCGTAGGCCAAAGGCAACCACGCGCAATCTGCTATGCGTTGCGTATGCGGACAAGGTGCGCTCTTTAAAACGAATAAAACGACCGACTTCAATTTTGTCAACTTAATTTGAGCCTCTAAATGCGTCTACCATTCAATGTCCCATCTGTCTCAGTCTCATCGCCAGTGTTACGGTAGTTGGTGCGATATTTTTCTACGTATAACATTATATGAGTTTGACGTTTTAATAATTGAATTAATCCCTCTATTTCTAATGATTCCACAATAGCGTTAATCAATTTTTCCAAGAATGAGAATTTTGGCAAAAGAATTAATTCCATTCCCATGGCATTTGGTTCGGCTGTGTTTTCCAGAGGGGCTCGATTAAAAACAATTATGTGGAAGCTCGGTGTAGAGCTCGTGTGTGTTCTCAAATGTAAAAAGTAATTAATTTAACCCTGACGAAGAACCCCCCTGCTGGTTCATGCTAATCATTGTGTTCGGTGCAGTTTATAGGGCTGGAATTTTTTTTATCGGATGGCTGAATACATGAAATTTTTAATTTTATCTATCGATTTTCTTTTACGCTCCATATTTGTCTGAAATTCATGTTTTCAGTTGATAAATCTCACATTTTTCTCTGAGATCAACAATGACATATTTCATTGACAACCAGAGATTTCATTTTCATAGAATATTCACGCCTCTAGCATTTAAATATCACGTTTTCCTGCAGGCCCATGATAGTACGTAGAAAGAAAATCCGTATAAGAAGGGCCCTGAGTCCCAAGGGCACGAATATAGATTGCTTCGGGGGTAATCGATAAATTCAATGTATATTTACAACAAGAATACACTTCAACGTCTATTCTCAAAGTAGCTCTCAAAGGGGCACTGCATGTATATTAGAGAACACTTACGTAGTAAACGTTACACATAAAGGAATTTAATAGAATACACACATAATTAAATGTGCATGAATATTTACGTGCAGCGAGTAGCAATGGTAATAATGCCTCTGTTGCTATAACAAACACGGCGTTGTTTATTATCGTTTAATACTTACTTAGATGTATAACATGTGGTGGAACCGTCTGCCTCTCATTACGATTGCGAACTGTTTTTAGACCAATTCCCACATCATTAACGTCACGAATTATTCATATATGTTGAAAAGTGTTTAAGTGCAGTTAACTTAGGTGCATTCACTCAATCATCGTGTTGCCTATTCAAGACTCTCACTTGCCGCTGTTTTCGTTCCTTGGACTTAAAAATAAATCCATTAACATGCCTAACAGAAAAAAGAGTAACCTTTCGAAAAAATCTTCTAAAGCAAAATTAATGTCTTATTTGCGAGAAAATGAGCCATTGAAAGAAAAACGACTAAGGCTAGACTTGGATGGTCAAAGACATGCCCACCAGCGATCTCATGAGCATCTCCTCGTGGTGTTTCTCGAGTTACGTTAAGAACCGCACCAATTTCATCCTTACCCAACCTACGGTCGGGTAACCAGCTCTAAATCTGTTTCAAAGACAGACCCATCTGTTTCGAACCTTCAATCTGTTTTAAGATGGCGGAAATTATAATGACGTCACTACATGCTTCTTAACCGATAGAAGAACGGAAATTTTGCGCAATTAACGACATCCGTGCACTAAAATCGACAAGTACGCTAAGAATCACCATAGATTTTTTATTTAGCAACCGAAACCAATGACTATAGATATGCCGAAGGCGCAGTCCGGGTAACGGAGGATTCATAGGTCAAATAAACATGGCTGCTGCTGCAAATGCTCCTTTTGACGTTGTCAACCGCTGGATTGTACCCTACTCTCCAATCCTGATTAAGATACTCAACGCAAATATCAACGTTGAATAGTGCAACTGAATAAAGTCATTGAATGCTAATATATGTATGTACACAAGGGAAGCGAATAAGCTGTCAATCACTCAGGAGACGGCTCAAGAGAACCGAGGGACGAGGTGACCATCTATCAACATTTGCTATTTAAGTAGTAATGAGTCGGCATGGCCGACTTTAGTGTTTCCCGTGCATGAAAGTGGACCAATAGCCACTCATCTCTCCGTGCACCTGAAAAACGGTCAGCGTGTCTACTACAGCGAACACAACATACAAGATGGGTTACGAACTCCTCGAATGACCACGCATACAGTTTTTCTTCAAGCTTTGCGGTTTTCTTATAAAAATAAGTTTAACGTTTTTCACACCCGTTGTATTTCAACGGGTACCTTCCGCTCGTATTTTATAAAAAGGTAAACACTGGTAAATGGTAATATCCTTGCGGATCAGTCACCCCTCACCCCAAAACTCCTGAAATCGCGTATTTTTGGAGGGAAACCCAGTGAACTCACGTTCGGAGAAATATATGAAATCAAAAGATAAAGAAATAAAAAAACGAGAAAACGTCTTGTAAATATCGTAGCTGGAAATGCGTAAGAATACGTCCTGAACGAGGTATTATGGCTAAGCTCTCGGTGGCAGCAGAAGGTCAGTGTGAAAAAACTTCGCGATGTGTTGGATATGCGTTGGAAAAGGATGATGAGGTAGTCGACTTTAGAGAGGTAAAAATATTTACCAGATCATTATCAAAATGGGTTGATTTTGACAGGATTAGGAAATATATTTGTGAATGTTAGGGAAGATATTTGTATGGGAAACAAACTAAATTTCCTGTGCCACTTTGAAGCAAGATTGGTTGCCTCGTGAGATGAAGGGGTCAATTGGAGAGGGAAGTGGTTATTTCCGCATAATGAGGGTGATATATTCGTGAATAAAAGAATCAGGGAAGATATTTACGAGGAAAACACCGAAATATCCCGTGTCGCATTGAAGCAGGATTGGTACCCTCGGGAGAAAAAGAGGTCTTTTTGAGGGGGAGGGGTGGTACCCAACTAAATGAGGGATTGATATACTCGTGAATTTTCCGTATCCGTGTTCGTGAATGATGAATTCGTGAATTCCACGTGTCTAGGGAACAAAAGCACGTGGAAACAAACGAAAAAGTTTTTCCACCTGTAGGTAGTATAGCAGCATGTGGCTACATCGAGCGAGTATCAATTTCATAATAATAATTATAGTGGAAAAGGGAATTTATGTTTAGTTCTACTTTTGGCTGTAATTAATTTATTTTTGGTAATTTGGTAAAAAACAATATTTAACGAATACGCGAAATAGTGATCCTAGTACCGGGTTTCTCTCCTTAGCTACCAATTTCCTTGGTGTTTTGCCCTTCAGTGCGAACGCGTGCCTTCTCCTTGTGAAGAGCAAATATGTCTATTCTCCCGGAGAAAAAATATGTGCCGAACACCCCGATTATAGATTTTAGGGGAGGGTAACCCAGTGCTGACTACAGTAAACCCTAAAATAGTGCTGACTACAGTAAACCCTAAAATAGTGCGAGTTTAGGCTCCAAGAGTTCGTCTAGCCTTGTAAAATCGCGTTATATGAAGCAAATATAAGACGGAGAATGCGAGGTTTCGTTCCTCAATCTCAAGGCTGCAGTTTAATCAAAATTCAGTTCTCGCGAAAGCTTACGGCCTTGAGGAACGGAACAGAGGGGGTGAAATGTGTGGTAAGGGTAAGGGTATGAGGAGGAAGGGGAAGTGAGTGCGTGGCAGGCAGAATGACCAACATAGTGTCTCAGCGTAGATATGCAATTTCGAGTCGTATTGGACAATTCGACTTGTCGTGGAGCAATGGAGCAGGTAGCCGACCCTTCCCAGCTAGTACCTCCGTTCCGCGGCCGGGGTTGTGGAATGGAATGCCTTACGCGATGACTCACAGCTGAGCATTTCAATTACTTTAAATGCATTAAAATTTATTCAACATTAATAAAAAATAACAAATAAAGTCGTGATTCCGCTGAAACGCTGAATAAGTAGACACCAAACTTCGCGCAATTACGTTAATTCTCAGTAACGTTGCTAACATTTTCAGACGCGTGAAATTCTGTAACCCAAATATAAGACATACAACATAAAATTACGAAATACCAGTGCATTCTATATTCTTCTTTTACTTAGATAATGCAATAAACGGAATCGGACTTTGAATACCACCAGATAAAATTACAGTCACTCAAATAATAAAATATAAAGTACCCGAAAAGATAATTTCATAAATTAGCAATAAGTACATTTATATTCAATGAATAAATGGGACATTTGAGAACACAAAAGAGTGGAAATATAAGAATATATACCCTAGAGAGACAGAGAGAATGTATACATCTTATGCAAAAATATATTGGCTAATTTCCGTAATTTATTAAAAAACAGAAAATTGCAAGACATACTAATGTGATATTTTTTTGTATAATATTGTAGAAAAAGTCAGTACTTGTTTCAACTATGAGTCCACTTCCGAGTCATTGGCTTGAAATCCCCAGGTCGTGACCCCCACGGCGCGCGCTCAGGTACAAAGGGACGACGCCCACTACATAGCCCACTGCGGCGAATAGCTGGGGGCACACAAATTCATTGAAGGCATATGACACATTTCAAATTTGGCAACAGAAATCGTAAACATTAGCCCGCCGGTGCTCCCCTTCCACCCGCGGCAAGCTGGATCCGCCCAGACCCGAACTCGGAAACCCTACCTTCGGCGTCGAAGGTGACTCAACCCCTCACCGAGGGTGGGTTACCAACTGACCTGTAAGACTATAGTATATAACTTCTAAAAGTTAACAATTATTCGCTAAACTATGGTCGTCTTTGTAATTCACTAGTCACGCTGATGAAAATAGTTTTTTCATCGCAGTTATACGGTGGATATTAACCATTATAAGTGCTTTAGTAAAACAAGCGGGTTTAACGTACGTAACCACGTAGCTGAACGCGCAAGCCACTGGTAAGTACACACGGCTATAAATTCTAAAAGTTAACTCCCATGTTTTTGAAGTGAAAACTTCTCTTGGGAGGGTCTACACTACGCCTGCTCTTGGCTTTATTTCCATGGGAGTAAACGCAAAAGCGTGACACTCGAAGCGTTAAATTTTAAGCGTTCCGTTCCCACTATCTATAACACATACGAATATAGTATGGCGAAGAGAAGAGAAAGAGAATGCGCGCGTACATAGATCTCAGGGTGGTACTTATAGTGTCGTTGTATTTAATTATGAAAAGAAACTTCAGTTACCCTTAGTTTACGTATAGCAATGACTAGACCAGTTTCTAGTGATGGTCTTATTTTAGTATCCCCTAAGAAAGACCATACATTTTATCATGGGCGAAGACAAGACCCAGCTATAATTGCATTGAAGCAAAAGTATGAAAGATTGTCATCAAAACTTTTATTAACAATAGAACAACAATTGCTGAATTAAATGTCCAACGAATCTCATTTCACAATATATTCTTTTAATTGTCGAAGTTTGGGAATGCACGCCAGTGATTTAAAAGATTCAGTTTTCAAGAATAGTACCAATTTCGATTATTATCGAAAACAAATGTTATTAATGAAAATAACGACAATATTGATAACTTCACTTGTGTATATCTCAATTTAAGCGAAAATATATAAGATCTGGTGGAGTTTCGATCAACCACAATAATAGTGACATCGTCAACGTCGTCACTCCAAATATAACACTTAATGCCAGACAGAGTGTCAATGAAATTGCCGCGAGCAATCTTGTAGGAGATTTATGTTCTGTACAATGTAAAATAAATAAGAAAGATACTGTAATTATAATCTGCGTTTACATTTCACCAAATAATACTGTACAAAATGTAATAAAATTCTTACATTTCCAATTATTACCGTATACAAAAATTGGTTCGCGGATTCTCGGCGAAGACTATGATAAAATACCATTAATAATAGGCGGAGACTTTAATGTTGATTTTGGAAAAGATAATGCCCAGCCATTGCTAGATTTCTTTGAAAATGAATTAGGTTTGACAATGAATAACAATAGAAACGACGCAACAACAAAAGGTGAAACGACAATAGATGCTGTATTTTCTAGATATATATATAACTAGTAAATGGGTGCTTGCAGTTTGCAAGCGGAAGGGGTAAAGTGTATGAAAGTACATTGTAAATCATTAAAAACGAATGCAATAAGGTCTTACTTCTTATGGAAATGATTTTAGCTGGGTCCATTTCTGACTTAAGAATATACTAATAATGAGAAAATAGCATAAAACGAATGGCTCATTGACATAAGTACTTTGTTCTTCTTAGTAATTGCTATATTTTTCATTTTATTTTCATGCAGTTGATCAATTTTTAAGTAAAATATTTGTAATTAAATATGATTATAATTATTTGGCAATTTGAAATTCAATCAATACCTATCAGCCTAACTAAATTCAATGGATTTACACATATCATTTTATTTTTGCTGATCTCATTTATTATTGTTTACATATTAAACACATGGCGTAGTACTTGAATTCATAATTACAAAATCGAAGATATAATGCAGCAGAGAACATTATCATTTTACATGGTTTTGACTTGTAGAATGGCATTTCGAGGTACATTTCAGAAAGGAGGTGCAAGGATTAATGTTTCCTTGAAAAACAGAGAGAGGGAAACCCGAAATAAGGTTTAAAGATTGTGTCAGAAGTAAAATGGAGGAATCTGGTGCGATCCTAACGGATTCCGTAGGCATGAGCAAATGGAGGAGTGTCAAAGCTACGAAACACTTTATATATATCATTATAAAACATCGTAAATCGCTTAGGTTGAAGGCGTAATATCGTTAAAAGCTATTGAAAAACGCTCCGAGAAGGTTAAATTCTCTTAAATTCAGCCTTTATAGCCCGTGTATAAGGTACTGGAAGTCTCGGGAACAATGGAAAAATTGCTTAGCAACGAAAATGAAAAAAGACCGAAATTTTCATTAATTTTGCGTTTAAACTTCAAATATTTCAGTTTATTGATTGCTAAGCAAAAATTGGTTGCAAAAATTAAATTCTTTGAAGTTTTGGCCTCATTTTAGTCGAAGAATGAAACTTTTATCTTAATTATTTCATATTTTAATGGATGAAAGAAAATTACTCTACACGGAATTTATTCGTTTTTCCCATTTAAACCCATTAAAAAACAAAATCCTATCTGGACTAAAAACCAATGAAAAATGTTGGAGTTTTCGATTTTTTCCTGACTTGACACCAAATTCAAACCCTTCCCTGAAAATTTCATCCTTTTAGCTCAATTAGAAATGCCCAGGAATTCGTATCAATGAGTGAGTCAGTGAGTGAGTCAGTTTTGTAGCTTTTCCACCTTAAGTTTTCCTAGTTTTGATTACTGCTGTCTTGTATTTTATTATCTCACAGCAGTACTTAATACTAAGCTTCAGTGCATAATGAATTCTTCCGTTAGATTCATTTACGACTTGCGGAAAGATGAGTACATAACCCCATATTTAAACAAGCTCTCCTGGAAGGATATAAAAACAAGAAGAAAATCCAAATTGGCGTGCATCATGTATTCCCTACTCAAACACGATGACCTACAGCACATAATTGACTTTTATCCCAAAAGAGAACCATATTCCCAAATATAGTTACTAGAGCCGACCCTAACTACCTACATGTCTCACATAACCAGTCCTCCACATTTTTCAGAAATCATTTACCGTTGCCGCCTCTCAAACTTGGAACTACCTATCTAAATCAATCAAAGATTCCTCATCGCTGCCCCAAATCAAAAAGAAATTATATTATTACCTAACTTGCCCCCCATAAGCCATATTTACTCATTTTAATACTTTATAATTATGTATGGGCTGTACTGTTGTGGTATATTCTCCATATTTATTTTTTTAAAATTATAATATCAAAATTTTTAATCCTGTTGATATTTAATTCATTGTGTGAACTTGCTTCGTATTCCATACTTTATATTGTTTTGTTTCTGATGTTTATTCTATTCATTTGGCATGTTGGTTTTTTGTTGTTTACTTAATTGTAATACTTTTTTCTATAATTGGTGATTTGCGCAGTAAATTTATATGTATTTTGAGCTCAAATGTGATTTATGCAAATTGTTTATATCGAATGTAAATCTGTGAATAATAAAAATTATATTATAATTACATAAGAAAATTACGTTTTCTATACCATCTAAAAATTTTCTATACCATGAGAACAAATATCAGTAGGCACCATCGTTCGCCGGCAAAGATCATTTACCGTGACGGATGTATTCTATGATGAGAGTACAGTACAGATGTATGCCTGCATGCATTTTACTATCGAGATCAAGAGTTGAAATTTTCCGCAGCCATTAGTCTGACATTGAATCTTTTTGAATGGTAGGCTGACAGCAACTGATATTACCGTAAGTTATATTTGGCTTTGCCTTTATTATTGTTATGTATTTGCAAATTACACTATTAGAGAGGCATTTCATTCCTTGAGGTGCCTATTTTCTTCAACTTTCACGGATCATACACACTGTATCTTTCGTTGATAGATTTACTCTTTTTCAGAAAATTAATAAGCACACATGATGTTACATTAAAATTTATCTTCCAAGTACTGAATCGTTTTTTCATAACATTTATATCTCATTCTATCATAATTAGCTTTAGAAACAGTTGTACACGTGCTAATAAAAGAATTGGTGCCCAAGCCTAAATCGATATACGATAACGATAATAAACGATAACTCTAATTATTTTATTACCACGTGTACAACTGTTTCTAAAGCTAATTATGACAGAATGAGATATAAATGGTATGAAAAAACGATTCAGTACTTGGAAGATAAATTTTAATGTAACTTCATGTGTGCTTATTAATTTTCTGAAAAAGAGTAAATCTATCAACGGAAGATACAGTACTAATCAAACGACAATAATGAATTAAGACGGAGTTCAACAGTTAGATGAAACAATTACTCATGACCTCCTTTGCGGGCAATAAGTCTGGTAAATGTGCGGGAAAACTTAGCTTGAATTGGAATTAATTGCAAGAAATGTGACGAGTACGTTGAAGCGCTAAACTCTTTTCCTATCGTAACACCTTATATTTGTAAAGAGATGTTTCATAAAGCTATAAAATTATCATAACGGCCTTTTACACACCTCTATGTACCAAGTGCAACTTTTTCGACGGTAAAAGCATCAGTATATTCTGAATTAACATGGAGGCAACAATTGAATAATCAACATTAGAATTTGTGCGCAGAGACATTTAAACATCCCTTCCCGGTGTTCCTTGCTAATACCTACACAAAATAAAAGCCAAAAATCGAAGGTAAGAATCTCAAGCTTATCAGTGCAGACGAAAGAGAATTTTACATGTCTTGTTTAAACCCCTTAAAATTTTGATAGAGGCAGGCTTCAGGTTTTTAACAAAATTTCTGTACCTGACGATGACGTATATCTATGAAACGCGTCGTAGAATAAAATATTTTGTAGAAAATTACTCAGCACTTTCATTAATCATGAGTAAAACCTTAAAATATGATAACATAACGATCCATTTACTGACTAGAGAAAATGACATTGATCAGAGCTCATACATAAAGATGGTCATGCTTTCTTCTCCACGTCCTTTTAATGAAAGCGCGACACCATTTTTCGTGAAAGCAATTTACTAAGAGGTACTTTGTCAAATGCCTTTTTAAAATCAAGGAATATCGAGTCAATTTAAACGAATTTTCAACCGAGATGAAAGTATCGTGAGCAAAGAGAGCCAATGAAGTCTTGTAAGGTCTATCCCTTCGAAATCCGTGCTGTTTGTTAGTCTACAATTCTTTCATTTCTAAATCCCCCATGATTGTACTTACAATTATTATATGCTCAAATACCTTAAACGAGATCGACGTGAGAGAGATTGGTTGGTACTTCTGGGTTCTTTTTTTCTCCGCTTTGATAAATGATGCTAGCTACTCCCCAGTTCTTTGGAACTACGTGATCTGTGTGAACGTTCATTTACTACATATATCTAGGTATGGTGTAATTTTTTATGCCAGTTTTGTATGCGCGCGCAGGAGTTTGATCGGGTCGTGGAGACTTTTCGAGGACTATTGTTCTTAAGTTGATTCTTAATATCCCGACAACAAATTATAATTTCCGGCCTACGTTCCTGGTAAACATCGGATAAATCCTAAGAGCTAACCGTACGTAGTAGGTATTTTAGGCATTTGACTTTTTCTATACCATTCAACCTTTCGCCTTTGTATTTTTCAAGTGTGTTTACTATATATTTACTTCCGTTACATAAGAACAAAATGTCTTAGCATTTTTCCTCAAGTATTCGCCATGTATTTTGCTTTTGAAATTTGTTTGTTTAAAATTCTCAAGTAATCTTAGTTTCGACATTAATCTAGGTAAATTCACTGCGATACACTTCTTACAAAATTATTCACACCAACATAATAACTTTAATGGGGTAGGAGTAATTAAAAATATGTCAGATTACGTGATATATCCGAGAATCACCGTAATTTCAGTAATGGATAAATTGCCGCAGGAAAAAAAAGCTTTTTTTCCTGTGGCAATTTATCCATTATTCCATCGCCGTGTTTATCGGCAGTAATGAGTAAGTTCACCGTCACTTCAGACCTTGCGCGGGAGTGGCACGATCGCTACTTTACGGCGAGCATTGTATAAAGTTGAATTGATGAAGCAAATATTAGGAAGGTCCTAGTGTACCTTGAGGCAATCCAAAAGTGGCACATATGTGTGAAAATAAAATTTGGCGAATAGCGTAACTATGAATTTTCGGAAAAGAAGAACTATCCTCACTACACTTATTGCATATGGAGTAGCGATTTGGAAATCACATACTTAGCTTGGCTAGCTTTGAGCAGTTATTTTCTACGTCGGACTGACTTATTGAATAGTGAGCCACCTCTACCTCTCATGAGTTGAATACAAAATGTAACAGACTGCCAAAGGGACATGATGTTGAATGTACTCTGGGGTAATCGAGTAAGCTCTAGTTCTATTTGAGGCAAGCAATGGTACATACGTCGTGAAATTAACGACACTACACACACTGAAGGATATTTTTTTATTTTCTTACTTGGTGATGATGAAGTGTGAAGTTAGATTCAAAAGGCTTCGTAAAGGTAGGAAGATAATGAAGTGGAACCTTGAAGCATTAAAAGGGTTGAAAAGGAGGGAATACCAAGAGCTGGTAGAAAAGAACATAGGTGAAGTAAAGCGGATGGGAACAACAGAGAGAAGATGGGAGATTATAAAAATAGGCATCGCAGGAGCGGCAGGGAAAACAATAGGAACGGTGGAAAAGAAGAGCGTTAAGAAGCATTGGGTTACGGAGGAAATAATCAAGAAAATGTAGGAGAGAAGGATATGGAATAACGTCAACACCAACCTAGGCAAGAGGAAGTAGATACTTGAATCCTCATCTGTTACCTAATACTAACAGCACGCCGTGCATATTTTCTAAGTCTTGAGTCTCTGTCCATTTATGTAGTTGCAAAATACATATATACCAACGGTCCCTCTCCATTGTGAGCATATCTGTAGTTTAGTAGTGCATGCTTGTGAAGCTTCGCCTCGTGACAAGCATTAGTGATTTATGCTAATGCATAATTATTCGTAGTTACTAGCTTTAGGGTATAGTGTAATGCACGTTGGTGACTACTCACCCCCTGCCACACACCCCAGAGGCGGCTTTCAGGGTATTCTGATGGAGGGTAGTAGTGATGGCTTAAAGAGTATTGTTGGGTGTGTGGCACGGGGTGATTCCACAGCCACACCCCGCATGCAACACTCGTCCCAGCACAAATCAGAACCTCGCACGCTGGTGCTAGGCGCAGGCCAAAAGCAGTCAGGAGAACAATGCGCAGTCCAACCGGAAACTGGGAGAGTAATACGCAAATGAACATGCAGAACAATGCTATAGACATATCTAGTGGTTAATATTACTGATACTGTTAATTTATTAATGCTACGAGATGCTACTTCATGCAGAGAACAAAATAAAATAGTTCCGGACATATCAAGCGGTGTGAAGTGTTAGTAATAATGTTGTGTTATTAAGCACAAGTGAAGATTCTATTCTACCTATTGAGGGTGGGAGTTTCATATGATTGATCTATCGCAACTATGATGATGACTATGGTATAGTGTAGTGCATGTTGGTGAATACTAACCCCCTGCCATACACTCTTGAGGTGGCTTGCAGGGTATTCTGTAGATTTAGATGTAACCGCAAGGAAAATGTAACATTTTCCTACTGCTTTTTTGTCTTTTTGATTTGCGTTTTCATCGATTCATTCGTTTTGAGCATTCACAGCTTCTTCGCGTAGTCCTAAAAAAGCTGACGCCATGATTGAAAGGTGCATTGGACATACGTTTGTATTCACTTTTATTAAAGGAGGCTTTTCATGGAGATACTCTGTTGGGTACCGTAGGTTATACTAAATCCTACGCTAAATCCTTCCATATGCAGTCAAAGCAGTATTTACTGGCAGCTCACTGCATGATTACTAAAGAATACCAACTTCTTCACTTTTCGAAACGAGAGAGAGAACAGAGGTGGATACCGGGTGAATCCCAAGACCTTGCCTGAGTGCGATAGAAGGAGTGAATTCAAGAAGGGAGGAAAGAGGAAGATTACGGAGGAAAGCTCAGGGACAAATAAAGAGTTAAATAGAACGTTTCAAATGCATACAAGGTTATCTAATATGCCTTCGTTCTGGCCGCCAGCGCGAATAACGCCCGGGGCAGGCAAACCGCTGGTAATGCGTCACATTCTTGGATGAGGAGTCGATCGCCTTACCGTGTTAGAACTTCCCTCGTCGTGGCCGACACCCAAGAATAATGTACTATCACTTTCAAAAGTCGGTCCACACGGTGAGCGCGACCATCTCCGAGTTCTTCTGAAATCGAGCTTCACGTATTGCTTACGCGTTCCATGACTTGGGGGCCAATTTTACTGCTACGACTAGCACAACTTGGGTTTATTTTGTACTCGCTAAGAGACCTCGCGTGACATTCTCCCTCCGACAACGAATAGCCAAAACAATCCCAACCCCCACTCCCATAAGAATTCGCCAGCCGAAGAACGCATGAAGTGTATTCGGCTGTGACTTATCGGTATTTCTTGTGCGAGGAAGAAGGCGATAATTTCCCGTACTCTCCTCATAAGGTCGTCGTGGCAAAAATCATTAGTCCTGCGCTAAGGGGACAAATAGTAGCCTCGTTTGCATGCGGGAAAACTAGTAATTTATAAAGTATTCGTAAATACTTATAATAAATATTACTGCAGAAATAGGGAGTACACTGGAAGTTTAGCCGATTAATTATAAAACCTCTCCGAGATGAAGCGGTATATGGGTAATAAATGACGAATCGGAATGGGTATATGTTGGAAGAGGATTCAGGCCGGGCCACTTCTTATTACCATTGACTTTCAATTGTTCGCTGACAATTTGGTAATAGATGTATGGAAAGGGATAAAATTGCGAAGGAAAGTAGCAGGTAACTGTTAATTTTTGTAGATTTGCAGATGGCCAAGATTTATTTAGTCAGTCAGGTCTAGATGTCTATTTCGCAGGTAAAAAGGTGCGTGATATGTGGAATGTGAATTAATCATATAAAGTGCAGGTATTGAAGTTTATAAAGTAGTAATAGTCCAAAATGAAGGAAAATAAGGAAAATTCTGAGCTGGGGAAACGGGTTACCTTTCCGGGAAGTATAACTACGTCATTCAGTAAAGGATAAATTAATGTATGGAACTTGGTGTAACAGAGGATTTTTAGAATTGTGTTTGAATAGAAATTTCGCTGTTTTCAAGTAGGATGGAGAGAAAAATGAACGAAAAGTCGAAAGGAGATATAAGAGAGACTTAGCACAAATAAAACGTGGTGTTGCCTAAGGTGCTAAAGATATGACTCAACGACGGGAAAAGGGATATTACGGCAAAGATCTATTAGTGAAACACACGTGGAGATGATAAATGTGCAACACTATCTCCATAATTGCAAAGTAAAATTAAAACGATATTGCACAGTAAATTAAAACGACACCTTTGAGTAAAGTTTTAGAACAAAACAATTGATATGGCCTTCATGATTTTATCATTAATTAGTTTAACGGAACGAAAATTTGGAGGTTTTGGAAAGCCCCCAGCGCACACATTAGTCACTGATACAACGATTTTCCATTTTTTAACTGTAGCAAAATATATTGCTTGGATACGCAGACCGTTGAGAATTTTATAAACACCTAAAAGGGAAAAATTAACGCCGAATATTCACCTGGGATGAGTAACAGATGGGAGTCCGATCATTCTCTTGCAATCGGGAGTTGAGATTTATTCAATATTCCCTCCGAATTACCCTCATGGTAATGACTAGTGATCGGTCACTACTTAATTAATTTTTGAAAATAATATGGGAATAATGAAAGGAAACAATCCAAGCCTGGAAACGTTAACTCTAAGCCTGTTATTTGTGCCACGAAAATATCACAACTTTTTTGTAACTGAAGTCAAGTACACTGCATTTAGCATAGAGCTTTTAAGTATTCTTACAAGGAGGCACGTAATGTTTTTCACAGTATGGCATTACTTTTACGAGAATCTATTGAAACTGAATATATTAATTGATTGCCTTGCGGTAGTAATATTGATTTATTAAACCAAACTATTTATGCTAAAGGATTGACAGATTTAAACAATTTAGAGTCCCTGATATCTCTTTAGCAGCTCATTTTTCGCCAGTGCTCGTGAAAGTGTAGGTTTTGCGATGTGTAGTGAAACAATCTCGTCCAAAAGAGCATAAAAATTGCTACCTAATTTAAATGACGTCATGCGTTTGATACCTTGGGTATCACTAACATTTCATTAGTTTGCATTCCCCATCGCGTGACTGATAGATTCCATAGTAAGAGAGGTCAGTAGAGTTTTACATCTCCAGAATATGTAGCCACCATAGTGAACATAGCTAATAGAAATTAGAGGTCCTTTCAGGAACGGACAGCTGAGTGATGGGTAGAATTGCAGTGAATGAATCTTTTTGTTTTGTATTAACTTCCTAAACACAGTCGTAGTTCATTTAACAGACCAATAAAAACAATGTAAGACGAATTACAGAATAATAGAGAAAAATTGAAATTGAAACCTGCCTTTGGTGTAACGCCGCTCGAAGCTGATTTCTAAATACTCAATGTGAAGCCATACCTATTTCATCCAACACATTCATTACTGAACACAATACTTTACGATATTAACTGAAAAAAGCATGAAAACCTAATTAGGATAAAATTAATGCAAAGTAGGTGAATGAAGCTACAAAACGTGGATAGTAATTTTTCAGAAATGAATGTGATAATTTAAGAATGAGTTTTCCTTCTGTGGAGATATAACTTAATTGATTTCTCGTTCTCAGAAAAGACATGCACTCCTCTTAAAAATGTCTACCTATGATGAAAAACTGCTCATATATAAAAGATACGATTTAAAATAAGCAACATTAAAAATTTTCTCGTTCTTTAGAATAGATTCGAATGAAATAGAAGTCGTGGTTTAAACTTTAAGATGGCATGTCGTTCATTTTGTAGCGAAAATTAATGGGAATGAGTCAAGATTTGATAAGGTTAGGATGAAAAGTGTACTAGATAGTTTGCGATAGTCATTTTCAGTATATTACCCATGGTAACGGAAATCTAAAGCAAAATCTCATTCACCAGAGAACAACTTTAATATTTTGTAATATCGCCATTATTTTCAGTTACAGATCGTAATCGTGACTGCATAGACCCAACCAAAAGTTCTATTACACGGGGGCATCGGCTTAAAGAATTTAAAACATCCCGTACGTAGACTTCGAAAGTTTTACTCGGTTCTTTCTCCGTCGTAATGCCACTCATAAACAATGTTACCCCACACATTCTCAATTGGGGAAAGGTCCGGGGAGTTACCTGTCCAGGGTAAAACGCAAATTCAAGAATTATCCTCAAAAAACTGCTTTGTGATCGCTTTGTGGCGGTCAGTTCGCCGATCCATTTCATCGATTTATCACAAATACAATTTTTGTGTATTAAGCCCGCCGAAACTCGTAAGAGTGAAAAACACCTAACTGAAAAAAACACAAAACGCTTTTCCCTTCTCCGCCTACCGTCGCCTACCACTTGGAGTCGGGGGAGTTGGCTGGGCTGCGATAGCAGGAGAAGGCCATACGAGGGTCTCCATAGTAGAGTGGAAATGAGTCAAGTTGGCCCTTAGTAGTCGCTGAATGCATAGGCAATACCCGAAGTTTGAATTCAGCGAAAGGCGAAGTTGGCCGCGCTCACCGCGTGGACCGACTTTTGAAAGTGATAGTACCGACAGAAGGGAAGCCGATATCCCCTCAGAGCGATAGTGGTGGCGCTCCGTCTGTTAGGAAACTTATTCCCTCACAGCACAAATTTCGAGAGACCGTCGCTCGTCCGTCACTATGGAAAACATAGAGAAGTATAGGTAAAACAAAACTTGGTGGCACTCACTAGGGGAGAATCAAAGTTCATGAAAGGTGAATCATACGATGATGATCGGGCAAAAGTACCGAAGGGACTACGAGAAGGACCTCTGCAGGAAGACTCAAATGCTTAATCCCACATCTCTTTTATGCTTCCCCTTACTTTAACATCGTGCTCTTCACAAGCAAGTGTCACCAAGTTTTGCTACACCTATATCTAGTCTCCCACCACTTGATGACACGTTCCTATCGAGGAAATGAAACTAATAATAAATGCCAAATATTTGTGATTTGTCTACAACAGTGGTAAAAAAGGGAAGTAATCAGGATGTGAAAAAAAACTTCTTTTAATTTCACCAGTTGTTATGAACCAAAGTTGTATTCGAAATGTACATGGAATATTTCATCGATAATACAGTGCTTTTTCATCCTGAAAATCTTATTTAAGGCTCATAAATCCATAAAACCGCATTTCTAACGCCTTATTTCTAATATAAGCTTAGATTTTGAAAAATTCTCACGAATATACCACCGACTTTTTCAAAATATTTGTGAGTTTTTTTTTTAATGAGGAGTACTTTTCCGGGCTTTAGATGTGAGATATGGGAATAAATGAGCAACATATTACCATTCGCCAGAACATTGCGTTTAATGTCAATGCCAAATTAAAAAAGGGCTGCTTAGTGGTCATTGATTGCGCAATCAATAGGTATACGGCATTTCATGATCTACATCTACATAATACCTAGTACATACTAACAGCACCCCTAGCATGTTTTCTACATGGGTCTTGAGTCCCTGTCCATCTGTGTAGTTGTAGAATGCATGTATATTGAGGTCACTCTCCATTTTGATGACATCTGTAGTGTAGTGTTGCATGCTTGTGAGGCTTCGCCTCATGACAAGCATTAGCGATTTATGCTGATGCATAATTAGTCGTAGTTACACTAACTTTAGGATATAGTGTAATTTATGTTGGTGATTACTCACCCCCTGCCACACACCCCTGAGGTGGCTTGCAGGGTATTTTGTAGATGCAGATGAATACCCTGCTATCCACCACATGAGGATGTGGCAGTTATAACCAACATGCACTGCAAAGAAAAATAAAAAAACGCTAATGAACCTACGACGACTCCTGCATTAGAAAAAACCTAAAACCTACGCCGTTCGTAAAAGAATTATGAAATATTTGTTACTTTTGTTCAAATATTATTTGGTAGTTATGAACACCAATTTTTAAGTCTTTTTCTGAAACTAGATTTTTCTTGGGAGTTTTTTTTACAGGAAAGAATAACAATTTGTGTAATCATGCCCGCGACGTTCATTTATGAATAAAATATAATAAGAGGATAACTTTCACTAAGTCATGTTAAAAAACATCCGATACGTCAAATTATTGATGCCATCTAACGATTACTGCCCAATGAACTTTGTACTCATGGAACAGAAAATTTCTTAAAATTTCGAATTATAAATAAATCCAGAAGAAACTCCTGCCCGTGTGTATAAAAAAATTACCATCAGAAATAGCTTCCTACTTGCAGATAGCACTTAGTAGACCAAACCATCGAATTACCGACCCGACATGTTAATGTATCCCGCGAACGGTAAGAGACCATAATTTCTAACAATGAGATTTGGTTTTTCGATAGGTAGTGTAGCTAATTAGTATATTGGCTCCCTAATACTTGTTCCTTATCTGCTACGCAGTACCAACAGAACGTCTTGAATGTTCCCGGTGCAATTGTATTTTGTATCCCTCTTCATTTATGTCGTTGAATAACACAAATACTAACAGTTCCCATAAATAGGTAGCATTCATATAGTGTAGAGGATGTTGGTGAAAGTTCACCTATTAAGACAGGTATTTTCTTGCTTTTACGAATTGAATAGTAATCGTGGTTAATAGGACACCGCCTCTGGCGTTACTCGGTGGAACTCCTTCATTATTAATGAAACACAGGAACTTGGTTACAATTCCACACTTTATTAGATACAACACGACCCGGGTTTCAGCATCTCATGCCATTATCAGGTGCCTGATGTTGGCATGAGATGCTGAAACCCAGGTCGTGTTGTTTCTAATAAAGTGTGGAATTATAACCAAGTGCCTGTTTTTCAATAATAATACTCTTAGTTTCACTTACTTTATTAGGGTAGAGTGTAGTGCATGCTGGTGGTAACTCACCTCCTGCCACATACCCTTCTGGTGGCTTGAAGGGTATTATATAGATGCAGTTGAATAAATGTCATCTAGTTAGTGATTCTGGAATAACTGACCATGTCACATACGTAAATATAATATACCCAAGTATGTCGCCCTGTATCTTGTTGCGAGTGCGAAAGCACGTAAAATGGCTAACACCGATCGATCAAATCCGATAGAAAACATAAAAATTAGCTCGGTTATACAAGTTATATGCAAATCAAAAAAACATTGGTATCATACCTATAGTGTAGCGCATATTTGCGAATTGTTGCCTCCTGACAAACATCAGCAGGTTTTTTATATAAATTTATTTGATTTTGATGATTTTGATAAACATTTTTGATTTGACAGCCGTAAAATAAATAGTCGTAGTTACAAACTTTAACAGGGCATGGCGTAATGCATGTTGGTGATAACTCAAACCCTGCCACACACTCTTGAGGTTGCTTGCAGGGTATTATGTAGATGTGTGTAGCCTTGGTAGTGTAGCGGTGTTATTCTGAGAGAATGGTGTAAATTTACTATAAAAATGCAGTTGAGGATATTTGCTTTTTCTAATTTGTTATTAGCTCTTTCTCCTTTATAGTTTTTCAGAGATTTCAACATCGAGTTATTTATTATGTTGAAACTTCCCAGCGTATGACTAAAATACCTTCGGGCAATTCTTCAAGCATGCAGCCCAGTATTTTACTTTTGAATGCCGTTAATAAAAGAATGTATCCCAGTTCATTCTTAACAACGCATGTCAGAAATTAGAATTGAATGTCTATATTAAGAAAATCAAATAAAATAAATTTCTGTAAGAAATTTCCTGGGCCGAATCAAACTCCTGCCCGTATGGTACATTGCTCGTAAGTTATAAACCTATGCCATTGATCCATTGAACGAGACACTCTAAGACTAGGACAAATAAACTGTTTCTCATTCGACGACGAGATGAAAATGTAAAACATTTTGCAAAATTATGTGATTATAAAGAGGGTGCGTAGGAAATCACCAAAATAGAGCATAATAAATACCCTTGGTATGTAATTACCCTTATTTCCACACTATAGTATGGCTTGATGTACCTACGCGCGAAAACAGGAAAAATGGAATGGACAGGATAGATAACGTTAAATTTGATAAAAAATATAATGTTAACAATTAAAAGTTATATGCAATTGAAACTGGTATTATATATCGTAGGACTCCGGTAAAAAAGCGTGGAAGCTAACTTTTAGAAGTTATAGCCATGTGTAATTGCCCGAAGAACTCTTGGCTTGCGCGTTAAGTTACGTGGTTACGTTCGCTAAACCCGCTTGGTTTACTAAAGCACGTAAAATAGTTAATATATATCGTATAACTGCAATAAAACACATTTTCATCAGCGTGACTAGTAAAATACAAAGAGGATTATAATTTTGCGATTTATTGTTAACTTTTGGAAGCTATAAAATTTAGTCTGACGCGTCAGTTGGTGCCATAACCCACCCGCGGAGAAGGGTGGGGTCGCCGGTGGAGGATGGTGCGAATTAGCGCTATAATAAGGTTGAATTTTAAATGATATGGACTATTTTTAGGCACTATTCCATTGATTACGCCTTATAACAGAGTCCACTTAATGTTTATTTCGTTATCTCTTCTAATTTCCCTGCCAACATTGTCGAGAATAATTCCCTGGTAAATATTTGCCAAATAGTACCCACACATCATCTCGTCTATCTTTGTGTTCTAACATACCATAACTATAGACAAGAACCTTATAAAAGGACGTTTATCTCCTACTTCGATCGTGTTATCAACGGCCGCGAAAGAAATCAACTTCCAACTAGAGGGGCTGCAACCGCGTGGTAGGCCAAGAATTTCTAGTCTTAAAATGATTGTGTTAAATGGCTGTTGCGGGGTGAGTTTGAGTGGAAGGAGCAGGGAGTGTGTAAATTTACAGTATCCCTGGGAAGGAGGGAAGAAACCACGGAAGAAACTGTGTAGGAGAGGTGTGTATGCTAGAGAAGCAACTGTTCGATCGCTGCGCCACGTACGGTGGATAAGAGGAAACGGCATTTTTTCACAAGATGGCGGAGAGGAAAAATCGCAGTTCTCAGGTTTGAAAGTTTCTCATTCCTAGAGTAAAAGATGCATTGTTGTGTTGAAAGTATTTTACAAATGCGCAAGGTTTGCATAATAAGTGAAGTGAATTTGGTTCCGATATCTCTGTTAAAAGTGGGTGAAATTACGAAAACGCTGGCGGGACGAAAGCTCACATTTACCGAGGCCTCCCTCGCAACACCAGCGCATTAACTGGCGACCCGTAATTTGAGCAAATGACGATCGGAAGCGCACCAAGATTTCCGTCCTCATTGTAAGGTTCATGACTATAGCTAACACCAACCTTTAAAGAAAAATGCCTATCCAACATTTTAAGAGTAACAAATCACCACTTTCAAAGTTTTTTCGTTTTAAATTTTACCAAAGTCCACACTTTTTCGAAATTTGGACGATATATTACCCTGATTATTTCTGGAAGCTTCGATTTTGCAGGCTATGATGTTATAAGCATTTATTCTTTCATGTAAATACATTGAAACAATAGCACTATGCATGTGTGGATCGTCGTGGAAAGCAAGCGATTTCTAGTGTTGCACAATTGTTTTTAATGTAGGTATCGCTCAGGCGAATATTTACCAATAAACTATTCGTTGTGAAGGCGTTTCCTTCGTAGCGCGTGAAACAAATAAGTCAAGTTAAAGATTTCAGTTTGCATCTTCAGATAATTACTGAAAAGTTTAGTCTGATAAAACAGTATTTTTGTGCCATCAATATTCCTCCATTCACTTCCTACTCCTCAAAAATCCTTCAATTTTAATATCAAATTCGAACATAAATCTTAACATGAGTACACTCACCAACTAGAGATTCCTCGGGCAGGAGGAAGGAGAATCTTCTTCACATTTCTTTCAGTCTGCTTTCACTGCTGATTATGCTTTCACTAAACTCCGTTTGCATTTTCATTATGCCCCATTCCGCCGAATCTCCGATTGAACAACGATGTCAGAAGATGAAGAAGAGCATGAGTACCACTCTCTCAGATCGTGCTTATAAATAATCCTTAGGAGCGTGTTTGTCTTTTAGATTTCACAGCACCGCATCACTCGTAATACACTCAGTATATCACTACGTATCACATTATATACAAATTCTTAACGATACCAACGTCAATTCCGTCTTCATCCCAAGGGAAGAAGCACGACGACATCCTCTCGCGAAGAAAGCAGTACCTGTGTGAGCTTATTCTTCACGCCAGCAATACAGAGTAAAGAAACTCGTGGCCTGCCTGCTTCACACCGCACTCACGTCGCCTATCTGTCGACTGATCTGAAGGCAGGTGCACGCGAGTACTGAAGCAACGAATGCTCCCGCTCAAGCCAACGAATTGAATAGGTTTAAGCTAAACGCCCTGTTTAACCCACGGGTATAATGAGCTGGCAACCTTCGAACCGCATATCCCCTGTGTAGGTCCCTACACAGGGGATATCCACGTTTGAATGATATTCTGAACTTGGCGAAGGCTATACCTACCAAATACTCCGCCATATACCCTGTTTTTAGTGTAAATACGGCTATTGATATATTGCCATAAATCACTAATACTTGTCTGGAGTCGAGCCTCACGAGTATGCACTACACTATAGATATGATGCCCATGTTTAAGGAACCGTAAGTGTTTATGTATTTTGCAACTACGTAAACGGACAGAGATTCAAGAGTTATGCTGAAAACATGCACGGCGTGCTGTAAGTACTAGGTAACAGATAAGGATTCAAGTATTAGAGAGTACTACTACTACTAAGAGCTACACTACCTATCGACAAAGCTAGTTAAAAGTTCAATGGTAGCTGTTATGGTCTCTTATCGTTCGCGGGAAAAATTACATTTTAAATCTGTCCGTTCTGCAGTCTAGTTCCCTAATTTCATTCTCATTATCTGATCTACTGTAGTGTGTCGGATTTCGTAAAATATTATCAACGTCATCAGATAATAAATCGGTTTGGAACTTGCATAATAGATTAAGTCTAAATTTTCATTGACGGTCTGAGAGTGATTCCCATCCAAGTTGCTGCAAAAGGTCAGTAACACCAACGAGATTATCATAATGGCCTGCGGCGTATCTTGTCTGTCGTCTCTGCACGCGTTATAACCCCATATTTAAGCCTACCTCATAAGGATCCCAAACACTGGCAGCGTATTCCAAGTATGGTCTAACAAGGGAGAAGTAGCTAATTTCCCTAACTTTATCGTCGCACTTGCCAAATACTCTTTTAACAAATCCCAATTTACGATTAGCTTAGTCGGGTTTCCTGAATATGTTTACTCTACGAGAGATCATCAGTCAGTTAAACCCCAAGGTATTTAACGGATTCTACAGTCTCTAATTTGCTTTTTTGTTTGGAATTGCTGATATAAGGAGAGTTTTATAAGCCAGTGACTTAAGATGGGTATTTATTATACAAACTCAGTCTTTCATGGTTAACCTTCCAGGGTTCCCCGATTAGTTGTTGGTTTACAAAATGTTAGAAGGGATAAGATAACTAGAGACTCGAAATTTTTGGATACGTTGCAACTATTCACCAGCCTGATAGGAAATTGAAAAAAAATGATGATTGGTTTTTCGCTGTTCTCCACAACGCTCTCCTAGCTGCTAGTCTTTTTTTATCTTCCTAACTCTTCATTTTTACGTCCTATATAATTTTAACCACATTCCATCAATTGGTAAGAACATTATTGTCGTAAATTACAGCCAATGGAATAATCCGCCAACAATGAAGGGCGCTAAACCGAAACGTTTAATGTTTCAAAGTTCACGACAAGCGATTCATTCTTCTTTTACGTTGTAAGCGCTGTCCCCCACTTGCACTAGCAAAGGCGACCGTTTATCCATTTGTCAATAAAAGTTAGTTTACTCATTTTGCAGTTTATGATTCTTGAGTTTATCTTGTCTCCTGTGAAATATGTTTCAAGGAACTTTTTAACGTTTTGGTTGAGCGCCCTTCATTTCATTATTCATATTCTTCCCGTGATTGTGCGACAACGGCGCTTGATTGACTGAAGAATTTCCTTGCAATTAATCACTGATTTCCGACAAATCCGGTTAACGGTTGCCACAACTCGGACCTGCAGGGAATTAACTGATCCCGTGAAAACATTGTTTCTCATTCCGACGATTCAGTTGTTGCAGAGGAGGAGTAATTGGGGAGGGGTTTGTTGATTATGTTGAAAGATGTGGGGGAAGGGAGCCAGGCAAGGGTGGAGAGGATGAGGGAAGATGACAGGTGAGCGTAGTTTGTTTACGGGGAGAGACGGGGGAAGGGAGGTGGCATGAGGAAGCTCGGGAGTCGGGATCGAACCGGGAGGGATCGTGAATCTAATAGAGAATGGCATCCGTCCCACAATTCACCACGTCCAAGTTAAAAGCGAGTCCGCACGCCGCACGAGTTTCCCGGAACTGCTGCTGCCTGAAAACCTTCGGTCCCTCAATCCAACACTTTCCCTTTGGTCTTCGAAATGACACTCACTCGCCATCGCATCAGGTTAAATTCTCTCGTTCGAAAGTCATCAGCGCCTTTTAATGACGGGAAACAACTGCTTAAGAAAATAACCACCAACTCGTAGAATTAAATTCCAGTTTCCTCAATTGCTCGTTCACCGAATCATGTTTCATTTTAATCGCTACCACAAACACGACTTCGATCGTATGGATTTGTTACTGAGAGCTAATACCTTTCCATCCCGAGAGTCCGAGTTAGAACCCCAGTAGCCATGGATATTTTTCAGTATAAACACGGGAGAGTGTTACGTGTACAGCAAGAGCACTACTCCGTCCATCGGATAGGAAGTTAGAAACAGGAGCGTACGCAGGATTGCCTTCGGAGGGGGAGGAGAGGTGTTAATTATAATTTATGTACATCATCATTAGATCATTATTCACTTAAACAATAATTAAATTAACATTCCCTTTTTGTGAAAAGAATTCTACTATATTTTTCAGCCCAATAAGCGAAATCCTAAACGCTAGTTCTGGTAAACGAACGAAAATGAATTCAGGTAAACATGTTTGGGGAGAGGGGTTAAATCCTCCTCTCTACGCCACTGGTTGGGAAGACTCAGTACCCATCAGTGTACTTCGTTAAGAGTTGACGCAGAGTAACCCCTTTCTCCGTTAGGTAGTACCCTCATTATCCTTCCTTTACCAACCCCTCCACCTTTCCAAATTAACGCATATGGCCTAAGAAGTCAGTCATATCTCACATGAACCAGCAATTGAAAGTGAGAAAGCCCTTCGGATGACTCATTTCAAGACTTCGTTTCTTTCCCGTCTAACTCGGCTCAATGCATCCTTTGACTCACCTTGACCTCTCCGAATCCTCCCGAAGAGTCACTGAGCATGTGTGCAAATTTGAACAAGGTATTTCTTATCCGAGCCGTTTTGCTCCAATCACGAGAGTCGACTTAAATTCGAGTGATTTAGATTCCACATACTCTTATCGATTACTGCGAAACTGATCGCCCCCCCCCCCTCTCCATAAATCATGCACCCCCCCTGCTTAGCCTATGATAGCGAGAGGGTCATTAACCTCGAAGGTCACTTCTCATTCGCCAAAGAAGACGGTTGTCATTCGTCGACAAGGGTTTTTCCTTGGCTGGTACAAGGAGCCAAGGATTTATCAGTTCAAAGACACAACATTCATGCCTGAAGTGGTGGTATTCGAGCCCGCTCCCCACTGATTGTAAGGCTGGTGCGAAACCACCTTCGCTGCCGAGGCCAGGCCTTTTCTCAATCCCATTCGCCAACAATCAACTCTCCCTCCCCTTGAAATCCTGCCCAACGTCTGTCTTTCTCTCCCAAATTGTTGAAACTCCTCCTATGTCGGTACATTGATCATAATGTACCTCTCTTTGAATGCGGCATGCTACCAAGGCAGGCATGAGCAACATATCTAAAATTTTCGATCGCAGTTACAAACTTCAAGCATCCTAAATTATGACTTTTTGAACGCAGTAAATCCTGTTCTACCAAGTAATTTTTGTCATCTTTCGTGTGAAATCAAACCTCTTTGTGCTAAATTATTTTTTGATACAGTGCTACTAACTAATAGTTTACTTTTTAAATGTGGTAAAGATAACACTTTTGAATTCGTAAATTTATAACTTTAAAAAATCATTTTACTTGGAAAAATCTATCTTTTTAGTATCACCTCTGCGGTAGCGGTTCCTCTGAATATATGCTAAACTATAGAAAAACGTCCAAAAATTGATTAAATTCATTAGTTTTGAGATGCAAAACTCGTATGATTTAAGAGTTTTGCGTACAGTGAATCGCAAAATATCGTAAACCGTTATCGATATCCGTGATTAGGTCCGTTTTTGCGCATTTTGACAGAAACCCCCAAAGTTTGCTATCCATATCCCTGGTTTCAAAAATGTTTGATAACTTCGGGTGGATTGTGAAGGGAGGGTTCTTAAAATCTAACATTGTTTTACATTGGGGGTTAAAAAGTGGTAAATATCGCCTTGCGTAATAATTGCATAACTCCATAGCTGCAGCCATTGAGAACGTTTTTCTTTGACTTAAATGTAAACTAGTCACTATTTAAAATACCATAAGCAGAAAAAACTATTTTAATAGAAGTTTCAGTAACTCTTTGATGAATTGATATTTTCAAACGTTTACCGTGTAGTTAGGATAACGATATATAGTTGGAGACTGTTTTTATTTTTTATTAACAATCCGTTTCAGTAGAGATGACGCGACTTTCTCTGCAGTTTACAAATGCTTATAATAGATTTAGTCAAGTTCTCCAAGCGCACAGTCAAGCTGAATTTATGATATAGTCCTTTTCCAGGTATAGATAAGCTTCTGCCTCACTCCGTCATCTTGGTAGGGGAGACGTAGTATAACCTTCAAATATCGGGGCAAAATCACGGGAAAAATTAGACAAATTGGTCATTTTTTAAACTTTATTTCCTCAAAAACTACTACTTATTTCACGGGCATGATTCTTGCACATTACAAATTCGCATTCATTACTGTACCCCTTGGTATCATTCTCAATTTTGCTAACCACCGGGTTTTTTCGCAAAGAGGAAAAAAGGTGAGCTCTCGTCACCTTTTTTTTCGCAAAAAATAGGTGACGAGAGCTGACCTTTATCTCAGAGTCACATCAGGATACGTAACGCACGTAATCGCACATGGAATTATGAGGAAAGGAATGCTTCAAATTTTAACCATCGGTAAAAAAAGATAATAAAATTAACATATAAATAATGGTTTTTCGTGAAAAATAAATGGTCATCGACCTGATAAAAGTTCAGTTCCATCATTTATTTCATTTTTAAATTTGACATATTATCCCACCTGCAACTTGTACACTCGTCGTATCGGCTAGTATATTTTACCGTTTAAGCAAAATGTTACCCTTTGCGAAGTTTCCAAATATTGGTTATCGGGCAAGGTCATATATGTAACAGTCAAACACACAGTTGCTATTTGATCTAGTATATTTCTTGTTAGGTTCAAGCTAAAAAAAATCTGGCAGTCATACTCTTTCTTCAATGCCTTAAACACATTACAGATCTCGTTTGCTACTAGTGCACAAAACAAGGGGTAGGAGGGATCGTCTGCGTCCTTCTGTCATTCATCATATTCTAACTGTTTCCAAACTAGTTTTTAGTCAATACACCCTTCATGGAGATAATTGTTTTCGCTTTAACAAAACAGAATAAGAAAATCTGTTGGCGATTTTCCTAGTGCGTCCTTGTCTGTAGTATTTAGACTCACGACTGATATAAATAAACAATTGATATATTTATCCTTGATAAAAAATGGAAAAGTATCGTTAATAGTTGATAACGTTTAAGATAGGTATTCGATTAAAAGGCGTTTATTGGCAATTATGTACGATCATTTATGTCAAATTCATAAAAATCGAGTATTTTCGCGAATCCCTCTACCTACCGAATACTTTCTTTCGGGTATAAATATAGTCGTAAGACACCGTGAAAATTATATTTGAAAAGATCTCGTCGGTTCAAGCACTTTAAATTTAAATTGTTTCAAAGCCCACCATACATCGCTTTGCCTCCATCTCGATCAGTGGCTCCTTGAGGTCTTACTGATCCTATTATTTTTTTAAAAACGTATGGCGCCGACTCAAAGACGTGCATACTTCCCTAACGTGACTTTTCAGTGTCTCAGCATTATAGGGAACAATATACTGTGTATCTATTCAAAACCATTTCCCTCGATATCTGAGCGACCGTTGACCATGCCTCAATTATACCATCGACTTATTACCTCTGTCCTGGACTTAATGGAATTTTCTGAATATCTGTGTAAGTACTCACAGAGAAAATAAAGTGGCTAAAACAGCAAAGACATTCAATCCCACATATCCCATCTAACCTACCGGTCAACTGTCATCAGATTCCTAGCGATAAGACGCATGTGGTCTTACCTATAGAGTTTTTTTTTGATAAAGCTATTTATAATTACCTGGTTACGGTTGAGGCGTACATGACATCGAAACGTTCCAAATGCATATACGAGTTTATCTAATACTCCTCCATTCGCGTGGATACCGCAAAACACGCTCTGATGGCAGACGATCGGCTGGGAATCCATCACCGATTTGGATGATGAAAGTCACTCGTCGTGTCCAAGACCCAAGAATAATATTTCATCAAAATGCTAATTTTCCCCCATAGCGATGGTAAAAGGGCTCCATTTGCTGGTAAACTTAATTCCCCTATAGTACTTACGTTGCGTAGCCGTCGTAAATGATCTCAGCAAATGGACCCTGGGCAATATTGGGACCTGGATGGATCTGTTTTATAAAAAATTGTCATTGCAGGTGAATGGGTAAAAGTCTGTGTGCGTTTATTTCGATTGAGTACCCAGTGTGCTGTGTAACTTTCCCTCCCTGTCATCACCTTCCCCTATCTACTTTTTTAATACCCCTTCCATCAAGATAACCCCTTCCTCGATGCAGCGTCCTTCACATTCATCTGTCAGAAGCTTGTGAGAGAGGTCGAATTGTACCTAGTGTCACCGTGGCTGTTAACTGTTTTTTGTGGGTAATCTAGTGAGAAATTTATGGAGGATTATTTTCGGTGCAATTTCTGGAGATTAAAAAGTGCAATGTATTCTTTACTCGGATCCCAGGAATCTTGGATAACTTATCTGAAACAATTGAGAGGATGGAATTGTGCAAAAAATGCATCAAAGTATTGCTTTTTGACATTGAGAATTGGAAGAATAGGTAGATGTATGGTGAGGGTGAAAGGTGAAATATTTGCACAAGTGGACGATTTTGTGTCTTTTGCCCGAATTTTGTTTGATTTTTATTCTAGATAATGATCCCACGATAGGTCGCGAATTTTTCCCATTGTTTTCAACTTTATGTGTGACATTTATCGTGGCATTTTTCTTATTCTTTCACGCAGTTACGTTTGCATTGGCCTCAAATGTCTTTAAAACGTCAGACATATCGGGGCATCTAAAGTAGTAGTTTAAAACTTTAAACCGATATCATAGCCTAGCTTCGGCAAATATTGTCCAAGAAAGAGGACCAATTCCAATGGTCTACAGAAACCTGACGCGTTTAGGCCTTCGAATCTTTTAAACTATTTGAGTGTGACTTCCCGTGTAAATTAAAAATTTTCTCCTCGTGCCCGGTTTTGAGTCAGGTAATTTGAGCAATGAAATTCCAAAACTTGAACGTTTTGTGATATGTAAACCTTACATCCAAAGCGGCCTATCCACAGCGAAAGGCTTTCATCTATTTGTAGCACCCTATCAGGAAAGTTTTTTCCGAAATATTTTCAGAATGCAGCGAACAAATGAATCACAAAAATGAAAACTTCCATCGGAAATAAACCCCATGATATACCACGTGTAACAATGTATCCCTTTTACTAAATTACACACCAACCCTAAAAATAATAAATTGTGTGGCCAGAATCACGTATCATTCCGTAGAACCAAAGAATCGCGGAGGTCGCAACTCCCACGTAGAATCACGTAGGTACGAGGTGCAAGACCTGGGAAGCGATTTCCATTTGCGACTACAGTCGCTCACCCAACTAAAAGGGGTGCAGGAAAAAAACCTCCAAATAAACTCTCTTTGTTCCTGCAATGCAACCTATATTGGTTGATTATCGACTCACGTTGCATTTAATAGCATAAAAAGCTACCCCTTCATGGATGTATACCTGCTATTTGTTTAATAAACGCATGTTAATTTTTTAAACGTAGTCGTTATTGAAGTGCCGAACCCTTCCCTTCCTATTTTCTTAGGAATGGTCAACTTTGCCACATTCCAATCATAAAACTACCTAATTAATTCTTTTAGCAGTATTAAATACAAATTTTCATCAACTACTAACAACTTTTATTCAGTGAGATTATCAAAGTTGGTTGATCTCTGGTGCAAAAAGATCTATTCCATTTCTACACAGTTTATGGCAGTATTTACTTATTCTATTAAAATCACTATCTGTAATATTCAATGCATCCATGTTATTTTCTAATGAGAGAATATCTTTAATTCCAGGAAGAGCCATCATGGGTTCTTCAAAACTAACGCTGGGGAAAAATGGGGAGCAGTAGTCATGAATGCATAGAAAGACCTAGAATAGACTAGGTCACACCCTTAAATTTTGTTAAATTAACTGCAGAATAAACATTTTCTTTGGAAACATATTCGACTTCTTCATGTTAGCAATTTTAACTTTTCTTTAACATTTTCAACTTTGTGCTATTTCCACTATTTTGTGTGAATGTGGTCTTTCCTTATTCAACGACACAAGTTGTATCTTAGGAATGACCAAATAGTCAAGAATAGTTAGAAAGAGAGGGATCGAGGGTTGCAGTCAACCAATACAAGTATTGAACCACCAATGAATGACTGCATTGCATTTTGATCACTACCCCAAAAATGACTGGGATCGTGAATGTTTTTGTGCTGAGGGTGCTGGCTTCACATCCCGAGGGTCCGATTTAGAATCCCAGTAGCCATGGATATTTTTCACTGTAATCCCAATACATGGGTGAGTGTTACGTTTGCAGAAAGAGCACTACTGCGTCCGTCGAATAGGACGTTAGAAAGACACTGGACCCATCAGCCCCCTTCGTCAAGAGTTAACGCCAAGTAGCTACCCCATTCCCCTTCCTCCGTTAGGTGCTTACCTTCATAATCCTTCCATTACCAACCCATCCACATATCCTAACTTGCGCATATGAATTCAGCAGTCGGTCACATCTCACATGAACCAACCGATTGAAATCGACAGTGCCCTCGGTATAACTCGGTATAACAGCATTTTACTCCAAAACATACGCCATCAATCAACTCACCCTCCCCTTTGACCCCCACCGCCCCCACGTCTTCCTCTCTCTCTTTCTCTCATTCTTGGAACACCTCCTAGTTTCCCTCTGTCCACCATAGTTCAATGATTCAACGAAAGATCATAATAATTTAGTAATAAAGACTTTATTCAACAACTTCTATATTTATCAGCAACTTAATATCGTCCTATCTGTTTAAAATATAGGTGCAACTTTGAAGAAATTCTCGTTTTGAGGTTACAGACTCATTCATCAAAAAAAACAAATAATTTTATAAAAATGACTGTGTTGTCACCTATTTTACATGAACATTGTCTTTTATGCTGGTAAGGATCATTCATCCAAACAAAAGAAAGAGACTTAAGGAAAGAAACTCTTCAAAGTTCTCATATTTAAAAAATATATATACAAAGCAAAATATAATTGAAACTGCAGTGTAATAAAAACAATTACACATTTTTTAAAAATAAATTTGGTAAATCCTCAGCAGGAAATAACCCTTCTTTTACACTTCTGCAATATTTAACTTCATTTTTTGTGTTTACGATAAATTCAGGTAATGAAAGTACCTATATAGTCTTGTAATTTTAGGCCATATGTATAAGTAACTCCAATTATAGTATATTAAGCATAAATGTACTTTGCATAGCCATGATTAAAGCTCTCAGAAAATCACCCTGTGCGTTAATGGGACTTTGTTAGGTTTGTTTTCTAAAACATTGCCGCTGAAGGTGAATGGGTAATGAGCTGAGTTCTTACATTTTGATTTGAGTTCCCTGATGTGCTATGTAGCTTTGAAATCCCAATCCTCACCTCTGCCTCTCTGCCTTGCTAATACTCCTACCATCAAGATAAACCCCTCCCCAATGTAGAATCCTCCACGTTCATCTGCCAAAAGCATAAGAGAGAGGTTGAACAATACATAGTGCCACCGTGGGGTGGCTAACTGTTATTTTGGTAATCGTGTGAGATATTGATGCAGGGATAGTTTTGGTGAAAAGGCTGGAGATGTAATGTGCGATGTCTACTCTTTGCAGATGATGATGTGCTGCTGTCTTTGAGTCCACAGGAATAACAGGGGCTTCTGGATAAATTCTGTAAAGGAATGGGGAGGATGGATTTGAGGATATATGCATCTAAGATGGAGGTATTTGTTTTTGACACTGAGAATTGGAAGAATTAATGTATGGTTAGGGTGTAAGGTGAAATATTTGCACATTTGGACGATTTTGACGTTATGCCCGAACGCTTGTGAGTGACAGTTGGATGCATGAGGAGGTTAAAGGGTGTGTGAATGCTGGAAGGAAAGTCAGCCATAGTCAGTGAATGAAAATTAATTGACTATAAAATGAGAATTTCAATGAATTCATAATTATTATTATTGATATTTCAATTATTTCAATGAGTGAGAATTTGTCTCAGGAGGTGAAAAACTCTGTACAAGATTATTTTCTTGCCTGGCAATATATATATGTATATATATGGCAGCAAAACCAGAGTTTGTCCCTGCAGTATATAATTTAAACATACGGAACTGTTGGTTGCCACAGCGAGTTAGTGCGAAGAAATGGAGAATACCTATACATTTAAAAAGTTTGCATTTTACCCTTTTAAGGTGCATAACATTTTTTATCTTTTATGTTTTCAATTTCATTGCAAGCACTACACCCATTAATTGTGGACAAGACATGTCTAATTGTCTGTTATTCACTTAAAAGTAAAAAGAAAATGTATTTTAAAAACTAAGCATCCACTCTGCAATAAAACTGCATGTGAGCTTTGATTATGCTGCTTGACAATTTACTAAAGGTAACCAGGAAAATTTAACTTTCTTATTATGGAGGTGGTGGCATCACTGGGTGGAGGGAGCACTTGGGGTGTTGAGAGGACTTTAGAACTATGCCCTTCAACCCTATGACATAACCATAGAACAGTTAATCAACCTTGTAAGAGATAGACAACACTTGGCAGCTTACTCTGTGTTGCTACATCTTGGATCAAACTTACTACATCCTGGATAATGCAGTTTGTGACATGTCACCAAAAGATATCTTTTTCCGTGGCAAATAAATTCACATCATAGGCAAGGACATAACCAAGGAAAGCTCATAGGATAAGGCGATTGGCATTGTACCCCTCCCCTCCCCTGGACAACTAATACCAGTAATGATTGCCAGTTGTTTTTGGAAAATGTACCTCAAATAAGGATTTCACCTTTAACACATCAAAACCGAGTATGCATGCATGATTTGCATTTATCAAAATTTGAATGTAGGGTATTAAAATTAAGCTTTTTCTCCATCGTTGGGGGGCGGGGGCTGATGTCAGTTATGGCCTTTTTCATTAGTCAGAAAATTAAGTAAATTCTTTTGCTCAGGAGAATGAATACCTTCTCCTACATAAGAAATCTTCCCCAGTATGTCTTCCCATTATACTATGCTTTATGAACTGTACCTACATCATAGGTACATCTGCTGAGCCTGTGACAGTTAACATTAAAAATTGTTGAATTATCTTATGAATGGGGTAAAATTAGAGGTATTCAGAAACTTTAACACCATGTTAGAGCCCTCCCCCAACTCTTGACTCAAGATTCAATCTGTAGTGAAAAGAAGACTAGTACTCATTTGAGGAAACAAGCATATCAATTGATTCACCATATATTTCAACCACTGAGAATGAATAAATGAAATAGTAAATGGGAATTTCTCCTGTGAACATAACCTACGAGAGCACAGAGGGCTCATATCTTCACTCCCTTCTCTATCTTACTACTCATGCCTCCTACAGGTATGGCCTACCCATTTTGTTTAACCATATTGAAAGGTTTTATTGACGGGATGAAGATAGGTAGGACTAACACCGAAAAAAGTAAGAAACACTGGAGGTACACTGTACATGTAAAATCAGTTGATTTTCTCTGAATTTCATCATAACCTACCTTTAACCAGTAGATTACTCATAATTGGCATCAGTGTGTAGCAGGTTGCATTTCTTCCAGATCCTAATGTTCTTAGCCATTTTAGTATTAATGCCAATAAGACACTGCACCAATGCAAACTGGACTCATGAGAACATCTGGAGATATTGGCAATTATGAATGACCCAAACATAACCCCTTGTTAATGAGTGCTTGTACCCATCCTCCCATATCCTGGCCTCTATATTTATTCGAACAGCTTCATCTCCTTCCCTCAATTTGCCCCTTCCTCTGATGACACATGATGACTACCATATATGCAGAAACAAAACAAATATAAATGCCTGATGATGATGATTACTCATCCTAACCCAAGTAGTGTTTTTTTCGCAAAGAAGTGGTTCTGGTGGTGTTTAATAATTTCAAAATTAAAATGAAATACCAAAAAGCAAACATAGAAATAATTATTTTTCTTCCCAAGTTAAGTATAGATGGTATCAAATTTGTGAGCACCTAAAAATCATCATCCATATACCCTATGAATCTCTTATCATAGATTCAATGGTACATTGTGAGCAAGAGAAATAAATTTACTTAGATATTCAGGGAGTTGAGGAGAAAGAAGGAACAAAATCTCTAATACATGCGTATATGTATTAACTCTTAACATATTTAAGTATGAATGTATTTTTTAAATTCACATGCCAGGCAAAGGTGACCACTTTAATGCAAATCCGCAATAAAATTTTACTAATAAGAAGGTCAATAACAAATGAAAAGAGTAATTGTGGTCAACACATGCCCCATGTTTGCACATGTGTCCTAGATTGCACATTGCCATGCTTGACTATTTGGTCATTCCTATGATACAACTTGTGTCACTGAATAAGGAAAGACCACATTCACACAAAATAGTGGAATAAGCACAAAGTTGAAAATGTTAAAGGAAACTTAAATTACTTTTATGAAGAAGTCTAATAGGTTTCCAAAGAAAATATTTAATCAGCAATTAATTGAACAAAATTTAAAGGTGTGACCTAGTCTATTCAGGGTATTTCTATGCATTCATGACTACTGCTCCCCATTTTTTCCCAGCGTTAGTATTGAAGAACCCACGATGGCTCTTCCTGGAATTAAAGATATTCTCATTAGAAAATTGCATGGATGCATGGAATATTACACATAGTGATTTTAATAGAATAAGTAAATACTGCCATAAATTGTGTAGAAATTGAATGGATCTTTTTGCACCAGAGATCAACCAACCTTGATAATCTCACTGAATAAAAGTTGTTAGTAGTTAATGAAAATTTGTATTTAATACTGCTAAAAGAATTAATTAGGTAGGTTTATGATTGGAATGTGGCAAAGTTGACCATTCCTAAGAAAATAGTAAGTGAAGGGTTCGGCACTTCAATAACGACTCAGTTTAAAAAATTAACAAGCGTTTATTAAACAAATAGCAGGTTTACATCCATGAAGGGGTAGCTTTTAATGGTGGACCGGCGCAGTCATTAGATCAAGCTCTTTTGGATGGTAGCAAGCGAGGAACTGCCTGCGGCTCTGCTCTGGAGCACCATGGAGGCTGACTCTGGTGGCCACTGTTGGAACCTAGAACAAATGCCGGCCGAAACTCTTATCGCCGCCACAGAAGTTTGGTTTTGGTTATGGTGAAGGTAACAAAGCGTGAGAAGTTAAATAGTATTCAACATATCCCCTTTGAACTTAAGATTCCTCCTGTAACAGAGGAGATATGATATGTACTCCTTAATTCTGATTCACGGAGTGAAACATGAAAACCTAGGATACTGTTCTCCTAACCACTGTGGAAGAAACTACTCTCAAAGTAATAGGATTAAAAATTCAATACAAGCTACATATTCTTAAAATAATTCATCAAAATTGATAGGTATTATTCTCCCTATCCTCCATCTCACTAAGCATTCTTGACCAATTGACCCCGTTTTGCCCCAGTGCTTCACATCAAAACTTATTGCTTGCTCACCGTTGGAATTAAGGACCTCAAAAATACATACATAAAACTTTTATGTGATTGTAGTATTAAATATTTCAATTTAAAATCACAAACCGGAATGGAAGGATCACTGCCATTGCACCTGATGTTAATCAACTTGAATCAACCTACTTTAGACTAGTAGGCAGCGATGGTAGCTTTTCCCGAGCACCAAGAAGACATGCTGATCCAATGACAGGGTAAAACTTTGTATATATGTATAAAATTTTTATTTATATTATATGTTTGGTGTCAGACTTGATGCAACATGAACTTCCAGGGGATTGAAATTTAGTAATCAGTTTATTCATTTTCTTCGGGGCTCATAATTTTTAAGGAAAACTGGTAAGTGGGAACTAATTCATACCCATATTTAACGTGACAATTTTAATTCATGTTCAGGCTATATTCTTGAGTCTTTTAGCAATGATAACTCACTTAAATGAGCCCCAAAGATTTGGGGAATTACATTTATCAACTTAACTATGAATATCCTAGTGCAAAAAAAATTTTTTTTCATGCCAAATTCAGGAATTAATTTTTGCTGCATTCATGAGCACTTAACTCAGCTTCAGGAACAATTAGGAAGTTAAACATAAAAATTGAAATTTCTTTTCCTGAAATCAGGGACACCAATCAAAATGACTAATGCCTGCTATGAATTATCAGATGTGTAGAACAATGATGGGATATGCAGTTATTCTACAAAGAAAAAAAATGAAAGATTCTCCCAATCCGATCTGAGAATATTAAGTATTTCATAGGTCTGAGGATATCAAAAAGAAGCCATTACAGATTAGTAACTTTCATCCCGAAGGTTTGCATGGATTATCAAAAGAAGTTCTCCCACCACTGGTAAGGGTCACATCATCCCTTATTGGGCTCCTGGGCGTAGATTCGGGTACAATGGCAGGAGCCACCCATAGCTAATGCCAGTCTGAATTGAGGGAAAGAAATTCACATAAGACAAAATAGTTGCAAAGACCTAATGCACATACTAGTGTCCAAGAGTAGTTACTATAAAAATGAAACAAATATACAGGGGAACAACCATTATGGTGACCTTACGCTGACCAAAGTTTGCAGCTACATTTATTTGCTGGACTGGAGTTCAAACTTTCATTACAGGGCATGAGCACCTGTGGTGGGCAGTAAAGTACTCTGACAAAAGGTTGATAAGATCTCTTAAGTTGCTGCCATTGCTAAGTAATGCATGTTTCACAAAATGTATCTTGTGATGCCCACTCCCTAAAATAATCCTAAATGAAAGCTCTGTTTTGTAAGACTTAATTATGTATTTCCAGAATCTGGAAAACATCTCCATTGGTCTCTTGCATCAAGTCCACCATTGAACAATAACAGACTAACACATATGCCCTCTGCGTCAAAAAATCCACCCAGGCAGTAATCAATGCACAATTCTCTGATTGGTAAGTGCTGGAATTACCCCAATGCAACTGGTACCAACTGTGACTAATAGAGTAATGTACTGTTTATGTAGGAAATCTTTGATAATGCAGCATGCCACTGACGACATCGGACACATGCAGGGCCCGCTCTACCATATAGGTGAACTAGGCGAAGTGATGGGGCGCCGAAATGACAAGTGAAGAGAAAAAAAAGAAAAAAAAGGGGAAAAAATCGAGAAAAAAAATTGAGAAAAAAGAAGGGGGAGGGAAATAGTAAACCCTCTAGTCCGACAACCTTATTACCTAAAACTCGATAACATATCTAACCCTATTTCATAAAGTAAAGGGCTTGTTAGCTGCTTAACCTTCCGGCGGGCGCGCCCGCTTACAAAGTAAACTGTTTTCAATTTACGGTCGATAACTCTGTGAAAAACAATGTAATCTTTTCGAATCAACATTGTATTCCTCTATCAGGCTTTTTCCTTCCGATGTATGTCGGTGTCAGCGGAATATTCAGTCCCAGCTCATTGTGAATCAAGTTTGTGATAGAGAAGGTCGCCCGTTGTGAACGAAATATTTTTAGGGGCGCCTTTTTCATCATTCGCCTTGGGCGCCTGTATTGCTAGAGCGGTCCCTGGACACATGGGATCAAAATATTTTATTAAAAAAGTCGACTACCCAAAGAAAGTAAAGACAGAAAATATACATTAGAAAACCTCAGTTGTCCTAGAATTATTAATAGCACTTTTATTATTTCAGAGTCAAAGTTTCCTTATCCCATTCACGCTTATCGCGTGGTCTTACCTATTCTTACAAGTTTCTTCAATCCACTCTCTGGTTTTGCATCAAGGGCCGATGATCGATGTCTCCCACTGGCTGCACTTGGATATTCTCCGAAAGTATCGTGGGGATATTCAGGAGGACAGGCTCCGCTTGCTCATCTTTGTATGCATAAGGAGTATGATGTCATGGCATCATTGGATGTTCACTGCAGATAAAATAATAAAGGTTTCAGTAAAGGTTTTTTGATGAAGAATCATCGTGCATTGATTTTTTATTGTAGTCAACGTGAATTTGTTGAAATAATTAAAGATATAATTACTTGCTCAAAGAGAAAGCACACAAATATATTGGTTAATCGCGAGAGACTATTTTAGTTACAGCTTCAATTGCGATTGCATTCAGAGAAATTTGAAGTTTGTTATTTTTTGAAGTTTAAGTTACCTTCCTAGTGAAACAGTTTTCAAACTACTCAATTTTCACAGAGTTCATGTGAAATTGATTCTACAATGGCCATAAAGATAATTAAATATGCAGCCCTCTTTGGTATGTACCGTGGGGGAAACCATAAGTGGCACTAACAGTGATGTAGCCATGGGGCTTAAAAGAGTATCTCCCACAAAATTGAATTCATTCATAAAATGACATTCAATAAAAAGTTTAATTGACTTTTTATTAAGAATATTTTTGTTTTGTAATATTTTTCTTAATTTATTCGGAAAACTTTCTCAAATAATATGCTCGTTATTTTCAAGCATGAAACACAATTGTAGGTATTTCTGCAGAAATTACTAAAGCAAAGTTATTTTTTTTAATTGACTTTGTATATCTATGTATGCTTGCAGTCGCAGTTCCACTATCAACTCAAGATTCAATTTTGCTTGAGTTTCTAACCCCCCGCCCCAACCCAAGCCCCCTCCGCAAATGCTCAACATTGACCACCCACCCTCACTTCCATAGAAACTAAATCCTGGCTCCGTCTCGGCAATGCAAGGATCTGAAAGTGATTTACGATCTTAGACAAGAGAGACAAAAAAATTAGAGGTGAAGATTTTGTTTCCACCTAGTTTCTGTTAGTGGGTATAATATAAAAGCAATGCAGATATTTGGGTGTTGGAGGAATGGCATCTCATCGAGGACGTGGATGCAATGTGCTGCAGGGGCGGATTAAGGTCGTTATTTTGGGAGTTTGTTCACTACTTCCCTCGGCGCCTGGGGGGTATGCAATACTTCTCAACTAAATGGAGGTCCGGGTGGACTTCCCTCGGAAAATTAAAAGAAATTAAGCGCTTGGAACGTAGTTTTGGGTTGGCTATATTATATTTAAGAGACATGATAAAGTATTGAATAAATCTATCAAATCACATTTGAAAAACGTAAAAAACTATGTAAAGAATGCCATTCTTGTGAAGAAGTGAAGTGTCTTCCGGGTTTTACACCTCGTTGGTCCATGTTTCCCCCCCACCCCCCCTTAATCTGCCCCTGATGTGCTGTGATATGACAGAACCATACACTGGAAGACAGAAAGGCTATTTGAGATTAAAAATGGCATCTGAAAAAATGTATGCTTTTACCTTACTGAACGTACATTTCATTCTTTAATCTTCGACGACAATTTAGAAAATACCAACTGCAGAAAATGATTCTTAAGCAAATGTTTCCTAAGGCGTGGACTCCAATAAGGAGACATTGAAACCGGGCATGATATACTACCTTTCTCCAGTTGTTTAATGTGCTCTTAATTATATGTTATATAACTTTACCGCAGTTACACTAAGAATAATTAACTATGAGAATCGCGAAAGCCACATATGCTAAATTAAATTATATTGGATAGAGTGCCTCTTGTTTGTACAAAATTACGCGTTCCCTGTGCATTTCACCCTGCGAATCTAATGTCATAAGCTTCAGAATAAGTAACGTTTATTTGTTTGCAATAGTTTTTTCTCAGCTAAAGAAAAAAAATTAATCCGTAAGGTGTTTTCTTTTGTAGTGCGCTGCAATTGAGGACATAGTTACTGCACAAAAAGAACAGACACGAAATCGATAGAAGTACTTTCACTCTCCTTTCGATTGGAGCAAGACTATTAGTTGCAAGGCAGTGAAAATGTCACAATTCTACTTTCGCCAAGTGGACCCGAGAATTGCACGCCTAGGGTGTTTCGATGACAATAGACCGCAAACTATTCACAATCCTAGGGAAGGACTTTAAAGAGATGTATCGACGATTGTCCTGACCACCATCCCAAAATACCTTCACCGCTCCAAAAACCTATGGAATGGACTAGTAATAGTCTAGATGAAATATTATTTCAGTTTATTTTTCCGAAAGATTAATAATTTCATCAACATGTTATCTCGTTGAAAATTGACCAAGTTGATAATTTGTGTTTTCCGACTCACTTCATGTATTCCAGACTTCAATTAAGAGACTTCAGGACATCGCGAATGCTTTATCATGTAAAATTCATGACGCCACTAAAATATTACCAATGTTTTAAAACGCAGACATACGAAAAAATAGAGCGCAGGAATACAATATTTTCCAAAGTATCTTAAAAACACTTTATATTCAAAACAAAAGTATTAATTACGAAATAAATGATAATAATGAATTGATTAACGATTAAACAAAAATGTATGCTTCGCAAGCAATGTTCACTGACCATCGCACAAAATAAATCAGTTTAACTTTCAATGTAAAATAAAATCTATTGTGATTCCGAAAACTAATTAGCTACCATTATTTCAAACAAGCAGTGCATTGACAGGGCGCAGCAGCTGACTCGGGAGATTTGAATGCTATCGAAATGGGGTTTGTGAACCTAGCGTGGTCGGTTCTTGGGAGTAACTCGTAGAATGCATAGATACTTGTGCACGTATGCTTAAACTGTCGAAAATGCCATTGTAAGTAACACAATGAATTTGAATATTAAGATACGAACTATTGACTGTAAAATTGTTACACGAAATCCTTTTAGAGCATTCTGTTACTCATTCTAAAGAAAATTTCGAAGCATTTTTTTAGAACTTGTTCTAAAAACCATTGCTTTCTCGATAGCAATTCAACTATCAGTGCAAAATTTTAACTGCATTAATTATTTTCTCGCGAGGTTTATCGAGTAGGATTCGACAACTTAATTTACCTTTTGGGAAAACTTTCCCGTCACTCAAGATACTATTTTTAGAACTTTAAGGAACGGTCACCAAAATGACAGGACTGAATGAATTGTCTTAATTATACTTCACACTAATAACATTTTGAAAATGTACTATAGAAACAGCCATGCCATGCAAGAAGTGTTACCAAGGGCTAAAAGAATTATAAGAAATAATAATATAATAGAAAAGGACAATAAAAGCTAAGAGAGAATTATTGCACGAGTTTCCTATTGCCACCCAAGGAGGTATCGTGCCAGCTCGCTGGGACCCATTTTTCGGCCTTCGTGATAGAAATGAGACGAAGGCCGATGGCCGGCCCATCACGTCCCTTCTGCATATCCATACGAATACACAGGGTGACGTCCTACTGTACCATGTTGCAGCGACGCCTTCAAAATAGGCGACCGCTGCCTTCGGAAAAAATTGACAGCTTTGAAAGATCGCGAACAAGAATGATTCAAGATGGAAAAGTCTGAAGGAAAGATCAGAATGCTTACATTTTTCTTTACAAATGCTTTCAAACATTGTCTATTATTTTACAATTTTTTCCATCAATGCAGTAATGAATTCAATATTTACAATTCTTTTTACAACCATTTTTACAACAATTTTTACCATAAATTATTACTTAATAATTAGAAACTTTAGTACAATTTCAATAATTCTTAAATATAATGTTACAATGATTTCGTGAATAATTCACTTCCTGGAACTGAATGCATTGGACAAGGTAATAATGGGTCATGTTACCTAGGCCTGTAACTTGGTTGTCATATTGAGAGCAAATTGGCAATATTTCACATTGAAAGAGATCGGAGAAAAGTCACTTAAGAACGTAATTCCTCTAAGGGTCCTACCTAATTCCATCAATTAAGTAATTAACCACTCCATTTCTTTAAGTGCTATTGTCCCTTATAAATGAGTTTGTCCCTTAAGCCCCAATCGTGGGGCCCTACCGCGATAAGGATGCCTTGACTCAAGTTAATTGTGTTTCCCTTCACACTACACTCTGTGCCCTGCAATAGGAGTAGTTTCCCTACCTTTACTTTCAACTGGAAGGTCCAACGGCGGGCGAACTCTGCTTTCCATCGACGTTCCCTCGCTGGACACACTTCACACTCAACACACAACTGACCATGCACTTTCAACCATCACAAGACACTTTCACTTGGCACTATAAACTGCAGAATGCTCCTTCACCGGCGCCGCTGCATCTTCTTGGCAGGAGATTGCTGTGATGGCTAGACATTATAAGAAATTTAGAGTGAGGGGAGGGAGGGGGTGTTTGAGATTCACAGAGCATTAAAGTTTTCGGAAAGTTACAAATGGAAATCATAAGATAGATTTAGAAACTCATGAATTCCGACAAATCCATCAGGTAGCTGTAAGAAGGATTAAAAAAAATGGGGAATATTTGATTATGGATCGGAGTAGATGGAAGAAACTGTGATGTCTGCGTGAAGGAACTGTTAGAAGAGTGGGCAATTCAAAGGAAAACAGTGTTACGGTAAGGCGGCCAGGAATTAGTTGGAAAATTGTCGATATCGCTTTGAAGTAATCGAACAGAGAAAGCACGGATTCTTTTATCTCTTGGCAGCCTTGGAATCCTGAATTGCAATCAAAACACAAAAAGGAGAGTTTGACTTGGAAGGGTAGGTAAGTTATTAGCGAATTTAACTCTAAAACACGCCTCTAGACCAGTGGGAGTATATTTGAACAAGAAATAAATGAAAGAGTTAAAACATTGAACGAATCAGGTGATAATGTTATATGTAACTGTACATGAAAAAAGTTAATCTATCGACAAATTGAGAGGAAATGATTTTTCGATCTGTGCAAAAGAGTTACTACGAAAAGAATTACGATTTAAGTGGATTTGGCAACATAACACAAATGACAGTATTTGAGAAGACTTGATAGGATATGTCAAAAATGAACCACAGCTCACGAATTCCATCCCTGGGAAAGAAAAAAAGCCATATTTTAACCTACATTCGTAATTTCAAAATGAAATGAACAGAATTAATACCAAGTTATTAATACTAATAGGACCCAAGCCATTACCAGCCCTTGATTGGTCAAATTAAATGACATGACTATTTACTTGCAAAATTCAAATCGTCACAAAGATATTTAAACTACTTAATATTAGACATGCATTAACCGATGCTTTACGGTATGTCTGATAAATTGGATATAAATCTGAAATTCGTTCCCACTACAAACAATGGAAGCACACGCAGGACTTACTCTGAATTCTTCCACGCTACCTTCTCTTCCTCCGGCAATCTTGGCTTCTTCCTCCAGCAACTACGAGCACACAGCTCGCACACACCGTTGTGAATCGCGCCCGAATAGAGTAAAAGAACGCAACCGCTGGGCATGCGTCTTATATAGCACGACATAGGAAGGAGGGTGAGGAGGTGCACACTGGGGCGAGAGAGGAATTTGGGGGGGTTGGGTAAGTCCAGAGGGTCATCAGAAAAGGGTCGAATGGGCTGAGATGATTCGGGAAGTCGGATGGGAGTTAACAGGTGCGAAGTGAGGAGTCAGGTCTCTTTGGGAGCTGGGAAGGTGCGGGGGGAGGGATCGAAGGGGAGTGGGGTTCAGCATCGCAAGCACCAAGGGCCCACTGCGAGTTAACTGCCAGCTGATTCTTCCGAAGAAATTTTCCAGGATTTTAGATCATTTTTGCATTCGACTGCGGTTGAGAACCGTCACTGGCTCTGTGCAAGACGAGGAAAGGAAACATTTCGCTTCGGTCATCTGGAGATGCGACCGACAACTGGGATCATATGGGGCATTGATGACAGGTGGCTTAAGGGAGGGTTATATGGAGGAAGGATAGATTGATATCCGGCGTCGGCATTAGCCTGTTCTTAACGGAAGGGGCGAGGGGACTGCGGTTAAACGTATCATCCGACCGACGGTGTAGTGTAGGTAGTTGTTGAAATTCTTTCCACACAGTACCTAATAATGAGGGATAGGGAATACACAATAACCACATTCGCTGAAAGTTGTACTCGTGCCCTAAGGATGCCAGTTCTCTGCCAGTTCTCTAGCCACTACACCAAAGCGATCTCTTTGTAATAATATCTTCAAAAGGCTGGAACTATTCTGGACTTCTCAAGACTATATTTTTTTCTTAGGAAATTTACATTTTGCGCTGCGACTTTTTTTCGCATTAATTGGTTGGCTATTCTTCGTCTATATATTCGGCAGAAATGGGAAACCTTCCTCTATCATAACCTCTTACGATCTTTGAAACACCATGACTCATATGACAACATTCTATCAGGAAAGGACACTGCCTTACGTAGTACATGATTGAAATTTCTTTCTTTCCGACCTCAAAAATATGTAAAAAAAATAGCAACTGTTAAGATTGGCTTGACGCATTGTTTTCCGTGTAGTAAATTTATTTCGTAGTATCTAAAAAAAAGGTTTATCTACCGCATTATTTAAAGCTAACGCTGAAAAACAATATCCATGGAACTTATGGCTGCACGTCTCGCAAGCCTGCATTACTATGGATACAATATACCGATACACATTTTCTGTTGCTTTCCGGACGATTGTTTTGGTTAATACCTATGCCACAGTGATCTCCATAATTTAGGCTTATGATAAAGGTTTCCTAGGTGCTGAACCAAGAAAAATCGACAAAAACCCATACCATGGATGAAGACGAACCAGCCCAGGCGGGATTAGATCCCAGCAAATCGGCCTCCATACTCGCCGCTTTCGCTCAGATGTGAGCCAAATGAAATGCATTGTTCAGAGTATAGAGTCAACCGAGTCTGGACATATCTAGTCGGTAGTTCATCCGCCCTGAGTTTGTGGTCTGCTGTTAAGTATTAAAATACTCGGCAGCTGCTTCGATATCAGCCAAGAACACCCGGAACGTACGAATATGATTCGCAGGTTCTTGCATCATTATGCTGACTTTTCCACGGTTGAAGTGTGATACTTATGACACAGTAAATCGAATCAGTTATTTTAATATAATAATTAAATAATAGTTTCTTCATTTTAAAAAGCTTTAGCCAATTATTACCAATTTAATATATTGTAAGACGAGCACACAACCATGCCCTAGAAGGTGATAAACCACCCAGGTGCGATTCAAAGCCGAGACCTACGGGATAGCTGGCGAGGAGGTTACAACGCTGCCACCTAAGCTGGTGGCTTTACACTGGTGTTCATTACACTCATCTTTTTAGGTTTTCATTCCAGGGTTCCTCCATTAGGAGTTTGTTTCCTTATTGTTAGGCGTGCTAAAATAATCAGAGACTCGAAAATTTTTGATACTATGCATCGATTCACCAGCCTTATTGGAAATGAAAAAAAAAGAAGATCGGTTTTCCGCTGTTCTCCACATCACTCTTCAAACAGATTGTCGTTTCTACACTTCATAATTCTTCATTTTTATGTCCAACATAGTTTTCTCATTCCATTCATGTGTAAGAGCAAAATTAGTGCAAATTGCAGCCAAGCGAATGATCCGTCCACAATGAAGAACGCTAAACCGAAAGGTTGAAAGTTCCAAACTTCTCAAAATCCGTTTTATCCGTTCTTGACGTTTGTAAGAGCCGTCCTCCACTTGCACTAGCAAAGGCGACCGTTTATTCATTTAACAATGAAATGTTGTTAAAACATTGTATATTTAGTTGATCTTGGGTATATATTGTCTCTTGTAAAATATGTTTAAAGGCACGTACAACGTTTAAGTTTAGCGCCCTTGATTTCGTAATTCATATTTTTTCTGTGAATACGCAACAACGAGACTTGATTGACGTAAGAATTTTCTTGCAGTTAATCATTGATTTCTGATATTTACCTCAGACGTAATTCGAAGTGGTTTTTTTAACAGAAGTCCCGGCCCAGCAGACAAAATTTCTCCCAAAAAACGCAGACTTTTAAGGCCAAACCTATTTTTCCTTTTTTTTAAGGTGATATAACTATATTATATAACTAATACTTAATAAAGTTACATCCTAGAATTGCGTTACCTCCATTGTTAAACATTTAAGGAGGTTTCGCCGCGACTGTGTGAGTCAAAACAAATACTAAATTCCACATTTTTTATATTTTTTCCAAAAATTCCTGCTTTCACCGATTAAATGAGTTTCCTTGCCCCTGCTTGAGGCCTGCAGTGAATCAACCGATCCCGTGAAAACGTTGTTTACCATTCCGGCTATGTGTGAGGTAGTGCAGTGGAAGGGGGTTTAGGTAGGTATGGGGGGGGGGGAGGGGGAGGGGGAGGGCGCAAGGGGACGAGGGAAGATGGGAGGTGAGTGAAGCTTGTTTACGTGGAGTGACAGGGGTAGGAAGGGTGAAGGAGGAAATTTGGAAGTCAAGGGTCGAACCGGGGAGGATCGAATGCCAGTGACTGCGGTCTAATTGAGAAGGACATCCGTCCCACAATTCACCGCGTCCAAGATCAAGCCCAGCGATTTCGTTTGGCGCATGAGTTTCCTGGATCCGCTGTTGCCTCAAAACCTCTAAAGACCCTCACTCCAACATTTTCCTTTGGCCTTCGAAATGACAGTCACTCGCCATCGCATCAGGTTAAATTCTCTCGTTTGAAAGTCATAGGCGCATTTTTATGACGGACAACTGATTAAGAAAAAAACTACATATGGTGGAATAAAATTTCAGTTTCTTCAATTGCTCATTTACCGACTCACGTTGCATTTTAAACGCAATCCCGAAAATGACCGGGATCGTGCAGATTTGGTGCTGAGAGTTCTGGCTTCACATTCCGAGGGTCCAAGTTTGAGTCCAGTAGCCATGGAGCTTTTTAAATGTAATCCCAAACCATGGGTGAGTTACGTCTACAGTAAAAGTGCTAAACCGTCCGTCGGACAGGACGTTAGAAAGAGACCTTGTGCCCATCAGCGTGCCTCAGTCAATATCTATCTCCAAGTAACCTACCCCTTCCTCCGTTAGGTACACTTCCCTTCATAATCCTTCCATTACCAACCTATCCACCAATCCTAATTAGCGCATGTGACCTCAGCAGTCACTGGCATCTCACATGAAACAAAAATTCATCTACATCTACAAAATACCCTGCAGGCCACCTCAGGGGTGTGTGTGGCAGGGGGTGAGTATTCACCAACATGCATTACTGTATACCCTTAAGTTAGTGTAACAACGACTAATTATGCATTAGCGTTAGTTTCTAATGCTTGCCACGAGGCCCAATTGAAAGCGACAGTTCCTTCGGATAACTCATTTGAAGATTTCGTTCCTTTGCATGCATGCAATGCACTATTTGACTCATTTTGATCTCACTAATTCGTTGTGAGGTTCCTCTAAACATGCGTGCCAAATTTAAACAAGGAATTTCATATCCGAGCAGTTCTGCTCCAACCTCGAAAGCCGACCAAAACTGAATGACTCCGATCCCATTATACACCTAGCAATCACTGCGAAACTAATCGCTCACCACCCTCCAATAAAAAGACCCCCTTACGCAACCTATGAGACCAAAAGTGGGAGTAACTTAAGTTGAGGATCCTTTATCATCTATCGGGCGGTTGACATTCGTCGATGAGGGTTTTTCCTTGGTTTGTTCAAGGAGACTTTTTTTTTGACAAAATCAAATCATTTTATTTGGATACATAACTTTTGATACATAAATTACATAGATACATTAATATTTTAGGTATAAAAGTATACATTTTAGTTCACATCTTGTAACAATTTTGGTCCTGCTAAGTCCATTAAGACTTGTCAGCAGGTGCCAGTTGTTACTATGTAAGTTCATCTGCTGTAATGAATTACAATTTTTATGTCCTTAAACATAATTGCTTAAATTAATTATAATATCATTGTATTATTATTTTTCGAACAATATGCAGTTAATTTATCAGAATCATGATAGAATTATTAAAACTTTGTAATGTTCCACACTGTTTTTATTGATGGTACAAGCCGGACCGGTTTCAATGTTCACACATCATCATCAGAGGCTAAAATTACGAAGTACAGAGGTGGTGGCTATCAGAGTATTTCTTTTCTTACACTTTCAACCTCGTGTTGCTAGTGTTTCTTTCCCTTCAGCTCGCTGAAGAGGACCACTTTGTGGTCGACATACGCGTATACGATTTTCACCCTCGTTCCCTGTTTGTTGTTTTTCTTCTTTTTGACCACGCTCTTTTTGAGCTGTTCTCCCAGAAATTTGGGGCCCTATTGTGTGTGTGAGTGAGTGTTTTGTGTGATTGCGTGTGTGGTTGTGTTAATAACTTGGCAGCCTTAGTAGAGTCACTACAGCTCTCCGAAGGATCCCAGGTTATAACCCAGGAGTCCTTAGCTGGGTCTCATTAGCCTACAAAGGATTCCAATTGGGTTGTGTGTGTGTCTGTGGTGGTCCCTGGCGAGGAAATAACTTTCCCGTAAACTACCACAGGAGGGTATTCTGGTGGATAGGCTGTGGTTGGTCCTTTTGCGGAGTCCCCATTCCCGCAAACGAACACAGTTAGTGTTTGATTTTTTTTGACGAGTGGTGCATATATTTTACGGCCTTTGGAGATATATCTTATCTCGTTAAGGATAGGTATTATTTTGCTGTTCATATAAGATAGAGTACAACCTTTTTTACAAGTAGACAGAATACGAATAAAATGAAATTTAAGACATTTCACGGTGGAACCACCTTAATTCGTTTCGTTTATTGCTGGCTTTCTTGCCGGCCTGCAATTTCTCATACCGGCTTCATGGAGGCAATTACTTACTGTGCGAGAGCTGCTATTTAAGTTAAATGTCGTCTTTATCACTGCCGCCCCATCAACAGTGAGATAATTTTCAGTAGGATGCATGAAGGCTTCTCAGGTTTCCATCCGGGTAATTGAGTCCATGACCGACGTTTCGGCAGCGTACTCTGTTACCATCATCAGGGTGATGAGTGTACCTCAGAGCGATGGTGGTGGGACTCAGTTTGTTTGTAAACTTAATTCCCCTATTGTACATACTTACGGGGCATAGTCGTCGTAAATGATCCCAGAAAATGCACCCTGGGCAATATTGGGACCTGGATGGTTCTGTTTTCTTAAAAATGATCATTGCAGGTGAATGGGTAATGGGCTGTGTGCGTTTATTTTTATTGAGTACCCTATGTGCTATGTGACTTTCCTTCCCTATCTTCACCTTCCCCTATCTCCCTTGTTAATACCCCTTCCATCAAGATAACCCCATCAGCATCCTTCACATTCATCTGCCAGAAGCTCGTGCGAGAGGTAGAATAATACCAAGTGTCACCGTGACTATTTATGTTTTCTTTTTGTTAATCGCATGAGAGATTGATGCAGGGATATTCGGTGCAGATGTAAATTGAAAAGGTCTACCATATGCAGATGACGATGTGTTTGCTGGCCTTTGAGTGCATAGGAATTCTAATTTCTAGATCCAGTTATTTTCGTAATATGAACTTAATAATTTTACAGCTTGCAAATTAAAAATTATGACAATTTCTTTTCTTTAAACAAAATTTTGTTTGTTTACCTAAATGAAATTTAGGAATGCGGAATAAAAAGTATCAATATGAATTAGGTATATAAATACTTAGTATCATATTTTTGTTCCGTGTCAGTATCATACGTATGTTACGTGCACAGCAAGAGCACTACTCCGTTCATCGGATAGCAATTTAGAAACAATAGTGTACGCAGGATTGACTTCGGGGGGGGTGTTAATTATAATTTATGTGCATCATCATTAAATGATATTTATATTTACACAACTTAAACAATAATTAAATTAACATTACCCTTTCGTGAAAACAATTCACCTATATTTTTCAGCCAAATAAGCGAAATCCTAAACGCTAGTTCTGTTAAACGAACGAAAACGAATTCAGGTAAACATATTAGGGGGGGAGGGGTTAAACCGTAAACCACCGAGGTTTCCCCGATTCTCCTCTCTACGCCGCTGGTTGAAAAGACCCCTGTACCCATCAGCGTCCTTCGTTAAGAGTTGACGCAGAGTAACTACCCCCCTCCCCTTTCTCCGTTAGGTAGTACCATAGAGTAAGCATATACTAGAGCGCTCACGGTATGGGTGGAAATGGTATCAAAGGTTTTAATTCTCAAACCGCAGATAGATGGCCCCGGAGTCGCGCGCGACAGACGAGAGTCTCCTCGCTTCAAGGTCGTCGCTGCTTATCTCGCTTCTCCCCTCTCCTTCCCGCCCTCTCCACTTCCCTTCTTCGTAACTCTCCGTTTTTATTCTCCAGCTTCTCACAATCAGTTCTCTGGGTCTGATGCCGAGAGGCTCGCATGAGTCGCTTGAATGGAAAGCACCCAGCGGGTGCTTTCCATTCAAGCGACTCATGCGTCGTCTTGAGTTAACTCGCGGAAACTCAAGTCGACTTGTTTCTTCTCGAATGGAAAGCAAGTTTCAGATGCGTAGTAGCTGATGCGCTAAGGACTTTCACGGTGACTCGTTATTGGTGCGTTTTTGTGAAAAGGAAATTAAATCCCCAGATGTTTCTTTCTCCGTATGTTCTATTATTTGTGTGTATTATGTGGTACAATTTAGCTAATGTCATTTGATTGTCCTCATAATACGCTTCGTCGTCGAAGATGAATAGGTATATTCGTACATGTATGGAAGAATAATTTTGTATAAATGTCGACATACTCCTCTGACGTAAACAAGCTGTTTTGTTTTTAAACATATTTAATCAAATGTTATTGTAGTATGCTTTTTCATTGATGAGTAATGGAACCTCGTGATTCATGGGTGATTTAAGAACGAAAGAGAATTCCTAGTATTAGTATATACACTTCCGTTTGGGTCTTAGGATATTAATTTATGCAGTTGGTACATCTATGGTAGGTACCAAGAGCACAACTTGTTGGAGGAAAAACAAGTGATCGAATTTTTAACGGATGGGGCTATGAGCAGCAGCAGCGACGAGGATTCCAGCTGTAGCAGTGGATATTTTGAAAGTGAGTATGAATTAGAAGAGCATTTGAACGAGGTGGATGATGAAAAACGAGAGGAAGAACTTATGTTCCCTCTCTTACCTATGTTATAAAGCTTGTGTAAGCCCTTTTTACCTCTACTGCAACAGAAAGGATAGTGTCCAATAAATGTTCACTTAGTGTTCCAGTGAATTCCTTTTATGTTCATTCAATTATCACAATTTTTTTTCATTTCTTAGTTTCTTCTTTTAATGTCCATCCAATGTTTTTTACTTTTCACTCTGGTGAACAGTATAATATCTTTGAAAATGTTCTCTTCTTATGTTCACAGCGAACATTTCTTTGTCCTTTGTAATGAACAATCTTGAACACCAAAATAACATATTTCATCATAAAGAGAACATTCCTTTTCTTAATTATTGTTTACACAAAAACAAGAATTCCACAGCCGATTGAACATTAAAATAACATCCTATCGCACTTTTAAGAGTTCACTGAAATAAATATAGATTGAATAAACGTTGAATACGAAAAGAATATCAAACTTATAAATTAATAACAATTTTAAACGTAAATTGGCAGTGGAACACCAAATGAAAAGATTTAAAAAGAACATTGATTGACCACTATCCTTCCTGAAACTGCTATAACTGCTCGCAGATATTTAAATTATTAAATAGGCATTTAACAAATTAATTAAGGAATGTCCTCGTCCAAGCTTGATTCTGACGATATCTCAGCTGAACCTCAATTGTCCTGTCCCCAATTGATATCAGATGATTGGTCCTTTACCTCCACATGATCTTGTTTACCATTCCCACTATCATAATTTACGTAATAATCTTCATGAAAACTGTCAGCAGCTAACAATTCACAAATTAACGCTTTGTTACACAAAAGCGGACGCCTCGGAGCTCTCATGACGGGAATGCTACACCTGAAGCCCAAATAACTTTGTACGAAATACCAAAATCACATTTTCCCTCAAACGTGCAAACGCAGACTGACGTGCACGGTGCAGCTAAAGGATTAGCTTGAAAGTACTGAATCCCGCACCCAAACCTTCCGGCGCATTAAAAAAAACTGCAACAAAATCAAAAGCGCTGGACTACACAGTTGAGTTGATGGTTAGTTTCCAGTTATTCATCTAGTCTGCGATACCGGCTGAAAAAGGAGAGATGGTGAGGTATACTTCGGCGTCTACTGTCGGCGCAGAAATTATTTGCACTCGAGTTTGGGTGCAAATAGCAAAACAATTAAAAGGCCTACAGAAAAAATAATCACACCGTAATTTTTCTTATTCAATTCTTCTTTATTTGAAACTAAATTTAAAGTTTAGAAACGCATTTCAATATTTTTACAACGGGTGTAACGTAAAAAGAACTGGTTTTGGACGGTGCTAGAACAAAGCGCGGAATTTAATAATTCGTAACTCTAAAGCAAGTTTTTCCAATAGAACCAAAGTTCAATAGTTAGACAGACATTTTTTCTATACATACTACAATTTTCTGGTTTGCATTTTAAAAAAGCGTTGTTACTTATTTTATAAAATGATAGCATTTCTAAACTGGAGCATCGTAAAACTTCGTTCTTGGTCGCGTTGTCATTCTCATTTCCTGACCTTTTTCAGCATGTAATTGTCCAATATTTCAACAAATGTGTTTAATGTATATCGAATGATATATATGCAGAACCGCGCGACCAAAGGGGTGCAGTGTCGTTCACCCACTCCGGGCCGCCAGCGCTCGGCTCTGGCTCTAGCCGGCCGGGACAGCGGCCCTGGATAACAATATAGTAGTAGAGTTGAAATTATATTTATGATCATTGTTAAAGAGGGTTATATTGTACACATGAATACATTATACAGCTGGATTTCTGTAACTTTCGTCATCAAGATGATACAACTCGGAAGTTCAACTGCTTCCCGTGACGGCTGGCAGACTTCGACAATAAATCGAGTCTTACATACCAAAATACTCGTAATTTCCCAAAGATTTTCAAATGAGTTTAACCTTGTTTATATGCGATCATGAAAGCGAATGACTTGGACTTGAAGCGTACGTATATTTTTTTATATTAAATATCTTACTTCGTGATGCGTCACTATTAAATTATGCCAACATATTTAGGTATATGTTCATTTTTGACTATTCAATACACTGATATTTTGAACATAGGACGAGGTCTCTGGAGTAACTCGGTGGAACGCCTTCATTATACATAATTAAAAAAGGCACTTGGTTATGATTCCACACTTCATTTTATGCAACACGACCCACGTTTCAGCATCTCATGCCATCATCAAGTGATGCCTGATGATGGCATGAGATCCTGAAACGTGGGTCGTGTTGTTTAAAGTAAAGTGTGGAATTGTAACTAAGTGCCTGTTTTTATTAAAAACACTGGTATTTGGTCACGTACATATCTTCTCAAAAGCTAAGCATTTTTATGTTATCATTCCCTTCTTTTTCAATCATCTTTTCCTGGTATACTTTCACTTTAATTTTTACCTCGGCAGTTTTTAATACGACCTTCCACGTATGGATTCATGATATTCCGTGCATGCATTTATCGCTTAATATAATTTCAGTTATTTTTATCAGTAAAGTGAAGTGATGTATTGAGAATGTTTCATTGTTTTTTCTCTTAGATAATTCTGGAGCGTGGGCTTCAGTGAAATATCCTCATATCTTGAAATATCATCTAAGTAAATATCAATTGCATTAATTGCACCAAGGTAATAAGGAAATAAAATGCACCTAGGACTAATATATTGCATATAGTCCATAGTATTCCGAACCACAGAGTAAGTTGTATATAGTTCATCAGCTATGACAACTCCAGATTTCGCATCATTACGAATCCTGCTTTTTAGTCATCCCGGTGCTACGTCGATCGCGGAATCTTTTTTAATTTTGTAAATAAATATACATATTATGTTTTTTGGGTGCGTACCTATGACAATAAGGTAAAATTGCTAAGAATGTTAGAACAAGATAAAAAATAATCGCAACCTCTACAGGATGTGAAACAGGGTGGCATTTCCTTTTAGATTTTTATACAGTCAGCAATAATGCAAGTTTTAATCGTATAGAAGATGTTACCATCTCGAAAACAAATGGCCTTATCATTCGCTGTACAACATAAAAAGCGTTGTCGGCGTAAAACGTCTCATCCGACGGACGAAGTGTTGTAATTGGAAAGCTCTCCACAAAGTTACCGAAAAGGGACCGAGCTTTAAATACTGAAGAATCTAACATCGCTACCAACCCGTGCTCTCCAGGTGAGAAGCCTCTCTGCAACATAGGACTAGAGACCTTTATAAAGGATTGGATTTTATCAAAAGAAAATAACAAAATCATGTGTCCAAATTCACACAGAAATCACGTCAAATTTACAAGTACAAAGAGAGAAAGAGAAAAACTTCGACTGCTTATAGCTCGCATTTTTTTGATTTTACAATGATCCGTTTCACTCAAAAGTAATTTACAATGTATATTCAATAAATTATGCTTGATAATGCATTTAGATTGCAAGAAATTTTCACACTTTACGCTTTAGTGAGATACAGAGTCACACATCATCAAAAACTAATTCCCCAACGATGATGACGCTTATTGAGATACGTATGTACTACAATAACCTGCTGAGGGATTTGGTCCAACTAAACTTTTATCTTTATACAGTTACTGGTGAGGGATGTAGTAGGTAATGCCTAAGTATTTTATTGGCATGGCCCACAATGGGCTGGTACGTAGATCATGGGTCACACTACGGGGAACTTTCAAATTTACAACAGGATGGAAAACATTTGCGCAAAATTTGAAATCGGTTTCAGGAAAACATGTTTCTGAACATGATGTCTCCAAGCATTTACTGTTGGACTAGTAACTAGAAATGCTGGGCTTAGTTACTATCCCCATATTCAAAATGCAAGCAATAAATGCTTTCAATTCTTGTCACAGTCGCCGGCTTCCAAAATCTTGCTCTTGAATTCGGGGAGAGGATCTTGTGTGAGTGGAGATACTGCTCTGAATATCTATTTATTTCAGTGACCATTATCCTCAGGAGAGTATTGGTGAAAAAAAGACGAAATTACACTATTGGCGCATAATCATGGAGTGGAGCGTGCTTCGAACCTAGAACTTCGGCATACTGCTAACGCGGTGCAGTCTTCCCCATCTCTTTTACTCTCGTCGGTTTCCGATGATGAAGTTTCAGAATCACTAATGTCTTCTTCCTCCACTGATTCACTACAATTAGAGATGAACTTATTAGGAAATCACTGTCACTTGATATTTTACAGATCAAATCGTAGATATTTTTCTTTCTTTTCCGCACTTTATTCATCATAGAGAAAAAAAACTTTCGTTGTTTAAAAAAAAAACTTTCGTTCACATCACAAGGAAATAAAAAATGGTAAAGATGAGTTTTCGTCTACCCAGTGATTTTTTTATGAAAAATCTACGTATATGGAGAAATTGACTATGATACCTAATGGTTGAGGAAAGAATTTGCATTTGTAAAATGTAAGAGGTTTGCAAAATATGTGAGGTGCTTTTGATGTCGATACATCTGTTGAAAGTGGGTGAAAATTGCGTTTTCACTGGCGAGACGAAAGCTCACCTTTACCAATATTTGTCGACTTTTTCTTTCTTTACCGCACTTCACTCATCATAGAGAAAATAAACTATCGTCGTAAATAAAAAACTTTCATTCGTATCACATGCAAATTTCGGTTGGAAATAAGAAACCTAGTTAGCTTGCGTCTCTTGCTCTTTCCGAAATGCAACTGCTTTCTACGGCATCCTCCACTTTTCCCGTCACAGAAAGAGCTTTCATTGTAATTGTTAACCCAAACGCATGACTTAGACCAGATGGCCGTGCTCAGACACTCAAAGTCATAAATAAATCTCCCAAACGGAACCCTCCACTTTGCCCGTCACATGTGATTGTCGACCAAAAGGCATGACTAAGACCCTCAGAGTCATAAAAAAGTAGCCGCTGGCCTAATCTCTTAGGGTCAGGCCGGTGGCAACTTTGTTTACGCCTGCAGTAACTCTTATTGTCAGAATCTTTTGTGTTGCAAAAGATTCAAGAGTGGCAGCATCTCAGTCATACGAAGGCGGGGAAGAAAGCATTCGTCTCAACAACACTACATATCCAGGACTGATTACCTATCTATTTTTTCCCAGTACCCGTAAAATAATGTTGCGGAGATCCTTGTAGAAGATAATACAAAAATAAAAAGATATTGACACGCAATATTCGTGAATTATGAGGATTATCCCATGAAAAAATCCAAAGAAAAACACTAAGCAAATAAGAGGGCGGTGGAAGTGCCACTGAACTTGAGACCACAGTATTTAAAAGAGATTTAAATAGCCAATTGTTTTATAAAAGTGAATTTGAGTAGTATTATGTTTGTAGAACATTATGAAGCTTAAATGTAAAAAAAAATACTGCGAATAATTGTGTTCACAATGAATAAAAAAACTCTAAACTTAGCGTCGCTATAGGCGACGCTGGCACTTTTGGGAGAGTTTTCGAGTGTCGCCTATAGCGACGCTGGAACAGGGTTAACGAGACAACGATTATCACAATTTTGATACAAGGTAAGGTCTCAAGAGAAGACAAAGTCATACATTAGGTGATCTCGGGCCCCGTACGTAAGACAATTTAAGACGAGCCGGAAGAACCCAACTCCCTCCCGCTATTCACTTGCGACGTAATAACTGAATGGGACATTACTCATTCCGCTCTCAAGCAAACAAATCAAGATCACCGACCACCCCTAATCCCAAAAATATGATGCTGCTCACCTCTTGTGTTCGTTTGCAGCGGCGCGCTTAAGAATTGATTACAAAATACTTTTACAGCTTCTGTTACCACCTGCAGTAAAGTGGCTATGACCGTTAGCAAAAGGCAAACAATGCATAGTTTTTCAGTTTAGAGGTCCAATCGCGCATTCCTATTTTAATGTATTTTTCCAGTGCAGGATTAGCTTATCACTACGTCAACAACTTCATATTAAAACTTAACGTTATAAATAACATTTGCACTTCACCAACGTGAGGTAATTCCCAATAAAATATTCCTAACTAAAGTTTAATTGTCCGAAGTAGGCTACGCGAAATATATTTCATTCGATATGTTGATCATTCGTCGAAGCGATGGACGTCAAGTACGATTTATATAGTCTTTTGAAGCGAAAAATTCTTCCGTCAAGGAAAATCTTTTCCTCGTCAAAACAATAGCCTCACCTCGCCAACTTATCTAATGGCAAAACGACCTTCTTGGGAGGTGGGAGCCTTCAGCGCAGAACAGCCAGTAAGGAAAGCCTAACGAGGTGCGGCCATCAAAAAACTCATAACTCCCTTTGTAATCAAGATAAAGTTACAATTATTTCGCCAAAAATAAATGTATAGTTTTATCCAAATTTCATACGCCGCATATATGGACTGATACTACAGTTAGTAGAAGACTGCTTCCCACCTTACAAAAATCGGAAGTTTAGGCCCAAAGATACTTAACTAAATATAACAACGTCTAAACTCAGCTAAAAACATAAAAAGGTTTACCGGTATGGGAAGTAAGGCATTAAAATCTTTCCCTGCAAGTTTTAGGCTGTTGTTGAGAACTGTTAGCCGACAGTTGAATGAAGAAGATAGCCACGGAAAACTCCCACGAAATAGCAAGCGGCTGAAATAATAGCGCGGTAAAATAAATTGAGAAAATCAAAAATTTGTAACTCCTTTCGTATTCGAGATAAAGTCACAATTATTTCACCAAAAATGCATTTATAGTTTTCACCAAATTTCATACACAGCATATATGGACCTATATAGTAAGATACAAAAGTTAGCAGGCGATCGCTTTTTACTTTGCAAAATTCCAGATTTTTCGTCCAAAAGTTATATAAACAAATATAACAACGTTAAAACTTAGTTGAGCACAAATTAAAGTTCACCAGTATGGAAAACAATGTACAATAAACGTTTCCTGCAAGTTTCCACTTAATACTGAGAACAGTCTGCCAGCAACAGGATTAGGAATATAAACTCGGAAAAGCCAAGTTACTACCCGAAATTCAAGGAAATATTTTTTATAACACTTGTTATTAAGAAAATCGACTAACTATTGTCACCACTAAATGTGGCGACCCTTTCTGCTTCAGGGTATATTTTCAGGCTTGTGGATCAAGCAAATTCATAATTTGTCAGAATTTCTTCCAACGCCATCTGCGCCATCTACGATATCTCTCTCGAACTACATAAAAAATATATACGAATTTTACGCGTGCGGTGATCCCTCTATATATATTTTCTCTATGGTAGTACTCTCATAATCCTTCCTTTACTAACCCCTCCACCTTTCCAAATTAACGCATATGGCCTCATAAGTCAGTCATATCTCACATGAACCAGCAATTGAAAGTGAGAGTGTCCTTCGAATGACTCATTTCAAGACTTCGTTTCTTTCCCGTCTAACTCGGCTCAATGCATCCTTTAACTCACCTTGACCTCTCCGAATCCTCACGAAGAGTCACTGAGCATGTGTGCAAATTTGAACAAGGTATTTCTTATCCGAGCCGTTTTGCTCCAATCACGAGAGCCGACTTAAATTCGAGTGATTTAGATTCCACATTCTCTTATCGATTACTGCGAAACTGATCGCCCCCCCCCTCTCCATAAATCATGCACCCCCCCCTGCTTAACCTATGATAGCGAGAGGGTTATTGACCTCGAAGGTCACTTCTCATTCGCCAAAGAAGACGGTTGTCATTCGTCGACAAGGGTTTTTCCTTGGCTGGTACAAGGAGCCAAGGATTTATCAGTTCAAAGACACAACATTCATGCCTGAAGTGGTGGTATTCAAACCCGCTCCCCACTGATTGTAAGGCCGGCGCGAAACCACCTTCGCTGCCGAGGCCAGGCCTTTTCTCAATCCCATTCGCAAACAATCAACTCTCCCTCCCCTTGAAATCACCGCTGCGGCGGTACCTCTGAATATATGCTAAACTATAGAAAAACGTCCAAAAATTGATTAAATTCATTTGTTTTGAGATGCAAAACTCACATGATTTGCGAGTTTTGCGTACAGTGAATCGCGAAATATCGAAAACCGTTATCGATATCCGTGATTAGGTCCGTTTTTGCGCATTTTGACAGAATCCCCCAAAGTTTGCTATCCATATCCCTGGTTTAAAAAAATGTCTGATAACTTACGTATGATTGTGAGGGGAGGGTTGTTGAAATCTAACGTTGTCTTACATTGGGGGTGGGGGTTAAAAAGTGGTAAAAATCACCTTGCGTAATACTTGAATAACTCCATAGCTGCAGCCATTAGGAACGTTTTTCTTTGACTTAAATGTAAACTAGTCACTATTTAAAATACCATAAGCAGAAAAAACTATTTTAATAGAAGTTTCAGTAACTCTTTGATGAATTGATATTTGCAAACGTTTACCGTGTAGTTAGGATAACGATATATAGTTGGAGACTGTTTTTATTTTTCATTAACATTTCGTTTCAGTTGAGATGACGCGACTTTCTCTGCAGTTTACAAATCTACGCTTATAATAGATTTAGTCAAGTTCTCCAAGCGCATAGTCAAGCTGAATTTATGAGATAGTCCTTTTCCAGGTATAGATAAGCTTCTGCCTCACTCCGTCATCTAGGTAGGGGAGACTTAGTATAACCTTCAAATATCGGGGCAAAATCACGGGAAAAATTAGACAAATTGGTCATTTTTTAAACTTTATTTCCTCAAAAACTACTACTTATTTCACGGGCATGATTCTTGCATATTACAAATTCGCATTCTTTACTGTACCCCTTGGTATCATTCTCAATTTTGCTAACCACCGGGTTTTTTCGCAAGGAGGAAATTTTGCTGGCGTGACGAGAGCTGACCTTTATCTCAGAGTCACGTCAGGATACATAATCACGTAATCGCACATGGAATTATGAGGAAAGGAATACTTCAAATTTTAACCATCAGTAAAGAAAGATAATAAAATTAACATATAAATAATGGTTTTACGCGAAAAATAAATGGTTACGACCTGATGAAGTTCAGTTGCATCATTTATTTCTTTTATTAAATTTGACATATTATCCCACCTGCAACTTGTACACTCGTCGTATCGGCTGGTATACTTTACTGTTTAGGCAAAATGTTACCCTTTGCGAGGTTTCATAATATTGGTTATCGGGCAAGGTCGTATATGTAACAGTCAAACACACAGTTCTATTTGATCTAGTATATTTCTTGATAGGTTTAAGCTCAATAAATTCTGGCTGTCATAGTCTGTCTTCAATGTTTAAACACATTACAGATTTTGTTTGCTAATACTGCACAAAAAAGGGGTAGGAGAGATCGTCTGCGTCATTCTAATTGTCATTCATCATATTCTAACTGTTTCCAAACTAGTTTTTTTTTCAATACTCCCTTCATGAAGATAATTGTTTTCGCTTTAACAAAACAGAATAAGAAAATCTGTTTGCAATTTACCTAGTTTGTCCTTGTCTTTAGCATTTTGACTCACGACTGATATAAATAAACAATTGATATATATATCCTTGATAAAAAATGGAAAAGTATCGTCAATAGTTGATAATGTTTAAGGTATTCGATTAAAAGGCGTTTATTGGCAATTATGTACGATCATTTGTGTCAAACTAATAAAAATCGAGTATTTTCGCGAATCCCTCTACCTAAAAGATCTTATGGGTGCAAGCACTTTAAATTTAAATTGTTTCAAAGCCCACCATAATCACCGCGAAAAGACTTTCCTCTTTTAATCGTGAATGCAAACGTATGTTCAAATCACCAATGAATGTGACTGCGCAAGTAAAACGTTGTGAATACACAAATAATAATGAATATGCAAGTAAAAAAGACAGAAAGCAGTAGGTAAGAAAAATATTACATTTTCCTTGCGACTGATTGCTTTTTTGAAATGTTGAACTATTTATGCTTGTGGGGGCAGAGTATGTATTCACTTTAAATAATGCAGCTAGAGTAGTACATTATTGCGTGTTTGAAAAACATAATTGAAGTTGGAAAAGTGTCGTTTTTAAAAATATGTTTCATTTTCAGTATTTTAAATTACATCATTTTAAACAAACGCAAAGAAATAAATGTATTCGAGGTAGATCCTCTGTTGGTCACATTAGATGACAACTTCATAAAGAAATGCAAAGGAAACAAATTTTACTCCCACTCAAAAGCGACATACGTAGTCAATCGAACGTTTTAACTCATACATTACTATAACCATTATTTATTTTTTCCTCCATTTCGAACAGTGGCTCCTTGAGATCTTACTGATCCTATTATTTTTTTAAAAATGTATGACGCCGACTCAAAGACGTGCATACTTCCCCAACGTGACTTTTCAGTGTCTCAGCATTATAGGGAACAATATACTGTGTATCTATTCCAAACCATTCCCCTCGATATCTGAGCGACAGTTGACCCTACCTCAATTATCCAATCGACTTATTACCTCTGTCCTGGACTTAATGGAATTTTCTGAATATCTGTGGAAGTACTCACAGAGTAAATAAAGTGTCTAAAAAGCAAAGACATTCAAATCCACATCCCATCTAACCTACCGCTCAACTGTCATCAGATTCCTAGCGATAAGACGCATGTGGTCTTACCTATAGAGTTTTGTTTGATAAAGATATTTATAATTACCTGGTTACGGTTGAGGCGTACATGAGATCGGAACGTTCCAAATGCATATACGAGTTTATCTAATACACCTCCATTCTCGTGGATACCTCGAAGCACGCTCAGCTGGCAGACGAACGGCCGGGAAGCCATAACCGATTTGGATGATGAAAGTTTCTCGTCGTATCCGAGGCCATATGACATCAAAATGTTAATTTCCCCCATAGCGATGGTAAAAGGGCTCCGTTTGCTGGTAAACTTAATTCCCCTATAGTACTTACGTTGCGTAGCCGTCGTAAATGATCTCAGAAAATGCACCCTGGGCAATATTGGGACCTGGATGGATCTGTTTTATAAAAAATTGTCATTGTAGGTGAATGGGTAAATGTCTCTGTGAGTTTATTTCGATTGAGTACCCTGTGTGCTATGTAACTTTCCCTCCCTGTCATCACCTTCCCCTATCTCCTTTGTTAATACCCCTTCCATCAAGATAACCCCTTCCTCGATGCAGCGTCCTTCACATTAATCCGTCAGAAGCTTGTGCGAGAGGTCGAATTGTACCTAGTGTCACCGTGGCTGTTAACTGTTTTTTGGGAGTAATCGGGTGAGAAATTGATGGAGGATTGTTTTCGGTGCAATTTCTGGAGATTAAAAAGTGCAATGTATTCATTACTCTGATCCCAAGAATCTTGGATAACTTACCTGAAACAATGGAGAGGATGGAATTGTGCAAAAAAGGCATCAAAGTATTGCTTTTTGACATTGAGAATTGGAAGAATAGGTAGATGTATGGTGAGGGTGAAAGGTGAAATATTTGCACAAGTGGACGATTTTGTGTCTTTTGCCCGAATTTTGTTTGATTTTTATTCTAGATAATGATCCCACGATAGGTCGCGAATATTTTCCTTTTTTTTCAACTTTATGTGTGACATTTTTCGCGGCATTTTTCTTATTCTTTCACGCAGTTACGTTTGCATTGGCCTCAAATGTCTTTAAAACGTCAGACATCTCGAGGCATCTAAAGTAGTAGTTTAAAACTTTAAACCGATTTCATAGCCTTGCTTCAGCAAATCTTGTGCAAGAAAGAGGACCAATTCCAATGGTCTATTGAAACCTGACGCGTTTAGGCCTTCGAATGTTTTAAACTATTTGAGTGTGACTTCCCGTGTAAATTAAAAATTTTCTCCTCGTACCCGGTTTTGAGTCAGGTAATTTGAGCAATTAAATTCCAAAACTTGAACGTTTTGTGACATGTAAGCCTTACATCCAAAGCGGCCTATCCACAGCGAAAGGCTTTCATCTATTTATAGCCCCCTATCAGGAATGTTTTTTCCGAATTATTTTTCCGAATGCAGCGAACAAATGAATCACAAATATCAAAACTTCCATCGGAAAAAGAGCCCATGATATACCACGTGTAACAATGCATCCCTTAGATAAACTACACACCAACCCTAAAAATAATAAATTGTGTGGCCAGAATCACGTATCATGCCATAGAACCAAAGAACCGCGGAGGTCGCAACTCCCATGTAGAATCACGTAGGTACGAGGTGCAAGACCTGGGAAGTGATTTCCATTTGCGACTACAGTCGCTCACCCAACTTAAGGGGTCCAGGAAAAAAACCTCCAATTAAACTCTCTTTGTTCCTGCATTGGTTGATTATCGACTCACGTTGCATTTAATAGCATTAGAAAGAGAGGGATCGAGGGTTGCAGTCAACCAATACAAGTATTGAACCACCAATGAATAACTGCATTGCATTTTGATCACTACCACAAAAATGACTGGGATCGTGAATGTTTTTGTGCTGAGGGTGCTGGCTTCACATCCCGAGGGTCCGATTTAGAACCCCAGTAGCCATGGATATTTTTCACTGTAATCCCAATACATGGGTGAGTGTTACGTGTGCAGAAAGAGCACTACTGCGTCCGTCGAATAGGACGTTAGAAAGACACTGGACCCATCAGCGCCCTTCGTCAAGAGTTAACGCCAAGTAGCTACCCCATTCCCCTTCCTCCGTTAGGTGCTTACCTTCATAATCCTTCCATTACCAACCCATCCACATATCCTAACTTGCGCATATGAATTCAGCAGTCGGTCACATCTCACATGAACCAACCGATTGAAATCGACAGTGCCCTCGGTATAACTCGGTATAACAGCATTTTACTCCAAAACATACGCCATCAATCAACTCACCCTCCCCTTTGACCCCCACCGCCCCCACGTCTTCCTCTCTCTCTTTCTCTCATTCTTGGAACACCTCCTAGTTTCCCTCTGTCCACCATAGTTCAATGATTCAACGAAAGATCATAATAATTTAGTAATAAAGACTTTATTCAACAACTTCTATATTTATCAGCAACTTAATATCGTCCTATCTGTTTAAAATATAGGTGCAACTTTGAAGAAATTCTCGTTTTGAGGTTACAGACTCATTCATCAAAAAAAACAAATAATTTTATAAAAATGACTGTGTTGTCACCTATTTTACATGAACATTGTCTTTTATGCTGGTAAGGATCATTCATCCAAGCAAAAGAAAGAGACTTAAGGAAATAAACTCTTCAAAGTTCTCATATTTAAAAAGTATATATACAAAGCAAAATATAATTGAAACTGCAGTGTTATAAAAACAATTACACATTTTTTAAAAATAAATTTGGTAAATCCTCAGCAGGAAATAACCCTTCTTTTACACTTATGCAATATTTACCTTCATTTTTTGTGTTTACGATAAATTCAGGTAATGAAAGTACCTATATAGTCTTGTAATTTTAGGCCATAGGTATAAGTAACTCCAACAACAATATTATCAATAAATGTACTTGGCATAGCCATCATTAAAGCTCTCAGAAAATCACCCTGTGTGTTAATGGGACTTGGTTAGGTTTGTTTTCTAAAACATTGTCGCAGCAGGTGAATGGGTAATGAGCTGAGTGCTTATATTTTGATTTGAGTTCCCCGATGTTCTATGTAGCTTTTAAATCCCCATCCTCACCTCTGCCTCTCTGCCTTGCTAATACTCCTACCATCAAGATAAACCCCTCCCCAATGTAGAATCCTCCACGTTCATGTGCCAAAAGCATAAGAGAGAGGTTGAACAATACATAGTGCCACCGTGGGGTGGCTAACTGTTATTTTGGTAATCGTGTGAGATATTGATGCAGGGATAGTTATGGTGAAAAGGCTGGAGATGTAATGTGCGATGTCTACTCTTTGCAGATGATGATGTGCTGCTGTCTTTGAGTCCACAGGAATAACAGGGGCTTCTGGATAAATTCTGTAAAGGATTGGGGAGGATGGATTTGGGGATATATGCATCTAAGATGGAGGTCTTTGTTTTTGACACGGAGAATTGGAAGAATTAATGTATGGTTAGGGTGTAAGGTGAAATATTTGCACATTTGGACGATTTTGACGTTATGCCCGAACGCTTGTGAGTGACAGTTGGATGCATGAGGAGGTTAAAGGGTGTGTGAATGCTGGAAGGAAAGTCAGCCATAGTCAGTGAATGAAAATTCATTGACTATAAAAATGAGAATTTCAATGAATTCATAATTATTATTATTGATATTTCAATTATTTCAATGAGTGAGAATTTGTCTCAGGAGGTGAAAAACTCTGTACACGATTATTTTCTTGCCTGGCAATATATATATATGTATATATATGGCAGCAAAACCAGAGTTTGTCCCTGCAGTATATAATTTAAACATACGGAAATGTTGGTTGCCACAGTGAGTTGGTGCGAAGAAATGGAGAATACCTATACATTTAAAAAGTCTGCATTTTACCCTTTTAAGGTGCATAACATTTTTTATCTTTTATGTTTTCAATTTCATTGCATGTACTACACCAGTGAATTGTGGACAAGACATGTCTAATTGTCTGTTATTCACTTAAAAGTAAAAAGAAAATGTATTTTAAAAACTAAGCATCCACTCTGCAATAAAACTGCATGTGAGCTTTGATTATGCTGCTTGACAATTTACTAAAGGTAACCAGGAAAATTTAACTTTCTTATTATGGAGGTGGTGGCATCACTGGGTGGAGGGAGCACTTGGGTCATTGAGAGGACTTGAGAACTATGCCCTTCAACCCTATGACATAACCATAGAACAGTTAATCAACCTTGTCAGAGATAGACAACACTTGGCAGCTTACTCTGTGTTGCTACATCTTGGATCAAACTTACTACATCCTGGATAATACAGTTTGTGACATGTCACCAAAAGAAATCTTTTTCCGTGGCAAATAAATTCACATCATAGGCAAGGACATAACCAAGGAAAGCTCTTAGGATAAGCCGATTGGCATTGTACCCCTGCCCTCCCCTGGACAACTAATACCAGTAATGATTGCCAGTTGTTTTTTGGAAAATGTACCTCAAATAAGGATTTCACCTTTAACACATCAAAACCGAGTATGCATGCATGATTTGCATTTATCAAAATTTGAATGAAGGATATTAAAATTAAGCTTTTTCACCATCGTTGGGGGGCGGGGGCTGAGGTCAGTTATGGCCTTTTTCATTAGTCAGAAAATTAAGTAAATTCTTTTGCTCAGGAGAATGAATAACCTTCTCCTACATAAGAAATCTTCCCCAGTATGTCTTCCCATTATACTATGCTTTATGAACTGTACCTACATCATAGGTACATCTGCTGAGCCTGTGACAGTTAACATTAAAAATTGTTGAATTATCTTGTGAATGGGGCTAAAATTAGAGGTATTCAGAAACTTTAACACCATGTTAGAGCCCTCCCCCAACACTTGACACAAGATTCAATCTGTAGTGAAAAGAAGACTAGTACTCATTTGAGGAAACAAGCATATCAATTGATTCACCATATCTTACAACCACTGAGAATGAATAAATGAAATAGTAAATGGGAATTTCTCCTGTGAACATAACCTACGAGAGCACAGAGGGCTCATATCTTCACTCCCTTCTCTATCTTACTACTCATGCCTCCTACAGGTATGGCCTACCCATTTTGTTTAACCATATTGAAAGGTTTTATTGACGGGATGAAGATAGGTAGGACTAACACCGAAAAAAGTAAGAAACACTGGAGGTACACTGTACATGTAAAATCAGTTGATTTTCTCTGAATTTCATCATAACCTACCTTTAACCAGTAGATTACTCATAATTGGCATCAGTGTGTAGCAGGTTGCATTTCTTCCAGATCCTAATGTTCTTACCCATTTTAGTATTAATGCCAATAAGTCACTGCACCAATGCAAACTGGACTCATGAGAACATCTGGAGATATTGGCATTTATGAATGACCCAAACATAACCCCTTGTTAATGAGTGCTTGTACCCATCCTCCCATATCCTGGCCTCTATATTTATTCGAACTACTTCATCTCCTCCCCTCATTTTGCCCCCCCCCACTGATGACACACGATGATTACCATATATACAGAAACACAACAAATATAAATGCCTGATAATGATGATTACTCATCTAAACCCAGGTAATGTGTTTTTTTCGCAAAGAAGTGGTTCTGGTGGTGTCTAATAATTTCAAAATTAAAATGAAATACCAAAAAGCAAACATAGAAATAATTATTTTTCTTCCCAAATTAAGTATAGATGGTATCAAATTTGTGAGCACCTAAAAATCATCATCCATATGCCCTATGAATCTCTTATCATAGATTCAATGGTACATGGTGAGCAAGAGAAATAAATTTACTTAGATATTCAGGGAGTTGAGGAGAAAGAAGGAACAAAATCTCTAATATATGTGTATATGAATTAACTCTTAAAACATTTAAGTATGAATGTATTTTTTTTTAATTCACATGCCAGGCAAAGGTGACCACTTTAATGCAAATACGAAATAAAATTTTACCAATAAGAAGGTCAATAATACATGAAAAGTGTAATTGTGGTCACCACATGCCCCATGTTGGCACACGTGTCCTAGATTGCACATTGCCATGCTTGACTATTTGGTCATTCCTATGATATAACTTGTGTCACTGAATAAGGAAAGACCACACTCACAAAATAGTGGAATAAGCACAAAGTTGAAAATGTTAAAGGAAGCTTAAAATTACTTAAATGAAGAAGTCCAATATGTTTCCAAAGAAAATGTTTATTCAGCAATTAATTGAACAAAATTTAAAGGTGTGACCTAGTCTATTCAGGGTATTTCTATGCATTCATGACTACTGCTCCCCATTTTTTCCCAGCGTTAGTATTGAAGAACCCACGATGGCTCTTCCTGGAATTAAAGATATTCTTATTAGAAAATTGCATGGATGCATAGAATATTACAGATAGTGATTTAAATAGAATAAGTAAATACTGCCATAAATTGTGTAGAAATTGAATGGATCTTTTTGCACCAGAGATCAACCAACCTTGATAATCTCACTGAATAAAAGTTGTTAGTAGTTAATGAAAATTTGAATTTAATACTGCTAAAAGAATTAATTAGGTAGGTTTATGATTGGAATGTGGCAAAGTTGACCATTCCTAAGAAAATAGTAAGTGAAGGGTTCGGCACTTCAATAACGACTCTGTTTAAAAAATTAACAAGCGTTTATTAAACAAATAGCAGGTTTACATCCATGAAGGGGTAGCTTTTAATGGTGGACCGGCGCAGTCATTAGATCAAGCTCTTTTGGATGGTAGCAAGCGAGGAACTGCCTGCGGCTCTGCTCTGGAGCACCATGGAGGCTGACTCTGGTGGCCACCGTCGGAACCTAGAACAAATGCCAGCCGAAACTTATCGCCGCCACAGAAGTTTGGTTTTGGTTATGGTGAAGGTAACAAAGCGTGAGAAGTTAAATAGTATTCAACATATCCCCTTTGATCTTAAGATTCCTCCTGTAACAGAGGAGATATGATATGTACTCCTTAATTCTGATTCACGGAGTGAAACATGAAAACCTAGGATACTGTTCTCCTAACCACTGTGGAAGAAACTACTCTCAAAGTAATAAGATTAATAATTCTATACAAGCTACATATTCTTAAAATAATTCATCAAAATTGATAGGTATTATTCTCCCTCTCCTCCATCTCACTAAGCATTCTTGACCAATTGACCCCGTTTTGCCCCAGTGCTTCACTTCAAAACTTTTTGCATGCTCACCGTTGGAATTAAGGACCTCAAAAATACATGCATAAAACTTTTATATGATTGTAGTATTAAATATTTCAATTTAAAATCACAAACCGGAATGGAAGGATCACTGCCATTGCACCTGATGTTAATCAACTTGAATCAACCTACTTTAGACTAGTAGGCAGCGATGGTAGCTTTTCCTGAGCACCAAGAAGACATGCTGTTCCAATGACAGGGTAAAACTTTGTATATATGTATAAAATTTTTATTTATATTATATGTTTGGTGTCAGACTTGATACAACATGAACTTCCAGGGGATTGAAATTTAGTAATCAGTTTATTCATTTTCTTCGGGGCTCATAATTTTTAAGGAAAACTGGTAAGTGGGAACTAATTCATACCCATATTTAACGTGACAATTTTAATTCATGTTCAGGCTATATTCTTGAGTCTTTTAGCAATGCTAACTCACTAAATGAGCCCCAAAGAATTGGGGAATTACATTTATCAACTTAACTATGAATATCCTAGTGCAAAAAATATTTTTTTTCATGCCAAATTCAGGAATTAATTTTTGCTGCATTCATGAGCACTTAAATCAGCTTCAGGAACAATTAAGAAGTTATACATAAAAATTGAAATTTCTTTTCCTGAAATCAGGGACACCAATCAAAATGACTAATGCCTGCTATGAATTATCAGATGTGTAGAACAATGATGGGATATGCAGTTATTCTACAAAGAAAAAAAATGAAAGATTCTCCCAATCCGATCTGAGAATATTAAGTATTTCATAGGTCTGAGGATCTCAAAAAGAAGCCATTACAGATTAGTAACTTTCATTCCGAAGGTTTGCATGGATTATCAAAAGAAGTTCTCCCACCACTGGTAAGGGTCACATCCCTTATTGGGCTCCTGGGCGTAGATTCGGGTACAATGGCAGGAGCCACCCATAGCTAATGCCAGTCTGAATTGAGGGAAAGAAATTCACATAAGACAAAATAGTTGCAAAGAAATAATGCACATACTAGTGTCCAAGAGTAGTTACTATAAAAATGAAACAAATATACAGGGGAACAACCATTATGATTACCTTACGCTGACCAAAGTTTGCAGCTACATTTATTTGCTGGACTGGAGTTCAAACTTTCATTACAGGGCATGAGCACCTGTGGTGGGCAGTAAAGTACTCTGACAAAAGGTTGATAAGATCTCTTTAAGTTGCTGCCATTGCTAAGTAATGCATGTTTCACAAAATGTATCTTTTGATACCCACTCCTTAAAATAATCCTAAATGAAAGCTCTGTTTTGTATGACTTAATTATGTATTTCCAGAATCTGGAAAACATCTCCATTGGTCTCTTGCATTAAGTCCACCATTGAACAATAACAGACTAACACATATGCCCTCTGCGTCAAAAAATCCACCCAGGCAGGACTCAATTCACAATTCTCTGATTGGTAAGTGCTGGAATTACCCCAATGCAACTGGTACCAACTGTGACTAATAGAGTAATGTACTGTTTATGTAGGAAATCTTTGATACTGCAGCATGCCACTGACGACATCGGACACATGCAGGGGCGCCGAAATGACAAGTGATGAGAAAAAAAAGAAAAAAAAGGGGGAAAAATCGAGAAAAAAAATTGAGGAAAAAGAAGGGGGAGGGAAATAGTAAACCCTCTAGTCCGACAACCTAAAACTCGATAACATATCTAACCCTATTTCATAAAGTAAAGGGCTTGATAGCTGCTTAACCTTCCGGCGGGCGCACCCGCTTACAAAGTAAACCGTTTTCAATTTACGGTCGATAACTCTGCGAAAAACAATGTAATCTTTTCGAATCAACATTGTATTCCTCTATCAATCTTTTTCCTTCCAATGTATGTCGGTGTCAGCGGAATATTCAGTCCCAGCTCATTGTGAATCAAGTTTGTGATAGAGAAGGTCGCCCGTTGTGAACGAAATATTTTTAGGGGCACCTTTTTCATCATTCGCCTAGGGCGCCTGTATTGCTAGAGCGGTCCCTGGACACATGGGATCAAAATATTTTATTAAAAAAGTTGACTACCCAAAGAAAGTAAAGACAGAAAATATACATTAGAAACCTCAGTTGTCCTAGAATTATTAATAGCACTTTATTATTTCAGAATCAAAGTTTCCTTATCCCATTCACACTTATCGCGTGGTCTTACCTATTCTTACAAGTTTCTTCAATCCACTCTCTCTGGTTTTGCATCAAGGGCCGATGATCGATGTCTCCCACTGGCTGCACTTTGATAGTCTCCGAAAGTATCATGGCGATATTCATGAGGACAGGCTCCGCTTGCTCAACTTTGTATGCATTAATAGTATGACGTCATGGCATCATTGGATGTTCACTGCAGATAAAATAATAAAGGTTTCAGTAAAAGGTTTTGTTGATGAAGAATCATCTTGCATTGATTTTTTATTTTAGTCAACATGAATTTGTTGAAATAATTAAAGATATAATACATATTTCATTGTTAGGTGAGCTATTTCATTCTTGCTCAAAGAGAAAGCACAAAAATACATTGGTTAATCGCGAGAGACTATTTTAGTTATAGCTTCAATTCGCGATTGCATTCAGAGAAATTTGAAGTTTGTTATTTTTTAAAGTTTAAGTTACCTTCCTAGTGAAACAGTTTTCAAACTACTCAATTTTCACAGAGTTCATGTGAAATTGATTCTACAATGGCCATAAAGATAATTAAATATGCAGCCCTCTTTGGTATTTACCGTGAGGGAAACCATAAGTGGCACTAACAGTGATGTAGCCATAGGGCTTAAAAGAGTATCTCCCTCGAAATTGAATTCATTCATAAAATGACATTCAATAAAAAGTTTATTTGACATTTTATTAAGAATATTTTTATTTTGTAATATTTTTCTTAATTTATTCGGAAAACTTTCTCAAATAATATGCTCGTTATTTTCAAGCAAGAAACACAACTGTAGGTATTTCTGCAGAAATTACTAAAGCAAAGTTATTTTTTTAAATTGACTTTTTATATCTATATATGCTTGCAGTCGCAGTTCCACTATCAACTCTAGATTCAATTTTGCTTGAGTTTCTAACCCCCCCCCCCCCCCCCCCCCCCCCCAACCCAAGCCCCCTCCGCAAATGCTCAACATTGACCCCACCCTCACTTCCATGGAAACTAAATCCTGGCTCCGTCTATGCAATGCAAGGATCTGAAAGTGATTTATGATCTTAGACAAGAGACAAAAAAATTAGAGGTGAAGATTTTGTTTCCACCTAGTTTCTGTTAGTGGGTATAATATAAAAGCAATGCAGATATTTGGGCGTTGGAGGAATGGCATCTCATCGAGGACGTGGATGCAATGTGCTGCAGGGGCGGATTAAGGTCGTTGTTTGGGGGTTTTGTTCACTACTCCCCTCGGCGCCTGGGGGGTATGCAATACTTCTCAACTTAATGGAGGTCCGGGTGGACTTCCCTCGGAAAATTAAAAGAAATTAAGCGCTTGGAACGTAGTTTTGGGTTGGCTATATTATATTTAAGAGACATGATAAAGTATTGAATAAATCTATCAAATCACATTTGAAAAACGTAAAAAACTATGTAAAGAATGCCATTCTTGTGAAGAAGTGAAGTGTCTTCCGGGTTTTACACCTCGTTGGTCCATGTTTCTCCCCCACCCCCCGCCCCCCCCCTTAATCTGCCCCTGTTGTGCTGGAATATGACAGAACCATACACTAGAAGACAGAAAGGCTATTTGAGATTTAAAATGGCATCTGAAATAAATGTGTGCTCTTACCTTACTGAACGTACATTTCATTCTTTAATCTTCGACGACAATTTAGAAAATACAAACTGCAGAAAATGATTCTTAAGCAAATGTTTCCTAAGGCGTGGACTACAATAAGGAGACATGGAAACCGGGCATGATATACTACCTTTCTCCAGTTGTTTAATGTACTCTTAATTATATGTTATATAACTTTTCCGCAGTTACATTAAGAATAATTAACTATGAGAATCGCGAAAGCCACACATGCTAAATTAAATTATATTGGATAGAGTGCCTCTTGTTTGTACAAAATTACGCGTTCCCTGTGCATTTCACCCTGCGAATCGAATGTCATAAGCTTCAGAATAAGTAACGTTTATTTGTTTGCAATAGTTTTTTCTCAGCTTAAGAAAAACAATTAATCCGTAAGGTGTTTTCTTTTGTAGTGCGCTGCAATTGAGGACATCGTTACTACACAAAAAGAACAGGCACGAAATCGATAGAAGTACTTTCACTCTCCTTTCGATTACAGCAAGACTTAATTAGTTGCAAGGCAGTGAAAATGTCACAATTCTACTTTCGCCAATTGGACCCGAGAATTGCACGCCTAGGGTGTTTCGATGACAATAGACCGCAAACTATTCACAATCCTAGGGAAGGACTTTAAAGAGACGTATCGACGATTGTCCTGACCACCATCCCAAAATTCCTTCACCGCTCCAAAAACATATGGAATGGACTAGTAATAGTCTATATGAAATATTATTTCAGTTTATTTTTCCGAAAGATTAATAATTTCATCAACATGTTATCTCGTTGAAAATTGACCAAGTTGATAATAGGTGTTTTCCGACTCACTTCATGTATTCCAGACTTCAATGAAGAGACTTCAGGACATCGCGAATGCTTAATCATGTAAAATTCATTACGCCACTAAAATATTACCAATGTTTTAAAACGTAGACATACGAAAAAATAGAGCGCAGGAATACAATATTTTCCAAAATATCTTCAAAATACTTTATATTCAAAACAAAAGTATTGATTACGAAATAAATGATAATAATGAATTGATTAACGATTAAACAAAAATGTATGCTTCGCAAGCAATGTTCACTGTCCATCGCACAAAATAAATCAGTTTAACTTTCAAAGTAAAATAAAATCTATTGTGATTCCAAAAACTAATTAGCTACCATTATTGCAAACAAGCAGTGCATTGACAGGGCGCAGCAGCTGACTCGGGAGATTTGAATGCTATCGAAATGGGGTTGGTGAACCTCGCGTGGTCGGTCTTGGGAGTAACTCGTTAGAATTCATAGATACTTGTGCACGTATGCTTAAACTGTCGAAAATGCCATTGGTAAGTAACACAATGAATTTGAATATTAAGATACGAACTATTGACTGTAAAATTGTTACACGAAATCCTTTTAGAGCATTCTGTTACTCATTCGAAAGAAAATTTCGAAGCATTTTTTTAGAACTTGTTCGAAAAACCATTGCTTTCTCGATAGCAATTCAACTATCATTGCAAAATTTTAACTGCATTAATTATTTTCTCGCGAGGTTAATCGAGTAGGATTCGACAACTTAATTTACCTTTTGGGAAAACTTTCCCGTCGCTCAAGATACTATTTTTATAACTTTAAGGAACGGTCACCAAAATGACAGGACTGAATGAATTGTCTTAATTATACTTCACACTAATAACATTTTGAAAATGTACTATAGAAACAGCCATGCCATGCAAGAAGTGTTACCAAGGGCTAAAAGAATTAAGAAATAACAATATAATAGAAAAGGACAAAAGCTAAGAGAATTATTGCACGAGTTTCCTATTGCCACCCAAGGAGGTATCGTGCCAGCTCGCTGGGACCCATTTCTCGGCCTTCGTGATAGAAATGAGACGAAGGCCGATGGCCGGCCCATCACGTCCCTTCTGAATATCCATACGAATACACAGGGTGACGTCCTACTGTACCATGTTGCAGCGACGCCTTCAAAACAGGCGACCGCTGCCTTCGGAAAATATTGATAGCTTTGAAAGATCGCGAACAAGAATGATTCAAGACAGAAAGTCTCAAGGAAAGATCAAAATGCTAACATTTTTCTTTACAAATGTTTTCAAGCATTGTCTATTATTTTACAATTATTTCCATCAATGCGGTAATGAATTCAATATTTCAAAATTCTTTTTACATTTCTTTTTACAACAATTTTTACCATAAATTATTACTTAATCATTAGATACTTTAGTACAATTACAATAATTCTTAAATATAATGTCACAATGACTTCGTGAATAATTCACTTCCTGGAACTGAATGCATTAGACAAGGTAATAATGGGTCGTGTTACCTAGGCGTGTTACGTAGTTGTCATATGGAGAGCAGATTGGCAATATTTCACATTGGTCACATAGAAGGAAATCGGATAAAAGTCACTTAAGAACGTAATTCCTCTAAGGGTCCTACCTAATTCCATCAATTAAGTAATAAAACACTCCATTTCTCTAAGTGCTATTGTCCCTTAAGGTGAGTTTGTCCCTTAAGCCCCAATCGTGGGGCCCTACCGCGATAAGGATGCCTTGACTCAAGCTAATTGTGTTTCCCTTCACACTACACTCTGTGCCCTGCAATAGGAGTAGTTTCCCTACCTTTACTTTCAACTGGAAGGTCCAACGGCGGGCGAACTCTGCTTTCCATCGACGTTCCCTCGCTGGACACACTTCACACTCAACACACAACTGACCATGCACTTTCAACCATCACAATACACTTTCACTTGGCACTATAAACTGCAGAATGCTCCTTCACCGGCGCCGCTGCATCTTCTTGGCTGGAGATTGCTGTGATGGCTAGACATTATAAGAAATTTAGAGTGGGGGAGGGAGGGGGTGTTTGAGATTCACAGAGCATTAAAGTTTTCGGAAAGTTACAAATGGAAATCATAAGATAGATTTAGAAACTCGAATTACGACAAATCCATCCGAAAGCTGTAAGGAGGATTTGGAAAAATGCGGAATATTTGATTATGGATCGGAGTAGATGGAAGAAACTGATGTCTGAGTGAAGGAACTGTTAGAAGAGTTGGCAATTCAAAGGAAAACAGTGTTATGGTTAGGCGGCCAGGAATTAGCTGGAAAAGTGTAGATATCGCTTTTAAGTAATCGAACATAGGAAGCACGGATTCTTTTATCTCTTGGCAGCCTTGGAATCCTGAATTGCAATCAAAACACAAAAAGGAGAGTTTGACTTGGAAGGGTAAGTAAGTTATTAGTGAATTTAACTCTAAAACGCGCCTCTAGACCAGTGTGAGTATATTTGAACAAGAAATAAATGCAAGAGTTAAAACATTGAACGAATCAGGTGATAATGTTATATGTAACTGTACATGAAAAAAGGTAATCGATCGACAAATTGAGAGGAAATGATTTTTCGATCTGTGCAAAGGAGTTACTACGAAAAGAATTACGATTTAAGTGGATTTGGCAACATAACACAAATGACAGTATTTGAGAAGATTTGATAGGATATGTCAAAAATGGACCACAGCTCACGAATTCCATCCCTGGAAAAGATAAAAAAGCCATATTTTAACCTACATTCGTAATTTCAAAATGAAATGAACAGAATTTATACCAAGTTATTAATACTAATAGGACCCAAGCCATTACCAGCCCTTGATTGGTCAACTTAAATGACCTGACTATTTACTTGCAAAATTCAAATCGTCACAAAGATATTTAAACTACTTAATATTAGACATGCATTAACCGATGCTTTACGGTATGTCTGATAATTCGGATATAAATCTGAAATTCGTTCCCACTACAAACAATGGAAGCACACGCAGGACTTACTCTGAATTCTTCCACGCTACCTTCTCTTCCTCCGGCAATCTTGGCTTGTTCCTCCAGCAACAGCGAGCACACAGCTCGCACACACCATTGTGGCTCGCGCCCGAATAGAGTAAAAGAACGAAACTGCTGTGCATGCGTCTTATATAGCACGAAATAGGAAGGAGGGTGAGGAGGTGCACACTGGGGCGAGAGAGGAATTTGGGGGGGTTGGGTAAGTCCAGAGGGTCATCAGAAAAGGGTCGAATGGGCTGAGATGATTCGGGCAGTCGGATGGGAGTTAAGAGGTGCGAAGTGAGGAGTCAGGTCTCTTTGGGAGCGGGGAAGGTGCGGGGGGAGGGATCGAAGGGGAGTGGGGTTCAGCATCGCAAGCACCAAGGGCCCACTGCGAGTTAACTGCCAGCTGATTTTTCCGAAGATATTTTCCAGGATTTTAGATCATTTTTGCATTCGACTGCGAATGAGAACCGTCACTGTCTCTGTGCAAGACGAGGAAAGGAATCATTTCGCTTCGGTCACCTGGGGGATGCGACCCACAACTGGGGTCATTTGGGGCATTGATGACAGGTGGCTTAAGGGAGGGTTATATGGAGGAAGGACGAATATATATCCGGCCTCGGAATTAGCCTGTTCTTAACGGAAGGAGCGAGGGGACTGCGGTTAAACGTCTCATCCGACCGACGGTGTAGTGTAGGTATTTGTTGAAATGATTTCCACACAGTGCCTAATAATGAGGGGTATGGTTTACACAACACCCGCCTTCGCTGAAAGTTGCACTCGTGCCCTAAGGATGAGAAGCCAGTTCTCTAGCCACTACACCAAAGCGATCTCTTTGTAATAATATCTTCAAAAGGCTGGAACTATTCTGGACTTCTCAAGACTATATTTTTTTCTTAGGAAATTTACGTTTTGCGCTGCGACTTCTTTTCGCATTAATTGGTTGGCTATTCTTCGTCTATATATTCGGCCGAAATGGGAAACCCACCTCTATCATAACCTCTTACGATCTTTGAAACACCATGACTCATATGACAACATTCTATCACGAAAGGACACTGCCTTATGTAGTACATGATTGAAATTTCTTTCTTTCCGACCTCAAAAATATGTAAAAAAAATAGCAACTGTTAAGATTGGCTTGACGCATTGTTTTCCGTGTAGTAAATTTATTTCGTAGTATCTAAAAAACAGGCTTTTCTAACACATCATTTAAAGCTAACGCTGAAAAACAATATCCATGGAACTTATGGCAGCACGTCTCGCAAGCCTGCATTACTATGGATACAATATACCGATACACATTTTCTATTGCTTTCCGGACGATTGTTTTGGTTAATACCTATGCCACAGTGATCTCCATAATTTAGGCTTATGATAAAGGTTTCCTAGGTGCTGAACCAAGAAAAATCGACAAAAAACCCATACCATGGATGAAGACAAACCAGCCCAGGCGGGATTAGATCCCAGCAAATCGGCCTCCATACTCGCCGCTTTCGCTCAGATGTGCGTCAAATCAAATGCATTGTTCAGAATACAGAGTCAACCGAGTCTGGACATATCTAGTCGGTAGTTCATCCGCCCTGAGTTTGTGGTCTGCTGTTAAGTATTAAAATACTCGGCAGCTGCTTCGATATCAGCCAAGGACACCCGGAACGTACGAATATGATTCGCAGGTTCTTGCATCATTATGCTGACTTTTCCACGGTTGAAGTGTGATACTTAGGACACAGTAAATCGACTCTGTTATTTTAATATAATAATTAAATAATAGTTTCTTCATTGTAAAAAGCTTTAGCCAATTATTACCAATTTAATATAATGTAAGACGAGCACACAACCATGCCTTAGAAGGTGATAAACCACACAGGTGCGATTCAAAGCCGAGACCTACGGGATAGCTGGCGAGGAGGTTACAACGCTGCCACCTAAGCTGGTGGCTTTGCACTGGTGTTTATTGCACTCATCTTTTTAGGCTTACATTCCAGGATTCCTCAATTAGGTGTTTGTTTCCTTATTGTTAGGCGTGCTAAAATAATCAGAGACTCGAAAATTTTTGATACTATGCATCGATTCACCAGCCTTATTGGAAATGAAAAAAAAAGAAGATCGGTTTTCCGCTGTTCTCCACATCACTCTTCAAACAGATTGTCGTTTCTACACTTCATAATTCTTCATTTTTATGTCCAACATAGTTTTCTCATTCCATTCATGAGTATGAGCATAATTAGTGCAAATTGCAGCCAAGCGAATGATCCGTCCACAATGAAGAACGCTAAACCGAAATGTTGAAAGTTCCAAACTTCTCAAAATCCGTTTTATCCGTTCTTGACGTTTGTAAGAGCCGTCCTCCACGTTCACTAGCAACGGCGACCGTTAATTCATTTATCAATAAAATGTTGTTCAAACATTGTATATTTAGTTGATCTTGGGTATATATTGTCTCTTGTAAAATATGTTTAAAGGCACGTTAGGGTGTCCCTTATTTTCCGACTCAGAAATTTTTGAACGCTCACCCTCCAATTTTGTTCGAATGACTCTAAAACATGCCTATACAAAATTTTGTTGAGATCGGAGCATTCTAACCCGTGCCGACTTGAGCGCGAACTCGAATGAAGAAAAATCCGGACTTTCCACCCAGCGCTGAGCCAGGCCTCAGCCTGTCACTACATGCATTGACGTGAGTTCTTTATTTGCTATCCATCGTGACACACGTGTTTTTGGGTCGCTCATCTAACATAATTTCACATCAATTGCCCAGAGCCACGAAAAGTGTGTTTTTAATAGGAGATATTATGCAGCAAATAACTGGACACAAATTGCCATCAAATAGACAAGTGCTTGAAGTTTTATTTTGTAACATACGGGAGGTAAAATTAACTGTCAGTGTAATTGCTAATCTTGTGATTCGTAAGTGCATTATATTTTGGGAGAAAGCATAAATTCCGACAAGAAATATTCAGCATTGTTTACTACAAATACTAATTAACTTGCATTCGGAGTGGAAAAAATGGCAAAAATACGCAAATAAGTGTGAAAATATTTTTAAGCATCGTGAAGAGGAGTTTAGAAATAATTTGGACAACCTATTTGATATTGCACATGCCAATGCTCTTCAAATGATCAAGTTGGAAGTAGACAGGATGCTTTTACTTCGGCAGCGAGAACCAGGACGTAAAAGCTACCATGCAGGAGTAGACCAAAAACTCGCGGATAAAGAAGAAAGGGCGATGAAAAGAAAATCAGAAATAGAGAAAAGCAGTGTGCAGCATCTACATCTTCTGCTGTTCCACCTTCTTCATCATCTGGAGATTCAGATAACGCACATCCAAGTTCCGATGAAATCAACGTTGGTAAACTTTTAGGAGAGACTTCTGAGAGTACATCAATGCAGAATGCTGCAAGGCATGGCACGAAAGATTTGATCACACTTTATAAGAAATTAGTGACTGCTTTGGATAGATGCCAGCTGAGTAAGAGAATCTGTATACATCCTTCTTGTTAAAGCAGAGGCACTTGGTCACAATACCGAAGGACTTTTAATAAATCTTCTATTCATCGAGTCAGATAGAAGAAGAGAAGAGAACGTTCTGAAACAATTAAATCTGCTTTCAAGAATGATATACCTGCAATTCTTACTGTTCAATGGGATGGAAAACTGTTGCCTGCATTAAATTTCAGCGACAAAAATGAAGAATGTCTTCCAATTGTTGTTACATTTGGGGACAGTAAGCAGTTCATCTGGGTTCCAAAATAAAAAAAATCTCCTGGTAAAGAGCAACCCAACGCTGTTTGGAATGCATTAAGGTATTGGGGTATAGAAGACACTGTGCAAATTCTCTGCTGTGTCACAACTGCATTAAAATCTGGACGTTTTAATGGTACATTCGTCTTACTTGAATATAAAGTGTTCAGGGAATTGTAGTTTTTTTCCATGCCATCATCACATATATGAACTTGTATTTGAGCGCTGTGTATTTGAATGTGAAGTATGTGATGGAACAAGCAGTCCTGACATACCACTTTGTAAACATTTTAGGGAAGGCTGGGAAAGTGTCAATGCTAATAATTTTCAAAGTGCCAAAGAGAATGTGGAAATGTTTTTAGTGAGTCGAAAATTAAAGAAATGTTAGACTTTAATGAAAGTTATTTAGATAAACCAACACTAAGCAGTGATTATCGTGAATTCATAGAACTCTCTCTAATGTTTTTGGGAGAAAAATTTTATTTATTTCATTTATTGTTTCAAAAATATTTCTGCTAATATTGCAACTTAAACTATCCAGTGCAAATAAAAATGCGTTATAAGATGTCTCTCTATTCATTGCAACTATTTATGTTAAACCGTGGCTTCAGTGCAGTGCAGCTGTAAAAGCTCCTTATCAAGATCCCTGCTTCTTTAAAGTTCTAAAATCATATGAAAGAATAGATTCCACACTTTCAAAAGCAGCTCTAAAGAAATGTAGTCACCATATGTGGTATTTATCAGAAGAGTTGTCTGTCCTATCGCTCTTCGATGGTGAAGTATACAAATCAAAATGGAGGCAAATTTAGCCAGAGAGAATCAACACATGGAAAAGAGATAAATTCCTCTTTGTGGAGAATTGGATATACAATTATATAGTAAGTTTAATTTTATCCTGATAGGCATCCTTTAATTTTTTATTCGTTAGTATACATACATCTCCTAATCTTATCTTCATTTCGGTGAAAACAATGGACGACTTTAGGTCAACCAAAAGCAGAGATATGTTCTCTTGCCTGAATATGGACACTAGTTTTATTCAAGAATGTCCTTCGACATTGATGAGCAACACTTGATATGTAGACACTCAAAGGATAGTTATGGAGTTAACAGCTGTGAATGACCGTGCTGAAAGGTGTATTAAATGTATACAAGATTTTTATAGACTACTGACTGTAGATGAGGAGAAAAATCAAATTGTGTGTGTTCAAAAAGTCGTATACTGTACTCAGATTACAAGAAAGAAACACTTAAAAGAAAGTATCCACAAGAACCATAAAATAAATTAAAAACCATAATGCAGGAAACAGGAGGAATCAGGTGAGATGTTATAGAATATGAACATAATAAGAACTTAAAAAAAAGCAATTTTCCACAGTTAAAAATTTTAATTCGACCCGGGTTTAGATGCACTGCATGATGATGCAGTGCATCGAAATATGGGTCGAATCAAAATTTTTGTCTGTGGAAAATTGTACCTTCTAAGTTCTTATTACCATAATGCAGTCTAAAGAGTGAAGATGTATTAAATTGTAATATAAAGTTACATATTAAACATGCATCAATAACTTTTTCACAGAATGAAAACTAAAAAAACCTATAATTCCTAACATTCAAACTTTGCGCTCAAGTCGGCACGGATTAATATTGGCCTATTGAGATGAAATTTTGTTTTTGAGAACACCTGACCTAATGGAAAATATTTAGGGGGTGAGCCCGAAAACATTTGCAATAAAATTTTTTTTTGCCAAATAAGGGACACCCTAAGGCACGTACAACGTTTAGGTTTAGCGCCCTTGATTTCGTAATTCATATTTTTTCTGTGAATGCGAAAGAACGAGACTTGATTGACGGAAGAATTTTCTTGCAATTTATCACTGATTTCTGACATATGCTACCACTTGCCCCTGCTCGAGGCCGGCAGTGATTCAACCGATCCAGTGATAACGTTGTTTACCATTCCGGCTATGAGTGATGTAGTGCAGTGGAAGGGGGTTTAGGTAGGTATGGGGGGGGGGGCGGGTGGGGTAGGGGGAGGGCGCAAGGGGACGAGGGAAGATGAGAGATGAGTGAAGCTTGTTTACGTGGAGTGACAGGGGAAAGAAGGGAGAAGGAGGAGGTTTGGGAGTCAAGGGTCGAACCGGGGAGGATCGAATGCCAGTGACTGCGGTCTAATTGAGAAGGACATCCGTCCCACAATTCACCGCGTCCAAGACCAAGCCCAGCGATTTCGTTTGGCGCATGAGTTTCCCGGAACCGCTGCCGCCTCAAAACCTTCGGTCCCTCACTCCAACTTTTTCCTTTGGCTTTCGAAATGACATTCACTCGCCATCGCATCAGGTTAAATTCTCTCGTTTGAAAGTGATTAGCGCATTTTTATGATGGACAACTGATTAAGAAAAAACTACTTATGTAGGAATAAAATTCCAGTTTCTTCAATGCTCATTAACCGACTCACGTTGCATTTTAAACGCAATCCCGAAAATGACCGGGATCGTGCGGATTTGGAGCTGAGAGTTCTGGCTACGTATTCCGAGGGTCCAAGTTTGAGTCCAGTAGCCATGGAGCTTTTTAAATGTAATCCCAATGCATGGCTGAGTTACGTCTACAGTAAAAGTGCTATACCGTCCGTCGAATAGGACGTCAGAAAAAGACCTTGTGCCCATCAGCGTGCCTCCGTCAATATCTATCTCCAAGTAACCTTCCCCTTCCTCCGTTAGGTACACTTCCCTTCATAATCCTTCATTTTACCAACCTATCCACCTATCCTAATTAGCGCATGTGACCTCAGCAGTCATTGGCATCTCACATTCATCTACACGACAAACAACAATTCATCTACATCTACAAAATACCCTGCAGGCCACCTCAGGGGTGTGTGTGGCAGGGGGTGAGTATTCACCAACATGCATTACAGTATACCCAAAAGTTAGTGTAACAACGACTAATTATGCATTAGCATTAGTTTCTAATGCTTGCCACGAGGCCCAATTGAAAGCGACAGTTCCTTCGGATATCTCATTTGAAGATTTCGTTCCTTTGCATGCATTCTTTGACTCATTTTGATCTCACTAATTCGTTGTGAGGTTCCTCTAAACATGCGTGCCAAAGTTAAACAAGGAATTTCATATCCGAGCAGTTCTGCTCCAACCTCGAAAGCCGACCAAAACTGAATGAATCAGATCCCATTATACACCTAGCAATCACTGCGAAACTAATCGCTCACCACCCTCCAATAAAAAGCCCCCCTTACGCAACCTATGAGACCGAGAGAGAAAGAGTAACTTACCTTGAGGATCCTTTATCATCATCCCCCCGAAAGGACGGTTGGCATTCGTCGAAGAGGGTTTATCCTTGGTTGGTTCAAGGAGACTTTATCAGTTCAAAGACACGTTATTCATGCCTGAAGCGGTATTCGAACCCGCTCCTCACTGATTTGCAATGCGGCCGCGAAACCACCCTCGCTACAGAGGTCAGCATTCTTGTCCATCCCATTCGCAAACAATAAACCCTCCCTCCGACTTCTCTCTCTCTCCCAAATTCTTGAAACACCTCCTATCTTCTCTTTGTACACAAAACTTCCACGATGCAACGAAATATTCGTCATGCATATGCGCTTTATAATATGGGCACATTAAAGTTCCCAACAAATGGAGCGCCGCCACTATCCCTCTGGATTAATCGGCTTCCTCTCTTAAGGACGTAGGGTGGTTTCACTCTTAACTTAAGGGAATTCGACGAATCTTGCTGGAAACTTTACTAATATTGTCTTAAATCTACCTGAATTTTTTCAAAGTTATTTACTGCAGATTTATTAGGACATTTGATGTGGAAGTGGGCATGAAATTACATGGATTCATATGGGTACGCGAGGTACGACTAGCTTTATTCATCGAAAAGAACGTTTTCTAGATAAGAATAAGAAAAACAAAAATAATATCATCAATAGAATATTGAATAAAAATCATTTGATATACTTTATTTTTATTAATTTTGTTTTTCTTATTCTTTACTAGAAAAAAGGTTCTTTTGAATGAATTAAGCTACTCGTACCTTGTGTTCCCATAAGAACCCATGTAATTTTTTGTCTACTTCTCTATAAAATATCTTAAGTAATCTGCAGTAAATAATTCTGAAAAAAAATCAGGTAGATGTAAGACAACATAAGTAATTCTTCCAGCAAGTTTCGTCGAATTCTCTTAAGTTGAGTAAAACCACTGTAGCACCTTAATGTATACTATTCCTAGGTCTCGGCCACGTTGAATGAAATCCGAACACAGTAAGGGGAAGGACTCATTGTCGTAACCGGCGATGGATTACTGTCCGCATGCCTTCCCCGAGCGTTTTTCGCGCTGGCTTTCAACCGGAGGCAAAAGCAACCTCCTTGTATGCATTTAAAACGTATCACTGAACTCTCTCTTGTTCTTGCCATAGTTTCCTCCGAATTCTTTCTCTTTCCTCCCATTGTCCTCTAGGCTTCGCTCCTCCTCTCGCACTCTTGCAAGGTCCTGGCATTCACCCGGAGTCCACCTCACTCCCTATAACATATGACACACAACTAAACAACACCATGATTAATGATTGCCTTTTTTCAATCGTGGATGCAAATGTATGTTCAATGCGCCTTTCGAGCATGGCGGTAGATTTTCAATATCTGTGAAAGTGAATAAGTTGTTAATACGCAAATAATAATGAATACGCAAAACAAAAAAGGCAAAAAACAGTAAGTATGAATGATATTACATTTTCCTTGTGACTGAGATTACTTTTTTGAAATGTTGAATTATTTATGCTTGTGTACGCGGAGTAGGTACGTGTTCACTTCAAACAATGCAGCTAGAATTATCATACATTTTTTCATGCTTGAAAAAGTTTTATTGAAGGTATTTATTCAAGATGGAAGAGTTACCCCTTTTTAAAATTGATACAATATAATTTATTTTCACTATTTTTTATTATTTAATTTTAAACAAAGTCACAGAGAATAAATATATCTGTGGTAGATCCTCTGCTGGTCACATCATATGACAACTTCATTTAAAAAAATGTGAAGTAAATAAATTTTCCACCCAGGCAAAAGCGAGATACCTACATAGCACGACCATGTCCTGACGAACGGTTTAACTCGTACTTTGCCAATGATTATTATTTATTTTCGCCCCCAACTCAATCAATGTCTCCTTGAAGTATTTGGCTCACTGGCCCTATTAATTGTTAAATAATGTAGAGCGCCGACCCAAAGATGCCCATTCTTCCCGAATGTGACCTTTCAGTGTATCTTGGTTACTTTCGCTAGCATCCTGCCAGTCCTTGACGATTTATTCGCAAACCTTTTATATTTGATTCAGGTTCGGTGAGTTTGGAATCCAGGGTAACACCGTACTTGCGGATGCTCCTCCAAAAATGTCCTGAGCTTCGTACACCGTGGATGGTACAGTTATTGTGCACACATTTTAATTCTTCGTATTCTGGTACTACTTCGTTTATGTATGGAAGCGATGAAAATGTGGAGGATATGGACGTAATCCTCAGACGTCATTCGAGGTGGTTTTTTTAACAGTGGCCCAGCAGACAAAATTACTCCCAAAAAACGCAGACTTATAAGGCCAAACCTATTTTTCCTTATCTTTTTTTTCGGGTGATATTACTATTCTATTACTAATACTTAATAAAGTTACATCCTAGAATTGCATTACCTCCATTGTTAAACATTTAAGGAGATTCCGCCGCGACTGTGTGAGTCAAAACATATACTAAATTCCACGTTTTTTATATTTTGTCCAAAAAATCCTGCTTTCACTGATGAAATGCGTTACCTATAGAAACCCAAAAGTAAGATACAAAATATGCAGATTATTTCACTAATGTATTTTAAATGAGCACTTTTTTCCAGCCAAAGGAGCCGACTGCAGCGTCATTTCCTACGAATTAGTCTTGCTGCTAGTCTTTTTTTATCTTCCTAACTCTTCATTTTTACGTCCTATATAATTTTAACCACATTCCATCAATTGGCAAGAACATTATTGTCGTAAATTACAGCCAATTGAATAATCCGCCAACAATGAAGGGCGCTTAACCGAGACGTTTAATGTTTCAAAGTTCACGACAAGCGATTCATTCGTCTTTTAAGGTTGTAAGCGCTGTCCCCCACTTGCACTAGCAAAGGCGACCGTTTATCCATTTGTCAATAAAAGTTAGTTTACTCATTTTGCAGTTTATGATTCTTGAGTTTATCTTGTCTCCTGTGAAATATGTTTCAAGGAACTTTTTAACGTTTTGGTTGAGCGCCCTTCATTTCATTATTCATATTCTTCCCGTGATTGTGCGACAACGGCGCTTGATTGACTGAAGAATTTCCTTGCAATTAATCACTGATTTCCGACAAATCCGGTTAACGCTTGCCACAACTCGGACCTGCAGGGAATTAACTGATCCCGTGAAAACATTGTTTCTCATTCCGACGATTCAGTTGTTGCAGAGGAGGAGTAATTGGGGAGGGGTTTGTTGATTATGTTGAAAGATGTGGGGGAAGGGAGCCAGGCAAGGGTGGAGAGGATGAGGGAAGATGACAGGTGAGCGTAGTTTGTTTACGGGGAGAGACGGGAGAAGGGAGGTGGCATGAGGAAGTTCGGGAGTCGGGATCGAACCGGGAAGGATCGTGAATCTAATAGAGAAGGACATCCGTCCCACAATTCACCACGTCCAAGTTAAAAGCGATTCCGCTCGCCGCACGAGTTTCCCGGAACGGCTCCTGCCTCAAAACCTTCGGTCCCTCAATCCAACACTTTCCCTTAGGCCTTCGAAATGACACTCACTCGCCATCGCATCAGGTTAATTTATCTCGTACGAAAGTCATTAGCGCCTTTTAATGACGGGAAACAACTGCTTAAGAAAATAACCACCAACTCGTAGAATTAAATTCCAGTTTCTTCAATTGCTCGTGCACCGAATTATGTTTTATTTTAATAGCTACCACAAACACGACTTCGATCGTATGGATTTGTTACTGAGAGCTAATACCTTTCCATCCCGAGAGTCCGAGTTAGAATCCCAGTAGCCATGGATATTTTTCAGTATAAACACGGGAGAGTGTTACGTGTACAGCAAGAGCACTACTCCGTCCATCGGATAGGAAGTTAGAAACAGGAGCGTACGCAGGATTGCCTTCGGAGGGGGAGGAGAGGTGTTAATTATAATTTATGTACATCATCATTAGATCATTATTCACTCAAACAATAATTAAATTAACATTCCCTTTTTGTGAAAACAATTCTACTATATTTTTAAGCCCAATAAGCGAAATCCTAAACGCTAGTTCTGGTAAACGAACGAAAACGAATTCAGGTAAACATGTTGGGGGGGGAGGGGTTAAACCCTAAACCACCCAGGTCTCCCCGATCCTCCTCTCTACGCCACTGGTTGGGAAGACTCAGTACCCATCAGTGCACTTCGTTAAGAGTTGACGCAGAGTAACTACCCCCCTCCCCTTTCTCCGTTAGGTAGTACCCTCATCCTTCCTTTACCAACCCCTCCACCTTTCCAAATTAACTCATATGGCCTCAGAAGTCAGTCATATCTCACATGAACCAGCAATTGAAAGTGAGAGTGCCCTTCGGATAACTCATTTCAAGACTTCGTTTATTTCCCGTCTAACTCGGCTCAATGCATCCTTTGACTCACATTGACCTCTCCGAATCCTCCCCAAGTGTCACTGAGCATGTGTGCAAATTTGAACAAGGTATTTCTTATCCGAGCCGTTTTGCTCCAATCACGAGAGCCGTCTTAAATTCGAGTGATTTAGATTCCACATACTCTTATCGAATACTGCAAAACTGATAGCCCCCCCCTCTCCATAAATTATGCACCCCCCCTGCTTAGCCTATGATAGCGAGAGGGTCATTAACCTCGAAGGTCACTTCTCATTCGCCAAAGAAGACGGTTGTCATTCGTCGACAAGGGTTTTTCCTTGGCTGGTACAAGAAGCCAAGGATTTATCAGTTCAAAGACACAACATTCATGCCTGAAGTGGTGGTATTCGAGCCCGCTCCCCACTGATTGTAAGGCCGGCGCGAAACCACCTTCGCTGCCGAGGCCAGGCCTTTTCTCAATCCCATTCGCCAACAATCAACTCTCCCTCCCCTTCAAATCCTCCCCAACGTCTGTCTTTCTCTCCCAAATTGTTGAAACTCCTCCTATGTCGGTACATTGATCATAATGTAGCTCTCTTTGAATGCGGCATGCTACCAAGGCAGGCATGAGCAACATTTCTAAAATTTTGGATTACGGTTACAAACTTCAAGCATCCGAAATTATGAATTTTTGAACGCAGTAAATCCTGTTCTACCAAGTAATTTTTGTCATCTTTCGTGTGAAATCAAACCTCTTTGTGCTAAAATATTTTTTGATACAGTGCTACTAACTAATAGTTTACTTTTTAAATGTGGTATACATACAACTTTTGAATTCGTAAAATTATAACTTTTAAAAATTATTTTCCTTGGAAAAATCTATCTTTTTAATATCACCGCCGCGGCGATACCTCTGAATATATGCTAAACTATAGAAAAACGTCCAAAAATTGGTTAAATTCATTAGTTTTGAGATGCAAAACTCGCATGATTTGCGAGTTTTGCGTACAGTGAATCGCGAAATATCGAAAACCGTTATCGATACCCGTGATTAGGTCCGTTTTTGCGCATTTTGACAGAATCCCCCAAAGTTTGCTATCCATATCCCTGGTTTAAAAAATGTCTGATAACTTACGTATGATTGTGAGGGGAGGGTTGTTGAAATCTAACGTTGTCTTACATTGGGGGTGGGGGTTAAAAAGTGGTAAAAATCACCTTGCTGTAAATGTAAACTAGTCACTATTTAAAATACCATAAGCAGAAACAACTATTTTAATAGAAGTTTCAGTGACTCTTTGATGAATTGATATTTGCAAACGTTTACCGTGTAGTTAGGATAACGATTATATAGTTGGAGACTGTTTTTATTTTTCATTAACATTTCGTTTCAGTAGAGATGACGCGACTTTCTCTGCAGTTAACAAATCTACGCTTATAATAGATTTAGTCAAGTTCTCCAAGCGCATAGTCAAGCTGAATTTATGAGATAGTCCTTTTCCAGGTATAGATAAGATTCTGCCTCACTCCGTCATCTAGGTAGGGGTGACTTAGTATAACCTTCAAATATCGGGGCAAAATCACGGGAAAAATTAGACAAATTGGTCATTTTTTAAACTTTATTTCCTCAAAAACTACTACTTATTTCACGGGCATGATTATAACATATTACAAATTCGCATTCTTTACTGTACCCCTTGGTATCATTCTCAATTTTGCTAACCACCGGGTTTTTTCGCAAGGAGGAAATTTTGCTGGCGTGACGAGAGCTCACCTTGATCTCAGAGTCACATCAGGATACGTAATGCACGTAATCGCACATGGAATTATGAGGAAAGGAATACTTCAAATTTTAACCATCGGTAAAGAAAGATAATAAAATTAACATATAAATAATGGTTTTACGCGAAAAATAAATGGTTACGACCTGATGAAGTTCAGTTGCATCATTTATTTCTTTTATTAAATTTTACATATTATCCCACCTGCAACTTGTACACTCGTCGTATCGGCTGGTATACTTTACTGTTTAGGCAAAATGTTACCCTTTGCGAGGTTTCCTAATATTGGTTATCGGGCAAGGTCATATATGTAACAGTCAAACACACAGTTGCTATTTAATCTAGTATATTTCTTAATAGGTTTAAGCTCAAAAAATTCTGGCTGTCATAGTCTGTCTTCAATGTTTTAAACACATTACAGATCTCGTTTGCTAATACTGCACAAAAAAGGGGTAGGAGAGATCGTCTGCGTCATTCTAACTGTCATTCATCATATTCTAACTGTTCCCAAACTAGTTTTTTTTCAATACTCCCTTCATGGAGATAATTGTTTTCGCTTTAACGAAACAGAATAAGAAAATCTGTTGGTGATATTCCTAGTGTGTCCTTGTCTTTAGCATTTTGACTCACGACTGATATAAATAAACAATTGATATATTTATCCTTGATAAAAAATGGAAAAGTATCATTAATAGTTGATAACGTTTAAAACATTCGATTAAAAATCGGTAATATTTGTGTCAAACTCATAAAAATCGAGTATTTTCGCGAATCCCTCTACCTACCGAATATATTCTTTCGGGTATAAATATAGTCGTAAGACACCGTGAAAAATATATTTGAAAAGATCTTATGGGTGCAAGCACTTTAAATTCAAATTGTTTCAAAGCCCACCATAATCACCGCGAAAAGACTTTCCTCTTTTAATCGTGAATGCAAACGTATGTTCAAATCACCAATGAATGTGACTGCGCATGTAAAACGTTGTGAATACACAAATACTAATGAATATGCAAGTAAAAAAGACAAAAAGCAGTAGGTAAGAAAAATATTACATTTTCCTTGTGACTGATTTCTTTTTTGAAATGTTGAACTATTTATGCTTGTGGGGGCAGAGTATGTATTCACTCTAAATAATGCAGCTAGAGTAGTACATTATTGCGTGTTTGAAAAACATAATGGAAGTTGGAAATGTGTCGTTTTTATAAATATGTTTCATTTTCAGTATTTTAAATTACATCATTTTAAACAAACGCAAAGAAATAAATGTATTCGAGGTAGATGCTCTGTTGGTCACATTAGATGACAACTTCATAAAGAAATGCAAAGGAAACAAATTTTACTCCCACGCAAAAGCGACATACGTAGTCAATCGAACGTTTTAACTCATACATTACTATAACCATTATTTATTTTTGCCTCCATTTCGAACAGTGGCTCCTTGAGGTCTTACTGATCCTATTATTTTTTTAAAAACGTATGGCGCCGACTCAAAGACGTGCATACTTCCCCAACGTGACTTTTCAGTGTCTCAGCATTATAGGGAACAATATACTGTGTATCTATTCAAAACCATTTCCCTCGATATCTGAGCGACAGTTGACCCTGCCTCAATTATCCAATCGACTTATTCCCTCTGTCCTGGACTTAATGGAATTTTCTGAATATCTGTGGAAGTACTCACAGAGTAAATAAAGTGTCTAAAAAGCAAAGATATTCAAATCCACATCCCATCTAACCTACCGGTCAACTGTCATCAGATTCCTAGCGATAAGACGCATGTGGTCTTACCTATAGAGTTTTGTTTGATAAAGCTATTTATAATTACCTGGTTACGGTTGAGGCGTACATGAGATCGGAACGTTCCAAATGCATATACGAGTTTATCTAATACACCTCCATTCTCGTGGATACCTCGAAGCACGCTCAGCTGGCAGACGAACGGCCGGGAAGCCATCACCGATTTGGATGATGAAAGTTTCTCGTCGTATCCGAGGCCATATTACATCAAAATGTTAATTTCCCCCATAGCGATGGTAAAAGGGCTCCGTTTGCTGGTAAACTTAATTCCCCTATAGTACTTACGTTGCGTGGCCGTCGTAAATGATCTCAGAAAATGCACCCTGGGCAATATTGGGACCTGGATGGATCTGTTTTATAAAAAATTGTCATTGTAGGTGAATGGGTAAATGTCTCTGTGAGTTTATTTCGATTGAGTACCCTGTGTGCTATGTAACTTTCCCTCCCTGTCATCACCTTCCCCTATCTCCTTTGTTAATACCCCTTCCATCAAGATAACCCCTTCCTCGATGCAGCGTCCTTCACATTCATCTGTAAGAAGCTTGTTCGAGAGGTCGAATTGTACCTAGTGTCACCGTGGCTGTTAACTGTTTTTTGTGGGTAATCTAGTGAGAAATTTATGGAGGATTATTTTCGGTGCAATTTCTGGAGATTAAAAATTGCAATGTATTTATTACTCAGATCCCAGGAATCTTGGATAACTTATCTGAAACAATGGAGAGGATGGAATTGTGCAAAAAAGGCATCAAAGTATTGCTTTTTGACATTGAGAATTGGAAGAATAGGTAGATATATGGTGAGGGTGAAAGGTGAAATATTTGCACAAGTGGACGATTTTGTGTCTTTTGCCCGAATTTTGTTTGATTTTTATTCTAGATAACGATCCCACGATAGGTCGCGAATTTTTCCCATTTTTTTCAACTTTATATGTGACATTTATCGTGGCATTTTTCTTATTCTTTCACGCAGTTCCGTTTACATTGGCCTCAATTGTCTTTAAAACGTCAGACATCTCGAGGCATCTAAAGTTGTAGTTTAAAACTTTAAACCGATATCATAGCCTTGCTTCAGCAAATATTGTTTAAGAAAGAGGACCAATTCCAATGGTCTATTGAAACCTGACGCGTTTAGGCCTTCGAATCTTTTTAACTATTTGAGTGTAACTTCCCGTGTAAATTAAAAATTTTCTCCTCGTGCCCGGTTTTGAGTCAGGTAATTTGAGCAATTAAATTCCAAAACTTGAACGTTTTGTGACATGTAAACCTTACATCCAAAGCGGCCTATCCACAGCGAAAGGCTTGCATCTATTTATAGCCCCCTATCAGGAAAGTGTTTTCCGAAATATTTTCAGAATGCAGCGTACAAATGAATCACAAAATTGAAAACTTCCATCGGAAAAAGAGCCCATGATATACCACGTGTAACAATGCATCCCTTTTAATAAATTACACACCAACCCTAAAAATAATAAATTGTGTGGCCAGAATCACGTATCATTCCGCAGAACCAAAGAACCGCGGAGGTCGCAACTCCCACGTAGAATCACGTAGGTACGAGGTGCAAGACCTGGGAAGCGATTTCCATTTGCGACTACAGTCGCTCACCCAACTTAAGTGGTCCAGGAAAAAAACCTCCAATTAAACTCTCTTTGTTCCTGCAATGCAACCTATATTGGTTGATTATCGACTCACGTTGCATTTAATAGCATTAAAAGCTACCACTTCATGGATGTATACCTGCTATTTGTTTAATAAACGCATGTTAATTTTTTAAACGTAGTCGTTATTGAAGTGCCGAACCCTTCCCTTCCTATTTTCTTAGGAATGGTCAACTTTGCCACATTCCAATCATAAAACTACCTAATTAATTCTTTTAGCAGTATTAAATACAAATTTTCATCAACTACTAACAACTTTTATTCAGTGAGATTATCAAAGTTGGTTGATCTCTGGTGCAAAAAGATCTATTCCATTTCTTCACAGTTTATGGCAGTATTTACTTTTTATATTAAAATCACCCTCTGTAATATTCAATTTATCCATGCCATTTTCTAATGAGAGAATATCTTTAATTCCAGGAAGAGCCGTCATGGGTTCTTCAATACTAACGCTGGGGAAAAATGGGGAGCAGTAGTCATGAATGCATAGAAAGACCTAGAATAGACTAGGTCACACCCTTAAATTTTGTTAAATTAACTGCAGAATAAACATTTTCTTTGGAAACATATTCGACTTCTTCATGTTAGCAATTTTAACTTTTCTTTAACATTTTCAACTTTGTGCTATTTCCACTATTTTGTGTGAATGTGGTCTTTCCTTATTCAACGACACAAGTTGTATCTTAGGAATGACCAAATAGTCAAGAATAGTTAGAAAGAGAGGGATCGAGGGTTGCAGTCAACCAATACAAGTATTGAACCACCAATGAATGACTGCATTGCATTTTGATCACTACCACAAAAATGACTGGGATCGTAAATGTTTTAGCGCTGAGGGTGCTGGCTTCACATCCCGAGGGTCCGATTTAGAATCCCAGTAGCCATGGATATTTTTCACTGTAATCCCAATACATGGGTGAGTGTTACGTGTGCAGAAAGAGCACTACTGCGTCCGTCGAATAGGACGTTAGAAAGACACTGGACCCATCAGCGCCCTTCGTCATGAGTTAACACCAAGTAGCTACCCCATTCCCCTTCCTCCGTTAGGTGCTTACCTTCATAATCCTTCCATTACCAACCCATCCACATATCCTAACTTGCGCGTATGAATTCAGCAGTCTGTCACATCTCACATGAACCAACCGATTGAAATCGACAGTGCCTTCGGTATAACAGCATTTTACTCCAAAACATACGCCATCAATCAATTCACCCTCCCCTTTGACCCCCACCGTCCCCACGTCTTCCTCTCTCTCTTTCTCTCATTCTTGGAACACCTCCTAGTTCCCCTCTGTCCACCATAGTTCAATGATTCAACGAAAGATCATAATAATTTAGTAATAAAGACTTTATTCAACAACTTCTATATTTATCAGCAACTTAATATCGTCCTATCTGTTGAGAATATAGGTGCAACTTTGAAGAAATTCTTGTTTTGAGGTTACAGACTCATTCATCAAAAAAAACAAATAATTTTATGAAAATGACTGTGTTGTCACCTAATTTACAGGAGCATTGTCTTTTATGCTGGTAAGGATCGTTCATCCAAACAAAAGAAAGAGACTTAAGGAAATTAACTCTTCAAAGTTCTCATATTTAAAAAAAAAATATATATATATGTAACTCCAACAACAATATTATCAATAAATGTACTTGGCATAGCCATCATTAAAGCTCTCAGAAAATCACCCTGTGGGTTAATCGGACTTGGTTAGGTTTGTTTTATAAAACATTGTCGCAGCAGGTGAATGGGTAATGAGCTGAGTGCTTATATTTTGATTTGAGTTCCCTGATGTGCTATGTAGCTTTGAAATCCCAATCCTCACCTCTGCCTCTCTGCCTTGCTAATACCCCTACCATCAAGATAAACCCCTCCCCAATGTAGAATCCTCCACGTTCATCTGCCAAAAGCATAAGAGAGAGGTTGAACAATACATAGTGCCACCGTGGGGTGGCTAACTGTTATTTTGGATAATCGTGTGAGATATTGATGCAGGGATAGTTATGGTGAAAAGGCTGGAGATGTAATGTGCGATGTCTACTCTTTGCAGATGATGATGTGCTGCTGTCTTTGAGTCCACAGGAATAACAGGGGCTTCTGGATAAATTCTGTAAAGGAATGGGGAGGATGGATTTGAGGATATATGCATCTAAGATGGAGGTATTTGTTTTTGACACGGAGAATTGGAAGAATTAATGTATGGTGAGGGTGTAAGGTGAAATATTTGCACAATTGGACCATTTTGACGTTATGCCCGAACGCTTGTGAGTGACAGTTGGATGCATGAGGAGGTTAAAGGGTGTGTGAATGCTGGAAGGAAAGTCAGCCATAGTCAGTGAATGAAAATTCATTGACTATAAAATGAGAATTTCAATGAATTCATAATTATTATTATTGATATTTCAATTATTTCAATGAGTGAGAATTTGTCTCAGGAGGTGAAAAACTCTGTACAAGATTATTTTCTTGCCTGGCAATATATATATGTATATATATGGCAGCAAAACCAGAGTTTGTCCCTGTAGTATATAATTTAAACATACGGAACTGTTGGTTGCCACAGCGAGTTGGTGCGAAGAAATGGAGAATACCTATACATTTAAAAATTCTGCATTTTACCCTCTTAACCCGTTCAACGCGGCATGACGGGAATTCCCGTATTCTAGGTTCTATCCGGTGACTCATGCCGGGAGTTCCCGTCACCGGTACAAGCGTCTTTCTAACAGTTCCTGCTGCTCTCAGTCACGCGCAAGCGCTCTGTCGTCGCGCTGCAGTCATCAGATTGAACCCTACTTTGAGGGAGTGCGGTCAGTTTTGGTTCCGGGAGCTTTTTTTTTCGAAGACTACACATCGTTTTCTTGGTGAGTACTGCTACTTAGCCTTTCTTTTTTCGAATATAGTTATTATTGTCTTTCGTGTTTTTCCATTCATTATTTCCATATTGGAACAGTTTTTAGATCAGGGATAATATTCAAACGAAAGAAAGATTTTTTTACTTATTTCTTATTGTTTGTTAATCGCTTATTATTGCATTTTGCCTACTTTCTAGGGGTATAAAAACTAATTTCTTTTTTAATTTTTTCCAACGTTTTTTGAGACAACTCATTGTTTTATTGCTATCTTTATTCAATTATATTAACCATTTTATAATTACAGATAAGCATATGCCTTTGGGAAGGAGTAGAATGTATGACGTCTTATCGTCTTCCGTTACACATATTTGTTTATCTCTTTATTTGTACATTTATACGTTCTATCTAAGGAAACAGTTCTAGATTTCCTGATATAATAACGATAGGCGTACATTCCGTTGTTATAGACGTATTATATTTCAACGCATGTGTTCCGTAACATATCATGTAAAAATTATTATATAACTCAACGCATTTATGTATTTAGTTTCTCTTTTTTCAACTTATAAACTTGGAACATATATAATGAATTAGAACCTACGATTTTTTTTTATTCCCTAAAATAATTTGCATTTATTTTTGTGTTACAAGGTTTAGTTCGATTTTTCTTTCAAATTATACTGTTAAAGTAATAAAGTACGACAAGTTTACGCCGCTGTGTTGTCGTTACTTACGATGGTTTTGTGAGAATGCTGTCTTTTTTTATCGTAGCATTTAGACCCAAGTGAAAATTTATCTTTCAAAATAACTATATCTGAAATCAACCATCATATTTTGTCATTTTTGCTTCAATTAGAGTTTATTTATTTTTCCAGGCTCTATTAAGAGCAGGACATTGAAGGAAGTTTTGGAGAGTTCAATGCAAAAAGAATTTGACGTAAGTAGAGTTTTCCCTAGAATAATTATTACACTTACTGCTGTGAGGCAATGAATTCGGATGCTATTAATATTTCAATTTTTCTAGGTTTCATCGAGTCAAGTTTCCCTGATGATGTCACTCAGCGACGAAACCTAGGTCGTCATTAAAATTATTTTATGTGGAACTAAACAAAGTTTTTTCTTTTCAATCATGAAGGAGTTCCATAAAATTACGCCTCAAACCCTTAGAGTCAAGTTTATTTTCCTTGAGGGAAGGCAACGCAATAGCGCAGTCACGTAAGTAAATATCGGAGAACTTGGCATTAATAATATTAGAACTAGTGTTAAGTGGTGACTTTTCCCAATATATATATAAACATAAATGTACATATTTTGCTTGTGTTCTTAAGTGGAGAGACAGGAAAGATGTGCTGATGATCAGCTCTCAATATGGGAGTCAAATGGTCGATGTCCCTTGCCGGCGAGGAGGTGGCTCCACTTCCCTACCGGAGGCTGTTGCTGAATAAAACAAGTCAATGGGTGGCATTGATAATTTGGATCAAATGATGTCCTACTACCCATTAGAGATGAAGACACTTAAATGGTATCGGAAGTTGGGCATCCACATTTTCCACCTCCTCCTAGTGAACAGTTATTTCATTCCTAAAATCCCACCCCAGGGTATCTCTCTATTCTTTCCGACTCTCCGTAATAAAATATCTACTCCAACCTTCTTCTTCCACATCTACTCCTCGACCTTCTCCAACTCTAAGGATCATGGGCTTATCGAAACATTTCCCAGCCATGCTTAGCTCAAATGAGCAAAAAAATAGGAGTGCCGGGAGTGCTATAGAAAGGGACAAAGGAAGGAGACAAGTTTATATTGTCCGGAGTGTGATGGCTGCCCTCCCTTATGTCTCATTCCATGTTTTGTGGATTATCATAAAGATAAAAGATGTATATAAATTAATTGTGTATAAAGACAAAAGATGTGTATAAATAAATGTGTATATGTAAATGTGGAAACGTAAATAAAATATTGATTTAGAAAAAAGTAATTGTGATTTTAAAAATAATTTCCTACATAATACGCATCAAAAATACATGTTGCTTCTTTGAATAGATCATTCATCTTCTAATATTGAAAACTTGGTTGCGGAAAATATATGGAAATATATATATTTGATGTTAGTTATACTTTTGTAATGCATGTGCTTTTTCCAGTTTTAGTGTAAACCAGTTTAAATGTAAAAGTGTCGTTGCCTCTTATATAAAAATTGATGTAAAATTTTTATTTCTCATTGATTTAATTCTTTTGTTGAATACGTAAACTACACATATTCTACAAATGTAGGTAATTAGAAGACTATCGCGCTGTACTTCGATTTAGACATTTTTAAGCAGGTACATAAGCACCTATTAACGAAGGTGTGTCAAGATGTAAGAATTATCTAAAATCCGAGGATTCATTCGAGATGGAGTTGAATTTGTCCATACTGGAAAAATCATGTGCAATCTTCCATAAAAAATAACTTTTAATGCGACCCGGCTTTCAATATTGATACATCATCGTCAAGGTACAAATGGTGTTAGGTGTAGCCCATATATACATCTTTTGGAAGAGGTAGGGGAGAGAGGAGAGGTGATGAGTGGAAAAACCGAAGAAGGAGGTGAAAGGGGATAGGGAGGAGTGGAGAGCGGGGAAATGGTGGGTGTTTTTGGAGTTAACATACTTAGACAACACAAATCAGTGGCAAATAATAATTGGTGGCGGTCTTCTTCCCTTCTTTCGGCTCAGGTCAAAAATTTCGTGGTGTTGCTTCCAAAGGCCCTTGGTGAGTGGTGGTGGAGGGAGAGTGTCCCTGGGCAGGCACAGGCAGCCGCGCGGATCGGGCGTGGCCCACTCGAGGCAGGGTTCGTCTGAGAGCGGGCGGGTGGGGGGGGTTCCCAGTAAGACGCCTAAACACTTTGAATGGAGGAAGAGGTGGGGAGAGGGGGGTGGAAACTGGTTTTGGGAGCACACAATTGCAACTCAATGGAAAGAAGGGGGGAAGCAGCACCCCGAAAATTTTGACCTGATCCGAAAGAAGAGAAGAAGACCACCACCGATTATTGTTTGTCACTGAATGGTGTGTTGTCTAAGTTTGTTAACCCTGAAAAAACCCACCAATTCCCAACTCTCCACTCCTCCCCATCCCCATTCACCTCCTCCGGTTTTTTTACTTATCACCTCTCCTCTCTCCCCCACCTCTTCCAAAAGATGTACATATTGGCTACACCTAACACCATTTGTACCCTGACGATTATGTATCAACATTGAAAGCCCAGTTGCATTAAAAGTTATTTTTTTGTGGAAATTGCACCTCATTATTCCAAAATGTAGGAATTAGTTCTCTCTTATACACAAAGGTTAGCAGTTTTATGGATGTGATAGGAAAAGCCACGACTACAAAAACATGTCCCTTTTATCAGTTTCCACATTAAACTTTGCTCTAATTCATTATTTGACTGAGCATATAAGCCTAATGAAATAATATGGGAATATTAAATAATACAGAGACCTAAAGTAAAAAATACGCCAGAAGGGAACGGTAGATATCTATGCAACACGCACTACAGGTTCATGCCGGTGACTCGTGACGGGGATTCCCGTCATTAATTAAAAAATTTTTATTAATTACAATTTTAACATTAAATTTTTTTAAACGTTGAATAACGACTTTTAGAGTTAAAATCTATCGGAAAATAAGTAAATAAAATTTCAGCCACCGGATAGGTAAGCCAAAAAATGGTGCCGCGTTGAAAGGGTTAAGGTGCGTAACATTTTTTATCTTTTATGTTTTCATTTTCATTGCATGCACTACACCAATGAATTGTGGACAAAACATGTCTAATCGTCTGTTATTCACTTAAAAGTAAAAAGAAAATGTATTTTAAAAACTAAGCATCCACGCTGCAATAAAACTGCATGTGAGCTTTGATTATGCTGCTTGACAATTTACTAAAGGTAACCAGGAAAATTTAACTTTCTTATTATGGAGGTGGTGGCATCACTGGGTGGAGGGAGTACTTGGGTCATTGAGAGGACTTGAGAACTATGCCCTTCAACCCTATGACATAACCATAGAACAGTTAATCAACCTTGTCAGAGATAGACAACACTTGGCAGCTTACTCTGTGTTGCTACATCTTGGATCAAACTTACTACATCCTGGATAATACAGTTTATGACATGTCACCAAAAGAAATCTTTTTCCGTGGCAAATAAATTCACATCATAGGCAAGGACATAACCAGGGAAAGCTCTTAGGATATGGCGATTGGCATTGTACCCCTCCCCTCCCCTGGACAACTAATACCAGTAATGATTGCCAGTTGTTTTATGGAAAATGTACCTCAAAATAAGGATTTCACATAAAACACATCAAAACCGAGTATGCATGCATGATTTGCATTTATCAAAATTTGAATGTAGGATATTAAAATTAAGCTTTTTCTCCATCGTTGGGGGGCGGGGGCTGATGTCAGTTATGGCCTTTTTCATTAGTCAGAAAATTAAGTAAATTCTTTTGCTCTGGAGAATGAATACCTTCTCCTACATAAGAAATCTTCCCCAGTATGTCTTCCCATTATACTATGCTTTATGAACTGTACCTACATCATAGGTACATCTGCTGAGCCTGTGACAGTTAACATTAAAAATTGTTGAATTATCTTATGAATGGGGTAAAATTAGAGGTATTCAGAAACTTTAACACCATGTTAGAGCCCTTCCCCAACACTTCATTCAAGATTCAATCTTCAGTGAAAAGAAGACTAGTACTCATTTGAGGAAACAAGCATATCAATTGATTCACCATTTCTTACAACCACTGAGAATGAATAAATGAAATAGTAAATGGGAATTTCTCCTGTGAACATAACCTACGAGAGCACAGAGGGCTCATATCTTCACTCCCTTCTCTATCTTACTACTCATGCCTCCTATAGGTATGGCCTACCCATTTTGTTTAACCATATTGAAAGGTTTTATTGGCGGGATGAAGATAGGTAGGACTAACACCGAAAAAAGTAAGAAACTCTGGAGGTACACTGTGCATGTAAAATCTGTTGATTTTCTCTGAATTTCATCATAACCTACCTTTAACCAGTAGATTACTCATAATTGGCATCAGTGTGTAGCAGGTTGCATATCTTCCAGATCCTAATGTTCTTAGCCACTTTAGTATTTATGCCAATAAGACACTGCACCAACGCAAACTGGACTCATGAGAACATCTGGAGATATTGGCAATTATGAATGACCCAAACATAACCCCTTGTTAATGAGTGCTTGTACCCATCCTCCCATATCCTGGCCTCTATATTTATTTGAACAACTTCATCTCCTCCCCTCATTTTGCCCCTCCCTCTGATGACACAAGATGACTACCATATATGCAGAAACACAACAAATATAAATGCCTGATAATGATGATTACTCATCTAAACCCAGGTAATGTGTTTTTTTCGCAAAGAAGTGGTTCTGGTGGTGATTAATAATTTTAAAAATTAAAATGAAATACCAAAAACCTACCATAGAAAGAATTATTTTTCTTCCCAAGTTAAGTATAGATGGTAGCAAATTTGTGAGCACCTAAAAATCATCATCCATATGCCCTATGAATCTCTTATCATAGATTCAATGGTACATGGTGAGGAAGAGCAAATAACTTTAGTTAGATATTCAGGGAGTTGAGGAGAAAGAAGGAACAAAATATCTAATACATGTGTGTATGTATTAACTCTTAACACATTTAAGTATGAATGTTTTTTTTTTGATTCACATGCCAGGCAAAGGTGACCACTTTAATGCAAATACGAAATAAAATTTTACCAATAAGAAGGTCAATAATAAATGAAAAGTCTAATTGTGGTAACCACATGCCCCATGTTGGCACACGTGTCCTAGATTGCACATTGCCATGCTTGACTATTTGGTCATTCCTATGATACAACTTGTGTCACTGAATAAGGAAAGACCACACTCACACAAAATAGTGGAATAAGCACAAATTTGAAAATGTTAAAGGAAACTTAAAATTACTTAAATGAAGAAGTCTAATATGTTTCCAAAGAAAATGTTTATTCAGCAATTAATTGAACAAAATTTAAAGGTGTGCCTAGTCTATTCAGGGTATTTCTATGCATTCATGACTACTGCTCCATTTTTTCCCAGCGTTAGTATTGAAGAACCCATGATGGCTCTTCCTGGAATTTAAGATATTCTCATTAGAAAATTGCAGGGATGCATAGAATATTACAGATAGTGATTTGAATAGAATAAGTAAATACTGCCATAAACTGTGTAGAAATTGAATAGATCTTTTTGCACCAGAGATCAACCAACTTTGATAATCTCACTGAATAAAAGTTGTTAGTAGTTAATGAAAATTTGTATTTAATACTGCTAAATGAATTAATTAGGTAGGTTTATGATTGGAATGTGGCAAAGTTGACCATTCCTAAGAAAATAGGAAGGAAAGGGTTCGGCACTTCAATAATGACTCAGTTTAAAAAATAAACAAGCGTTTATTAAACAAATAGCAGGTTTACATCCATGAAGGGGTAGCTTTTAATGGTGGACCGACGCAGTCATTAAATCAAGCTCTTTTGGATGGTAGCAAGCGAGGAACTGCCTGCGGCTCGGCTCTGGAGCACTGTGGAGGCGGACTCTGGTTGCCACCGTCTGAACCTAGAACAAATGTTGGCCAAAACTATTGCCGCCACAGAAGTATGGTTTTGGTTATGATGAAGGTAACAAAATGTGAAAAGTTAAATAGTATTCAACATATCTCATTTGATCTTATGATGCCTCCTGTAACAGAGGAGATATAATAGTCATATTAATTCTGGTTCACGGAGTGAGACATGAAAACCTAGGATACTGTTCTCCTAACCACTGCGGAAGAAACTACTCTCCATTTAATAAGATGAATAATTCTATACAAGCTACATATTCTTAAGTTAATTCAATAAAATTGATTGGTATTATCCTCCCTCTCCTCAGTCTCACGAAGTATTCTTGACCAATTGACCCCGTTTTGCCCCAGTGCTTCACATCAAAACTTATTGCTTGCTCACCGTTGGAATTAAGGACCTCAAAAATAGATGCATAAAATTTGTATATGATTGTAGTATAGAATATTTCAATTCCAAATCACAAACCGAAATGGAAGTATCACTGCCAATGCACCAGATATTAATCAACTTGAATCAACCTACTAAAGACTAGTAGGCAGCGATGGTAGCTATTCCAGAGCACCAAGAGGACATTCTTATCCCATGACAGCGTATAACTTTGTAAATATGTATTACATTTTTCTTTGTATAATAATGTTTGGTCTCAGACCCGATACAGCATGAAAATTCAGAGGACTGAAATTTAGTAATCAGTTCATTCATCTTCTTCGGGGCTCATAATTTTTAAGGAAAACTGGCAAGTGGGAACAAATTCATGCCCAAATTTAACGTGGCAATTTTAATACATGTTCAAGCAACATTCTTATGCGTTTTAGCAATGATAACTCAAATGAGTCACAAAGAATTGGGGAATTACATTCATCAACTTAACTATGAATACCCTCGTTCAAGAAATATATTCATTCATGCCAAATTCAGGAATTATTTTTTGCTGCATTCATGAGCACTTAAATCAGCTTCAGGAACAAATAAGTTTAACATATAAATTGAAATTTCTTTTCCTGAAATCGAAGACATTAATCCAAATGACTAATGCCTGCTATGAATTATCAGCTATGTAGAAGAATGACTGGATATGCAGTTATTCTAAAAAAAAAAAAAATGTAAGATTCATCCAATCCAATCTGAGAATATTAAGTATTTCATAGGTCTGAGGATCTCAAAAAGAAGCCATTACAGATTAGTAACATTCATTCCTAAGGTTTGCATGGATTATCAAAAGAAGTTCTTCCACCACTGGTAAGGGTCACCTCATCTGTTATTGGGCTCCTGGGCGTAGATTCGGGTACAATGGCAGGAGCCACCCATAACTAATGCCAGTCTGAATTGAGGGAAAGAAATTCACATAAGAGAAAATAGTTGCAAAGACATAATGCACATACTAGTCTCCGAGAGTAGTTACTATAAAAATGAAACAAATATACAGGGGAACAACCATTATGTTGATCTTACGCTGACCAAAGTTTGCATCTACATTTATTTGCTGGACTGTAGTTAAAACTTTCATTACAGGGCATGAGCACCTGTGGTGGGCAGTAAAGTACTCTGACAAAAGGTTGATGAGATCCCTTTAAGTTGCTGCCATTTCTAAGTAATGCATGTTTCACAACATGTATCTTATGATGCCCACTCCCTAAATTGATCCTAAATGAAAGCTCTGTTTTGTAAGACTTAATTATGTATTTCCAGAATCTGGAAAACATCTCCATTGGTCTCTTGCATCAAGTCCACCATTGAACAATAACAGACTAACATATGCCCTCTGCATCAAAAAATCCACCCAGGCAGGACTCAATTCACAATTCTCTGATTGGTATGTGCTTATTTTACCCCAATGCAACTGGTACCAACTGTGACAAATAGAGTAATGTACTGTTTATGTAGGAAATACTGCAGCATGCCACTGACGACATCAGACCCATGGGATCAAAATATTTTATTAAAAAAGTTGACTACCCATAGTAAAGACAGAAAAAATACATTAGAAACCTCAGTTGTCCTAGAATTATTAATAGCACTTTATTATTTCAGAATCAAAGTTTCCTTCTCCCATTCACACTTATCGCGTGGTCTTACCTATTCTTACAAGTTTCTTCAATCCACTCTCTGGTTTTGCATCAAGGGCCGATGATCGATGTCTCCCTCTGGCTGCACTTGGATAGTCTCCGAAAGTATCGTGGGGATATTCAGGAGGACAGGCTCCGCTTGCTCAACTTTGTATGCATTAATAGTATGACGTCATGACATCATTGGATGTTCACTGCAGATAAAATAATAAAGGTTTCAGTAAAAAGTTTTGTTGGTGAAGAATCATCTTGCATTGATTTTTTATTGTAGTCAACATGAATTTGTTGAAATAATTAAAGATATAATACATATTTCATTGTTAGGTGAGCTATTTCATTCTTGCTCAAAGAGAAAGCACAAAAATACATTTGTTAATCGCGAGAGACTATTTTAGTTACAGTTTCAATTGCGATTGCATTCAGAGAAATTTGAAGTTTGTTATTTTTTTAAGTTTAAGTTACCTTCCTTGTGAAACAGTTTTCAAACTACTTTATTTTCACCGAGTTCATGAGAAATTGATTCTACAATGGCCATAAAGATAATGAAATATGCAGCCCTCTTTGGTATGTACCGTGAGGGAAACCATAAGTGGCACTAACAGTGATGTAGCCATGGGGCTTAAAAGAGTATCTCCCACGAAATTGAATTCATTCATAATATGACATTCAATAAAAAGTTTGACATTTTATTAAGAATATTTTTTTTTGTAATATTTTTCTTAATTTATTCGGAAAACTTTCTCAAATAATATGCTCGTTATTTTCAAGCAAGAAACTTAACTGTAGGTATTTCTGCAGAAATTACTAAAGCAAAGTTATTTTTTTTAATTGACTTTGTATATCTATATATGCTTGCAGTCGCAGTTCCACTATCAACTCTAGAATCAATTTTGCTTGAGTTTCTAACCCCCCGCCCCAACCCAAGCCCCCTCCGCAAATGCTCAACATTGACCCCCCACCCTCACTTCCATGGAAACTAAATCCTGGCTCCGTCTCTGCAATGCAAGGATCTGAAAGTGATTTACGATCTTAGACAAGAGACTCAAAAAAGTTAGAGGTGAAGATTTTGTTTCCACCTAGTTTCTGTTAGTGGGTATAATATAAAAGCAATGCAGATATTTGGGTGTTGGAGGAATGGCATCTCATCGAGGACGTGGATGCAATGTGCTGCAGGGGCGGATTAAGGTCGTTGTTTTGGGAGTTTGTTCACTACTCCCCTCGGCGCCTGGTGGGTATGCAATACTTCTCAACTAAATGGAGGTCCGGGTGGACTTCCCTCGGAAAATTAAAAGAAATTAAGCGCTTGGAACGTAGTTTTGGGCTGGCTATATTATATTTAAGAGACATGATAAATTATTGAATAAATCTTATCAAATCACATTTGAAAAACGTAGAAAACTATGTAAAGAATGCCATTCTTGTGAAGAAGTGAAGTGTCTTCCGGGTTTTACACCTCGTTGGTCCATGTTTCCCCCCGCCCCCCCTTAATCTGCCCCAGATGTGCTGTGATATGACAGAACCATACACTGGAAGACAGAAAGGCTATTTGAGATTAAAAATGGCATCTGAAAAAATGTATGCTTTTACCTTATTGAACGTACATTTCATTCTTTAATCTTCGACGACAATTTAGAAAATACCAACTGCAGAAAATGATTCTTAAGCAAATGTTTCCTAAGGCGTGGACTCCAATAAGGAGACATGGAAACCGGGCATGATATACTACCTTTCTCCAGTTGTTTAATGTGCTCTTAATTATATGTTATATAACTTTTCCGCAGTTACACTAAGAATAATTAACTATGAGAATCGCGATAGCCACATATGCTAAATTAAATTAAATTGGATAGAGTGCCTCTTGTTTGTACAAATTTACGCGTTCCCTGTGCATTTCACTCTGCGAATCTAATGTCATAAGCTTCAGAATAAGTAACGTTTATTTGTTTGCAATAGTTTTTTCTCAGCTAAAGAAAAAAAATTAATCCGTAAGGTGTTTTCTTTTGTAGTGCGCTGCAATTGAGGACATCGTTACTACACAAAAAGAACAGACACGAAATCGATAGAAGTACTTTCACTCTCCTTTCGATTGGAGCAAGACTATTAGTTGCAAGGCAGTGAAAATGTCACAATTCTACTTTTGCCAAGTGGACCCGAGAATTGCACGCCTAGGGTGTTTCGATGACAATAGACCGCAAACTATTCACAATCCTAGGGAAGGACTTTAAAGAGACGCATCGACGATTGTCCTGACCACCATCCCAAAATACCTTCAACGCTCCAAAAACATATGGAATGGACTAGTAATAGTTATGACAGACTAGACGTTATCTCGTTGAAAATTGACCAAGTTGATAATTGGTGTTTTCCGACTCAATTCATGTATTCCAGACTTCAATTAAGAGACTTCAGGACATCGCGAATGCTTTATCATGTAAAATTCATGACGCAACTAAAATATTACCAATGTTTTAAAACGCAGACATACGAAAAAATAGAGCGCAGGAATACAATATTTTCCAAAATATCTTAAAAATACTTTATATTCAAAACAAAAGTATTAATTACGAAATAAATGATAATAATGAATTGATTAACGATTAAACAAAAATGTATGCTTCGCAAGCAATGTTCACTGTCCATCGCACAAAATAAATCAGTTTAACTTTCAATGTAAAATAAAATCTATTGTGATTCCAAAAACTAATTAGCTACCATTATTGCAAACAAGCAGTGCATTGACAGGGCGCAGCAGCTGACTCGGGAGATTTGAATGCTATTGAAATGGGGTTTGTGAACCTCGCGTGGTCGGTTCTTGGGAGTAACTCGTTAGAATGCATAGATACTTGTGCACGTATGCTTAAACTGTTGAAAATGCCATTGTAAGTAACACAATGAATTTGAATATTAAGATACGAACTGTTGACTGTAAAATTGTTACACGAAATCCTTTTAGAGCATTCTGTTACTCATTCTAAAGAAAATTTCGAAGCATATTTTTAGATCTTGTTCGAAAAACCATTGCTTTCTCGATAGCAATTCAACTATCAGTGCAAACTTTTAACTGCATTAATTATTTTCTCGCGAGGTTTATCGAGTAGGATTCGACAACCTAATTTACCTTTTGGGAAAACTTTCCCGTCGCTCAAGATACTATTTTTATAACTTTAAGGAACGGTCACCAAAATGACAGGACTGAATGAATTGTCTTAATTATACTTAACACTAAAAACATTTTGAAAATGTACTATAGAAACAGCCATGCCATGCAAGAAGTGTTACCAAGGGCTAAAATAATTATAAGAAATAATAATATAATAGGAAAGGACAATAAAAGCTAAGAGAGAATTATTGCACGAGTTTCCTATTGCCACCCAAGGAGGTATCGTGCCAGCTCGCTGGGACCCATTTCTCGGCCTTCGTGATAGAAATGAGACGAAGGCCGATGGCCGGCCCATCACGTCCCTTCTGAATATCCATACGAATACACAGGGTGACGTCCTACTGTACCATGTTACAGCGACGCCTTCAAAACAGGCGACCGCTGCCTTCGGAAAATATTGATAGCTTTGAAAGATCGCGAACAAGAATGATTCAAGATGGAAAAGTCTGAAGGAAAGATCAGAATGCTAACATTTTTCTTTACAAATGCTTTCAAGCATTGTCTATTATTTTACAATTATTTCCATCAATACAGTAATGAATTCAATATATTACAATTCTTTTTACAACAATTTATACCATAAATTATTACTTAATCATTAGGTACTTTAGTACAATTACAATAATTCTTAAATATAATGTCACAATGACTTCTTGAATAATTCACTTCCTGGAACTGAATGCATTAGACAAGGTAATAATGGGTCATGTTACCTAGGCCTGTAACTTGGTTGTCATATTGAGAGCAAATTGGCAATATTTCACATTGGTCACATAGAAGGAAATCGGATAGAAGTCACTTAAGAACGTAATTCCTCTAAGGGTCCTACCTAATTCCATCAACTAAGTAATTAACCACTCCATTTCTCTAAGTGCTATTGTCCCTTAAGGTGAGTTTGTCCCTTAAGCCCCAATCGTGGGGCCCTACCGCGATAAGGATGCCTTGACTCAAGTTAATTGTGTTTCCCTTCACACTACACTCTGTGCCCTGCAATAGGAGTAGTTTCCCTACCTTTACTTTCAACTGGAAGGTCCAACGGCGGGCGAACTCTGCTTTCCATCGACGTTCCCTCGCTGGACACACTTCACACTCAACACACAACTGACCATGCACTTTCAACCATCACAGGACACTTTCACTTGGCACTATAAATTGCAGAATGCTCCTTCACCGGCGCCGCTGCGTCTTCTTGGCAGGAGATTGCTGTGATGGCTAGACATTATAAGAAATTTAGAGTGGGGGAGGGAGGGGGTGTTTGAGATTCACAGAGCATTAAAGTTTTCGGAAAGTTACAAATGGAAATCATAAGATAGATTTAGAAACTCGAATTACGACAAATCCATCAGGAAGCTGTAAGGAGGATTTGGAAAAATGCGGAATATTTGATTATGGATCGGAGTAGATGGAAGAAACTGTGATGTCTGAGTGAAGGAACTGTTAGAAGAGTGGGCAATTCAAAGGAAAACAGTGTTACGGTAAGGCGGCCAGGAATTAGTTGGAAAATTGTCGATATCGCTTTGAAGTAATCGAACAGAGAAAGCACGGATTCTTTTATCTCTTGGCAGCCTTGGAATCCTGAATTGCAATCAAAACACAAAAAGGAGAGTTTGACTTGGAAGGGTAGGTAAGTTATTATCGAATTTAACTCTAAAACGCGCCTCTAGACCAGTGGGAGTATATTTGAACAAGAAATAAATGAAAGAGTTAAAACATTGAACGAATCGGGTGATAATGTTATAGGTAACTGTACATGAAAAAAGGTAATCGATCGACAAATTGAGAGGAAATGATTTTTCGATCTGTGCAAAGGAGTTACTACGAAAAGAATTACGATTTAAGTGGATTTGGCAACATAACACAAATGACAGTATTTGAGAAGACTTGATAGGATATGTCAAAAATGAACCACAGCTCACGAATTCCATCCCTGGAAAAGAAAAAATGCCATATTTTAACCTACGTGCGTAAGTTCAAAATGAAATGAACAGAATTAATACCAAGTTATTAATACTAATAGGACCCAAGCCATTACCAGCCCTTGATTGGTCAACTTAAATGACATGACTATTTACTGGCAAAATTCAAATCGTCACAAAGATATTTAAACTACTTAATATTAGACATGCATTAACCGATGCTTTACGGTAAGTCTGATAAATTGGCTATAAATCTGAAATTCGTTCCCACTACATACAACGGAAGCACCCGCAGGACTTACTCGGGATTCATCGACGCTTCGACCTTCTCTTCCTCCGGCAATCTTGGCTTCTTCCTCCAGCAACTGCGAGCACACAGCTCGCACACACCGTTGTGAATCGCGCCCGAATAGAGTACAAGAACGGAAGCGCTGGGCATGCGTCTTATATAGCACGAAATAGGAAGGAGGGTGAGGAGGTGCACACTGGGGCGAGAGAGGAATTTGGGTGGGTTGGGTAAGTCCAGAGGGTTCTTCAGAAAAGGGTCGAATGGGCTGAGATGATTCGGGCAGTCGGATGGGAGTTAAGAGGTGCGAAGTGAGGAGTCAGGTCTCTTTGGGAGCGGGGAAGGTGCGGGGGGAGTGATCGAAGGGGAGTGGGGTTCAGCATCGCAAGCACCAAGGGCCCACTGCGAGTTAACTGCCAGCTGATTCTTCCGAAGAAATTTTCCAGGATTTTAGATCATTTTTGCATTCGACTGTGAATGAGAACCGTCACTGGCTCTGTGCAAGACGAGGAAAGGAATCATTTCGCTTCGGTCACCTGGGGGATGCGACCGACAACTGGGCTCATTTGGGGCATTGATGACAGGTGGCTTAAGGGAGGGTTATATGGAGGAAGGACGAATATATATCCGGCCTCGGAATTAGCCTGTTCTTAACGGAAGGAGCGAGGGGACTGCGGTTTTACGTCTCATCCGACCGACGGTGTAGTGTAGGTAGTTGTTGAAATGATTTCCACACAGTGCCTAATAATGAGGGGTATGGTTTACACAATACCCGCCTTCGCTGAAAGTTGCACTCGTGCCCTGAGGATGAGAAGCCAGTTCTCTAGCCACTACACCAAAGCGATCTCTTTGTAATAATATCTTCAAAAGGCTGGAACTATTCTGGACTTCTCAAGACTATATTTTTTTCTTAGGAAATTTACGTTTTGCGCTGCGACTTCTTTTCGCATTAATTGGTTGGCTATTCTTCGTCTATATATTCGGCCGAAATGGGAAACCCACCTCTATCATAACCTCTTACGATCTTTGAAACACCATGACTCATATGACAACATTCTATCAGGAAAGGACACTGCCTTACGTAGTACATGATTGAAATTTCTTTCTTTCCGACCTCAAAAATATGTAAAAAAAAATAGCAACTGTTAAGATTGGCTTGACGCATTGTTTTCCGTGTAGTAAATTTATTTCGTAGTATCTTAAAAAAAACAGGTTTTTCTACCGCATCATTTAAAACTAACGCTGAAAAACAATATCCATGGAACTTATGGCAGCAAGTCTCGCAAGCCTGCATTACTAAGGATACAAAATACCGATACACATTTTCTGTTGATTTCCGGACGATTCTTTTGGGCAATACCTATGCCACAGTGATTTCCATAGGCCAATTTAGGCTTATGATAAAGGTTTCATAGGTGCTGAACCAAGAAAAATCGACAAGAAAACCCATACCATGGATGAAGACAAACGAGCCCAGGCGGGATTAGACCCCAGCAAATCGGCATCCATACTCGCCGCTTTCGCTCAGATGTGCGCCAAATCAAATGTACTCACTAAGAGTACAGAGTCAACCGAGTCTGGACATATCTAGTCGGTCTTTCACTCGCCCCGAGTTCGTGGTCTGCTGTTAAATATTAAAATACTCGGCAGCTGCTTCGATATCAGCCAAGGACACCCGGAACTTATGAATACGCTTCGCAGGTTCTTGCATCATTATGCTGACTTATCCACGGTTGAAGTGTGATACTTAAGACGCAGTAAATCGACTCAGTTATTTTAATATAATAATAGTTTCTTTTTTGTAAAAAGCTTTTGCCAATTATTATCAATTTAATATGTTGTAAGACGAGCACACAACCATGTCCTAGAAGGTGAAAAACCACACAGGTGGGATTCAAAGCCGAGACCTACGGGATAGCCGGCGAGGAGGTTACAACGCTGCCACCTAGGCTGGTGGCTTTGCACTGGTGTTTTTTACACTCATCTTTTTACGTTTTCATTCCAGGGTTCCTCCATTAGGTGTTTGTTTCCTTATTGTTAGGCGTGCTAAAATAATCAGAGACTCGAAAATTTTTGATACTATGCATCGATTCACCAGCCTTATTGGAAATAAAAAAGATCGGTTTTCCGCTGTTCTCCACATCACTCTTCAAACAGATTGTCGTTTCTACACTTCATAATTCTTCATTTTTATGTCCAACATAGTTTTCACATTCCATTCATGAGTAAGAGCATAATTAGTGCCAATTGCAGCCAAGCGAATGATCCGTCCACAATGAAGAACGCTAAACCGAAACGTTGAAAGTTCCAAACTTCCTAAAATCCGTTTTATCCGTTCTTGACGTTTGTAAGAGCCGTCCTCCACTTTCACTAGCAACGGCGACCGTTTATTCATTTATCAATTAAATGTTGTTAAAACATTGTATATTTAGTTGATCTTGGGTATATATTGTCTCTTGTAAAATATATTTAAAGGCACGTACAACGTTTAGGTTTAGCGCCCTTGATTTCGTAATTCATATTTGTTCCGTGAATGCGCAACAACGAGACTTGATTGACGTAAGAATTTTCTTGCAGTTAATCATTGATTTCTGATATTTACCTCAGACGAAATTCGAGGTGGTTATTTTTAACAGTGGCCCAGCAGACAAAATTTCTCCCCAAAAACGCAGACTTATAAGGCCAAACCTATTTTTCCTTATTTTTTTTTAGGTGATACCTATTACTAATCTATATTACTAATACTTAATAAAGTTACATCCTAGAATTGCGTTACCTCCATTGTTAAACATTTAAGGAGGTTCCGCCGCGACTGTGTGAGTCAAAACAAATACTAAATTCCACATTTTTTATATTTTTTCCAAAAATTCCTGCTTTCACCGATTAAATGAGTTTCCTTGCCCCTGCTTGAGGCCTGCAGTGAAACAACCGATCCCGTGAAAACGTTGTTTACCATTCCGGCTATGTGTGAGGTAGTGCAGTGGAAGGGGGTTTAGGTAGGTATGGGGGGGGGAGGGGGAGGGCGCAAGGGGACCAGGGAAGATGAGAGGTGAGTGAAGCTTGTTTACGTGGAGTGACAGGAGAAGGAAGGGGGGAGGAGGAGGTTTGGGAGTCAAGGGTCGAACCGGGGAGGATCGAATGCCAGTGACTGCGGTCTAATTGAGAAGGACATCCGTCCCACAATTCACCGCGTCCAAGATCAAGCCCAGCGAGTTCGTTTGGCGCATGAGTTTCCTGGATCCGCTGTTGCCTCAAAACCTTCGGTCCCTCACTCCAACATTTTCTTTGGCCTTCAAAATGACAGTCACTCGCCATCGCATCAGGTTAAATTCTCTCGTTTGAAAGTCACTAGCGCATTTTTATGATGGACAACTGATTAAGAAAAAACTACATATGTGGGAATAAAATTTCAGTTTCTTCAATGCTCATTAACCGACTCACGTTGCATTTTAAACGCAATCCCGAAAATGACTGGGATCGTGCAGATTTGGTGCTGAGAGTTCTGGCTTCACATTCCGAGGGTCCAAGTTTGAGTCAAGTAGCCATGGAGCTTTTTAAATGTAATCCCAAACCATGGGTGAGTTACGTCTACAGTAAAAGTGCTAAACCGTCCGTCGGACAGGACGTTAGAAAGAGACCTTGTGCCCATCAGCGTGCCTCAGTCAATATCTATCTCCAAGTAACCTTCCCCTTCCTCCGTTAGGTACACTTCCCTTCATAATCCTTCCATTACCAACCTATCCACCTATCCTAATTAGCGCATGTGACCTCAGCAGTCACTGGCATCTCACATGAAACAAAAATTCATCTACATCTACAAAATACCCTGCAGGCCACCTCAGGGGTGTGTGTGGCAGGGGGTGAGTATTCACCAACATGCATTACAGTATACCCTAAAGTTAGTGTAACAACGACTAATTATGCATTAGCGTTAGTTTCTAATGCTTGCCACGAGGCACAATTGAAAGCGAATGTGCCTTCGGATAACTCATTTGAAGATTTCGTTTCTTTGCATGCATGCAATGCATTCTTTGACTCATTTTGATCTCACTAATTCGTTGTGAGGTTCCTCTAAACATGCTTGCCAAATTTAAACAAGGAATTTCATATCCGAGCCGTTCTGCTCCAACCTCGAAAGCCGACCAAAACTGAATGACTCAGATCCCATTATACACCTAGCAATCACTGCGAAACTAATAGCTCACCACCCTCCAATAAAAAGACCCCCTTACGCAACCTATGAGACCAAAAGTGGGAGTAACTTAAGTTGAGGATCCTTTATCATCTATCGGGCGGTTGACATTCGTCGATGAGGGTTTTTCCTTGGTTTGTTCAAGGAGACTTTTTTTTTGACAAAATCAAATTATTTTATTTGGATACATAAATTTTGATACATAAATTACATAGATACATTAATATTTTAGGTATAAAAGTATACATTTTAGTTCACATCTTGTAACAATTTTGGTCCTGCTAAGTCCATTAAGACTTGTCAGCAGTTGCCAGTTTTTACTATGTAAGTTCATCTGCTGTAATGAATTACAATTTTTATGTCCTAAACATAGTTGCTTAAATTAATTATAATATCATTGTATTTTTATTTTTCGAACAATATGCAGTTAATTTATCAGAATCATGATAGAATGATTAAAACTTTGTAATGTTCCACACTGTTTTTATTGATGGTACAAGCCGGACTGGTTTCAATGTTCACACATCATCATCAGAGGCTAAAATTACGAAGTACAGAGGTGGTGGCTATCAGAGTATTTCTTTTCTTACACTTTCAACCTCGTGTTGCTAGTGTTTCTTTCCCTTCAGCTCGGTGAAGAGGACCACTTTGTGGTCGACATACGCGTATACGATTTTCACCCTCGTTCCCTGTTTGTTGTTTTTCTTCTTTTTGACCACGCTCTTTTTGAGCTGTTCTCCCAGAAATTTGGGGCCCTATTGTGTGTGTGAGTGAGTGTTTTGTGTGATTGCGTGTGTGGTTGTGTTAATAACTTGGCAGCCTTAGTAGAGTCACTACAGCTCTCCGAAGGATCCCAGGTTATAACCCAGGAATCCTTAGCTGGGTCTCATTAGCCTACAAAGGATTCCAATTGGGTTGTGTGTGTGTCTGTGGTGGTCCCTGGCGAGGAAATAACTTTCCCGTAAACTACCACAGGAGGGTATTCTGGTGGATAGGCTGTGGTTGGTCCCTGTTGCGGAGTCCCCATTCCCGCAAACGAACACAGTTAGTGTTTGATTTTTTTTGACGAGTGGTGCATATATTTTACGGCCTTTGGAGAAATATCTTATCTCGTTAAGGATAGGTATTATTTTGTTGTTCATATAAGATAGAGTACAACCTTTTTTACAAGTAGACAGAATACGAATAAAATGAAATTTAAGTCATTTCACGGTGGAACCACCTTAATTCGTTTCGTTTATTGCTGGCTTTCTTGCCGGCCTGCAATTTCTCATACCGGCTTCATGGAGGCAATTACTTACTGTGCGAGAGCTGCTATTTAAGTTAAATGTCGTCTTTATCACTGCCGCCCCATCAACAGTGAGATAATTTTCAGTAGGATGCATGAAGGCTTCTCAGGTTTCCATCCGGGTAATTGAGTCCATGACCGACGTTTCGGCAACGTACTCTGTTACCATCATCAGGGTGATGAGTGTACCTCAGAGCGATGGTGGTGGGACTCAGTTTGTTTGTAAACTTAATTCCCCTATTGTTTGGGACCATAGTCGTCGTAAATGATCCCAGAAAATGCACCCTGGGCAATATTGGGACCTGGATGGATCTGTTTTCTTAAAAATGATCATTGCAGGTGAATGAGTAATAAGCTGTGTGCGTTTATTTTTATTGAGTACCCTATGTGCTATGTGACTTTCCTTCCCTATCTTCACCTTCCCCTATCTCCCTTGTTAATACCCCTTCCATCAAGATAACCCCATCAGCATCCTTCACATTCATCTGCCAGAAGCTCGTGCGAGAGGTAGAATAATACCAAGTGTCACCGTGACTATTTATGTTTTCTTTTTGTTAATCGCATGAGAGATTGATGCAGGGATATTCGGTGCAGATGTAAATTGAAAAGGTCTACCATATGCAGATGACGATGTGTTTGCTGGCCTTTGAGTGCATAGGAATTCTAATTTCTAGATCCAGTTATTTTCGTAATATGAACTTAATAATTTTACAGCTTGCAAATTAAAAATTATGACAATTTCTTTTCTTTAAACAAAATTTTGTTTGTTTACCTAAATGAAATTTAGGAATGCGGAATAAAAAGTATCAATATGAATTAGGTATATAAATACTTAGTATCATATTTTTGTTACGTGTCAGTATCATACGTATGTTACGTGCACAGCAAGAGCACTACTCCGTTCATCGGATAGGAATTTAGAAACAATAGTGTACGCAGGATTGACTTCGGGGGGGGGTGTTAATTATAATTTATGTGCATCATCATTAAATGATATTTATATTTACACAACTTAAACAATAATTAAATTAACATTACCTTTTCGTGAAAACAATTCACCTATATTTTTCAGCCCAATAAGCGAAATCCTAAACGCTAGTTCTGTTAAACGAACGAAAACGAATTCAGGTAAACATATTGGGGGGGAGGGGTTAAACCGTAAACCACCGAGGTTTCCCCGATTCTCCTCTCTACGCCGCTGGTTGAAAAGACCCCTGTACCCATCAGCGTCCTTCGTTAAGAGTTGACGCAGAGTAACTACCCCCCTCCCATTTCTCCGTTAGGTAGTACTCTCATAATCCTTCCTTTACTATTCCCTCCACCTTTCGAAATTAACGCATATGGCCTCATAAGTCAGTCATATATCACATGAACCAGCAATTGAAAGTGAGAGTGTCCTTCGAATGACTCATTTCAAGACTTCGTTTCTTTCCCGTCTAACTCGGCTTAATGCATCCTTTATCTCACCTTGACCTCTCCGAATCCTCACGAAGAGTCACTGAGCATGTGTGCAAATTTGAACAAGGTATTTCTTATCCGAGCCGTTTTGCTCCAATCACGAGAGCCGACTTAAATTCGAGTGATTTAGATTCCACATTCTCTTATCGATTACTGCGAAACTGATCGCCCCCCCCTCTCCATAAATCATGCACCCCCCCCTGCTTAGCCTATGATAGCGAGAGGGTTATTGACCTCGAAGGTCACTTCTCATTCGCCAAAGATGACGGTTGTCATTCGTCGACAGGGGTTTTTCCTTGGCTGGTACAAGGAGCCAAGGATTTATCAGTTCAAAGACACAACATTCATGCCTGAAGTGGTGGTATTCGAGCCCGCTCCCCACTGATTGTAAGGCCGGTGCGAAACCACCTTCGCTGCCGAGGCCAGGCCTTTTCTCAATCCCATTCGCCAACAATCAACTCTCCCTCCCCTTGAAATCCTCCCCAACGTCTGTCTTTCTCTCCCAAATTGTTGAAACTCCTCCTATGTCGGTACATTGATCATAATGTAGCTCTCTTTGAATGCGGCATGCTACCAAGGCAGGCATGAACAACATTTCTAAAATTTTCGATCACAGTTACAAACTTCAAGCATCCTAAATTATGACTTTTTGAACGCAGTAAATCCTGTTCTACCAAGTAATTTTTGTCATCTTTCGTGTGAAATCAAACCTCTTTGTGCTAAAATATTTTTTGATACAGTGCTACTAACTAATAGTTTACTTTTTAAATGTGGTAAAGATAACACTTTTGAATTAGTAAAATTATAACTTTTAAAAATTATTTTCCTTGGAAAAACCATTCTTTTTAGTATCACCGCCGCGGCGATACCTCTGAATATATGCTAAACTATAGAAAAACGTCCAAAAATTGGTTAAATTCATTAGTTTTGAGATGCAAAACTCGTATGATTTACGAGTTTTGCGTACAGTGAATCGCAAAATATCGAAAACCGTTATCGATACCCGTGATTAGGTCCGTTTTTGCGCATTTTGACAGAATTCCCCAAAGGTTGCTATCCATATCCCTGGTTTAAAAAATGTCTGATAACTTACGGATGATTGTGAGGGGAGGGTTGTTGAAATCTAACGTTGTCTTACATAGGGGGTGGGGGTTAAAAAGTGGTAAAAATCACCTTGCGTTATAATTGAATAACTCCATAGCTGCAGCCATTGAGAACGTTTTTCTTTGACTTAAATGTAAACTAGTCACTATTTAAAATACCATAAGCAGAAACAACTATTTTAATAGACGTTTCAGTGACTATTTGATGAATTGATATTTGCAAACGTTAACCGTGTAGTTAGGATAACGATATATAGTTGGAGACTGTTTTTATTTTTCATTAACATTTCGTTTCAGTAGAGATGACGCGACTTTCTCTGCAGTTTACAAATCTACGCTTATAATAGATTTAGTCAAGTTCTCCAAGCGCATAGTCAAGCTGAATTTATGAGATAGTCCTTTTCCAGGTATAGATAAGCTTCTGCCTCACTCCGCCATCTAGGTAGGGGAGACTTAGTATAACCTTCAAATATCGGGGCAAAATCACGGGAAAAATTAGACAAATTGGTCATTTTTTTAACTTTATTTCCTCAAAAACTACTACTTATTTCACGGGCATGATTCTTGCATATTAAAAATTCGCATTCTTTACTGTACCCCTTGGCATCATTCTCAATTTTGCTAACCACCGGGTTTTTTCGCAAAGAGGAAATTTTGCTGGCGTGACGAGAGCTCACCTTTATCTCAGAGACACATCAGGATACGTAATGCACGTAATCGCACATGGAATTATGAGGAAAGGAATGCTTCAAATTTTAACCATCGGTAAAAAAAGATAATAAAATTAACATATAAATAATGGTTTTTCGTGAAAAATAAATGGTCATCGACCTGATAAAAGTTCAGTTCCATCATTTATTTCTGTTTTAAATTTGACATATTATCCCACTTGCAACTTGTACACTCGTCGTATCGGCTGGTATATTTTACCGTTTAAGCAAAATGTTACCCTTTGCGAAGTTTCCAAATATTGGTTATCGGGCAAGGTCATATATGTAACAGTCAAACACACAGTTGCTATTTGATCTAGTATATTTCTTGTTAGGTTTAAGCTAAAAAAAATCTGGCAGTCATACTCTTTCTTCAATGCCTTAAACACATTACAGATCTCGTTTGCTACTAGTGCACAAAACAAGGGGTAGGAGGGATCGTCTGCGTCCTTCTGTCATTCATCATATTCTAACTGTTTCCAAACTAGTTTTTAGTCAATACACCCTTCATGGAGATAATTGTTTTCGCTTTAACAAAACAGAATAAGAAAATCTGTTGGCGATTTTCCTAGTGCGTCCTTGTCTTTAGCATTTTGACTCACGACTGATATAAATAAACAATTGATATATTTATCCTTGATAAAAAATGGAAAAGTATCGTTATTGGTTGATAACGTTTAAGATATTCGATTAAAAGGCGTTTATTGGCAATCATGTACGATCATTTGTGTCAAATTTATAAAAATCGAGTATTTTCGCGAATCCCTCTACCTACCGAATACTTTCTTTCGGGTATAAATATAGTCGTAAGACACCGTGAAAAATATATTTGAAAAGATCTCATCGGTGCAAGCACTTTAATTTTAAATTGTTTCAAAGCCCACCATACATCGCTTTGCCTCCATCTCGATCAGTGGCTCCTTGAGGTCTTACTGATCCTATTATTTTTTTAAAAACGTATGGCGCCGACTCAAAGACGTCCATACTTCCCAAACGTGACTTTTCAGTGTCTCAGCATTATAGGGATCAATATACTTACTGTGTTTCTATTCAAAACCATTTCCCTCGATATCTGAGCGACAGTTGACCATGTCTCAATTATACCATCGACTTATTACCTATGTCATGGACTTAATGGAATTTTCTGAATATCTGTGTAAGTACTCACAGAGAAAATAAAGTTGCTAAAACAGCAAAGACATTCAAACCCACATATCCCATCTAACCTACCGGTCAACTGTCATCAGATTCCTAGCGATAAGACGCATGTGGTCTTACCTATAGAGTTTTTTTTTGATAAAACTATTTATGATTACCTGGTTACGGTTGAGGCGTACATGACATCGGAACGTTCCAAATGCATATACGAGTTTATCTAATACTCCTCCATTCGCGTGGATACCGCAAAACACGCTCTGATGGCAGACGATCGGCTGGGAATCCATCACCGATTTGGATGATGAAAGTCTCTCTTCGTGTCCAATACCCAAGAATAATATGACATCAAAATGCTAATTTTCCCCCATAGCGATGGTAAAAGGGCTCCATTTGCTGGTAAACTTAATTCCCCTATAGTACTTACGTTGCGTAGCCGTCGTAAATGATCTCAGCAAATGCACCCTGGGCAATATTGGGACCTGGATGGATCTGTTTTATAAAAAATTGTCATTGCAGGTGAATGGGTAAAAGTCTCTGTGCGCTTATTTCGATTGAGTACCCTGTGTGCTATGTAACTTTCCCTCCCTGTCATCACCTTCCCCTATCTCCTTTGTTAATACCCCTTCCATCAAGATAACCCCTTCCTCGATGCAGCGTCCTTCACATTCATCTGTCAGAAGCTTGTTCGAGAGGTCGAATTGTACCTAGTGTCACCGTGGCTGTTAACTGTTTTTTGGGAGTAATCGGGTGAGAAATTGATAGAGGATTGTTTTCGGTGCAATTTCTGGAGATTAAAAAGTGCAATGAATTCATTACTCTTATCCTAGGAATCTTGGATGACTTATCTGAAACAATGGAGAGGATGGAATTGTGCAAAAAATGCATCAAAGTATTGCTTTTTGACATGGAGAATGGGAAGAATAGGTAGATGTATGGTGAGGGTGAAAGGTGAAATATTTGCACAAGTGGACGATTTTGTGTGTCTTGCCCGAATTTTGTTTGCTTTTTATTCTAGATAATGGTCCCACGATAGGTGGCGAATTTTTAACATTTTTTTCAACTTCAGGTGTGACATTTTGGGCTATATTTTTCTTTTTCTTTCACGCAGTTCCGTTTGCATTGGCCTCAAATGTTTTTAAAACGTCAGACATATCGGGGCATCTGAAGTAGTAGTTAAAAACTTTAAACCGATATCATAGCCTAGCTTCGGCAAATATTGTGCAAGAAAGAGGACCAATTCCAATGGTCTATTGAAACCTGACGCGTTTAGGCCTTCGAATCTTTTAAACTATTTGAGTGTGACTTCCCATGTAAATTAAAAATTTTCTCCTCGTACCCGGTTTTGAGTCAGGTAATTTGAGCAATTAAATTCCAAAACTTGAACGTTTTGTGATATGTAAACCTTACATCCAAAGCGGCCAATCCACAGCGAAAGGCTTTCATCTATTTATAGCACCCTATCAGGAAAGTTTTTTCCGAAATATTTTCAGAATGCAGCGAACAAATGAATCACAAAAATGAAAACTTCCATCGGAAAAAAAGCCCATGATATACCACGTGTAACAATTTATCCCTTTTACTAAATTACACACCAACCCTAAAAATAATAAATTGTGTGGCCAGAATCACGTATCATGCCGTAGAACCAAAGAACCGCGGAGGTCGCAACTCCCACGTAGAATTACGTAGGTACGAGGTGCAAGACCTGGGAAGTGATTTCCATTTGCGACTACAGTCGCTCACCCAACTTAAGGGGTCCAGGAAAAAAACCTCCAATTAAACTCTCTTTGTTCCTGCATTGGTTTATTATCGACTCACGTTGCATTTAATAGCATTAGAAAGAGAGGGATCTAGGGTTGCAGTCAACCAATACAAGTATTGAACCACCAATGAATGACTGCATTGCATTTTGATCACTACCACAAAAATGACTGGGATCGTGAATGTTTTTGTGCTGAGGGTGCTGGCTTCACATCCCGAGGGTCCGATTTAGAATCCCAGTAGCCATGGATATTTTTCACTGTAATCCCAATACATGGGCGAGTGTTACGTGTGCAGAAAGAGCACTACTGCGTCCGTCGAATAGGACGTTAGAAAGACACTGGACCCATCAGCGCCCTTCGTCAAGAGTTAAAACCAAGTAGCTACCCCATTTCCCTTCCTCCGATAGGTGCTTACCTTCATAATCCTTCCATTACCAACCCATCCACATATCCTAACTTGCGCATATGAATTCAGCAGTCTGTCACATCTCACATGAACCAACCGATTGAAATCGACAGTGCCCCCGGTATAACAGCATTTTACTCCAAAACATACGCCATCAATCAACTCACCCTCCCCTTTGACCCCCACCGCCCCCACGTCTTCCTCTCTCTCTTTCTCTCATTCTTGGAGTACCTCCTAGTTTCCCTCTGTCCACCATAGTTCAATGATTCAACGAAAGATCATAATAACTTAGTAATAAAGACTTTATTCAACAACTTCTATATTTATCAGCAACTTAATATCGTCCTATCTGTTTAAAATATAGGTGCAACTTTGAAGAAATTCTCGTTTTGAGGTTACAGACTCATTTATCAAAAAAAACAAATAATTTTATGAAAATGACTCTGACATCACCTAATTTACAGGAGCATTGTCTTTTATGCTGGTAAGTATCATTCATCCAAACAAAAGAAAGAGACTTAAGGAAATAAACTCTTCAAAGTTCTCATATTTAAAAAATATATATACAAAGCAAAATATAATTGAAACTGCTGTGTTATAAAAACAATTACACATTTTTTAAAAATAAATTTGGTAAATCCTCAGCAGGAAATAACCCTTCTTTTACACTTCTGCAATATTTAACTTCATTTTTTGTGTTTACGATAAATTCAGGTAATGAAAGTACCTATATAGTCTTGTAATTTTAGGCCATAGGTATAAGTAACTCCAATTATAGTATATTATGCATAAATGTACTTGGCATAGCCATCATTAAAGCTCTCAGAAAATCACCCTGTGCGTTAATGGGACTTGGTTAGGTTTGTTTTCTAAAACACTGTCGCAGCAGGTGAATGGGTAATGAGCTGAGTTCTTACATTTTGATATGAGTACCCTATGTGCTATGTAGTTTATAATTCCCCATCCTCACCTCCCCCTCTCTCCCTGGTTAATACCCCTACCATCAAGATAAACCCCTCCCCAATGTAGAATCCTCCACTTTCATCTGCCAAAAGCATATGCGAGAGGTTGAACAATACATAGTGCCACCGTGGGGTGGCTAACTGTTATTTTGGATAATCGTGTGAGATATTGATGCAGGGATAGTTTTGGTGAAAAGGCTGGAGATGTAGTGTGCGATGTCTACTCTTTGCAGATGATGATGTGCTGCTGTCTTTGAGTCCACAGGAATAACAGGGGCTTCTGGATAAATTCTGTAAAGGAATGGGGAGGATGGATTTGAGGATATATGCATCTAAGATGGAGGTATTTGTTTTTGACACGGAGCATTGGAAGAATTAATGTATGGTGAGGGTGTAAGGTGAAATATTTGCACAATTGGACGATTTTGACGTTATGCCCGAACGCTTGTGAGTGACAGATGGATGCATAAGGAGGTTAAAGGGTGTGTGAATGCTGGAAGGAAAGTCAGCCATAGTCAGTGAATGAAAATTCATTGACTATAAAATGAGAATTTCAATGAATTCATAATTATATTATTATTGATATTTCAATTATTTCAATGAGTGAGAATTTGTCTCAGGAGGTGAAAAACTCTGTACAAGATTATTTTCTTGCCTGGCAATATATATATGTATATATATGGCAGCAAAACCAGTTTGTCCCTGTAGTATATAATTTAAACATACGGAACTGTTGGTTGCCACAGCGAGTTGGTGCGAAGAAATGGAGAATACCTATACATTTAAAAATTCTGCATTTTACCCTCTTAAGGTGCGTAACATTTTTTATCTTTTATGTTTTCATTTTCATTGCATGCACTACACCAATGAATTGTGGACAAGACATGTCTAATCGTCTGTTATTCACTTAAAAGTAAAAAGAAAATGTATTTTAAAAACTAAGCATCCACTCTGCAATAAAACTGCATGTGAGCTTTGATTATGCTGCTTGACAATTTACTAAAGGTAACCAGGAAAATTTAACTTTCTTATTATGGAGATGGTGGCATCACTGGGTGGAGGGAGTACTTGGGTCATTGAGAGGACTTGAGAACTATGCCCTTCAACCCTATGACATAACCATAGAACAGTTAATCAACCTTGTCAGAGATAGACAACACTTGGCAGCTTACTCTGTGTTGCTACATCTTGGATCAAACTTACTACATCCTGGATAATACAGTTTGTGACATGTCACCAAAAGAAATCTTTTTCCGTGGCAAATAAATTCACATCATAGGCAAGGACATAACCAGGGAAAGCTCTTAGGATATGGCGATTGGCATTGTACCCCTCCCCTCCCCTGGACAACTAATACCAGTAATGATTGCCAGTTGTTTTATGGAAAATGTACCTCAAAATAAGGATTTCACATAAAACACATCAAAACCGAGTATGCGTGCATGATTTGCATTTATCAAAATTTGAATGTAGGATAATAAAATTAAGCTTTTTCTCCATCATTGGGGGGCGGGGGCTGATGTCAGTTATGGCCTTTTTTATTAGTCAGAAAATTAAGTAAATTCTTTTGCTCTGGAGAATGAATACCTTCTCCTACATAAGAAATCTTCCCCAGTATGTCTTCCCATTATACTATGCTTTATGAACTGTACCTACATCATAGGTACATCTGCTGAGCCTGTGACAGTTAACATTAAAAATTGTTGAATTATCTTATGAATGGGGTAAATTAGAGGTATTCAGAAACTTTAACACCATGTTAGAGCCCTCCCCCAACACTTCATTCAAGATTCAATCTTCAGTGAAAAGAAGACTAGTACTCATTTGAGGAAACAAGCATATCAATTGATTCACCATTTTTTACAACCACTGAGAATGAATAAATGAAATAGTAAATGGGAATTTCTCCTGTGAACATAACCTACGAGAGCACAGAGGGCTCATCTCTTCACTCCCTTCTCTATCTTACTACTCATGCCTCCTATAGGTATGGCCTACCCATTTTGTTTAACCATATTGAAAGGTTTTATTGGCGGGATGAAGATAGGTAGGACTAACACCGAAAAAAGTAAGAAACACTGGAGGTACACTGTGCATGTAAAATCTGTTGATTTTCTCTGAATTTCATCATAACCTACCTTTAACCAGTAGATTACTCATAATTGGCATCATTGTGTAGCAGGTTGCATATCTTCCAGATCCTAATGTTCTTAGCCACTTTAGTATTTATGCCAATAAGACACTGCACCAACGCAAACTGGACTCATGAGAACATCTGGAGATATTGGCAATTATGAATGACCCAAACATAACCCCTTGTTAATGAGTGCTTGTACCCATCCTCCCATATCCTGGCCTCTATATTTATTTGAACAACTTCATCTCCTCCCCTCATTTTGCCCCTCCCTCTGATGACACACGATGACTACCATATATGCAGAAACACAACAAATATAAATGCCTTATGATGATGATTACTCATCTAAACCCAGGTAATGTGTTTTTTTCACAAAGAAGTGGTTCTGGTGGTGATTAATAATTTTAAAAATTAAAATGAAATACCAAAACCTACCATAGAAAGAATTATTTTTCTTCCCAAGTTAAGTATAGATGGTAGCAAATTTGTGAGCACCTAAAAATCATCATCCATATGCCCTATGAATCTCTTATCATAGATTCAATGGTACATGGTGAGGAAGAGCAAATAACTTTAGTTAGATATTCAGGGAGTTGAGGAGAAAGAAGGAACAAAATATCTAATACATGTGTGTATGTATTAACTCTTAACACATTTAAGTATGAATGTTTTTTTTTTGATTCACATGCCAGGCAAAGGTGACCACTTTAATGCAAATACGAAATAAAATTTTACCAATAAGAAGGTCAATAATAAATGAAAAGTCTAATTGTGGTAACCACATGCCCCATGTTGGCACACGTGTCCTAGATTGCACATTGCCATGCTTGACTATTTGGTCATTCCTATGATACAACTTGTGTCACTGAATAAGGAAAGACCACACTCACACAAAATAGTGGAATAAGCACAAATTTGAAAATGTTAAAGGAAACTTAAAATTACTTAAATGAAGAAGTCTAATATGTTTCCAAAGAAAATGTTTATTCAGCAATTAATTGAACAAAATTTAAAGGTGTGCCTAGTCTATTCAGGGTATTTCTATGCATTCATGACTACTGCTCCATTTTTTCCCAGCGTTAGTATTGAAGAACCCATGATGGCTCTTCCTGGAATTTAAGATATTCTCATTAGAAAATTGCAGGGATGCATAGAATATTACAGATAGTGATTTGAATAGAATAAGTAAATACTGCCATAAACTGTGTAGAAATTGAATAGATCTTTTTGCACCAGAGATCAACCAACTTTGATAATCTCACTGAATAAAAGTTGTTAGTAGTTAATGAAAATTTGTATTTAATACTGCTAAATGAATTAATTAGGTAGGTTTATGATTGGAATGTGGCAAAGTTGACCATTCCTAAGAAAATAGGAAGGAAAGGGTTCGGCACTTCAATAATGACTCAGTTTAAAAAATAAACAAGCGTTTATTAAACAAATAGCAGGTTTACATCCATGAAGGGGTAGCTTTTAATGGTGGACCGACGCAGTCATTAAATCAAGCTCTTTTGGATGGTAGCAAGCGAGGAACTGCCTGCGGCTCGGCTCTGGAGCACTGTGGAGGCGGACTCTGGTTGCCACCGTCTGAACCTAGAACAAATGTTGGCCAAAACTATTGCCGCCACAGAAGTATGGTTTTGGTTATGATGAAGGTAACAAAATGTGAAAAGTTAAATAGTATTCAACATATCTCATTTGATCTTATGATGCCTCCTGTAACAGAGGAGATATAATAGTCATATTAATTCTGGTTCACGGAGTGAGACATGAAAACCTAGGATACTGTTCTCCTAACCACTGCGGAAGAAACTACTCTCCATTTAATAAGATGAATAATTCTATACAAGCTACATATTCTTAAGTTAATTCAATAAAATTGATTGGTATTATCCTCCCTCTCCTCAGTCTCACGAAGTATTCTTGACCAATTGACCCCGTTTTGCCCCAGTGCTTCACATCAAAACTTATTGCTTGCTCACCGTTGGAATTAAGGACCTCAAAAATAGATGCATAAAATTTGTATATGATTGTAGTATAGAATATTTCAATTCCAAATCACAAACCGAAATGGAAGTATCACTGCCAATGCACCAGATATTAATCAACTTGAATCAACCTACTAAAGACTAGTAGGCAGCGATGGTAGCTATTCCAGAGCACCAAGAGGACATTCTTATCCCATGACAGCGTATAACTTTGTAAATATGTATTACATTTTTCTTTGTATAATAATGTTTGGTCTCAGACCCGATACAGCATGAAAATTCAGAGGACTGAAATTTAGTAATCAGTTCATTCATCTTCTTCGGGGCTCATAATTTTTAAGGAAAACTGGTAAGTGGGAACAAATTCATGCCCAAATTTAACGTGGCAATTTTAATACATGTTCAAGCAACATTCTTATGCGTTTTAGCAATGATAACTCAAATGAGTCACAAAGAATTGGGGAATTACATTCATCAACTTAACTATGAATACCCTCGTTCAAGAAATATATTCATTCATGCCAAATTCAGGAATTATTTTTTGCTGCATTCATGAGCACTTAAATCAGCTTCAGGAACAAATAAGTTTAACATATAAATTGAAATTTCTTTTCCTGAAATCGAAGACATTAATCCAAATGACTAATGCCTGCTATGAATTATCAGCTATGTAGAAGAATGACTGGATATGCAGTTATTCTAAAAAAAAAAAAAATGTAAGATTCATCCAATCCAATCTGAGAATATTAAGTATTTCATAGGTCTGAGGATCTCAAAAAGAAGCCATTACAGATTAGTAACATTCATTCCTAAGGTTTGCATGGATTATCAAAAGAAGTTCTTCCACCACTGGTAAGGGTCACCTCATCTGTTATTGGGCTCCTGGGCGTAGATTCGGGTACAATGGCAGGAGCCACCCATAACTAATGCCAGTCTGAATTGAGGGAAAGAAATTCACATAAGAGAAAATAGTTGCAAAGACATAATGCACATACTAGTCTCCGAGAGTAGTTACTATAAAAATGAAACAAATATACAGGGGAACAACCATTATGTTGATCTTACGCTGACCAAAGTTTGCATCTACATTTATTTGCTGGACTGTAGTTAAAACTTTCATTACAGGGCATGAGCACCTGTGGTGGGCAGTAAAGTACTCTGACAAAAGGTTGATGAGATCCCTTTAAGTTGCTGCCATTTCTAAGTAATGCATGTTTCACAACATGTATCTTATGATGCCCACTCCCTAAATTGATCCTAAATGAAAGCTCTGTTTTGTAAGACTTAATTATGTATTTCCAGAATCTGGAAAACATCTCCATTGGTCTCTTGCATCAAGTCCACCATTGAACAATAACAGACTAACATATGCCCTCTGCATCAAAAAATCCACCCAGGCAGGACTCAATTCACAATTCTCTGATTGGTATGTGCTTATTTTACCCCAATGCAACTGGTACCAACTGTGACAAATAGAGTAATGTACTGTTTATGTAGGAAATACTGCAGCATGCCACTGACGACATCAGACCCATGGGATCAAAATATTTTATTAAAAAAGTTGACTACCCATAGTAAAGACAGAAAAAATACATTAGAAACCTCAGTTGTCCTAGAATTATTAATAGCACTTTATTATTTCAGAATCAAAGTTTCCTTCTCCCATTCACACTTATCGCGTGGTCTTACCTATTCTTACAAGTTTCTTCAATCCACTCTCTGGTTTTGCATCAAGGGCCGATGATCGATGTCTCCCTCTGGCTGCACTTGGATAGTCTCCGAAAGTATCGTGGGGATATTCAGGAGGACAGGCTCCGCTTGCTCAACTTTGTATGCATTAATAGTATGACGTCATGACATCATTGGATGTTCACTGCAGATAAAATAATAAAGGTTTCAGTAAAAAGTTTTGTTGGTGAAGAATCATCTTGCATTGATTTTTTATTGTAGTCAACATGAATTTGTTGTAATAATTAAAGATATAATACATATTTCATTGTTAGGTGAGCTATTTCATTCTTGCTCAAAGAGAAAGCACAAAAATACATTTGTTAATCGCGAGAGACTATTTTAGTTACAGTTTCAATTGCGATTGCATTCAGAGAAATTTGAAGTTTGTTATTTTTTTAGGTTTAAGTTACCTTCCTTGTGAAACAGTTTTCAAACTACTTTATTTTCACCGAGTTCATGAGAAATTGATTCTACAATGGCCATAAAGATAATGAAATATGCAGCCCTCTTTGGTATGTACCGTGAGGGAAACCATAAGTGGCACTAACAGTGATGTAGCCATGGGGCTTAAAAGAGTATCTCCCACGAAATTGAATTCATTCATAATATGACATTCAATAAAAAGTTTGACATTTTATTAAGAATATTTTTTTTTGTAATATTTTTCTTAATTTATTCGGAAAACTTTCTCAAATAATATGCTCGTTATTTTCAAGCAAGAAACTTAACTGTAGGTATTTCTGCAGAAATTACTAAAGCAAAGTTATTTTTTTTAATTGACTTTGTATATCTATATATGCTTGCAGTCGCAGTTCCACTATCAACTCTAGAATCAATTTTGCTTGAGTTTCTAACCCCCCGCCCCAACCCAAGCCCCCTCCGCAAATGCTCAACATTGACCCCCCACCCTCACTTCCATGGAAACTAAATCCTGGCTCCGTCTCTGCAATGCAAGGATCTGAAAGTGATTTACGATCTTAGACAAGAGACTCAAAAAAGTTAGAGGTGAAGATTTTGTTTCCACCTAGTTTCTGTTAGTGGGTATAATATAAAAGCAATACAGATATTTGGGTGTTGGAGGAATGGCATCTCATCGAGGACGTGGATGCAATGTGCTGCAGGGGCGGATTAAGGTCGTTGTTTTGGGAGTTTGTTCACTACTCCCCTCGGCGCCTGGTGGGTATGCAATACTTCTCAACTAAATGGAGGTCCGGGTGGACTTCCCTCGGAAAATTAAAAGAAATTAAGCGCTTGGAACGTAGTTATGGGCTGGCTATATTATATTTAAGAGACATGATAAATTATTGAATAAATCTTATCAAATCACATTTGAAAAACGTAGAAAACTATGTAAAGAATGCCATTCTTGTGAAGAAGTGAAGTGTCTTCCGGGTTTTACACCTCGTTGGTCCATGTTTCCCCCCGCCCCCCCTTAATCTGCCCCAGATGTGCTGTGATATGACAGAACCATACACTGGAAGACAGAAAGGCTATTTGAGATTAAAAATGGCATCTGAAAAAAATGTATGCTTTTACCTTATTGAACGTACATTTCATTCTTTAATCTTCGACGACAATTTAGAAAATACCAACTGCAGAAAATGATTCTTAAGCAAATGTTTCCTAAGGCGTGGACTCCAATAAGGAGACATGGAAACCGGGCATGATATACTACCTTTCTCCAGTTGTTTAATGTGCTCTTAATTATATGTTATATAACTTTTCCGCAGTTACACTAAGAATAATTAACTATGAGAATCGCGATAGCCACATATGCTAAATTAAATTAAATTGGATAGAGTGCCTCTTGTTTGTACAAATTTACGCGTTCCCTGTGCATTTCACTCTGCGAATCTAATGTCATAAGCTTCAGAATAAGTAACGTTTATTTGTTTGCAATAGTTTTTTCTCAGCTAAAGAAAAAAAATTAATCCGTAAGGTGTTTTCTTTTGTAGTGCGCTGCAATTGAGGACATCGTTACTACACAAAAAGAACAGACACGAAATCGATAGAAGTACTTTCACTCTCCTTTCGATTGGAGCAAGACTATTAGTTGCAAGGCAGTGAAAATGTCACAATTCTACTTTTGCCAAGTGGACCCGAGAATTGCACGCCTAGGGTGTTTCGATGACAATAGACCGCAAACTATTCACAATCCTAGGGAAGGACTTTAAAGAGACGCATCGACGATTGTCCTGACCACCATCCCAAAATACCTTCAACGCTCCAAAAACATATGGAATGGACTAGTAATAGTTATGACAGACTAGACGTTATCTCGTTGAAAATTGACCAAGTTGATAATTGGTGTTTTCCGACTCAATTCATGTATTCCAGACTTCAATTAAGAGACTTCAGGACATCGCGAATGCTTTATCATGTAAAATTCATGACGCAACTAAAATATTACCAATGTTTTAAAACGCAGACATACGAAAAAATAGAGCGCAGGAATACAATATTTTCCAAAATATCTTAAAAATACTTTATATTCAAAACAAAAGTATTAATTACGAAATAAATGATAATAATGAATTGATTAACGATTAAACAAAAATGTATGCTTCGCAAGCAATGTTCACTGTCCATCGCACAAAATAAATCAGTTTAACTTTCAATGTAAAATAAAATCTATTGTGATTCCAAAAACTAATTAGCTACCATTATTGCAAACAAGCAGTGCATTGACAGGGCGCAGCAGCTGACTCGGGAGATTTGAATGCTATTGAAATGGGGTTTGTGAACCTCGCGTGGTCGGTTCTTGGGAGTAACTCGTTAGAATGCATAGATACTTGTGCACGTATGCTTAAACTGTTGAAAATGCCATTGTAAGTAACACAATGAATTTGAATATTAAGATACGAACTGTTGACTGTAAAATTGTTACACGAAATCCTTTTAGAGCATTCTGTTACTCATTCTAAAGAAAATTTCGAAGCATATTTTTAGATCTTGTTCGAAAAACCATTGCTTTCTCGATAGCAATTCAACTATCAGTGCAAACTTTTAACTGCATTAATTATTTTCTCGCGAGGTTTATCGAGTAGGATTCGACAACCTAATTTACCTTTTGGGAAAACTTTCCCGTCGCTCAAGATACTATTTTTATAACTTTAAGGAACGGTCACCAAAATGACAGGACTGAATGAATTGTCTTAATTATACTTAACACTAAAAACATTTTGAAAATGTACTATAGAAACAGCCATGCCATGCAAGAAGTGTTACCAAGGGCTAAAATAATTATAAGAAATAATAATATAATAGGAAAGGACAATAAAAGCTAAGAGAGAATTATTGCACGAGTTTCCTATTGCCACCCAAGGAGGTATCGTGCCAGCTCGCTGGGACCCATTTCTCGGCCTTCGTGATAGAAATGAGACGAAGGCCGATGGCCGGCCCATCACGTCCCTTCTGAATATCCATACGAATACACAGGGTGACGTCCTACTGTACCATGTTGCAGCGACGCCTTCAAAACAGGCGACCGCTGCCTTCGGAAAATATTGATAGCTTTGAAAGATCGCGAACAAGAATGATTCAAGATGGAAAAGTCTGAAGGAAAGATCAGAATGCTAACATTTTTCTTTACAAATGCTTTCAAGCATTGTCTATTATTTTACAATTATTTCCATCAATACAGTAATGAATTCAATATATTACAATTCTTTTTACAACAATTTATACCATAAATTATTACTTAATCATTAGGTACTTTAGTACAATTACAATAATTCTTAAATATAATGTCACAATGACTTCTTGAATAATTCACTTCCTGGAACTGAATGCATTAGACAAGGTAATAATGGGTCGTGTTACCTAGGCGTGTTACGTAGTTGTCATATGGAGAGCAGATTGGCAATATTTCACATTGGTCACATAGAAGGAAATCGGATAAAAGTCACTTAACGTAATTCCTCTAAGGGTCCTACCTAATTCCATCAACTAAGTAATTAACCACTCCATTTCTCTAAGTGCTATTGTCCCTTAAGGTGAGTTTGTCCCTTAAGCCCCAATCGTGGGGCCCTACCGCGATAAGGATGCCTTGACTCAAGTTAATTGTGTTTCCCTTCACACTACACTCTGTGCCCTGCAATAGGAGTAGTTTCCCTACCTTTACTTTCAACTGGAAGGTCCAACGGCGGGCGAACTCTGCTTTCCATCGACGTTCCCTCGCTGGACACACTTCACACTCAACACACAACTGACCATGCACTTTCAACCATCACAGGACACTTTCACTTGGCACTATAAATTGCAGAATGCTCCTTCACCGGCGCCGCTGCATCTTCTTGGCAGGAGATTTCTGTGATGGCTAGACATTATAAGAAATTTAGAGTGGGGGAGGGAGGGGGTGTTTGAGATTCACAGAGCATTAAAGTTTTCGGAAAGTTACAAATGGAAATCCTAAGATAGATTTAGAAACTCGAATTACGACAAATCCATCAGGAAGCTGTAAGAAGGACTTAGAAAAATGCGGAATATTTGATTATGGATCGGAGTAGATGGAAGAAACTGATGTCTGCGTGAAGGAACTGTTAGAAGAGTGGGCAATTCAAAGGAAAACAGTGTTACGGTAAGGCGGCCAGGAATTAGTTGGAAAATTGTTGATATCGCTTTGAAGTAATCGAACAGAGAAAGCACGGATTCTTTTATCTCTTGGCAGCCTTGGAATCCTGAATTGCAATCAAAACACAAAAAGGAGAGTTTGACTTGGAAGGGTAGGTAAGTTATTATCGAATTTAACTCTAAAACGCGCCTCTAGACCTGTGTGAGTATATTTGAACAAAAAATAAATGAAAGAGTCGATCGACAAATTGAGAGGAAATGATTTTTCGATCTGTGCAAAGGAGTTACTACGAAAAGAATTACGATTTAAGTGGATTTGGCAACATAACACAAATGACAGTATTTGAGAAGACTTGATAGGATATGTCAAAATGAACCACAGATCACGAATTCCATCCCTGGGAAAGAAAAAAAAGCCATATTTTAACCTACGTGCGTAAGTTCAAAATGAAATGAACAGAATTAATACCAAGTTATTAATATTAATAGGACCTAAGCCATTACCAGCCCTTGATTGGTCAACTTAAATGACATGACTATTTACTTGCAAAATTCAAATCGTCACAAAGATATTTAAACTACTTAATATTAGACATGCATTAACCGATGCTTTACGGTATGTCTGATAAATTGGATATAAATCTGAAATTCGTTCCCACTACAAACAATGGAAGCACACGCAGGACTTACTCTGAATTCTTCCACGCTACCTTCTCTTCCTCCGGCAATCTTGGCTTCTTCCTCCAGCAACTGCGAGCACACAGCTCGCACACACCGTTGTGAATCGCGCCCGAATAGAGTAGAAGAACGCAACTGCTGTGCATGCGTCTTATATAGCACGAAATAGGAAGGAGGGTGGGGAGGTGCACACTGGGGCGAGAGAGGAATTTGGGGGGGTTGGGTAAGTCCAGAGGGTTCTTCAGAAAAGGGTCGAATGGGCTGAGATGATTCGGGCAGTCGGATGGGAGTTAAGAGGTGCGAAGTGAGGAGTCAGGTCTCTTTGGGAGCGGGGAAGGTGCGGGGGGAGGGATCGAAGGGGAGTGGGGTTCAGCATCGCAAGCACCAAGGGCCCACTGCGAGTTAACTGCCAGCTGATTCTTCCGAAGATATTTTCCAGGAGTTTAGATCATTTTTGCATTCGACTGCGAATGAGAATCGTCACTGGCTCTGTGCAAGACGAGGAAAGGAATCATTTCGCTTCGGTCATGTGGAGATGCGACCGACAACTGGGATCATTTGCGGCATTGATGACAGGTGGCTTAAGGGAGGGTTATATGGAGGAAGGATGGATAGATATCCGGCGTCGGCATTAGCCTGTTCTTAACGGAAGGGGCGAGGGGACTGCGGTTTAACGTGTCATCCGACCGAAGGTGTAGTGTAGGTAGTTGTTGAAATTCTTTCCACACAGCACCTAGCAATGAGGGTTAGGGAATACACAATAACCATATTCGCTGAAAGTTGCACTCGTGCCCTAGGGATGAGAAGCCAGTTCCCTAGCCACTACACCAAAGCGATCTCTTTTTAATAATATCTTCAAAAGGCTGGAACTATTCTGGACTTCTCAAGACTATATATTTTTTTCTTAGGAAATTTACATTTTGCGCTGCGACTTTTTTTCGCTTTAATTGGTTGGCTATTCTTCGTCTATATATTCGGCAGAAATGGGAAACCCTCCTATCATAACCTCTTACGATCTTTGAAACACCATGACTCATATGACAACATTCTATCAGGAAAGGACACTGCCTTACGTAGTACATGATTGAAATTTCTTTCTTTCCGACCTCAAAAATATGTAAAAAAAATAGCAACTGTTAAGATTGGCTTGACGCATTGTTTTCCGTGTAGTAAATTTATTTCGTAGTATCTAAAAAACAGGTTTTTCTACCACATCATTTAAAGCTAACGCTGAAAAACAATATCCATGGAATTTATGGCAGCACGTCTCGCAAGCCTGCATTACTATGGATAAAATATACCGATACACATTTTCTATTGCTTTCCGGACGATTGTTTTGGTTAATACCTATGCCACAGTGATCTCCATAATTTAGGCTTATGATAAAGGTTTCCTAGGTGCTGAACCAAGAAAAATCGACAAAAAACCCATACCATGGATGAAGACAAACCAGCCCAGGCGGGATTAGATCCCAGCAAATCGGCATCCATACTCGCCGCTTTCGCTCAAATGTGCGCCAAATGAAATGCATTGTTCAGAGTATAGAGTCAACCGAGTCTGGACATATCTAGTCGGTAGTTCATCCGCCCTGAGTTTGTGGTCTGCTGTTAAGTATTAAAATACTCGGCAGCTGCTTCGATATCAGCCAAGGACACCCGGAACGTACGAATATGATTCGCAGGTTCTTGCATCATTATGCCGACTTTTCCACGGTTGAAGTGTGATACTTATGACACAGTAAATCGACTCAGTTATTTTAGTATAATAATTAAATAATAGTTTCTTCATTGTAAAAAGCTTTAGCCAATTATTACCAATTTAATATATTGTAAGACGACCGCATAACCATGCCCTAGAAGGTGAAAAACCACCCAGGTGCGATTCAAAGCCGAGACCTACGGGATAGCTGGCGAGGAGGTTACAACGCTGCCACCTAAGCTGGTGGCTTTACACTGGTGTTTATTACACTCATCTTTTTAGGTTTACATTCCAGGGTTTCTCCATTAGGTGTTTGTTTCCTTATTATTAGGCGTGATAAAATAATAAGAGACTAGAAAATTTTTGATACTATGCATCGATTCACCAGCCTTATTATTGGAAATAAAAAAAAGAAGATCGGTTTTCCGCTGTTCTCCACATCACTCTTCAAACAGATTGTCGTTTCTACACTTCATAATTCTTCATTTTTATGTCCAACATAGTTTTCACATTCCATTCATGAGCAAGAGCATAATTAGTGCCAATTGCAGCCAAGCGAATGATCCGTCCACAATGAAGAACGCTAAACCGAAACGTTGAAAGTTCCAAACTTCCTAAAATCCGTTTTATCCGTTCTTGACGTTGCAAGAGCCGTCCTCCACTTTCACTAGCAACGGCGACCGTTAATTCATTTATCAATAAAATGTTGTTAAAACATTGTATATTTAGTTGATCTTGGGTATATATTGTCTCTTGTATAATATGTTTAAAGGCACGTACAATGTTTAGGTTTAGCGCCCTTGATTTCGTAATTCATATTTTTTCTGTGAATGCGCAAGAACGAGACTTGATTGACGAAAGAATTTTCTTGCAATTTATCACTGATTTCTGACATATGCTACCACTTGCCCCTGCTCGAGGCCGGCAGTGATTCAACCGATCCCGTGAAAACGTTGTTTACCATTCCGGCTATGAGTGAGGTAGTGCAGTGGCAGGGGGTTTAGGTAGGTATGGGGGGGTTGGGGGGGGGGTAGGGGGAGGGCGCAAGGGGACGAGGGAAGATGAGAGATGAGTGAAGCTTGTTTACGTGGAGTGACAGGGGAAAGAAGGGAGAAGGAGGAGGTTTGTGAGTCAAGGGTCGAACCGGGGAGGATCGAATGCCAGTGACTGCGGTCTAATTGAGAAGGGCATCCGTCCCACAATTCACCGCGTCCAAGACCAAGCCCAGCGAGTTCGTTTGGCGCATGAGTTTCCCGGAACCGCTGCTGCCTCAAAACCTCTTAAGACCCTCACTCCAACACTTTCCTTTGGCTTTCGAAATGACAGTCACTCGCCATCGCATCAGGTTAACTTCTCTCGTTTGAAAGTCATAGGCGCATTTTATGACGGACAACTGATTAAGAAAAAAACTACATATGTGGGAATAAAATTCCAGTTTCTTCAATTGCTCATTTACCGACTCACGTTGCATTTTAAACGCAATCCCGAAAATGACCGGGATCGTGCAGATTTGGTGCTGAGAGTTCTGGCTTCGCATTCCGAGGGCCCAAGTTTGAGTCCAGTAGCCATGGAGCTTTTTAAATGTAATCCCAATGCATGGGTGAGCTACGTCTACAGTAAAAGTGCTAAACCGTCCGTCGAATAGGACGTTAGAAAGAGACCTTGTGCCCATCAGCGTGCCTCCGTCAATATCTATCTCCAAGTAACCTTCCCCTTCCTCCGTTAGGTACACTTCCCTTCATAATCCTTCCATTACCAACCTATCCACCTATCCTAATTAGCGTGCCTCCATCAATATCTATCTCCAAGTAACCTTCCCCTTCCTCCGTTAGGTACACTTCCCTTCATAATCCTTCCATTACCAACCTATCCACCTATCCTAATTAGCGTGCCTCCATCAATATCTATCTCCAAGTAACCTTCCCCTTCCTCCTTTAGGTACACTTCCCTTCATAATCCTTCCATTACCAACCTATCCACCTATCCTAATTAGCGCATGTGACCTCAGCAGTCATTGGCATCTCACATTCATCTACACGACAAACAAAAATCATCCACATCTACAAAATACCCTGCAGGCCACCTCAGGGGTGTGTGTGGCAGGGGGTGAGTATTCACCAACATGCATTACAGTATACCCTAAAGTTAGTGTTACAACGACTAATTATGCATTAGCATTAGTTTCTAATGCTTGCCACGAGGCCCAATTGAAAGCGACAGTTCCTTCGGATATCTCATTTGAAGATTTCGTTCCTTTGCATGCATGCAATGCATTCTTTGACTCATTTTGATCTCACCAATTCGTTGTGAGGTTCCTCTAAACATGCGTGCCAAATTTAAACAAGGAATTTCATATCCGAGCAGTTATGCTCCAACCTCGAAAGCCGACCAAAACTGAATGACTCAGATCCCATTATACACCTAGCAATCACTGCGAAACTAATCGCTCACCACCCTCCAATAAAAAGCCCCCCTTACGCAACCTATGAGACCAAAAGTGGGAGTAACTTACCTCGAGGATCCTTTATCGTCCCCCCGAAAGGACGGTTGGCATTCGTCGAAGAGGGTTTATCCTTGGTTGGTTCAAGGATACTTTATCAGTTCAAAGACACGTCATTCATGCCTGAAGCGGTATTCGAACCCGCTCCTCACTGATTTGCAATGCGGCCGCGAAACCACCCTCGCTACAGAGGTCAGCAGTCTTGTCCATCCCATTCGCCAACAATCAACACTCCCTCCCCTTCGTATCCTCCCCAACTTCCTTCTCTCTCTCTCTTCCAAATTCTTGAAACACCTCCTATCTTCTCTTTATACACAAAACTTCCACGATGCAACGAAATATTCGTCATGCATATGCGCTTTATAATATGGGCACATTAAAGTTCCCAACAAATGGAGCGCCCCGCCACTATTGCTTTGGAGAATATCGGCTTCCTCTCTTGAGGAGGTTCTGTGGTTTCACTTAAAATAAGGAAATTCGACGAAACTTACTGGAAGCATTAATTATGTTTTCCTAAAGCTACCTGAATTATTTCAAAATTATTTACCGCAGATTTCTTAGGACATATGATGTGGAAGTTGGCATGAAATTACATGGGTTCTTATGGGAACGCGAGGTACGACTTGCTTTATTCATCGAAAAGAACGTTTTCTAGATAAGAATAAGAAAAACAAAAATAATATCATCAATAGAATAATGAATAAAAATCATTTGATATACTTTATTTTTATTAATTTTGTTTTTCTTATTCTTTACTAGAAAAAAGGTTCTTTTTGATGAATTAAGCTACTCGTACCTTGTGTTCCCATAAGAACACATGTAATTTTTTGTCTACTTCTCTATAAAATATCTTAAGTAATCTGCAGTAAATAATTCTGAAAAAAAATCAGGTAGATGTAAGACAACATAAGTAATTCTTCCAGCAAGTTTCGTCGAATTCTCTAAAGTTGAGTAAAACCACTGAACCACCTTAATGCATACTATTCCTAGGTCTCGGCCACGTTGAATGAAATCCGAACACAGTAAGGGGAAGGACTCATCGTCGTAACCGGCGATGGATTACTGTCCGCATGCCTTCCCCGAGCGTTTTTCGCGCTGGCTTTCAACCGGAGGCAAAAGCAACCTCCTTGTATGCATTTAAAACGTATCACTGAACTCTCTCTTGTTCTTGCCATAGTTTCCTCCGAATTCTTTCTCTTTCCTCCCATTGTCCTCTAGGCTTCGCTCCTCCTCTCGCACTCTCGCAAGGTCCTGGGATTCACCCGGAGTCCACCCCTCTCCCTATAACCTATGTCACACAACTAAACACCACCGTGAATAATGATTGCCTTTTTTCAATCGTGGATGCAAATGTATGTTCAATGCGCCTTTCGAGCATGACGGTAGATTTTCAATATCTGTAAAAGTGAATAAGTTGTTAATACGCAAATACTAATGAGTACGCAAAACAAAAAAGGCTAAAAAAGTAAGTGTGAATGATATTACATTTACCTTTTGACTGAGATTACTTTTTTGAAATGTTGAATTATTTATACTTGTGTACGCGGAGTAGGTACGTGTTCACTTCAAACAATGCAGCTAGAATTATCATACATTTTTTCATGCTTGAAAAAGTTTTATTGAAGGTATTTATTCAAGATGGAAGAGTTACCCCTTTTTAAAATTGATACATTATAATTTATTTTCCTTATCTTTATTGTTTAATTTTAAACAAAGGCACAGAGAATAAATATATCTGTGGTAGATCCTCTGCTGGTCACATCATATGACAACTTCATTAAAAAAATGTGAAGTAAACAAATTTTCCACCCAGGCAAAAGCGAGATTCCTACATAGCACGACCATGTCCTGACGAACGGTTTAACTCGTACTTTGCCGATGATTATTATTTATTTTTTGCCCCCAACTCAATTAATGTCTCCTTGAAGTATTTGGCTCACTGGCCCTATTAATTGTTAAATAATGTAGAGCGCCGACCCAAAGATGCCCATTCTTCCCGAATGTGACCTTTCAGTGTATCTTGGTTACTTTCGCTGGCATCCTGCCAGTCCTTGACGATTTATTCGCAAACCTTTTATATTTGATTCAGGTTCGGTGAGTTTGGAATCCAGGGTAACACCGTACTTGCGGATGCTCCTCCAAAAATGTCCTGAGCTTCGTAAACCGTGGATGGTACAGTTATTGTGCACACATTTTAATTCTTCGTATTCTGGTACTACTTCGTTTATGTATGGAAGCGATGAAAATGTGGAGGATATGGACGTAATCCTCAGACGTCATTCGAGGTGGTTTTTTTAACAGTGGCCCAGCAGACAAAATTACTTCCAAAAAACGCAGACTTATAAGGCCAAACCTATTTTTCCTTATCTTTTTTTTCGGGTGATATTACTATTCTATTACTAATACTTAATAAAGTTACATCCTATAATTGCATTACCTCCATTGTTAAACATTTAAGGAGGTTCCGCCGCGACTGTGTGAGTCAAAACATATACTAAATTCCACGTTTTTTATATTTTGTCCAAAAAATCCTGCTTTCACTGATGAAATGCGTTACCTATAGAAACCCAAAAGTAAGATACAAAATATGCAGATTATTTCACTTATGTATTTTAAATGAGCACTTTTTTCCAGCCAAAGGAGCCGACTGCAGCGTCATTTCCTACGAATTAGTCTTGCTGCTAGTCTTTTTTATCTCTTCCTAACTCTTCATTTTTACGTCCTATATAATTTTAACCACATTCCATCAATTGGCAAGAACATTATTGTCGTAAATTACAGCCAATTGAATAATCCGTGGACAATGAAGGGCGCTTAACCGAGACGTTTAATGTTTCAAAGTTCACGACAAGCGATTCATTCGTCTTTTAAGGTTGTAAGCGCTGTCCCCCACTTGCACTAGCAAAGGCGACCGTTTATCCAATTGTCAATAAAAGTTAGTTTACTCATTTTGCAGTTTATGATTCTTGAGTTTATCTTGTCTCCTGTGAAATATGTTTCAAGGAACTTTTTAACGTTTTGGTTGAGCGCCCTTCATTTCATTATTCATATTCTTCCCGTGATTGTGCGACAACGGCGCTTGATTGACTGAAGAATTTCCTTGCAATTAATCACTGATTTCCGACAAATCCGGTTAACGCTTGCCACAACTCGGACCTGCAGGGAATTAACTGATCCCGTGAAAACATTGTTTCTCATTCCGACGATTCAGTTGTTGCAGAGGAGGAGTAATTGGGGAGGGGTTTGTTGATTATGTTGAAAGATGTGGGGGAAGGGAGCCAGGCAAGGGTGGAGAGGATGAGGGAAGATGACAGGTGAGCGTAGTTTGTTTACGGGGAGAGACGGGAGAAGGGAGGTGGCATGAGGAAGTTCGGGAGTCGGGATCGAACCGGGAAGGATCGTGAATCTAATAGAGAAGGACATCCGTCCCACAATTCACCACGTCCATGTTAAAAGCGAGTCCGCTCGCCGCACGTGTTTCCCGGAACGGCTCCTGCCTCAAAACCTTCGGTCCCTCAATCCAACACTTTTCCTTTGGCCTTCGAAATGACACTCACTCGCCATCGCATCAGGTTAATTTATCTCGTACGAAAGTCATTAGCGCCTTTTAATGACGGGAAACAACTGCTTAAGAAAATAACCCCCAACTCGTAGAATTAAATTCCAGTTTCTTCAATTGCTCGTGCACCGAATTATGTTTTATTTTAATCGCTACCACAAACACGACTTCGATCGTATGGATTTGTTACTGAGAGCTAATACCTTTCCATCCCGAGAGTCCGAGTTAGAATCCCAGTAGCCATGGATATTTTTCAGTATAAACACGGGAGAGTGTTACGTGTACAGCAAGAGCACTACTCCGTCCATCGGATAGGAAGTTAGAAACAGGAGCGTACGCAGGATTGCCTTCGGAGGGGGAGGAGAGGTGTTAATTATAATTTATGTACATCATCATTAGATCATTATTCACTTAAACAATAATTAAATTAACATTCCCTTTTTGTGAAAACCATTCTACTATATTTTTAAGCCCAATAAGCGAAATTCTAAACGCTAGTTCTGGTAAACGAACGAAAACGAATTCAGGTAAACATGTTGGGGGGGGAGGGGTTAAACCCTAAACCACCCAGGTCTCCCCGATCCTCCTCTCTACGCCACTGGTTGGGAAGACTCAGTACCCATCAGTGCACTTCGTTAAGAGTTGACGCAGAGTAACTACCCCCCTCCCCTTTCTCCGTCAGGTAGTACCCTCATCCTTCCTTTACCAACCCCTCCACCTTTCCAAATTAACTCATATGGCCTCAGAAGTCAGTCATATCTCACATGAACCAGCAATTGAAAGTGAGAGTGCCCTTCGGATAACTCATTTCAAGACTTCGTTTCTTTCCCGTCTAACTCGGCTCAATGCATCCTTTGACTCACCTTGACCTCTCCGAATCCTCCCGAAGAGTCACTGAGCATGTGTGCAAATTTGAACAAGGTATTTCTTATCCGAGCCGTTTTGCTCCAATCACGAGAGCCGTCTTAAATTCGAGTGATTTAGATTCCACATACTCTTATCGATTACTGCAAAACTGATAGCCCCCCCCCTCTCCATAAATCATGCACCCCCCCCCTGCTTAGCCTATGATAGCGAGAGGGTCATTAACCTCGAAGGTCACTTTTCATTCGCCAAAGAAGACGGTTGTCATTCGTCGACTAGGGTTTTTCCTTGGCTGGTACAAGGAGCCAAGGATTTATCAGTTAAAAGACAAAACATTCATGCCTGAAGTGGTGGTATTCGAGCCCGCTACCCACTGATTGTAAGGCCGGTGCGAAACCACCTTCGCTGCCGAGGCCAGGCCTTTTCTCAATCCCATTCGCCAACAATCAACTCTCCCTCCCCTTCAAATCCTACCCAACGTCTGTCTTTCTCTCCCAAATTGTTGAAACTCCTCCTATGTCGGTATGTACATTGATCATAATGTAGCTCTCTTTGAATGCTGCATGCTACCAAGGCAGGCATGAGCAACATTTCTAAAATTTTCTATTACAGTTACAAACTTCAAGCATCCGAAATTATGATTTTTTGAACGCAGTAAATCCTGTTCTACCAAGTAATTTGTGTCATCTTTCGTGTGAAATAAAACCTCCTTGTGCTAAAATATTTTTTGATACAGTGCTACTAACTAATAGTTTACTTTTTAAATGTGGTATAGATAACACTTTTGAATTCGTAAATTTATAACTTTGAAAAATTATTTTCCTTGGAAAAATCTTTCTTCTTAGTATCACCGCTGCGGCGGTACCTCTGAATATATGCTAAACTATAGAAAAACGTCCAAAAATTGATTAAATTCGTTAGTTTTGAGATGCAAAACTCGCATGATTTGCGAGTTTTGCGTACAGTGAATCGCGAAATATCGAAAACCGTTATCGATATCCGTGATTAGGTCCATTTTTGCGCATTTTGACTGAATCCCCCAAAGTTTGCTATCCATATCCCTGGTTTAAAAAATGTCTGATAACTTACGTATGATTGTGAGGGGAGGGTTGTTGAAATCTAACGTTGTCTTACATAGGGGGTGGGGGTTAAAAAGTGGTATAAATCACCTTGCGTAATACTTGAATAACTCCATAGCTGCAGCCATTAGGAACGTTTTTCTTTGACTTAAATGTAAACTAGTCCCTATTTAAAAAACCATTGGCATAAAACAACTATTTTAATAGAAGTTTCAGTAACTCTTTGATTAATTGATATTTGCAAACGTTTACCGTGTAGTTAGGATAACGATATATAGTTGGAGACTGTTTTTATTTTTCATTAACATTTCGTTTCAGTTGAGATGACACGACTTTCTCTGCAGTTTACAAATCTACGCTTATAATAGATTTAGTCAAGTTCTCCAAGCGCATAGTCAAGCTGAATTTATGAGATAGTCCTTTTCCAGGTATAGATAAGCTTCTGCCTCACTCCGTCATCTAGGTAGGGGAGACTTAGTATAACCTTCAAATATCGGGGCAAAATCACGGGAAAAATTAGACAAATTGGTCATTTTTTTAACTTTATTTCCTCAAAAACTACTACTTATTTCACGGGCATGATTCTTACATATTAAAAATTCGCATTCTTTACTGTACCCCTTGGTATCATTCTCAATTTTGCTCACCACCGGGTTTTTTCGCAAAGAGGAAATTTTGCTGGCGTGAAGAGAGCTCACCTTTATCTCAGAGTCACATCAGGATACGTAATGCACGTAATCGCACATGGAATTATGAGGAAAGGAATGCTTCAAATTTTAACCATCGGTAAAAAAAGATAATAAAATTAACATATAAATAATGGTTTTACACGAAAAATAAATGGTTACGACCTGATGAAGTTCAGTTGCATCATTTATTTCTTTTATTAAATTTTACATATTATCCCACCTGCAACTTGTACACTCGTCGTATCGGCTGGTATACTTTACTGTTTAGGCAAAATGTTACCCTTTGCGAGGTTTCCTAATATTGGTTATCGGGCAAGGTCATATATGTAACAGTCAAACACACAGTTGCTATTTGATCTAGTATATTTCTTGATAGGTTTAAGCTCAAAAAATTCTGGCTGTCATAGTCTGTCTTCAATGTTTTAAACACATTACAGATCTCGTTTGCTAATACTGCACAAAAAAGGGGTAGGAGAGATCGTCTGCGTCATTCTAACTGTCATTCATCATATTCTAACTGTTCCCAAACTAGTTTTTTTTCAATACTCCCTTCATGGAGATAATTGTTTTCGCTTTAACGAAACAGAATAAGAAAATCTGTTGGTGATTTTCCTAGTGTGTCCTTGTCTGTAACATTTTGACTCACGACTGATATAAATAAACAATTGATATATTTATCCTTGATAAAAAATGGAAAAGTATCATTAATAGTTGATAACGTTTAAAACATTCGATTAAAAATCGGTAATATTTGTGTCAAACTCATAAAAATCGAGTATTTTCGCGAATCCCTCTACCTACCGAATATATTCTTTCGGGTATAAATATAGTCGTAAGACACCGTGAAAAATATATTTGAAAAGATCTTATGGGTGCAAGCACTTTAAATTTAAATTGTTTCAAAGCCCACCATAATCACCGCGAAAAGACTTTCCTCTTTTAATCGTGAATGCAAACGTATGTTCAAATCACCAATGAATGTGACTGCGCATGTAAAACGTTGTGAATACACAAATACTAATGAATATGCAAGTAAAAAAGACAAAAAGCAGTAGGTAAGAAAAATATTACATTTTCCTTGCGACTGATTTCTTTTTTGAAATGTTGAACTATTTATGCTTGTGGGGGCAGAGTATGTATTCACTCTAAATAATGCAGCTAGAGTAGTACATTATTGCGTGTTTGAAAAACATAATTGAAGTTCGAAAAGTGGCGTTTTTATAAATTATGTTTCATTTTCAGTATTTTAAATTACTTCATTTTAAACAAATGCAAAGAAATAAATTTATTTTAGGTAGATGCTCTGTTGGTCACATTAGATGACAACTTCATAAAGAAATGCAAAGGAAACAAATTTTACTCCCACGCAAAAGCGACATACGTAGTCAATCGAACGTTTTAACTCATACATTACAATAACCATTATTTATTTTTGCCTCCATTTCGAACAGTGGCTCCTTGAGGTCTTACTGATCCTATTGTTTTTTTAAAAACGTATGGCGCCGACTCAAAGACGTCCATACTTCCCAAACGTGACTTTTCAGTGTCTCAGCGTTATAGGGAACAATATACCTACTGTGTATCTATTCAAAACCATTTCCCTCGATATCTGAGCCACAGTTGACCCTGCCTCAATTATCCCATCGACGTATTCTCTCTGTCCTGGATTTAACGGAATTTTCTCAATATATATATGTGGAATTACTCACAGAGAAAATAAAGTGTCTAAAACAGCAAAGACATTCAAATCCACATCCCATCTAACCTACCGGTCAACTGTCATCAGATTCCTAGCGATAAGACGCATGTGGTCTTACCCATAGAGTTTTGTTTGATAAGCTATTTATAATTACCTGGTTACGGTTGATGCGTGAATGAGATCGGAGCGTTCCAAATACATATACGAGTTTATCTAATACACCTCCATTCTCGTGGATACCGCGAAGCACGCTCAGCTGGCAGACGAACGGCCGGGAAGCCATCACCGATTTGGATGATGAAAGTTTCTCGTCGTATCCGAGACCCAAGAATAATATGACATCAAAATGCTAATTTCCCCCATAGCGATGGTAAAAGGGCTCCGTTTGCTGGTAAACTTAATTCCCCTATAGTACTTACGTTGCGTAGCCGTCGTAAATGATCTCAGCAAATGCACCCTGGGCAAAATTGGGACCTGGATGGATCTGTTTGATAAAAAATTGTAATTGCAGGTGAATGGGTAAACGTCTGTGTGAGTTTATTTGGATGAGTACCCTGTGTGCTATGTAACTTTCCCTCCCTGTCATCACCTTCCCCTATCTCCTTTGTTAATACCCCTTCCATCAAGATAACCCCTTCCTCGATGCAGCGCCCTTCACATTCATCTGTCAGAAGCTTGTGCGAGAGGTTGAATTGTACCTAGTGTCACCGTGGCTGTTAACTGTTTTTTTGTGGGTAATCGGGTAAAAAATTGATGGAGGATTATTTTCGGTGTAATTTCTGGAGATTAAAAAGTGCAATGTATTCTTTACTCGGATCCCAGGAATCTTGGATAACTTATCTGAAACAATGGAGAGGATGGAATTGTGCAAAAAATGCATCAAAGTATTGCTTTTTGACATTGAGAATTGGAAGAATATGTAGATGTATGGTGAGGGTGAAAGGTGAAATATTTGCACAAGTGGACGATTTTGTGTCTCTTGCCCGAATTTTGTTTGATTTTTATTCTAGATAATGATCCCACGATAGGTCGCGAATTTTTTCCTTTTTTTTTCAACTTTATATGTGACATTTTACGCGGCATTTTTCTTATTCTTTCACGCAGTTCCGTTTACATTGGCCTCCAAAGTGTTTAAAACGTCAGACATCTCGGGGCATCTAAAGTAGTAGTTTCAAACTTTAAACCGATATCATAGCCTTGCTTCAGCAAATCTTGTGCAAGAAAGAGGACCAATTCTAATGGTCTACAGAAACCTGACGCGTTTACGCCTTCGAATCTTTGAACTATTTGAGTGTCACTTCCCGTGTAAATTAAAAATTTTCTCCTCGTGCCCGGTTTTCAGTCAGGTAATTTGAGCAATTAAATTCCAAAACTTGAACGTTTTGTGACATGTAAACCTTTCATCCAAAGCGGCCTATCCACAGCGAAAGGCTTTCATCTATTTATAGCCCCGTATCAGGATAGTTTTTTTCCGAAATATTTTTCCGAATGCAGCGAACAAATGAATCACAAAAATGAAAACTTCCATGGGAAAAAGAGCCCATGATATACCACGTGTAACAATGCATCCCTTTGATACATTACACACCAACCCTAAAAATAATAAATTGTGTGGCCAGAATCACGTATCATTCCGTAGAACCAAAGAATCGCGGAGGTCGCAACTCCCACGTAGAATCACGTAGGTACGAGGTGCAAGACCTGGGAAGCGATTTCCATTTGCGACTACAGTCGCTCACCCAACTTAAGGGGTCCAGGAAAAAAACCTCCAATTAAACTCTCTTTGTTCCTGCAATGCAACCTATATTGGTTGATTATCGACTCACGTTGCATTTAATAGCATAAAAAGCTACCCTTTCATGGATGTATACCTGCTATTTGTTTAATAAACGCATGTTAATTTTTTAAACCGAGTCGTTATTGAAGTGCCGAACCCTTTCCTTCCTATTTTCTTAGGAATGGTCAACTTTGCCACATTCCAATCATAAAACTACCTAATTAATTCTTTTAGCAGTATTAAATACAAATTTTCATCAACTACTAACAACTTTTATTCAGTGAGATTATCAAAGTTGGTTGATCTCTGGTGCAAAAAGATCTATTCCATTTCTACACAGTTTATGGCATTATTTACTTTTTATATTAAAATCACCCTCTGTAATATTCAATGCATCCATGCCATTTTCTAATGAGAGAATATCTTTAATTCCAGGAAGAGCCGTCATGGGTTCTTCAATACTAACGCTGGGGAAAAATGGGGAGTAGTAGTCATGAATGCATAGAAAGACCTTGAATAGACTAGGTCACACCTTTAAATTTTGTTAAATTAACTGCTGAATAAACATTTTCTTTGGAAACATATTCGACTTCTTCATGTTAGCAATTTTAACTTTTCTTTAACATTTTCAACTTTGTGCTATTTCCACTATTTTGTGTGAATGTGGTCTTTCCTTATTCAACGACACAAGTTGTATCTTAGGAATGACCAAATAGTCAAGAATAGTCAGAAAGAGAGGGATTGAGGGTTGCAGTCAACCAATACAAGTGCTGAACCACCAATGAATGACTGCATTGCATTTTGATCACTACCACAAAAATGACTGGGATCGTGAATGTTTTTGTGCTGAGGGTGCTGGCTTCACATCCCGAGAGTCCGATTTAGAATCCCAGTAGCCAAGGATATTTGTCACTGTAATCCCAATACATGGGTGAGTGTTACGTGTGCAGAAAGAGCACTACTGGGTCCGTCGAATAGGACGTTAGAAAGACACTGGACTCATCAGCGCCCTTCGTAAAGAGTTAACGCCAAGTAGCTACCCCACTCCCCTTCCTCCGTTAGGTGCTTACCTTCATAATCCTTCCATTATCAACCCATCCACATATCCTAAATTACGCATATGAATTCAGCAGTCGGTCACATCTCACATGAACCAACCAATTGAAATCGACAGTGCCCTCGGTATAACTCATGCCAAGACCTCGTTTCTTTCCCGTCTGTATCTGCAAAATGCATCATCCTTCGACTCATCTTGATCTCAACAAATCTTTGAGAAAATCCACTCAACATGCGTGCCAAATTTGTATAGTGAATTTCAAATCCAAGCCGTTCTGTTCCAATCTCGAAACCTGACCAAATTTCCAGTGATTCAGATACCATTAGTCTCCTACAACTGCGAAACTTAATACTCCCCCAATCCTACCAATAAAAAAACCCTGCTCACGAGAGCGAGAGTGCCACTGAACTCGAGGGTTTCATCTCGTCCACCCGAGACGAAGGCTGGCATTTGTCGATAAGTGTTTTTCCTTTGGTGGTTCAACGAGCCAATTCTAAAACAAGGTTTTATCGGGCGAAACATCCCCAGGGAATAACACAACATTCATGCCTGAAGCGGTACTCCAACCCGCTCCCCTCTGATTGCAAGGCCGCCACGAAACCACCCTCGCAGGTAAAGTCAGCATTTTACTCCAACCCATTCGCCAACAATCAACTCACCCTCCCCTTTGACCCCCACCTCCCCCACGTCTTCCTCTCTCTCTTTCTCTCATTCTTGGAGTACCTCCTAGTTTCCCTCTGTCGACCATAGTTCAATGATTCAATGAAAGATTATAATAATTTAGTAGTAAAGACTTTATTCAACAACTTCTATATTTATCAGCAACTTAATATCGTCCTATCTGTTGAGAATATTAGCGAAACTCTCGTTTTGGGGTTACAGACTCTTTCATCAACAAAAACAAATAATTTTATGAAAATGACTGTGTTGTCACCTAATTTACATGAATATTGTCCTTTATGCTGGTAAAGATCATTCATCTAAACAAAAGAAAGAAACTTAAGGAAATAAACTCTTCAAAGTTCTCATATATAGAAAAATATATACAAAGCAAAATATAATTGAAACTGCAGTATTACAAAAACAATTTCACACATTTTTAAAAAATTAATTTGGTAAATCCTCAGCAAGAAATAATCCTTCTTTTACACTTCTGCAATATTTACCTTCATTTTTTGTGTTTACGATAAATTCAGGTAATGAAAGTACCTAAATAGTCTTGTAATTTTAGGCCATAGGTATAAGTAACTCCTATAATAGTATTTCATGCATAAATGTACTTGGCATAGCCATCATTAAAGCTCTCAGAAAATCACCCTGGGCTTTAATGATGTTACCCTGGGCTTTTAACCCCTCCCCAATGTAGAATCCTCCACTTTCATCTGCCAAAAGCATATGCGAGAGGTTGAACAATACATAGTGCCACCATGGGGTGGCTAACTGTTATTTTGGATAATCGTGTGAGATATTGATGCAGGGATAGTTATGGTGAAAAGGCTGGAGATGTAATGTGCGATGTCTACTCTTTGCAGATGATGATGAGCTGCTGCCTTGGAGTCCTCAGGAATCATGGGGGCTTCTGGATAAATTCTCTAAAGCAATGGGGAGGACTGATTTGAGGATATATGCATCTAAGATGGAGGTATTTGTTTTTGACATGGAGAATTGGAAGAATTAATGTATGGTGAGGGTGTAAGGTGATATATTTGCACAATTGGACGATTTTGTGTGTTATGCCCGAAATTTTGTGACAGGTGGATGTACGAGGAGGTTAAAGGGTATATGAATGCGGGAAGGAAAAGTCAGTGAATGAAAATTCATCTACTACGAATGAGAATTTCAATGAATTCATTATTATTATTAATATTTCAATGAATGAGAATTTGTCTCATGAGGTGAAAAACTCTGTACACGATTATAGTCTTGCCTTGCAATATATATGGCAGAAAAACTTTATTTGGTCCCTGCAGTATAATTTAAACATATGGAGCTGTTGGTTGCCACAGCGAGTTAGTACAAAGAAATTGAGTATACCTATAAATTTAAAAAGTCTGCATTTTACCCTCTTAAGGTGCATAATATTTGGAATTTTTTATTTATTCATTTTAATTGCATGGACTATAACAATGCTTATTGGACAAGACATGTCTAATTGTCTGCAATTCTATGTAAAGAGAAAATGTATTAATAAAAACTAAGCATCCACTGTGCAATAAAACTGCATGTGAGCTTTGATTATGCTGCTTGACAATTTACTAAAGGCAACCAGGAAAATTTAACTTTTTTACTATGGAGATTGTGGCATCACTGGGTGGTGGGAGCACTTGGGGTATTGAGAGAACTTGAGAACTATGCTCTTCAACCCTATGACATAACCATAGAACAGTTAATCAACCTTGTCAGAGATAGACAACACTTGGCAGCTTACTCTGTGTTGCTACATCTTGGATCAAACTTACTACATCCTGGATAATACAGTTTATGACATGTCACCAAAAGAAATCTTTTTCCTTGGCAAATAATTTCACATCATAGGCAAGGACATAACCAGGGAAAGCTCTTAGGATAAGGCGATTGGCATTGTACCCCTCCCCTCCCTTGGGCAACTAATACCAGTAATGATTGCCACAGTTGTTTTTTGGAAAATGTACCTCTAATAAGGATTTCACCTTTAACACATCAAAACAGCGTACGCATGCATGATTTGCATTTATCAAAATTTGAATTTAGGATATTAAAATAAAGCTTTTTCTCCATCGTTGGGGGGCGGGGGCTGATCTCAGTTATGGCATTTATCATTAGTCAGAAAATTAAGGAAATTCTTTTGCTGTGGAGAATGAATACCTTCTCCTGCATAAGAAATCTTCCCCAGTATGTTCTTCCCATTATACTATGCTTTATGAACTGTACTAACATCATAGGTACATCTGCTAAGCCTGTGACAGTTAACATTAAAAATTGTTGAACTATCTTATGAATGGGGTAAAATTAGAGGTATTCAGAAACTTTAACACCATGTTAGAACCCTCCCACAACTCGACTCAAGATTCAATCTGTATTGAAAAGAAGACTAGTACTCATTAGAGGAAACAAGTTTATCAATTGATTCACCATATCTTACAACCACTGAGAATGAATAAATGAAATAGTAAATGGGAATTTCTCCTGTTAACATAACCTACGAGAGCACAGAGGGCTCATCACTCCCTTCTATATCTTACTACTCATGCCTCCTATAGGTATGGCCTACCCATTTTGTTTAACCATATTGAAAGGTTTTATTGACGGGATGAAGATAGGTAGGACTAACACCGAAAAAAGTAAGAAACACTGGAGGTACACTGTGCATGTTGATTTTCTCTGAATTTCACCATAACCTACCTTTAACCAGTAGATTACTCATAATTGGCATCAGTGTGTAGCAGGTTGCATTTCTTCCAGATCCTAATGTTCTTACCCATTTTAGTATTTATGCCAATAAGTCACTACACCAATGCGAACGGGACTCATGAGAACAGCTGGAGATATTGGCAATTACGAATGACCCAAACATAACCCCTCATTAATAAGTGCTTGTACCCATCCTCCTATATCCTGGCCTATATATCTATTCGAGCTACCTCATCTCCTCCCTTCATTTTGCCCCTTCTCTGACGACAAACGATGACTACCATATATACAGATACAAAACTAATATAAATGAAGGATGATGATGATTACTCATCTAAACCCAGGTAATGTGTTTTTTCACAAAGAAGTGGTGGTGTTTAATTTAAAAATTTAAATGAAATACAAAAAAGCAACCATAGAAAGAATTATTTTTGTTCCCAAGTTATGTATAGTATCAAATTTGTGAGCACCTAAAAATCATCATCCAGAAGCCCTAAGAATCTCTTATCATAGATTCAATGGTACATGGTGAGCAAGAGGAATAAATTTACTTAGAAAGTCGAGTTGAAAGTTGAGGAGTTGAGGAGAAAGAAGGAACAAAATCTCTAATACATGTGTATATGTATTAACTCTTAACATATTTAAGTATGAATGTATTTTATTTTAAATTCACATGCCAGGCAAAGGTGACCACTCTAATGCAAATACGAAATAAAATTTTACTAATAAGAAGGTCAATAATAAATGAAAAGTGTAATTGTGGTAACCACATGCCCCATGTTGGCACACGTGTCCTAGATTGCACACTGCCATGCTTGACTATTTGGTCATTCCTATGATACAACTTGTGTCACTGAATAAGGAAAGACCACAATCACACAAAATAGTGGAATTAGCACAAAGTTGAAAATGTTAAAGGAAACCTAAAATTACTTAAATGAAGAAGTCTTAATATGTTTCCAAAGAAAATGTTTATTCAGCAATTAATTGAACAAAATTTAAAGGTGTGACCTAGTCTATTCAGGGTAATTCTATGCATTCATGACTACTGCTCCCCATTTTTTTCCAGCGTTAGTATTGAAGAACCCATGATGGCTCTTTCTGGAATTAAAGATATTCTCATTAGAAAATTGCATGGATGCATGGAATATTACAGATATTGATTTCAATAGAATAAGTAAATACTGCCATAAACTGTGTAGAAATTGAATATATCTTTTTGCACCAGAGATCAACCAACCTTGATAATCTCACTGAATAAAAGTTGTCAGTAGTTAATGAAAATTTGTATTTAATACTACTAAAAGAATTAATTAGGTAGGTTTATGATTGGAATGTGGCAAAGTTGACCATTCCTGAGAAAATAGGAAGGAAAGGGTTAGGCACAACAATAACGACTCAGTTTAAAAAATTAACAAGCGTTTATTAAACAAATAGCAGGTTTACATCAATGAAGGGGTAGCTTTTAATGGTGGACCGGCGCAGTCATTAGATCAAGCTCTTTTGGATGGTAGCAAGCGAGGAACTGCCTGCGGCTCGGCTCTGGAGCCCTGTGGAGGCTGACTCTGGTGGCCACCGTCTGAACCTAGAACAAATGTTGGCCAAAACTATTGCCGCCACAGAAGTACGGTTTTGGTTATGATGAAGGTAACAAAATGTGAAAAGTTAAATAGTATTCAACATATCTCCTTTGATTTTAAGATGCCTCCTGTACAGAGGAGATATAATATGTACTCCTTAATTCTGATTCACGGAGTGAAACATGAAAACCTAGGATACTGTTCTCCTAACCACTGCGGAAGAAACTACTCTCCATTTAATAAGATGAATAATTCTATACAAGCTACATATTCTTAAGTTAATTCAATAAAATTAATGGGTATTATTCTCCCTCTCCTCAGTCTCACTAAGTATTCTTGACCAATTGACCCCGTTTTGCCCCAGTGCTTCACATCAAAACTTATTGCTTGCTCACCGTTGGAATTAAGGACCTCAAATATAGACGCATAAAATTTGTATACGATTGTAGTATAGAATATTTAAATTTAAAATCACAAACCGAAATGGAAGTATCACTGCCAATGCACCAGATATTAATCAACTTGAATCAACCTACTTAAGACTAGTAGGCAGCGATGGTAGCTATTCCCGAGCACCAAGACAACATTCTAATCCCATGACAGCGTATAACTTTGTAAATATGTATCATATTTTTCTTTATATTAATGTTTGGTGTCCGACCCAATACAGCATGAAAATCCAGAGGATTGAAATTTAGTAATCAGTTCATTCATCTTCTTCGGGGCTCATAATTTTTAAGGAAAACTGGTAAGTGGGAACAAATTCATGCCCAAATTTAACGTGGCAATTTTAATACATGTTCAAGCAACATTCTTATGCGTTTTAGCTATGATAACTCACTTAAATGAGTCCCAAAGAATTGGGGAATTACATTCATCAACTTAACTACGAATACCCTCGTTCAAGAAATATAATCATTCATGCCAAATTCAGGAATTAATTTTTGCTGCATTCATGAGCACTTAAATCAGCTTCAGGAACAATTAAGAAGTTAAACATAAAAATTGAAATTTCTTTTCCTGAAATCAGGGACACCAATCATAACGACTAATTGCTGCTATGAATTATCAGCTCTGCAGAACAATGACTGGATAAGCAGTTATTCTATAAAGAAAAAAAATGTAAGAATCTCCCAATCCGATCTGAAAATATTAAGTATTTCATAGGTCTGAGGATCTCAAAAGGAAGCAATTACAGATTAGTAAATTTCATTCCGAAAGTTTGCATGAATTATCAAAAGAAATTCTCCCACCACTGGTAAGGGTCACCTCATTCCTTATTGGGCTCCTGGGCGTGGATTTGGGTACAATGGCAGGATTCACCCATAGCTAATGCCAGTCTGAATTGAGGGACAGAAATTCACATAAGAGAAAATAGTTGCAAAGACATAATGCAAATACTAGTGTCCAAGAGTAGTTACTATAAAAATGAAACAAATATACAGGGGAACAACCATTATGGTGACCTTACGCTGACCAAAGTTTGCATCTACATTTATTTGCTGGACTGGAGTTAAAACTTTCATTACAGGGCATGAGCACCTGTGGTGGGCAGTAAAGTACTCTGACAAAAGGTTGATAAGATCTCTTAAGTTGCTGCCATTGCTAAGTAATGCATGTTTCACAAAATGTATCTTGCGATGCCCACTCCCTAAAATAATCCTAAATGAAAGCTCTGTTTTTTAAGACTTAATTATGTATTTCCAGAATCTGGAAAACATCTCCATTGGTCTCTTGCATCAAGTCCACCATTGTACAATAACAGACTAACATATGCCCTCTGCATCAAAAAATCCACCCAGGCAGGACTCAATTCACAATTCTCTGATTGGTATGTGCTTATTTTACCGCAATGCAACTGGTACCAACTGCGACTAATAGAGTAATGTACTGTTTATGTAGGAAATCTTGGATACTGCAGCATGCCAATGACGACATCAGACCCATGGGATCAAAATATTTTATTAAAAAAGTTGATTACCCAAAGAAAGTAAAGACAGAAAAAATACATTAGAAACCTCAGTTGTCCTAGAATTATTAATAGCACTTTATTATTCCAGAATTTTCCTTCTCCAATTCACGCTGGTTGAGTGGTCTTACCTATTCTTACAAGTTTCTTCAATCCACTCTCTCTGGTTTTGCATCAAGGGCCGATGATCGATGTCTCCCACTGGCTGCACTTGGATAGTCTCCAAAAGTATCATGGCGATATTCAGGAGGACACGCTCCGCTTGCTCAACTTATTATGCATTAATAGTATGACGTCATGGCATCATTGGATGTTCACTGCAGATAAAATAATAAAGGTTTCAGTAAAGGTTTTTTGATGAAGAATCATCGTGCATTGATTTTTTATTGTAGTCAACGTGAATTTGTTGAAATAATTAAAGATATAATTACTTGCTCAAAGAGAAAGCACACAAATACATTGGTTAATCGCGAGAGACTATTTTAGCAACAGCTTCAATTGCGATTGCATTCAGAGAAATTTGAAGTTTGTTATTTTTTGAAGTTTAAGTTACCTTCCTAGTGAAACAGTTTTCAAACTACTCAATTTTCACAGAGTTCATGTGAAATTGATTCTACAATGGCCATAAAGATAATGAAATATGCAGCCCTCTTTGGTATTTACCGTGAGGGAAACCATAAGTGGCACTAACAGTGATGTAGCCATGGAGCTTAAAAGAGTATCTCCCACGAAATTGAATTCATTCATAAAATGACATTCAATAAAAAGTTTATTTGACAATTTATTAAGAATATTTTTGTTTTAGTAATATTTTTCTTAATTTGTTCGGAAAACTTTCTCAAACAATATGCTCATTATTTTCAAGCAAGAAACACAATTGTAGGTATTTCTGCAGAAATTACTAAAGCAAAGTTATTTTTTAAAATTGACTTTGTATATCTATATATGCTTGCAGTCACAGTTCCACTATCAACTATAGATTCAATTTTGCTCGAGTTTCTAACCCCCCGCCCCAACCCAAGCCCCCTCCGCAAATGCTCAACATTGACCCCCCACCCTCACTTCCATGGAAACTAAATCTTGGCTCCGTCTCTGCAATGCAAGGATCTGAAAGTGATTTACGATCTTAGACAAGAGACTCAAAAAAATTAGAGGTGAAGATTTTGTTTCCACCTAGTTTCTGTTAGTGGGTATAATATAAAAGCAGTGCAGATATTTGGGTGTTGGAGGAATGGCATCTCATCGAGGACGTGGATGCAATGTGCTGCAGGGGCGGATTAAGGTCGTTATTTTGGGAGTTTGTTCACTACTTCCCTCGGCGCCTGGGGGGTATGCAATACTTCTCAACTAAATGGAGGTCCGGGTGGACTTCCCTCGGAAAATTAAAAGAAATTAAGCGCTTGGAACGTAGTTTTGGGTTGGCTAAATTATATTTAAGAGACATGATAAATTATTGAATAAATCTATCAAATCACATTTGAAAAACTATGGAAAGAGTGCCATTCTTGTGAAGAAGTGAAGTGTCTTCCGGGTTTTACACCGCGTTAGTCCATGTTTCCCCCCCCTTAATCTGCCCCTGATGTGCTGGGATATGACAGAACCATACAATGTAAGACAGAAAGGCTATTTGAGATTAAAAATGGTATCTGAAAAAATGTGCGCTTTTACCTTACTGAACGTACATTTCATTCTTTAATTTTCGACAATTGACGACAATTTAGAAAATACCAACTGCAGAAAATTATTCTTAAGCAAATGTTTCCTAAGGCGTGGACTCCAATAAGGAGACATGGAAACTGGGCATGATATACTACCTTTCTCCAGTTGTTTAATATACTCTTAATTATATGTTATATAACTTTTCCGCAGTTACACTAAGAATAATTAACTATGAGAATCGCGATAGCCACATATGCTAAATTAAATTATATTGGATAGAGTGCCTCTTGTTTGTACAAAATTACGCGTTCCCTGTGCATTTCACCCTGCGAATCTAATGTCAAAAGCTTCAGAATAAGTAACGTTTATTTGTTTGCAATAGTTTTTTCTCAGCTAAAGAAAAAAAATTAATCCGTAAGGTGTTTTCTCTTGTAGTGCGCTGCAATTGAGGACATCGTTACTACACAAAAAGAACAGACACGAAATCGATAGAAGTACTTTCACTCTCCTTTCGATTACAGCAAGACATAATTAGTTGCAAGGCAGTGAAAATGTCGCAATTCTACTTTCGCCAAGTGGACCCGAGAATTGCACGCCTAGGGTGTTTCGATGACAATAGACCGCAAACTATTCACAATCCTAGGGAAGGACTTTAAAGAGACACAACGACGATTGTCCTGACCACCATCCCAAAATACCTTCACCGCTCCAAAAACATATGGAATGGACTAGTAATAGTCTAGATGAAATATTATTTCAGTTTATTTTTCCGAAAGATTAATATTTCATCAACATGTTATCTCGTTGAAAATTGACCAAGTTGATAATTTGTGTTTTCCGACTCACTTCATGTATTCCAGACTTCAATTAAGAGACTTCAGGACATCGCGAATGCTTTATCATGTAAAATTCATTACGCCACTAAAATATTACCAATGTTTTAAAATTTAGACATACGAAAAAATAGAGCGCAGGAATACAATATTTTCCAAAATATCTTCAAAATAATTTATATTCAAAACAAAAGTATTAATTACGAAATAACTGATAATAATGAATTGATTAACGATTAAACAAAAATGTATGCTTCGCAAGCAATGTTCACTGTCCATCGCACGAAATAAATCAGTTTAACTTTCAAAGTAAAATAAAATCTATTGTGATTCCAAAAACTAATTAGCTACCATTATTTCAAACAAGCAGTGCATTGACAGGCCGCAGCAGCTGACTCGGGAGATTTGAATGCTATCGAAATGGGGTTGGTGAACCTCGCGTGGTCGGTTCTTGGGAGTAACTCTTTAGCATTCATAGATACTTGTGCACGTAGGCTTAAACTGTCGAAAATGCCATTGGTAAGTAACACAATGAATTTGAATATTAAGATACGAACTATTGACTGTAAAATTGTTACACGAAATCCTTTTCGAGCATTCTGTTACTCATTCTAAAGAAAATTTCGAAGCATTTTTTTAGAACTTGTTCGAAAAACCATTGCTTTCTCGATAGCAATTCAAATTTTAACTGCATTAATTATTTTCTCGCGAGGTTTATCGAGTAGGATTCGACAACCTAATTTACCTTTTGGGAAAACTTTCCCGTCGCCCAAGATACTATTTTTAGAACTTTAAGGAATGGTCACCAAAATGACAGGACTGAATGAATTGTCTTAATTATACTTCACACTAATAACATTTTGAAAATGTACTATAGAAACAGCCATGCCATGCAAGAAGTGTTACCAAGGGCTAAAAGAATTATAAGAAATAACAATATAATAGAAAAGGACAAAAGCTAAGAGAATTATTGCACGAGTTTCCTATTGCCACCCAAGGAGGTATCGTGCCAGCTCGCTGGGACCCATTTCTCGGCCTTCGTGATAGAAATGAGACGAAGGCCGATGGCCGGCCCATCACGTCCCTTCTGAATATCCATACGAATACACAGGGTGACGTCCTACTGTACCATGTTGCAGCGACGCCTTCAAAACAGGCGACGCCTTCAAAACAGGCGACCGCTGCCTTCGGAAAATATTGATAGCTTTGAAAGATCGCGAACAAGAATGATTCAAGATGGAAAAGTCTGAAGGAAAGATCAGAATGCTTACATTTTTCTTTACAAATGCTTTCAAACATTGTCTATTATTTTACAATTTTTTCCATCAATGCAGTAATGAATTCAATATATTACAATTCTTTTTACAACAATTTATACAACAATTTTTACAACAATTTTTACCATAAATTATTACTTAATCATTAGATACTTGAGTACAATTACAATAATTCTTAAATATAATGTCACAATGACTTCGTGAATAATTCTCTTCCTGGAACTGAATGCAATAGACAAAGTAATAATGGGTCGTGTTACCTAGGCGTGTTACGTAGTTGTCATATGGAGAGAATATTGGCAATATTTCACCTTGGTCACATAGAAGGAAATCGGATAAAAGTCACTTAAGAACGTAATTCCTCTAAGGGTCCTACCTAATTCCATCAATTAAGTAATTAACCACTCCATTTCTCTAAGTGCTATTGTCCCTTAAGGTGAGTTTGTCCCTTAAGCCCCAATCGTGGGGCCCTACCGCGATAAGGATGCCTTGACTCAAGTTAATTGTGTTTCCCTTCACACTACACTCTGTGCCCTGCAATAGGAGTAGTTTCCCTACCTTTACTTTCAACTGGAAGGTCCAACGGCGGGCGAACTCTGCTTTCCATCGACGTTCCCTCGCTGGACACACTTCACACTCAACACACAACTGACCATGCACTTTCAACCATCACAAGACACTTTCACTTGGCACTATAAACTGCAGAATGCTCCTTCACCGGCGCCGCTGCATCTTCTTGGCAGGAGATTGCTGTGATGGCTAGACATTATAAGAAATTTAGAGTGAGGGGAGGGAGGGGGTGTTTGAGATTCACAGAACATTAAAGTTTTCGGAAAGTTACAAATGGAAATCATAAGATAGATTTAGAAACTCGAATTACGACAAATCCATCAGGAAGCTGTAAGAATGATTTAGAACAATGCGGAATATTTGATTATGGATCGGAGTAGATGGAAGAAACTGTGATGTCTGAGTGAAGGAACTGTTAGAAGAGTGGGCAATTCAAAGGAAAACAGTGTTACGGTAAGGCGGCCAGGAATTAGTTGGAAAATTGTCGATATCGCTTTGAAGTAATCGAACAGAGAAAGCACGGATTCTTTTATCTCTTGGCAGCCTTTGAATCCTGAATTGCAATCAAAACACAAAAAGGAGAGTTTGACTTGGAAGGGTAGGTAAGTTATTAGCGAATTTAACTCTAAAACGCGCCTCTTGACCAGTGGGAGTATATTTGAACAAGAAATAAATGAAAGAGTTAAAACATTGAACGAATCAGGTGATAATGTTATAGGTAACTGTACATGAAAAAAGGTAATCGATCGACAAATTGAGAGGAAATTATTTTTCGATCTGTGCAAAGGAGTTACTACGAAAAGAATTACGATTTAAGTGGATTTGGCAACATTACACAAATGACAGTATTTGAGAAGACTTTATAGGATATGTCAAAATGAACCACAGCTCACGAATTCCATCCCTGGGAAAGAAAAAAAGCCATATTTTAACCTACGTGCGTAAGTTCAAAATGAAATGAACAGAATTAATACCAAGTGATTAATACTAATAGGGCCCAAGCCATTAACAGCCCTTGATTGGTCAACTTAAATGACATGACTATTTACTTGCAAAATTCAAATCGTCACCAAGATATTTAAACTACTTAATATTAGACATGCAGTAACCTATGCTTTACGGTAAGTCTGATAAATTGGATATAAATCTGAAATTCGTTCCCACTACAAACAATGGAAGCACACGCAGGACTTACTCTGAATTCTTCCACGCTACCTTCTCTTCCTCCGGCAATCTTGGCTTCTTCCTCCAGCAACTGCGAGCACACAGCTCGCACACACCGTTGTGACTCGCGCCCGAATAGAGTAAAAGAACGTAACTGCTGTGCATGCGTCTTATATAGCACGAAATAGGAAGGAGGGTGAGGAGGTGCACACTGGGGCGAGAGAGGAATTTGAGGGGGGGTTGGGTAAGTCCAGAGGGTCATCAGAAAAGGGTCGAATGGGCTGAGATGATCCGGGCAGTCGGATGGGAGTTAAGAGGTGCGAAGTGAGGAGTCAAGTCTCTTTGGGAGCGGGGAAGTTGCGGGGGGAGGGATCGAAGGGGAGTGGGGTTCAGCATAGCAAGCACCAAGGGCCCACTGCGAGTTAACTGCCAGCCGATTCTTCCGAAGAAATTTTCCAGGATTTTAGATCATTTTTGCATTCGACTGTGAATGAGAATCGTCACTGGCTCTGTGCAAGACGAGGAAAGGAATCATTACGCTTCGGTCATCTGGAGATGCGACCGACAACTGGGATAATTTGCGGCATTGATGACAGGTGGCTTAAGGGAGGGTTATATGGAGGAAGGATGGATAGATATCCGGCGTCGGCATTAGCCTGTTCTTAACGGAAGGGGCGAGGGGACTGCGGTTTAACGTGTCATCCGACCGAAGGTGTAGTGTAGGTAGTTGTTGAAATTCTTTCCACACAGCACCTAGTAATGAGGGGTAGGGAATACACAATAACCATATACGCTGAAAGTTGCACTCGTGCCCTAGGGATGAGAAGCAAGTTCCCTAGCCACTACACCAAAGCGATCTCTTTGTGGTAATATCTTCAACCGGCTGGAACTATTCTGGACTTCTCAACACAATATTTTTTTCATAGGAAATTTACATTTTGCGCAACGACTTTTTTTCGCTTTAATTGGTTGGCTATTCTTCGGTTGGCTGGTTGGCTATTCTTCGTCTATATATTCTGCAGAAATGGGAAACCCACCTCTATCATAACCTCTTACGATCTTTGAAACACCATGATTCATATGACAACATTCTATCAGGAAAGGACACTGCCTTACGTAGTACATGATTGAAATTTCTTTCTTTCCGACCTCAAAAATATGTAAAAAAATAGCAACTGTTAAGATTGGCTTGACGCATTGTTTTCCGTGTAGTAAATTTATTTCGTAGCATTTAAAAAATAGGTTTTTCTGCCGCATCATTTAAAGCTAACGCTGAAAAACAATATCCATGGAACTTATGGCAGCAAGTCTCGCAAGCCTGCATTACTATGGATACAAAATACCGATACACATTTTCTGTCGATTTCCGGACGATTCTTTTGGTCAATACCTATGCCACAGTGATCTCTATAATTTAGGCTTATGATAAAGGTTTCATAGGTGCTGAACCAAGAAAAATCGACAAGAAAACCCATACCATGGATGAAGACAAACCAGCCCAGGCGGTATTAGACCCCAGCAAATCGGCATCCATACTCGCCGCTTTCGCTCAGATGTGCGTCAAATCAAATGCATTGTTCAGAATACAGAGTCAACCGAGTCTGGACATATCTAGTCGGTAGTTCATCCGCCCTGAGTTTGTGGTCTGCTGTTAAATATTAAAATACTCGGCAGCTGCTTCGATATCAGCCAAGGACACCCGGAACGTATGAATACGCTTCGCAGGTTCTTGTATCATTATGCTGACTTTTCCACGGTTGAAGTGTGATACTTAAGACGCAGTAAATCGACTCAGTTATTTTAATATAATAATATTTTCTTGTTTGTAAAAAGCTTTCGCCAATTATTATCAATTTAATACGTTGTAAGACGATTACTCAACCATGCCCTAGAAGGTGAAAAACCACACAGGTGGGATTCAAAGACGAGACCTACGGGATAGCTGGCGAGGAGGTTACAACGCTGCCACCTAGGCTGGTGGCTTTAAACTGGTTTTTTTTACACTCATCTTTTTACGTTTACATTCCAGGGTTCCTCCATTAGGTGTTTGTTTCCTTATTGTTAGGCGTGCTAAAATAATCAGAGACTCGAAAATTGTTGAAACTATGCATCGATTCACCAACATTATTGGAAATAAAAAAAAGAAGATCGGTTTTCCGCTGTTCTCATCATCACTCTTCAAACAGATTGTCGTTTCTACACTTCATAATTCTTCATTTTTATGTCCAACATAGTTTTCACATTCCATTCATGAGTAAGAGCATAATTAGTGCCAATTGCAGCCAAGCGAATGATCCGTCCACAATGAAGAACGCTAAACCGAAACGTTGAAAGTTCCAAACTTCCTAAAATCCGTTTTAAGGTCGGGACACACATAACCGCACCGAGCCCGCGCCAACACACGGCCGAGTGTTGGACGTGCTACGGCGAGAAAGAAAAACAAGGCATTCAAACGTGTAGGGACACACACCACCGCACCGCGCCAGTACCGTCGTGGAGCTTGGAGACCGCGCCGAGGCCGCACCGTCACCGACTAGTTCAGTTTACTTTTTGACGGTGGCGGTGCGGGCTCGTGCAACATGGAGAGCGAAAAACTTATTGAAGAAGTGCGGAAATTCCCTGTTCTCTACGATCAAAGTGATGAGAAATATCGGAATGCCGAATACAAGGAAACATGATCGAGTTCAGAAAAACACACCACGCTGAGAACAGAACTGAGACAATACTGACGGCTGTCGCTCGGAGCAGTGACGGGCCAGTGTATTCTCCTACCACCGTCACCAACAGTCGTCCGTGTCTCGGACTCTGCTCGGCCGTGTGTTGGCGCGGGCTCGGTGCGGTTATGTGTGTCCCGACCTTTATCCGTTCTTGACGTTGCAAGAACCGTCCTCAACTTTCACTAGCAACGGCGACCGTTTATTCACTTATCAATTAAATGTTGTTAAAACATTGTATATTTAGTTGATCTTGGGTACATATTGTCTCTTGTAAAATATATTTAAAGGCACGTACAACGTTTAGGTTTAGCGCCCTTGATTTCGTAATTCATATTTGTTCCGTGAATGCGCAACAACGAGACTTGATTGACGTAAGAATTTTCTAATCATTGATTTCTGATATTTACCTCAGACGTAATTCGAGGTGGTTTTTTTAACAGTGGCCCAGCAGACAAAATTTCTCCCCAAAAACGCAGACTTATAAGGCCAAACCTATTTTTCCTTATCTTTTTTTTAGGTGATATTACTATTCTATATTACTAATACTTAATAAAGTTACATCCTAGGATTGCGTTACCTCCATTGTTAAACATTTAAGGAGGTTCCGCCACGACTGTGTGAGTCAAAATAAATACTAAATTCCTCATTTTTTTATTTTTTCCAAAAAATCCTGCTTTCACTGATTAAATGCGTTTCCTTGCCCCTGCTTGAGGCCTGCAGTGAATCAACCGATCCCGTGAAAACGTTGTTTACCATTCCGGCTATGTGTGAGGTAGTGCAGTGGAAGGGGGTTTAGGTAGGAATGGGGGGGTCGGGGGGGGGGAGGGCGCAAGGGGACCAGGGAAGATGAGAGGTGAGTGAAGCTTGTTTACGTGGAGTGACAGGAGAAGGAAGGGAGAAGGAGGAAATTTGGGAGTCAAGGGTCGAACCGGGGAGGATCGAATGCCAGTGACTGCGGTCTAATTGAGAAGGACATCCGTCCCACAATTCACCGCGTCCAAGATCAAGCCCAGCGATTTCGTTTGGCGCATGAGTTTCCTGGATCCGCTGTTGCCTCAAAACCTCTTAAGACCCTCACTCCAACACTTTCCTTTGGCCTTCGAAATGACAGTCACTCGCCATCGCATCAGATTAACTTCTCTCGTTTGAAAGTCAAGAGCGCATTTTTATGACGGACAACTGATTAAGAAAAAAACTACAAATGGTGGAATAAAATTCCAGTTTCTTCAATTGCTCATTTACCGACTCACGTTGCATTTTAAACGCAATCCCGAAAATGACTGGGATCGTGCAGATTTGGTGCTGAGAGTTCTGGCTTCACATTCCGAGGGTCCAAGTTTGAGTCAAGTAGCCATGGAGCTTTTTAAATGTAATCCCAAACCATGGGTGAGTTACGTCTACAGTAAAAGTGCTAAACCGTCCGTCGGACAGGACGTTAGAAAGAGACCTTGTGCCCATCAGCGTGCCTCAGTCAATATCTATCTCCAAGTAACCTTCCCCTTCCTCCGTTAGGTACACTTCCCTTCATAATCCTTCCATTACCAACCTATCCACCTATCCTAATTAGCGCATGTGACCTCAGCAGTCACTGGCATCTCACATGAAACAAAAATTCATCTACATCTACAAAATACCCTGCAGGCCACCTCAGGGGTGTGTGTGGCAGGGGGTGAGTATTCACCAACATGCATTACTGTATACCCTTAAGTTAGTGTAACAACGACTAATTATGCATTAGCGTTAGTTTCTAATGCTTGCCACGAGGCCCAATTGAAAGCGACAGTTCCTTCGGATAACTCATTTGAAGATTTCGCTCCTTTGCATGCATGCAATGCACTATTTGACTCATTTTGATCTCACCAATTCGTTGTGAGGTTCCTCTAAACATGCGTGCCAAATTTAAACAAGGAATTTTATATCCGAGCAGTTATGCTCCAACCTCGAAAGCCGACCAAAACTGAATGACTCAGAGCCCATTATACACCTAGCAATCACTGCGAAACTAATCGCTAACCACCCTCCAATAAAAAGACCCCCTTACGCAACCTATGAGACCAAAAGTGGGAGTAACTTAAGTTGAGGATCCTTTATCATCTATCGGGCGGTTGACATTCGTCGATGAGGGTTTTTCCTTGGTTTGTTCAAGGAGACTTTTTTTTTGACAAAATCAAATCATTTTATTTGGATACATAAATTTTTATACATAAATTACATAGATACATTAATATTTTAGGTATAAAAGTATACATTTTAGTTCACATCTTGTAACAATTTTGGTCCTGCTAAGTCCATTAAGACTTGTCAGCAGGTGCCAGTTTTTACTATGTAAGTTCATCTGCTGTAATGAATTACAATTTTTATGTCCTTAAACATAATTGCTTAAATTAATTATAATATCATTGTATTTTTATTTTTCGAACAATATGCAGTTAATTTATCAGAATCATGATAGAATGATTAAAACTTTGTAATGTTCCACACTGTTTTTATTGATGGTACAAGCCGGACCGGTTTCAATGTTCACACATCATCATCAGAGGCTAAAATTACGAAGTACAGAGGTGGTGGCTATCAGAGTATTTCTTTTCTTACACTTTCAACCTCGTGTTGCTAGTGTTTCTTTCCCTTCAGCTCGCTGAAGAGGACCACTTTGTGGTCGACATACGCGTATACGATGATCACCCTCGTTCCCTGTTTGTTGTTTTTCTTCTTTTTGACCACGCTCTTTTTGAGCTATTCTCCCAGAAATTTGGGGCCCTATTGTGTGTGTGAGTGAGTGTTTTGTGTGATTGCGTGTGTGGTTGTGTTAATAACTTGGCAGCCTTAGTAGAGTCACTACAGCTCTCCGAAGGATCCCAGGTTATAACCCAGGAATCCTTAGCTGGGTCTCATTAGCCTACAAAGGATTCCAATTGGGTTGTGTGTGTGTCTGTGGTGGTCCCTGGCGAGGAAATAACTTTCCCGTAAACTACCACAGGAGGGTATTCTGGTGGATAGACTGTGGTTGGTCCCTGTTGCGGAGTCCCCATTCCCGCAAACGAACACAGTTTGTGTTTGATTTTTTTTGACGAGTGGTGCATATATTTTACGGCCTTTGGAGAAATATCTTATCTCGTTAAGGATAGGTATTATTTTGTTGTTCATATAAGATAGAGTACAACCTTTTTTACAAGTAGACAGAATACGAATAAAATGAAATTTAAGTCATTTCACGGTGGAACCACCTTAATTCGTTTCGTTTATTGCTGGCTTTCTTGCCGGCCTGCAATTTCTCATACCGGCTTCATGGAGGCAATTACTTACTGTGCGAGAGCTGCTATTTAAGTTAAATGTCGTCTTTATCACTGCCGCCCCATCAACAGTGAGATAATTTTCAGTAGGATGCATGAAGGCTTCTCAGGTTTCCATCCGGGTAATTGAGTCCATGACCGACGTTTCGGCAGCGTACTCTGTTACCATCATCAGGGTGATGAGTGTACCTCAGAGCGATGGTGGTGGGACTCAGTTTGTTTGTAAACTTAATTCCCCTATTGTTTGGGACCATAGTCGTCGTAAATGATCCCAGAAAATGCACCCTGGGCAATATTGGGACCTGGATGGGTCTGTTTTCTTAAAAATGATCATTGCAGGTGAATGAGTAATAAGCTGTGTGCGTTTATTTTTATTGAGTACCCTATGTGCTATGTGACTTTCCTTCCCTATCTTCACCTTCCCCTATCTCCCTTGTTAATACCCCTTCCATCAAGATAACCCCATCAGCATCCTTCACATTCATCTACAGAAGCTCGTGCGAGAGGTAGAATAATACCAAGTGTCACCGTGACTATTTATGTTTTCTTTTTGTTAATCGCATGAGAGATTGATGCAGGGATATTCGGTGCAGATGTAAATTGAAAAGGTCTACCATATGCAGATGACGATGTGTTTGCTGGCCTTTGAGTGCATAGGAATTCTAATTTCTAGATCCAGTTATTTTCGTAATATGAACTTAATAATTTTACAGCTTGCAAATTAAAAATTATGACAATTTCTTTTCTTTAAACAAAATTTTGTTTGTTTACCTAAATGAAATTTAGGAATGCGGAATAAAAAGTATCAATATGAATTAGGTATATAAATACTTAGTATCATATTTTTGTTACGTGTCAGTATCATACGTATGTTACGTGCACAGCAAGAGCACTACTCCGTCCATCGGATAGGAATTTAGAAACAATAGTGTACGCAGGATTGACTTCGGGGGGGGGGGTGTTAATTATAATTTATGTGCATCATCATTAAATGATATTTATATTTACACAACTTAAACAATAATTAAATTAACATTACCTTTTCGTGAAAACAATTCACCTATATTTTTCAGCCCAATAAGCGAAATCCTAAACGCTAGTTCTGTTAAACGAACGAAAACGAATTCAGGTAAACATATTAGGGGGGGAGGGGTTAAACCGTAAACCACCGAGGTTTCCCCGATTCTCCTCTCTACGCCGCTGGTTGAAAAGACCCCTGTACCCATCAGCGTCCTTCGTTAAGAGTTGACGCAGAGTAACTACCCCCCTCCCCTTTCTCCGTTAGGTAGTACCATAGAGTAAGCATATACTAGAGCGCTCACGGTATGGGTGGAAATGGTAGGCTTGTGCGATGAGTCGATTAATCGAAGTCATCGACGATGATTTTAGTCATCGCGGTGCGATGACTGTTTTCGATGACGATGAATGTCATCGACCATCGATGTCGATGAGTCGATGAGAATCATCGATGTCGATGAGTCGATGAATCATCGATGTCGATGAGTCGATGAATCATCGATGTCGATGAGAATCATCGATCCCGATGAGTCGATGAGTTGATGCGAATCATTGATGTCGATGAGTCGTTGAGAACCATCGATGAGGATGATCGATGGGACGATGAAAATTATAGGTTTTGTGTCGCCCGTCCGTCCCGTGCCGCCGCCGGTGACCGCTATGACGTTTCCTCCTTTGTCTCCCCCTCCCCGGCACCTTCCTTGTTCTATTGCGCAACGCCTACTTACTGAAAAAAGCCGGTGGCGTTGAGAACCAGCCCACGTGGGCCACACAGTGATTGGAGTACGTCGACTCTAGCAGACGATATCTCGGGGAAGGTAGGTGAGGGGACGGAGTTTCTGCCCATGAGCACCTTGGCGCTCCACCACTTGGCCTCGATGTTGTCGTCTGCTACTAGAATGTCGCCGTTTTATAAGATTGAGTGTCGAAACTGTGGTCCAGTCTAGACGTGTTGTAGCTTGTTTCCCAATGTCAGTCTCCCTACGCTGCATTCAGTTGATCCCGGCTGGGAAAATCGCGGTCATGTTTTCCGCCAAATCCAAGGCGAAGGAGCACAGGCTGAAGCGCGGAAATCTTTAGACGCGCTATTTGCGAAGAGGCGCGCACCAGTTAATGTGTTGTACGTGCTGCTGACACGAGAAACGCTACCTCTGCTGACGACCCCTTCCTGGCGGAGCTCCACAAGTACGAGGATGTCCCAGCTCTATCCAAATCTTTGGACGTCCTACATTGGTATAGGGACAGGAAGGATGTATATCCCCGCCTTCAGAAGTACGCGAGGAAATACCTCTGTATTCCTGCCACTTCAACAGCATCAGAGCGGTTCTTCAGCGATGCAGGAAACGTTGTGTTGGACGCCCGACATCTACTCACCGACGAAAAATGCGGAAATAAGAATTGTTTTATACCACAATAAAGAGTTGTTGCTAAAATTGTAACTTGGAGATTGTTTCTCTCTTTCATAAATAGGCCTTGTTTTACTGAATTACGGTTGACCCAATTCAATCTTCACTTAATAGCCACACCAAACTGCCAACCGAGACATCTGCACAGTAGGGATGGCCTTAACTGTGACTTTATTGTCACCGCCTTAAATGTGACTGTTTCGTTACAATAACTGTGATTATAAAATGTAATTGCGATCACATTTTAGAATTGACACGGCATGGAAATGACAATCGCAATCACATATTAGGGGACTGGCCATGTCGGTACGTCAGCATTCCAGTAGTTCAACTGCACAATAAAAGAGAAAGACTCTTCGATCAAGTGAAAAAAATACTGTTTATTATCTATAAACGTTTGGAGATATATACCTATACGTATATATATGGCTGAGAAATGCAACCCTTCTCCTTAAATGGTAACTTGAAATGAAATTATAAAAATGATAAACTTATTACACATTAGTTTTCAAGAAATGCCTCAAACTGTATAAACAATTTAACATTTACATATAGAGGCTCTACTGGCAAAAAATAAAAATTTTAAGTAGGTAATTGCACAAAACTTTGGCATATAAATAAATGTTACTTTTGGTTTGAGACTTGAAGATTTCCGTTTCTTACGTAATATCACAAAGTAATAAAGAATTAAACAAACAATTAAGGAAGAAAACATGCCCTACGCCAATGTCACTCTTTTTCCATGTATTTGGAATTCGCATTTAAAAAGTGAATGGCGTTCACTTTATCATCACCCTATTTCTTCTTGAGGATGACCGACAGTCTGTGGTTAGACACACACTTTTGGCTGCCTTGAGTAATTGGCTTACGCAAAATTCGCATTCCTCATACATGGCAGGGATCATGGTGATCGAAATGCGATGCCTACCAGGAATTTCATAATTCGGCAACGCCACTTCCATTAATTCTTTAAACCCAACATCTTCCACAATGCTGAATGGCTGCAAATCAATTATGAATAATCCAAGTAGCTTCTGTCCAATGTACTGCTTTCTTTTGAGAGAGAGCATTTAGGAACCAAAAGAAGGAATTGTTAATAGGCGTTGAACTGTGGACGAAGAAGACGGACGTGGGACGGCGGCTGGCATTTGAAGGGAGCTTTCATTACCATCATTACTTGTTGATGGAGTAGCTCTATCCATCGAAGTTACACAATCTCCGACATCTTCTGCCGGTGGATCGTCTTCAAAGGATAGTGTAACATTCTGCAATAAGCATATTGAAATTTAGCAATACCTACGTACTTCGACTCACGGAGAATAGGACAATTTAAATACAGTAGATATTAGGAAAAATAAATGGAAAGTATCTCAAATGAGATGCAAATTGTTTTAAAAAGATGCATGATGGAAATCAATCAGAACATTTTAGTCAACTACCCCGTCAAATGATTTCAGAATTATTCCACATTTCAAATCAATGTTTACGGTAGATTATATGAGTCAAGTTACGTATTATTATACGAGTATGTCACGAACATGTAATTATGCTTCACGTACAGTTCCATATATCACTAATTTTTCTTTTTTTTTCCATTAATTTGAACGCCTTATCTCAAATGTATATATAAAGTATAAACACCCCAGCTATTGCGCCTTGAGGACGATGGCAGGGCCACAGTGGGATGTTTTGAATTCATGTTTTTCGTCCAGTTTGTGGTAGACGATACAGAAGTAGCGATCACGTTCAATCACAGTTAATAAGCAGTAGCAGTGGTAGCATTGTATTCGTTGGTTGCACTGGTGCAGTTGGTAACAGCGGTAGCAGCCTTAGCTAAATTGGCTAAATACACCGAATTCACAGTCACAGTGATTTCGATTATTTAGTCACAGGCTGTGATTGCTAATTTTCAGTATCGGTGATTCAATCACAGCGATATATCCCTCACCACTACTGCACAGTTCATCGAGAGTCATCGATCATCGTAATTCATCGATCATCGGCATTCATCGATCATCGACATTCATCGATCATCGATATTCATCGATCATCGAAATTCATCGATCATCGAAATTCATCGATCATCGAAATTCATCGATCATCGAAATTCATCGATCACCGAAATTCATCGATCATCGAAATTCATCGATCATCGATGAATCGATCATCGATGACAGCCATCGTCATCGAAACATTTCGATGAAATTTTTTCATCGAAAATCGATGACTAAAATCGGTCATCGCACAAGCCTAGGAAATGGTATCAAAGGTTTTAATTCTCAAACCGCAGATAGATGGCCCCGGAGTCGCGCGCGACAGACGAGAGTCTCCTCGCTTCAAGGTCGTCGCTGCTTATCTCGCTTCTCCCCTCTCCTTCCCGCCCTCTCCACTTCCCTTCTTCGTAACTCTCCGTTTTTATTCTCCATCTTCTCACAATCAGTTCTCTGGGTCTGATGCCGAGAGGCTCGCATGAGTCGCTTGAATGGAAAGCACCCAGCGGGTGCTTTCCATTCAAGCGACTCATGCGTCGTCTTGAGTTAACTCGCGGAAACTCAAGTCGACTTGTTTCTTCTAGAATGGAAAACAAGTTTCAGATGCGTAGTAGCTGATGCGCTAAGGACTTTCACGGTGACTCGTGATTGGTGCGTTTTTGTGAAAAGGAAATTAAATCCCCAGATGTTTCTTTCTCCGTATGTTCTATTATTTGTGTGTATTATGTGGTACAATTTAGCTAATGTCATTTGATTGTCCTCATAATACGCTTCGTCGTCGAAGATGAATAGGTATATTCGTACATGTATGGAAGAATAATTTTGTATAAATGTCGACATACTCCTCTGACGTAAACAAGCTGTTTTGTTTTTAAACATATTTAATCAAATGTTATTGTAGTATGCTTTTTCATTGATGAGTAATGGAACCTCGTGATTCATGGGTGATTTAAGAACGAAAGAGAATTCCTAGTATTAGTATATACACTTCCGTTGGGGTCTTAGGATATTAATTTATGCAGTTGGTACATCTATGGTAGGTACCAAGAGCACAACTTGTTGGAGGAAAAACAAGTGATCGAATTTTTAACGGATGGGGCTATGAGCAGCAGCAGCAACGAGGATTCCAGCTGTAGCAGTGGATATTTAGAAAGTGAGTATGAATTAGAAGAGCATTTGAACGAGGTGGATGATGAAAAACGAGAGGAAGAACTTATGTTCCCTCTCTTCCCTATGTTATAAAGCTTGTGTAAGCCCTTTTTACCTCTACTGCAACAGAAAGGATAGTGTCCAATAAATGTTCACTTAGTGTTCCAGTGAATTCCTTTTATGTTCATTCAATTATCACAATTTTTTTTCATTTCTTAGTTTCTTCTTTTAATGTCCATCCAATGTTTTTTACTTTTCACTCTGGTGAACAGTATAATATCTTTGAAAATGTTCTCTTCTTATGTTCACAGCGAACATTTCTTTGTCCTTTGTAATGAACAATCTTGAACACCAAAATAACATATTTCATCATAAAGAGAACATTCCTTTTCTTAATTATTGTTTACACAAAAACAAGAATTCCACAGCCGATTGAACATTAAAATAACATCCTATCGCACTTTTAAGAGTTCACTGAAATAAATATAGATTGAATAAACGTTGAATACGAAAAGAATATCAAACTTATAAATTAATAAAAATTTTAAACGTAAATTGGCAGTGGAACACCAAATGAAAAGATTTAAAAAGAACATTGATTGACCACTATCCTTCCTGAAACTGCTATAACTGCTCGCAGATATTTAAATTATTAAATAGGCATTTAACAAATTAATTAAGGAATGTCCTCGTCCAAGCTTGATTCTGACGATATCTCAGCTGAACCTCAATTGTCCTGTCCCCAATTGATATCAGATGATTGGTCCTTTACCTCCACATGATCTTGTTTACCATTCCCACTATCATAATTTACGTAATAATCTTCATGAAAACTGTCAGCAGCTAACAATTCACAAATTAACGCTTTGTTACACAAAAGCGGACGCCTCGGAGCTCTCATGACGGGAATGCTACACCTGAAGCCCAAATAACTTTGTACGAAATACCAAAATCACATTTTCCCTCAAACGTGCAAACGCAGACTGACGTGTACGGTGCAGCTAAAGGATTAGCTTGAAAGTACTGAATCCCGCACCAAAACCTTCCGGCGCATTAAAAAAAACTGCAACAAAATCAAAAGCGCTGGACTACACAGTTGAGTTGATGGTTAGTTTCCAGTTATTCATCTAGTCTGCGATACCGGCTGAAAAAGGAGAGATGGTGAGGTATACTTCGGCGTCTACTGTCGGCGCAGAAATTATTTGCACTCGAGTTTGGGTGCAAATAGCAAAACAATTAAAAGGCCTACAGAAAAAATAATCACACCGTAATTTTTCTTATTCAATTATTCTTTATTTGAAACTAAATTTAAAGTTTAGAAACGCATTTCAATATTTTTACAACGGGTGTAACGTAAAAAGAACTGGTTTTGGACGGTGCTAGAACAAAGCGCGGAATTTAATAATTCGTAACTCTAAAGCAGGTTTTTCCAATAGAACCAAAGTTCAATAGTTAGACAGACATTTTTTCTATACATACTACAATTTTCTGGTTTGCATTTTAAAAAAGCGTTGTTACTTATTTTATAAAATGATAGCATTTCTAAACTGGAGCATCGTAAAACTTCGTTCTTGGTCGCGTTGTCATTCTCATTTCCTGACCTTTTTCAGCATGTAATTGTCCAATATTTCAACAAATGTGTTTAATGTATATCGAATGATATATATGCAGAACCGCGCGACCAAAGGGGTGCAGTGTCGTTCACCCACTCCGGGCCGCCAGCGCTCGGCTCTGGCTCTAGCCGGCCGGGACAGCGGCCCTGGATAACAATATAGTAGTAGAGTTGAAATTATATTTATGATCATTGTTAAAGAGGGTTATATTGTACACATGAATACATTATACAGCTGGATTTCTGTAACTTTCGTCATCAAGATGATACAACTCGGAAGTTCAACTGCTTCCCGTGACGGCTGGCAGACTTCGACAATAAATCGAGTCTTACATACCAAAATACTCGTAATTTCCCAAAGATTTTCAAATGAGTTTAACCTTGTTTATATGCGATCATGAAAGCGAATGACTTGGACTTGAAGCGTACGTATATTTTTTTATATTAAATATCTTACTTCGTGATGCGTCACTATTAAATTATGCCAACATATTTAGGTATATGTTCATTTTTGACTATTCAATACACTGATATTTTGAACATAGGACGAGGTCTCTGGAGTAACTCGGTGGAACGCCTTCATTATATGTAATTAAAAAAGGCACTTGGTTATGATTCCACACTTCATTTTATGCAACACGACCTACGTTTCAGCATCTCATGCCATCATCAAGTGATGCCTGATGATGGCATGAGATCCTGAAACGTGGGTCGTGTTGTTTAAAGTAAAGTGTGGAATTGTAACTAAGTGCCTGTTTTTATTAAAAACACTGGTATTTGGTCACTTACATATCTTCTCAAAAGCTAAGCATTTTTATGTTATCATTCCCTTCTTTTTCAATCATCTTTTCCTGGTATACTTTCACTTTAATTTTTACCTCGGCAGTTTTTAATACGACCTTCCACGTATGGATTCATGATATTCCGTGCATGCATTTATCGCTTAATATAATTTCAGTTATTTTTATCAGTAAAGTGAAGTGATATATTGAGAATGTTTCATTGTTTTTTCTCTTAGATAATTCTGGAGCGTGGGCTTCAGTGAAATATCCTCATATCTTGAAATATCATCTAAGTAAATATCAATTGCATTAATTGCACCAAGGTAATAATGAAATAAAATTCACCTAGGACTAATATATTGCATATAGTCCATAGTATTCCGAACCACAGAGTAAGTTGTATATAGTTCATCAGCTATGACAGCTCCAGATTTCGCATCATTACGAATCCTGCTTTTTAGTCATCCCGGTGCTACGTCGATCGCGGAATCTTTTTTAATTTTGTAAATAAATATACATATTATGTTTTTTGGGTGCGTACCTATGACAATAAGGTAAAATTGCTAAGAATGTTAGAACAAGATAAAAAATAATCGCAACCTCTACAGGATGTGAAACAGGGTGGCATTTCCTTTTAGATTTTTATACAGTCAGCAATAATGCAAGTTTTAATCGTATAGAAGATGTTACCATCTCGAAAACAAATGGCCTTATCATTCGCTGTACAACATAAAAAGCGTTGTCGGCGTAAAACGTCTCATCCGACGGACGAAGTGTTGTAATTGGAAAGCTCTCCACAAAGTTACCGAAAAGGGACCGAGCTTTAAATACTGAAGAATCTAACATCGCTACCAACCCGTGCTCTCCAGGTGAGAAGCCTCTCTGCAACATAGGACTAGAGACCTTTATAAAGGATTGGATTTTATCAAAAGAAAATAACAAAATCATGTGTCCAAATTCACACAGAAATTACGTCAAATTTACAAGTACAAAGAGAGAAAGAGAAAAACTTCGACTGCTTATAGCTCGCATTTTTTTGATTTTATAATGATCCGTTTCACTCAAAAGTAATTTACAATGTATATTCAATAAATTATGCTTGATAATGCATTTAGATTGCAAGAAATTTTCACACTTTACGCTTTAGTGAGATACAGAGTCACACATCATCAAAAACTAATTCCCCAACGATGATGACGCTTATTGAGATACGTATGTACTACAATAACCTGCTGAGGGATTTGGTCCAACTAAACTTTTATCTTTATACAGTTACTGGTGAGGGATGTAGTAGGTAATGCCTAAGTATTTTATTGGCATGGCCCACAATGGGCTGGTACGTAGATCATGGGTCACACTACGGGGAACTTTCAAATTTACAACAGGATGGAAAACATTTGCGCAAAATTTGAAATCGGTTTCAGGAAAACATGTTTCTGAACATGATGTCTCCAAGCATTTACTGTTGGACTAGTAACTAGAAATGCTGGGCTTAGTTACTATCCCCATATTCAAAATGCAAGCAATAAATGCTTTCATTTCTTGTCACAGTCGCCGGCTTCCAAAATCTTGCTCTTGAATTCGGGGAGAGGATCTTGTGTGAGTGGAGATACTGCTCTGAATATCTATTTATTTCAGTGACCATTATCCTCAGGAGAGTATTGGTGAAAAAAAGACGAAATTACACTATTGGCGCATAATCATGGAGTGGAGCGTGCTTCGAACCTAGAACTTCGGCATACTGCTAACGCGGTGCAGTCTTCCCCATCTCTTTTACTCTCGTCGGTTTCCGATGATGAAGTTTCAGAATCACTAATGTCTTCTTCCTCCACTGATTCACTACAATTAGAGATGAACTTATTAGGAAATCACTGTCACTTGATATTTTACAGATCAAATCGTAGATATTTTTCTTTCTTTTCCGCACTTTATTCATCATAGAGAAAAAAAACTTTCGTTGTTTTAAAAAAAAACTTTCGTTCACATCACAAGGAAATAAAAAATGGTAAAGATGAGTTTTCGTCTACCCAGTGATTTTTTTATGAAAAATCTACGTATATGGAGAAATTGACTATGATACCTAATGGTTGAGGAAAGAATTTGCATTTGTAAAATGTAAGAGGTTTGCAAAATATGTGAGGTGCTTTTGATGTCGATACATCTGTTGAAAGTGGGTGAAAATTGCGTTTTCACTGGCGAGACGAAAGCTCACCTTTACCAATATTTGTCGACTTTTTCTTTCCTTACCGCACTTCACTCATCATAGAGAAAATAAACTATCGTCGTAAATAAAAAACTTTCATTCGTATCACATGCAAATTTCGGTTGGAAATAAGAAACCTAGTTAGCTTGCGTCTCTTGCTCTTTCCGAAATGCAACTGCTTTCTACGACATCCTCCACTTTTCCCGTCACAGAAAGAGCTTTCATTGTAATTGTTAACCCAAACGCATGACTTAGACCAGATGGCCGTGCTCAGACACTCAAAGTCATAAATAAATCTCCCAAACGGAACCCTCCACTTTGCCCGTCACATGTGATTGTCGACCAAAAGGCATGACTAAGACCCTCAGAGTCATAAAAAAGTAGCCGCTGGCCTAATCTCTTAGGGTCAGGCCGGTGGCAACTTTGTTTACGCCTGCAGTAACTCTTATTGTCAGAATCTTTTGTGTTGCAAAAGATTCAAGAGTGGCAGCATCTCAGTCATACGAAGGCGGGGAAGAAAGCATTCGTCTCAACAACACTACATATCCAGGACTGATTACCTATCTATTTTTTCCCAGTACCCGTAAAATAATGTTGCGGAGATCCTTGTAGAAGATAATACAAAAATAAAAAGATATTGACACGCAATATTCGTGAATTATGAGGATTATCCCATGAAAAAATCCAAAGAAAAACACTAAGCAAATAAGAGGGCGGTGGAAGTGCCACTGAACTTGAGACCACAGTATTTAAAAGAGATTTAAATAGCCAATTGTTTTATAAAAGTGAATTTGAGTAGTATTATGTTTGTAGAACATTATGAAGCTTAAATGTAAAAAAAAATACTGCGAATAATTGTGTTCACAATGAATAAAAAAACTCTAAACTTAGCGTCGCTATAGGCGACGCTGGCACTTTTGGGAGAGTTTTCGAGTGTCGCCTATAGCGACGCTGGAACAGGGTTAACGAGACAACGATTATCACAATTTTGATACAAGGTAAGGTCTCAAGAGAAGACAAAGTCATACATTAGGTGATCTCGGCCCCCGTACGTAAGACAATTTAAGACGAGCCGGAAGAACCCAACTCCCTCCCGCTATTCACTTGCGACGTAATAACTGAATGGGACATTACTCATTCCGCTCTCAAGCAAACAAATCAAGGTCACCGACCACCCCTAATCCCAAAAATATGATGCTGCTCACCTCTTGTGTTCGTTTGCAGCGGCGCGCTTAAGAATTGATTACAAAATACTTTTACAGCTTCTGTTACCACCTGCAGTAAAGTGGCTATGACCGTTAGCAAAAGGCAAACAATGCTTAGTTTTTCAGTTTAGAGGTCCAATCGCGCATTCCTATTTTAATGTATTTTTCCAGTGCAGGATTAGCTTATCACTACGTCAACAACTTCATATTAAAACTTAACGTTATAAATAACATTTGCACTTCACCAACGTGAGGTAATTCCCAATAACTAAAGTTTAATTGTCCGAAGTAGGCTACGCGAAATATATTTCATTCGATATGTTGATCGTTCGTCGAAGCGATGGACGTCAAGTACGATTTATATAGTCTTTTGAAGCGAAAAATTCTTCCGTCAAGGAAAATCTTTTCCTCGTCAAAACAATAGCCTCACCTCGCCAACTTATCTAATGGCAAAACGACCTTCTTGGGAGGTGGGAGCCTTCAGCCAGGCGTGGGAATGTGTAATGGGAGATCGTGGTAGCCTCTTTCCCTCGGTCGAAGAAGTACCATTCAGCAGCGTTGGATGGCGCCACTAGTACTCAACTAGTTCGTATTTTTGCCGCAGAGGTGGCTCTGCATGCGGGGGAGCGGTAATTTTGAATCTTTATCTCGCATATTTGGATATATCTTATTTTTTCTTTCCTGTCAGACATATTTAACCTTGACATGACAAACCTTGTTTCAGTTTCCACCGTAGACACGATTTAGGATATATTTCAAACAATGATAAGTTATTTTAAAACCTTGTCTACGTGGTTTTACATAGTCGCGAAGGGTTTTTGGAAGCACGACAGGCAGTTTTCAGACCATTATCGTAACGTTTGCTACTATTAAGCATCGTGAGATCTTTCTGTCATTGAATTCTCAGTTGTGATAAACGCATCGATATTTTATGGTGCAAATCATGCGTTTATTGTGAAACGATATTGAAGGGAACAGAAAAAAAATTCTCATTCCCCGTCCCAGCGCATTTGGAGAGTAAAATACATTTGTGGGAGGTACTGATTGAATGGATCAGAACATAAGCTACAACAGGATTGGATTTAGGAGTAAAGTGGCAGCCTCTATACGTGAAAGATCGACGCTGTCTCCATCAATGCATGGATCCTCGCCAAAAAAGCTGGAAGTAAAATGTCTCAGCTAGAATTAAGAAGAGAAATTGTTGAGAAATACCTTACAAGGTACCCAAACGCTCCTCAGAGAAGTGGAAGACAGCCAGTTACTAACAGTTGAATCCAAAGCCATGTTGTAGTCAGCCTGCGATTGGATGGTCTAAACCATCACCACTAAACATTTATTCCATCAATGAGGGAGTGGAATAAGACGAAGGTCTGCGTTATGTGGTTCCTCCATGCGCACAGAATGTGTTAAGTGCAGCGTTGGATTGTGCATTGAGTGTTTTATTGAATTTCACACAAAATAACACCACGATAAAAGATTTCATTTAGTAATTTAGAAGCTTTATTAAATTTGTTTTCTATACTATTTTAAAACTTGTATTGTGCTTAATTGATTTTATGATTTCACCATGTCCCAAAGTGTTTTCCAAATTCTGTTGCTTCGTAACGCGCAGCAAGTTTTATTGAGTATTCTCTTGCATTTCGATATGTTCTAATTGAATTAAAAATTAAAATATTTGTGAATTTGTTTGAAAACAAATAAATAAAAATTAATTTATCACTTTTAATTTATAATTATATTACTCTAGATGTTTTTACGTAAGATGAATCAACCTGAAGACAGTAAAACAAAACTTTTTCATTTGGAAAAAAATGACCCCACAACCGCCTACCGTGACCATACGGTCACGCCCCATAACTCTGTCGTTTTGAATCCTATGTTGCTAAAACTGTGTGATAATAGTATTTAAGTGCTCTTAATACTCATATGTAAAAATCAAGAACATTGGACAAAAAGAAAATTCCTCGGCATTAATCCAATGCTGCTGAATGGTAATTCTTCGACTGTGGGGAAGAGACCACAATGATCTCCCATTATACATGCTACCACAAGGTTAAATATGTCTGACAGGAAAGAAAAAATAAGATATGTCCATATATACGAGATAACGATTCAAAATTACCGCTCCTCCGCATGCAGAGCCACCTCTGCGGCGTAAATACGAACTAGTTGAGTACTAGTAGCGCCATCCGACGGTGCTGAACGGTATTTCTTAAAACGTGGAAAACAGCCTACAACGATTTTAACACGCTCATTCCTCCCCCTGCCTTCAGCGCAGAACAGCCAGTAAGGAAAGCCTAACGAGGTGCGGCCATCAAAAAACTCTTAACTCCCTTTGTAATCAAGATAAAGTTACAATTATTTCGCCAAAAATAAATGTATAGTTTTATCCAAATTTCATACGCCGCATATATGGACTGATACTACAGTTAGTAGAAGACTGCTTCCCACCTTACAAAAATCGGAAGTTTAGGCCCAAAGATACTTAACTAAATATAACAACGTCTAAACTCAGCTAAAAACATAAAAAGGTTTACCGGTATGGGAAGTAAGGCATTAAAATCTTTCCCTGCAAGTTTTAGGCTGTTGTTGAGAACTGTTAGCCGACAGTTGAATGAAGAAGATAGCCACGGAAAACTCCCACGAAATAGCAAGCGGGTGAAATAATGGCGCGGTAAAATAAATTGAGAAAATCAAAAATTTGTAACTCCTTTCGTATTCGAGATAAAGTCACAATTATTTCACCAAAAATGCATTTATAGTTTTCACCAAATTTCATACACAGCATATATGGACCTATATAGTAAGATACAAAAGTAAGCAGGCGATCGCTTTTTACCTTGCAAAATTCCAGATTTTTCGTCCAAAAGTTATATAAACAAATATAACAACGTTAAAACTTAGTTGAGCACAAATTAAAGTTCACCAGTATGGAAAACAATGTACAATAAACGTTTCCTGCAAGTTTCCACTTAATACTGAGAACAGTCTGCCAGCAACAGGATTAGGAATATAAACTCGGAAAAGCCAAGTTACTACCCGAAATTCAAGGAAATATTTTTTATAACACTTGTTATTAAGAAAATCGACTAACTATTGTCACCACTAAATGTGGCGACCCTTTCTGCTTCAGGATATATTTTCAGGCTTGTGGATCAAGCAAATTCATAATTTGTCAGAATTTCTTCCAACGCCATCTGCGCCATCTCTCTCGAACTACATAAAAAATATATACGAATTTTACGCGTGCGGTGATCCCTCTATATATATTTTCTCTATGGTAGTACCACAGTCTATACAGTCGCGACAAGACGGACACAATTCTTGCAGCTCGTAGAGGCCCTCTATTATCAGAGGTTGGCCAAGTGAAAGGCGGGCGCCATATTTCGGACGACGGGCCACGGATTTTACATGGCCGCTTATGGGAGTACGGAATAAGATGGGCATTATTAGCGAATTTTCTCCATGTCATTCCATTGTAATGGCTTATAAAACATCTACAGATATATGATATAAGTTTGAAAATAAAAAAAATGACAATTTTGCATAAATTCGGCCGCGATAGGCAATAATAATCTGACGGGGCACGCCCACTACGTTACCGCTTATAGGCGTACGGAGTAATATGGGCATTATTAGCGAATTATCTCCATGTCATTCCATTTTAATGGCTTATAAAACATCTACAGATATATGATATAAGTTTGAAAATAAAAAAATGACAATTTTGCATAAACTCGGCCGCGATAGGCAATAATAATCTGACGGGGCACGCCCACTACGTTACCGCTTATAGGCGTACGGAGTAATATGGGCATTATTAGCGAATTATCTCCATGTCATTCCATTGTAATGGCTTATAAACATCTACAGATATATGATATAAGTTTGAAAATAAAAAAATGACAATTTTGCTTAAACTCGGCCGCGATACGCAATAATAATCTGACGGGGCACGCCCACCACGTTACCGCTTATAGGCGTACGGAGTAATATGGGCATTATTAGCGAATTTTCTCCATGTCATTCCATTGTAATGGCTTATAAAACATCTACAGATATATGAAATTAGTTCGAAAATAAAAAAAATTGACCGTCCTACATTAACTCGGCCAATGGTAATAACATATTGGAGAAGGATACGGACCCGAAATGGGCGCTGCCCGGTCTGCACAATAACAAAAAGCTGTTATTACTTATATTGCCGGATAAGTCCCATTTATAGATATTGTATCCGGGGATAGCATAAAGGATTTCCCGGCAACATGAAAAATAATCGGAAACTTTTACACTGCAATGAAATAATGCTGTAAGAACTGTGACTTTTGAAAATGTGCACTGCCATCATATCATAGATACAATGGGCTGAAGACAGCGTACGAGTGCAGCGATAATCAATAATAAACAAATACCTTCAAATAAGAGTTAAATATGGAATTAATGAACCCGTCTCCATTAAAAGTTATTGAATATAACTAAAGGGTTGCCTACGATTGGAAGCACATCGCAAAACCCATATCATCATGCTTTACAAACCACTCATTGACATATGGGGGACAGACTTCCACCACCACTGCTCATTCAATCCTTTGATTGGTTGACTGCAGCTCTCAATGTGCCAGTCCAATGCTAGTTTCCTCACTTTTCCATTATTGCCGTTAAGACTTGCTATGTAGACCTCACTTTAAAAATCCCCACCCCGAAATAATATGTCAAAGGAGGTACAAGAACAGAAAATAATTAAAGATTATGCAGTACCTTCCTACAAACCTCGAAAACTTCATCTTATAACTTGTCTTTATCTAAAAAAAAGTCGAGGGCACGTTCATCCCGAAAGAAGAACCCGATGACAACAATAGATAACAAAAGGGTCAAATTGCAATAACTTAGTGGAAATGAATATAACAAAACAGGCTTGGGCTAATGACATCTTTAATGACTCAAAGCAGAAACATCACCTCTCGTGGTAGCTAAAATACCACACATTCGAGCACACCATGATTTAAGAAACTATGGAGAGTACAGGAAAAGGAAGTAGGTACACCAGTAGTGTGTGTTTGTTCGTTTGGGCACACTTAATATGCAAATTTATGCAGGAATGCTGACTCAGCGACGCCGCCCCGGCCAATCAATCCCACCCCCATGTTTTTCCCCCATTGTTCGAACCCATTGTTCTTTCTGGGCCAACCTTGGCCTTTGACCTATTCACCTCAAGCTTTCAAAACCCCCACCCAAGTCACGCCACATCAATCCACCCAAGGTTACCCACCCCGAGATTACTTCCACATAGCTCAAGTCTACGGACAAGTCCAGACTTGTTACCTCCCCTTCGATAATAACCTCCCCTTGCAGCAATGTATATAAGCCCTCGCAGACGGTAGTGTGTTCATTAGAGTACAGCAAAATGAACTCGAAACCTGGCAGTTTCCGAAAGCCTCCCACTGCACGCCTGGGAGATACATATCTACGCGTGAAGCGGCAAGAAGATGAGGATGTATACTCAATATACATTCCGAAAGAAAGAGACGGGAATACTGATTTTATACTATCGGTTTCTTTCCCAACTTCATACTACTGTGTGTTCCGTCATCAGAACTGTGAGTTTGATGTCGTTGGACAGAAAGTGAAATTCTCGGGCTTCCAGGATGAAAGTGGGAGAGTTGAGAGATTCAACATCACCCAGACATCCCTCATCACCGATCCTGAGAAGCGGCGAATGGCTGATGAGCAGCTCCCCATAATTTGGCTGTATGTGAACGAGGCTTACCGTCCGGAATCAAAAGCTAGAGGAGGGAGTGTTGCAGGAGGAGGACGACGAGAAAGGACTGAATTCGATGGAGGATCGCGGGTAATCAGCAAGGGTGGAGCTGATGATAGAGAAATGCATATAGTCGGCAAGTCGGGAGCTGTAGGATCGCGGGTAATCAGCAAGAGTGGAGCTGATGATAGAGAAATGCATTTAGTCCACAAGTCGAAACCGGTGTGCTACACGGACCATCAAGAATCTAAAGTGTGCTACTTTACAACGGATCAAATCAAAGGTCCTCGTCTAAGAGTGATTAAATTTGTTCTCAAAAATGAAGATGAAATGTTTGTATACTGAAGTGAATAAAAGTGAAAACATACATAAATTGTTTTTTTTTTCATTTCCCACAATTTAGCTATCTCACAAATCCTCCATAAGGTATGTTCGTTTTGGCGCAGCCATGATCTACTTTCTATATCATCAAATAACTCGCTTAATATTGATTGTAGGAAGAAGAGTTTAACAAATTTATTTAATTTTTTTAACATATTTTATTTTGTGTACACCAATCTGCCAGCTTATGGTAATTTTCTCTCACACATTACAGATTATTTTGAGAATGCGACTCGATTAAACAACCTTTATATATGTCACTAATTTCTTAAGTGAAGAACAACCGTACATTTCCAAGTTACGCATACATTGGGAAGGAGACTGGTTAAAAACGATACTTTTGAGCATCTTATTCTGACGCAGTTCATTTATGCAAGGAACTTAAAAAATTCATAGTAAATATCTAATTAATTAACATCCGTAATTAATTGCTAATTAATTATTCCATTAATTTATGTTTTCTCTACGCAAAGACTTGTTTAATAATAAACCCAGCGATAAACAATTAAAATCAATGGAAAGAGGAGTTAATTCTACGTAAAAGGGACCTTATAAGCTTCATCCCTAGCCTGATAGGAAGGCTTCGTTTGTCAAAAATAACGTAATTTTTCGTAAATATTAGCAATTAATTAACATCCGTAATTAATTGCTAATTAATTATTCCATTAATTTATGTTTTCTCTACGCAAAGACTTGTTTAATAATAAACCCAGCGATAAACAATTAAAATCAATGGAAAGAGGAGTTAATTCTACGTAAAAGGGACCTTATAAGCTTCATCCCTAGCCTGATAGGAAGGCTTCGTTTGTCAAAAATAACGTAATTTTTCGTAAATATTAGCAATTTTATCCGTTATTAACAAACTCAAGGAAAAACCCAATGGTACCACGTGAAAGCGGGGTTAATTTAGCATAAAAATGATACCATAATCCATACATCGCAAGAGTTAATTACCTACAATTAGTGATTATATAATAACAACAATTACTCAGAAACTATGATTTATTGCGTACCCGAATTTTCGTCGTATAAATTCTAAGATGCTCCTTCATAATCTTGCTAAAGTTCAACTGTATCGTACCATAAACAAAGGATTTAAAAAATCGAGTTACAACCATTTTTTAAGAAATAGCAACAAATTGGAATTTTTTTCAGCAAACTCGTATTCTCCGGAAACTTTTTAACATATTTTATTTAGTGTACACCAATCTGTCAGCTTATGATAATTTTCTCTCGCGACATATTATACATTTAATGTTTCATCACGAATATACACGAGGGAAATTCAGAAAACTCTTTAACAAAAGGCATGCGTTGTGGTCATATTGACGGCTAACTCTCCCAGCACAGAACTTGAAATCATTCTCTTGAGAAATCGCACAGCTCATTAAACATGTGAAACTGAGAAAAACTACGTAGGTATTGTGTACGAATCCCATACTCTAGGATCTAATTCCACCTCAAAGACTTCTGATACGCAATTTCGGCAAACTCGTTTTAATTTAGGGGTTTGACTATGATTTTAACGTACGGTACATACGGTACGGTTTTCATTCCAATATTATCTTTCCAATTTTTAATTCTTAAAACGTTTATTTATTCATTGCATTTTCCTACTCAGTGGTGCATACAAAGGAGGGTCTTAATACCTAGTTGGTTATAAAGTTAATTTTGTGTGGGGGGAGAGGTGACAAAAAATTTTGTACATGGGGAGGGGTATGTTTCATTGAGCCAAAGGGTGTGTGTTCCAATGATCCTACTGATTTATGTGATAGTAGGGTGGTTCTAATTTTTTTTTATCAATTGGAATATCTTTTGGGACACCACCCATAATTTTGTTCCATTTGCATAGAAAACAAATTGTGTTGAATATTATTGCAAACGGACGAAGGAAAGACGTGTCGCATCACACTCCTAAGTTTTGAAATTTCGGCATTTATTCGATGTTTTCCTATCATTTCTGGCGATTACGGAGCACTTGGTGCTTTTAACTACCATTCTGTTATTACCAGCGATATATTATACATTTGATATGTTTCATCTCGAATATTTTTCAATTTCTGCCCCATAGTTTCCAAGTACTGCCTCGATAGTGAACGATTACCATCGAAGTTAACACGAAAGTCGCGCGGCGCTCCCTCTTGCGGCAACGCTCGAATCTACCAAGTCCGCTGCCGCTTCTCGCATTTTCTTTTTTCGCACTCACAATCAGTGAATCATCTAAATATTCTTGGTAGTGAAAATTTTTTAACTTGATAAGTTTTCGGGGTAGTTTGTACTGAAGCTACATCAATGAACTTCTTATTTCATCAGTAGAAATTTAATTGTACATTACTCTGCAACAGGAAAGTGCAACTAAAAGTAACTGTAGTCTCCCTCAATAGATTTGATCATGAAGAAGAAATTATATTGAGTTTTGGCATTACTTATTTTCATACAAACAGAAGACCATGTGAAATGATACTCTGACAGCAGGAATTCATGCTTGAGAAATAAATAAACTCATAAACTTCCTCTACGGGTGGAATCCATAGTAGAATACAGAAGTTTTGTATTTAACAACGATAGAAATATAACACTTAAAGGTACTCATGATACGCTCCTCACTGACTCAAATAGGTCTACCTTGATTCCTAACACCTCTTGCGTAAGTAAGAATGTACTGTCATTATATTATCGGCATCTAACATATCGTATTGCAGAATTAAACAAACCCTTGAAAGTGGGGTTGAATTTTTCAATTGAAACGATTAATGCTGAGAGAATCTGTTGATATAATGAGGATCTTTGTGTTGCTTTTAGTGCATGTCAAATGGTCAGCGCCACTTTTTGTATAAAATACTTTTGTATAAAGTACATTAAAATGTACGCTCTACCCAAGCTCAACCCAAGCTCCTCCCCCAACCCAAGCCCCACCTCCAAGCTCGATGAGGGCAGTAAAAAAAAAGGCATGAATATTTTTTGAGACTAATTTTATTTCACCCATTTGATTACAAGCACTCATTTTTTTCAGTTTCTTTTCAGTGTACAGACATGTTTACAAAGTCACATTATTTTACTTTTTGAGAACATCTTCCATTCGGGAAACTATAGTTTTTAACTCATTCACTATTATGGATAAATCCGAGGGATATTTCTTAGGACAAGGTATACCAAATAAACTGAGATCATTTTTACCAGCCTTTACTAGAGTATTATTATATTCACTGTATTCATAAACACTTTTCTCATTGAAGAAGTACAGGATCCCATTAGTGTGTCTAAATGCTGACTGTATGCCTGTAGGTATCTGTGGCAGGATTTTCATTTGACGAGCTTGACTCTTCGGTCTAAAACTGCACTCATCCATTTCAATGATGAATTCTCCACTGTGAAATATCAACGTACGACCAGCGTACGTATTAACAACGGCTTGCACTCTAGCGTTTCTAGGAAAACCAGCAGTTATAATATTTACAGGATAACCTTCAACTAATCCCATAATTGGATAATTTACCATGTATATCATGTTATCAATAAATATTACAATTTCTCCACTAGGTCTGCGATAAACAGCATCGAAACCATGAAAATTTCTCTCAGGTAAAAATGGTAACCAATCCGTAATGAGCTGAGGACCGACTATGTCTATTCTCTCAGTCACTTCCATGTCCACATACCAAAACCATTTTGTATGAAAAAAATATAGCAAGTTATTGATAATGAGTAACTGGTTAACACTATCAATTTCACACAAATTTTGGGGCTGATGGGGTGGATTACTTTCTGTCTCATTCGGTTGAAGTGGTTTACCACCGCCTCCATCTTTCGGCCTCTTGGGTGCTTCCTCACCTTTACCATTTTCTGCACCATCATTCCCCCGCACTGGATCGTCTTCCTTCTTGCGTTCCGATGGTGGCCCATAGAGGAATTGAACTGCTAGTATATCATCTTCATGTAATGTTAGGCGGTAATGATAATGGTCATAATATGCATACATCAAAGCTTTCTCATGATTTGAATGTGAAATCCCAAGTGTGTGCCCAATTTCATGTAAAAGCACAGAGAGCAAACTAACTTGTGTTTCAGGAAATTCAACATAATCCATTCCCAAGTACCACATTTCATCTTGATCGATGTGAATTTCCAGTGGAACATCTCGACTTGACGGTAATTCTGCATGAGCTAATTTACCTCCAGCCCCGTCCAAAAGAGGAGAGCAATATTCCCTCCTTAGAAAATTTTTATGATTATACCGTGTATTCATTATGTAGATATCTGGATTTTGAGCATCATGTTCAAACTTTAAATTCGTTGCCTGACCCCATATTTCAAACGCCTTCCGAGCCAATTCGATGTATGTCTTGTTCACTAATCCATAGTGCCATTTTATTCTATCTTTATTCCATTTATGAAGAGATAGTGAAAACGCAGGATCATCAGCAACTCCGCAACGAGGTCTCTTGGTTAAATTGAGGGTCATTTCGTTTAATTCACCATCTTTGGTTATGTTATAGTATTCTTGAAAAATTTTCAAAGCCTCTTCGAATTCCGTCTGGTCAATGTTACTTATTTCAGTTTCGCTTACGTTCAAATATCCATACTCTCGTAGATATTCAGCAACACAAAACGTTTGACTAGTATTGTTTTTTTCACTAGATAAAACCTTTTGCACCCCAAGCTCAGTTAAGAGCAGAAAGATATATATTGCAATCATTTCATGCGTAGCGTAGCACGCAAAAGAAGGAAATGAGCTTGTTATCTTACTTCGAACCGAATTTATAGGCACTTCACTAGCGAAAAAATCATAAATAAAAACAAATGAATGTTATGAAGAAGGGAAGGCCTCATCGTAAGTTCGTTTTCGAGATTCTTCTTTAATCCTATAATCACCCCACGCTAGTGTGGATATACCATCGTCACAAATGTATCGTTTATCATCGTCTGCACTCAAAGCTATTTTATTTATTTTTATGGTAAAAATTTCATGCTTAATAGATCGTAAAATATACATTTGTCGATAGGCGATGGAATTTTCAAACAAACATTTTTCAAAATGTTCACAATTAATTGATTTCCGAATGACAGGTTTGGCTATACCTTTAGCTTTTTTTACTTCCTTTTCATCTTCCATTCTGTATGAATAAAGTTTGCTTCTCAAACTAATAAAATGCGTCATGATATCACCATTATTTTCATCTTTCATCTTCCCAACCACTTTATTATTAGCGATTGAGAAACAAACATGATCGGACGGATATCCAGATGTATCGTACAATTCTAAGTCCCCTTTCATGTCTTCGTATACATCATCAGTCACCACATCAATAATCATCCCATCCGTATCCATTTGATTTAGTGACATCCTATTACCATATTTCACTTTAAGGTGTCCGTAAAAAAAATCATACATCAATGTTTTACTCATATCTAAAACTGCTTGCTTTGCATAAATTGGTTTTTCCATCTTTATCATTGATTTTTGACTGTAAAAAGTCACTAAATTTTCCGAAAATAGGTAAAATTTCCACCTAGGTAGACGTCATTGATGCATGAAAATTGGAAAGTGCACTAAGACTGATCACCATAGATTTTTAATTTTGTAACCAATGACAATGATTTAGGCAAAATGAATATAGTCACCCTTTATGCCAAAGGCATAGTCCGGGTATTGAAGGATTCATAGGAAAAATAAACATCGCTGCTATTGAAAATGCTCCTTTTGACGTTGTCAACCGCTGGATTATACTCTACTCTCCTATCCTGATTAAGATACTCAACGCACATATCAACGGTGAATGGCGGAACCCAATTAAGTCGTTGAATGCAAATATATTTATGTACACAAGGGAAGTGCCCAAGCTGTTATTCACTCAGAAGACGGCTCAAGAGAACTTGAGGGACGAGGTCACTATCTATCAACCTAGGTACTATTTATTAAGTAGCAATGAGTCTTCGTGGCCCATTATTTGGTTTCCCGTGCATTAAAGAGGACAAACAATCACTCAACTCTCCGTGCACGAAAGGGAAAACGAACGAATACAATAACCAAGATAGGATACGAACACCTCAAATGATCACGCTGACAGTATTCTTCAGGTTTTGTTTTTTTTATAAAATAAGTTCAATGTTTTTCACATCCGTTGAAGTTCAACGGGTACCTTTAGCTAGTATTAAATAATAATGCCAGAAATTTCAAAAGCCATCAAGAATAATAACTAAATTTAACGTTCATTATAATCGAAAATAGGTCGCAGATTTTATTTTTTTCTCAATTTATATTTATTTGCCTAAAAAAACATTTAAATTTTACCTTTATCAGTGACATCTTATTTTCCACAACTAAAGAAGATATCAAAGATTTTATGGTGAAATGTAAAAAAAAAGAATATGAAAAAATAAATTTATAAAAAAAAACAAATGTCTTTTTTGTTTTCCTCTTCCTCAAAAATTGGGAGGTTAATTAGTTCAGAGGGGAGGCAGATTGATGGCGGGATGTATAAAAAAAATATTTTTTTGTCAATGTTATTTTAGTTTTTTTTTTTTGGAATTATTATTTGGTCCTTAAAAGGACCGTTTTTTGTAGACTAGTGACTAATAATAGTCACGCCAACCGTAAACATCTAAGTAGTGACCCCATTTCTCTTTATTTAAATATCGTAATCTTTCAATAATTAGCGGTTTCAACAAATCGTCAGTCAATTTAGGAAAAACTACTACCTCACAATACCCTTCATATTGATCGCATACATTATGCATTGCGATGGGGTCCGGATCGGATTTAGTCGTCTCCAATTGCTTTTCGAAATTCTCATCAGCTTTGGCTTTAATTCTCAGAATATATTCTTCAATCTCTTTCCAGAGTGGGATCCCTCCGACTTGGTGCATAGGAAGGGAGTCCATGGTAGCTAATGTACGTTGCTGAGTTGTCTTCCTCTTTATATACACATTAAGTAAAGAAAAAAAACTCGAAAAAATTCGAACGCGCGTGTCATATTCTCCCTCTCCGAGGTCTCCCCCCTCTTTATCCGCAATAGTCCCCTCCCCCATGTACCTAAGAGTGTTAGGGGGGAGAGAGCGTTTTTTCAAATGGGAGGGAGGGAGAGTGTTTTTTCAAATGGAATGGAAGGAGGAAGTGTTTTTCAAATGGATTTTCAATTCCGCATTAATTTTGAAAATTGCAAATATTAAATAATAATGGCAGAAATTTAAAAAGCCACCAAAAATAATAACTAAATTTAACGTTCATTATAATCGCAAATAGGTCGCAGATTTTATTTTTTCTCAATTTATATTTATTTGCGTAAAAAAATTAAAATTCACTTTTATCAGTGACATCTTATTTTCCTCAACCAAAGAAGCTATTAAAGGATTTATTTAGTTCATCAAGACGAAAGAAAATTTTTTTCCCATGCCTGTAATATTAAAGGTTGACTTTTGAGGGGCTTTCGAAGTGAATTTGTTAGAACAAACTGTACATTCGTGTATTACGTTGAACGGCCGACACATTTTGTAGTAACATAAAAACAATATTCCATCAAATAAGGGTACATATATACCCTAACCCTGATCCCTTAAGGTTATGAGTTAATTTGATTAGTGCATCTGAAATACATTAAAAAACAAAGCAGCTTTTAAATTTAAACCATACCCAAAATCCTTCTAACAACGAAGATAATAGAAGTTTTCTTACAAGACTACCTTCTTCCTATTGATTAGCGCCTAATATATTCATCAATGAAATGCTCTCTATAAACTAAACTAATCGCTCTATTAGAATTTTAGTAACGGGGTTGTTTTCCTAATCAACGTTCTAATTTTTGCTCTAGGTTATAGCGGTATTACAACAAGGATTTTGTTATATCCTTATTACCCTAGGGTACATTTAAAGGAGATGCTGGTTTTTTCACTTGGGTTCGAAGGCGGTTATTGTGAGTGAGGCATCCATGAATTTCCACATTTATAGAACTTATAGAAAAAATGTAAAAAAACATTGATCGGCTGAAACTGGAAATTATTTGCTGTAGAGAGTGGAGGGGGGAGGGGTGATTTATTTAGTTCCTCAAGACGAAAGAAAAATTGTTTCCCATGCATGTTATAAACATAAAAACAATATTCCATCAAATAAGGGTACATATATACCCTAACCCTGATCCCTTAAGGTTATGAGTTAATTTGATTGATGCATCTGAAAAACATTAAAAAACAAAGCAGCTTTTAAATTTAAACCATAGCCGAAATCCTTCTAACAACGCAGATAATAGAAGTTTTCTTACAAGACTACCTTCTTCCTATTGGTTAGCGCCTTATATAATCAACAGTGAAATGCTCTCTATAAACTAAAGTAATCGCTCTATCAGAATTTTAGTAACGGGGTTGTTTTTCTAATCAACGCTCTAATTTTTGCTATAGGTTGTAGCGATATTACAACAAGGATTTTGTTATATCCTTATTACCCTAGGGTACATTTAAAGGAGATGCTGGTTTTTTCACTTGGGTTCGAAGGCGGTAATTGTGAGTGATCCATCCATGAATTTCCACATTTATAAAACTTATAGAAAAAATGTAAAAAAACATTGATCGGCTGAAACTGGAAATTATTTGCTAAAGAGAGTGGAGGGGGGAGGGGTGATTTATTTAGTTCCTCAAGACTAAAGAAAAATTGTTTCCCATGCATGTTATAAATATGAAAACGATATTCTATCAAATAAGGGTACATCCATACCCTAACCCTGAACCCTTAAGGTTATGAGTTAATTTGATTGGTGCATCTGAAATACATTAAAAAACAAAGCAGCTTTTAAATTTAAACCATAGCCGAAATCCTTCTAACAACGCAGATAATAGAAGTTTTCTTACAAGACTACCTTCTTCCTATTGATTAGCGCCTTATATAATCAACAATGAAATGCTCTCTATAAACTAAAGTAATCGCTCTATCAGAATTTTAGTAACGGGGTTGTTTTTCTAATCAACGCTCTAATTTTTGCTATAGGTAATAGCGGTATTACAACAAGGATTTTGTTATACCCTTATTACCCTAGGGTACATTTAAAGGAGATGCTGGTTTTTTCACTTGGGTTCGAAGGCGGTTATTGTGATTGATCCATCCATGAATTTCCACATTTATAAAACTTATAGAAAAAATGTAAAAAAACATTGATCGGCTGAAACTGGAAATTATTTGCTAAAGAGAGTGGAGGGGGGAGGGGTGATTTATTTAGTTCCTCAAGACTAAAGAAAAATTGTTTCCCATACATGTTATAAATATGAAAACGATATTCTATCAAATAAGGGTACATCCATACCCTAACCCTGAACCCTTAAGGTTATGAGTTAATTTGATTGGTGCATCTGAAATACATTAAAAAACAAAGCAGCTTTTAAATTTAAACCATAGCCGAAATCCTTCTAACAACGCAGATAATAGAAGTTTTCTTACTAGACTACCTTCTTCCTATTGATTAGCGCCTTATATAATCAACAATGAAATGCTCTCTATAAACTAAAGTAATCGCTCTATCAGAATTTTAGTAACGGGGTTGTTTTCCTAATCAACGCTCTAATTTTTGCTATAGGTTATAGCGGTATTACAACAAGGATTTTGTTATACCCTTATTACCCTAGGGTACATTTAAAGGAGATGCTGGTTTTTTCACTTGGGTTCGAAGGCGGTTATTGTGATTGATCCATCCATGAATTTCCAAATTTATAAAACTTATAGAAAAAATGTAAAAAAAACATTGATCGGCTGAAACCAGTCGAGATGTTTACTCACCATTGCTCTTCGAAGTCCGTAGTTTACTGCTCCATATCCTTCTTCCTTCGATGGGTGGTCATTGGTCTGGGGGATGATTTCATCCAGAGCTCAGAGAAGTCTGATGCTGTGTTGCCCGACCTGGGTCGGTTTATTGTCCATCCAGCTCTTTAAGGCTCCTTGGACTTCTGAAGTTAGCATGTCTCGGTTCCGTATATATATCATTCGAAAGGGACAGTAAAGGGGGAATTTTGTGGCGATGGGGTACTTCCTAACAATGGGCAACTTTGCGACAATGGGGGAACTTCATAACAATGAAGAACTTTATGGCAATGGGGAAATTTGTGACTTTTGGGACCTTAAGGTAATAAGGAAATTTTGCGACATTGAGAGACCTTCAAGGTGATGGTGAGTTTTGTGACATTGAGAGACCTTATGATAATGGGGAACCTTTAAGGCGATGGAGATTTTTGTGACTTTGTAGAACCTTTAAGACAATGGGGGACTGAGACAATGGAGGTGTACGTACTCTTTTTCCAGACCTCCTCCTCCTATCGTGACGCATGTGCTACCTTTCACTCCCCATTCCTCTCAAAAATTACACATTTTTCCAATAGATTGTATTAAGACTATTTACCATTGATATAAAACAAATAAAATATTATCAAATCTAATTACGATACATATAAAGAGAATACGAATTTGAATGGTCATCGCAACTCAAATATTAAGAAAGTTATTGAAAAACTATATAATTTTTATTCTGCATCTTTTTTAATTTACGACTTATGGAAAATTTTTAAGATACCGATTTTCTCCGCTAAATAAATACCTTTAATTGGATACCAATCTCTCTTTCCTATGGTCAAAAAAAATACCGGGTTATTCATTAATAAACCAAATTCGTTTGTATCTTTTTTAATTTACAACTTATGGAAGATTTGTAAGATATCAATTTTGTTCGCTAAATGAATACCTTTAATTAGATATCAATCTCTCTTTCCTACGATCAATATTAAGCGGGGCAGCATGGGGTGGGATTGGTTGGCCGGGGCGGCGTCGCTGAGTCTGCATTCCTGCATAAATTTGCATATTAAGTGTGCCCAAACGAACAAACACACACTACTTACACCATCATAAAAATACTCATACAATAGCAATTCTTCTAGGGATTATCCTTCCTCTATTGCTTATTAATACTCTTGGCAGCTATGAAGAAGGTGGTGGACACATGGCTCCATCCGCACCATAATAGGAGTCCAGAAATAACTGAATTTGAAAAGAAATATCGAACAGTTAGCACAAAGAAAATAAATGAATAATGGGATTCTGGCTAACCTTAATGTCGAAGGAAACATGCCTATAAATACTAAGTCAGCGAAACAGCATTAAATATGATCATAACGTTATGCAATATTGGTCATAGAGATGGTTATACATATAAACCAACTAGCTTAAACCATTTCTGTGATGCATTGACACTTCTATATTGCTGCATTTATTTAGAGAGTTATAGACTTATATTCCAATACAAGTTCCAAAAATGAAGTCCATTTCCTGAAAAATATGATAAAAGATAATTTAATAAACATTCATATAAATTCACATCACATCATCATATTATTAAGGTATAAGAATGCAGGGCATGTTATACATTTGTGGATATGCTAATTATCAATTGCAGAAAACATATGTCACTACATTTGTTGAACCTTGTAGCATTAAAGAGTAGAAAAATTTCAGTATTGTTGAGAACTTCATATCATTGAAAAAAGTCATAGCAATTAAGCAAATCCAAATGGCTAAATGTCATACCTAACAAAGATTTCACATGACAAAAATAAAAAAGGAAAATAAAAAAAACATGTTTCTTTTTCAATTACTGGAATTCATTATACAATCAAGGTCATTAGATATCCATTCAAATTCTCCAACAGGAGTCTCTTCTATGTTGTTCACATCTGAAGTAGAAAGAATGAAAAAAAAAAAAAAATCATTTGAGCTTCAACATCAATGTACTAAATATAAGACCTTGTTCCTACCAATGAAATGAGGCTTATCACATGAAAAACTCATTGAAGTCAGGGACTTAAGGAGCAGAAATTCCTATTACACATTGCTCAGAAGTTATTTCAAAAGACAAGCAAGGTCGCCACTACCCCAAACTAATTCATTGAGAATAAAATGACAAACATGGCACCATAGCATTGACACCTGGCAATGAAAAAAGGGCTCTATCCTCAGTACATGGGAAGTCCTCAAATGACTGAAATTAAATAGAAATGTATTACCATAAGCTAAAAGATAGTACAAGAATGAAAGTATTTTCGCTAACCTTAAAGTCAAAGGAAACATTACCTGCATGAAGCCAGGAAAAGATAATTAAATATGGTCATCACGTTATGCTATATGGAACTTAGAGATGGCTGCACATATGCTGCACACGTACTTTAGCTTCCCATTCCTTCCTCCTGGCTGGGTCTTTTGGAAAAACCCTAATAATTTTCCCATCGGAAGATTTGTTTGAGCATCCAAATGCTGCGCAGCCTGGCATTGTGATGAAGAGTGTCGCTAAGAAAATGAGGGGATAGAAACATTTAAAATGAAGACAAAACAAGCACGTCACTGATCATATTTAAGAAATGCATTACAATAGGCAACGTACCTGCCTACTGAGCACTTCTCATGAAAGTCACTAAACCAATATAAAAGGCAGAATTGTAAAATAATGGCTGATTCACAACGACAGTTTATCAAAACGAGGAATGAACAATACGTAGGTACGGACAAAAAATGGTTTTGAAGTAGATTACTGACCTCGTAAAGCATATGCACGTGCCTTTATTGAAAATTACATATGTGAAAGTTACAAACTCCATCATTCCCACACACATTATCAATGGAAGAAAACACGAAGATTCGCCGTGGTTGTGAAATACTTATGCGTCCTGACCTGCGTCCTTATGCGTGCCGTTACCTTATCCCTTAATAAGTACACGTCCATTAAATCAATTCCGGTATCGTGAAACAATTATAATCAAATGCTTACATGATTGTATTTCCTCATCGATCATCATAGAAAGGAAATAACGGGGTGATTCTCTCGAGGCTGTGAAGTACTTGGGCGTTCTAAATAAGAGGTATGATTTCCCGTATTCACGCTTATTACTCGGAAAATAATAAATTAATATGATAACAAACGTTTAAACTGAAATGCATTAATAATTACCCTTATTCTTCGATTGCAAATGGGGAAAAATAGAACGGATTGAGTCACGGTGACCGTCAACCACTGATGTCCTGGCCACGCCGTCTCAGTTCTCACCAATCACATATATTACTTGGCAAATAACAAACTAAGGGATCCACAAACACAAAACAATCGAAAATATTCGGGTTATGTATTGCTTTCCACCACAAAATCGAAAATTACCAGGATGTTACGGATCGTATTCCAAGCGCAGCATTTAACATAGTATAATACTACGGAAAATCCAGTGAAAACTCATTTTAAACCGTTCAATCGATACAGCTGTCTTAGCACTAATGATTTCAGCAAAAAAATTGTCGTACTTACCTTTACAGTGACGTAGAATTGCAAAAATACAATCACCTTCCCTTCACTTCCATGTAATCCAAGTCAATCTTTTGCGAATTATGGCGTCCAGTCTCAAAGTGCATTCTGGGTGAAAAGCGTCAGCCAGTAAAAAATTAGCGGACACTTGGCCAACCTCTGATAATAGAGGGCCTCTAGCAGCTCGCTGTTAGTAGCGCCCCAAGCGGTGAACGTGTATAACTACCATAATATGGGGTGAATACATACACTTGCGCCCACCGGAACTAGAACCTATTTTCTTCTTCGTGAAGTAATGTAATCATTTTTTTCTATTAAATATTTTACATTGTCTCCCGTTGAAGGGGATACAAGATTAAATCGCGTTAAAAGGCAACAGTGAGAATAAAACGCCGGTCAAGCGTACTAGAAACAACAGCTCAAACTCACCCTGTATATCAATTTCATGACACATTACGATACTTTGGATGCCGTACCGGCTTTGATTGAGACTGTGTGCTGAGTGCTGTGACTACGTACAGTGTGTTTACATTTAATTTGTATTAAATAATACTGCAGCAGGAATCGGGAGGGTCTTCTGTCAGGAGTGTCTTTCATTCAGATTCTCTAAATATCATAGGAGGTTGGTTGGTGCATATTAATATTTTTTTAAGTTCAAAAAACGTGAGCGCTCTCTAATTCTTTCATTTTAGCACGCAAATATAATTTATTATGATCATTACAGGTCCATACGATGGATCATCCATTGCCGTAGAAAAGATTGAGACGGGAAAAATGCCGCTTACTTGTGTAAAAAAATATTTGCTCTGTTCGGGACATATTGAAGAGATCCAGTTGATAAAAAGAGATTGGTGTTGACCGCTGTCCTCATAATATTTTACGAACCCAATAACCCACCTCTAATAAGCTTTCACGGGAAGTTGCCTGCCAGAAAGACAGCCTTCCCGAGGAAAAACTCTAGATACCAATCCCCTCTCATATCTAAAGAAAGTATCCTTCAATGGTTTTTTTAGCGTTGCTAACATGTTTCTCTTTCACCCAGTTTCTGCCGATCATGATGCATTTGCCTTGATATACAGTTACATCAGGATCATCCAACGAGTGAGTCATTTTTAATTGAATGTCTATATAGTTGGAGATCAGGCAATTGAAGCACTCACGCAAGAGAGCATGAGATTAGATTTCTTGTTTGAGGAATAACATGACAGTTCTCCGAATTATGAATAGATTAAGATATACTGGTGGTAGGTAGAAGATAGGCAGGACAATTGAAGATGCATGACATTGCGATAGTGCAAGATATGGCCAAAACTGTTTAATATCTTTTGCTTGGAAATTCATTTAGAATATATTTCGTTGTCATGGGTCTCAGTGGTCCAGTGATACCATATGTTTTTCACTGAGTCTCCTATATCGCAGTACTTAAGCATAGTCTAAACAAATACTTTAGATTGTGCCTTAAGTTTACACATTTTTTCCGTACACTTCCATCTACCCTCTGTTCGTACGTGGTAAAAGTATTTTTAGGGAATAAATACCAAATGTAACGAAATAATAATGCTTTTGAAAGAGAAGGCAATGAACTTGAAAGAGGCTCAAAGGTTGGTTAATCTGAGCCTAGATTATATAGCAGTTGTGACGCATTTATCGTACAATAATAGTGTAGATTATGTCTGTGGCTTAAATGACTTGGGTTTCTTCAGAAGCAGTAATATAGCAAGTCCAACTCTACTGCTAATGATAAATAGATTATTATACAACTTAAGGCAGCCTATAGGGTATTTCTTTTTCTGCCAGTCTGTAAAATAAAAACATTTTCAAAAGTTATTCAAAACCACTCTTGAAATGCTTTCTAAAGAAGCGTTTACCGTGAAGACATGTGTGACTGACCAGGGTTCAAACTTTGTTCTGATGCGTTTATTCAATAGAAATATCAACTGATTTATCTTAGGTTAATTCAGGAAATCATATTTTTTTAATAATATTCCTCATTAGCTGATTAGTTCCAGAAAATAACTATTTAAATATTATTTGTTCCATTTATTAGAAAGTGGAAAGAGAGCGTTGATCTCTTTGGAGACTTGCGCCCAAGATTTAAAAAAGCAGTAACTCCCCCTGTTTTCTCAAAAATTGAAGGCCAATTCTCTAGCACATACACTAGGTCATCCTATCTGTCATAAGAACTCATGTTTCTTGTAGATTAATGTCTGTTTAGTCACTGAAAACTGGTAAATTATTTATTCGATATTTTCAACTACCACGGCATTATTTCAGCTGCGACGCTGATAGTTACTATCACAGGTGAATATGAACACATTGAAGCTCTCAAGTCAATGAAAAATTGGCTACGATCAATAAGGTTAATTGACCATTTAGGAAATGATAATACATAAAAAGTAAAATTTGTTGAAGTTAGGTTTCTAAATCTCAACTCTTTGCAAAAGATTTGGAAAGATGTGAGAACCGAAGCCCTTTAGATAGATGCCGTCAAACAAGAAAAATCAAACACTACTTATTGGAAAATGTTTCTCTGTTGTCCGCTATAAGGGTGGGTATTCTTCAAACGCAAATGCAATGAGATTTAATACTATTTCAATCTTTGTTTTTTTTTATCGTTTATGAAGTCTAATTCTTCAAACGACTGTGAAGTATTCGATAGCCAGGAAGTAATTCTTGATGGTTTGAAATAAGTGGATGGTCAAAACATGAGTTCTTGTTTTACCTAATATGTTTCCGAGCTGTCAAGAATGAATAGCTTAGAAATACAGAAAATAATGGTATGATATATGTTTTTGGGTATTTTCTGAGAAAGCTGCTTTCACTTCATTATTGTGGATGTAAGTACTTCCTCATGAAAAGAGAAGAAAATATCCGAGGGGAAAAATCATTAACATTTTTTAAAAACTTTCAAAGTAGTGAAATTTCCTCAGTGGTAAGCCTCATATTGTGCAGTGAGGAACTGAATTCCTTTTTCAATGAATGTTCATCAAAATTGATGAGTAAAACGCAAGGTGTTGTAAATTATTACAAATAGGGCGTCTTTAGGGAATGTGATTTGTCAATCAAACAAAATGCCCCTTCCAGAAAGATTCAGCTCAGAAGTGAAACATTTGCTTGTTAGAATCTTTGTTAGGACTTGAGTTTATTTTATATTTCCCATACAGCACACACGGAGCATATTTAGTTGCAATCACGAGTAGAACACGTGATTTATCTGGTCGAAAAACCGCTTTTCAACGACTAAGAACGGTTGAAAAATGGTCAATATTTGGTTTACTGGCCGCTATTTCTGGTGTAAACACGTGTATCGACCACAAACTGCCTAATATGCAAATTCCCGTGCAAATGTATGTTTACCAACGGAAAATAAACTGTTATTAGCATTATGACCGCTAGACAGCATTGCCAGCAAAATTCGCGGCTGATTTAGATTCATATTTGACCGAGAAAAAAAATTGCCGCTGAAGAGCCGCGAAGCCTGTAACCTGACTCTTCCGATCTCACTAACGTCTTAACCCACTCGGCCACCAAGGTACTTGTTTGAAGATGGTAATGCCAAGAAGTTATTTCCTCCGCATTCACGGCCAGACCAATATAAATTATTCCGTATTTGTACTTGGCCTGGAGAGAAATACATATTTACAAATATTTGGCACCAAGAAATTAATGCAGATATTCACGTGTGCTTGAAAATGGCTGTCAGAATCATACGAAAGCAGATAATATTATCGTGGAACATGATTTTATTTCTGATGGGTTACAATTGTACCAAAATGCAACGTATGATCAAAAAAGGAAGTATTTCTTAATACCGGAATAATAGCGTATATCTCATCTTTAATATGCAGTTATTCCCATGGAAATGTGAAAAAGGCAAAGTGGCATGTTGTACATAATTAAATTCTATAAAATACAGAAGTCCACTCAGATAATTTGGACCAAAATATACACTGAAAGAACACGTGTAAAAAAGGGCTAATTTTGGAATTATCCCTTATCCCATATATCGACCGAGACTACACGAGTATATTTCTCCCCGTGCTGTATGGGTTTGAAATTCAAAAATCAGGGTCTCTCTAGCTACAAAAATAGAAGGTATAAACAGTACTTAAAGGAGAATAATAAAGGCTACTGATTTGAATTAAATGTGCGAATAAGCATTCTTCCGTGGATCCTCTTGTGTTTTCATTCCTCAGAGCAATTGCAAAAATTTAATAGTGACTTCAAGAAATACTCGTACGTGTGCTTCCTGTTTTGTCATTATGTCACTATAAAAGTCAGAATAGATGTACATCGTGTCAAAAGCCATAAGTGCTAGACTGGGGTAACAAACTACTCAGTACGTATTTCAAAAATTGAAGAAAGTTTTGCCCCTTCTTTGAAATGTCTAACCATTGAACGGATCATTTGTTCCGCGAACGATAGTGTGACTTCGGTGCTCAGAACGAGATTACGATAATATAAAGAGAATGAAAAAGCCGTCACCATAAAACATAACCCGCAAAAATCAAATGTTTATAAGACAATGCAAATGTTGGCGAAAGTGAGCAAAACTTAGCATCATATACACCGCATTGCAATTAGTTATACACGTTCACCACTAGAGGCGCTTGCTTCGGCGCGCTGCAAGTCTGTATAGGGAAAATTACATGGCTTGACGCGACTGTATAGACTGTGGTAGTACTCTCATAATCCTTCCTTTACTAACCCCTCCACCTTTCCAAATTAACGCATATGGCCTCATAAGTCAGTCATATCTCACATGAACCAGCAATTGAAAGTGAGAGTGTCCTTCGAATGACTCATTTCAAGACTTCGTTTCTTTCCCGTCTAACTCGGCTCAATGCATCCTTTAACTCACCTTGACCTCTCCGAATCCTCACGAAGAGTCACTGAGCATGTGTGCAAATTTGAACAAGGTATTTCTTATCCGAGCCGTTTTGCTCCAATCACGAGAGCCGACTTAAATTCGAGTGATTTAGATTCCACATTCTCTTATCGATTACTGCGAAACTGATCGCCCCCCCCTCTCCATAAATCATGCACCCCCCCCTGCTTAACCTATGATAGTGAGAGGGTTATTGACCTCGAAGGTCACTTCTCATTCGCCAAAGAAGACGGTTGTCATTCGTCGACAAGGGTTTTTCCTTGGCTGGTACAAGGAGCCAAGGATTTATCAGTTCAAAGACACAACATTCATGCCTGAAGTGGTGGTATTCGAGCCCGCTCCCCACTGATTGTAAGGCCGGTGCGAAACCACCTTCGCTGCCGAGGCCAGGCCTTTTCTCAATCCCATTCGCCAACAATCAACTCTCCCTCCCCTTCAAATCCTACCCAACGTCTGTCTTTCTCTCCCAAATTGTTGAAACTCCTCCTATGTCGGTACATTGATCATAATGTATCTCTCTTTGAATGCGGCATGCTACCAAGGCAGGCATGAGCAACATTTCTAAAATTTTCGATCACAGTTACAAACTTCAAGCATCCGTAATTATGATTTTTTGAACGCAGTAAATCCTGTTCTACCAAGTAATTTTTGTCATCTTTCGTGAGAAATCAAACCTCTTTGTGGTAAAATATTTTTTGATACAGTGTTACTAACTAATAGTTTACTTTTTAAATGTGGTAAAGATAACACTTTTGAATTCGTAAATTTATAACTTTAAAAAATCATTTTACTTGGAAAAATCTATCTTTTTAGTATCACCTCTGCGGTAGCGGTTCCTCTGAATATATGCTAAACTATAGAAAAACGTCCAAAAATTGATTAAATTCATTAGTTTTGAGATGCAAAACTCGCATGATTTGCGAGTTTTGCGTACAGTGAATCGCGAAATATCGAAAACCGTTATCGATATCCGTGATTAGGTCCGTTTTTGCGCATTTTGACAGAATCCCCCAAAGTTTGCTATCCATATCCCTGGTTTAAAAAATGTCTGATAACTTACGGATGATTGTGAGGGGAGGGTTGTTGAAATCTAACGTTGTCTTACATAGGGGGTGGGGGTTAAAAAGTGGTAAAAATCACCTTGCGTAATAATTGAATAAGTCCATAGTTGCAGCCATTGAGAACGTTTTTTCTTTGACTTAAATGTAAACTAGTCACTATTTAAAATACCATAAGCAGAAACAACTATTTTAATAGACGTTTCAGTGACTATTTGATGAATTGATATTTGCAAACGTTAACCGTGTAGTTAGGATAACGATATATAGTTGGAGACTGTTTTTATTTTTCATTAACATTTCGATTCAGTAGAGATGACGCGACTTTCTCTGCAGTTTACAAATCTACGCTTATAATAGATTTAGTCAAGTTCTCCAAGCGCATAGTCAAGCTGAATTTATGATATAGTCCTTTTCCAGGTATAGATAAGCTTCTGCCTCACTCCGTCATCTAGGTAGGGGAGACTTAGTATAACCTTCAAATATCGGGGCAAAATCACGGGAAAAATTAGAAAAATTGGTCATTTTTTTAACTTTATTTCCTCAAAAACTACTACTTATTTCACAGGCATGATTATAACATATTACAAATGCGCATTCTTTACTGTACCCCTTGGTATCATTCTCAATTTTGCTAACCACCGGGTTTTTTCGCAAAGAGGAAATTTTGCTGGCGTGACGAGAGCTCACCTTTATCTCAGAGACACATCAGGATACGTAATGCACGTAATCGCACATGGAATTATGAGGAAAGGAATGCTTCAAATTTTAACCATCGGTAAAAAAAGATAATAAAATTAACATATAAATAATGGTTTTTCGTGAAAAATAAATGGTCATCGACCTGATAAAAGTTCAGTTCCATCATTTATTTCTGTTTTAAATTTGACATATTATCCCACCTGCAACTTGTACACTCGTCGTATCGGCTAGTATATTTTACCGTTTAAGCAAAATGTTACCCTTTGCGAAGTTTCCAAATATTGGTTATCGGGCAAGGTCATATATGTAACAGTCAAACACACAGTTGCTATTTGATCTAGTATATTTCTTGTTAGGTTTAAGCTAAAAACAATCTGGCAGTCATACTCTTTCTTCAATGCCTTAAACACATTACAGATCTCGTTTGCTACTAGTGCACAAAACAAGGGGTAGGAGCTATCGTCTGCGTCCTTCTGTCATTCATCATTTTCTAACTGTTTCCAAACTAGTTTTTAGTCAATACACCCTTCATGGAGATAATTTTTTTCGCTTTAACAAAACAGAATAAGAAAATCTGTTGGCGATTTTCCTAGTGCGTCCTTGTCTGTAGCATTTAGACTCTCGACTGATATAAATAAACAATTGGTATATTTATCCTTGATAAAAAATGGAAAAGTATCGTTAATAGTTGATAACGTTTAAGATATTCGATTAAAAGGCGTTTATTGGCAATTATGTACGATCATTTGTGTCAAATTCATAAAAATCGAGTATTTTCGCGAATCCCTCTACCTACCGAATACTTTCTTTACCGAGTAAAACACCGTGAAAAATATATTTGAAAAGATCTCGTCGGTGCAAGCACTTTAAATTTAAATTGTTTCAAAGCCCACCATACATCGCTTTGCGTCCATCTCGATCAGTGGCTCCTTGAGGTCTTACTGATCCTATTATTTTTTTAAAAACGTATGGCGCCGACTCAAAGACGTCCATACTTCCCAAACGTGACTTTTCAGTGTCTCAGCATTATAGGGATCAATATACCTACTGTGTTTCTATTCAAAACCATTTCCCTCGATATCTGAGCGACAGTTGACCATGCCTCAATTATACCATCGACTTATTACCTCTGTCCTGGACTTAATGGAATTTTCTGAATATATATATGTGGAATTACTCACAGAGAAAATAAAGTGTCTAAAACAGCAAAGACATTCAAATCCACATCCCATCTAACCTACCGGTCAACTGTCATCAGATTCCTAGCGATAAGACGCATGTGGTCTTACCTATAGAGTTTTGTTTGATAAGCTATTTATAATTACCTGGTTACGGTTGAGGCGTACATGAGATCGGAACGTTCCAAATGCATATACGAGTTTATCTAATACACCTCCATTCTCGTGGATACCGCGAAGCACGCTCAGCTGGCAGACGAACGGCCGGGAAGCCATCACCGATTTGGATGATGAAAGTTTCTCGTCGTATCCGAGACCCAAGAATAATATGACATCAAAATGCTAATTTTCACACATAGCGATGGTAAAAGGGCTCCGTTTGCTGGTAAACTTAATTCCCCTATAGTACTTACGTTGCGTAGCCGTCGTAAATGGTCTCAGCAAATGCACCCTGGGCAATATTGGGACCTGGATGGATCTGTTTTATAAAAAATTGTCATTGCAGGTGAATGGGTAAACGTCTGTGTGAGTTTATTTCGATGAGTACCCTGTGTGCTATGTAACTTTCCCTCCCTGTCATCACCTTTCCCTATCTCCTTTGTTTATACCCCTTCCATCAAGATAACCCCTTCCTCGATGCAGCGTCCTTCACAGAAGCTTGTGCGAGAGGTCGAATTGTACCTAGTGTCACCGAGGCTGTTAACTGTTTTTTGTGGGTAATCGGGTAAAAAATTGATGGAGGAATATTTTCGATGCAATTTCTGGAGATTAAAAATTGCAAGTTATTCATTACTCAGATCCCAGGAATCTTGGATAACTTATCTGAAACAATGCAGAGGATGGAATTGTGCAAAAAATGCATCAAAGAATTGCTTTTTGACATTGAGAATTGGAAGAATAGGTAGATGTATGGTGACGGTGAAAGGTGAAATATTTGCACAAGTGTACGATTTTGTGTCTCTTGCCCGAATTTTGTTTGCTTTTTATTTTAGATAATGATCTCACGATAGGTAGCGAATTTTTCCCATTTTTTCAACTTTATGTGTGACATTTTACTCGGCATTTTTCTTATTCTTTCACGCAGTTCCGTTTGCATTGGCCTCAATTGTCTTTAAAACGTCAGACATCTCGAGGCATCTAAAGTAGTAGTTTAAAACTTTAAACCGATATCATAGCCTTGCTTCAGCAAATCTTGTGCAAGAAAGAGGACCGATTCCAATGGTCTATTGAAACCTGACGCGTTTAGGCCTTCGAATCTTTTAAACTATTTGAGTGTGACTTCCCGTGTAAATTAAAAATGTTCTCCTCGTGCCCGGTTTTGAGTCAGGTAATTTGAGCAATTAAATTCCAAAACTTGAACGTTTTGTGATATGTAAACCTTACATCCAAAGCGGCCAATCCACAGCGAAAGGCTTTCATCTATTTATAGCACCCTATCAGGAAAGTTTTTTCCGAAATATTTTCAGAATGCAGCGAACAAATGAATCACAAAAATGAAAACTTCCATCGGAAAAAAGCCCATGATATACCACGTGTAACAATGTATCCCTTTGATACATTACACACCAACCCTAAAAATAATAAATTGTGTGGCCAGAATTACGTATCATGCCGTAGAACCAAAGAACCGCGGAGGTCGCAACTCCCACGTAGAATCACGTAGGTACGAGGTGCAAGACCTGGGAAGCGATTTCCATTTGCGACTACAGTCGCTCACCCAACTAAAAGGGGTGCAGTGCAGGAAAAAAACCTCCAATTAAACTCTCTTTGTTCCTGCAATGCAACCTATATTGGTTGATTATCGACTCACGTTGCATTTAATACCATTAAAAGCTACCACTTCATGGATGTATACCTGCTATTTGTTTAATAAACGATTGTTAATTTTTTAAACGTAGTCGTTATTGAAGTGCCGAACCCTTCCCTTCCTATTTTCTTAGGAATGGACAACTTTGCCACATTCCAATCATAAAACTACCTAATTAATTCTTTTAGCAGTATTAAATACAAATTTTCATCAACTACTAACAACTTTTATTCAGTGAGATTATCAAAGTTGGTTGGTCTCTGGTGCAAAAAGATCTATTCCATTTCTACACAGTTTATGGCATTATTTACTTTTTATATTAAAATCACCCTCTGTAATATTCAATGCATCCATGCCATTTTCTAATGAGAGAATATCTTTAATTCCAGGAAGAGCCGTCATGGGTTCTTCAATACTAACGCTGGGGATAAATGGGGAGCAGTAGTCGATAATGCATAGAAAGACCTTGAATAGACTAGGTCACACCTTTAAATTTTGTTAAATTAACTGCTGAATAAACATTTTCTTTGGAAACATATTCGACTTCTTCATGTTAGCAATTTTAACTTTTCTTTAACATTTTCAACTTTGTGCTATTTCCACTATTTTGTGTAAATGTGGTCTTTCCTTATTCAACGACACAAGTTGTATCTTAGGAATGACCAAATAGTCAAGAATAGTCAGAAAGAGAGGGATCGAGGGTTGCAGTCAACCAATACAAGGGTTGAACCACCAATGAATGACTGCATTGCATTTTGATCACTACCACAAAAATGACTGGGATCGTGAATGTTTTTGTGCTGAGGGTGCTGGCTTCACATCCCGAGGGTCCGATTTAGAATCCCAGTAGCGATATTTGTCACTGTAATCCCAATACATGAGTGAGTGTTACGTGTGCAGAAAGAGCACTACTGTGTCCGTCGAATAGGACGTTAGAAAGACACTGGACTTATCAGTGCCCTTCGTAAAGAGTTAACGCCAAGTAGCTACCCCACTCCCCTTCCTCCGTTAGGTGCTTACCTTCATAATCCTTCCATTATCAACCCATCCACATATCCTAAATTACGCATATGAATTCAGCAGTCGGTCACATCTCACATGAACCAACCAATTGAAATCGACAGTGCCCTCGGTATAACTCATGCCAAGACCTCGTTTCTTTCCCGTCTGTATCTGCAAAATGCATCATCCTTCGACTCATCTTGATCTCAACAAATCTTTGAGAAGATCCACTCAACATGCGTGCCAAATTTGTATAGTGAATTTCAAATCCAAGCCGTTCTGTTCCAATCTCTAAACCAGACCAAATTTCCAGTGATTCAGATACCATTAGTCTCCTACAACTGTGAAACTTAACACTCCCCCAATCCTACCAATAAAAAAAGGGCTCACGAGAGCGAGAGTGTCACTGAACTCGAGGGTTTCATCTCGTCCACCCGAGACGACGGCTGCCATTGGTCGATAAGTGTTTTTCCTTTGGTGGTTCAATGAGCCAATTCTAAGACAAGGTTTTATCGGGCGAAACATCCCCGGGGAATAACACAACATTCATGCCTGAAGTGGTACTCCAACCCGCTTCCCTGTGATTGCAAGGCCGCTACGAAACCACCCTCGTGGGCAAAGTCAGCATTTTACTCCAACTCATTCGCCAACAATCAACTCACCCTCCCCTTTGACCCCCACCTCCCCCACGTCTTCCTCTCTCTCTTTCTCTCATTCATGGAATACCTCCTAGTTTCCCTCTGTCCACCATAGTTCAATGATTCAATGAAAGATCATAATAATTTAGTAATAAAGACTTTATTCAACAACTTCTATATTTATCAGCAACTTAATATTGTCCTATCTGTTGAGAATATTAGAGAAACTCTCGTTTTGGGGTTACAGACTCTTTCATCAACAAAAACAAATAATTTTATGAAAATGACTGTGTTGTCACCTAATTTACATGAACATTGTCTTTTATGCTGGTAAGGATCATTCATCCAAACAAAAGAAAGAGACTTAAGGAAATAAACTCTTCAAAGTTCTCATATATAGAAAAATATATACAAAGCAAAATATAATTGAAACTGCAGTATTATAAAAACAATTTCACACATTTTTTAAAAATTAATTTGGTAAATCCTCAGCAAGAAATAATCCTTCTTTTACACTTCTGCAATATTTACCTTCATTTTTTGTGTTTACGATAAATTCAGGTAATGAAAGTACCTAAATAGTCTTGTAATTTTAGGCCATAGGTATAAGTAACTCCTATAATAGTATATTATGCATAAATGTACTTGACATAGCCCTTATTAAAGCTCTCAGGAAATCACCCTGGGCTTTAATGGGACTTGGTTAGGTTTGTTTTCTAAAACATTGTCGCAGCAGGTGAATGGGTAATGAGCTGAGTGCTTATATTTTGATATGAGTACCCTATGTGCTATGTAGTTTATAATTCCCCATCCTCACCACCTCCTCACTCACTTGTTAATACCCCTACCATCAAGATAAACCCCTCCCCAATGTAGAATCCTCCACTTTCTCCAAAGCATATGTGCCAAAAGCATATGTGAGAGGTTGAACAATACATAGTGCCACCGTGGGGTGGCTAACTGTTATTTTGGTAATCGTGTGAGATATTGATGCAGGGATAGTTTTGGTGAAAAGGCTGGAGATGTAATGTGCGATGTCTACTCTTTGCAGATGATGATGTGCTGCTGTCTTTGAGTCCAAAGGAATAACAGGGGCTTCTGGATAAATTCTGTAAAGCAATGGGGAGGATGGATTTGAGGATATATGCATCTAAGATGGAGGTATTTGTTTTTGACATGGAGAATTGGAAGAATTAATGTATGGTGAGGGTGTAAGGTGATATATTTGCACAATTGGACGATTTTGTGTGTTATGCCTGAAATATTGTGACAGATAGATGTACGAGGAGGTTAAAGGGCATATGAATGCGGGAAGGAAAAGTCAGTGAATGAAAATTCATTGACTACAAATGAGAATTTCAATGAATTCATTATTATTATTAATATTTCAATGAATGAGAATATGTCTCATGAGGTGAAAAACTCCGTACACGATTATAGTCTTGCCTTGCAATATATATGGCAGAAAAACTTTATTTGGTCCCTGCAGTATATAATTTAAACATATGGAACTGTTGGTTGCCACAGCGAGATGGTGCGAAGAAATGGAGAATACCTATACATTTAAAAAGTCTGCATTTTACCCTCTTAAGGTGCATAATATTTGGAATTTTTTATTTATTCATTTTAATTGCATGAACTATAACAATGCTTATTGGACAAGACATGTCTAATTGTCTGCAATTCTATGTAAAGAGAAAATGTATTAATAAAAACTAAGCATCCACTGTGCAATAAAACTGCATGTGAGCTTTGATTATGCTGCTTGACAATTTACTAAAGGCAACCAGGAAAATTTAACTTTTTTATTATGGAGTTGGTGGCATCACTGGGTGGTGGGAGCACTTGGGGTATTGAGAGAACTTGAGAACTATGCTCTTCAACCCTATGACATAACCATAGAACAGTTAATCAACCTTGTCAGAGATAGACAACACTTGGCAGCTTACTCTGTGTTGCTACATCTTGGATCAAACTTATTACATCCTGGATAATACAGTTTATGACATGTCACCAAAAGAAATCTTTTTCCGTGGCAAATAAATTCACATCATAGGCAAGGACATAACCAAGGAAAGCTCTTAGGATAAGGCGATTGGCATTGTACCCCTCCCCTCCCTTGGGCAACTAATACCAATAATGATTGCCACAGTTGTTTTTTGGAAAATGTACCTCTAATAAGGATTTCACCTTTAACACATCAAAACAGCGTACGCATGCATGATTTGCATTTATCAAAATTTGAATTTAGGATATTAAAATAAAGCTTTTTCTCCATCGTTGGGGGGCGGGGGCTGATCTCAGTTATGGCATTTATCATTAGTCAGAAAATTAAGGAAATTCTTTTGCTGAGGAGAATGAATACCTTCTCCTACATAAGAAATCTTCCCCAGTATGTTCTTCCCATTATACTATGCTTTATGAACTGTACCAACATCATAGGTACATCTGCTAAGCCTGTGACAGTTAACATTAAAATTTGTTGAATTATCTTATGAATGGGGTAAAATTAGAGGTATTCAGAAACTTTAACACCATGCTAGAGCCCTCCCCCAACACTTGACACATGATTCAATCTGCTGTGAAAAGAAGACTAGTACTCATTTGAGGAAACTAGCATATCAATTGATTCACCATATCTTACAACCACTGAGAAAGAATAAATGAAATAGTAAATGGGAATTTCTCCTGTGAACATAACCTACGAGAGCACAGAGGGATCACCTCTTCACCCCCTTCTCTATCTTACTACTCATGCCTCCTATAGGTATGGCCTACCCATTTTGTTTAACCATATTGAAAGGTTTTATTGACGGGATGAAGATAGGTAGGACTAACACCGAAAAAAGTAAGAAACACTGGAGGTACACTGTACATGTAAAATCAGTTGATTTTCTCTGAATTTCATCATAACCTACCTTTAACCAGTAGATTACTCATAATTGGCATCCGTGTGTAGCAGGTTGCATTTCTTCCAGATCCTAATGTTCTTACCCATTTTAGTATTTATGCCAATAAGTCACTACACCAATGCGAACTGGACTCATGAGAACAGCTGGAGATATTGGCAATTACGAATGACCCAAACATAACCCCTCATTAATGAGTGCTTGTACCCATCCTCCCATATCCTGGTCTATATATCTATTCGAGCTACCTCATCTCCTCCCTTCATTTTGCCCCTTCTCTGACGACAAACGATGACTACCATATATACAGATACAAAACAAATATAAATGAAGGATGATGATGATCACTCATCTAAACCCAGGTAATGTGTTTTTTCACAAAGAAGTGGTTCTGGTGGTATTTAATTTAAAAATTAAAATGAAATACCAAAAAGCTACCATAGAAAGAATTATTTTTGTTCCCAAGTTATGTATAGATGGTAGCAAATTTGTGAGCACCTAAAAATCATCATCCAGAAGCCCTAAGAATCTCTTATCATAGATTCAATGGTACATAGTGAGCAAGAGAAATAAATTTACTTAGAAAGTTGAGTTGAAAGTTGAGGAGTTGAGGAGAAAGAAGGAAAAAAATCTTTAATACATGTGTATATGTATTAACTCTTAACATATTTAAGTATGAATGTATTTTTTTTAAATTCACATGCCAGGCAAAGATGACACCACTAATGCAAATACACAATAAAATTTTACTAATAAGAAGGTCAATAATAAATGAAAAGTGTAATTGTGTTAACCACATGCCCCATGTTGGCACATGTGTCCTAGAATGCACATTGCCATGCTCGACTATTTGGTCATTCCTATGATAACTTGTGTCACTGAATAAGGAAAGACCACATTCACACAAAATAGTGGAATTAGCACAAAGTTGAAAATGTTAAAGGAAACTTAAAGTTACTTTTATGAAGAAGTCTAATGTTTCCAAAGAAAATGTTTAATCAGCAATTAATTGAACAAAATTTAAAGGTGTGACCTAGTCTATTCAGGGTATTTCTATGCATTCACGACTACTGCTCCCCATTTTTTCCCAGCGTTAGTATTGAAGAACCCATGATGGCTCTTCCTGGAATTAAAGATATTCTCATTAGAAAATTGCATGGATGCATGGAATATTACAGATAGTGACTTTAATAGTATAAGTAAATACTGCCATAAACTGTGTAGAAATTGAATATATCTTTTTGCACCAGAGATCAACCAAGCTTGATAATCTCACTGAATAAAAGTTGTCAGTAGTTAATGAAAATTTGTATTTAATACTACTAAAAGAATTAATTAGGTAGGTTTATGATTGGAATGTGGAAAAGTTGACCATTCCTAAGAAAATAGAAAGGGAAGGGTTAGGCACTTCAATTACGACTCAGTTTAAAAAATTAACATGCGTTTATTAAACAAATAGCAGGTATACATCCATGAAGGGGTAGCTTTTAATGGTGGACCGGCGCAGTCATTAGATCAAGCTCTTTTGGATGGTAGCAAGCGAGGAACTGCCTGCGGCTCTGCTCTGGAGCACCGTGGAGGCCGACTCTGGTGGCCACCATCGGAACCTAGAACAAATGCCGGCCGAAACTCTTATCGCTGCCACAGAAGTAGGGTTTTGGTTATGATGAAGGTAACAGCGTGAGAAGTTAAATAGTATTAAACATATCCCCTTTGATCTTAAGATTCCTCCTGTAACAGAGGAGATATGATACTCCTATTAATTCTGATTCACTGAGTGAAACATGAAAACCTAGGATACTGTTCTCCTAACCACTGTGGAAGAAACTACTCTCCAATTAATAAGATGAATAATTCTATGCAAGCTACGTATTCTTAAGTTAATTCATCAAAATTGATAGATATTATTCTCCCTCTCAAGTCTCGCTAAGCATTCTTGACCAATTGACCCCGTTTTGCCCCAGTGCTTCACATCAAAACTTATTGCTTGCTCACCATTGGAATTGAGGACCTCAAAAATAGATATGATAGAAACTTTTATATGATTGTAGTATTAAATATTTCAATTTAAATCACAAACCGGAATGGAAGGATCACTGCCATTGCACCAGATATTAATCAACTTGAATCAACCTACTTTAGACTAGTAGGCAGCGATGGTAGCTTTTCCTGAGCACCAAGAAGACATTCTGATCCCATGACAGGGTAAAACTTTGTAAACATGTATTAAATTTTTCTTTATGTTATATGTTTGGTGTCAGACTTGATACAACATGAACTTCCAGAGGATTGAAATTTAGTAATCAGTTTATTCATTTTCTTCCCAAATTCAACCTGACAATTTTAATTCATGTTCAGGCAATATTCTTGAGTGTTTTAGCAATGATAACTCACTTAAATGAGCCCCAAAAAATTGGGGAATTACATTTATCAACTTGACTATGAATATCCTAGTGCAAAAAATATTTTTTTCATGCCAAATTCAGGAATTAATTTTTGCTGCATTCATGAGCACTTAAATCAGCTTCAGGAACAATTAAGAAGTTAAACATAAAAATTGAAATTTCTTTTCCTGAAATCAGGGACACCAATCATAGCGACTAATGCCTGCTATGAATTATCAGCTCTGCAGAACAATGACTGGATAAGCAGTTATTCTATAAAGAAAAAAAATGTAAGAATCTCCCAATCCGATCTGAGAATATTAAGTATTTCATAGGTCTGAGGATCTCAAAAAGAAGCAATTACAGATTAGTAACTTTCATTCTGAAGGTTTGCATGGATTATCAAAAGAAGTTCTCCCACCACTGGTAACAGTCACCTCATCCCTTATTGGGCTCCAGGGCGTAGATTCGGGTACAATGGCAGGAGCCACCCAAACCTCATGCCAGTCAGAATTGAGGGAAAGAAATTCACATAAGAGACAATAGTTGCAAAGACATAATGCACATACTAGTGTCACAGAGTAGTTACTATAAAAATGAAACAAATATATAGGGGAACAACCATTATGATGACCTTACGCTGACCAAAGTTTGCATCTACATTTATTTGCTGGACTGGAGTTAAAACTTTCATATACAGGGCATGAACACCTGTGGTGGGCAGTAAAGTACTCTGACAAAAGGTTGATGAGATATCTTAAGTTGCTGCCATTGCTAAGTAATGCATGTTTCACGAAGTTTATCTTGTGATGCCCACTCCCTGAATTGATCCTAAATGAAAGTTCTGATTTGTAACACTTGATTACATATGTATTTCCAAAATTTGGGAAACATCTCCATTGGTCTCTTACATCAAGTCCACCATTGAACAATAACAGACTAACTCATATGCCTTCTGCGTCAAAATATCCACCCAGGCAGGACTCAATTCACAATTCTCTGATTAGTAAGTGCTGGAATTACCCCAATGCAACTGGTACCAACTGTGACTAATAGAGTAATGTACTATTTATGTAGGAAATCTTGGATACTGAAGCATGCCACTGACCACAGCAGACCCATGGGATCAAATATTTTATTAAAAAAGTTTATTACCCATAGTTAAGACAGAAAAAATACATTAGAAACCTCAGTTGTCCTAGAATTATTAATAGCACTTTATTATTTCAGAATCAAAGTTTCCTTATCCCATTCACACTTATCGCGTGGTCTTACCTATTCTTACAAGTTTCGTCAATCCACTCTCTCTGGTTTTGCATCAAGGGCCGATGATCGATGTCTCCCACTGGCTGCACTTGGATAGTCTCCGAAAGTATCGTGGGGATATTCAGGAGGACAGGCTCCGCTTGCTCAACTCTGTATGCATTAATAGTATGACGTCATGGCATCATTGGATGTTCACTGCAGATAAAATAATAAAGGTTTCAGTAAAAAGTTTTGTTGGTGAAGAATCACCTTGCATTGATTTTTTATTGTAGTCAACATGAATTTGTTGAAATAATTAAAGATATAATACATATTTCATTGTTAGGTGAGCTATTTCATTCTTGCTCAAAGAGAAAGCACAAAAATACATTGGTTAATCGCGAGCGACTATTTTAGTTACAGCTTCAATTGAGATTGCATTCAGAGAAATTTGAAGTTTGTTATTTTTTGAAGTTTAAGTTACCTTCCTAGTGAAACAGTTTTCAAACTACTCAATTTTCACAGAGTTCATGAGAAATTGATTCTACAATGGCCATAAAGATAATGAAATATGCAGCCCTCTTTGGTATGTACCGTGAGGGAAACCATAAGTGGCACTACTAGTGATGTAGCCATGGGGCTTAAATGATTATCTCCCACGAAATTGAATTCATTCATAAAATGGCATTCAATAAAAAGTTTATTTGACTTTTTATTAAAAATATTTTTTGTTTTGTAATATTTTTCTTAATTTATTTGGAAAACTTTCTCAAATAATATGCTCATTATTTTCAAGCAAGAAACAACTGTAGGTATTTCTGCAGAAATTACTAAAGCAAAGTTATTTTTTTAAATTGACTTTGTATATCTATATATGCTTGCAGTCGCAGTTCCACTATCAACTTTAGATTCAATTTTGCTTGAGTTTCTAACCCCCCGCCCCAACCCCCCTCCGCAAATTCTCAACATTGACCCCCCACCCTCACTTCCATGGAAACTAAATCCTGGCTCCGTCTCTGCAATGCAAGGATCTGAAAGTGATTTACGATCTTAGACAAGAGACTCAAAAAAATAAGTGGTGAAGATTTTGTTTCCACCTAGTTTCTGTTAGTGGGTATAATATAAAAGCAATGCAGATATTTGGGTGTTGGAGGAATGGCATGTCATCGAGGACGTGGATGCAATGTGCTGCAGGGGCGGATTAAGGTCGTTGTTTTGGGAGTTTGTTCACCACTCCCATCGGCGCCTGGGGGGTATGCAATACTTCTCAACTAAATGGAGGTCCGGGTGGACTTCCCTCGGAAAATTAAAAGAAATTAAGCGCTTGGAACGTAGTTTTGGTTTGGTTATATTAGATATAAGAGACGTGATAAATTATTGAATAAATCCTTTTTTTACGTTTTTCAAATCACATTTGAAAAACGTAAAAAAACGATGTAAAGAATGTAATTCTTGTGAAGAAGTGAGGTGTCTTCCGGGTTTTACATGGGTTGGTCCATGTTTCCCCCCCACCCCCCGCCCCCCCTTAATCCGCCCCTGATGTGCTGGGATATGGCAGAACCATACACTGGAAGGCAGAAAGGCTATTTGAGATTAAAAATGGCATCTGAAAAAATTGTGTGCTTTTACCTTACTGAACGTACATTTCATTCTTTAATCTTCGACGATAATGTAGAAAATACCAACTGCAGAAAATGATTCTTAAGCAAATGTTTCCTAAGGCGTGGACTCCAATAAGGAGACATGGAATCCGGGCATGATATACTACCTTTCTCCAGTTGTTTAATGTACTCGTAATTATATGTTATATAACTTTTCCGCAGTTACACTAAGAATAATTAACTATGAGAATCGCGAAAGCCACACATGCTAAATTAAATTATATTGGATAGAGTGCCTCTTGTTTGTACAAAATTACGCGTTCCCTGTGCATTTCACCCTGCGAATCTAATGTCAAAAGCTTCAGAATAAGTAACGTTTATTTGTTTGCAATAGTTTTTTCTCAGCTAAAGAAAAAAATTAATCCGTAAGGTGTTTTCTTTTGTAGTGCGCTGCAAGTGAGGACATCGTTACTACACAAAAAGAACAGACACGAAATCGATAGAAGTAGTTTCACTCTCCTTTCGATTACAGCAAGACGTAATTAGTTGCAAGGCAGTGAAAATGTCACAATTCTACTTTCGCCAAGTGGACCCGAGAATTGCACGCCTAGGGTGTTTCGATGACAATAGACCGCAAACTATTCATAAAATCCAGTGGAAGGACTTTTAAAGAGACGCATCGACGATTGTCCCGACCACCATCCCAAAATACCTTCACCGCTCCAAGAACATATGGAATGGACTAGTAATAGTCTAGATGAAATATTATTTGAGTTTATTTTTCCGAAAGATTAATAATTTCATCAACATGTTATCTCGTTGAAAATTGACCAAGTTGATAATTGGTGTTTTCCGACTCACTTCATGTATTTCAGACTTCAATTGAGAGACTTCAGGACATCGCGAATGCTTTATCATGTAAAATTCATGACGCCACTAAAATATTACCAATGTTTTAAAACTTAGACATACGAAAAAATAGAGCGCAGGAATACAATATTTTCCAAAATATCTTAAAAATACTTTATATTCAAAACAAAAGTATTAATTACGAAATAAATGATAATAATGAATTGATTAACGATTAAACAAAAATGTATGCTTCGCAAGCAATGTTCACTGTCCATCGCACAAAATAAATCAGTTTAACTTTCTAAGTAACAAAATCTATTGTGATTCCAAAAACTAATTAGCTACCATTATTTCAAACAAGCAGTGCATTGACAGGGCGCAGCAGCTGACTCGGGAGATTTGAATGCTATCGAAATGGGGTTGGTGAACCTCGCGTGGTCGGTTCTTGGGAGTAACTCGTAGAATGCATAGATACTTGTGCACGTATGCTTAAACTGTCGAAAATGTCATTGGTAAGTAACACAATGAATTTGAATGTTAAGATACGAACAAAATTTTAACTGCATTAATTATTTTCTCGCGAGGTTTATCGAGTAGGATTCGACAACTTAATTTACCTTTTGGGAAAACTTTCCCGTCGCTCAACATACTATTTTTAGAACTTTAAGGAACGGTCACCAAAATGACAGGACTGAATGAATTGTCTTAATTATACTTAACACTAATAACATTTTGAAAATGTACTATAGAAACAGCCATGCCATGCAAGAACTGTTACCAAGGGCTAAAAGAATTATAAGAAATAATAATATAATAGAAAAGGACAATAAAAGCTAAGAGAGAATTATTGCACGAGTTTCCTATTGCCACCCAAGGAGGTATCGTGCCAGCTCGCTGGGACCCATTTCTCGGCCTTCGTGATAGAAATGAGACGAAGGCCGATGGCCGGCCCATCACGTCCCTTCTGAATATCCATACGAATACACAGGGTGACGTCCTACTGTACCATGTTGCAGCGACGCCTTCAAAACAGGCGACCGCTGCCTTCGGAAAATATTGATAGCTTTGAAAGATCGCGAACAAAAATGATTCAAGACGGAAAAGTCTCAAGGAAAGATCAGAATGCTAACATTTTTCTTTACAAATGTTTACAAGCATTGTCTATTATTTTACAATTATTTCCATCAATGCAGTAATGAATTCAATATTTTAAAATTCTTTTTACAATTCTTTTTACAACAATTTTTATCATAAATTGTTACTTAATCATTAGATACTTTAGTACAATTACAATAATTCTTAAATATAATGTCACAATGACTTCGTGAATAATTCACTTCCTGGAACTGAATGCATTAGACAAGGTAATAATGGGTCGAGTTACCTAGGCGTGTTACGTAGTTGTCATATGGAGAGCAGATTAGCAATATTTCACATTGGTCACATAGAAGGAAATCGGATAAAAGTCACTTAAGAACGTAATTCCTCTAAGGGTCCTACCTAATTCCATCAATTAAGTAATTAACCACTCCATTTCTCTAAGTGCTATTGTCCCTTAAGGTGAGTTTGTCCCTTAAGCCCCAATCGTGGGGCCCTACCGCGATAAGGATGCCTTGCCTCAAGTTAATTGGGTTTCCCTTCACACTACACTCTGTGCCCTGCAATAGGAGTAGTTTCCCTACCTTTACTTTCAACTGGAAGGTCCAACGGCGGGCGAACTCTGCTTTCCATCGACGTTCCCTCGCTGGACACACTTCACACTCAACACACAACTGACCATGCACTTTCAACCATCACAAGACACTTTCACTTGGCACTATAAACTGCAGAATGCTCCTTCACCGGCGCCGCTGCGTCTTCTTGGCAGGAGATTGCTGTGATGGCTAGACATTATGAGAAATTTAGAGTGGGGGAGGGAGGGGGTGTTTGAGATTCACAGAGCATTTAAGTTTTCGGAAAGTTACAAATGGAAATCATAAGATAGATTTAGAAACTCATGAATTCCGACAAATCCATCAGGAAGCTGTAAGAAGGATTTAAAAAAATGCGGAATATTTGATTATGGAGTAGATTGAGTAGATGGAAGAAACTGATGTCTGCGTGAAGGAACTGTTAGAAGAGTGGTCAATTCAAAGGTAAACAGTGTTACGGTAAGGCGGCCAGGAATTAATTGGAAAATTGTCGATATCACTTTGAAGTAATCGAACAGAGAAACCACGGATTCTTTTATCTCTTGGCAGCCTTGGAATCCTGAATTGCAATCAAAACACAAAAAGGAGAGTTTGACTTGGAAGGGTAGGTAAGTTATTAGCGAATTTAACTCTAAAACGCGCCTCTAGACCAGTGGGAGTATATTTGAACAAGAAATAAATGAAAGAGTTAAAACATTGAACGAATCAGGTGATAACGTTATAGGTAACTGTACATGAAAAAAGGTAATCGATCGACAAATTGAGAGGAAATGATTTTTCGATCTGTGCAAAGGAGTTACTACGAAAAGAATTACGATTTAAGTGGATTTGAAAACATAACACAAATGACAGTATTTGAGAAGACTTGATAGGATATGTCAAAAATGGACCACAGCTCACGAATTCCATCCCTGGAAAAGAAAAAAAAGCCATATTTTAACCTACGTGCGTAAGTTCAAAATGAAATGAACAGAAATAATTACAAGTTATTAATACTAATAGGACCCAAGCCATTACCAGCCCTTGATTGGTCAACTTAAATGACATGACTATTTACTTGCAAACTTCAAATAGTCACAAAGATATTTAAACTACTTAATATTAGACATGCATTAACAGATGCTTTACGGTAAGTCTGATAAATTGGATATAAATCTGAAATTCGTTCCCACTACAAACAATGGAAGCACACGCAGGACTTACTCGGGATTCTTCGACGCTTCGACCTTCTCTTCCTCCGGCAATCTTGGCATCTTCCTCCAGCAACTGCGAGCACACAGCTAGCACACACCGTTGTGAATCGCGCCCGAATAGAGTAAAAGAACGAAACTGCTGTGCATGCGTCTTATATAGCACGAAATAGGAAGGAGGGTGAGGAGGTGCACACTGGGGCGAGAGAGGAATTTGGGGGGGTTGGGTAAGTCCAGAGGGTCATCAGAAAAGGGTCGAATGGGCTGAGATGATTCGGGCAGTCGGATGGGAGTTAAGAGGTGCGAAGTGAGGAGTCAAGTCTCTTTGGGAGCGGGGAAGGTGCGGGGGGAGGGATCGAAGGGGAGTGGGGTTCAGCATCGCAAGCACCAAGGGCCCACTGCGAGTTAACTACCAGCTGATTCTTCCGAAGAAATTTTCCAGGATTTTAGATCATTTTTGCAATCGACTGTGAATGAGAATCGTCACTGGCTCTGTGCAAGACGAGGAAAGGAATCATTTCGCTTCGGTCATCTGGAGATACGACCGACAACTGGGGTCATTTGGGGAATAGCTGATAGGTGCTTAAGGGAGGGTTATAGGGAGGAAGGATGAATAGATATCTGGCGTCGACATTAGCCTGTTCTTAACGGAAGGGGCGAGGCGGTTAAACGTCTCATCCGACCGATGGTGTAGTGTAGGTAGTTGTTGAAATGATTTCCACACAGTGCCTAATAATGAGGGGTATGGTTTACACAATACCCGCCTTCGCTGAAAGTTGCACTCGTGCCCTAAGGATGAGAAGCCAGTTCTCTAGCCACTACACCAAAGCGATCTCTTTGTAATAATATCTTCAACAGGCTGGAACTATTCTGGACTTCTCAAGACTATATTTTGTTCTTAGGAAATTTACATTTTGCGCTGCGACTTTTTTTCGCTTTAACTGGTTGGCTATTCTTCGTCTATATATTCGGCAGAAATGGGAAACCCTCCTCTATCATAATCTCTTACGATCTTTGAAACACCATGACTCATATGACAACATTCTATCAGGAAAGGACACTGCCTTACGTAGTACATGATTGAAATTTCTTTCTTTCCGACCTCAAAAATATGTAAAAAAATAGCAACTGTTAAGATTGGCTTGACGCATTGTTTTCCGTGTAGTAAATTTATTTCGTAGTATTTAAAAAAAACAAGTTTTTCTCCCACATCATTTAAAGCCAACGCTGAAAAACAATATCCATGGAACTTATGGCTGCACGTCTCGCAAGCCTGCATTACTATGGATACAATATACCGATACACATTTTCTATTGCTTTCCGGACGATTGTTTTGGTTAATACCTATGCCACAGTGATCTCCGTAATTTAGGCTTATGATAAAGGTTTCCTAGGTGCTGAACCAAGAAAAATCGACAAAAAAACCCATACCATGGATAAAGACAAACCAGCCCAGGCGGGATTAGATCCCAGCAAATCGGCCTCCATACTCGCCGCTTTCGCTCAGATGTGCGCCAAATGAAATGCATTGTTCAGAGTATAGAGTCAACCGAGTCTGGACATATCTAGTCGGTAGTTCATCCGCCCTGAGTTTGTAGTCTGCTGTAAAGTATTAAAATACTCGGCAGCTGCTTCGATATCAGCCAAGGACACCCGGAAAGTATGAATATGCTTCGCAAGTTCTTGCATCATTATGCTGACTTTTCCACGGTTGAAGTGTGATACTTATGACACAGTAAATCGACTCAGTTATTTTAATATAATAATTAAATAATAGTTTCTTCAATGTAAAAAGCTTTAGCCAATTATTACCAATTTAATATATTGTAAGACGAGCACACAACCATGCCCTAGAAGGTGAAAAACCACCCAGGTGCGATTCAAAGCCGAGACCTACGGGATAGCTGGCGAGGAGGTTACAACGCTGCCACCTAAGCTGGTGGCTTTACACTGGTGTTTATTACACTCATCTTTTTAGGTTTACATTCCAGGGTTTCTCCATTAGGAGTTTGTTTCCTTATTATTAAGCGTGATAAAATAATAAGAGACTCGAAAATTTTTGATACTAAGCATTGATTCACCAGCCTTATTATTGGAAATAAAAAACAAGAAGATCGGTTTTCCGCTGTTCTCCACATCACTCTTCAAACAGATTGTCGTTTCTACACTTCATAATTCTTCATTTTTATGTCCAACATAGTTTTCACATTCCATTCATGAGTAAGAGCATAATTAGTGCAAATTGCAGCCAAGCGAATGATCCGTCCACAATGAAGAACGCTAAACCAAAACGTTGAAAGTTCCAAACTTCCTAAAATCCGTTTTATCCGTTCTTGACGTTGCAAGAGCCGTCTTCCACTTTCACTAGCAACGGCGACCGTTAATTCATTTATCAATAAAATGTTTTTAAAACATTGTATATTTAGTTGATCTTAGGTATATATTGTCTCTTGTAAAATATATTTAAAGGTACAACGTTTAGGTTTAGCGCCCTTGATTTCGTAATTCATATTTTTTCTGTGAATGCGCAACAACGAGACTTGATTGACGAAAGAATTTTCTTGCAATTTATCACTGATTTCTGACATATGCTACCACTTGCCCCTGCTCGAGGCCGGCAGTGATTCAACCGATCCAGTGATAACGTTGTTTACCATCCCGGCTATGAGTGAGGTAGTGCAGTGGAAGGGGGTTTAGGTAGGTATGGGGGGGTTGGGGAGGGGTAGGGGGAGGGCGCAATGGGACGAGGGAAGATGAGAGATGAGTGAAGCTTGTTTACGTGGAGTGACAGGGGAAAGAAGGGAGAAGGAGGAGGTTTGTGAGTCAAGGGTCGAACCGGGGAGGATCGAATGCCAGTGACTGCGGTCTAATTGAGAAGGGCATCCGTCCCACAATTCACCGCGTCCAAGACCAAGCCCAGCGAGTTCGTTTGGCGCATGAGTTTCCCGGAACCGCTGCTGCCTCAAAACCTTCGGTCCCTCACTCCAACACTTTCCTTTGGCTTTCGAAATGACAGTCACTCGCCATCGCATCAGGTTAACTTCTCTCGTTTGAAAGTCATAGGCGCATTTTTATGACGGACAACTGATTAAGAAAAAAACTACAAATGGTGGAATAAAATTCCAGTTTCTTCAATTGCTCATTAACCGACTCACGTTGCATTTTAAACGCAATCCCGAAAATGACCGGGATCGTGCAGATTTGGTGCTGAGAGTTCTGGCTACGTATTCCGAGGGTCCAAGTTTGAGTCCAGTAGCCATGGAGCTTTTTAAATGTAATCCCAATGCATGGGTGAGCTACGTCTACAGTAAAAGTGCTAAACCGTCCGTCGAATAGGACGTTAGAAAGAGACCTTGTGCCCATCAGCGTGCCTCCGTCAATATCTATCTCCAAGTAACCTTCCCCTTCCTCCGTTAGGTACACTTCCCTTCATAATCCTTCCATTACCAACCTATCCACCTATCCTAATTAGCGTGCCTCCATCAATATCTATCTCCAAGTAACCTTCCCCTTCCTCCGTTAGGTACACTTCCCTTCATAATCCTTCCATTACCAACCTATCCACCTATCCTAATTAGCGTGCCTCCATCAATATCTATCTCCAAGTAACCTTCCCCTTCCTCCTTTAGGTACACTTCCTTTCATAATCCTTCCATTACCAACCTATCCACCTATCCTAATTAGCGCATGTGACCTCAGCAGTCATTGGCATCTCACATTCATCTACACGACAAACAAAAATCATCCACATCTACAAAATACCCTGCAGGCCACCTCAGGGGTGTGTGTGGCAGGGGGTGAGTATTCACCAACATGCATTACAGTATACCCTAAAGTTAGTGTAACAACGACTAATTATGCATTAGTATGAATCGCTAATGCTTGTCACTAGGCACAATTGAAAGCGAATGTGCCTTCGGATAACTCATTTGAAGATTTCGTTTCTTTGCATGCATGCAATGCATTTTTTGACTCATTTTGATCTCACTAATTCGTTGTGAGGTTCCTCTAAACATGCTTGCCAAATTTAAACAAGGAATTTCATATCCAGGCAGTTCTGCTCCAACCTCGAAAGCCGACCAAAACTGAATGACTCAGATCCCATTATACACCTAGCAATCACTGCGAAACTAATCGCTCACCACCCCAAATAAAAAGACCCCCCTTACGCAACCTATGAGACCGAGAGAGAAAGAGTAACTTACCTTGAGGATCCTTTATCATCATCCCCCCGAAAGGACGGTTGGCATTCGTCGAAGAGGGTTTATCCTTGGTTGGTTCAAGGAGACAAAGACACGTAATTCATGCCTGAAGCGGCATTCGAACCCGCTCCTCACTGATTTGCAATGCGGCCGTGAAACCACCCTCGCTACAGAGTTCAGCAGTCTTGTCCATCCCATTCGCAAACAATAAACCCTCCCTCCGAATCCTCCCCAACTTCCTTCTCTCTCTCTCTTCCAAATTCTTGAAACACCTCCTATCTTCTCTTTGTACACAAAACTTCCACGATGCAACGAAATATTCGTCATGCATATGCGCTACATAATATGGGCACATTAAAGTTCCCAACAAATGGAGCGCCGCCACTATCGCTCTGGAGAAAATCGGCTTCCTCTCTTGAGGAGGTTCCGTGGTTTTACTCAACAAAAGGGAATTCGACGAAACTTGCTAGAAACATTACTAATATTGTCTTAAATCTACCTGAATTTTTTCAAAGTTATTTACCGCAGATTTCTTAGGACATTTGATGTGGAAGTGGGCATGAAATATCATGGATTCATATGGGTACGCGAGGTACGACTAGCTTCATTCATCGAAAAGAACCATTTCTAGTTAAGTATAAGAAAAAATAATATCATCAATTGAATAATGAATAAAAATCATTTGATATACTTTATTTTTATTAATTTTGTTTTTCTTATTCTTAACTAGAAAAAGGTTCTTTTTGATGAATTAAGGTACTCGTACCTTGTGTTCCCATAAGAACCCATGTAATTTTTTTGTCTACTTCTCTATAAAATATCTTAAGTAATCTGCAGTAAATAATTCTGAAAAAAAATCAGGTAGATGTAAGACAACATAAGTAATTCTTCCAGCAAGTTTCGTCGAATTCTCTTAAGTTGAGTAAAACCACTGTACCACCTTAATGCATACTATTCCTAGGTCTCGGCCACGTTGAATGAAATCCGAACACAGTAAGGGGAAGGACTCATTGTCGTAACCGGCGATGGATTACTGTCCGCATGCCTTCCCCGAGCGTTTTTCGCGCTGGCTTTCAACCGGAGGCAAAAGCAACCTCCTTGTATGCATTTAAAACGTATCACTGAACTCTCTCTTGTTCTTGCCATAGTTTCCTCCGAATTCTTTCTCTTTCCTCCCATTGTCCTCTAGGCTTCGCTCCTCCTCTCGCACTCTTGCAAGGTCCTGGGATTCACCCGGAGTCCACCCCTCTCCCTATAACCTATGTCACACAACTAAACACCACCGTGAATAATGATGACCTTTTTTCAATCGTGGATGCAAATGTATGTTCAATGCGCCTTTCGAGCATGACGGTAGATTTTCAATATCTGTAAAAGTGAATAAGTTGTTAATACGCAAATACTAATGAGTACGCAAAACAAAAAAGGCTAAAAAAGTAAGTGTGAATGATATTACATTTACCTTGTGACTGAGATTACTTTTTTGAAATGTTGAATTTTTTATACTTGTGTACGCGGAGTAGAGTACGTGTTCACTTCAAACAATGCAGCTAGAATTATCATACATTTTTTCATGCTTGAAAAAGTTTTATTGAAGGTATTTATTCAAGATGGAAGAGTTACCCCTTTTTAAAATTGATACATTATAATTTATTTTCAATATTTTTTATTGTTTAATTTTAAACAAAGGCACAGAGAATAAATATATCTGTGGTAGATCCTCTGCTGGTCGCATCATATGACAACTTCATTAAAAAAAAATGTGATGTAAACATATTTTCCACCCAGGCAAAAGCGAGATACCTACATAGCACGACCATGTCCTGACGAACGGTTTAACTCGTACTTTGCCAATGATTATTATTAATTTTCGCCCCCGACTCAATCAATGTCTCCTTGAAGTATTTGGCTCACTGGCCCTATTAATTGTTAAATAATGTAGAGCGCCGACCCAAAGATGCCCATTCTTCCCGAATGTGACCTTTCAGTGTATCTTGGTTACTTTCGCTAGCATCCTGCCAGTCCTTGACGATTTATTCGCAAACCTTTTATATTTGATTCAGGTTCGGTGAGTTTGGAATCCAGGGTAACACCGTACTTGCGGATGCTCCTCCAAAAATGTCCTGAGCTTCGTACACCGTGGATGGTACAGTTATTGTGCACACATTTTAATTCTTCGTATTCTGGTACTACTTCGTTTATGTATGGAAGCGATGAAAATGTGGAGGATATGGACGTAATCCTCAGACGTCATTCGAGGTGGTTTTTTTAACAGTGGCCCAGCAGACAAAATTACTCCCAAAAAACGCAGACTTATAAGGCCAAACCTATTTTTCCTTATCTTTTTTTTTCGGGTGATATTACTATTCTATTACTAATACTTGATAAAGTTACATCCTAGAATTGCATTACCTCCATTGTTAAACATTTAAGGAGATTCCGCCGCGACTGTGTGAGTCAAAACATATACTAAATTCCACGTTTTTTATATTTTGTCCAAAAAATCCTGCTTTCACTGATGAAATGCGTTACCTATAGAAACCCAAAAGTAAGATACAAAATATGCAGATTATTTCACTTATGTATTTTAAATGAGCACTTTTTTCCAGCCAAAGGAGCCGACTGCAGCGTCATTTCCTACGAATTAGTCTTGCTGCTAGTCTTTTTTTATCTTCCTAACTCTTCATTTTTACGTCCTATATAATTTTAACCACATTCCATCAATTGGCAAGAACATTATTGTCGTAAATTACAGCCAATTGAATAATCCGTGGACAATGAAGGGCGCTTAACCGAGACGTTTAATGTTTCAAAGTTCACGACAAGCGATTCATTCGTCTTTTAAGGTTGTAAGCGCTGTCCCCCACTTGCACTAGCAAAGGCGACCGTTTATCCATTTGTCAATAAAAGTTAGTTTACTCATTTTGCAGTTTATGATTCTTGAGTTTATCTTGTCTCCTGTGAAATATGTTTCAAGGAACTTTTTAACGTTTTGGTTGAGCGCCCTTCATTTCATTATTCATATTCTTCCCGTGATTGTGCGACAACGGCGCTTGATTGACTGAAGAATTTCCTTGCAATTAATCACTGATTTCCGACAAATCCGGTTAACGCTTGCCACAACTCGGACCTGCAGGGAATTAACTGATCCCGTGAAAACATTGTTTCTCATTCCGACGATTCAGTTGTTGCAGAGGAGGAGTAATTGGGGAGGGGTTTGTTGATTATGTTGAAAGATGTGGGGGAAGGGAGCCAGGCAAGGGTGGAGAGGATGAGGGAAGATGACAGGTGAGCGTAGTTTGTTTACGGGGAGAGACGGGAGAAGGGAGGTGGCATGAGGAAGTTCGGGAGTCGGGATCGAACCGGGAAGGATCGTGAATCTAATAGAGAAGGACATCAGTCCCACAATTCACCACGTCCAAGTTAAAAGCGAGTCCGCTCGCCGCACGAGTTTCTCGGAACCGTTCCTTTCATTAAAACCTTCGGTCCCTCAATCCAACACTTTCCCTTAGGCCTTCGAAATGACACTCACTCGCCATCGCATCAGGTTAATTTATCTCGTACGAAAGTCATTAGCGCCTTTTAATGACGGGAAACAACTGCTTAAGAAAATAACCACCAACTCGTAGAATTAAATTCCAGTTTCTTCAATTGCTCGTGCACCGAATCATGTTTTATTTTAAAAGCTACCACAAACACGACTTCGATCGTATGGATTTGTTACTGAGAGCTAATACCTTTCCATCCCGAGAGTCCGAGTTAGAATCCCAGTAGCCATGGATATTTTTCAGTATAAACACGGGAGAGTGTTACGTGTACAGCAAGAGCACTACTCCGTCCATCGGATAGGAAGTTAGAAACAGGAGCGTACGCAGGATTGCCTTCGGAGGGGGAGGAGAGGTGTTAACTATAATTTATGTACATCATCATTAGATCATTATTCACTTAAACAATAATTAAATTAACATTCCCTTTTTGTGAAAACAATTCTACTATATTTTTAAGCCCAATAAGCGAAATTCTAAACGCTAGTTCTGGTAAACGAACGAAAACGAATTCAGGTAAACATGTTGGGGGGGGAGGGGTTAAACCCTAAACCACCCAGGTCTCCCCGATCCTCCTCTCTACGCCACTGGTTGGGAAGACTCAGTACCCATCAGTGCACTTCGTTAAGAGTTGACGCAGAGTAACTACCACCCTCCCCTTTCTCCGTTAGGTAGTACCCTCATCCTTCCTTTACCAACCCCTCCACCTTTCCAAATTAACTCATATGGCCTCAGAAGTCAGTCATATCTCACATGAACCAGCAATTGAAAGTGAGAGTGCCCTTCGGATAACTCATTTCAAGACTTCGTTTCTTTCCCGTCTAACTCGGCTCAATGCATCCTTTGACTCACCTTGACCTCTCCGAATCCTCCCGAAGAGTCACTGAGCATGTGTGCAAATTTGAACAAGGTATTTCTTATCCGAGCCGTTTTGCTCCAATCACGAGAGCCGTCTTAAATTCGAGTGATTTAGATTCCACATACTCTTATCGATTACTGAAAAACTGATAGCCCCCCCCTCTCCATAAATCATGCACCCCCCCCCTGCTTAGCCTATGATAGCGAGAGGGTCATTAACCTCGAAGGTCACTTTTCATTCGCCAAAGAAGACGGTTGTCATTCGTCGACAAGGGTTTTTCCTTGGCTGGTACAAGGAGTCAAGGATTTATCAGTTAAAAGACAAAACATTCATGCCTGAAGTGGTGGTATTCGAGCCCGCTCCCCACTGATTGTAAGGCCGGTGCGAAACCACCTTCGCTGCCGAGGCCAGGCCTTTTCTCAATCCCATTCGCCAATAATCAACTCTCCCTCCCCTTGAAATCCTCCCCAACGTCTGTCTTTCTCTCCCAAATTGTTGAAACTCCTCCTATGTCGGTACTTTGATCATAATGTAGCTTCCTTTGAATGCGGAATGCTACCAAGGCAGGCATGAGCAACATTTCTAAAATTTTCGATCACAGTTACAAACTTCAAGCATCCGAAATTATGATTTTTTGAACGCAGTAAATCCTGTTCTACCAAGTAATTTTTGTCATCTTTCGTGTGAAATCAAACCTCCTTGTGCTAAAATATTTTTTGATACACTGCTACTAACTAATAGTTTACTTTTTATATGTGGTATAGATAACACTTTTGAATTCGTAAATTATAACTTTTAAAAATTATTTTCCTTGGAAAAATCTATCTTTTTAGTATCACCGCTGCGGCGGTACCTCTGAATATATGCTAAACTATAGATAAACTACGCTTATAATAGATTTAGTCAAGTTCTCCAAGCGCATAGTCAAGCTGAATTTATGAGATAGTCCTTTTCCAGGTATAGATAAGCTTCTGCCTCACTCCGTCATCTAGGTAGGGGAGACTTAGTATAGCCTTCAAATATCGGGGCAAAATCACGGGAAAAATTAGACAAATTGGTCATTTTTTAAACTTTATTTCCTCAAAAACTACTACTTATTTCACTGGCAAGATTCTTGCATATTACAAATGCGCATTCTTTACTGTACCCCTTGGTATCATACTCAATTTTGCTTACCACCGGGTTTTTTCGCAAAGAGGAAATTTTGCTGGCGTGACGAGAGCTCACCTTTATCTCAGAGACACATCAGGATACGTAATGCACGTAATCGCACATGGAATTATGAGGAAAGGAATGCTTCAAATTTTAACCATCGGTAAAAAAAGATAATAAAATTAACATATAAATAATGGTTTTTCGTGAAAAATAAATGGTCATCGACCTGATAAAAGTTCAGTTCCATCATTTATTTCTGTTTTAAATTTGACATATTATCCCACCTGCAACTTGTACACTCGTCGTATCGGCTGGTATACTTTACCGTTTAGGCAAAATGTTACCCTTTGCGAGGTTTCCTAATATTGGTTATCGGGCAAGGTCATATATGTAACAGTCAAACACACAGTTGCTATTTGATCTAGTATATTTCTTGATAGGTTTAAGCTCAAAAAATTCTGGCTGTCATAGTGTCTTCAATGTTTTAAACACATTACAGATCTCGTTTGCTAATAATGCACAAAAAAGGGGTAGGAGAGATCGTCTGCGTCATTCTAATTGTCATTCATCATATTCTAACTGTTTCCAAACTAGTTTTTTTTTCAATACTCCCTTCATGGAGATAATTGTTTTCGCTTTAACAAAACAGAATAAGAAAATCTGTTTGCAATTTTCCTAGTTTGTCCTTTTCTTTAGCATTTTGGCTCACGACTGATGTAAATAAACAATTGATATATTTATCCTTGATAAAAAATGGAAACGTAACGTTAATAGTTGATAACGTTTAAAACATTCGATTAAAAGGCGTTTATTGGCAATTATGTACGATCATTTGTGTCAAACTCATAAAAATCGAGTATTTTCGTGAATCACTCTACCAACCGAATATATTCTTTCGGGTATAAATATAGTCGTAAGACACCATGAAAAATATATTTGAAAAGATCTTATGGGTGCAAGCACTTTAAATTTAAATTGTTTCAAAGCCCACCATAATCACCGCGAAAAGACTTTCCTCTTTTAATCGTGAATGCAAACGTATGTTCAAATCACCAATGAATGTGACTGCGCAAGTTAAACGTTGTGAATACACAAAACCTAATGAATATGCAAGTAAAAAAGACAAAAAGCAGTAGATAAGAAAAATATTACATTTTCCTTGCGACTGATTGCTTTTTTGAAATGTTGAACTATTTATGCTTGTGGGGGCAGAGTATGTATTCACTCTAAATAATGCAGCTAGAGTAGTACATTATTGCGTGTTTGAAAAACATAATGGAAGTTGGAAAAGTGTCGTTTTTATAAATATGTTTCATTTTCAGTATTTTAAATTACATCATTTTAAACAAACGCAAAGAAATAAATGTATTCGAGGTAGATCCTCTGTTGGTCACATTAGATGACAACTTCATAAAGAAATGCAAAGGAAACAAATTTTACTCCCACGCAAAAGCGACATACGTAGTCAATCGAAAGTTTTAACTCATACATTACTATAACCATTATTTATTTTTGCCTCCATTTCGAACAGTGGCTCCTTGAGGTCTTACTGATCCTATTATTTTTTAAAAAATGTATGGCGCCGACTCAAAGATTTGCATACTTCCCTAACGTGACTTTTCAGTGTCTCAGCATTATAGGGAACAATATACTGTGTATCTATTCAAAACCATTTCCCTCGATATCTGAGCGACAGTTGACCCTGCCTCAATTATCCAATCGACTTATTACCTCTGTCCTGGATTTGATGGAATTTTCTGAATATCTGTGGAAGTACTCACAGAGTAAATAAAGTGTCTAAAAAGCAAAGACATTCAAATCCACATCCCATCTAACCTACCGGTCAACTGTCATCAGATTCCTAGCGATAAGACGCATGTGGTCTTACCTATAGAGTTTTGTTTGATAAAGCTATTTATAATTACCTGGTTACGGTTGAGACGTACATGAGATCGGAACGTTCCAAATGCATATACGAGTTTATCTAATACACCTCCATTCTCGTGGATACCGCGAAGCACGCTCAGCTGGCAGACGAACGGCCGGGAAGCCATCACCGATTTGGATGATGAAAGTTTCTCGTCGTATCCGAGGCCATATTACATCAAAATGTTAATTTCCCCCATAGCGATGGTAAAAGGGCTCCGTTTGCTGGTAAACTTAATTCCCCTATAGTACTTACGTTGCGTGGCCGTCGTAAATGATCTCAGAAAATGCACCCTGGGCAATATTGGGACCTGGATGGATCTGTTTTATAAAAAATTGTCATTGTAGGTGAATGGGTAAATGTCTCTGTGAGTTTATTTCGATTGAGTACCCTGTGTGCTATGTAACTTTCCCTCCCTGTCATCACCTTCCCCTATCTCCTTTGTTAATACCCCTTCCATCAAGATAACCCCTTCCTCGATGCAGCGTCCTTCACATTCATCTGTAAGAAGCTTGTTCGAGAGGTCGAATTGTACCTAGTGTCACCGTGGCTGTTAACTGTTTTTTGTGGGTAATCTAGTGAGAAATTTATGGAGGATTATTTTCGGTGCAATTTCTGGAGATTAAAAAGTGCAATGTATTTATTACTCAGATCCCAGGAATCTTGGATAACTTATCTGAAACAATGGAGAGGATGGAATTGTGCAAAAAAGGCATCAAAGTATTGCTTTTTGACATTGAGAATTGGAAGAATAGGTAGATATATGGTGAGGGTGAAAGGTGAAATATTTGCACAAGTGGACGATTTTGTGTCTCTTGCCCGAATTTTGTTTGATTTTTATTCTAGATAACGATCCCACGATAGGTCGCGAATTTTTCCCATTTTTTCAACTTTATATGTGACATTTTTCGCGGCATTTTTCTTATTCTTTCACGCAGTTCCGTTTGCATTGGCCTCAAATGTCTTTAAAACGTCAGACATATCGGGGCATCTAAAGTAGTAGTTTAAAACTTTAAACCGATATCATAGCCTTGCTGCAGAAAATCTTGTGCAAGAAAGAGGACCAATTCCAATGGTCTATTGAAACCTGACGCGTTTAGGCCTTCGAATCTTTTAAACTATTTGAGTGTAACTTCCCGTGTAAATTAAAAATTTTCTCCTCGTGCCCGGTTTTGAGTCAGGTAATTTGAGCAATTAAATTCCAAAACTTGAACGTTTTGTGATATGTAAACCTTACATCCAAAGCGGCCAATCCACAGCGAAAGGCTTTCATCTATTTATAGCACCCTATCAGGAAAGTTTTTTCCGAAATATTTTCAGAATGCAGCGAACAAATGAATCACAAAAATGAAAACTTCCATCGGAAAAAAGCCCATGATATACCACGTGTAACAATGTATCCCTTTGATACATTACACACCAACCCTAAAAATAATAAATTGTGTGGCCAGAATCACGTATCATGCCGTAGAACCAAAGAACCGCGGAGGTCGCAACTCCCACGTAGAATCACGTAGGTACGAGGTGCAAGACCTGGGAAGCGATTTCCATTTGCGACTACAGTCGCTCACCCAACTAAAAGGGGTGCAGGAAAAAAACCTCCAATTAAACTCTCTTTGTTCCTGCAATGCAACCTATATTGGTTGATTATCGACTCACGTTGCATTTAATAGCATTAAAAGCTACCACTTCATGGATGTATACCTGCTATTTGTTTAATAAACGCATGTTAATTTTTTAAACGTAGTCGTTATTGAAGTGCCGAACCCTTCCCTTCCTATTTTCTTAGGAATGGTCAACTTTGCCACATTCCAATCATAAAACTACCTAATTAATTCTTTTAGCAGTATTAAATACAAATTTTCATCAACTACTAACAACTTTTATTCAGTGAGATTATCAAAGTTGGTTGATCTCTGGTGCAAAAAGATCTATTCCATTTCTACACAGTTTATGGCATTATTTACTTTTTATATTAAAATCACCCTCTGTAATATTCAATGCATCCATGCCATGAGAATGTCTTTAATTCCAGGAAGAGCCGTCATGGGTTCTTCAATACTAACGCTGGGGAAAAATGGGGAGCAGTAGTCGTGAATGCATAGAAAGACCTTGAATAGACTAGGTCACACCTTTAAATTTTGTTAAATTAACTGCTGAATAAACATTTTCTTTGGAAACATATTAGACTTCTTCATGTTAGCAATTTTAACTTTTCTTTAACATTTTCAACTTTGTGCTATTTCCACTATTTTGTGTGAATGTGGTCTTTCCTTATTCAACGAACAAAGGTTGTATCTTAGGAATGACCAAATAGTCAAGAATAGTCAGAAAGAGAGGGATCGAGGGTTGCAGTCAACCAATACAAGTGTTGAACCACCAATGAATGACTGCATTGCATTTTGATCACTACCACAAAAATGACTGGGATCGTGAATGTTTCTGTGCTGAGGGTGCTGGCTTCACATCCCGAGGGTCCGATTTAGAATCCCAGTAGCCATGGATATTTGTCACTGTAATCCCAATACATGAGTGAGTGTTACGTGTGCAGAAAGAGCACTACTGCGTCCGTCGAATAGGACGTTAGAAAGACACTGGACTCATCAGTGCCCTTCGTAAAGAGTTAACGCCAAGTAGCTACCCCACTCCCCTTCCTCCGTTAGGTGCTTACCTTCATAATCCTTCCATTACCAACCCATCCACATATCCTAAATTACGCATATGAATTCAGCAGTCGGTCACATCTCACATGAACCAACCAATTGAAATCGACAGTGCCCTCGGTATAACTCATGCCAAGACCTCGTTTCTTTCCCGTCTGTATCTGCAAAATGCATCATCCTTCCACTCATCTTGATCTCAACAAATCTTTGCAAAGATCCACTCAACATGCGTGCCAAATTTGTATAGTGAATTTCAAATCCAAGCTGTTCTGTTCCAATCTCGAAACCTGACCAAATTTCCAGTGATTCAGATACCATTAGCCTCCTATAGCACTGCGAGACTTAACACTCCCTCAATCCTACCAATAAAAAAACCCTGCTCACGAGAGCGAGAGTGGCACTGAACTCGAGTGTTTCATCTCGTCCACCCGAGACGACGGCTGCCATTGGTCGATAAGTGTTTTTCCTTTGGTGGCTCAACGAGCCAATTCTAAGACAAGGTTTTATCGGGCGAAACATCCCCGGGGAATAACACAACATTCATGCCTGAAGCAGTACTCCAACCCGCTTCCCTGTGATTGCAAGGCCGCCACGAAACCACCCTCGCGGGCAAAGTCAGCATTTTACTCCAACCCATTCGCCAACAATCAACTCACCCTCCCCTTTGACCCCCACCTCCCCCACCTCTTCCTCTCTCTCTTTCTCTCATTCTTGGAGTAGCACCTAGTTTCCCTCTGTCCACCATAGTTCAATGATTCAATGATTCAATGAAAGATCATAATAATTTAGTAGTAAAGACTTTATTCAACAACTTCTATATTTATCAGCATCTTAATATCGTCCTATCTGTTGAGAATATTAGAGAAACTCTCGTTTTGGGGTCACAGACTCTTTCATCAACAAAAACAAATAATTTTATGAAAATGACTGTGTTTTCACCTAATTTACATGAACATTGTCTTTTATGCTGGTAAAGATCATTCATCCAAACAAAAGAAAGAAACTTAAGGAAATAAACTCTTCAAAGTTCTCATATATAGAAAAATATATACAAAGCAAAATATAATTGAAACTGCAGTATTATAACAACAATTTCACACATTTTTTAAAAATTAATTTGGTAAATCCTCAGCAAGAAATAATCCTTCTTTTACACTTCTGCAATATTTACCTTCATTTTTTGTGTTTACGATAAATTCAGGTAATGAAAGTACCTAAATTGTCTTGTAATTTTAGGCCATAGGTATAAGTAACTCCTATAATAGTATTTCATGCATAAATGTACTTGGCATAGCCATCATTAAAGCTCTCAGAAAATCACCCTGTGCGTTAATGGGACTTGGTTAGGTTTGTTTTCTAAAACATTGTCGCTGAAGGTGAATGGGTAATGAGCTGAGTTCTTACATTTTGATATGAGTACCCTATGTGCTATGTATTTTATAATTCCCCATCCTCACCTCCCCCTCTCTCCCTGGTTAATACCCCTACCATCAAGATAAACCCCTCCCCAATGTAGAATCCTCCACTTTCATCTGCCAAAAGCATATGCGAGAGGTTGAACAATACATAGTGCCACCGTGGGGTGGCTAACTGTTATTTTGGATAATCGTGTGAGATATTGATGCAGGGATAGTTTTGGTGAAAAGGCTGGAGATGTAGTGTGCGATGTCTACTCTTTGCAGATGATGATGTGCTGCTGTCTTTGAGTCCACAGGAATAACAGGGGCTTCTGGATAAATTCTGTAAAGCAATGGGGAGGATGGATTTGAGGATATATGCATCTAAGATGGAGGTATTTGTTTTTGACACTGAGAATTGGAAGAATTAATGTATGGTGAGGGTGTAAGGTGAAATATTTGCACAATTGGACGATTTTGACGTTATGCCCGAACGCTTGTGAGTGACAGTTGGATGCATGAGGAGGTTAAAGGGTGTGTGAATGCTGGAAGGAAAGTCAGCCATAGTCAGTGAATGAAAATTCATTGACTATAAAATGAGAATTTCAATGAATTCATAATTATTATTATTGATATTTCAATTATTTCAATGAGTGAGAATTTGTCTCAGGAGGTGAAAAACTCTGTACACGATTATTTTCTTGCCTGGCAATATATATATGTATATATATGGCAGCAAAACCAGAGTTTGTCCCTGCAGTATATAATTTAAACATACGGAACTGTTGGTTGCCACAGTGAGTTGGTGCGAAGAAATGGAGAATACCTATATATTTAAAAAGTCTGCATTTTACCCTCTTAAGGTGCATAACATTTTTTATCTTTTATGTTTTCATTTTCATTGCATGCACTGCACCAATGAATTGTGGACAAGACATGTCTAATTGTCTGTTATTCACTTAAAAGTAAAAAGAAAATGTATTTTAAAAACTAAGCATCCACTCTGCAATAAAACTGCATGTGAGCTTTGGTAATGCTGCTTGACAATTTACTAAAGGTAACCAGGAAAATTTAACTTTCTTATCATGGAGGTGGTGGCATCATTGGGTGGAGGGAGCACTTGTGTCATTGAGAGGACTTGAGAACTATGCCCTTCAACCCTATGACATAACCATAGAACAGTTAATCAACCTTGTCAGAGATAGACAACACTTGGCAGCTTACTCTGTGTTGCTTCATCTTGGATCAAACTTACTACATCCTGGATAATACAGTTTGTGACATGTCACCAAAAGAAATCTTTTTCCGTGGCAAATAAATTCACATCATAGGCAAGGACATAACCAGGGAAAGCTCTTAGGATAAGGCGATTGGCATTGTACCCCTCCCCTCCCCTGGACAACTAATACCAGTAATGATTGCCAGTCGTTTTTTGGAAAATGTACCTCAAATAAGGATTTCACATAAAACACATCAAAACCGAGTATGCATGCATGATTTGAATTTATCAAAATTTGAATGTAGGATATTAAAATTAAGCTTTTTCTCCATGGTTGGGGGGCGGGGGCTGATGTCAGTTATGGCCTTTTTCATTAGTCAGAAAATTAAGTAAATTCTTTTGCTCAGGAGAATGAATACCTTCTCCTACATAAGAAATCTTCCCCAGTATGTCTTCCCATTATACTATGCTTTACAAACTGTACCAACATCATAGGTACATCTGCTAAGCCTGTGACAGTTAACATTAAAAATTGTTGAATTATCTTATGAATGGGGTAAAATTAGAGGTATTCAGAAACTTTAACACCATGTTAGAACCCTCCCACAACACTTGACTCAAGATTCAATCTGTATTGAAAAGAAGACTAGTACTCATTAGAGGAAACAAGTTTATCAATTGATTCACCATATCTTACAACCACTGAGAATGAATAAATGAAATAGTAAATGGGAATTTCTCCTGTGAACATAACCTACGAGAGCACATCTCTTCACTCCCTTCTCTATCTTACTACTCATACCTCATCTAGGTATAGCCTACCCATTTTGATTAACCATATTGCAAGGTTTTATTGGCGGGATGAAGATAGGTAGGACTAACGCCGAAAAAAGTAAGAAACACTGGAGGTACACTGTGCATGTTGATTTTCTCTGAATTTCATCATAACCTACCTTTAACCAGTAGATTACTCATAATTGGCATCAGTGTGTAGCAGGTTGCATTTCTTCCAGATCCTAATGTTCTTAGCCACTTTAGTATTAATGCCACTAAGTCACTGCACCAATGCAAACTGGACTCATGAGAACATCTGGAGATATTGGCAATTATGAATGACCCAAACATAAACCCTTGTTAATGAGTGCTTGTACCCATCCTCCCATATCCTGGCCTCTATATTTATTCGAACAACTTCATCTCCTTCCCTCAATTTGCCCCTTCCTCTGATGACACACTATGACTACCATATATGCAGAAACAAAACAAATATAAATGCCTGATGATGATGATTACTCATTTAAACCCAAGTAGCGTTTTTTTCGCAAAGAATTGGTTCTGGTGGTGTTTAATAATTTCAAAATTAAAATGAAATACCAAAAAGCAAACAGAAATAATTATTTTTCTTCCCAAGTTAAGTATAGATGGTATCAAATTTGTGAGCACCTAAAAATCATCATCCATATACCCTATGAATCTCTTATCATAGATTCAATGGTACATTGTGAGCAAGAGAAATAAATTTACTTAGATATTCAGGGAGTTGAGGAGAAAGAAGGAACAAAATCTCTAATACATGCGTATATGTATTAACTCTTAACATATTTAAGTATGAATGTATTTTTTTAAATTCACATGCCAGGCAAAGGTGACCACTTTAATGCAAATACGCAATAAAATTTTACTAATAAGAAGGTCAATAATAAATGAAAAGAGTAATTGTGGTCAACACATGCCCCATGTTTGCACATGTGTCCTAGATTGCACATTGCCATGCTTGACTATTTGGTCATTCCTATGATACAACTTGTGTCACTGAATAAGGAAATACCACATTCACACAAAATAGTGGAATAAGCACAAAGTTGAAAATGTTAAAGGAAACTTAAATTACTTTTATGAAGAAGTCTAATAGGTTTCCAAAGAAAATGTTTAATCAGCAATTAATTGAACAAAATTTAAAAGTGTGACCTAGTCTATTCAGGGTATTTCTATGCATTCATGACTACTGCTCCCCATTTTTTCCCAGCGTTAGTATTGAAGAACCCATGATGGCTCTTCCTGGAATTTAAAATATTCTCATTAGAAAATTGCATGGATGCATAGAATATTACAGATAGTGATTTGAATAGAATAAGTAAATACTGCCATAAACTGTGTAGAAATTGAATAGATCTTTTTGCACCAGAGATCAACCAACTTTGATAATCTCACTGAATAAAAGTTGTTAGTAGTTAATGAAAATTTGTATTTAATACTGCTAAAAGAATTAATTAGGTAGGTTTATGATTGGAATGTGGCAAAGTTGACCATTCCTAAGAAAATAGGAAGGGAAGGGTTCGCCACTTCAATAACGACTCAGTTTAAAAAATTAACAAGCGTTTATTAAACAAATAGCAGGTTTACATCCATGAAGGGGTAGCTTTTAATGGTGGACCGGCGCAGTCAGTAGATCAAGCTCCCAATTCGATTCTCCCAACCCGATCTGAGAATATTAAGTATTTCATAGGTCTGAGGATCTCAAAAAGAAGCCATTACAGATTAGTAACATTCATTCCTAAGGATTGCATGGATTATCAAAAGAAGTTCTTCCACCACTGGTAAGGGTCACCTCATCCCTTATTGGGCTCCTGGACGTAGATTCGGGTACAATGGCAGGAGCTACCCATAGCTAATGCCAGTCTGAATTGAGGGAAAGAAATTCACAAAAGAGAAAATAGTTGCAAAGACATAATATGCACATACTAGTGTCTGAGAGTAGTTACTATAAAAATGAAACAAATATACAGGGGAACAACCATTATGTTGATCTTACGCTGACCAAAGTTTGCATCCACATTTATTTGCTGGACTGTAGTTTAAACTTTCATATACAGGGCATGAGCACCTGTCGTGGGCAGTAAAGTACTCTGACAAAAGGTTGATGAGATCCCTTTAAGTTGCTGCCATTGCTAAGTAATGCATGTTTCACAACATGTATCTTATGATGCCCACTCCCTGAAATGATCCTAAATGAAAGCTCTGTTTATTAAGACTTATGTATTTCCTGAATCTAGAAAACATCTCCATTGGTCTCTTACATCAAGTGCACCATTGAACAATAACAGACTAACATATGCCCTCTGCGTCAAAAAATCCACCCAGGCATGACTCAATTCACAATTCTCTGATTGGTATGTGCTTATTTTAGCCCAATGCAACTGGTAGCAACTGTGACTAATAGAGTAATGTATGTACTATTTATGCAGGAAATCTTGGATACTGAAGCATGCCACTGACCACATCAGACCCATGGGATCAAAATATTTTATTAAAAATGTTGACTACCCAAAGAAAGTAAAGACAGAAAAAATACATTAGAAACCTCAGTTGTCCTAAAATTATTAATAGCACTTTATTATTTCAGAATCAAAGTCTCCTTATCCCATTCACGCTTATCGAGTGGTCTTACCTATTCTTACAAGTTTCTTCAATCCACTCTCTCTGGTTTTTCATCAAGGGCCGATGATCGATGTCTCCCACTGGCTGCACTTGGATAGTCTCCGAAAGTTTCCTGAGGATATTCAGGAGGACAGGTTCCGCTTGCTCAACTTTATATGCATTAGGAGTATGATGTCATGGCATCATTGGATGTTCACTGCAGATAAAATAATAAAGGTTTCAGTAAAGGTTTTTTGATGAAGAATCATCTTGCATTGATTTTATTGTAGTCAACATGAATTTGTTGAAATAATTAAAGATATAATACATATTTCATTGTTAGGTGAGCTATTTCATTCTTGCTCAAAGAGAAAGCAGACAAATGCATTGGTTAATCGCGAGAGGCTATTTTAGTAACAGCTTCAATTGCGATTGCATTCAGAGAAATTTGAAGTTGGTTATTTTTTGAAGTTTAAGTTACCTTCCTAGTGAAACAGTTTTCAAACTACTCAATTTTCACAGAGTTCATGTGAAATTGATTCTACAATGGCGATAAAGATAATGAAATATGCAGCCCTCTTTGGTATTTACCGTGAGGGAAACCATAAGTGGCACTAACAGTGATGTAGCCATGGGGCTTAAAAGAGTATCTCCCACGAAATTGAATTCATTCATAAAATGACATTCAATAAAAAGTTTATTTGACATTTTATTAAGAATATTTTTTTTTGTAATATTTTTCTTAATTTATTCGGAAAACTTTCTCAAATAATATGCTTGTTATTTTCAAGCAAGAAACACAATTGTAGGTATTTCTGCAGAAATTACTAAAGCAAAGTCATTTTTTTAAATTGACTTTGTATATCTATATATGCTTGCAGTCGCAGTTCCACTATCAACTCTAGAATCAATTTTGCTTGAGTTTCTAACCCCTCGCCCCAACCCAAGCCCCCTCCGCAAATGATCAAAATTGACCCCCCACCCTCACTTCCATGGAAACTAAATCCTGGCTCCGTCTCTGCAATGGAAGGATCTGAAAGTGATTTACGATCTTAGACAAGAGACTCAAAAAAGTTAGAGGTGAAGATTTTGTTTCCACCTAGTTTCTGTTAGTGGGTATAATATAAAAGCAGTGCAGATATTTGGGCGTTGGAGGAATGGCATCTCATCGAGGACGTGGATGCAATGTGCTGCAGGGGCGGATTAAGGTCGTTGTTTGGGGGTTTTGTTCACTACTCCCCTCGGCGCCTGGGGGGTATGCAATACTTCTCAACTAAATGGAGGTCCGGGTGGACTTCACTCGGAAAATTAAAAGAAATTAAGCGCTTGGAACGTAGTTTTGGGCTGGCTATATTATATTTAAGAGACATGAAATTATTGAATAAATCTATCAAATCACATTTGAAAAACGTAAAAAACTATGTATAGAGTGCCATTCTTGTGAAGAAGTGAAGTGTCTTCCGGGTTTTACACCTCGTTGGTCCATGTTTCTCCCCCACCCCCCCCTTTATCTGCCCCTGATGTGCTGGGATATGACAGAAACATACACTGGAAGACAGAAAGGCTATTTGAGATTAAAAATGGCATCTGAAAAAAATGTGTGCTTTTACCTTACTGAACGTACATTTCATTCTTTAATCTTCGACGACAATTTAGAAAATACCAACTGCAGAAAATGATTCTTAAGCAAATGTTTCCTAAGGCGTGGACTCCAATAAGGAGACATGGAAACCGGGCATGATATACTACCTTTCTCCAGTTGTTTAATGTACTCTTAATTATATGTTATACAACTTTTCCGCAGTTACACTAAGAATAATTAACTATGAGAATCGCGAAAACCACATATGCTAAATTAAATTATATTGGATAGAGTGCCTCTTGTTTGTACAAAATTACGCGTTCCCTGTGCATTTCACCCTGCGAATCTAATGTCAAAAGCTTCAGAATAAGTAACGTTTATTTGTTTGCAATAGTTTTTTCTCAGCTAAAGAAAAACAATTAATCCGTAAGGTGTTTTCTTTTGTAGTGCGCTGAAATTGAGGACATCGTTACTACACAAAAAGAACAGACACGAAATCGATGGAAGTACTTTCACTCTCCTTTCCATTACAGCAAGACTTAATTAGTTGCAAGGCAGTGAAAATGTCACAATTCCACTTTCGCCAAGTGGACGCGAGAATTGTACGCCTAGGGTGTTTCGATGACAATAGACCGCAAACTATTCACAATCCTAGGGAAGGACTTTAAAGAGACGCATCGACGATTGTCCTGACCACCATCCCAAAATACCTTCACCGCTCCAAAAACATATGGAATGGACTAGTAATAGTCTAGATAAAATATTATTTCAGTTTATTTTTCCGAAAGATTAATAATTTCATCAACATGTTATCTCGTTGAAAATTGACCAAGTTGATAATTGGTGTTTTCCGACTTCATGTATTCCAGAATTCAATGAAGAGACTTCAGGACATCGCGAATGCTTTATTTATCATGTAAAATTCATGACGCCACTAAAATATTACCAATGTTTTAAAACTTAGACATACGAAAAAATAGAGTGCAGGAATACAATATTTTCCAAAATATCTTAAAAATACTTTATATTCAAAACAAAAGTATTAATTACGAAATAACTGATAATAATGAATTGATTAACGATTAAACAAAAATATATGCTTCGCAAGCAATGTTCACTGTCCATCGCACGAAATAAATCAGTTTAACTTTCAAAGTAAAATAAAATCTATTGTGATTCCAAAAACTAATTAGCTACCATTATTTCAAACAAGCAGTGCATTGACAGGGCGCAGCAGCTGACTCGGGAGATTTGAATGCTATCGAAATGGGGTTGGTGAACCTCGCGTGGTCGGTTCTTGGGAGTAACTCGTTAGAATGCATAGATACTTGTGCACACGTATGCTTAAACTGTCGAAAATGCCATTGGTAAGTAACACAATGAATTTGAATATTAAGATACGAACTATTGACTGTAAAATTGTTACACGAAATCCTTTTAGAGCATTCTGTTACTCATTCTAAAGAAAATTTCGAAGCATTTTTTTTAGAACTTGTTCGAAAAACCATTGCTTTCTCGATAGCAATTCAACTATCAGTGCAAACTTTTAACTGCATTAATTATTTTCTCGCGAGGTTTATCGAGTAGGATTCGACAACCTAATTTACCTTTTGGGAAAACTTTCCCGTCGCTCAAGATACTATTTTAAGAACTTTATGGAACGGTCACTAAAATGACAGGACTGAATGAATTGTCTTAATTATACTTAACACTAATAACATTTTGAAAATGTACTATAGAAACAGCCATGCCATGCAAGAAGTGTTACCAAGGGCTAAAAGAATTATAAGAAATAATAATATAATAGAAAAGGACAATAAAAGCTAAGAGAGAATTATTGCACGAGTTTCCTATTGCCACCCAAGGAGGTATCGTGCCAGCTCGCTGGGACCCATTTCTCGGCCTTCGTGATAGAAATGAGACGAAGGCCGATGGCCGGCCCATCACGTCCCTTCTGAATATCCATACGAATACACAGGGTGACGTCCTACTGTACCATGTTGCAGCGACGCCTTCAAAACAGGCGACCGCTGCCTTCGGAAAATATTGATAGCTTTGAAAGATCGCGAACAAGAATGATTCAAGATGGAAAAGTCTGAAGGAAAGATCAGAATGCTTACATTTTTCTTTACAAATGTTTTCAAGCATTGTCTATTATTTTACAATTATTTCCATCAATGCAGTAATGAATTCAATATTTTATAATTCTTTTTACAATTCTTTTTACAACAATTTTTACAACAACTTTTACCATAAATTATTACTTAATCATTAGATACTTTAGTACAATTACAATAATTCTTAAATATAATGTCACGATGACTTCGTGAATAATTCACTTCCTGGAACTGAATGCATTAGACAAGGTAATAATGGGTCGTGTTACCTAGGCGTGTTACGTAGTTGTCATATGGAGAGCAGATAGGCAATATTTCACATTGGTCACATAGAAGGAAATCGGATAAAAGTCACTTAAGAACGTAATTCCTCTAAGGGTCCTACCTAATTCCATCAATTAAGTAATTAACCACTCCATTTCTCTAAGTGCTATTGTCCCTTAAGGTGAGTTTGTCCCTTAAGCCCCAATCGTGGGGCCCTACCGCGATAAGGATGCCTTGACTCAATTTAATTGTGTTTCCCTTCACACTACACTCTGTGGCCTGCAATAGGAGTAGTTTCCCTACCTTTACTTTCAACTGGAAGGTCCAACGGCGGGCGAACTCTGCTTTCCATCGACGTTCCCTCGCTGGACACACTTCACACTCAACACACAACTGACCATGCACTTTCAACCATCACAGGACACTTTCACTTGGCACTATAAATTGCAGAATGCTCCTTCACCGGCGCCGCTGCGTCTTCTTGACAGGAGATTGCTGTGATGGCTAGACATTATAAGAAATTTAGAGTGGGGGAGGGAGGGGGTGTTTGAGATTCACAGATCATTAAAGTTTTCGGAAAGTTACAAATGGAAATCATAAGATAGATTTAGAAACTCATGGATTACGACAAATCCATCAGGAAGCTGTAAGAAGGATTTAAAAAAATGCGGAATATTTGATTATGGATCGGAGTAGATGGAAGAAACTGTGATGTCTGCGTGAAGGAACTGTTAGAAGAGTGGGCAATTCAAAGGAAAACAGTGTTACGGTAAGGCGGCCAGGAATTAGTTGGAAAATTGTCGATATCTCTTTTAAGTAATCGAACAGAGAAAGCACGGGTTCTTTTATCTCTTGGCAGCCTTGGAATCCTGAATTGCAATCAAAACACAAAAAGGAGAGTTTGACTTGGAAGGGTAGGTAAGTTATTAGCGAATTTAACTCTAAAACGCGCCTCTAGACCAGTGGGAGTATATTTGAACAAGAAATAAATGAAAGAGTTAAAACATTGAACGAATCAGGTGATAATGTTATATGTAAGTGTACATGAAAAAAGGTAATCGATCGAAAAAAATTGAGAGGAAATGATTTTTCGATCTGTGCAAAGGAGTTGCTACGAAAAGAATTACGATTTAAGTGGATTTGGCAACATAACACAAATGACAGTATTTGAGAAGACTTGATAGGATATGTCAAAAATGGACCACAGCTCACGAATTCCATCCCTGGAAAAGAAAAAAAGCCATATTTCAACTTACGTAAGTTCAAAATGAAATTAACAGAATTAATACCAAGTTATTAATACTAATAGGACCCAAGCCATTACCAGCCCTTGATTGGTCAACTTAAATGACATGACTATTTACTTGCAAACTTCAAATAGTCACAAAGATATTTAAACTACTTAATATTAGACATGCATTAACCGATGCTTTACGGTAAGTCTGATAAATTGGCTATAAATCTGAAATTCGTTCCCACTACATACAACGGAAGCACACGCAGGACTTACTCGGGATTCTTCGACGCTTCGACCTTCTCTTCCTCCGGCAATCTTGGCATCTTCCTCCAGCAACTGCGAGCACACAGCTCGCACACACCGTTGTGAATCGCGCCCGAATAGAGTAAAAGAACGAAACTGCTGTGCATGCGTCGTATATAGCACGACATAGGAAGGAGGGTGAGAAGGTGCACACTGGGGCGAGAGAGGAATTTGGGGGGGTTGGGTAAGTCCAGAGGGTCATCAGAAAAGGGTCGAATGGGCTGAGATGATCCGGGCAGTCGGATGGGAGTTATGAGGTGCGAAGTGAGGAGTCAAGTCTCTTTGGGAGCGGGGAAGGTGCGGGGGGAGGGATCGAAGTGGAGTGGTGTTCAGCATCGCAAGCACCAAGGGCCCACTGCGAGTTAACTGCCAGCTGATTCTTCCGAAGAAATTTTCCAGGATTTTAGATCATTTTTGCATTCGACTGCGGTTGAGAACCGTCACTGGCTCTGTGCAAGACGAGGAAAGGAAACATTTTTCTTCGGTCATCTCGGGGATGCGACCGACAACTGGGGTCATTTGCGGCATTGATGACAGGTGGCTTAAGGGAGGGTTATATGGAGGAAGGATAGATTGATATCCGGCGTCGGCATTAGCCTGTTCTTAACGGAAGGGGCGAGGGGACTGCGGTTAAACGTCTCATCCGACCGACGGTGTAGTGTAGGTAGTTGTTGAAATGATTTCCACACAGTGCCTAATAATGAGGGGTATGGTTTAAACAATACCCGCCTTCGCTGAAAGTTTCACTCGTGCCCTAAGGATGAGAAGCCAGTTCTCTAGCCACTACACCAAAGCGATCTCTTTGTAATAATATCTTCAAAAGGCTGGAACTATTCTGGTCTTCTCAAGACTATATATTTTTTTCTTAGGAAATTTACATTTTGCGCTGCGACTTTTTTTCGCTTTAATTGGTTGGCTATTCTTCGTCTATATATTCGGCAGAAATGGGAAACCCACCTCTATCATAACCTCTTACGATCTTTGAAACACCATGATTCATATGACAACATTCTATCAGGAAAGGACACTGCCTTACGTAGTACATGATTGAAATTTCTTTCTTTCCGACCTCAAAAATATGTAAAAAAAATAGCAACTGTTAAGATTGGCTTGACGCATTGTTTTCCTTGTAGTAAATTTATTTCGTAGTATCTAAAAAAAACAGGTTTTTCTATCGCATCATTTAAAGCTAACGCTGAAAAACAATATCCATGGAACTTATGGCAGCACGTCTCGCAAGCCTGCATTACTATGGATACAATATACCGATACACATTTTCTGTTGATTTCCGGACGATTCTTTTGGTCAATACCTATGCCACAGTGATCTCCATAATTTAGGCTTATGATAAAGGTTTCCTAGGTGCTGAACCAAGAAAAATCGACAAAAAACCCATACCATGGATGAAGACAAACCATACCAGGCGGGATTAGACCCCAGCAAATCGGCCTCCATACTCGCCGCTTTCGCTCAGATGTGAGCCAAATGAAATGCATTGTTCAGAATACAGAGTCAACCGAGGCTGGACATATCTAGTCGGTCGTTGACTCGCTCCGAGTTCGTGGTCTGCTGTTAAGTATTAAAATACTTGGCAGATTCTTCGAAGTCAGCCAAGGACACCCGGATCGTATGAATATGATTCGCTGGCTCTTGTATCATTATGCTGACTTGTCCACGGTTGAAGTGTGAAAATTAAGACACAATAAACGACTCAGTTATTTTAATGTAACTTAATCGTAAATAGCTTTCGCCAATTATTACCAATTTAATATATTGTAAGACGAGCACACAAGCATGCCATAGACGGTGAAAAACCACCCTGGTGGGATTCAAAGCCGAGACCTACGGGATAGCTGGCGAGGAGGTTACAACGCTGCCACCTTGGCTGGTGGCTTTGCACTAGTGTTTATTACACTCATATTTCTAGGGTTACTTTCCAGGGTTCCTCCATTAGGAGTTTGTTTCCTTATTGTTAGGCGTGCTAAAATAATAAGAGACTCGAAAATTTTTGATACTATGCATCGATTCACCAGCCTTATTGTAAATAAAATAGCATAATTAGTGCCAATTGCAGCCAAGCGAATGATCCGTCCACAATGAAGAACGCTAAACCAAAACGTTGAAAGTTCCAAATTTCTCAAAATCCTTTTTATCCGTTCTTGACGTTTGTAAGAGCCGTCCTCCACTTTCACTAGCAAAGGCGACCGTTTATTAATTTATCAATAAAATGTTGTTAAAACATTGTATATTTAATTAATATTGGGTATATATTGCCTTTTTTAAAATATGTTTAAAGGCACGTAAAACGTTTAGGTTTAGCACCCTTGATTTCGTAATTCATATTTTTTCTGTGCATGCGCAACAACGAGACTTGATTGACGGAAGAATTTTCTTGCAGTTAATCATTGATTTCTGATATTTACCTCAGACGTAATTCGAAGTGGTTTTTTTAACAGTGGCCCAGCAGACAAAATTACTCCCCAAAAACGCAGACTTTTAAGGCCAAACCTATTTTTCCTTATCTTTTTTTTTAGGTGATATTACTATATTATATTACTAATACTTAATAAGGTTACATCCTAGAATTGCTTTACCTCCATTGTTAAACATTTAAGGAGGCTCCGCCGCGACTGTGTGAGTCAAAACAAATACTAAATTCCACGTTTTGTCCAAAAATTCCGTCTTTCACTGATTAAATGCGTTACCTTGCCCCTGCTTGAGGCCGGCAGTGAATCAACCGATCCCGTGAAAACGTTGTTTACCATTCCGACGATGAGTGAGGTAGTGCAGTGGAAGGGGGTTTAGGTAGGAATGGGGGGGTCGGGGGGGGGGGGGGAGGGCGCTAGGGGACCAGGGAAGATGAGAGGTGAGTGAAGCTTGTTTACGTGGAGTGACAGGAGAAGGAAGGGAGAAGGAGGAAATTTGGGAGTCAAGGGTCGAACCGGGGAGGATCGAATGCCAGTGACTGCGGTCTAATTGAGAAGGACATCCGTCCCACAATTCACCGCGTCCAAGATCAAGCCCAGCGAGTTCGTTTGGCGCATGAGTTTCCTGGATCCGCTGTTGCCTCAAAACCTTCGGTCCCTCACTCCAACACTTTCCTTTGGCTTTCGAAATGACACTCACTCGCCATCGCATCAGGTTAACTTCTCTCGTTTGAAAGTCATAGGCGCATTTTTATGACGGACAACTGATTAAGAAAAAAACTACAAATGGTGGAATAAAATTCCAGTTTCTTCAATTGCTCATTTACCGACTCACGTTGCATTTAAAACGCAATCCCGAAAATGACTGGGATCGTGCAGATTTGGTGCTGTGAGTTCTGGCTTCGCATTCCGAGGGTCCAAGTTTGAGTCAAGTAGCCATGGAGCTTTTTAAATGTAATCCCAAACCATGGGTGAGTTACGTCTACAGTAAAAGTGCTAAACCGTCCGTCGGACAGGACGTTAGAAAGAGACCTTGTGCCCTTCAGCGTGCCTCAGTGAATATCTATCTCCAAGTAACCTTCCCCTTCTACCGTTAGGTACACTTCCCTTCATAATCCTTCCATTACCAACCTATCCACCTATCCTAATTAGCGCATGTGACCTCAGCAGTCACTGGCATCTTACATGAAACAAAAATTCATCTACATCTACAAAATACCCTGCAGGCCACCTCAGGGGTGTGTGTGGCAGGGGGTGAGTATTCACCAACATGCATTACAGTATACCCTAAAGTTAGTGTAACAACGACTAATTATGCATTAGCGTTAGTTTCTAATGCTTGCCACGAGGCCCAATTGAAAGCGACAGTTCCTTCGGATAACTCAATTGAAGATTAAGTTCCTTTGCATGCATGCAATGCATTCTTTGACTCATTTTGATCTCACTAATTCGTTGTGAGGTTCCTCTAAACATGCTTGCCAAATTTGAACAAGGAATTTCATATCCGAGCCGTTCTGCTCCAACCTCGAAAGCCGACCAAAACTGAATGACTCAGATCCCATTATACACCTAGCAATCACTGCGAAACTAATCGCTCACCACCCTCCAATAAAAAGACCCCCTTACGCAACCTATGAGACCAAAAGTGGGAGTAACTTAAGTTGAGGATCCTTTATCATCTATCGGGCGGTTGACATTCGTCGATGAGGGTTTTTCCTTGGTTTGTTCAAGGAGACTTTTTTTTGACAAAATCAAATCATTTTATTTGGATACATAAATTTTGATACATAAATTACATAGATACATTAATATTTTAGGTATAAAAGTATACATTTTAGTTCACATCTTGTAACAATTTTGGTCTTGCTAAGTCCATTAAGACTTGTCAGCAGGTGCCAGTTTTTACTATGTAAGTTCATCTGCTGTAATGAATTACAATTTTTATGTCCTTAAACATAATTGCTTAAATTAATTATAATATCATTGTATTTTTAATTTTCGAACAATATGCAGTTAATTTATCAGAATCATGATAGAATGATTAAAACTTTGTAATGTTCCACACTGTTTTTATTGATGGTACAAGCGGTTTCGATGTTCACACATCATCATCAGAGGCTAAAATTACGAAGTACAGAGGTGGTGGCTATCAGAGTATTTCTTTTCTTACACTTTCAACCTCGTGTTGCTAGTGTTTCTTTCCCTTCAGCTCGCTGAAGAGGACCACTTTGTGGTCGACATACGCGTATACGATTTTCACCCTCGTTCCCTGTTTGTTGTTTTTCTTCTTTTTGACCACGCTCTTTTTGAGCTGTTCTCCCAGAAATTTGGGGCCCTATTGTGTGTGTGAGTGAGTGTTTTGTGTGATTGCGTGTGTGGTTGTGTTAATAACTTGGCAGCCTTAGTAGAGTCACTACAGCTCTCCGAAGGATCCCAGGTTATAACCCAGGAATCCTTAGCTGGGTCTCATTAGCCTACAAAGGATTCCAATTGGGTTGTGTGTGTGTCTGTGGTGGTCCCTGGCGAGGAAATAACTTTCCCGTAAACTACCACAGGAGGGTATTCTGGTGGATAGGCTGTGGTTGGTCCCTGTTGCGGAGTCCCCATTCCCGCAAACGAACACAGTTAGTGTTTGATTTTTTTTGACGAGTGGTGCATATATTTTACGGCCTTTGGAGAAATATCTTATCTCGTTAAGGATAGGTATTATTTTGTTGTTCATATAAGATAGAGGACAACCTTTTTTACAAGTAGACAGAATGTGAATAAAATGACATTTAAGTCATTTCACGGTGGAACCACCTTAATTCGTTTCGTTTATTGCTGGCTTTCTTGCCGGCCTGCAATTTCTCATACCGGCTTCATGGAGGCAATTACTTACTGTGCGAGAGCTGCTATTTAAGTTAAATGTCGTGTTTATCACTGCCGCCCCATCAACAGTGAGATAATTTTCAGTAGGATGCATGAAGGCTTCTCAGGTTTCCATCCGGGTAATTGAGTCCATGACCGACGTTTCGGCAACGTACTCTGTTACCATCATCAGGGTGATGAGTGTACCTCAGAGCGATGGTGGTGGGACTCAGTTTGTTTGTAAACTTAATTCCCCTATTGTTTGGGACCATAGTCGTCGTAAATGATCCCAGAAAATGCACCCTGGGCAATATTGGGACCTGGATGGATCTGTTTTCTTAAAAATGATCATTGCAGGTGAATGAGTAATAAGCTGTGTGCGTTTATTTTTATTGAGTACCCTATGTGCTATGTTACTTTCCTTCCCTATCTTCACCTTCCCCTATCTCCCTTGTTAATACCCCTTCCATCAAGATAACCCCATCAGCATCCTTCACATTCATCTGCCAGAAGCTCGTGCGAGAGGTAGAATAATACCAAGTGTCACCGTGACTATTTATGTTTTCTTTTTGTTAATCGCATGAGAGATTGATGCAGGGATATTCGGTGCAGATGTAAATTGAAAAGGTCTACTATATGCAGATGACGATGTGTTTGCTGGCCTTTGAGTGCATAGGAATTCTAATTTCTAGATCCAGTTATTTTCGTAATATGAACTTAATAATTTTACAGCTTGCAAATTAAAAATTATGACAATTTCTTTTCTTTAAACAAAATTTTGTTTGTTTACCTAAATGAAATTTAGGAATGCGGAATAAAAAGTATCAATATGAATTAGGTATATAAATACTTAGTATCATATTTTTGTTACGTGTCAGTATCATACGTATGTTACGTGCACAGCAAGAGCACTACCCCGCCCATCGGATAGGAATTTAGAAACAATAGTGTACGCAGGATTGACTTCGGGGGGGGGGAAGGAGGGGTGTTAATTATAATTTATGTGCATCATCATTAAATGATATTTATATTTACACAACTTAAACAATAATTAAATTAACATTACCCTTTCGTGAAAACAATTCACCTATATTTTTCAGCCCAATAAGCGAAATCCTAAACGCTAGTTCTGTTAAACGAACGAAAACGAATTCAGGTAAACATATTGGGGGGGGGGAGGGGTTAAACCGTAAACCACCGAGGTTTCCCCGATTCTCCTCTCTACGCCGCTGGTTGAAAAGACCCCTTACCCATCAGCGTCCTTCGTTAAGAGTTGACGCAGAGTAACTACCCCCCTCCCCTTTCTCCGTTAGGTAGTGCTCTCATTATCCTTCCTTTACTAACCCCTCCACCTTTCCAAATTAACGCATATGGCCTCATAAGTCAGTCATATCTCACATGAACCAGCAATTGAAAGTGAGAGTGCCCTTCGAATGACTCATTTCAAGACTTCGTTTCTTTCCCGTCTAACTCGGCTCAATGCATCCTTTGACTCACCTTGACCTCTACGAATCCTCCCGAAGAGTCACTGAGCATGTGTGCAAATTTGAGCAAGGTATTTCTTATCCGAGCCGTTTTGCTCCAATCACGAGAGCCGACTTAAATTCGAGTGATTTAGATTCCACATACTCTTATCGATTACAGCGAAACTGATCGCCCCCCCCTCTCCATAAATCATGCACCCCCCCTGCTTAGCCTATGATAGCGAGAGGGTTATTGACCTCGAAGGTCACTTCTCATTCGCCAAAGAAGACGGTTGTCATTCGTCGACAAGGGTTTTTCCTTGGCTGGTACAAGGAGCCAAGGATTTATCAGTTCAAAGACACAACATTCATGCCTGAAGTGGTGGTATTCGAGCCCGCTCCCCACTGATTGTAAGGCCGGTGCGAAACCACCTTCGCTGCCGAGGCCAGGCCTTTTCTCAATCCCATTCGCCAACAATCAACTCTCCCTCCCCTTGAAATCCTCCCCAACGTCTGTCTTTCTCTCCCAAATTGTTGAAACTCCTCCTATGTCGGTACATTGATCATAATGTACCTCTCTTTGAATGCGGCATGCTACCAAGGCAGGCATGAGCAACATTTCTAAAATTTTCGATCACAGTTACAAACTTCAAGCATCCGAAATTATGATTTTTTGAACGCAGTAAATCCTGTTCTACCAAGTAATTTTTGTCATCTTTCGTGTGAAATCAAACCTCTTTGTGCTAAATTATTTTTTGATACAGTGCTACTAACTTATAGTTTACTTTTTAAATGTGGTATAGATAACACTTTTGAATTAGTAAAATTATAACTTTTAAAAATTATTTTCCTTGGAAAAATCTATCTTTTTAGTATCACCGCTGCGGCGGTACCTCTGAATATCTGCTAAACTATAGAAAAACGTCCAAAAATTGGTTAAATTCATTAGTTTTGAGATGCAAACTCGTATGATTTACGAGTTTTGCGTACAGTGAATCGCAAAATATCGTAAACCGTTATCGATATCCGTGATTAGGTCCGTTTTTGCGCATTTTGACAGAATTCCCCAAAGGTTGCTATCCATATCCCTGGTTTAAAAAATGTCTGATAACTTATGGATGATTGTGAGGGGAGGGTTGTTGAAATCTAACGTTGTCTTACATAGGGGGTGGGGGTTAAAAAGTGGTAAAAATCACCTTGCGTTATAATTGAATAACTCCATAGCTGCAGCCATTGAGAACGTTTTTCTTTGACTTAAATGTAAACTAGTCCCTATTTAAAAAACCATTGGCATAAAATAACTATTTTAATAGAAGTTTCAGTAACTCTTTGATGAATTGATATTTTCAAACGTTTACCGTGTAGTTAGGATAACGATATATAGTTGGAGACTGTTTTTATTTTTCATTAACAATTCGTTTCAGTAGAGATGACGCGACTTTCTCTGCAGTTAACAAATCTACGCTTATAATAGATTTAGTCAAGTTCTCCAAGCGCATAGTCAAGCTGAATTTATGAGATAGTCCTTTTCCAGGTATAGATAAGCTTCTGCCTCACTCCGCCATCTAGGTAGGGGAGACTTAGTATAACCTTCAAATATCGGGGCAAAATCACGGGAAAAATTAGACAAATTGGTCATTTTTTAAACTTTATTTCCTCAAAAACTATTACTTATTTCACGGGCATGATTCTTGCATATTACAAATTCGCATTCATTACTGTACCCCTTGGTATCATTCTCAATTTTGCTAACCACCGGGTTTTTTCGCAAAGAGGAAATTTTGCTGGCGTGACGAGAGCTCACCTTTATCTCAGAGACACATCAGGATACGTAATGCACGTAATCGCACATGGAATTATGAGGAAAGGAATGCTTCAAATTTTAACCATCGGTAAAAAAAGATAATAAAATTAACATATAAATAATGGTTTTTCGTGAAAAATAAATGGTCATCGACCTGATAAAAGTTCAGTTCCATCATTTATTTCATTTTTAAATTTGACATATTATCCCACCTGCAACTTGTACACTCGTCGTATCGGCTAGTATATTTTACCGTTTAAGCAAAATGTTACCCTTTGCGAAGTTTCCAAATATTGGTTATCGGGCAAGGTCATATATGTAACAGTCAAACACACAGTTGCTATTTGATCTAGTATATTTCTTGTTAGGTTCAAGCTAAAAAAAATCTGGCAGTCATACTCTTTCTTCAATGCCTTAAACACATTACAGATCTCGTTTGCTACTAGTGCACAAAACAAGGGGTAGGAGGGATCGTTTGCGTCATTCTGTCATTCATCATATTCTAACTGTTTCCAAACTAGTTTTTAGTCAATACACCCTTCATGGAGATAATTGTTTTCGCTTTAACAAAACAGAATAAGAAAATCTGTTGGCGATTTTCCTAGTGCGTCCTTGTCTGTAGTATTTAGACTCACGACTGATATAAATAAACAATTGATATATTTATCCTTGATAAAAAATGGAAAAGTATCGTTAATAGTTGATAACGTTTAAGATATTCGATTAAAAGGCGTTTATTGGCAATTATGTACGATCATTTGTGTCAAATTCATAAAAATCGAGTATTTTCGCGAATCCCTCAACCTACCGAATACTTTCTTTCGGGTATAAATATAGTCGTAAGACACCGTGAAAATTATATTTGAAAAGATCTCGTCGGTTCAAGCACTTTAAATTTAAATTGTTTCAAAGCCCACCATACATCGCTTTGCCTCCATCTCGATCAGTGGCTCCTTGAGGTCTTACTGATCCTATTATTTTTTTAAAAACGTATGGCGCCGACTCAAAGACGTGCATACTTCCCTAACGTGACTTTTAAGTGTCTCAGCATTATAGGGAACAATATACTGTGTATCTATTCAAAACCATTTCCCTCGATATCTGAGCGACCGTTGACCATGCCTCAATTATACCATCGACTTATTACCTCTGTCCTGGACTTAATGGAATTTTCTGAATATCTGTGTAAGTACTCACAGAGAAAATAAAGTGGCTAAAACAGCAAAGACATTCAATCCCACATATCCCATCTAACCTACCGGTCAACTGTCATCAGATTCCTAGCGATAAGACGCATGTGGTCTTACCTATAGAGTTTTTTTTTGATAAAGCTATTTATAATTACCTGGTTACGGTTGAGGCGTACATGACATCGAAACGTTCCAAATGCATATACGAGTTTATCTAATACTCCTCCATTCGCGTGGATACCGCAAAACACGCTCTGATGGCAGACGATCGGCTGGGAATCCATCACCGATTTGGATGATGAAAGTCACTCGTCGTGTCCAAGACCCAAGAATAATATTTCATCAAAATGCTAATTTTCCCCCATAGCGATGGTAAAAGGGCTCCGTTTGCTGGTAAACTTAATTCCCCTATAGTACTTACGTTGCGTAGCCGTCGTAAATGATCTCAGCAAATGCACCCTGGGCAATATTGGGACCTGGATGGATCTGTTTTATAAAAAATTGTCATTGCAGGAGAATGGGTAAAAGTCTGTGTGCGTTTATTTCGATTGAGTACCCTGTGTGCTATGTAACTTTCCCTCCCTGTCATCAGCTTCCCCTATCTACTTTTTTAATACCCCTTCCATCAAGATAACCCCTTCCTCGATGCAGCGTCCTTCACATTCATCTGTCAGAAGCTTGTGAGAGAGGTCGAATTGTACCTAGTGTCACCGTGGCTGTTAACTGTTTTTTTTGGGAGTAATCGGGGGAGAAATTTATGGAGGATTATTTTCGGTGCAATTTCTGGAGATTAAATAGTGCAATGTATTTATTACTCGGATCCCAGGAATCTTGGATAACTTATCTGAAACAATGGAGAGGATGGAATTGTGCAAAAAATGCATCAAAGTATTGCTTTTTGACATTGAGAATTGGAAGAATAGGTAGATGTATGGTGAGGGTGAAAGGTGAAATATTTGCACAAGTGGACGATTTTGTGTCTTTTGGCCGAATTTTGTTTTAGATTTTTATTCTAGATAATGATCCCACGATAGGTCGCGAATTTTTCCCATTGTTTTCAACTTTATATGTGACATTTATCGTGGCATTTTTCTTATTCTTTCACGCAGTTACGTTTGCATTGGCCTCAAATGTCTTTAAAACGTCAGACATCTCGAGGCATCTAAAGTAGTAGTTTAAAACTTTAAACCGATATCATAGCCTAGCTTCGGCAAATATTGTCCAAGAAAGAGGACCAATTCCAATGGTCTACAGAAACCTGACGCGTTTACGCCTTCGAATCTTTTAAACTATTTGAGTGTGACTTCCCGTGTAAATTAAAAATTTTCTCCTCGTGCCCGGTTTTGAGTCAGGTAATTTGAGCAATGAAATTCCAAAACTTGAACGTTTTGTGATATGTAAACCTTACATCCAAAGCGGCCTATCCACAGCGAAAGGCTTTCATCTATTTATAGCACCCTATCAGGAAAGTTTTTTCCGAAATATTTTCAGAATGCAGCGAACAAATGAATCACAAAAATGAAAACTTCCATCGGAAATAAACCCCATGATATACCACGTGTAACAATGTATCCCTTTTACTAAATTACACACCAACCCTAAAAATAATAAATTGTGTGGCCAGAATCACGTATCATTCCGTAGAACCAAAGAATCGCGGAGGTCGCAACTCCCGCGTAGAATCACGTAGGTACGAGGTGCAAGACCTGGGAAGCGATTTCCATTTGCGACTACAGTCGCTCACCCAACTAAAAGGGGTGCAGGAAAAAAACCTCCAAATAAACTCTCTTTGTTCCTGCAATGCAACCTATATTGGTTGATTATCGACTCACGTTGCATTTAATAGCATAAAAAGCTACCCCTTCATTGATGTATACCTGCTATTTGTTTAATAAACGCATGTTAATTTTTTAAACGTAGTCGTTATTGAAGTGCCGAACCCTTCCCTTCCTATTTTCTTAGGAATGGTCAACTTTGCCACATTCCAATCATAAAACTACCTAATTAATTCTTTTAGCAGTATTAAATACAAATTTTCATCAACTACTAACAACTTTTATTCAGTGAGATTATCAAAGTTGGTTGATCTCTGGTGCAAAAAGATCTATTCCATTTCTACACAGTTTATGGCAGTATTTACTTATTCTATTAAAATCACTATCTGTAATATTCAATGCATCCATGTTATTTTCTAATGAGAGAATATCTTTAATTCCAGGAAGAGCCATCATGGGTTCTTCAAAACTAACGCTGGGGAAAAATGGGGAGCAGTAGTCATGAATGCATAGAAAGACCTTGGATACACTATGTCACGCCTTTAAATTTTGTTAAATTAACTGCTGAATAAACATTTTCTTTGGAAACATATTAGACTTCTTCATGTTAGCAATTTTAACTTTTCTTTAACATTTTCAACTTTGTGCTATTTCCACTATTTTGTGTGAATGTGGTCTTTCCTTATTCAACGACACAAGTTGTATCTTAGGAATGACCAAATAGTCAAGAATAGTCAGAAAGAGAGGGATCGAGGGTTGCAGTCAACCAATACAAGTATTGAACCACCAATGAATGACTGCATTGCATTTTGATCACTACCACAAAAATGACTGGGATCGTGAATGTTTTTGTGCTGAGGGTGCTGGCTTCACATCCCGAGGGTCCGATTTAGAATCCCAGTAGCCATGGATATTTGTCACTGTAATCCCAATACATGGGTGAGTGTTACGTGTGCAGAAAGAGCACTACTGCGTCCGTCGAATAGGACGTTAGAAAGACACTGGACCCATCTGCGCCCTTCGTCATGAGTTAACACCAAGTAGCTACCCCATTCCCCTTCCTCCGTTAGGTGCTTACCTTCATAATCCTTCCATTACCAACCCATCCACATATCCTAAATTACGCATATGAATTCAGCAGTCTGTCACATCTCACATGAACCAACCGATTGAAATCGACAGTGCCCTCGGTATAACTCGGTATAACAGCATTTTACTCCAAAATATACGCCATCAATCAACTCACCCTCCCCTTTGACCCCCACCGCCCCCACGTCTTCCTCTCTCTCTTTCTCTCATTCTTGGAACACCTCCTAGTTTCCCTCTGTCCACCATAGTTCAATGATTCAACGAAAGATCATAATAATTTAGTAATAAAGACTTTATTCAACAACTTCTATATTTATCAGCAACTTAATATCGTCCGATCTGTTTAAAATATAGGTGAAACTTTGAAGAAATTCTCGTTTTGAGGTTACAGACTCATTCATCAAAAAAAACAAATAAAAATGACTGTGTTGTCACCTATTTTACAGGAGCATTGTCTTTTATGCTGGTAAGGATCATTCATCCAAACAAAAGAAAGAGACTTAAGGAAATAAACTCTTCAAAGTTCTCATATTTAAAAAATATATATACAAAGCAAAATATAATTGAAACTGCAGTGTTATAAAAACAATTACACATTTTTTTAAAATAAATTTGGTAAATCCTCAGCAGGAAATAACCCTTCTTTTACACTTATGCAATATTTACCTTCATTTTTTGTGATTACGATAAATTCAGGTAATGAAAGTACATATATAGTCTTGTAATTTTAGGCCATAGGTATAAGTAACTCCTATAATAGTATTTCATGCATAAATGTACTTGGCATAGCCATAATTTAAGCTCTCAGAAAATCACCCTGGGCTTTAATGGGACTTGGTTAGGTTTGTTTGCTAAAACACTGTCGCTGAAGGTGAATGGGTAATGAGCTGAGTTCTTACATTTTAATACGAGTACCCTATGTGCTATGTAGTTTATAATTCCCCATCCTCACCACCTCCTCACTCACTTGTTAATACCCCTACCATCAAGATAAACCCCTCCCCAATGTAGAATCCTCCACTTTCATCTGCCAAAAGCATAAGCGAGAGGTTGAACAATACATAGTGCCACCGTGGGGTGGCTAACTGTTATTTTGGATAATCGTGTGAGATATTGATGCAGGGATAGTTTTGGTGAAAAGGCTGGAGATGTAATGTACGATGTCTACTCTTTGCAGATGATGATGTGCTGCTGTCTTTGAGTCCACAGGAATAACAGGGGCTTCTGGATAAATTCTGTAAAGGAATGGGGAGGATGGATTTGAGGATATATGCATCTAAGATGGAGGTATTTGTTTTTGACACGGAGAATTGGAAGAATTAATGTATGGTGAGGGTGTAAGGTGAAATATTTGCACAATTGGACGATTTTGACGTTATGCCCGAACGCTTGTGAGTGACAGATGGATGCATGAGGAGGTTAAAGGGTGTGTGAATTCTGGAAGGAAAGTCAGCCATAGTCAGTGAATGAAAATTCATTGACTATAAAATGAGAATTTCAATGAATTCATAATTATTATTATTGATATTTCAATTATTTCAATGAGTGAGAATTTGTCTCAGGAGGTGAAAAACTCTGTACACGATTATTTTCTTGCCTGGCAATATATATATATGTATATATATGGCAGCAAAACCAGAGTTTGTCCCTGCAGTATATAATTTAAACATACGGAACTGTTGGTTGCCACAGTGAATTGGTGCGAAGAAATGGAGAATACCTATACATTTAAAAAGTCTGCATTTTACCCTTTTAAGGTGCATAACATTTTTTATCTTTTATGTTTTCAATTTCATTGCAAGCACTACACCAATGAATTGTGGACAAGACATGTCTAATTGTCTGTTATTCACTTAAAAGTAAAAAGAAAATGTATTTTAAAAACTAAGCATCCACTCTGCAATAAAACTGCATGTGAGCTTTGATTATGCTGCTTGACAATTTACTAAAGGTAACCAGGAAAATTTAACTTTCTTATTATGGAGGTGGTGGCATCACTGGGTGGAGGGAGCACTTGGGGTGTTGAGAGGACTTGAGAACTATGCCCTTCAACCCTATTACATAACCATAGAACAGTTAATCAACCTTGTCAGAGATAGACAACACTTGGCAGCTTACTCTGTGTTGCTACATCTTGGATCAAACTTACTACATCCTGGATAATGCAGTTTGTGACATGTCACCAAAAGAAATCTTTTTCCGTGGCAAATAAATTCACATCATAGGCAAGGACATAACCAAGGAAAGCTCTTAGGATAAGGCGATTGGCATTGTACCCCTCCCCTCCCCTGGACAACTAATACCAGTAATGATTGCCAGTTGTTTTTGGAAAATGTACCTCAAATAAGGATTTCACCTTTAACACATCAAAACCGAGTATGCTTGCATGATTTGCATTTATCAAAATTTGAATGTAGGATATTAAAATTAAGCTTTTTCTCCATCGTTGGGGGGCGGGGGCTGATGTTAGTTATGGCCTTTTTCATTAGTCAGAAAATTAAGTAAATTCTTTTGCTCAGGAGAATGAATACCTTCTCCTACATAAGAAATCTTCCCCAGTATGTCTTCCCATTATACTATGCTTTATGAACTGTACCTACATCATAGGTACATCTGCTGAGCCTGTGACAGTTAACATTAAAAATTGTTGAATTATCTTATGAATGGGGTAAAATTAGAGGTATTCAGAAACTTTAACACCATGTTAGATCCCTCCCCAACACTTGACTCAAGATTCAATCCGTAGTGAAAAGAAGACTAGTACTCATTTGAGGAAACGAGCATATCAATTGATTCACCATATCTTACAACCACTGAGAATGAATAAATGAAATAGTAAATGGGAATTTCTCCTGTGAACATAACCTACGAGAGCACAGAGGGCTCATCTCTTCACTCCCTTCTCTATCTTACTACTCATGCCTCCTATAGGTATGGCCTACTCATTTTGTTTAACCATATTGAAAGGTTTTATTGACGGGGTGAAGATAGGTATGACTAACACCAAAAAAAGTAAGAAACACTGGAGGTACACTGTGCATGTTGATTTTCTCTGAATTTCATCATAACCTACCTTTAACCAGTAGATTACTCATAATTGGCATCAGTGTGTAGCAGGTTGCATTTCTTCCAGATCCTAATGTTCTTAGCCACTTTAGTATTAATGCCAATAAGTCACTGCACCAATGCAAACTGGACTCATGAGAACATCTGGAGATATTGGCAATTATGAATGACCCAAACATAACCCCTTGTTAATGAGTGCTTGTACCCATCCTCCTATATCCTGGCCTCTATATTTATTCGAACAACTTCATCTCCTTCCCTCAATTTGCCCCTTCCTCTGATGACACGATGACTACCATATATGCAGAAACAACAAATATAAATGCCTGATGATGATGATTACTCATCTAAACCCAGGTAATGTGTTTTTTTCGCAAAGAAGTGGTTCTCGTGGTGTTTAATAATTTCAAAATTTAAATGAAATACCAAAAAGCAAACATAGAAATAATTATTTTTCTTCCCAAATTAAGTATAGATGGTATAAAATTTGTGAGCACCTAAAAATCATCATTCATATGCCCTATGAATCTCTTATCATAGATTCAATGGTACATGGTGAGCAAGAGAAATAAATTTACTTAGATATTCAGGGAGTTGAGGATAAAGAAGGAACAAAATCTCTAATACATGCGTATATGTATTAACTCTTAACATATTTAAGTATGAATGTATTTTAATTCACATGCCAGGAAAAGGTGACCACTTTAATGCAAATACGCAATAAAATTTTACTAATAAGAAGGTCAATAATAAATGAAAAGAGTAATTGTGGTCAACACATGCCCCATGTTTGCACATGTGTCCTAGATTGCACATTGCCATGCTTGACTATTTGGTCATATTCCTATGATATAACTTGTGTCACTGAATAAGGAAAGACCACATTCACACAAAATAGTGGAATAAGCACAAAGTTGAAAATGTTAAAGGAAACTTAAAATTACGTAAATGAAGAAGTCTAATATGTTTCCAAAGAAAATGTTTATTCAGCAATTAAATGAACAAAATTTAAAGGTGTGACCTAGTCTATTCAGGGTATTTCTATGCATTCATGACTACTGCTCCCCATTTTTTCCCAGCGTTAGTATTGAAGAAGCCATGATGGCTCTTCCTGGAATTAAAGATATTCTCATTAGAAAATTGCATGGATGCATGGAATATTACAGATAGTGATTTTAATAGAAAAAGTAAATACTGCCATAAACTGTGTAGAAATTGAATAGATCTTTTTGCACCAGAGATCAACCAACCTTGATAATCTCACTGAATAAAAGTTGTCAGTAGTTAATGAAAATTTGTATTTAATAATACTAAAAGAATTAATTAGGTAGGTTTATGATTGGAATGTGGCAAAGTTGACCATTCCTAAGAAAATAGGAAGGAAAGGGTTCGGCACTTCAATAAAGACTCAGTTTAAAAAATTAACAAGCGTTTATTAAACAAATAGCAGGTTTACATCCATGAAGGGGTAGCTTTTAATGGTGGACCGGCGCAGTCATTACATCAAGCTCTTTTGGATGGTAGCAAGCGAGGAACTGCCTGCGGCTCTGCTCTGGAGCACCGTGGAGGCTGACTCGTGGCCACCGTCGGAACCTAGGACAAATGCTGGCCGAAACTCTTATCGCCGCCACAGAAGTATGGTTTTGGTTATGATGAAGGTAACAAAGCGTGAGAAGTTAAATTGTATTCAACATATCCCCTTTGATCTTAAGATTCCTCCTGTAACAGAGGAGATATGATACTCCTATTAATTCTGATTCACGGAGTGAAACATGAAAACCTAGGATACTGTTCTCCTAACCACTGTGGAAGTAACTACTCTCCAATTAATAAGATGAATAATTCTATACAAGCTACGTATTCTAAAGTAAATTCATCAAAATTGATAGATATTATTCTCCCTCTCAAGTCTCACTAAGCATTCTTGACCAATTGACCCCGTTTTGCCCCAGTGCTTCACATCAAAACTTATTGCTTGCTCACCATTGGAATTGAGGACCTCAAAAATAGATGCATAAAACTTTTATATGATTATAGTATTAAATATTTCAATTTAAAATCACAAACCGGAATGGAAGGATCACTGCCATTGCACCAGATATTAATCAACTTGAATCAACCTACTTTAAACTAATAGGCAGCGATGGTAGCTTTTCCTGAGCACCAAGAAGACATGCTGATCCCATGACAGGGTAAAACTTTGTAAACATGTATTAAATTTTTCTTTATGTTATATGTTTGGTGTCAGACTTGATACAACATGAACTTCCAGAGGATTGAAATTTAGTAATCAGTTTATTCATTTTCTTCCCAAATTCAACCTGACAATTTTAATTCATGTTCAGGCAATATTCTTGAGTGTTTGAGCAATGATAACTCACTTAAATGAGCCCCAAAGAATTGGGGAATTACATTTATCAACTTAACTATGAATATCCTAGTGCAAAAAATATTTTTTTCATGCCAAATATAGGAATTAATTTTTGCTGCATTCATGAGCACTTAAATCAGCTTCAGGAACAATTAAGAAGTTAAACATAAAAATTGAAATTTCTTTTCCTGAAATCAGGGACACCAATCACAATGACTATGATATGATTCATAACGATAATGCTATGAATTATCAGCTGTGCAGAACAATGATGGGATATGCAGTTATTCTATAAAGAAAAAAAATGTAAGATTCTCCCAATCCGATCTGAGAATATTAAGTATTTCATAGGTCTGAAGATCTCAAAAAGAAGCCATTACAGATTAGTAACATTCATTCCTAAGGTTTGCATGGATTATCAAAAGAAGTTCTTCCACCACTGGTAAGGGTCACCTCATCCCTTATTGGGCTCCTGGGCGTAGATTCGGGTACAATGGCAGGAGCCACCCAAACCTAATGCCAGTCAGAATTGAGGAAAAGAAATTCACATAAGAGACAATAGTTGCAAAGACATAATGCACATACTAGTGTCACAGAGTAGTTATAATAAAAATGAAACAAATATACAGGGGAACAACCATTATGATGACCTTACGCTGACCAAAGTTTGCATCTACATTTATTTGCTGGACTGTAGTTAAAACTTTCATATACAGGGCATGAGCACCTGTGGTGGGCAGTAAAGTACTCTGACAAAAGGTTGATGAGATCTCTTAAGTTGCTGCCATTGCTAAGTAATGCATGTTTCACGAAGTTTATCTTGTGATGCCCACTCCCTAAATTGATCCTAAATGAAAGTTCTGATTTGTAACACTTGATTACATATGTATTTCCAGAATTTGGGAAACATCTCCATTGGTCTCTTACATGAAGTCCACCATTGAACAATAACAGACTAACATATGCCCTCTGCGTCAAAAAATCCACCCAGGCAGTAATCAATTCACAATTCTCTGATTGGTATGTGCTGGATGTACCCCAATGCAACTGGTACCAACTGTGACTAATAGAGTAATGTACTGTTTATGTAAGAAATCTTGGATACTGAAGCATGCCACTGCCCACAGCAGACCCATGGGATCAAAATATTTGATTAAAAAAGTTGACTACTCAAAGAAAGTAAAGACAAAAAATACATTAGAAAACCTCAGTTGTCCTAGAATTATTAATAGCACTTTATTATTTCAGAATCAAAGTTTCCTTATCCCATTCACACTTATCGCGTGGTCTTACCTATTCTTACAAGCTTCTTCAATTCACTGTCTCTGGTTTTGCATCAAGGGCCGATGATCGATGTCTCCTGCTGGCTGCATTTGGATAGTCTCCGAAAGTATCGTGGAGATATTTAGGAGGACAGGCTCCGCTTGCTCAACTTTGTATGCATTAATAGTAGGACTTCATGGCATCATTGGATGTTCTCTGCCGATAAAATAATAAAGGTTTCAGTAAAAAGTTTTATTGATTAAGAATCATCTTGCATTGATTTTTTATTGTAGTCAACATGAATTTGTTGAAATAATTAAAGATATAATACATATTTCATTGTTAGGTGAGCTATTTCATTCTTGCTCAAAGAGAAAGCACAAAAATACATTGGTTAATCGCGAGAGACTATTTTAGTTACAGCTTCAATTGCGATTGCATTCGGAGAAATTTGAAGTTTGTTATTTTTTGAAGTTTAAGTTACCTTCCTAGTTAAACAGTTTTCAAACTACTCAATTTTCACAGAGTTCATGAGAAATTGATTCTACAATGGCCATAAAGATAATGAAATATGCAGCCCTCTTTGGTATGTACCGTGAGGGAAACCATAAGTGGCACTAACAGTGATGTAGCCATGGGGCTTAAAAGAGTATCACCCACGAAATTGAATTCATTCATAAAATGACATTCAATAAAAAGTTTATTTGACATTTTATTAAGAATATTTTTGTTTTGTAATATTTTTCTTAATTTATTCGGAAAACTTTCTCAAATAATATGCTCGTTATTTTCAAGCAAGAAACAATTGTAGGTATTTCTGCAGAAATTACTAAAGCAAAGTCATTTTTTTAAATTGACTTTGTATATCTATATATGCTTGCAGTCGCAGTTCCACTATCAACTCTAGATTCAATTTTGCTTGAGTTTATAACCCCCCGCCCCAACCCAAGCCCCCTCCGCAAATGCTCAACATTTACCCCCCACCCTCACTTCCATGGAAACTAAATCCTGGCTCCGTCTCTGCAATGCAAGGATCTGAAAGTGATTTACGATCTTAGACAAGAGACTCAAAAAAGTTAGAGGTGAAGATTTTGTTTCCACCTAGTTTCTGTTAGTGGGTGTAATATAAAAGCAATGCAGATATATGGGTGTTCGAGGAATGGCATCTCATCGAGGACGTGGATGCAATGTGCTGCAGGGGCGGATTAAGGTCGTTGTTTTGGGAGTTAGTTCACCACTCCCCACGGCGCCTGGGGGGTATTCAATACTTCTCAACTAAATGGAGGTCCGGGTGGACTTCCCTCGGAAAATTAAAAGAAATTAAGCGCTTGGAACGTAGTTTTGGTGTGGTTATATTAGATATAAGAGACGTGATAAATTATTGAATAAATCCTTTTTTTACGTTTTTCAAATCACATTTGAAAAACGTAAAAAAAACGATGTAAAGAATGTAATTCTTGTGAAGAAGTGAGGTGTCTTCGGGTTTTACATGGGTTGGTCCATGTTTCCCCCCCACCCCCCGCCCCCCTTAATCCGCCCCTGATGTGCTGGGATATGACAGAACCATACACTGGAAGACAGAAAGGCTATTTGAGATTAAAAATGGCATCTGAAAAAAATGTGTGCTTTTAACTTACTGAACGTACATTTCATTCTTTAATCTTCGACGACAATTTAGAAAATACCAACTGCAGAAAATGATTCTTAAGCAAATGTTTCCTAAGGCGTGAACTCCAATAAGGAGACATGGAAACCGGGCATGATATACTACCTTTCTCCAGTTGTTTAATGTGCTCTTAATTATATGTTATATAACTTTTCCGCAGTTACACTAAGAATAATTAACTATGAGAATCGCGAAAACCACATATGCTAAATTAAATTATATATGGAAAGAGTGCCTCTTGTTTGTACAAAATTACGCGTTCCATGTGCATTTCACCCTGCGAATCTAATGTCATAAGCTTCAGAATTAGTAACGTTTATTTGTTTGCAATAGTTTTTTCTCAGCTAAAGAAAAAAATTTAATTCGTAAGGTGTTTTCTTTTGTAGTGCGCTGCAATTGAGGACATCGTTACTACACAAAAAGAACAGACACGAAATCGATAGAAGTACTTTCACTCTCCTTTCGATTACAGCAAGACGTAATTAGTTGCAAGGCAGTGAAAATGTCACAATTCCACTTTCGCCAAGTAGACCCGAGAATTGCACGCCTAGGATGTTTTGATGACAACAGACCGCAAACTATTAATAAAATCCAGTGGAAGGACTTTGAAAGAGACGCATCGACGATTGTCCCGACCAGCATCCCAAAATACCTTCACCGCTCCAAAAACCTATGGAATGGACTGGTAATATACTAGATGTAGTATTATATAAGTTTATTTTTCCGAAAGATTTATAATTTCATCAACATGTTCTCGTTGAAAATTGACCAAGTTGATAATTGGTGTTTTCCGACTCACTTCATGTATTCCAGACTTCAATTGAGAGACTTCAGGACATCGCGAATGCTTTATCATGTAAAATTCAGGACGCCACTAAAATATTACCAATGTTTTAAAACGTAGACATACGAAAAAATAGAGCGCAGGAATACAATATTTTCCAAAATATCTTAAAAATCCTTTTTATTCAAAACAAAAGTATTAATTACGAAATAAATGATAATAATTAATTGATTAACGATTAAACAAAAATGTATGCTTCGCAAGCAATGTTCACTGTCCATCGCACGAAATAAATCAGTTTAACTTTCAAAGTAAAATAAAATCTATTGTGATTCCAAAAACTAATTAGCTATCATTATTGCAAACAAGCAGTGCATTGACAGGGCGCAGCAGCTGACTCGGGAGATTTGAATGCTATCGAAATGGGGTTGGTGAACCTTGGACGTGGTCGGTTCTTGGGAGTAACTCGTTAGAATGCAAAGATACTTGTGCACGTATGCTTAAACTGTCGAAAATGCCATTGGTAAGTAACACAATGAATTTGAATATTAAGATACGAACTATTGACTGTAAAATTGTTACACGAAATCCTATTAGAGCATTCTGTTACTCATTCTAAAGAAAATTTCGAAGCATTTTTTTAGAACTTGTTTGAAAAACCATTGCTTTCTCGATAGCAATTAAACTATCAGTGCAAAATTTTAACTGCATTAATTATTTTCTCGCGAGGTTTATCGAGTAGGATTCGACAACTTAATTTACCTTTTGGGAAAACATTCCCGTCGCTCAAGATACTATTTTTAGAACTTTAAGGAACGGTCACCAAAATGACAGGACTGAATGAATTGTCTTAATTATACTTAACACTAAAAACATTTTGAAAATGTACTATAGAAACAGCCATGCCATGCAAGAAGTGTTACCAAGGGCTAAAAGAATTATAAGAAATAATAATATAATAGGAAAGGACAATAAAAGCTAAGAGAGAATTATTGCACGAGTTTCCTATTGCCACCCAAGGAGGTATCGTGCCAGCTCGCTGGGACCCATTTCTCGGCCTTCGTGATAGAAATGAGACGAAGGCCGATGGCCGGCCCATCACGTCCCTTCTGAATATCCATACGAATACACAGGGTGACGTCCTACTGTACCATGTTGCAGCGACGCCTTCAAAACAGGCGACCGCTGCCTTCGGAAAATATTGATAGCTTTGAAAGATCGCGAACAAGAATGATTCAAGACAAAGTCTCAAGGAAAGATCAGAATGCTAACATTTTTCTTTACAAATGTTTTCAAGCATTGTCTATTATTTTACAATTATTTCCATCAATGCAGTAATGAATTCAATATTTTAAAATTCTTTTTACAATTCTTTTTACAACAATTTTTATCATAAATTGTTACTTAATCATTAGATACTTTAGTACAATTACAATAATTCTTAAATATAATGTCACAATGACTTCGTGAATAATTCACTTCCTGGAACTGAATGCATTAGACAAGGTAATAATGGGTCGAGTTACCTAGGCGTGTTACGTAGTTGTCATATGGAGAGCAGATTAGCAATATTTCACATTGGTCACATAGAAGGAAATCGGATAAAAGTCACTTAAGAACGTAATTCCTCTAAGGGTCCTACCTAATTCCATCAATTAAGTAATTAACCACTCCATTTCTCTAAGTGCTATTGTCCCTTAAGGTGAGTTTGTCCCTTAAGCCCCAATCGTGGGGCCCTACCGCGATAAGGATGCCTTGACTCAAGTTAATTGTGTTTCCCTTCACACTACACTCTGTGCCCTGCAATAGGAGTAGTTTCCCTACCTTTACTTTCAACTGGAAGGTCCAACGGCGGGCGAACTCTGCTTTCCATCGACGTTCCCTCGCTGGACACACTTCACACTTGACATACAACTGACCATGCACTTTCAACCATCACAGGACACTTTCACTTGGCACTATAAATTGCCGAATGCTCCTTCACCGGCGCCGCTGCGTCTTCTTGGCAGGAGATTGCTGTGATGGCTAGACATTATAAGAAATTTAGAGTGGGGGAGGGAGGTGGTGTTTGAGATTCACAGAGCATTAAAGTTTTCGGAAAGTTACAAATGGAAATCATAAGATAGATTTAGAAACTCATGAATTACGCCAAATCCATCAGGAAGCTGTAAGAAGGATTTAAAAAAATGCGGAATATTTGATTATGGAGTAGATTGAGTAGATGGAAGAAACTGATGTCTGCGTGAAGGAACTGTTAGAAGAGTGGTCAATTCAAAGGTAAACAGTGTTACGGTAAGGCGGCCAGGAATTAATTGGAAAATTGTCGATATCACTTTGAAGTAATCGAACAGAGAAACCACGGATTCTTTTATCTCTTGGCAGCCTTGGAATCCTGAATTGCAATCAAAACACAAAAAGGAGGGTTTGACTTGGAAGGGTAGGTAAGTTATTAGCGAATTTAACTCTAAAACGCGCCTCTAGACCAGTGGGAGTATATTTGAACAAGAAATAAATGAAAGAGTTAAAACATTGAACGAATCAGGTGATAACGTTATAGGTAACTGTACATGAAAAAAGGTAATCGATCGACAAATTGAGAGGAAATGATTTTTCGATCTGTGCAAAGGAGTTACTACGAAAAGAATTACGATTTAAGTGGATTTGAAAACATAACACAAATGACAGTATTTGAGAAGACTTGATAGGATATGTCAAAAATGGACCACAGCTCACGAATTCCATCCCTGGAAAAGAAAAAAAAGCCATATTTTAACCTACGTGCGTAAGTTCAAAATGAAATGAACAGAAATAATTACAAGTTATTAATACTAATAGGACCCAAGCCATTACCAGCCCTTGATTGGTCAACTTAAATGACATGACTATTTACTTGCAAACTTCAAATAGTCACAAAGATATTTAAACTACTTAATATTAGACATGCATTAACAGATGCTTTACGGTAAGTCTGATAAATTGGCTATAAATCTGAAATTCGTTCCCACTACATACAACGGAAGCACACGCAGGACTTACTCGGGATTCTTCGACGCTTCGACCTTCTCTTCCTCCGGCAATCTTGGCATCTTCCTCCAGCAACTGCGAGCACACAGCTAGCACACACCGTTGTGAATCGCGCCCGAATAGAGTAAAAGAACGAAACTGCTGTGCATGCGTCTTATATAGCACGAAATAGGAAGGAGGGTGAGGAGGTGCACACTGGGGCGAGAGAGGAATTTGGGGGGGTTGGGTAAGTCCAGAGGGTCATCAGAAAAGGGTCGAATGGGCTGAGATGATTCGGGCAGTCGGATGGGAGTTAAGAGGTGCGAAGTGAGGAGTCAAGTCTCTTTGGGAGCGGGGAAGGTGCGGGGGGAGGGATCGAAGGGGAGTGGGGTTCAGCATCGCAAGCACCAAGGGCCCACTGCGAGTTAACTACCAGCTGATTCTTCCGAAGAAATTTTCCAGGATTTTAGATCATTTTTGCAATCGACTGTGAATGAGAATCGTCACTGGCTCTGTGCAAGACGAGGAAAGGAATCATTTCGCTTCGGTCATCTGGAGATACGACCGACAACTGGGGTCATTTGGGGAATAGCTGATAGGTGCTTAAGGGAGGGTTATAGGGAGGAAGGATGAATAGATATCTGGCGTCGACATTAGCCTGTTCTTAACGGAAGGGGCGAGGCGGTTAAACGTCTCATCCGACCGATGGTGTAGTGTAGGTAGTTGTTGAAATGATTTCCACACAGTGCCTAATAATGAGGGGTATGGTTTACACAATACCCGCCTTCGCTGAAAGTTGCACTCGTGCCCTAAGGATGAGAAGCCAGTTCTCTAGCCACTACACCAAAGCGATCTCTTTGTAATAATATCTTCAACAGGCTGGAACTATTCTGGACTTCTCAAGACTATATTTTGTTCTTAGGAAATTTACATTTTGCGCTGCGACTTTTTTTCGCTTTAACTGGTTGGCTATTCTTCGTCTATATATTCGGCAGAAATGGGAAACCCTCCTCTATCATAATCTCTTACGATCTTTGAAACACCATGACTCATATGACAACATTCTATCAGGAAAGGACACTGCCTTACGTAGTACATGATTGAAATTTCTTTCTTTCCGACCTCAAAAATATGTAAAAAAAATAGCAACTGTTAAGATTGGCTTGACGCATTGTTTTCCTTGTAGTAAATTTATTTCGTTGTATCTAAAAAAAACAGGTTTTTCTCCCACATCATTTAAAGCCAACGCTGAAAAACAATATCCATGGAACTTATGGCTGCACGTCTCGCAAGCCTGCATTACTATGGATACAATATACCGATACACATTTTCTATTGCTTTCCGGACGATTGTTTTGGTTAATACCTATGCCACAGTGATCTCCGTAATTTAGACTTATGATAAAGGTTTCCTAGGTGCTGAACCAAGAAAAATCGACAAAAAAACCCATACCATGGATGAAGACAAACCAGCCCAGGCGGGATTAGATCCCAGCAAATCGGCCTCCATACTCGCCGCTTTCGCTCAGATGTGCGCCAAATGAAATGCATTGTTCAGAGTATAGAGTCAACCGAGTCTGGACATATCTAGTCGGTAGTTCATCCGCCCTGAGTTTGTAGTCTGCTGTAAAGTATTAAAATACTCGGCAGCTGCTTCGATATCAGCCAAGGACACCCGGAACGTATGAATATGCTTCGCAAGTTCTTGCATCATTATGCTGACTTTTCCACGGTTGAAGTGTGATACTTATGACACAGTAAATCGACTCAGTTATTTTAATATAATAATTAAATAATAGTTTCTTCATTGTAAAAAGCTTTAGCCAATTATTACCAATTTAATATATTGTAAGACGAGCACACAACCATGCCCTAGAAGGTGAAAAACCACCCAGGTGCGATTCAGAGCCGAGACCTACGGGATAGCTGGCGAGGAGGTTACAACGCTGCCACCTAAGCTGGTGGCTTTACACTGGTGTTTATTACACTCATCTTTTTAGGTTTACATTCCAGGGTTTCTCCATTAGGAGTTTGTTTCCTTATTATTAAGCGTGATAAAATAATAAGAGACTCGAAAATTTTTGATACTAAGCATTGATTCACCAGCCTTATTATTGAAAATAAAAAACAAGAAGATCGGTTTTCCGCTGTTCTCCACATCACTCTTCAAACAGATTGTCGTTTCTACACTTCATAATTCTTCATTTTTATGTCCAACATAGTTTTCACATTCCATTCATGAGTAAGAGCATAATTAGTGCAAATTGCAGCCAAGCGAATGATCCGTCCACAATGAAGAACGCTAAACCAAAACGTTGAAAGTTCCAAACTTCCTAAAATCCGTTTTATCCGTTCTTGACGTTGCAAGAGCCGTCTTCCACTTTCACTAGCAACGGCGACCGTTAATTCATTTATCAATAAAATGTTTTTAAAACATTGTATATTTAGTTGATCTTAGGTATATATTGTCTCTTGTAAAATATATTTAAAGGTACAACGTTTAGGTTTAGCGCCCTTGATTTCGTAATTCATATTTTTTCTGTGAATGCGCAACAACGAGACTTGATTGACGAAAGAATTTTCTTGCAATTTATCACTGATTTCTGACATATGCTACCACTTGCCCCTGCTCGAGGCCGGCAGTGATTCAACCGATCCAGTGATAACGTTGTTTACCATTCCGGCTATGAGTGAGGTAGTGCAGTGGAAGGGGGTTTAGGTAGGTATGTGGGGCGGGGGGGGGGAGGGAGGGCGCAATGGGACGAGGGAAGATGAGAGATGAGTGAAGCTTGTTTACGTGGAGTGACAGGGGAAAGAAGGGAGAAGGAGGAGGTTTGTGAGTCAAGGGTCGAACCGGGGAGGATCGAATGCCAGTGACTGCGGTCTAATTGAGAAGGGCATCCGTCCCACAATTCACCGCGTCCAAGACCAAGCCCAGCGATTTCGTTTGGCGCATGAGTTTCCTGGATCCGCTGTTGCCTCAAAACCTCTTAAGACCCTCACTCCAACACTTTCCTTTGGCCTTCGAAATGACAGTCACTCGCCATCGCATCAGGTTAACTTCTCTTGTTTGAAAGTCATCAGCGCATTTTTATGACGGACAACTGATTAAGAAAAAAACTACATATGTGGGAATAAAATTCCAGTTTCTTCAATGCTCATTAACCGACTCACGTTGCATTTTAAACGCAATCCCGAAAATGACCGGGATCGTGCAGATTTGGTGCTGAGAGTTCTGGCTACGTATTCCGAGGGTCCAAGTTTGAGTCCAGTAGCCATGGAGCTTTTTAAATGTAATCCCAATGCATGGGTGAGCTACGTCTACAGTAAAAGTGCTAAACCGTCCGTCGAATAGGACGTTAGAAAGAGACCTTGTGCCCATCAGCGTGCCTCCGTCAATATCTATCTCCAAGTAACCTTCCCCTTCCTCCGTTAGGTACACTTCCCTTCATAATCCTTCCATTACCAACCTATCCACCTATCCTAATTAGCGTGCCTCCATCAATATCTATCTCCAAGTAACCTTCCCCTTCCTCCGTTAGGTACACTTCCCTTCATAATCCTTCCATTACCAACCTATCCACCTATCCTAATTAGCGTGCCTCCATCAATATCTATCTCCAAGTAACCTTCCCCTTCCTCCTTTAGGTACACTTCCCTTCATAATCCTTCCATTACCAACCTATCCACCTATCCTAATTAGCGCATGTGACCTCAGCAGTCATTGGCATCTCACATTCATCTACACGACAAACAAAAATCATCCACATCTACAAAATACCCTGCAGGCCACCTCAGGGGTGTGTGTGGCAGGGGGTGAGTATTCACCAACATGCATTACAGTATACCCTAAAGTTAGTGTAACAACGACTAATTATGCATTAGTATGAATCGCTAATGCTTGTCACGAGGCACAATTGAAAGCGAATGTGCCTTCGGATAACTCATTTGAAGATTTCGTTTCTTTGCATGCATGCAATGCATTTTTTGACTCATTTTGATCTCACTAATTCGTTGTGAGGTTCCTCTAAACATGCTTGCCAAATTTAAACAAGGAATTTCATATCCAGGCAGTTCTGCTCCAACCTCGAAAGCCGACCAAAACTGAATGACTCAGATCCCATTATACACCTAGCAATCACTGCGAAACTAATCGCTCACCACCCCAAATAAAAAGACCCCCCTTACGCAACCTATGAGACCGAGAGAGAAAGAGTAACTTACCTTGAGGATCCTTTATCATCATCCCCCCGAAAGGACGGTTGGCATTCGTCGAAGAGGGTTTATCCTTGGTTGGTTCAAGGAGACAAAGACACGTAATTCATGCCTGAAGCGGCATTCGAACCCGCTCCTCACTGATTTGCAATGCGGCCGTGAAACCACCCTCGCTACAGAGTTCAGCAGTCTTGTCCATCCCATTCGCAAACAATAAACCCTCCCTCCGAATCCTCCCCAACTTCCTTCTCTCTCTCTCTTCCAAATTCTTGAAACACCTCCTATCTTCTCTTTGTACACAAAACTTCCACGATGCAACGAAATATTCGTCATGCATATGCGCTACATAATATGGGCACATTAAAGTTCCCAACAAATGGAGCGCCGCCACTATCGCTCTGGAGAAAATCGGCTTCCTCTCTTGAGGAGGTTCGGTGGTTTCACTCAACTTACGGGAATTCGACGAAACTTGCTGGTAGCATTACTTATGTTGTCCTAAATCTACCTGAATTTTTTCAAAATTATTTACCGCAGATTTCTTTGGATATTTGATGTGGAAGTGGGCATGAAATTACATGGGTACGCGAGGTACGAATAGCTTCATTCATCGAAAAAAACGTTTTCTAGTTATGAATAAGAAAAACAAAAATAATATCATCAATTGAATAATGAATAAAAATCATTTGATATACTTTATTTTTATTAATTTTGTTTTTCTTATTCATTACTAGAAAAAAGGTTCTTTTTGATGAATTAAGGTACTCGTACCTTGTGTTCCCATAAGAACCCATGTAATTTTTTTGTCTACTTCTCTATAAAATATCTTAAGTAATCTGCAGTAAATAATTCTGAAAAAAATCAGGTAGATGTAAGACAACATAAGTAATTCTTCCAGCAAGTTTCGTCGAATTCTCCTAAGTTGAGTAAAACCACTGAACCACCTTAATGTATACTATTCCTAGGTCTCGGCCACGTTGAATGAAATCCGAACACAGTAAGGGGAAGGACTCATCGTCGTAACCGGCGATGGATTACTGTCCACATGCCTTCCCCGAGCGTTTTTCGCGCTGGCTTTCAACCGGAGGCAAAAGCAACCTCCTTGTATGCATTTAAAACGTATCACTGAACTCTCTCTTGTTCTTGCCATAGTTTCCTCCGAATTCTTTCTCTTTCCTCCCATTGTCCTCTAGGCTCCGCTCCTCCTCTCGCACTCTTGCAAGGTCCTGGCATTCACCCGGAGTCCACCTCACTCCCTATAACATATGACACACAACTAAACAACACCATGATTAATGATTGCCTTTTTTCAATCGTGGATGCAAATGTATGTTCAATGCGCCTTTCGAGCATGGCGGTAGATTTTCAATATCTGTGAAAGTGAATAAGTTGTTAATACGCAAATAATAATGAATACGCAAAACAAAAAAGGCAAAAAACAGTAAGTATGAATGATATTACATTTTCCTTGTGGCTGAGATTACTTTTTTGAAATGTTGAATTATTTATGCTTGTGTACTCGGAGTAGGTACGTGTTCACTTCAAACAATGCAGCTAGAATTATCATACATTTTTTCATGCTTGAAAAAGTTTTATTGAAGGTATTTATTCAAGATGGAAGAGTTACCCCTTTTTAAAATTGATACATTATAATTTATTTTCACTAATTTTTATTGTTTAATTTTAAACAAAGGCACAGAAAATAAATATATCTGTGGTAGATCCTCTGCTGGTCACATCATATGACAACTTCATTTAAAAAATGTGAAGTAAACAAATTTTCCACCCAGGCAAAAGCGAGATACCTACATAGCAGGACATGTCCTGACGAACGGTTTAACTCGTACTTTGCCAATGATTATTATTTCTTTTCGCCCCAACTCAATCAATGTCTCCTTGAAGTATTTGGCTCACTGGCCCTATTAATTGTTAAATAATGTAGAGCGCCGACCCAAAGATGCCCATTCTTCCCGAATGTGACCTTTCAGTGTATCTTGGTTACTTTCGCTAGCATCCTGCCAGTCCTTGACGATTTATTCGCAAACCTTTTATATTTGATTCAGGTTCGGTGAGTTTGGAATCCAGGGCAACACCGTACTTGCGGATGCTCCTCCAAAAATGTCCTGAGCTTCGTACACCGTGGATGGTACAGTTATTGTGCACACATTTTAATTCTTCGTATTCTGGTACTACTTCGTTTATGTATGGAAGCGATGAAAATGTGGAGGATTCGGACGTAATCATCAGACGTTATTCGAGGTGGTTTTTTTAACAGTGGCCCAGCAGACAAAATTACTCCCCAAAAAACGCAGACTTATAAGGCCAAACCTATTTTTCCTTATCTTTTTTTCGGGTGATATTACTATGTTATATTACAAATAATTAATAAAGTTACATCCTATAATTGCGTTACCTCCATTGTTAAACATTTAAGGAGGTTCCACCGCGACTGTGTGAGTCAAAACAAATACTAAATTCCACGTTTTTTTATATTTTGTCCAAATCCTGCTTTCACTGATTAAATGCGTTACCTATAGAAACCCAAAAGTAAGGAACCAAATTTGCAGATTATTCCACTAATGTATTTTAAATGAGCACTTTTTTGCAGCCATAGGAGCCGACTGCGGCGTCATTTCCTACGAATTACCGCATTTTGACTTCAATTATGGCAGTAATTCCCTAATAACTAAAAACTAAGGTGGTAAGATGCCTATATTACATTTTTATTCAATTTCTCTGGATTATTTCCTTCTTATAATTAGTTTTCCGCAAAAATGGCATTTGTATTTTATGGAAAATACTATTTCCCCCCGTCTTTCTGCCATACTCCCATTGATCACAATGTAATTTCAAGTTCAATTATAGAACAAAATAGCAAGGAAAGGTATTATTTTGCTGTACGTATCAGATAGAGGACAACGTTTTGTACAAGTAGACAGAATATGAATAAAATGAAATTTAAGTCATTTCACGGTGAAACCACCTTAATTCGTTTCGTTTATTGCTGGCTTTCTTGCCGGCCTGCAATTTCTCATATCGGCTTCATGGAGGCAATTTCTTACTGTGAGGGAGCTGCAATTTAAGTTAAATGTCTTCTTTATCACTGCCGCCCCATCAAGAGTGAGAGAATTTTCAGTAGGATGCATGGAGGCTTCTCAGGTTTCCATCCGGGTAATTGAGTCCATGACCGACGTTTCGGCAGCGTACTCTGCTACCATCATCAGGGTGATGAGTGTACCCCAGAGCGATAGTGGTGGGACTCCGTTTGTTTGTAAACTTAATTCCCCTTTTGTACATACTTACGGGGCATAGTCGTCGTAAATTATCCCAGCAAATGAACCCTGGGCAATATTGGGACCTGGATGGATTGTTTTCTTAAAAATGATCATTGCAGGTGAATGGGTAATGGGCTGTGTGCGTTTATTTTTATTGAGTACCCTATGTGCTATGTGACTTTCCTTCCCTATCTTCACCTTCCCCTATCTCCCTTGTTAATACCCCTTCCATCAAGATAACCCCTTCAGCATCCTTCACATTCATCTGCCAGAAGCTTGTGCGAGAGGTAGAATAATACCAAGTGTCACCGTGACTGTTAATGTTTTCTTTTTGTTAAACACGTGAGAGATTGATGCAGGGATATTTGGTGCAGATGTAAATTGAAAAGGTCTACTATATGCAGATGACGATGTGTTTGCTGGCCTTTGAGTGCATAGGAATTCCAATTTCTAGATTCAGTTATTTTCGTAATATGAACTTAATAATTTTACAGCTTGCATTAAAAATTATGACAGTATCTTTTCTTTAAACAAATTGGTGTTTGTTTAACTAAATGAAATTTAGAAATGCCGAATAAAAGTATCAAAATGAATTATATAAATATTTACTTACTCTTACTCCCAGGGCCATCTATATCTTAGGCGATATTTTGCTACATTAACAAATCCCCTCCACCTGGATCGATTTTCTGCCTCTCTTTCTGTTCCTCCAATTTTTTGCTTATCCGTTCTCACTTGGTCCCACCATCTTTGTCGTGGTCCTCCTCGGGGTCTTCTTCCTTCAGGAATCCTTTTTAGTGTCTCCTTCAGCAAACATCCCCCCTCTTTCCTTAGAATATACCCAGCCCACCTGATTCTTCTTGCCTTTATTTCACTTGTTATGTCTGGATGTTTATATAGATTCCTGATTTCTCTGTTGTGTTTCTTTCTCCATTTTCCTTCTTCGTATGTGGGCCCATAGATTTTTCGCAATACATATCTTATTCTCCAACTTTATTAGCTTTTTCTCATCCTTCTTCGACAGCCTCCACATTTCGGATCCGTAGAGTAGTACTGGGGATATTATTGTTTTATAGAGTCTAATTTTGGTTTTGTGCGACAGGGCTTTAGAAGATATAATTCGGTTGCATGCATGCAGACATCTGTTGGCGAAGTTTAACCTGTTTTGTATTTCAGGCTCTACCGTGTTGTCACATGCTAAAATTACTCCTAAATATTTAAAATGGTCTACTTTTTCAAATGAAAATTTTATATAAATACTTAGTATCATATTTTCTTTGAACTAGGCTATGCAAAGCAGTTTTTATATTTAGTAGTAGTATATTTTTATATATAGTAAGAGTTTTTTTGACGCAGTTTTTTACTTGATATGCCCATAATAATATTGCAACATGCATTTCAAAACGACGACCAATAATTTTTCTTTCAAAAAGTCTTTGTTTCCAAGAGTTACGCATTTTTGTAACTTTCCTTACCACTTCCTCACCATCCATTACCTTAACCAAAAAGCCCTTGGTGGACCTCTATGGTGAGAAGATTACCTTTCCTAAATACCTTGGTGTAGGAATCGTAGGACGCGGAGGTGGCTACAGCAGGAGTGTCCCATCTTTCCCAGTTGGCGAGGGTGCACGAGCATCCAATATGATGGTTGATTGTGTGCTTCTTTAGTTCTTCATTGATACTGGTTGTCTCCTATGGAAATTCTCCGGTTTGTGCCATCTCCACCTCCTAAGTATCCTACACCAAGAGGTATTTAGGAAAGGTAACTTTCTCGCCCTTAGAGATCCACCAAGGGTTTTTTGATCAGGCTAAAGGATGGAAAATGACAAGGATGGAGCAAAGATAAACTAAACTAAACCTTTCAGCTATCGCAAAGTTTTAAAAGCCACGCTCTGCTACCATGTTGAAACGCACCCGTGGATTAACAAGTCACTTTTTTCATAGCGCATCTTAATGTTAATAATTCCCTCAGAAGAAATGTGAAAAATATTAAAGAAAAATACGTACAGAGGGGCACACTGCATATAAACGGGGATGTGCAAAGTCACCATGCACAGTTCAAATTAAATACACTAGTCCACACTGGGTTTGGCGGCCGTCTGAGGGCGAACTTCTCTCTAAGGTCACGGGGATAATTTCCCTTCGGCCATGAACCACGAAATTCCTCTCTCCCACAGCGCCTCCTACGCGGCACTCGCGGCAAACAGGCGCGGGCCTTAAATAAATCCGCACTGTGGGACACAAAGTAAACTTCTAAGGATCAAATGGGATGTCAAAGTGAAAAAAGAGAAGTTACACTATGTATCCGAAGTGAAGGCTCTAAGCGGCAACGTATTTAACATTTATGATCAGAAATAATACCGCCATGGCAGGACCAAATTACTGACTGCTAATGGAAAATGAAAGTAGGAAAGCTCAGTTCCCTGCAGTAAATCACTTTTCCCGCTTGGAATCCTAAATTCCCTGCAGGGAAGCGAGAATACTACGCAGGGAACCACATTCCATATATTGAAAATCCACTTTCATTCAAAAGCTATTGCGGATTTTAAATGAAAATTAGTGTAGTCCGCATTACTATATATAATTCCTTTTCATTCCCTACTTTGCGCTGTCCCCGTTATTTTCTTCAACTTACACCCATTTAAATGCTGTTATTGGCTCATTTGTACTCTTTAGACGCTGCCGCTGCCTGAGAAACGACTCGTCGCCCAGTGCCCACAATCTATTGCCCACAATTTGCGTGACATCGCACTCGGAAAGTCCGATATCTTGGAAATAAAGATAATATCAAAATATAAACATACTTCATTGAAATACAAAAGGTTTTGATTTTTAAATCGTTAACATGATGTTAAAATTGGTTATGACCCACATTACGCAAAATTGACCTATACTTGGCCATTTTCCCGCAAACAACGGTTTTAGGTGGCACATATTTCAGCACAATATCACATTGGATCAGTAATTTTGATAATAATACGTCAATGTAGTATTGTTCTATCATATTCTGAAGCATCATTAACGGGTGTAAGAAGAGTGAGCTACAAGGCTTTTAAAAATCTCTCAAATTACGCATGAGAAGGATATTTTGAAGGCTCAAAAACTATCGGTTGTTGGAATAAAATGGAATAAATATCAACTTAATCAAATGATCCAACCTTCAGCCGATGATTGGCAAGGCTTCACTTGCTTTGGCTCGAACAACATTGAGCAGCAACGCGTCGTGCGGGACCCCGAAAACAGCAAAAACCGACATTTTGAAAAATGTTAGAGGCGAATATCTCCGCCATATGTACGAATACAGAGAAAATATTTCAAATTGGTGATAATGTTGTATACGTCTATGTACGGTGTAAATTAATAAAAACATCGGTGAGGGTCCATTTAGTGTTTTTTCTACAACGACGTTCTCCCCCGGAAATAATAGATCCTAGGATGTTTAGATCAATGGATTTACGATAGCAGGAGATTAAAATTAAAATTAATTCATTTTTATCCATTTTAGAGTGTAAAAATGCAGAGGAAAACAAACTTTTTTCAACCAAGTGAATGTTTTATATCATCATCAGCAGTTTCTAAGACTGATTTCTAAAACTAGTTAGCTGCGACTTTCTTCTCAATTCTTCTAACAGTCTACAGACTTTTTCCATCATAAGCCATTTCCTGCCCAATAATTTCTTGAATTTATTCCATTCTTGGTCTCTCTCGACTTCCTGGTTCCTTTCCACTTTCCGGCCATTACTATTTTTGAGATATTGTTGCGCTGCAGTTTGTCTTCAGGAATTGTGTATCTTCTCTCATACATGCAGTTTTCATTAAATGTAGTGTACGCATTCGGTGGCTGTTAGGGAAACTCCGAGTGTGGATATGTATTAAACAAATAAAAAGTGAATGTGGAAGTTACAGCTTATTAATAAGCATGAATTATATTCGTAGTACGTAGCCAACAACTTATTTTACGGAGGTTAGAAATACGAGTTTTGCTAATTTGCTACAAGAAAATTTTGATAATTCTTCCAAGTTCAAAATTTAATCTTTATCAAATTGTCAATACCTAATAAATTCCACAGTGTCGGGCGATGTATGGTGGAACATCATTTTAAATAAAAACTACAGTAATTGTGCTGTCCACTTAATTTATTGTGAAATATACAACACGTGTTTCAACGCTCCTTAGGGCGTCATCATCAGGTCTGCACACGTTATGCCTCCAATAGCAATATTTATACAAAGGAGCAAAGGAAAGAGGGAGGGATTCTTGATAAAACAACGAGGTAGTCATAAGGAAGGGAAGAGGGACGGTTGAAGGTGAATAACAGGGGAGGGGGGTGTTGTCAAATGACATGTGACCTTCCCGAGGATTCGGGAGTGTGGCCTATTGGGGGGAGGGGAGGGGGGGAGGGGTTCTTGTGGAGATAAGCAGAGGAAAGAGGAGGAAGGGGGGGGGGAAGGAAGAACAGGCTTGGGTTGTCATGTGGACATGGATAGAATGGGCGAGTGAACATCATATGCTACATAATTGAGAAATTTCATTTTCTTCTTCTTTCTCTTGATGATCTCCCACTGCTCCAAGGTGTCCAGGCGTCGTCCCTTTTTCTCATAATGGAGGATCTTCAAGTCAAAGTTAGTTCTATTTGATAGAGGAGTCCCATTGCAAAACCCTCCTCTTTCCTTTGCTCCTTTGTATAAATATTGCTATTGGAGGCAAAACGTGTGCAGACCTGATGATGACGCCCTAAGGAGCGTTGAAACACGTGTTGTGTATTTTACATTCAATTTAAGTGGACAGTGCAATTACTGTATTTTTTATTTGTCAATACCTAATTTATACCTTCCATTATGAAACTACTCCAATAAGTCATTTACTTTAAAAATTTGAAGACAAAAAAACGGTTGAAAGCTGTTCAGTTGTGAGTATCAAAATCACAAATTTGGCACAAAATTGTGTGAAATTCACAGTGAAAAAATCATTCGCCTGGACTGGAATTCGAACCCAGACCCCCCCGATTTCGCGCCGAGTGCTCTACCAGTTAAGCTACCCAGGCGTCATCTCTCACTGTGAATTTTATGGAGGCTTTAAGGAGCGAGATGTCTTCACAGGTACCGTGCATACAATGCCAAAGTACCCGTGTTCAATTGTGTGTCCACTAGCGGGTGACTCCGTTAAAGTTACTGCGCGGCCAGTTTCGCAGTTCTTTGAATCACAAATTTGGCATCAATTCCAAGTTGTATAATCTGTTGGGGAAACGGTGTAGTTTTGGCGATTTGCGAATCATCCTATTTTCAACCGCAGCCGAATTTAACATTTGTAGGTCATCTTTTGGAATTTCCCCCGATCAACGAAGCACCACGCTCTGTCCAAGGGGGCCACGTATATACGCGGTCTACGACCGCCGCTCCATTTTGCGAGAGAGATTCTCACCAACTCTCAGTTATATTTCGCCTTAATTCTAGTTCATTCTCAAAGTAAGAACAGTCCATTTGCTGCCAGCTTGCTTAACAGGAAGTTACTTTCTATGAAAAATTCTGTTCCCTTTTAGCAAAAACAGCTTGAGGGCACTCAACGGGGCCCGCAGAAAATTTGCACCTGCTCGGACCTCATGACGAACCCCTTCTGCGAGCGCTAACCCTCATTTAGACGGGCCCCAGATTTGGATTCGTGGACCCTCTCTCACCCTCGGGGTGTAAGTGACCACCAAAGCCACGCTCCAGCTTAGTTTATAACTTTTTAAAGTTAACAAAAATTAAGAAACAGAGCATTCCTTCGTGCCGTGTTTGATGAGCTGAAGAAAATGGTATTTTAACCCTCCGGTGGGTGCGCCAAATTCACTCCCACGAGTGGGCGCACCGCGGCAATGTTACCGCAAAAATAAATTGCATTCCTATATTTAAGGGCAAGATAATTTATTAATAAAAAAGGCTGATTAAGTTGTTACAGTTACATCTTTTATTTTTTGACACTGAATGTACATTGTTAATCATCTTAGTTCATATCTAGGTCCTGTTCATCTTCCCATCTCATACATGTTGTCTCTTGACGACAATGCCTCCTACATACATTATTTTTACGTCACAGGCACACAATGACCTGCAATTTTTATGCAACCTGCAAACATGGCACTGGTATAAGTGCTTCAGGAACCGGTTCCTTGTTCTTATATTTTCCTAAAATTTCTTTTATATCTTTAGTCAAACGTCAAACTCTCTTCGATGTCACACAGCTACTGAAGAGTCCGGTGGATAATAGATCCGGATATCGGAAATACTCCCTCCTATCATGAAAAATGAATACCTGGAGACACAGGCGTTAAATACAAACGGTACCAAATGGAGAGCTCAGAAACTAAAATATGCGGCAATTTGCCGCGGGCGCACCCACCAGATGGTTAATCAAATTTGTGCGACAAGTATTAAGAAAGTAACGATTTCTTTTGGTCCAATAGCCACAAATGTTTTTGTATTTTATGTGAAATAGTAATTACAGAATTAAAAAGCCATTAATAAACCTTTACCGAAATGATCTTTCATAAAACTAATTCTCTCCATATTTCATTTTCAAAATCTTAATTCAGTTGCTACAAAACTACTTCAACAGACAGATGATTTCCATTGAGAATCCGTTTCTTAAAATAACAGAATTAACAAGAAATTACTTCCCTTGCATTGAAATAGGAAAATAGTATATCGTAGGAGTTGCTACAAAACTGTAGCAAGTAGTGACCAACTTAGTATCAATCTGGGACCTTTGATTCAAATACCTCATGTAGTAATGATGGTATTTTTTATCCAGTTATCATTTTTTAATTCCTGTGTAGAAATTAGCAATGGATTCTATTGTATTTTGAATTTAACACATTGCCAAATGACTTTCCGACGAACAGTGCAGCAACTCAAAAGAAGCAATGTCCGTATTCCTACCTCCGGATCCAAAGGGCTCCTGAAATATTTTCCGTGCTCACTCCTCCGGCAACTACATGGACATACTTCAACTTAGAGTGTCACCTATGTAATGATAATACGTACCTGAAAGAGCACCCTCCTATGACGTACGTAGTATATGCAAGGACATTGAGAGTCAATTGTACAAAGTAGACACAGTGGGCCTCATTAGCTTTACTTATCACTGATGATCCCTGAATATGAGGTTCAGTTGTTTAGAACTATGACAATACTTTGGAAACAACTATGTAAATAGTTCTTCAAATTTAAATTGAAAACTAATTAAGTAATTATTTACTATCCACCTTGGCGTTGAAACTCTTAACTCAAAACCATCGAGAAAATATCAGGCTGCCATATTCCTTTAGATATCCGAAGCACAGAAGAGGAACTCTATGGGGCTCATGTTTTTTTTTGTTTTCAATTGAAACCATGTGACAAGTTAAGATTTTTTAAGTGTTAAGAAGCAATTGAATTTTTTGCCGGGCCCAGAGTTAATCTTCTCACTATCCCTGAGTACTCTTAACATGGGTGGTAGATGGACCTTTTACCTCCATTTCTAACTGCTCTTTCACAATTCCTTTCATAAGAATGCCTTCTTTTGCCTCAACTAGTAACATGGAATGAAGACCTTGTAAAATTAGACACCCATGCAAATTGGCCAACCAAAATTGTCATCAATTCAAGCATGTTTTGTGGTCAATGTCCATCAGTTCATTAATAATGCAAGAAATGTTAGCCACTCTATTTCAGAATGCTAGGGTTAGCTGCATTCGTTTCTGCGATACATTTCATATTAAGCCTCATGCGATGAAAATATTCTTACCATAAAATGAAGGCACGAGAAGTATTTCATGGCTCGTATTAGTTTTTTATTGATAAAAATGATCTTTTATTTCCCTCAACACAAAAATCACCGTCAAAATGCTCCTTGTGAGGCTTCTTGATATAAATAAAATGTGAGCATGAATATAAAAAATAGGAGCAACTGAAAATATTAAACTTTAAATCAGTTCCCACTCAATGAATAGCAGTTGAGTCTGAGGACACATACTGGTAGGTATTTTACAAAGGTAAATGACATTGCTAGAGACAAACCAATTGCATTATACCCAATTAGAAATTCAGACTTGAGGAATTATTTTTGTTATTCACTCTATTTCTTCTGTTGGACAGTCAAACCAAATATTTGAAGTTTTCAGAGGAAATCCATCTTCTGTCTTAATGAGAACATTGTCGAAACGCCAGAACTGAGAGCCTCGAAAAAAATATGATGCTCCTGCAAAACATGAAATACGATTAAATCTTACTGAAATGAAATAAATCAAGTTAATGGTTTTAGGTGTAAATTTATAAAAAAGCTTCACACTTTTCTTTTCCACCCCCATGGAGAAGCATGCACACAATATATACACTCAGAGGCATGGGGGTGGCTTTTCCCCTCCACCCCCTTCCGAATACAGTAGCTCCCAGCCGCCCCCTCCCCCGCAGTGCCCTTCCTCCCTGGTTTCCTCCAATCCCTTTCCTTACTCATTCAACTTCTCCCCTCAACCCTCAGCTTAACCCTCTCCCTCCTCTTTCCACCTTTTCCACCCCCATGCATTGTGTATACATTGTGTGTTTAACCTTTTATACTTTACATGAAGATGTCACTCAGCAACGAAACCTAGGTCGTTTTAAAAGTCTATTTGTGTGGAATTCACAGCGTTTTTCATTTCAATATTTGAAATAACTTTTCCATTCGATGATGATGTAGCAGTGGCGTGCATTGGGGGTAAGCTAGGTAAGCTGCGCTTGCCCACGCTGCTAAGGAAAATCATACATTCCTTCTTCACTAAGGTAATTTTTCGCCCAGAGTGAATGCTCTGAAATTTCACGCGGTAGTCAATTGATGGCAGTGTATCGCGCCATTCAGTTTGTCGGAAGCCTGAGTTGTGGGCACGGTCGTAGAATGTTGTGGGTAGGCACAGCGAGTTGAGATCCCCTAAGCTATCTCTCTCTTATCTATTTCTCGATCTCTACACGAATGCCTGTAGTTCAGCCAGAGGTAGGGAAGAACTCGTACACGAGTGCCACCAATTTCCATGTGCCATGCCATGGGAAATGTAGATCGGTAGGCTATGACACTATGCACTTATGAACCTTAACCCCTCTGCTGCGGCTTACCACTCAGTTCGGAAGACATATCGAAGGGGCCTGTCTTTCTCTTCCCCGGCTGAAGGCAGAGCAGGTAGAAGACCCTTGCCATCCCCCGCCGACCTTTTTCAGCTCACACCCCGAGGGGTGGCCAGTTTTGACCGCTGGGGAGTGACACATTTGTGGAGTGTTAAATGCTAGATTCTGTTTTTTTATGTTTTCCATTTGTTGAATATGCATAAGATATTTAATTTACTTTTAATTTACTTTACTTTATTTTACTTTTAATTTACTTTACTTTATTTTACTTTTAATTTACTCGCAATTTTATGATGAATTTGACAACAATGACAACGTGAAAATCCGTTGATTTTAGGTAACTAAGCTTTTTGCCAACTGGAATTATCTTCTTCGATGTTGACTGCTTGAAATTAACTTGTTAAAATATTAAATGGTTACCATGACTAACAATAAGTCATCATAGTATAAATCATAAACAAAATATCTTTAAAAACATTTTATTGTTATGAAACAGTCTAAAACTTTTTATGACCATGATTTCTAAAAAAACAATCAAAACAAACAACATGATTTTTCATTCTCACTATCAGAATGAAAAAGCATCTCAAGAACGTCTTCTTCTGCATTAAAGTAATTTTCTTTTCTTTGAATGGGGTGACAAAGCCTCTTTCGCCATGACCCTGGGGGCACACTACACAAAAACTTGAAAGACTCGCAAAACTGCAACATGATAGCCTTAGAAATGCACCGTCACGAAATTGTAAGGAAACTAATAAGTTGACCGAGAAGCACTGATCCCGAACAATTAGGGCGAAGGGAAGTAGGACAAGAGAGTGCGAGCCCTAATGTGGGAGGGTGGGGCCGGTTAGTGGGAGGAGCAGTTTCCGAGAAGGGGACCCTTCCAAAAGCACGATAGCTATCGTGTTAGAATATTGATTACGATGAATTTGAACGGAAAAGCCATTTTTTCTTTAATTTATTGAATTTATCATTTTGAAGGCAAGTTGTGGAAATGACACATCAAACTAATACTCATTAAGTCTCAAACTCAGGGTGGCGTTCTAATTACATATATGTACTTATGTCACGCTGGTAAATGAGCATACAGATCACCTACCAACGCGCTTATCTTATAGTACCATGGTGCATATGATAAAAAGCAGTGATTTTGCAAATTTCCATCCTCGAAAAATTGACACACCATCCAATAAGTATGCGGAATAGGTCCTATTATATTTTCACACAGATGTTTTTCTTTCGGAACGGTTAAATTTTCTGTAGCCAACAGTTTTTACGCTGTAAAAGTTTTGATGAGAGAACATTTCAGGAATGCTCCCTTGAGGTAGGTACTTCAAGACCATCTATAAAAGTTATTTCTGCATCGTACATTATAAACCAATGCAATGATCAGATTTTAATTCATAGTTCATCAGTTTGAATAGTATGCCATTCTTAGCATTAGTTTTTTTGTTTTCAATTGAGGTTTCATAAGTAAATTAATCCACTGTGACATGCGGGGTGCATATCTTCCTGCTGAACGAGTACTTTCCTGGAGCTAATTATCACCGCTTGCCACTGTGATGTAGTTACATTGGAACCAAAGTCAAGATAAAAGTTTAATCAATTTGTAAAAAATTTCTCGATATTGTAATAATCCCCTTCCCCTTTGCAATATTTCAGTATTCCCCTTCAAATAAATTTTCATTTTAAGCTTCAGTCATTGTCACCTTCGATCCCCATGCTAGTGGCTTCTTTTCAAAGTAAGGAGGCCCTGTTCAAGCATGTGCAATCTAGCTGGTTCTGGGGTTGCAGTCACTGCATGCAAAAACACTAGGTAGGTCATCTCTCAAAGTAAATTATGAGGGAATATTTTCTCTCACAGTGTAACCCCGATGTCTTACCATCACTCCAAGTCAAAACAGCATCCAGGTTTTCTGGAACTCCTCGCCATCTTCCTAGCGGCTTTGGATATCCTTCATCCATAAGTGATGTGCTCTCATTATATCTCCAATAGCTGTTGGAGCTGAAAAGTTAATTCATTCTGATCAGATGAAAGAGAGTAGAAAAAATTAATTTTTGTTACATATCATCACAAGGAAGTAATTTATTCAATGGTATCCACCCATGTATAAGGAGAGAATTGGGTGGTTTATAAATGGATATCTCTTCCTAAGGTCCTCGTCCAAAATCTGGCAGGAATTGTCTGTGGAATCTGTTGTCTTTTAAGGTCATTAATTGGTATAAATCAATGCAGAATCAACATGAGGAAAAAGAATGTGTATTAAAAAACTCACAAACATTTTAACCCCGGTTACAGCCTTACAGCTCCTTTGAGAGAGAAAAGAACAGCATAATGGAAGACGTGAGAGAAATCATAAATTAGCTCTTATTTTGTCCATCACAACAAAAACACGCATGACATGGAAATTGCATACGCTCACAGAACTTCACTCCACATTAACTTTCTTAGCTGTTTTCCCATTATGTACTTTGACACCCAAAAATATGTAAATATATTGCTATTCTGCTTATGCTAAAGTAAGTAAGCAATGCAGTCATAAATACTGTCAAACACACTCTGACCTTTATTAACCTGGAATGGAGGTCCCTACTACTATTTACAAGAAACTGTTTCCACTCCAATTTCTCTTGGGAAGGTCAAGCCATAAAGCTTGGAGATGGACTACCTATGGTAGGGAGACAGATGACATGCAAGTGGACATGCACATTTTGCCTACAATCTCCCGAGAGTCCAAAAATCATTTTCTGCTGCTAAAAGGCTAAATAATTTTTAAGACTTCACCTATCACACAATCATATAAGTGCTGGGTTTTCATAACTAGGTATGTATGAGCATTATTTACATTTCAACACTGCTAACTGACAAAAAAATGGTTCTATTTCCTTAGAAGATATGTTGTTTTTCATGCTTAATTATCCAGAATATAATTTTGCATTTTTTTCTGCTTATTAATGAAAAAACTTACATGCAACTGTTCAAATTTTAAATATGTAAGTGTCTATAAAAAAAAGTTTCCTTCAATGAATTCAACATAACTTGTGGTAACATATCACAACCCCTTGCCACATTGTGGGGCCTTACCACTAGGCCAAAAATTTCTGGCATCCCATTGGAAGTAGAATAGAACTAATGGAAGGACTAGTTTGAGAGTGGCTGGAAACTCTTGAGCTACATGCTGGGCTGAAATTACTTGATAAATTCAGATTAGGCAAGTTTCAGTACGACACAGAGGATATTATTTGACCTTGTACTATATCTCTATAACTGATAGACATGAATATAAGAGTTTTACTGCCAAACTGATAGATACAAAACTTTTTACTTCCCATTTACTGTTATGTAGTAACTAACAAAAACAGAGAAAAATTCTTAAAACACTAAATTAGCATGCCATTTACATAAATCCTTTCCGTATTCCTATTCCTTTTCCCTTTTTTTCCATTTCATAGCTGCTGTCCTAATACCATCTGCCACATGCCCCTCTACGGCTCAGAGGGCACTATGTAACTGTACATGTAGTCTAGCACGAGGCCAAGTCCATGTGGCAGTGGGTCATTAACACTTAGGGTGTCCTCTGGGCAGAGGCTCAGCCACGTTGATGCACCGGTTCCCATAAGATCACCAAAGTTAAGCAATGCTGGGCCCGGACGGCGGTTGTATGGGTGACCATACATACCTTCACCGTGATGCTCTTGTCCCCTGTCTACATGTGGCAGACAGGCATGGGGTTGGCTCAATGGACCAAGAAGGTCTAGGTGTGTGGGCTCCTGTCGAAGGCCCCCCCTACAAACAATCTAAGGGTGTCCTCAAACAGATGGTCCAATAATCATCATAAGTTGATCATGACAATCACTTCCAAAGTGAAACTCTACCCGAAAAAAAATTTCTACTCCCTTATTCAATGAGGGAACTGCTGTTTACTTGAATGTCAATGACAACATGAATGACCAAAGTGTTCATGGAAAGGTATATAGGATCAAAAGGTATACTCCTCCTCAGAAGAAAATTGGGCAAATCATAATTTCTCCAGCATGCACATTTAAAAACAGGAAAGGGAAGAGAGTAAGACAAGAAACTCACTTTCAAACAGTACCTATGCATTAATCATAAGAATAAATGACATTGACCAAGATACAATATGAATGAAAGAGTGACAATATTGATGAGATTGAACATTTAATAAATTCATTTTACACTCACCAAATGCACTTTATACACACCATTGAGAATTTTTCCCTCGTAAGCATGGAATGGAAATGCAAAATCATTTGTGTAGAAGGTATTGAGTTGTACAAATGCAAAGAAGGGGAAGCATGGGGAAAAAAGATGGTGAAAGGCCCGCGTCCATTGAAAAGCTTTTAAGTTTCCTGCGAGGAATTCAAGGCACTAAACCCAACTAAGAATAATTGAAATAGAGTGGAGAAAGTATAGCCGTAAGGCCATAACAATAACTATTCATAAAATGTTGCTACCAATCTGTAGCAAAACAAAAAAAAGTAAATGGTTGAGACTCATTGACAAATTGATTGATAAATTAATTTAAATTAAACTCATTGATAAATTTCTTTCTATATTTTCTGCATTGAATGCATTCTAATGTAGGTAACTCTGGGGAAACACAGAAAAATCATTGATTTCAAAAAATTCAGAAACTTTCAGCTGAATACTGACCTAAAAATGAATACTTTTTCATTTTTCCCCCAAACCATTGCTGCATTCACTTTATCTAATGTGCTAGGAAGTCCATAATCAGTCAGAGGACGGGGGCTATTTTGAATCAATCCATCTCCATTTGATATCCAGAATTGATTTCCTGAAAGAAAAATGTACCCATTAAAAAGGTTTACCTTTCTACAACCCTTATTGAATATGTATTACATAAAGTTTGGGACATACAAACTAGAAGTGAGCAAAAATAGTGAATCATGTGGTGAATGGAAAGTAGGTATGTATGTATTAAGAAATGTATTAAGATTATGAGCTCATATGTTATTGACACATCTTTGAAGGTTGAGAAAAATTTGTGAGCTGGATAAATAATGTCCAAGAAGCAAGCAAGAAGCAATTCCAACGAAGTTCATGTTATACCATATATTATGTTATTCCTCTTAACCCTCAGACTACCAAGGGGGGTAACGAGAACACCCCAAGTAACATTTTTAATCGCATTACCTCTACTTACTATCACTATCTCACTCAGTGATTCAACCCGGAGGTTGGTTTGGATAGTTGAGGGTAGAGCTCACCCCGGACTAAGCCACAGGCGTGTGAACTTCACACATTCAGAGTAGGGGGGCCAGTTCCTTTCCCTGGGCCACCTTGCACTCCGAGGATTTCTGGGGCGTCCAAAGGTTTCAACCAGATTTGAACCCGGGACCCTTCGATCAGTAGCTAAGTGCTCTATCCACTAGGCCACCACCCTACTTACTATAACTATACTATTATATAACTTTTTTTGGGACGATATTATGCTTCACAGTAATTGCTCTTGAATGATTTTTGAACATTATAAGGTGAAAAAAGTTTTGATATTTCAATATTTAATACATAATTTAGAGAAAATATTCTTGGGGTAAGCAGATTACCCCCGTTGGTAACGGAAGTATCCAAACGGTTTACGAAAGAAATCCACTCAAATAAGTAAAAATAAGCGGTCAGTAAAGTTTATTATTATTTTGTAATTTATATTTATTCATGAGGGTAATAAATAAACTTTTGGTTGTTTATAAGAAACTTTATCGATGTCTCTTTGGAATATTTTATCGATTTTTTAGTATTTGAAAAATTCAATTACGCAGTATCACTATTATTTTTTTAAATTTCAATTTATGATTAATTGTTTTACACTGTATTTTTATTAAATAATTTACTTAATTTTATTGTATATTAATTTAATTGATTGTGGCAATATGCATATCGATTTTGTCGAGGAAAGTGTGCGGAATGAATAAAATGGCAAAGTTTGCATGAGAGTCAACTGCTGAGCATCACAGTTTTCCATGGCATATTGCACATTATATAATATTTCAATGGATTACAGTGCTGAAATAAGTACACTACAAATTATATAATATCATATGTCAGATCAGATGGCCTAAGTGAAAGGAAATATTAGATACTATTGACTTTTCCATTCGGTAAAGTGACTGCAGAGTTGCAATTGCAAGAGTACCGTTTGCAAATTTTGTCGTGCTACAAATCTTGGAAGCCTGAAAATCTGTTAGTTGTTACAAAATAGTGAAGCTCATAAGATAGATGGCTGATGAAGGAAGCAAATTTTTTCAATCAGGCAGGTGCATACGACAGTTACGTTTTTTTTTCTGGTGGAACGTATGAGTATCAAATGAGAAATGAAAGTTATCAACCGCAACAGACACAAATTAAGCATTTTAGTAGCCCCCAGGGGCAAGCCAAATCAAAGAATCAAATCAAACTAAGTTGATACGACTCGCTGATACTCCTGCTTGCGTCAGAAGTTTACCAGTGCGGCAACATTCAGCACAGATGGTTACTGCAAATCTGATATGCTCCTAAAAAAGGCAAGGTGGAAATTCTACTATCTAGTCAACATCATGATAAAGAAACAGTAGATGAAATGATAGAAAACCTAAAATAATTGTACACTCTGATAAAACTAAGGGAGGAGTTTATTTAGGAGATAAAATGACATCCGAATATACTTGCGTGCGGAATAAATTTTGCTGGCCATTACGACTCTTTCTAGAATTAATTGATATTGCTGCCCAAAATGCATATATATATATTTGGATAGAAAAAAATCCTGTATGGCAAAATAGAGACCAGGTGTGGCAAAAATAATTTCTGCACGAATTTGTCCTTCAGCTTGCCTACCTCATATTCACAGTCGGGCAAAAAATATTTCAGGCTTGCATCAAGACGTAATATTAACTATGGGAATGGTAAGAGTCAAGAGTGAAGCCACAGTGGTGGAAGAGGATAAAATATCCTAAATGAACACAGTATAGAGTTGTTACATGTGTGAACGTGGAGAGAACAGAGAAACAAGATTGATGTGTTTCAAGTGCAAAAAACCAGTGTTCAAACTACATCGTATTGAAAATGTGATTGCTAAATGCAAGACTTGTGAATAAATAATTCAACCTTCCGCATTGGTTTTATTTGGATAAAAGTAACGATGAAGATTAGAATATATTATCTATGTTTACAAGGTTTTTAGCAATTCATTCTTCCGTATGGGCTTTATAATTTACAAAAGCAATAATAAAGAAGTAAAAAATATAATGAATATTGTTTTTTCATATTATTTAAACACAATATTTTTATTACTGGAAATAAATGTGCAACATCGAAATTAGATGTAATAAGGACCATATAAACATTAAATTAATGGTATACTGCATATGGTATATTTTTTATAGTAGTAGTAGAGTTAAGTTTTGCGGGTACCTCGAAGACGAAGGTCATTTGCACCTCAATAAAATGTTATCACTTCGTCAAAATTTTATTAAAATAATAAACAAATAAATATAAACGACATAACAAGTTAAAATGGGCAAAATTAAAATAAAACGCCAGATATTGGTTCGTCACATATATTTTAAAAGCCCAGTCTCTTTTAAAAACTAAACTACCCGGCTGACACAATCAGGGTAGTCACCTAGGACATGTATATTTTTTTATTAAATAAAATAAATGGGGTAACCAAGTTACCCATCTTGGTAGTGAAAAGGTGTAAAATACCTTGGTAGTCTGAGGGTTAAGCACTTCCTCCATACTTCCTTGCATCCAATGCAAGCTTTCTGTATGCTCAATACTCCATGCATATTCACCTAAGAGACATGATCCTGCATAACAACTATTCAACTTTTGAATTCAACTTGGGACTGATTATGAAGTATGAAAATATGACTGAATAGTGTGCTGTTTTCAGGGCTCTCCACAAAACGGGATACATATCCAGTGGCGTACGCAGGATTGACTTTTGGGGGGTTTTACTTCAGGGGGGTTTTTGAATTATTTGAAAGAGAGATCATAATGCCTAAAATGATATTTAGATTATTATTCAATAAAAAAATAATTAAATTATCACTTTCTTTTCGTTAAGACAAGGAAACTATATTTTTCAGCCCAAAAAGCAAAATTCTAAATGCTATTTCAGGTAAACAAGCAAAAACGAATTCAGGTAAACATGTTTTGGAGGGCTTTGAACCCTAAAACCCCATACATATGCCACTGTACATATCTTCTCTTGGAAAAATATATGTATGTATTTATGTCCATGCCTAGCAAGGTTCACCTCTTTGTCTGAGTGGCATCTGCCAGATGTTACTCATGGCAAATTAAATACAAGATTGGTATGGGCAGAATTGGTAGTATATGCCATCATCTTCCCAAGGGTGTGTTTGCCAAGAGTGCTTTTATTGGTACAAGACATTGAAATGCCCTCTTCCTACTATTTTAAGGTACCTACCTATGTATTTTTTGGATTTCAGAGAAGTTGGGTAAGTAGTATTTATTTTTGTGATGTATTTGAATTTTTTATTGCATTTTTTGCACAGGAATGCCGCCTAGGTAAGAGTTGGTGCATCAAGCATTATGCTCCACATGAATTTCAATGTGTCTTATATTGCCATCTGAGATTTAAGTCTCTAGGAAGTGAATAACGATTCTACAGTGAGTTTGGGCTATTATTTAAAGTGCAAACACAACCAATCTGGTGACTATGGCTGTCACAACCCACCACATGTTAAAGTTAGTGGCCTGGTGTGGCTAGTGACATCAATAAGTTATTGCACTACTATCCAAAGGGTTTTCAGGCAAGGGCATTCACATCCATAATGCTCACCAGTCATTCCTCAGAGAATTCCATAAAAGCTGTGGTCAAATGTACATTTAGATTTTGCTGGTATAATACATGGACAAATATTTAGTTCTTGTGAATGCAGTGTCTAAATGGGTCCAGAAAATTCCCCTTCAAAGATCAGTGACTAATATTGTCTCACCAGAGGTAGCAACTAACTGAATCACAATTTAAGCCCTATTGATGCTTAAATACTGCCATGACCTCAGAAAAGATCTACTTCAGAGATCATAATGTTCCTATTTTAATATGAATGCACTTCATTCCATTTACCCATGAATGAATGGAATTGACCAGAAACTAAAATGTACACAACCCTTCCACTGCTATGCACGCATATGTATATGCGTTCAGTCGGAGCAGTGCTGCCAGAAATTCACTTGCATATTTGCGTTTGGGTGGAGCGGTGCCATCAGCACTATGCATGTATATGTATGCATTTACGTGCAAGCAAGTTTAAATACCAACAAAACTATGCACATTGGGGGTACTTAAATGCCCAGCAGTATGTTTCACTATGGTGAGTGCTCTCTGGGATGAAGCTAAGCAGTGAAAACGTTAAATGCTGGAACACCAACAAAACAAGTACATACCTAATATAGCCATTAAACACCATTGAAGTCCTCATCCTAATGACAGTGATAAGGACATCATGATGTAGGTACCTATTAATATTCACTATGAATACAAATTACCTGAGAACATAACAATAGCACTGTCATTTGTCCTTTGGTAGGCTGCATCAATTTTTTTCAGATCTTTTGGTAGATGGTTGAATAGCTGCCTGATGGGCACTGGATATCCTTTCCGCAGAATGCCTCTGTCCTTCATGCGCCATAGACACTGAAATATCATTAAGTGATATTCTATTTGTAAAATTTATTTTTTTAATCCATCCATACCATCCCAATACACTAGAAGATAAGTGATCCCTAATTCTACACAACTGAATCATTCCAACCATTCAAATTCTTTCCATTGAAATAATGGCATAGGAAACAGTCGTTATTAATATAACTAAATAACAAATTTAAGAGTGCAATTCTATTTTTCTGAATGCTATTCTTTCTTTCTTATTTGGGTCAGGTCAAAACAAACACATATTATCTTTTTACTTTGCTCTGGTTAGAGCAGCATTTAACTATCTTTACATAATGGCAATCTTTATTCAAAAGAGCATTTGAGAAGCAGTGAGTGATAGGTCTTGCAAAAAAGAGGGTAATTTTAATGAAGTATGATATAAATAAATAAATTACATGCAACCTTAATAAAGATCGTTATAATATTATAATCAATTGAGTCGATTATTGTCATTTCAGAATTGCTCAATGAATGAATAGTCTTAAAGGCTTGACATAAGTGTAAGAAGCTGGTGGGGTAAATAAAGCATTCCTTGCTTGAACAAAGATTGGTTACCTCTCCACTGAAGAAGAATAATTCATCCCTGAGAAGTGATGCAGCATCAATCCTGGATGCGCATATATCCGCAGCACGGCATATGGGTAGTCTCCCACCACCCCTTTGTTTCACACAGCCCTCTTCTCCATCTTGGCAACTGGGTGTTATGCCCTCACCCTCTGAGCCTCTTTCGCTCCCCACCTCCTCCCTCCTCCCCCCTTCCTCCTCCCCCCTCCTTTCCTCCACCTCCCCCTCCTCCCTCCCCCCTCCCTCCTCCTCTCTTCCCTGGCTTCCGTCCCCTCTGCTCCCTCCCGTCTCACCCTCATCGCCACCTCCTCCTCCTCCTGTGTCTCTGGTTCCAACGTCGTCATCATCATCATCATCACTCGATGAACGTGTATATACTGGCCAAGAAGAAATAATGCAACATTAGATGGGTTTGTTTACATGATGAAGGAAGCACACAGCCTAAAAAATGACCTTAATAAGTGAGATCTACTCTGAGATATGTACTAGGTAAGTACCATTTTAGAACTGGAATCCATCATAAGAACAGAGAATGCAGGATCAAGTAATGACAGTCACTAAGAAATTTAAAAAAAATACGTTTAAACTTGGTGGGGAATCACATTCAACTATCTATTTCACAGAGGCTAATATTGGACAATAATTATACAAAAAATCAGGACTCAGACATTCTCCAGGAAGGCATGCCATAATGATCCCTCCAAGAGTAGTGTACTAAAAAAGAAGTTGGACTTAGAACCCTCTTAACACTTGTGTCAACTCCATGTCTTCATTTGTTGTTATTCTTGGTGTTCCCTCCATTCTCTTGTTTCACTTCCTTCCTCCATATACCTAATCCTTTCCCATTTAGCACAGGAATTTGTGAATCTTTTCACATAGCTATACCACTCATCTAATTTTCTCTGTTTTTCGCTGCCCTCATTTCAACAATTTATGTGCTCTACCAGCTACCCACATTCCCATGAAGATTTTTAATTGACTCCTGGGGTAAGCTATTGAATCTTCTCCGATTCTTTATTGTAGGCTATCATAATTGTTTCATACATGAAGGTTGGATCCCTTTTTCCCTTAGAATAAATGTATCTCTTGTAGCTCCTATGAATGCCTCTTAAGTTTTTGAACCTTCCATCCCCTTTACCTCCTTTAAAATTTTAAGTAAAATTTGGACACCACACGCAACACCTTAGGATGGGGGTGCCAATTCTCTTTCTTTTTCCAGACATGTTCTCAGCCAACAGGGGCTGTCCAGGAAGATTTTATATATCTGTCTGGAATTTTAGTCTTTAACACTAGAAGAATGGGATGGGTCATTTTGACCCATAACACTTGTTCAAAATCAAATTTAACTATACTTATTTGTGATTATTTTTAAATTTTGTGACTTTGTGTATTTTAGCTTATGTTTTACTAATATGGAAAGAAAATTTCGTAATTGTTGTTGCTTAAAGTACTGGGAGACAAAAGTAGCCATTTGATGCTGAAAAATTTTATGGGTCAAAATGACCCCTGCTCGTCCTTCTAGATAGTGTGAAACCCCCGTCCTCCTAGTGTGAAATTTTAAAACCTCTGTATCAAAGGTTGAATTTAGTAACCATAGTGATAGACATGAAATTATCTAGGATGGTTTTGTAAATCTCGATTTCTCATATACAATGAGATAACCTTTGTGTAGTCCACAATATAAACTAGGTTAGCTAGTTGAATAAAGCATTTTACTGTAGGCTTTCAAAGGTTTACCTCATTTAAAACTCTGTGATTGAATTGTGGTTTTGAGTTCCACCATGGAAAAGGCTGATGCATACTTATTAGGATTTAGATCTTTGGCTAGATGGTGCTATCTAAGAATGAATGTAAACTCAGAATGTATTATGTATTCCCCCACCACCTTCATTTCCATCCGTTGAAGTTCTTCAAAATTCACTTCCCACATTAACCTTTATCATATGGATTAAAATTCCCACTTTGGACGCTGCCGGCAGGATTAAATTTTGAACATTCAATACAAAATCTATGGGATTAAATACCACATCCAGCGTACAATATATCGCATACACGGCCGTTGGACCCCACATCCCAGTGTATATTTAAATGTATGCTAGTCCTTTAAAGTTTAACCCCCACTGATTGGCACTGCCCTTCCCGGACAGTTTCTTAACCTCCCTCCTTGACTGTTGCTTTCACTTCCCCATCCACAGCCTAATCCGTCTTTCCCCACCTACTTTGCTCTCATACTTCATGACTCTTAATGTAACTCATCCTACCCCAGGGGTGGATTACGAGTGGGAGCTGCAGGGAGAGTACCCCTCTCCCCATGTAATTCCTGGGAAAATAAAACAAATTGGTAATCAAAAAGAATTTCCATAATTCCCAGACCCCCATTAACTGCACCTCCCCTTCAATTGTTACTATATATGCCATAGTGTACTATCTATAGATGTACTTGATGATTTTAAGTATGCAATAATACTGGTCATACTGCAATAAACCCTGTAGAATCTACAAAGATTTTCCAATGTTTACATCATGTCTTTCCACAAAATTTAGCCAGAGGCTGAATCCATGGAGTAAATATTAAAGAGTCACTTATGCAAGAGGAGAGTCAGCGAGGGATACTCATTGTAATGGACAGTTTACTGGATATATAATAAATAAGCATATTGAAAGTTAATGGCAAGAATGTCAGTAGTTGGAAAGGAAACAGATTTAAAAAATTTGATTGTTGTAGTTTTCATATGTGCCTTGCTATCTAATTCTCCCTCTCCATTGAAAATTATTGGCATGCATAAGCATGCCAATAATTTTCAATGGAGAGGGAGAATTAGATAGCAAGGCACATATGAAAATTCCCAGAAAAAATAGCTGTTAGTGATGGATATTGAAAAGCAATAGTGGGCCAAGGGAAGGATAGGACTTAGGATTGGTGCAACTAAGATTAACCCTTCAAGCCCGTATGATATTGAAATGAATCCCATCTCATAGGTTGGAGGAGATTTAAATGGCATTGCTGGTTTTCTGCTGATTTATATGGAATCGTGGCAGCGTAGTCACTACGTCGCTCAACGGCATGTAAAGTTTGTGCCCAACGTAGTGACTATGTCGCTCATTGTTGAAGGGTTAAGGAATGTCCGCTGCAAGAAACCATTATATTTTTATTTTATGGTGCCTAACTAAAAGCTGGTTCGGAAATATAATTGTCAGATTATATAAAATATTCATATGGAAAAAACCAGGAGGAACAGAGAAATACTGATTACTTTATATCATGACATTTAATGGATCCATGAATTAATTTTCAGCTCTTCTAAGAGGATACTTTTTATTTTGCCCAACATGTCAATGATGGACTCTCACATTGTTTTCATGGGTACATACCATCTCATTCAGTCTATCCATTCTCATATCATTCTGTGATCTTTCGACTGACCAACTTTTCCCACCAGTCACCTGATGTCATCAAAATATTCCATTTTTCTCATCAAATTGATGAGAAATATGGAAAGTATCACCCATCGCTGGATTCATTAATTCCCCATTCCTGAGGAGCAGATATAGATTCACATAGCAATTGTCCTCATCAGTGATATTCACGAGAATATTCCAAGGATCTTCTTTACGAGGAGTTGCCATTAAATATCACTATATGGAGACTAGGGAACATGAATTTGATGAATTTTAGATGGATTGGTTTAACTTACTATACAGTTGATACAAGCCATAAATATCATCCATATCCAAGCGGAAGTTGGGTTGATGTCCTTTGTAGTATGGAAACATGACTGATGACGACACAAATGAGTGTGCCAGACCAAGGCTGTGACCCAATTCATGAACTGCCACAGTGAATATGTCTACACCTATAAAAGAGACATGCCAATGATTCAATGGCAAAGGCAGGTCAAAAATGCAGTTGAAAAATTTTCAGGGTACAAATAGGTTTAAATAGATAATTCAGAGTAAGAATCTGGATTGTAAAGACATACAAACCATGTAGTTTGCTGTTAGCTTTAGTATTTCTATGTTACATTCAAGTGAAGTTTATAAGATTATACTATTTCAAGCTAATTTTTTGAATAATTTCAGTAATATGAACTCAGTCCATGCAATGGAAATGAAATATGTATAATCAGTAAATATTGGTAAAATAACTTATTTCTATTAGTAAGAATTACTGTTTCCAGCATGTTTACACAAGAAAAAAGAAAATGTGAAATTCTTAGGCCAAATGAACAAAATGAACCCCTCACAATTATTGCTAAAAAACAAAGTGATAAATGCCACTTTTGAATGAAACTTTCTGGGGAAAGTGAAATGAAAGGATTTATCAGCATCATATGCCAGGAAAGAACCAAATCATATTTCACTCTCCTTTACAGGAAGGAAACACATTTCATGAGAAAATCAATAGGTAGTTGCAGATACTTCTTGAAGAAGAATCCCTGGATTACTGGCTGTACACTTTGGAAGTATGTACCTACATACCTATGTAATCCCTCCCTCACATATTCTCAGTTACATCAGACTGTGTGTAGGTATCAAATCAATGGTTCGCGAGTTCACTCCGTGGAATTAAGACATGATAGTTTCAAAAATAAACTTTGTTACATTCCAAACCATTTTATTGAACTCTTGAGAATGACCTGAAAAGGTTGAAACTGGTTGAGTTCTAATAAAACGGTGTGGAATATAACAAAGATTATTTTTGAAACTATCATGTGTGTAGGAATTTTATATGACTACTCTGTGATTGTATTGGCTGCCTTTTTGAAGGTGCACATAGATCAAATCTTAGATAAACTTAACCAAAAAATGTTATGTTCTCTTTGGATTTTTCAGAATTAAATTTCCTTATGCTTACAATGCTCCATCTCTTGACAGCGAAGAAACAACTCTTTTTTAACAATGGTCTATTTATGAAGCCCATAAATCAGGTCTATAGTATCACCGTAGTTTACTCTTGAAAGTTTTCAGAATTCATATGTAACAGTCCTCATTACGCCTTTCGGTGTGGAAGACTGACATGTGTGAGTCGTGGAAGACTGACATGTGTGAGTCATGGATGCCTCCTTTTCAGGAGCGCATGAATCATTGACTGAGTCAAGCTTGTAATGGTAGGTAAATATGTAATGCCCTTTTTATTATTCCGCTGCCCACAGAAACGCTCTTTCAAAAGTAATTCACACTGAAAGGGTTACTAAGCATGCTTCTCAAGCTCTGTGATTGAGGATAGGGAAAGATCTGATTACTGCTGAGGCCCAAATAGTATCAGCACCCAATGGTGATATAAACATGACATATGCAGTGAATTTTCTGCATGGGGAGAGTTGAATTCCACAATAATATATTTTTCACTGGCCTCTTCTTCTCACCTCTTAGCATATATAAGTTTTTTATTTATTTTCCGTAACCATCAAACAGAGTTTTTAAGACCAATTACATCAGGCCACTAAGGTTACTAATGAGCAACAAAGGAGGGACACACAATGATGTCCCGAATGGTGAAAAATCCACGAAGGCAGGACTTGAACTCACTATTCTGGGATTAGCAGGAGAGGACACGACCTAAAAGGCAAACTTGGCCTACTTATTTCGGCTTTTGTTTTTTGGTGAGTAAACATGCATTCTAATTTACAATTTTATCTGTTCCAGAATCACCTTCATTATTTTCAATTACTACAACCATAAGCTTTTCTATCAATTCTCCCTTATTTGCTCTTCTGTAATTATCATAAGAAACAGTGCAACTGATGATCCACATTATTTGCCCTTGAAGCTAACACAAAGTATTTTAACCTGTCAACTGGTTTCAAATATAACTCACCGACATACATGGGGACTAGGTGACTTAGATTGTAGTTGGATAAATGAGTAGAGGTATACCTTGGTCCAAAGTAGGTTTCACCTTCCATTCCTCGTCTTCATCAAAATGCATGTCGCCTCCCCAGTGGCCAGCCTCATATGGATAGAAGGCATGCGCTAGGACTCCCCCTGGACCATCCAAGGGGTAGCTATTGAAAATATTCTCTTATGAAATCTGCAATGACTATAAAAAATATATCCATATCCTTGCGGTTTTGTACAAAGAAATATTTTGATTAATCATCACTAAAAATTTAAAATAATACTTTGTACTCTAACATAAATGCATTGATTTTTATTCTAATTACATTTATGGCTACTTATTTATTTCTGTTTATCACTATGCCCTATAATAATAACCCTGGTTATTGATTAAAAGTTTCATAAGGATGTGTAACCATTAATTTAAGGCAAGGAATTACATTAACGTGAGAGAGGTTAACTCCAGCCTGGAGCAGGTATAAAAGTGTGTGCTTTTAAAAAAGCCCTGTACTTTAGATGTCCTGATGATGTTTGCAAATATTCCTGTGGACAGGGTTTGAATTAGAGGGGGGAAGAAAGAGGGGGTGGGCCTCCCCCTCCATCCAGTTCATAGCCAAGATTCCTAATCCTCTCACCGTAAATTTCTAAAATTAAAATTTCTAGTGATTTTGTAGCACTTCCCAACTATCGTCTATTTAGAAATGACCGTGAAGAAAAGAGAGGGGGAGGGACCAGGGTTAGGCATACGTCATATCCGACGGCGGGAAAACGTTAATTCAAGTGTTCTCATTATTTCCAAGTAGAAATCGAAAAGTGACTTGACCGTCGGGGTTTGAACCCGGGCTCTATGCGTCCTACGGCCACACTTAAGTTATTTATGACGATTTGCGTATCAATTGCTATGTGTGAGAGGGGTTTTAGAAAATTAAAATTAATTAAAAATCACTTGCGGGCAACAATGACCCAAAGAGACTTGAAAATCTTGAAATATTAACAATTGAGCACAAACTATAAATTTTGAGGATGTAATTTCCAAATTTGAAGCTGTCAAAGCTAGAAAAATAATAGATTTTAAGTATTTTAGTTAATAAATTTTGCTAATTGGATCCCTGATTTGGTGAGATCCCATCTGTGCTCAGATTTTCATTTGTTCTTCGCAAGAGAGCGAACACGAAATGAAAACCAGAGCGGAAAAGCTAAATTTCAAGTAAAAATCATTAAGCTTGTATAAATATCAAATGCTTGTAAGAATAAAATCAAGTCGGTAGTACTGAAAAAAAAACGAACTTCAAGAATGTTGAAATAAATTCCGGGATTGATAAGCAGTAAAAATGTTTAAAAAATTTTAAAACACATTTTCAAAGAAATAAATGACCAAATTCCCCTTGATCAACCGAGCTATCCCAAACGTGGTCGTTTTTCTTTTGTTTTGAATGATAAACGAGTGCTGACCGCGTCTCTCACCCGTCGCCGTGTGGACCCCTGGCGAAGAAGATCTCGATGTCGGCGTGGAAGTAAGGGGGCGCTGGCGAAAAGCGGAGACGCGAGTAACCGGACCAAGCCTCGAAAGCCTTGCGGAACTCCATTTCCGTGACGCTCTGACCGAGCTTCGGCGACCAATTGACGATCCTGTGAAAGCATTGATTAACGAGTTAAATTATTATTGTGCATGCTACAAACATTACCTTATCTTGCATCTCGGTAAATTTTGAAAGATGAAGATAGTATGTGAGCGATTAAACAATCGCAAACTGCGTTTATTCTTTCTTTTACCGGGTTTATGTGGAGCTGGTGTGAAAGTTCATGGCCCCTAAAATATACATACATTTCAAATATCTTAATGCTTCTGAACTCAATGTTTGGAAATAAATAAACTTTGTAGTTTTCTACACGTTTTTATCTCTCTCCCACCAGGTCTCATAATTTTCAAGAGTTTAATAAAAATAATAATAATAAAATAATTTAGTTTATTGACTTCTTGAAAATTACGAGTAGGTATTCGTTGAAACTGGGTGGGGGAAAAATTAAAACGTGTGGAAAACTACAATGTTTATTTTTTTTCCAAACATAGAAAAGTTCCACAAAGTAAGCCCGTCGACGATGAATTTTATTCTGTACCAGTGGCGTAGCATGGGTGGCACCCGGAGCGGATTACATGGTGTCACCCCAAGTAGCAAAACTGTTAAAATTAATAAAAATCCGATAATCGTAAAGTATGATTAAATTCAATAAGTAATAAAATGAGGTTCACAAGTTAAAATATTTTGATAGTAATAGATTTGGTTTGTCATACATTCTTTCACATTTATGTATGTTACAATATTATGATTGTAATAGTATTGTTTTATCATACACTCTTTCACATTGATGCATGAAATTGAAAGTTGGATATGGCAAAAGAAGAATGAGAGTAGAATTAAAATTACCCTCATAAGCAACATTTATGAACTTAAATACTTAACATCTATTATTTTTCTAGCTTTGACAGCTTCAAATTCGGAAATTACATCCTCAAAATTTATAGTTTGTGCTCAATTGTTAATATTTCAAGATTTTTAAGTCTCTTTGGGTCATTGTTGCCCGCAAGTGACTTTTAATTAATTTTAGTTTGATAAAACTCCTCTCACACGTAGAAATTGATACGCAAATCGTCACAAATAACTTAAGTGTGCCCATTAGATTTGGAAGAGATTCTGTAAAATCCCATTCTACGATAAATTTAAAAAAATTTAGAGACACCCAATCAGAAACAGTAACATTGGCCGCTTTTAAATGTCTTCTCAACCTTGGTATCTCTAAAAGGAGTTCTGTTTCTGATACCTCATCATAAAAATCAGTAAATTTTGAAACAGCTTGTTTCAATTCTTCATTATTCGCCAAAAGCAAAGTATTTTCTGCAAAACCTCGAACAATTAAGCTACATCTTGAACGGACTTCAATCTAGTTCGAAGCTCAACACTAAATCGTGCAAAACATTCCAATATATCCTTTTGCTGTTCAGCTCTTAGTGTTTCTTAGAGAAATACGAAGAGCCTCTATTTTTATAGCTAATTGATCAACACTCAAGCCTTTACTTTTTAATGCAATCTGAGCATGATTTATTTCTCTTAGTACATCATTCCAAAAGAAAAGATAGCAAAGAAATGTGAAGTCACACACAGGAGGTATAAGATTCTGTGAAGCACCTCTGGTGTCTAAATTTTCTTGTTGATCTCATAATTCCTCAATTGCAGCCATAATCCCATCAAAACTTTCTGCCAATAATTGTACTGCAGAAAAATGAGCACAACAACGGGTTGTTGAAAGTCTTTTAATAGACCCTTTTTCTGTGTTTAAGAAGCACTTCCCAGCGGATAGTGGAAGCAGAAAAAATTTAAAAATTGTCTCTACTGTTCCGAAAAATATTACACAAGATACATTTTGTGCAATTGAGTGTTGGCCACATAAATTAATTGAATGGTCTATACATACAACAAAATTGCTTTGTTGTTTTTTTTGCTTTAATAATAGCTTGCACCCCTCCATGAATGCCGCTCATAACAGCTGCATTATCATAGCCTTGGGAATGACACACCATAATATCTAAACTGTAATTTTACAGCTTCTTAAGAATGTCTTCACATAAATCGGCGGCTTTTTTTTTCTTTTGAAGGAAAAAATCGAAAGAAGAGGTACTTCTTTGACTTCCGCTTTTCTTCACATAATGAATCACTGCAGACATTTGATCAACATGAGAAATGTCAGGTGTGCTATCAAACATAATTCCAAAATATTTAGCTGAGTTATATCAGGGATCTTTCGGGGTTTGCACCGGGTCCATGGCGGCTAACGTTTCGATGCTCGAGTCGAGCATCGTCCTCAGGGCAGAGGTGAGTAGCTGAGTTAATTTCGTTCACAAACTTACATTTAACGTGGTTCGAACGATCGCTAAACCCTTTATGTATTCATTTTATATATCTGGGGACAAATATGATACTTTTGGTGATTTACCATGCTCCAATTTCAAAATGTGTTCTTTCAACACTACGTCATACTTTGACAGTAGTTTGACTAGTTCTAAGAATTTGCCTTTGTTTGAAGAGTCTTGGCCCTCCACATGTCCACAAAATGCTAAGTCTTGTACAGCCAGAATCAAAGTGATATCCAAAAGTCTAGATAAAAAATCCTTCCACTCCTGTTTTTTCAGTATCCACTAACTAAAAGGCTGAAATCCATCAATCTATTGTTTTATGCAATTTTAGCCTAATTTCTAAAGTTTTCCACTTTTCCAAATTTGCCAGATGTTCACCTGAAGTTTCATAGTCAGTTACTTTGGAATTTAGTTTCCACCACTTCTAATATCCAGTCGTAAATTTAGCTCTTGTGTAAGTAATATTAGTGACAGCAAAAACGGTACAGGTGATTTGAGTTACAGGAGAGTAAACCATCCATGACCGCAGAATTTTTTCACCATCAGGTATCATTTTATGGAACCATTCTTTTGAAAGATATATTAAACGTCACCTTTTATTTTTAACCCGTGCCTAGGTACAGTGGCAAACGGCCCTTTTCTGTTTTGAAAATGTTCACTTCCTTTTCTTATGATCTCAATGCGAAAATTATCAATAACGGGTATACTTCAATGTGAGATATCTCTCAAGTCCTGAAGTGTTTCATCTTTGAAAATACTGTCTTCGATAGAAGAAGCATTGTCAGTATTATCACACTTATTGCATAAATAAAATATTAGCAAAAATATTATGCTAGTTATGCGAGGGGCGTGCAGGTTGGCAGCGGCAGCTAGCGGAGTGAGAGCGTGCGTCGCGTCGCCTCGGGGACAGCTACTCTCCTTCATAGACCTCCCGTGCTGCTGTACCACTATGGTTAGGATAACCGCTTGACTATAGTGGTATGGCAGCTCGCAACTGGTTGGCTGGTAGCCAGCCCACCAGCGGCGAGCTGCCATACCAATGCACTTACCACGTCAAATTTTTCCCGTGTCATTTCATCATTCAAGTATTCTACCAGCTGATTGGTAGGTTCTTGGACAGTCCCCATTATGTATCCCAACCTCATAGAAACTCGCTTTCCCTCCTAAGGATGGCCCGGAATTAGATCCCTCTTCAATTCTTCATATCTTCTACCTCCTCTTATTTCGTCCAGAATTCCTATCCTCTTCCTTCCTCTTCCGCGCTTCCCCAGTGTTCTCCCCTCTATAACTCTCTTCAACATGCACTCTCCTCTCAAAACCTCCTCCATCCATCTCTTCTGCCTTCTCCGAACCTCTGCCAAAAGCTTCCTCTCCTCTCCGACCATATCCAATACCTCCTCGTTCGTCTTCCTCACCATCCAGCTCACCTTCTCCATCCTTCTCCAAACCCACATCTCAAACGCCTCAAGTCTACGCACATCCTCCCTTCGCAATGACCAAGTTTCCGACCCATATAGCGCCACGCTCAATATTAAAGCCGTCACCAGCCTCTTCTTTACGTCTCTTCTCAGACCCCCCCTCATCAATTCCCTTCTCTTCGAAAATGCTTCTTTAGCAAGCGCAATTCTGCATCTGATGTCCTTAACACTAAACCCATTCTCCTCCAAAATACTACCAAGATACGTAAACTGCTCGACCTGCTCTATTTTCAGCCCTCCCACCCTTATATTCAGCCCCGCCTTCTTACTTCTAGAAAATCTCATTATTTTCGTTTTCTTGTGATTGATCTTCATCTCATACTTTTCGCACTGCACCTCTGATGCATTCACCATTGACTGTAACCCCTTGGCCGACTGGAACGAAAATATAACAACAGAATTTTGGCGGAATCACCGACCGACCGAGCCAAAGAGCTACGAAAATATAAACAACAGACAGTATTTATGTGTGACATATAGTATAAGTTTTTTCACAGTCGGGTGTCACCCCCCGTCGTGTGGCACCCGGTGCCGGCCGCCCCCGTCGCCCCCCCCCCCTAGCTACGCCACTGTTCTGAACTCAAGCTGGAGAGGAAGTTCCCGGCACGTGACTAGGGAATTGGAAATCAGAAGGTGAAATTAATTCTTTAAAAAATCAGTCATTCTCAATGCTCAAACCTGTTCACTTCGTGCTTCTGTTTGCTGCGTTGCCAAGGTTATCGCTGCCGTGAGTCGTGAACATGCATTACACACAGGTCCCAGCCGTCCTTACTCTTAGTTAAAGAACGAATCACTTGGTAATATTACACTCCGCTTATAAGAAAACTGACTGGTTTTGATGTTAAAACATCATCATCAAAGCTCAAATACAGGTTCAAGTACAGTTAATATCTAATTTATAGGAGGGGATATAGGGGAAGGGTTGAAGGGGGAGGATCTTTGGGAGGGGGAATTAATTGGATCGGTTACTCAACACAAGGACATCTTAACCCTAAGGGAATACGTGAAAAAAACGTCAAAGATGAAAAGATAAAGGGTTATGGATGGGAAAGGGCGGAGGGGACAGTTTTTCCTGGACTAAGTCCTTTGAAGACCGTTTTACACGAGGTACTTAAATTCAAAATCTGATGTACGCGCGGATGTGCATTGAAAATTGCGTCGTGTAAAAGCGGTTAATTACAAGAATGCATGAAAAAATGCATAGACGAGAGATAGGAAAAATAGCACCTGCGCTAATTCCGTGCTCGCATTCTCGCAATTTCTGTAGTACATCACATTGTGAGATAAAGTGCCCCGTGTAAAACGGCCTTAAAAGTCTATTGATACAAGAATAGCTCCAAGTATAATTAGAAAGAAATAATTGATGAGCTGAACTGAAACAAGCAAGGTGGAGGTTGTGGGGGGGGGTTAAGTGACATGTAGGGGAAGCCAGTGGCGGATACATATGGGGGGCGCGCGCCCCTTGCGGGGCCGCTCGCATTGCCGCCCGCGCCGCCCCCGCCAGTCAGCATGCACGCTAATCGTTCGTGTCTTTCGTAAGTCAACTCTGAGTCGAGTTATCGAGTAGTTGTACTTTCTTATGTAGCACGCGTCTGCGTCATCGTATTTTATACGCTTCTGTCTGGCACATACTAGATAGCTAACCTACGAGAAAAGTCGCAGCCATTCTAATGATATCGAGACGTTATTCTGTCTGGCATTTGTTCGAGAAAAGTCGCGAATATTCCACTGTTTGTATTCGTTCACACTCCTTAAAAGTCTGGAAGCGAACATTCTGGCACCGAATGTTCTCGAAACAACCGAACTACATATATAAGGGAAGCAGAGTCGCTGCCAGGCAGTCAGTTTGAAAGCTACAATCGTCGCGATAACTTGCGTCCCACCCTTGAGTTTTTTCTGTATCCGCCACTGGGGGAAGCACAAGATAGGTCCTTGAGGAGAGTAAATGGTGAGAGGGGTTTGGAAGAGTAACCAAAATCATAGGGAACGGTTTCAGTTGAACTATTACTGACTATCACGTAAGTAAAAGATATTTCGAGGAAGCAGGAAAAGCAACGAGGTTCGCAGTGTACGAACATGTAAGCAGTGAAGTCCCAAAGGATCTTTGTCTTTCAACTACACCCCCATGTGGTGCGACATGAGTCGTAATGAATTCGCTCAGATCTAAAATGGATTTCTGCATCGTAGATCTTTTTTGTAACACGTTAAGTAATGTTGAATAGTGCTGTGAATCAACTCCAACCTACGAATTTCCATTTTCCTTGGCAATTTAATAATAAAATCAGTCCTTAATAGAAACATAGCTATTCTCTCTACACAATTTATTACAATCAACAAAGAATCCCTAATGCCATACTATGAATGCAGTTATAATATCACATTTGATTGATGTTTATTAAACATATCTCTTCTTACTTCTATTGTAAATTATTACATGCATTGAATATCTTTCTTTTCAGTGTCCATAATATTCCTTTAAAAATACATGCGGAGTTCTGCGTCTTTGCTTTACAATCATATGGAGTTTGGAATCGATACTTGCTCTGTGGTGAATTTATTAATACTACAATCGGCGATAAGCAAGTTGGCTACATAAGGTGGCATCAGCCCCAATTTAATTTTAGGAAATGCTCTTTAGCTCTTAAGCAAATGGCTTGCGAGGGTGTGGCCGCTCCCCACTTGCAATTCAACCAATCATACAATTTTTTTAAAATATAACTCTTTGAACTGCAATAGCAAGTCATTTGGAATGTTAACAAACCGGCAGATGTCGCTCCTATTCCGAGTTCCATTCCTCACCTGTATGTCACGTTCCTCTTCTTCCATCCCTCTGAGCCGATCACGTAGCGCTTGCTTCTGCCTCCCGATGACGACTCGGGAGCAACGTCTGGGACGCCGCATCTCGGGGATTTGATCAACTGCGGAGGAAGGAGTCAGCTCGTTATCAAGGAGGGTCCATCCACTGATGCGATCTGTGGATCCAGAACTACTCCCGAGTCAAAACTATCGCGAAATTTCACATGCTCGTTCGTGCTATTTAAAATGATTGATGACATGCCTTAGTTAAATTGAAGCAAAGGTAATGTACCTGGGGCCCAAGTCTGTAACTTGGATTTCTCCCGAAAACGGGAGATAACAGATCCGCGGGGCGATAAAAAGAGCCTTTTCTCCCGTCGGTAGTCTGTTACGGGTTTCTCCGGGAGAAAGGAGGAGCACGAAACGCCCGGAGACAACTTGTCGCCTGACCCAAGTCTGTAACTCTGCGAAGCGACTTCCGGCGGCCCCAGATGGGAGACAAGTTACGTCGGCCTTGCTAGACCGACGTAAGTTTTCTCCGTAGGAGAAAAATACGCATTACGACAGTGATTTTAAGTTTTGAACAATGGCATAAGAGATTCACGATGATTTACTTCTGCTTGGAAAACAACAAATCCACCGTCCATAAAGGCCGTTTTACACGATGAAAGATTTTGTACAAACGTATGTACGTGAGATTGTACGTTTGTCTCAACGAAATTAGAACAGGTTCTATTTCCCGTGCAGGCATTGAGACATTCGCACAAGCGTTCATGCAATTTGCCGTTTTACACGATACATTTTGCCTCATGCAAGAGTTCGCGGAAGAGTTTGTACAAACAAATGCACCGTGTACAACGGCCTTAAGAATAAAGTCTGTACTTTTCGCGTATTTACACGTACATGAGTATAGTATAAACATTCTGTCAGTTTCCAATAGAAAAAGCAATGAGGGCCGGCACATTAGCATAGACCTCATCCACATTAATTATTATAAACGAAGTGTTTATCAATTACTGATCTGAAATCTCAATTTTAGACTACGTAAATATCGACATGTAAACATAATGAGAAGACATTTGAGACATATTGAGATATTTTCTTTGCTTTTGTCAAGTTCCCTAGAGGCTCAAATAATCTGTTGCTTTATAACACAGCCCTTTTGGAATTTCAAATGAAATATGTGCCCTTATGAAATTCTTAAGAGTCATAGTCCATGGATTCCAACATGGAGGATTTGCAGGGAATCCTATTTCAATGAATATGTTGCAGTGTTGCTTGATAGATATGAATGCCTATTTTTGTTGACATTATGCTCTATTTTTCCTTTACCATTAGTTACCTAATGATTGGGAAATAAGCAACATTTTAAAGAATTTTGCATGTGTGTAAGTTAAAAATCTCAACGAGTTAAGTCTTCTGGGTTCTCTTTCGCGTTGGCTCATCTGTGGTGATGACATGCGAAACATGTCGTTATCACAGGTGACCCAACGAGGAAGAGAACCCGGAAGACTTCATTCATCCATACCATTCTGCGGAAGCCTTCCATCTAAAAATCTCGACTCCCATAAGGGGACGTCCATTAATTATGCCAACAAAATAGGGGGGTTTGAAGAAGTTTGACAATTGTTGACATGGGGAAGGGGGAGAGCTCAAGGTAATTGATGTCAAAAATGTTAATTTTTTGCTTTTTACAGTAAATTGTTTAATCTTAAATTGGTTGAGTTCTTACCAAGTAAGTCATAGTCTTCCATCATCTTATTTTATTTTTACTCAATGTACTATATAGTAGACTGTAGACACATGATATTAATTTGAAGATTAATACCATTCATTTGAGTAGGAGGGGTCCAAAGAGCCCTCTCGCGGAAATTTTAGTAAATTTGAGGTCTCAAAAGTACATTTTTGGTACACCTTAGGTTAATGACAATATTCTAAATGTGTTACTAAATTATTAATTTTATCCTGCAAAAACAATAAATAAATAAAATTTTCCCTTCCTATTTTTATTTTTCCCGGGAGGCTAGGGGGGGGGGGGGAGCCGCGGCCCCCCCATTCCCCCGAGTATGGGCGCCCATGACCACGTCTATCTGCATACGAAAAACATGACGCATTAGAACAAATCATTCGATTTCGGACGTCTTGCATACGCTGAACTCAGCACACATCTATCTGCTTAATATATACGTAATGCATGACGCAGTAGAGCACAAAATTCGCTTTCGGACGTTTTGCATACGCTGAACTCAACGCACATCTATCTACTCAATATCTAAACGTAATACAAGACGCAGTAGAGCACAAAATTCGCTTTCGGACGTCTTGCATACGCTGAACTCGACGCACCTTTCTCGTCTCCTGGTCCAGCACTCCAGTCTGCTCGATGTTGCCGAACTTCTGCACCAAGAGCAGGGCGTCTCGGATGGTTTCGTTGGAGTAGAGGGCCTGGTCTTCTGGGGTCTGCGACTCAAGGTATCCGAATTGGCGCATGAAGCGGACCTAAGGATAATAAGACAGCAGGGAGAGAGACATGAGGAATCCATGCGTTTACACTTAGAGTCTGGTCTACCAAAAATAACACGACAGAAGTGTAACAAAATAAAAGAGGAGTGGTTGAAAAAATTTTCTGAGCGACAGGGGATTACGACTAGAAGAAGCATTGGTTTCCCTTTGAAAGTGACTGGAATGGCATTGTTTATCGATGCGAACTAAGAAGATGTTATCACTATGTCACCATTGCAATAAGAAATATCTATTGCTCCACTCGTTTATTAACATTTTGAAGTAACCACAAGCCTGAAGAATTCTTACCTGAGTGATCATTTACAAGATATGAAAGTGTGTGTATTGTAGAAAAGATCAAGAGAAAAGCAAATTTAGTGCCATGGGTCCCTTTAATGAGGAATTACACACAAATAATAATATATAAGGCCCAAAGAGTATTGTGAATTGTTTCGGGAATGAAAAATATTTCGCGCCAAGTCACTGGGTGATATTCAACGCGTGGTTGGAAGACAGGGACGATAAAATTAAACAGACACAGTGACATTGTTTTGGCGGTTTCGCTACCAAATTTTAAACAAGTAGCTTTTTCGGTTGTCAAAATAATGATTCTTTTACTTCAATTTTATGATATGGACATCGGCGATTCAATGACGTCATGCAGCATTGACCCGGTTCTATGCCATGAATATGAAACACAAGTATTTTCTCTTTTTACTTCTTGTTTTGTCATCCTCCCGCATGACAAAACAAGAAGGATATAAATATTTTTAGACCCAGGGGGTGAAGAGGGACTGCGATGTTGATTCATCATAGAGATTAGTGGGTTTATATATCGGAAAATAATTTGCTCTTTACTCAAGGGTCGAGTTTTAGGCGAATTCGAGTCTGAGGTACAAAACTCACGAGTGCGTGAGTCACACTCAAGCTCATGATTTGATTGTTGCGTCGCCATGAGGATTTTCGCAGTAAAAAAACACTTCAAAGCGACTATTATCGATTGTTGGACAACTCAGAACATCGTTCGTCGTCTCGATTTAGAATTTTAAAGGCGGCTCTAACACTTGGAAGTTACAACTCAAAAAAGTAGCCTTTACAAGTCGATTGCAAGTGGCACTTCGATGTGTATGTGCGGACTTCTATGGCAGTGGTAGCAATCGGCACAAGATCGTCCACGGTTCGCACTTGCATGGATTTACCGGAGGAGGACTTATCGTTATTTAAAAAAAGTTAAAATTAATTATTACGTCGAATTCTTTTTGCGGTATAAGGTAAGTAGACTTGTGACTTTTCTTGCATTAAATAAAAAGAAAGAAAAAATCCTCGTACGCAATACGCATTTGATAGATGCCCATTCGAGGTAATTTATGTAAACGTATAAATTCGGCCAATATCTGTGGAACTTGAGGAGTGCGATGTTTAATAACATTGATTTCCCAATTTAGGTAATTTTCGAAATAACCCTACTCATTGTTTAATTTCGTCATTCAGTTTTTTGGAAAAAATGGAAGTAAAGTGTAAGCAGAACGGTTCCCTCTAACAATAAGAAGCAATAACCATATACAATGGAGACACCGAGAGCTACACTCGAGACTTCTGTAGAAGTCAACTTCCAAGCATCAAACCCGCCTTTAGTGCATGCAGGCCAGTCAAATTAGAATATTTCGAGGAATTAATTCCCAGCAAGCAAAACATCGTTTCAATACCTTCAATTGGTCGTAAATAAGTGTAATCTGAGTTTGCACCATTCCAGAAGGTGAGCTTATCTTATGGGAGCCCAATAAAAATGAAATGTTTGCAATTTTTCAGTTTTTAGCTTGTAGCTCGAAAACAGTGCTACGGACGGAAAATGATATCCTATTTAATATTAAAGAGGGTTAAATTCTACGTAGAATGAGTATATAAATCTTCAAATTTGTTTCAGTAGTATAGCCGAAATCAAAATTTAGAAAACGGGAAATTTTCTCATTTCAGTGCAATTTTACATTTTGAGACTTTTCAGGACCACATATCTTTGAAACAGATACTCCTATGAAAAAACACATCAAATAAAAGTTGTAGAGAATAAAATTTCACGTTATATAGATATCTCAATTTTCAAATTCAGTCATTTTGAAAGACTACAATATGCATACATTAAAAATAGGTTTTTTTCAAAGTCCTTCTAAGTTCATGTCTATATTTTGATAAATAAGGTTTGGAAAGTTTATTGTTCGTGAAAGAAAGTGTTATAAGTGTTATAATGTAGTATTCTGTTATGTTTCTGGTATAAATCTGCATGTTTAACATCTACAGACACGAATGATCCGGAATGTTTAATTTATTACAGACCGTTACATGTTGAGGCCTCAACTACCCTGCAACAACGAGGGATAGAAACATTGATATAAAGAAGTATGTATAGCAAAGAAGGACAAGAAGCTACTTCTACTTCAAGGTCTTACTTCAGTTGGGGTTCACGAAAGATGCAGGAAAATATATTCGAAGGAGAAGAAAGGTGATGGAGAAAACCCCAAGAGCCGTAGACAGAAGGTCGCGACTTTTGATTTTAAGAAGAGATGTGTGATCTGTGCGGAAGACGCATCACAGGAATTTGTGGCCAGAGAAAGCAAGAAGAAAATGAAAAGCTGAGATACCGTAGACTGCGTGTCAACAATTGAGTTTTAAAATTCCCTCCTGGCTGCTGCTGAATGGTGGCAAGATGAAGAGGTGCTTCTAAGAATTCGTCTAGAAAATGATCTGGTTGCGGCAGAGGCCAGGTACCACCGTTCTTGCAGCAATAAGTTCCTGAAAAAAGAAGCTAAAACCAGATTTCCAGTTGGCCGACCTGAAGATGAAGATGTGTCTCTGGCATTTAACGATATTTGCAAATACACCGAGGAAAATGAAGACCAATGTCAATTCACTTTGTTAGAAATTTTGGAAGACTTCCACGGCTTTGTCCCAAACTCATAAATCCCTGTTAAAAAGACTGAAAATAAAGTATGAGAACGACATCATTGTCACAAGTGGAGGGGGTAAAAATAAGCCACCTGTAATATGCTTTCGAAATTCAGGTTACAAAATTTTAACTCAGAATTGGTATGACTCAAGGAATGCCGACGAAAAAGAAGAACGACTTCGCACAGTGAAAGCCGCCGCTGCCATTATCCGCGAGGATATCAGGTCGGTAATTTATCCCCTTGATACTCACCCCAAAGTGGATTAATTTCTGAATGACGATGAAAATGACATTCTGGAAACCCTTAAGGTTAGGACAAATGTAAACTCCAAAAAGGGAAAAACTCCTTCTCAGCCCAAACAAAAAACGAAAACCTGTGCTATCGCTCACGCAATCATTAATGTTGCGAGACCGCGGTCCTTTCCGTCCCCACTGCTCGTAGGACTTGGCGCAACGCTTCATAAGAAGTACGCATCGAGAGATCTTCTGGAGGTGTGTTATCAAGTCTTGGGTTTTCTGGTTCATATTCTGAAGTTAAGCTGTTTCAAGCATCTACCCTTCGAGATCCACCGCAAGTCGTGGTTGAAGATTCCTTTTGCCAATGGGTGCGTGATAATGCTGATGTCAATGTAGTCACGATTGATGGTTCCAACACGTGGCATGCTGTGGGAGGGCACCAATGTATAACACCTCACTCCTCAGCCAGGTCACAGGCAAGAATTGCAAGATTGGAGAATGTACCAAAAGCCAAGGAAACTGGGAAATTTGGAAACATACCCTTGGTCACCTTTCAAAAAACCAAGCAGGATGGCCTCAAGTCAATTCGTATCGACATACCAAACCAAATCGATGCGATAAAACAATCAGCCAGCGACTTCATGTGGTTGTATGGGAAATGGAGAGGGCGCCTGGACGTCCCAGGGTGAAAAGGATTCTTGGAGAAAATTACCGCGTAATGGTTATTCCTTGGACATTGTTTAATTATCTAATACTAGTTACACCAACGACGGAAGACGCATGAATGATGAGTTTTCGCGGCGAGCGGCCAGCAGACGCGAGCCGGAAGGAGGTGCGAGCGGCCTGCTGACCGTTGCGGTGCGACGCGTCGCGACGCTACGTGGGCGTTGCATAATTACGCGCGGCCGCGCACTCAAAATAGACATTTTGTGGCTTAACGGCTGAAGATACGTCCAAATGGACGAAATTTCTGATCTTAGGGATCGCAACTCGGCGAAATCCATGGGGAACCACTATAAAAACGTGACTTTTTCCATTTTCAGCCCCCCTCCCCATAAATGGCCACGGCGCGAGGGTCTAGGGTTGACTGAGAGGTCCCAAATTTTTATGGCCTAATTTTGAGTCACGTTGACAACTTTTTCCAGAAGGCCAAGTTTCTCCACGAAAAATCGATTTTTTCCATTCATGCTCGAATTCAGCGTCGTTCGAGGATGAGGGTGTGTCCCACATTCCGATTGCCGCAGAAGCAGAAATAGGTGAGGACTGTCCCTTTGAAGATAATCCCGATGAAGAGGGCCTCGACATGCCACCGCAGCTTGAGAACTTCGTAGATGAAGGGCCATCGACATCTAAGAAAATGCGGGCATGAATTCTGCCTAATTTATGCTGTTACCTCTTGGTTTATACAACATGTTTTTGAATGTCAAGTTTTTTTTTGTTTTTATTACGTCATTTCACTTAAATAACTAACAACTATGACTATTTCGGATTAAAAATTTAATTAATATTAATTTGAAAAATGAAAATTGTTTTTAATTCATACTACCTCAAATCTCTACTCAGCGTGTGTATACTCATATAACTACTTTTCTGATTGTGTACATCTTAAGTTTTTTCAAGTTTTTTTTGTTTTTATTACGTCATTTCACTTAAATAACTAACAACTATGACTATTTCGGATTAAGAATTTAATTAATATTAATTTGAAAAATGAAAATTGTTTTTAATTCATACTACCTCAAATCTCTACTCAGCGTGTGTATACTCATATAACTACTTTTCTGATTGTGTATATCTTAGAAATTTGCATTGAAATGTTCTTCACCCCTCACAATGCACTTAGGCCTCGTTTCTCATATATACGGGAAATATGCAACTTAAGAGGACTGCAAGAAAAACGATTTTGAATTTACGCTAATTGTAGTCTTTCAAAATGAATGAATTTGAATATTGAGATATCTATATAACGTGAAATTTTATTCCCTACAACTTTTAATGAATGTGTTTTTTCATAGGAGTATCTGTTTCAAAGATTTGTGGTCCTGAAAAGTTGCAAAATGTAAGTTTGCACTGAAATGAAAAAATTTCCCGATTTCTAAATTTTGATTTCGGATATACTACTGAACCAAATTTGAAGATTTATATATTAATTCCACGCAGAATTTAACCCTCTTTAATATTAAAAGGGTTTATTTCCGTCCGGACAATCCTTTTCCGTCCAAAACACTGTTTTCGAGCTACAAGCTAAAAACTGAAAAAATTGCAAAAAAAATTAATTTTTATTGGGCTCCTATAAGATAAACTCACCTCCTGGATTGGTGCAAACTCAGATTACACTTTTTTTGACCAAATTAAGGTATTGAAACGATTTCCAGCTTGCTGGGAATCAGTTCCTCAAATCTGTTTTAAAAATCTAATTTGACTGGGCTAATAGTAGGAAGTGACCGAAGTCAATGGGAATCAGCTGACCACTCCAACTGCCGAGCCTTCGTCATCCGCCGAGGCTCCTCCTCCTCCTCCAGCTTCCTCGGGCACCGGCGGTGCGCCGCAGGGCCGCCCCACCAGGGCCGCCGCCAAGAGCAGCAGTGCGAGTGTAAATGGTGGCGCCATAGCGGCGCGTAGTGGCGCCGGAGTTCGTCCTTCTGGCATCCGGAGGGAGTGAGGGCGTACTGCGGGACAGAGGAAGTATATAGCATACTGTTTGATTCACGATACTCAATTACATCAATGAACTACTAATGAGGAATCAAGCATTTCATTGTGCTGTGTATTCCGGTCTCATCAATCAATTGAGACTACAGAGGTAATATTGTTTCCACCGTGCAGTATATATATCAGATCGTTGAAAATGCACACGTGTTGAATAAACATAAATAGACGTCACACCTGTGACACCTATGCATGTAGTATACATATTTTATATACTCATCCATTCGAAAATCAGACGCTCAAAGGCGCGAAGAAATTCATACAATCATAGGAAATGGAAAGGGATAGGAACACATAAAAGTACGAACACAGGGTTTGCGCTAGAGCCCAATATGCACGGGTTCAAATGTAGATAATCTTCAAAGGATAAGGTATGAAAGAAATGGTCGTCATTCAAGAAGCAAAAACAATATTTGGTGGTATTCGATGAATTATTAATTATTAATCAAAAAGGTGATCGTGAATCAGTCAATGGGTAATCAGATGCCACCTCTAGAGAACCCCCTTTCTCCCTCACTCTTCCCCCGTTCGAATCGGCCATAACGATGATAGCACTGCGGAAGTAAGGTAAATTCTCATTTTTTTGATAAATCATAACTATGATATTGTCTCAGGTTTTGATTTCATTGCGGCCGCTGGAGGCTATCAAGTTATGATATATGATAAAAACGAGAGAAAAGGAAAGTCTAGCCAAGGACTCTCTTGCCTTGACCAAATTTGCAGAGATACTTCAAAACATGCGCAAATATAGGATGGAGTTTATTTTTAAATGAGAAGTACAAAGATTAAGTCCTGAATCCAATGCGATAATGTGCGTGGTGAGATCGCAAGAGTGGTATCCCTTAGGTATCCGTGGTATTCTTGCCTCTTACCTATTATGCTCTTCCGTTCCCCCCTCCATCGTTAGGATCAGTACCCCGTCAGAAGATCACGACGAGAGCAGATCACGCGACAACAGATTACGAAGAACATATCACGAAGACAATAGATCACGACGACAACAGATCACGACAACAACAGATCACGACGACAATAGATCACGATGTACAAAAAACGCTGTATTTAAATAACTAATATGTACCTATGTGGACACGTTCAACGCAGAGTGCCATACATTTGAGATCTTTAATGAATTATGGCTTAAGTAATGGGCAAAATTTAAGTTGACACTGGCTCTGAGCGGTTATTCTGTAACTTTTCGGATTGAATCGAAACATAGTTTCGGTTGCTAACGAGTGATAAACAAGTAAGTAAGTTACATAATAGCACGGTTTGTATATTCCGCTCAACTGTGACTTAGATCTCACTTTATAACCTAGAAACGATCGATTTGAAAGTGGTACTATTCTGTCATTCTGCACCGTTGGGCAGTCCAATTTGAGTTTTTGTCAAGATGATCTTGTTTTCATAATTAAATAAGTATCCCGTTATCATTAAATTATCCTATTGTCATATAACACAGTTGTTAAAATTCTATGATAGTATGAACCTCTTATATTAAAGTTTTTAAAGGAAAAGAATATTACAGCAAACCCACCCAACCTCAGCCCAAACTGACTCCATTAATCAGTTTAAAAGAAAAGTAAATGTTTTGGTCGTAGGAAACCCACTTAAAACTTACCCAAATTGACCTTAAATTAAATAGACCGCACCAGAAACAGAAAGCGTGGTGGAGATAATGGAAAAGTACCATAAATTCAAACAATGACCCCACGTATTAGGCCGTGACCATGAATAAACATATGGATCCTAAACTTGGCCCCAGTGGGTGTTGTCAAACATTCCGCATGCACCGAAAAATCAGGACCAAGCCGATTGTAGCGCCACCACTCCAGAGAAGGTGGCTCTAATAAGGAAAGGTGATTCAATTAGAGATACTGGAAATAAAGGTACCGGAATTGGCCTCCCTATTAACACCGGCCATTTTTGACACACAGAAGCGGAACCATGCCGACTGCAGCGCGACCTATCTTTTGCTGAAAGCTAGGCAACACTTCTGCCCGTACAGTGGAGCCGAAGATTAAGATCCATATGTATATTCATGGCCGTGACTATTCTCTGTGCCTTACCTCCAGACAGTCCTCCAACGAGAGCCGCGCCGCACACCGCCGCTAGCTCCTCTTCTGTTTCCCTCGATGGGTGGGTAGGTGCGGAGATCCAATAGGTTGACTGTACCTCTTTTTCAGAGACTTAGACTCTTCACGCTCTGAGGGACGCAGGGGAAGACGGCGGGCGTCTTGCGTCGTAGAGGAGGAGCAGAAGTCGATGGCCACCACCACTGCTCGCCGGATCAGACGGCGGCCGATCTTTCTTGCATCCACTTCTATGCTCTCTCGGCAGAGAGACAGACAGAGAAGCACGCTGCCCGCTTCGCCCCCACCCCCTCCCCCCCAATCCCATACGCCTCCACTTCTTTGGCGGCGAGAGGTAATGACTGATATATGCGCGCACACACGGCTCGCTTATCGCCATCATTGAGCGAATCAAGTTTCCCCGGCCGCCCCCACACACATGGCCCACAAGCCTCCCCTACTCCCCCATTTGAAGGGAGTGCCTGCCTCACAGTATTATACTCAGTCTGCGTGGACGGCCCAGACCTTGAATTCTCGTGACATCCGAAGAGAAGAGCGCGCGAGTTAAGGTGGTTCCACCGTAAAATGACTTAATGTCATTTTATTCATATTCTGTCTACTTGTAGAAAAAGTTGTCCTCTATCTGATATGAACAATAAAATAATACCCTTCCACGCTATTTTATTCTATAATTGAACTTTAAATTACATGGTGTTCAATGGGAGTATGAGAAAAACACGGGGAAAAATAGTATTTTTCCATAATATATAAATGCCATTTTTGCGGAAAAGTATTAATAAGAAGGAAATAATCCAGAGAAATTGAATAAAAATAAAATACAGGCATCTTACCACCTTATTTTTTTGTTTTTGGGAATTACTACCGTAATTGAAGTCAAAATGCGGTAATTCGTCGGAAATGGTGCTGCAGTCGGCTTCTATGGCTGGAAAATAGTGCATTCGTGGAATAATCTGCATTTTTTCCACTTTACTTTTGGTTTTCTGTAGGTAACGCATTTCATCAGTGAAAGCAGAATTTTTTGGACAAAATATAAAAAATGTGGAATTTAGTATTTGTTTTGACTCACGCAGTCGCGGCGGAACCTCCTTAAGTGGAAGGGTGGTCTCGAAGCGTCGACTAATGATATGGATAGAGCATACAAAAGGAATATCCAATAGGATATGAATCCAGGTTTTTTATGAAAAGGGGGAAATAATTTTCTGATGGTAATTTGCGTTCACAGAAGATAAAGACAGATTTTTAATACACGCTTTTTTTACTTCACCTGTCTGCCTGTGGGTCATAGACAATACTTGAAATCAAAATTTGACCCGCTTCCTGACCAGCTATCGCTCTGAAATTTGGCAGAGTGACGTATTCTGAATGGCAATACAATCATCAGTCTTTATATTACTCCATCCATTGCAAGGTCATTTTTGAATCGGCCAATATGAAGGATTAGAGGTCTCGGTAGCACCAGAGATTAAATGCCAGCTTTTAAGTAAGAAAAATAATGCAAAACTGTTTCAAATTTTTCCAGATAGCCAAAGTAAAAATATTTACGGTTTGGGTTGGGTTAACATAACTTGGCTTGGCCAATTAAAATGGCAAAATGGCACATGAAAAAACATCGTAAAATCCTAGGACTTGTTCCTTAAACCATTGCTTAACTAGTGAACTACTTTACTTTGAGATCTTCGTCACAAACGTAAAGAAAGCCTTTATTTTATGATTTATAAAGACAGTAAAATATTTAATCCCGTTATTTGTTTGAACTATTGGGTTTTATTACCACAAATGGGGGATGATTCGCACAGCACTATTCTAGGACTGTTTGCCTATCATCTGTTGTCAAAATCGGCTGTGGGTACTCCCCCTTGTCAGCCGTTTCGGGAAACTATGTACTGAAATTGCTTGTTCACAGGTCTCCCTCTGAACAACGTCTGCTAGGGTGATTTTTCTAGTTTGGTAGCATATGCACACATGAACAGACGTCAAGTAGTCCTTCACAATGAGACGTCCTAGTGAGACGTACACAGCCATTGACGAACGGATGTATTCCTCTTGGAGTCACACATGCGCTTCATGTTTCGCGTGCGTGATAAAAACAATTACGTCGTGCCGGGTGGCTTAAACTGTTGTGCGTATATTTTTTTTCTCCGCTGCCTAAAAGGAAGCTGAGCTTGCAACCTGCTACCAATTCGAAAACTTATTTCAACGCATTACATTATCGTACCGTGACAACTTATTGATCCTCGTAAGGAAGGATAAGACAATGGTAGGTAAGATGCAAGTTCCAGTAGTGTAACGTAAGCTGTTAATGCCAATATAAAATATTGATACCAATATGGTTTATGCAATAAACAGGTTTCTTAAACTTTAAAAGTTTAATTTAGAAAGTATTTTAACTTCAGCCAACAAAGACCTGCTTCGAAACCATTATATTCTTTTATTCTCTGTCATTCACGTTTGAATTGTCTCCGTTCACATACACTCCTAGCACTGTTTGATAAAGTTAAGTGTGACCAGATAAACCCTCAATTTAGGAAAGTTTTCTTCATTTTTTCAGTGCTCTAGCTCCTTGGAGTATAGTTAGAAAAAATGAAACTTAGAAAAAGCAATATAAGTTCATCCTATTCAAATAAAGCTTGTTAATACCAGCTAATATTTCAACATAACTTTCTGGTATGCCTTTAGATGATGTGTTTACTGGCCTTCCTCACATTTCCATTACATTTTCTTCATTACTTCTCCCTCCTAGCACCAGGAAAACAAATAGTTGAAGTTTGAAGTAATCGAAGATATTTGAAGTATTCCTATGCTTGTCAAAATATTTGTGCGTCATAATGCTATAATATTGTATATAAATGGTGACATATGAATTTTTTAAAATCATTATTTAATTACAGTTTAAAATATTAGTAGAAATAATACAATTCCGTGTATTTTAATGAGACTATAATTTTTCATCCATCGGTCAAAGTTTTATTGTCTGCTGCCACTCTTACTTCTTCCATCAGTTCTACTCAATTTCAAAGAATCTCCCAAACAGTGGACTCAGCTATTGTACATATTACTCTGAGTCATTAACATCGTGGGGTGGGGTTAATGGGTTGTGAAAAAATCCATCATGATTAGGATTTTTTAAATTGAAAATTTAAAACTATATTGTACTCTCAAAGAAAATTGTTGGAGCACATTTCTTATTTCAAAGTATTTCCATTAACTAACTAGCTTAGGGAATGAAATATAAGATTTTTTGGCGCCAAATGAGCCGCAAGAAACGCAAATGAAAATTGGTGCCTCACAAAGGATATATTACCCTCCACCCATCCCTCAAGCAAAAAAACAAATGAAATGCCGCCCTTTCTCGGTATAAAACTTCCGAGAAATGAGACGAGCTTGAAATGCCGAGATGGAAGCCGTAAATCTTTCCAACTCTTGATTGCAACCATGCTTCTCCGCCAACTATAGGCCACCGCCGCAATCAGAATCCGTCGAAGAATTTCACCACGGAGGTGCTTGAAGAAAATGATCATTCAAGCTTCTATCAATGCCACAACAAAACAACATGATGTCTAGTCTTTCAGTCCTAACATAGGCATTATTACAAAGTGAAAGCTAAATTTAAAGCACTATTCCACACTTGATTTGCTCAAGTAGAGGCTAGTTCAGAATGATCTGATGCCTTCCCGGCGTATGATGTTGGTGAAGTCTATTCGGGTTCTCCACAGTAAAGGCCGTTTTACACGATGAAAGATATTGTACAAACGAATGTACGTGAGATTGTACGTTTGTCTCAACGAAATTAGAACAGGTTCTATTTCCCGTGCAGACATTGAGACATTCGCACAAGCGTTCATACAATTTGCCGCTTTACACGATACATTTTGCCTCATGCAAGAGTTCACGGAAGAGTTTGTACAAACAAATGTACCGTGTAAAACGGCCTTCAGACTCGTACATTGAAACGTCGGCAGAAATACAGTGTGACCCGTTGGAGAACCCGAATAAAGGCTAGTTCGAATACTGCAATTTAAGGTTTAATGAGGAATCTTCCAACTCTTGCTAAAGCATTTTATCTGCCTGGATACCATACATTGCTATAAACCGTACGTGAAAATGCCTTCAGTTTTTCTTAATCACAGATATTTATTTTCTAAAGTGAACTGAAAATTCAGTAGTGAATGAAAAGGAGAGTAAAGTGCGCCATGTTGAAGGTAAGAGGCTTAAACCACTTAAATTTGACTTAAGTATTAACTTACTTACGGCGTTTCATTGAAAAAATACGTAGTTTATCAATTAAATTTGGTTATTTGAGTGTTTTTCCTTTTCTAACTTAACTGAACTGGCTATTTTTCGACTGAAACATTTCCGGTAGCCAGCAGTGGAGGAGGGTTACTTCCGCTGTGAGTAGAGTTCATTAATAATTTCCTCGCTAAACTGCGGTTGAGTCAAATGCCTCTCGTCCAAATTTGTCAACCGCAAAGATACTTTCGTGATGTACGTAAAACGTACAACGGGCAAGGGAAAGAGAGTCGTAAAACTTGAGAACTACCCTTAGTTGTTATCATATCTTATTTATTCAGGCTTCACCACGTAATAAATGATTAACATTTTAGTTGAAGTTAAAGTTTCAGTTTGTATTTTAAAAAAATAACCAGATTATTGTCCCTGGGGTTATTTGCATAGTTAAAATCCGGTTGCTGAGCAAAGGAACGTCTTTGGAAGAGTAAAACACTAGGGCTGAGTACCTAAACAGGAAAACGTGCAATGAAAGACTGCGAAACTAGCTGCAGAAAAAATTGTTTTTAGCCCTCAAAAAGGTTAAATGTCAGTTCCAATGATATTTATTCTCGACCTCTTTTTTTATATGCAGTGCAAATTTCATGAGTTTAGGTCAAATAAGTTTTTATTTTCAAACTTTTTCCGACGTTTCGGATGTTTATTCATCCATCTTCTGAGCTATAAACAATGATGTATGGTGATAAATGATTGACAGTTCTGTTTTGGTTACATAATTGTAAATTTACAGACATTAAATATAAAAATAAATAGACATTCAAGATTTTTACCTTTAAGGTTTGTTGCTGTTTTTATTTATTTACAATTTTAATTTGGTTGCTTGGACCTATTTCTTTGTTGAAAAGTTATGTGTCATTTATTAAATTATGATAAATTTTGCAAAGATAAGTAATGTCTTACTTTTTTTATTTCTGGATATTAGGTACATTTCTTTGAAAAATAAAATATAAATATATAATATATTACATAAAAATATTGAAATGAAATTTATAATTTATTTTTTTAAATAATTTATTTTATTTTTTAAATTTATTTTATTGATTTTTATTTAATTTATTTGATTTCTTGAAATATTTTTTTATTTATTTTCTTATCTAAGCAAAATTTATCATAATTTAATAAATGACACGTATAACTTTTCAACAAAGAAATATATCCAAGCAACCAAATTTAAATTGTAAATAAATAGAAACAGCACCAAACTTTAAATGTAATGATCTTGAATGTCTATGTATTTCTATATTTAATGTATGTAAATTTACAATTATGTAACCAAAACAGAACTGTCAATCATTTATCATCATACATCATTGTTTATAGCACAGAAGATGGATGAATAAAATTCCGAAACGTCGGCAAAAGTTAAAAAATAAAACATTATTTGACCTATAATCATGTTAATTGTCAGTTGCATATAACAAATGACCTTGCGACAGTCAGCAGAAATGGTATGTTCGTTGCTCTAGTCTTTGTTCTGCTTTCTACTCTACTACAACGCAGAGTAATCACGAATCACTATCGTTACTCTTCAAGACCTAAGTGATCAATTGATAGGTAATTGCTCAATAACGGCTCCACGCCACACAGTAGGATATTCAGGTAAGTACACATTCACAATCCCATAACTTAAAATTGATAAAATATATTGATGGCTATTGAGATGAATGTTTCACCATTTTAAATCATAAACTCTGAGGAGCATAATCCGTAATTGTTTATATCAACTTGAAAAAAGTCTGTAAATCAACGAATACGAAGAAAAAACTGCTTTCAATTAGAAAAAATATTTTTTTAATAATGAGAATGTGCATATTAGTGTTTCAGACTAATCACTAATATTATTGTACTTATTTAATTTAATATTGCTATTTTATTTTTTTTGTACAAAATACAGTTCTGTAATTTAATATGTTCTACATGTCCTGATAAACAAGTTATTCGATTCCTTTAAATAAAATTGTTTCCAATAAAAAACTTTTCATCTTTTGCGCCACCAATTACAATTATATTACTGATTAATCTAAAAAAACAGTAATATATACATTTACATTATTTAAAAATATTTTTTTTTAATCGAAAGCAGTTTTTCGTCCTATTCGATAAAAAGTTGTTGATTTGCAGACTTTTTATAAGTTCGTTTAGACAATTACGGATTTTTTTACGTATTTTCCTATTCTACCCAGATTTAAATATTTAAATTGATCCACACAAATTTCCGCATAAACCACATTTACTCCTAATTACCCAAATTTATAAATACATTTATACTTTATAATATAGATTGTGACGAAATGAGGATCATGACTACATATCCGCATTATTTTATTACTTGCAACTGCTAGATTAATTTACACTCCTCATGTTATTAATCCTAATTTATGTCATTAATACTCTTTTAGATAGATAGGAGAGATTTATTTTGGTAACCAAAGCTGACATCAGCTAAAGAATTAATAAAGTTTTCCTATCTCAGCGTTTTCTTTAAGTGCGCGGAAGCCGGGTAGTTTTCCCATCGCCAAAATTTCTTTCAAGCGGAACGATGAACCTGATCGTCAAGACAGAGAGTGAATTTAATTCATGGAAGAGAGGGCTAACATCACACACTATCGTGTGACAATATTACTTATGGCCAAAGGTAAGTAACGTGGCCCAGTATTATTTAATTACATAGCGCTCAAAGTAAAGCAATTAACAAGGAATTTTCCTTCGGTAATATTGCAATATGAACGAACATAAAAGCCCCAGAACACTTTTAGTTGTGCGTAGACACTACTCAAATTTTTATCCAAGATTCACCACTTAACTTTAGTTAATATTTATTACAACTTCGGAGAGAGATTCTAATAATGGCATTTTAAAGGAAACGTTTCACATAAAATAAGTAACAGTAGAGAAATACTTTCGGTGACCTGTTGTCGGGTGCCATCAACTGCCCCTCGAATACCAACCAGCTCGGGAGATTATACAATCCATTCAATCACAATTTTTAAAAATAAGATATGCATTTTGAAGTTTTATTATTATCACTGTAATGGGAATAAAAATATTGACGGCTTATTGTGATTATCTTTCTCTTGAGGTGATGTGGAATATGTGATGAAATTGAAGTTGATCGAGGCCACAAAGAATAACTCGTGGGACTTTCTCTTCTATTTTTCACTCCATTATGACCCTTACAACTTACAAGTGGACGATTGGCACGGTGGTAAAATTAATAAACAAGGTACGAACAATATACATTATCGCCCTGGTTAACAATACCTTACAATCAAATGATAAAAACATCCTTTTTCAACCCATTCTTAAATATATTTACATTTTTTGGTAAGGGTTCGAGAAGCTTTGCTGGTAGATCGTTCCAGTCAAGTATTGTTCTATTTAGGTATGAAAATTTCTTAACGTTAGTCCTTTGTGATCGGCACTTTATCTTAAATTGGTGATCATTCTTTCCAACAAAGTTTGGCTTTAATATTTCCTTCCCTAGGTCGTCTCATGCTCTTTCCCCGGTAACTATTCTATGCATCCCACATAGCCTGCTCCTTTTCCTCCTTTTGTTTAAGCTATCCCATCCTAGTTCGTGGATCATTTTATCAACACTTTCCGTTTTCTTATATCTTTCTAACACATACCTGGCTGCTTTTCTTTGCACTTTCTCCAATTTAATATCCTGACCTTTCTTGTATGGATCCCATACAAGAGAAGCGTACTCTAAGATAGGGCGAACCAGTGTTTTATAGGCCATATCCTTTGTAACCTTACGGCTCCCTTTGAGGTTTCTCATTACCCAATGCAGCGTTTTGAACGCCTTTTTGGTCATGCAATTCACATTTAAATCCCAGTCTAAATTATTTGTCAAATGAACACCTACTAGTAAATACTTACAGCTATCGGATTTCGGAATTGCATTGCCAGAGAATTCGTATATTCTATTTGTGGTAATAATTTTATTGCTAAAGTTAACATACTTGCATTTTTGTACATTTATATCCATCCCATTTAACGATACCTAACTCTTAAATTTGTTAACATCGTCCTGAAGGGCTTCATGGTCCCTCAGATTACCTATACTTCGATAAATGATGCAGTCTTCCGCAAAAAGTCTTATGCTCGAGTATATCATTTCTGGAAGGTCGTTTCATAAGGGAGTTCTCATAAGGGAGTCTTTGAAACTTACACTCATTATTTTTTTTGGCATGAAAACAAAGTATTCACCATGGTCTGAGGCTTTCCAAATGCCAATATGTGTAGGAATAAAATGTGTAAACATAGTTGAATCTGTCTGCAGATTTTAAGTTCCAAGCCAACCGGCGGCGTCCTTCAAAGTATTGTGAAATGGGTGACCGTGTCACTGTTTTTGGTTTTTACTATCCTCTTTCGTACCTGTGATAGACATCTCTAAGAGATTTTTAAAAAATCTTTCTCAATCGTTGAGTTATGCTCTCGCTAGTGTGTTAATCTTGTGCTGTGTTTTTTTTGTGGAAATTCACTTCGTTTCTGGAGACGAGTGATTTCTGCCGTGGAAGCCATCTTACCATTCAATTGCTCCAGAGCATCAATATTATTTATTATCACAGCTATGGATTTTGCTATTTGATGTAAATACAAATTTACTTCTATATATCCACAATTTACAATTGCTACAATTCTTATTCAAATGACATTTATTCTCGACCTCTTTTTTTATATGCAGTGCAAATTTCATGAGTATAGGTCAAATAATTTTTTATTTTTAAACTTTTGCCGACGTTTCGGATGTTTATTCATCCATCTTCTGGGCTATAAACAATGATGTTTGATGATAAATGATTTACGGTTCTGTTTTGGTTACATAATTGTAAATTTACAGACATTAAATATAGAAATACATAGACATTCAAGATCATTACATTTAAAGTTTGGTGCTGTTTCTATTTATTTACAATTTTAATTTGGTTGCTTGGATATATATTTCTTTGTTGAAAAGTAATGTGTCATTTATTAAATTATCAATTATTATTACCAAAACAGAACTTTCAATCATTTGTCATCATACATCATTGTTTATAGCCCATAAGATGAATGAATAAACATCCGAAACGTCGGAAAAATTTTAAAAATAAAAAATGATTTGACCTATACTCATGAAATTTGCACCACAATTCTTATTATTCCATTACTGAGGTTGTAGAACATGGGAATTTTAGTTTGTAGTATGGAATAAAAAAGGGAACAAAAACGAATATTGCTACTTTTAGAATTTACCTAAGAAGGGAGAAGAGAAAACTATTGGCGATGCATCCGATACAGATGACATAGATAACCTGCAAGAGAGTGACCACGACGCGAGCACCGAGCACATGTCTGAGAGTGATGACGAGTTAGAATGTGTAAGAGGACGGTTTTAAGGCAAAGATAAGGAAACGGTTTGACGTAAATAAACCTTATCGCAGAAATGTGCGAATTGGGTCTGCAAACATTTTCTGAGAGACGTCCTTATTGAATGAATATACAAATTTTTTAATAATAATAACACTTGGTTGTTGTTCCACACTTTATTGGAAACAAAACGACCCGGGTTTCAGCATATCATGCCATCATCAGGTACAAACAGTTGGGTGGCTTACACTTATATCTAGGTATCCGTGGGTGGAGGGGGGGGATTTGAAAACAGGGGAGGAGGGTGGGGAGCATTATTAACCGACAAGGCTGTTTTTGAAGGAGGGTGGGGTGGGGGTGGCCTTGGGATTGCTTGCATAAGAAAACAACAAAGGAAGGGGGGGGGGGAGGGATGAAGAAATAGACTCCCAAAAAGGTTTTAAAAGCATGAGCAAATTAAGGTTGAGAGTCGTGGAGGGATGGTAGTGTGACGTAAAGGAAAGGTGACTGGGAGGGGAACATATGGTCATTACAAAGTTCAGTGGGGCAATTCAAAATTTCAAACTGTTCTAAGAATTCCATTTTACGCCCCTTGTCAATACAATGTAAAATCCGAGGTTCTAAATTACACCAATGGTTTTCGATGATTCGAATGGTTTTCAAAAATGATGATGGCATGATATGCTGATACCCGGGTCGTTTTGTTTCCAATAAAGTGCGGAATAACAACCAAGTGTTTATTATTATTAAAAATGAAGGAGTTCCACAGGGTAACGCCGGAGACAGTGTCTTATATTAGAATATACAAAAAGTGTAAAATGTCTTTTGGAGAGTTGGAAACTATTTTTTACTTTCATTGATTGAAGTGCTGAGTGCACATACGCTATACTGATCATATGCACGTGAGGTATAAAATATGCAAAATTTCAGACAAACACGCGTCATTGAAATTCGTGCTCTCTTTGGAGTGTTGTATTTAGTAGGCCTTCATATTCAGCTTCTCATAAAAATACAAGAGACTTGCGGGCAAGAGACGGCAATGAACTTGAACTTGTGTACGCAACGATGAGTCACGACCAGTTTTCTATGCTAAGGCGTGCTAATCGATTTGATGATACTTTGGATCGCAAAACAAGACAGCAAGTTGACAAATTAACTGTTATTTAAGGAGTATTGACACTTAATTCAATTACAATATTCTGAAGGTTTAAAATGCTAGTATTTATACATCACTCACTCAGTGATTCAACCCGAAGGTTGGTTTGGATAGTTGAGGGTAGAGCTCACCCCAGACTAAGCCACAGGCGTGTGAATGTCACGCATTCAGGGTAGGGGGGCCAGTTCCTTTCCCTGGGCCACCTCGCACTCCGGGGATTTTTTTTTGTTCGGGGGCGTTCACTCGGATTTGAAGCCGGGACCCTTCGAACATTAGCCAAGCGCTCTACCCACTAGGCCACCATGCTCCCTTTACATACGCTATTTATACATACGGTAGACGAAAAACTAAAAGGTTTCCGTGGAAATGTAATTTTAGACAGTACATTCCCAGCAAGCCTAACTAATAAGTGCGGCATCAAAATCTTTTCACCGGCATTTATATACGAACCTATTGCACTCTAAAAATGGAGAATTATTGTGGTAAACAACCTTTCGAAACAGAGTTTACCCCATCCGTTGTTGTAAGGTGTTTATCAATCCATTTCTAGATACTGAATGTAACATTTCGATGGATAACTGGTATACGAGCAATTCTTTCACACAGGAGTTATTTACTAAAAAACAATAGCTAAAGCGGGGACGATCAGAAAAGGGAAATTCCAGCTTTTCAAATCTTAAAGGGGGAGATATAAAGTCAACTTTATTTGGTATTAAAAAACTACGAGGCATGTTTTTAAAGTAAGTACCGTTTTGAAATTCGGCCGATGCAGTGCTGCGGTGGGCATTTGGCATATGCACGCTGTGTACCTACATCTGTTAGGAAGCCACAGACGTTGTTACGGAAACATTCGGCCGTGTTTATGTTTGTTTGTGAATATTTAAAATGCCTCCGTCGATTGAGAATCCCGCCGACTACAATTTACGCGCTGTGATTCGTTTTCTTAGAGCAAAAGGCGTGAAGGTGGCTGAAATTCATCGTCAGATCAGTGACGTTTATGGATAAAACATTTTGAGCGATGGAATGTTGCGGAAATGTGTTTGAGCTTTTAGAGATGGCCGCAAAAACGTTAAAATTATCGAAAGTTTGCTCACGCTGGGTACCGAAAATGTTGATTGCTCCATGACAATGCCCGTCCATCAAACTCAAGATCTCATCGGATCATTTTGCTGGGAACAACTTGATCGCCCTCTGTACAGCCCAGATCTAGTGCCTTCTGACTCCTGTTTTTGCATTTGAAGATGCATCTGGGTGGTCAGTGCCACGACAATGATGATGAAACCAATACGACCGTGTTACAGTGGTTGTCAAATCAGGCGGCAGGCTTCTATGAGGAAGGGATTCAAAAGCTGGTTCTACGATACGACAAGTGCCGAAACATTAGTGTAAATTATTTAGAAAAATAGATTAAGGCATAGGTTTTCACGTAAAAATAAAATATTTAAGGAAAGTGTACTAGTTTTATTTTAATTTCAAAACGGTACTTACTTAAAAAATACGCCTCGTACAATGATTTTCCATGTGCCGAAAACTATGACTGTGTATTATTACTCTCTACGCTTCATCACGATGATGATAAATTATGCGCAAAAAATATCGTAGCGAGAAACTGCAGACGTTGGCTTCTTGTGATTTTTTATTCATTTATGATTGTTGCGGGCATTGATGCACACATTTTCTTGCTTTCCACTGAAAAAGCCCCAAAAACATATAAAACCAGGGAGCTTCTTTTAAAAGACTTAGCTATCTGTCTTGTACAACCACTAATCAATATCCAAGTGAAACTAATAAATGTTTTATCAGCTCTTTCACACACAATGGTGAAGTTAAATCTGAAGTATATGTCAGTCAACCGAAGGGTTTTGAAGATGGTACAAACAAGGTTTGCAAATTAATGAAGGCATTATATGGTTTAAAAGAGAGTCCCAGGGTATTGTATGAATGTCTTGATAAATATTTGATCAGTATAGGTTTTAAGAAGTAATCTTGATTTTTGCTTATATTCTTGTGGAAATGGTAAAGATACTATATACTTAAAAAAATGTTGATGATTTATTTATCTGTGGTAAAAATAATAATGAAATAAAGAGAATTAAATTTTACTGTCAGAAAAATTTAGAATGAAGGATCTTGGTAAAATTAAAGAATATCTTGGTATTAACGTAGAATAAGAAGATCAAAAGGGTGAAATGAAATTGAGCCAAACCAAGTATATTGAGTCCTTAGCTAAAAAATATAACTTGGAAAATAGTAAGTTGTATAATACTCCAATGGAGTTGGGTCTGAAAATTGAAAGGTCTGATATTTGTGAAATGAATGTTAATTATAGAAATTTAATTGGTGCCTTATTATATATAAGTTCAACTACAAGACCTGATATAAGTTTCAGTGTAAACTATTTAAGTAGATACCAAAATTGCTACAATGAAACTCATTACAAATATGCTTTACGAATTTTAAAATACTTGTATTAAACCAAAGATTTAAAATTGACTTTTGAAAGAAATGAAGATGTGAATATTATTGATTGTTATGTGGACGCCGATTGGGCTTGTGATCATTTGGATAGAAAGTCAACAACTGGTTATGCAATAAGATTATTTGGTAATATAATATGTTGGAAATCGAGGAAAAAAAGGTCTGTAACGAAAGTCTCGACGTTTGCAGAGTATGTAGCTTTGTCGGAAGCAGTAAGTGAATTGAAATTTTTAAGAGAATTATTGAAAATATTTAACATTAAATTAATAAATCCAATTTATGTATATATGAAGATAATTCGGGTGTAATTAGTAGATATAGCAAAGTATGGTAACTTTACGAAGAACTCTAAACATATTGAAGTTCATTATCACTATGTACATGAGTGTGTAAAAGAAAATGTTATAAACATGGTTAAGATTAATACTGATGATAATGTTGCTGATATTTTCACAAAAGCATTGTGTAAGGAAAAGTTTGAAAAATTCAGAAGTGTGTTGAACCTGGAAATTTGAACTTGATGTATAAAATTGATAGAAGTGTTAATACAATATTAAATGTAAGGAGGCGTGTTAAGTATGTGATACATTTATCATTGTATAGGGACCCTATACGCGCTTATTTATAAATATGTAGCCGAGAGCAACACACATTGTTGGTATATGTTTGGTTTGTACGTTATCAGAGTGAATAAAGTCCAAGTTGATTTCAATGGAGAGACTGGAACTTCTATTTCTTTTCCACACCTCAACACTTACATAAAATTACCGTAAAGTTTTACCGCCTTACCTTACAATATCTTACGAAGACTAAAAACGTGCAACTGAATGAGAAAATATATTCACATACGGCTGTCGAAATATTTCAGTGTGACATTCCTGAAAAAATATTCCGTTTTATTTCTTGATTGTATTCACTTCGCTCCAGTGACGGATCCACGGGGGGGATAGGGGAAATTCTCCCACTCTAAGATTTCAGGTGTGCAAGGAAAAATCGTAGGATTCCAGAATAAACTTCATTGTACCAGCAAGTTCAAAGAATGTGATAATCTAGAAAAGAACATTTCTGTCTCCACAGAGTTGTTCCGGTCATTTCGAGTTATTTAGCGCAAGACACCGTCGAGGAGATGAGTCACAGCTGAGGATCAGCTCTTTTCCACTTTTGTCTTACCCACGCCTCTTGCGAAGACGTTTCCCCCATCATCCTTTATAGTAAGAGACCTCTGGCGACCAGGCGTTTGTCGTTTCAAACATCCTTCCAAAATCCCTTCCAAAACCCCTTAGTTCCCCACTTCCCATGTAGTTGGTGCAGTTTAGCACAAACGGCATTTATCAAGTTTGTTAGTGTTGTGGATTGAGCGTTTTGGTGATAACGTGGTCTCTTTTGCTCTACACCGCGTGAATATGCAACCGTGTTTCTTAAATATGTTACTTTGTTTTGTCTCGTTAACGTCTCCTTCGGCCCCTCGTCTCGGGGCGCCAGCTTAAGCGTGTCTATTTTATCTTACCTTGCGGGCAAATTAACCATTTTTGTTTCATTGACCAATTGGATTTTTAAGAAAATTTGCGGTTTCAGGGTGTATTACTTGAAATTTTTCCATGTTAGGAATGATACTAACTATTATGCGATTTTCACAAAAGATAGTTTATTCACGACCCGGGTTTCAACACATTATGTCATCTTCAGGTGACGATTATGACATCTTCAGGTGATATCTCCTGAAGATGACATAATGTGTTGAAACCCGGGTCGTGAATAAACTATATTTTGTGAAATTCTCATGTTTTTTATCATTCCTAAATTGGATTATTGTTTTGCTGGAGCTTACCGGAGTAACTCTTCCACTTAAAAATACGATTATGTGATTGGACTTTGTAATAAATTATGCAATTTTTGCTGGATCTGACACCTCTTCTCGTAGTTGTCGCATACTATTAGATATATATTCACGTATCTCTGCATGCCATTGCCGTATTTGACATGCATACATCACATGTATGAAGTGCGGTAAGTTTAAGTATGTATTAAAAATATTATTCGGTGTGTTTAACTACATCATAACAATACATGTTCCTTCTGTTATTTCTCCTCCTTATAATATCCCGTATAGCTCCTAAAACGCGTGAATTAGGAAACCTGAAGTCCACAACTCATTATATTCAATTCCAGCATAAAACAAAAAAGAATCTCCAACTCACATTTATTTTTTCTTTTTCACCTTTATTTATGGCTGTAGAGGCTTCCGTGAAAATAATTCATTACCTATTCCAGGTTCCTAAAATGAATATCACCCACTGTCATAAGAAAAACCCCGCTTACTATACCCCTTCACACGCAATCCATTGTTTTGGTAATAGAAACATCCAAAATAATGTTGGATCTAATACGCGCCCTATACTTATAGAGAACCAAGTTTTCTCAAGCAAAAACTCAGTTCTTAACATCGGCTTGACTTTAACAAGTAACCTCTCTCGGAATACGAATATTGTCGAAGTATCAACCATAGTCGAAATGATTTATTGGGTGACATGTCTTAAGGTGGTTCCACCGTAAAATGACATAAATATCATTTTATTCGTATTCTGTCTACTTGTAGAAAACGTTGTCCTCTACCTGATATGAACAGCAAAATAATACCTTTCCACGTTATTTTATTCTATAATTGAACTTGAAGTTACATGGTGTTCAATGGGGGAATGAGAGAAACACGGGGAAAAATAGTATTTTCCCATAAAATACAAATACCATTTTCGTGGAAAAGTATCTCTAAGAAGGAAATAATCCAGAGAAATTGAATAAAAATGTAATATAGGCATTTTACCACCTTATTTTTTTAGTTATTGGAGAATTAATGCCGTAATTGAAGTCAAAATGCGGTAATTCATATGAAATGGCGCTGCAGTCGGCTCCTATGGCTGGAAAAAAGAGCTCATTTAAAATACATTCGTAGAATAATCTGCATATTTTGTACCTTACTTTTGGGTTTCTATAGGTAACGCATTTCATCAGCGAAAGCAGGTTTTTTTTGGACAAAATATAAAAAATGTGGAATTTAGTATTTGTTTTGACTCACACAGTCGCGGCGGAACCTCCTTAAATCACGTGCCCTCTTCGATCTTGCTCATTTTTAAAATGTAGTATCTAAATACCTTAACAACGTATCGTTGAAGGTTTGGGATGGTAACGCTTCTTTTAAGGGAGAAAATAATTTTTATGTGTTGGCATGCTCACCTCATGTGCCGCAGTTTCGCGGCACCCTAGGCAGCAATCACCGCTCATTCACCTATCATAAACTCATGGGGGGCTGATACATATCTAAATAACAAAGAATGACGGCCAACTCACAACAATGCTGTTAGTAGCCTCCATATCGAACAATCCAAACATTTGTTTTGGCACTCTTGTTGCATAGCCGCTCAAAACCTCTTCTTTGTTGAACTTTGTTTTCTTACGCGTAATACGCTACGGGAAAATAAATCTCATCGTATCCAGTCGATTCCCTGCCATTTTTTTCAGGTCCCCCGTTGAACGAGGTGTAATAGAGTTTTTACTTAACTCTATTTGAGGAGCTGTATAATGCTTTCATAATTATGTCTCATGAATGCAACACTGTTACATCAATAGCCATAATTTTTATACTGCTCTATTAACTGTAACTGGTTTAGCTAGCTTTAAAGCATATATTTTTGATTTCGAATTTGACCTTAAAAGCACTCTATATTTATTTGGAATATAAGTATGCTCGGAGAGATTCTTAGGCTGCCATTGAATCTGTGGGCGTGTCTTCGGTTCGTTATGTTCAGTAACTTTTTCCACATTTTCCCAGGACTGATGTCAAACTAACGTGGCCCGTAACAATTCAATTTCCCGTCACAATTCAATGAAGGAGGGATGGATGCGAAGAAGGTTATCTGTAAGTAGTGACCGTAATGGTAATTGGCGTGTAGCACGAGTAGGTGGCGGGTATGGGAGAATAAAGAGAGGAAGGTACGCAGACAGATGATTCGTTGAAGCTTCTTCCTTTCCATTTTGGTGTTTCTTCGGCTATATACAGGTGTCACCAGATTGTGTGGAGCATGGACCGAGAGGAGTAAACAAACCCACAATAAATTATGTTAAATAAATCGCCAAGTGGCATACTAAGAATATACAGGCATCTATGAGTACACATATAGATATCTATCGGTTTACGACGTTCTACGTCTTCCGATTCCCAATTTCCATGCCTCACGATCATTCCAGAGTTCTTCATTTAATCCTCTTTCTCTCATTTCTTTCTCTATCCCTTGTATCCAACTTTTCCTCGGTCTGCCTCTCCGCCGTCTTCCTTCCGGGTTCCACAGCAGCATTTGTTTCGGGAATCTTTCATTTCCCATTCGTTTTACGTGTCCATACCACCTCAACTGCTGCGTTATTATTTCATCTATTATCGTATAATTAACATTCATTATTTCTCTAATTCTTTCATTCCTTACTCTTTCTTTTTTTTTGATTTACCGGCTGCTCTTCGCCAGAAGTCTATTTCAGTCGTCAGTAACAGTTTTTCTGATTTCTCCGTTAGTGGCCATACTTCACAGCTGTAGGTTACTATGCTCTTTACTATGGTATTATAAATTCTCTTTTTGTTTTCATTGGATATTGTATTGTCCCACAATAAGCTATTTTCTAGTGTTATTGCTTTTTTGCCTTTATTGCATCTATCCCTAATGGCTACCTCCATTGTTTTACTTTCTGCAATTTGCATCCCTAGATATTTATACTCTTTAGTGTTCTATTTGTTGCCCACCTTCTAAAATAAGATTCTGTTGCATTCCTCCCATACACATATAGTTTGTTTTGTCAATACTGATATCAAGACCCCAATTTTGGTATTCTTCTATTATTTTTCTGGTCATATACTCATTTATGAGTACACATAAGATTTATAATGCAATGTTCACATACGCACGGGGCACCTATACACTCATAAATAAACGTAAAACCGCCCCCCCCCCCCCAAGATTGCTTCCTGGACCCTTTCTTGGTTCTCATATGTTATATTTTGAATCATTAGGAATATCGCCCGTGTCATTTCACAAAAGTCGTCCTTACTTTCGTATATAATTATTAGTTTGTGCGAAGGTCTCTGCATAATTAATGTTGTAGATTCATGACCATTTATCCAACTGGCCATAAACCTCCTTTCACCCATTCGACTCGAGAAACTCCTCCTAAAGAATTTCAGAGAACAACGCTCATTCCTCTGCCAAAGCTTAATCTTTGTAGAAGATAATTATGGCATCTAGTGATTATAGGATACAATTTTAAAGCCACCCCATATAACTCCGTTTCATTACTCCATTCCTTGAACAACATTGTGATCAAGAAATCATCTTGATTCCTGATCAAATTGTGGCGAAAATAGTTCAAGACCTAACGGTTCTCTTTTTGGTTAAGAATATGTGTATTGATTACCACTTGTCACTATGTTCTTATCAGACTTTGCGTGTTTTTTTATCTACTTACTCGCTTGCCTTCGAGTTTTTTCTGTTAGTTATTTTAACTGGGTCAATGATTGAATTGTGGATACGTGCACATCGATACAGCATCTTAAGGCGGCTTTACACATTGAAGTTACTTCCATGACAGTAGCCTTGCAAGTCGCTTGTAAGTGGTACTTCGATGTGTAAGCACGTACCAGTCCATGGCAGTAGGGGTCGATAGTGGAACTAATCGACCGTGGTTCGCACTTGCAAGGAAAATAGACTGGCTTCTATTTTCCCTGCAAGTAGCATTTCGATTCAGCGATAGTATTGCAAAACATCCGGTGAAATATTCTGCCTGGTTCATCTCAGTTGAAAAACCACAGTTACATAAAATGAGAATTATCTTAAGATTGAAATTTAACAATGCTAAGTACTAAATTAGTTATCAAAATGTAAATATAAATTAATATTTGAAAAACAATAGTTGTCATAGAGAGAAAATTTGTTTACATAAACCTTTTGTTGATGTTGATTTTTTAGTTGAAAGTTGATTTGATTAGTTTATATTAATAAAACTCAATAGATGTTGATGAAAACAAAATATTTCGCATAATTTGTCACATCATGAAGTCAACAAAGATATAATCAACAAATATTTTGCCCAAAATGAACTATAGAAATGAGTATTACAATTATATGCTAACATTTCCGTATTAATATACAATTTTAGTATCTGAAGGGTTTTGGTTTAATGATTCTTTGGTTGTTATGAATTTACCTCCTTTTCGCCTCCTTAGTTCTGCTATTCATTTATTTGCGGATAAGCCGGAAGTAATGTGTAAGCAGAGCTATCCCTGCAAGTAGCGATAAAAATCGATACTTCACTGCACTCGCTACTTCCATAGAAGTCAACTTCCATGTGTAAAGCCGCCTCAAGAGAAGGTGCTCCAAAAGAGCAGTGAGAAGAGAAAAGCACTCGCAAGACAGAGCTTTAGTCGAATGGTGGAGCATTCATCGAGAGAAATGCATCTCATTCAGGCGAGAATAAGTGAAAATGCGAACACTTAAATATTTGCTTATTTTTATTGCGGACGATAAAAGTAGTATGTACTGCTCTCCACTGGATCTAAATACCAGTATTCAGGGTGCCAACCTATGGACAATCACAGTCAAATATAAATCGATTTACGGGACTAGCGTATCGTGTACAGTAAAGGGTAAGAAAGTATCCCGTCAGCGGAGTGTGTCTGAAAAGAAATTGGAAAAGGTGTTGCTCCGAGGTCACCAGCCTGTATAGTACAGGATAGGTAGTGTTATTTTCACCCGAACCCGGAATTTTATAATTACTAAACTATTTCTTGATCATTATGTTCATACACCCTTGGAGATGTCGTGAAAAAAAGTCCCACTCGGTCCCAGATGAGATAACCTAAATATCCTGGAATTCCTGGAATGTCCCTGGAACTTAGATTTTACGGCTAAAAATGTACCTACATTCGTGGCAATGTTTTTGTTTGGCTTCAAAACTACCTCCGATAATGTTATAAACAGGTATTTTAATCCCCTGTCAAATCAAAATCCCTGGAATTTTATTACCCTGTCAAAATTCCTATAATTACCTGAAATAAACCTGGAATCGGCGTAGATTCGTGAAAAATAGGTGTAGTAGGCTAATCTTTTCTCCTTTCTGTTAAGCTTATTGTGCTAGCGGTACGCTAAACCATGTTACAAGTTGTGATACAAGCAAGCCGCTAGGTACAATTATTCTTTAGACCTGTTTGGCCCATTTGGCTTGAAGTAGTACTCATTGACATTGACCGTGAGGGCTCAAATTTTAGGGGGGCAAAATAATGCTTTGAAAATTGTCTAAACGACCTATAGATGGGTTTTAAGTGTCGATTTCGTTTGATTCGACCCCGATAAATACAATTGCTGCCTTAATTTATCCCTCTTACTACCGGAAGTCAAAGCATCACCGCCATATTGGAAAATAGCGGCCTGGATGCGTGATGTGACCCTGTTTTTTTATCGGATGGCTGAATAAATGAAGTTTCTAATTCTTTCAATCGATTTTCTTTTACGCATATTAACTGCCTGAAAATCATGTATTTTGCTGAAAAAACTCAAATTTTCCCCTGAAATCAACAATAGCATATTTACTTGACAACCAGAGATTTGATTTTCAAAGGATATTCACGCCTTTGGCATTTAAGTTTTCCTGCAGGTCCATGATAGCACGTAGAAAGAGAATCTGTATAAGAAGAGCCCAGAGTCCCAAGGGCCCCATGATTGATTGCTTCAGGGGGTAATCGATAAATTCAATACATATTTACAAGTACCTATACTCTTCTATGTTTATTCTCAAAGTAGCTCTCATAGGGGCACTGCATGTATATGAGAGAACACTTACGTAGTAAACGATACACATAAAGGAATTAAATGTGCATGAATATTTACGTGCAGTGAATAGTAATGGTAATAATGCCTCTGTTTCTACAACAAACACGGCGTTGTTTATTATTGTTTAATACTCAGATGCATTGCACGTAGTGGAACCGTCTCACAGTGGGCCAAAATCCAAAAAAGCTGGCCAAAATTCGAAAAATGAAGTTCGCGCAAACTAACCAAATACCATTGATTTATATTATTAAGCATATGCTCTTTGAGACAGGGAACCATACAGAGCATGGAATACGCCATAATAAATTTTACAGCTGGTCAAAGTAGAGCATGTCGGGGTAATTTTGGCAACCGAAATTTTTCCGTGGAAAATAGCTAAATATATAGCTTTATTGAAGAGTTGTTATTTAGAATGTTGGTTTTTAAGTATTTTGATCCACAAAATGAAGTTCTTATTGCACGAATGGAGATACAGTTCGTTCCGTTTTATTTGTTTTTTATTATTTTTATAATTTTTCAAAAATTGTGCTGTTTTTTTCATTAAATTTTATGTTTAACGGTAATTATCGTTTTTATCAACATCAGGCTACACGGAGTTATTTGCACTGTGTGATAGAGAAAAGCATATAGAACAATATTCAGAAGGAAATTCTTGCGATAACTTGCGATTCGAATTTCAACAACCATTTTTATCTAAAACCACCCCGGCCACTCGGGCCACAGAAGTATAATTTAAGCGAAGAAAGTATACGATTTCCGAGCATGAAGACACGAAATGCCAGTTCAATGATATTAGTAATTTGAATAGATATTTTATGAATAATTTTCATCTTGATTTTGGCACATTCTACTGAAATGGCTTAATTCCACGTAAATCTTGTCGCAAATTGCAATTTCTCGCAACGTTGACGACTGGCGATTCTGCGATGAAGAGGTCGTTGGGACGTTTCCCAGGAGAGTTATGGGCTAAAATATATTAGAAAGGATTTTCCATGAATTGCAGATTTCCCTCAGGCATCTTGGGCAGGCTGTGGTCGAGGGGTTTAGGGGACGTCTCGTGGTCATGCACGTGCAGCGACAGGCGCCCGGGCCAGCTGGTTGAGGATTTGCATCCCTCCTTGCTTGCTGGCCCTATAATGCTGGTTTTACAACCTTGCCAGTACTGACTCTTTTCCACTTCCCCTAATCTATTGGTAGCTTCCTAATGTTATGCTTTTTACACCTTTTTTGCCGACCCTTGCCGCCACTTGTTCCGCTAAGCGGAATCCTTAGTTTCCTTAGGGGTTTTCCAGTTGTTTTCGCGGACCATATGCATCATTTGTCCTAGAGAGAGTATCGAGTGAACATCCACTGTAAGTGACTGTGCTATGCAACAATTGATTTGTTTAACGATAGCAGCGTTTCAAAGGAGGATGTAGTTACCTACTTGTACCTGGGAACCAAAGTCTCCTTGCACCCGTCTCCGTTTCGTAGTGCCTTCACTACGTGTACTTCGCATCCATCGAGGAAGAGTTTGCTTTCCAATCATCTGAAAAGCAGTCTGAAGCACTAATGGTAAGCAAAATTTTAATTTTTTAAATGGATTCCGAGTTGGAGTCAGTAATTTGTTTTTGCTACCCATGTAAGAATGATGATAGTAAGACTGTCGATGGAAGTGATTGTGTGGGAAGTGGACCTCGCTATTTGTTTATTTCGTTTAGTAGGGTTTTATACTAAATTTGTGGGAAACCATGGACAGTAGAGAAGTGACTCAGGTACAGCTTCATGAAAAAATTGTAGGGAAAAAAATATTACGGAACGTGAGAAAAAAAAGTTGTTTTTGATTGAAAAACTTCAATTAAATGGAGATCCCGAAGTGAAAGGTAATTTGACGAAGTGCCAACAAACATGCTTTTTCACTTGATATTTTGAGAAATGGAACAAGGCGGAGCGAAGGGAGAGCTACTCCCTTAAATTAAAATTCTCTACAATAGCATACAAATACCTTCCTTCTACCTACGGTACATTCATTAAAAAACGTCATTACCACAAACGATGGTAACACAGCTACACGCTTCTTTTCGGACCCTAAATTATCAGCAAATATTACCAGTAAAAGAAAATGACAACTATTTCAAATTTTGAAAAATCATCGCTGCGGATGTTTAGTGAGAATTTTAAGTTAATTGAATATTTTTCAGGGCGTCATGAGCAACTGATTTCAAGGTTTTAAAATATTTTGAAAGCAATTTCAAGCAATCGAGCGCTCATTCACAGTGAGTTCAGAAAATGCTGTCTAGCAACAGCGAAATTGTGCGTGAAGCAATACCCTTGGTATTATATGCCACCAATGGTGAACAAGCTTCTAATTCATGGTGCAGATATATCCAAGGAAGCAATTCTGCCCATCGGGCAGCTTCCAGAAGATGCCTTGGAATCAAGGATTAAGGATATTAGGAAATTCCGGGAACACAATACGCGGAGGATATCAAGAGGGGTGACTAATAAATATAAATTTCGGAGATTGTTGTTCACCTCTGAACCCTTGATATCTTCAATTTCATTTCAAAATAGTAAATCGAAGGAAGATTAAGATCAAGAAGTGAAAAAACAATATTGATTATGGGAATGACGAATGTGAGGATGAGAGTGATGACCAGTCATCAGAGGATGAGTGAACACTTTTTATCAATATTATTATTCAAAATATTTATTCAAGTGTTTGATAATGACATTATCAACACATTATTTGTTTTCATTCATTCATTCATTCATTCATTCATTACAGTAATCTACCGGTTAGAGGTAGGTTGTGATGAAAGTCAGAGAATATCCAACGAACTCTTACACGTGCTGTGCCCTTTCTACCTCTTATATTTCTTTCTTCATCTCAGCATAAGTCCTACCTTTCTTCATCCCGTCCATAAAACCAATTCTCTTCCTTCCCCTTCCCCGCTTACCCAACATCCTTCCCTCTATCACGGCCTTCAGCAAACCATCGTCCCTCATTACCCCTTCCAGCCACCTACCCTGTCTTTCCCTAATCTCATCTATAAGTTTCCTCTCCTCGCCCACCATGTCAAGCACTTCCTCATTTGTCTTCCTTTCCGTCCAACGCACCTTCTCCATCCTCCTCCACACCCACATCTCAAAAGCCTTCAGCCTATTTTCGTCTTCCTTTCTCAAGGTCCACGTTTCTGCCCCATACAACGCCACACTCCATATCAAGCTCTTCACTAGCCTCTTTTTTACATCCTTACTTAAGGTCCCCGTCATCAGCTCCCTTCTATTATTAAACGCTTCCTTCGCTAGCGCTATTCACCTCCTAATCTCTTTGCTACTATGACCTCTTTCTTCTAGCGTACTACCCAAGTAATTAAATTGTTCTACTTGCTCCAGTTTGTGACTTCCTACTCTTATCACCAGCTTCGCTTTCTTTGTCCTAGAGAATCTCATTACTTTTGTTTTCCTATTATTTATCTTCATTCCGTATTTCTCACACTGCTTTTCCAGTGCATCTACTAAAGTTTGCAGTCCTTTCGATGACCGACTCACCAACGCCTGGTCGTCTGCGAATCTAACCGACTTTACCCACAGGCCTCCTACTTTCATTCCCACATCTACCTCATCCCATGCCTCTCTTACCATTTCCTCAGCATAGATGTTAAAAAGTAAAGGCGACAACGGGCACCCTTGCCGCACCCCGCGACCTATAACTGCCCACCCTGATTCACCGTCCGCTACCCTTACCTGAGTCCTCTGCCCCATATATAAATTTCGGATGAGTCTCCTATCACGCCAATCTATTCCTATTTTCCCCAGTATCTGCATCAGTTTCTCCCAGTTTACTCTGTCAAACGCCTTTTCGAAATCTACAAAACAAGCGAAAATATCCTGATTATGCTCTATGTTTCTATCTATAAGTGTTTTCATTACCGCAATCGCATCTCTGGTTCCCCTCTCCTTCCTAAACCCAAATTGGTCATCGCCTAAATAGCACTTTGCTCTGCTCTCCAATCTTCTATTTAGTATTCTAAGCAACACTTTTGCTGCGTGCGAAATTAAACTGATTGTTCTATACTCCTCGCATTCTGACGCTTTCTTCTTCTTCGGGATAGGTATTAATACTGTTTTCACGAAATCCTCTGGCCATACTCCTTCCTCGTAGATCCTGCGAATAAGTTCGAAAAACGATTTTCTCCCCTTACTACCTAGATTCTTCAGTAGCTCCGAAGGTAGGTTATCGGTTCCCACGGCTTTTCTACCCTTCATCTCTCTTAATGCCCTTTCTATTTCACTCTCAAGCAACTCTGGTCCGAGGTTATCCTTATATATTGTTCCTTCATCCTCTAGATCTAGGCTAAAGGGTCTATTCTCGCTGTCATACAACTCCTCTACGTATTCCCTCCATCTTTCTTGGATGTCTTCCTGTTTGATTAATATCTTCCCTGTTTTGTCCTTAACCTTTGGTATCGTTTGATCTCTCCTACCACCCGATTCCCACTTCCCCCTCCTCCTGCATCTTTTCCATTTGCTCACATTGTCCCTTCCACCAGTTTTCTTTTGCCCGATTGGTCACTCGCCTGAGTTTATTATTCAATTCCTTGTACTTCCTCTTCCCTACGTCGGTGTTCACGTTTTTCCATATCCTTCTCTCCTCCATTTTCTTTATCATTTCTTCTGTAACCCACTGCTTCTTAACCCTCTTCTTTTCCACCGTTCCTATTGTTTTCTCTGCCGCTCCTGCGATGCCTGTTTTTATAACCTCCCATCTCTTCTCTATGGTTCCCATCCGCTTCTCTTCACCTATGATCTTTTCTACTAGCTCTTGGTATTCCCTCCTTTTCAACTCTTTCAATGCTTCAAGGTTCCACCTTTTTAACTTCCTACCTTTACAAAGCCTTTTGAATCTAACTTCACACTTCATCATCACCAAGTTATGATCCGAGTCCGCATCCGCCCCTGGATAGCTACGAGAGTTTTTTACACTGTTCCTAAATCTCTGCCTCACCATTATATGATCAATTTGGTATCCCCCAGTATCACCCGGCATTTTCCATGTGTACCTACGCCTGGGGTGATGTTTAAATCAAGTGTTTGTCACTACTAATTTATTTCTTCTACAAAATTCAACTGCATTTTCCCCGCGATCATTTCTTCTTCCTAGCCCAAACCCTCCTACTTCTAATCCGTCCCTCCCTTCTCCCACCACTGCATTCCAGTCACCCATCACTATCAGGTTTTTCTTCCCCGGCACTTCTCTAATTATTTCTTCTACTTGCTCGTACAGCTCTTCCACCTCTTCCTCCCTATGGTTGCTCGTAGGCATGTATACCTGGACCAGTACGAAATTCGTCGGACGTGCTTTTATTTCTACCACTAGTATCCTGTCGTTCACCTGTTCAATGTTTACCACCCTCAGTCCCAACTTTGTGTTCAGTACCATGCCTACGTTGACTCTCATCTCCCCCACTATAGATCACCCTGTAGTTATCACTCCAATAGTCCCCGCTATCCTTCCATCTAACCTCGCACAATCCCAAAGCATCTATTTTTCCTTTTTCCATTTCCTGCTTAATATTTTCCAGCTTCCCGGCCCTCATCATGGTCCTTACGTTCCAAGTTCCTATTTTTACCACTGTTTTCCTCCTCCTCTTCCTCTTTTTCTTCTTCTTCTCCCTCCTTTTCCTTGTATCCGCCGATGATGATTCTGTGCAAGGATTTCGTGAGATGACGACCGCGGAGGCCATGCCTCCCCCGCTGCCGGGCACGGCACCCGCCCTAGTGGGCGGCGTCCCGTAGTTGCCAGGAATCAGATCTCTTTGAATGACTTTCATGTTCTGGGAAGTGATAGTTGAGAGGTATTCCCACGCGACTCAACGGTATTTTTAACGTGACACCATCACGGAACTACCTTTCGTACGGCTCCTACCCTTCGACCTATCTGGCACGGGTGGCCCTACCAGGAGCAATGTACTTACTCCTGCCAGTCCAGCTCTAGGGGTCATTGGAACGCACAAGCCCTTCCACCACGTCAAGGTCATAGTTCAAGGAAGGGATTATTTGTTTAACATAAAAATTTACATATTAGATTATCAAGGTGTCTACCTCTGGTTTGTATTTATCTTGAATCCTGATCCCAATAGTGCGACGAAATTATAGCAACATGCAATTGACCTAGCCAATTTTAAACTAATTTTGCAATAGAAAATGAATTAAATATTGATTTTTCTGTGAAAATGTAATTACATAAGCTATAGCTAAAAATAGACATTTTAACTTGATGCAAGTTAATTTTCATCGAGAAATATATTTTCAATTCCTCACATTCCGTTGCAGTAGTCATAATTTGTTAAAATGTATTATGCATTAAAATTCTGCTTGGGCAATTTTTTTACGGATTTTATAGCTCCTAGCATTATTAATTACAGTATTTTGATAATTTTCATAGGAAATTTTGAATTATAACTTGGTCACTCAACCATCGACATTAAAATTTGTTATTACATATTTAATTTTTATACAATTAATAGCGCTGAATCTGTAGGATGTATTGAAAAAATAATGATAAAAATCATGTTTATCAGCCCAAAATACCTTAGACATGCACTTGATGTTGCATATGGACTGGATATTATTAGAGTTATTAATTTTGGCCAGCTTTTTTTCAGTTTGGCCCACTGTGCGTCTGCCTCTCATTACGATTGCAAACTTTTTTTAGACCTATTCCTACATCATAAAAGATACGAGTTATTTATATACGTTTTAAAATGTTAAAGTGGAGTTAACTTACATTCACTCAATCATCGAGTTGCCTATTCAAGACGCTCACTCGCCGCTGTTTCCCCTCCTTGGACTTAAAAATATATCCATCAACATGCCTAATAGAAAAAAGAGTAACCTTTCGAATAAATCTTCTAACGCAAAAGAATAAAATTTCGAATAAATCTTCTAACCTTCTTCTTTGCGAGAAAATGAGTCCTTGCAAGAAAAACGACAAAGTTTAGACTTGGATGCTCAAAGACATTCTCACCAGCGATCTCATGATCATCTCCCCGTGGTGTTTCTCGGGTTACGCTAAGAATCGCACAAATTTCATCGTAACCCAACCTACGGACGGGTAACCAACTATAAATCTGGCTCAAATATAGACCCATCTGTTTCGAACCTTCAATCAGTTTTAAGGTGACGGAAATTATAATGACGTCACTACATGTTTGTTGCTCGAAAGAAGAATGGAAATTCTGCGCAATGAACGACGTCCGTGCATGAAAATCGGCAAGTGCACTAAGAATCACCATAGAGTTTTTATTTAGCAACCGAAACCAATGGTTATGGCTATCCTTTATGCTGAAGGCGTAGTCCGGGTGATGGAGGATTCATAGGTCAAGTAAACATGGTTGCTGCTGCTAATACTCCTTTTGACTTTGTCAACCACTGGATTGTATCCTATTCTTCAATCCTGATTAAGATACTCAACGTACATATCGATTTGGAATTGTGCAACTCAATTGAATCAATGAATGCAAATATGTTTTTGTACACAAGGGAAGCGATCTAGCTGTTAATCACTTAGAAGACGGCTCAAGAGAACCGAGGGACGAGGTGACCATCTATCAACCTGGGTTTATTTAAATATTATTTTGGTTTCCTGTGCATGAAAGGGGAGCGAAAGTCACTCATCTCTCCGTGCACCTAAAAAACGGCCAGCGTGTGTACTACAACGAACACAACATACATGATAGGTTACGAACTCCTCAAAGCACCACGCTGACAGTATTCTTTAGGCTTTGCGGTTTTATTATAAAATAAGTTCAATGTTTTTCACACCCGCTGAACTTCAACGGGTACCTTCCGCCAGTTGTTTATAAATCTTCTCAATCTTGGCTCTAACATACATATATCCTTTTCCATTATTGTTCGTAGACTTTAATTTCCACCTCTTACCTTTTACGTTATTCTGTTTCTAGGAATTCTATTTCATCATAACTATTAGTCCCTCAGTCCTCAGATTGGTCGACTACAGCCCTTCATACTACCCTGCCCCCTGCTAACTCCCTTATGTCGTAGTAACTCTTCTGTTTCATGTAACATTACAGCTAGCCTATGCGTTTGTCCCTCGTTCTTGCTCATGGGGCAATCCTATCTTCTCTTCCTTTTTATAAACATTTCTGTCTCATCTCTTCATATGGAGTAAATATCATACATGAGTATATTTTAGTATTAGATATTGTAACGTCGTGCCTTGTCAAGCTCCATTTTTATTTGTTTTATTTGGCTTTATGTGTTTAATTTCGTTCGTTATTTGTTTTTGATAGTATTAATTTGAATGTTAATGTATGTTTCCATGGGTTGATGTTTTAGGTTGTTTATTGTTTTTGTTTGAAGAACGTTGCTATGTATGGTTGATAAAGGAGGGGATTGTTAAAAAGTTTGAAGAGAAAGAGACGTGTTATAAAGAGGGGCAATGCCCAACTGAGTTTTTAAGAAGGTTTATATTATTTTGAGGGATCCCGACGTCACAATATATATAGAATGAATAAATTTTTTCCTTAACTGACCACGGTTTTCTCCCCAGAATATTGCGCCTGAAATATTACATAACTGACAGCTTGTGCATGCATCGAATAGCGATAGAAATGCAATGCAATGCATGATTTATAGAAAATAAAATTTAATTTTTAAAACTCGAGTACAGGCATGTCATTCGCTTTTACAGCTCAAGCGTAGTTTCCATTCAATGATGCACCCAAAAGGCGTTACATGCGTAGTAATTGAATACTTCAGGAGATTTAAAACATTTTCTAACGCGTTACACTTTAAGGCGCTCATTTAACTCGGAATATGAACGAATAACGAAAACATTGAGGTGAACCTTACCTGCACTTACCTGCCATAGCACACGTCTTTCTCAATCAAACCTGAGATCCGATAGAATTTCCAGCAGTCGTTGGACTTAGAAACGAGAAGAGTATGATACAGTTACGCGATCCATTACCTTTTGTATCGTTCTCCAACAGAAGTCAAGCCGTCGACGATGCAGACGAAGCAGGTTTCAAGGATATTAAAATATCCATTATTTGTGAAAAATGATTGCTGGGTGGCAGTGGGCAAACGAAGAGTAGATTATGGCCAGATGAATCGTAGACAAATATGACTTCTTTTGGATTTTATTTGCATAGCATATCATTCAATTCAAAGGCGAAATTTAACTTTTTCGTCACCTAAACTCACTCTCACATGAGAACTGACATTAAACTCGGGTGAAAATTTGCCCCCTAATCAGAAATTACAATGAAGAACCCAAATGAAGAGCGCGTGATGGAATTTATGGACGCGGCCTATACTTTGAGGAATTCAATTGGTCGAGGATAAATGTGATAATTGAAACTAAGCATTCCACTGTTTTAGATATGTTTATTTGACAGGTTTCGCTGCACGGTAGCATCTTCAGGAACAATGCATTTCAGGATGAAGGGCGTGATAAAAATTCTTTAAAGTAAAGAATGAATGAAAAAAATATTTTTGTTTACAGTTAGGCTCCCGACCAGTAAATGTAAGCTCAAAATTCTATAAATTTAAAATTCGTACCCTTGAAGTAATTTGAAAATTATTAAATTCGATCTGTGAGGCTCCATCCCTAACGTCAGCTTTTGCAGTCAGAAGTGAGAGCAACGTGTTTCCCCAACATGATACCAGACCAATTGAAATGTTACTATATATATTTAGATGAAATCCACGCTGTTTCTTCAAATGGACTGCTTTTATAATTTTATATTGTTTTTAATTCCGTCAATGTTATACAATATGTTATAGTTTTGAATAATTGACGGGTTTCTCATCACTATTAGCAACTCTCCTTTTACCTGATCACGTTGCTTCAGCTCCTTGGGGTGGAGAGTGCCACTACTAGTGATGGAGGGAGGGATTGGTGTTGGAATCAATGGATGGAGGTGGGTTTCACCGACATTGCTCTATGTGATGAAGAGGCCTCAAAAGATTAAAAGGTCTACAAATATTAAAAGATCGTATTAGGAATTGGATACACACCAACATTTATTGGCCCAAAAAAAGAAGTTAGGTACACAAATTATTTACAAATGGTCCACAGCAAGTGATTGTGGTAGTACAGTTAGACGATAGAGGCAACAAATGAACTCTCTGCGTCATGATTACAAATATTATTATTAGTTATCATGCCATCATTATTATTATTTGTGGAGGAGGGGATAACAATGGAACCAAACATTCATTGAAAGAACAACAATTTTGATAAGTGAAATGTTACAGGAGTTGACAAAGTAACATTCACGTTGGTTTTGATTTGGATGAAATACAGAGACAGGTCAAGAGGATTTAAAACGTGGTTAAAGTTAACAACTATTTAATCCGCCGATAGAAGACATAAGGTAGTCTGTCTACATACTCGAAATCACATAGAAATAGGACTTATAGAAATCTACATAAAGGGCCCAAAAGAAATGGATAAACAATTCTAACATGTTAACAATATTAATCTTTAGAAATGTTATGATGATGTAAATGACTAGATTTCACTGATTTGATTTAAATAAATGACTAGATGTCTCGTATTAAGCCAGCTTTGTGGTGCTTGTAACATCATTTTTTGTATTGATGAGATCCTACGTTTTGTATTCGTCATGGGAGTGAGTCCTGAACTAAAGATTCGGTATGCATTGAAGTCAACCATTCTAAGACACATTAGTATCAAAAAACACCACTTATTTTTTACGCCTTAAACGCGCTACACAGCTCTCTAAATCTTGATCATTTGAATGACCCCCATCTCACTGACTCATTCGTTTGTAAAAAAACAACTTTACTCGGTAATGATTTGTACAAATTTTTATGATGTGGTTGCAACGAATTTAATTATTCAGACCAGAATGACAATCGCGTGTAAGTTATGTGTGGAACTTGCTCTGAAATATATCCTTTTAGCACGAAGCCACGCCACGCGATCAAGTTGCATTCTTGCCTAAACATCGGTTTGAAATAATTATTTTCGTATTTAAAGCTAACTTTAATTGTAACCGTGAATCTTTATTTTTTTAAATTATTCCACACCTCCTTCTTGTTTATTACGTCCGGGGACAACTTTAAAATGTTTGATTATTACCATTTTAACAAATTATTTATTAAAATATGACTTGATGCTATATAAATGTACTGCGTTTGTAAAGTAATCCAAGTCAGTGACTAAATGACATAGAAAATTTGCTAAGTCTAAAAAACGCTTGAAACATTTTGCCTTTTTTTTCAGGAATCAGCACATTCTTTGCTTGGTTTGGCTCTCCATATTCCTGCATCCCAAAATTCAAACTATACTTTTTATACGCTCCGCCATTCAGTTAGCCATCCAAGTTCTTCCAATAAAATTCACTCCGATCGATTCATTAGAATGATATGATTCATAACACCTTAGTAAGCTACCATATTTTTTCAACTCTTCCAACGACACCAACATCCCTTTAAGAAATCCCGATATGCAACCTAGCGGAGAGAAGTTTTCAAATGAAACGCGTTAAACATCACCTAAGTGGGTCTCCGAAAACCACCATCCCTCATAGTTTCTATCGCCAACTCCATAACAATGCCATTGCTGCTCTCTTGTGATCTCAAGTTGCTTAAAAAGCTACAAAAATTCAATGAAACGATGTCATCGTAAACAATGCTCATTTTTCTTCAAAACAACGAAGAATTTCCAGATAGGGGAACAACAATTACGTGGAAAAAAATATTCACGCATCATTACACTCCTACATTAATTAGTTCGATGATTGAAATCATTCCCGAACCTCAGAGTCTTCGCTTTTTGGTTGAAAAAAAGCATGTAAAAATCTTTCCCTTTCAACAGTTTCCTAAGTTTACATAATCATCTCCTTTCTTTGAATACACTATTTCCTTGAAGAACCACTGCTTCACTGCTTTTACTGAAAGTTTCTCTTGGATTTAAGCGTTCTTAAAAAAATAATTTCATGGAATACAATCGTCTCTATCGCATAAGAAATGGAATGGAACATACATATCATTGATTTTTAAAAGAGTTTTTGCTTTTTTTTTGTGTGTTCATTTTTTTGGTGAGCCCCAAAAAGCCCCTGATGATGACAAAATGGTATTCGAGATGGAATCCATAAGACAAGACGAATTCAAGAGAAACACTTATCGTTCCGATGAGTAATGTTCGCCCGCCGAAATAAAAACAAAGCAAATGGGGGACTCCGCTCTCATGAAAGGGTACGCATCCTGGCCGCCTCTCCGAACGACGCCTCTTAAATTCAGCAGCTGAAAATCGCACTCTTCCCTCGTATTCACGCTCTCCGCTTCCAACTATCTAACCGCTTGAAGTTATCGCTTATTTATTGCCGAGCCTATTCTTGCAAGGCGAGGTTGCGTGCGGGAGAACTGCAGCAACTTGTAGACTTCCAAACACACCCTGGTCGGATACACGATCTGAGGACTTTGAAGCATGCAACTGAGCTATAACTTAAAGTCGCTCGTCGGCTGAGTTAACTTTTTCCTCCGACACATTTACCGACAATGGCGATTCAATACATCACATCTTTCACGACGATCAAAATATTTGGCTACGTCGACAGCTAAATCGCTAGATATAAGTCATGTAAATTGTCGACTTCCGGAGCGCCAGTCACGCAACTTTGGTCGCTAATTTTATGTACAAACGCTTATTCAGATCACAAACCGTTAGTAGTCGAAGCCACCGAAACTGTTCCCTGTCGAGAAAGATTAGAAATATAGTCTCGTCGATAAAGGTCTCAAGGCAGAAAAATTAACTGTTTTAGATGGGGAAAAAAGGGTAGAGAATAATCCCCTTGAAGGATTCTTCCCTAGCGACTCTTTTTCTAGTCAGTCCCCAGCCCTGTCTTTCCTTCCCCTAACCAATGATTCGGAATTTGACTGAGTGACCTCACCTGCTGAATTCTAGCCCCAATGGAGACAGAATCACATATCCCCCCTCACATCGCCTCTACGTCCCGATCATGGCGAAAAAACGGAAGGGATTGCGGAAACATGACATGGCACCCTGCGCTCTCACGGAGTGGCGAAATGGAACGGACGGGCATGTTGGCACTCCCGGAGGTCACTGAGAAAAGTCGACCGCGGGCTTTCTCCATTACTCACTCCGAGTTTCATCCAAGGAAACATTTTATTCCTTCGTTTCCCATTTCATTGTTCGCTTGATCAATTCTCGCATGATTTACCCCAGTTTTAAGCATTAAATTCATTTACATGAACCCACTGTCTGTTTTATACTGAGTTTTGAGCTCCTTTGCTAAGAGAAAAAGTTGATTTTTTAAAGCCATATTACTTCACTGAACGGAGGCTTAGAATTAAAACGGCATGATTTCATTGATGATGGAACTAAGTGGTATGATGCAAAATTATTCCAAGACACTTTCTGATAAACCTTGCCGGAATGTGCCGAAAACCAAATGGCACGCAGACTAACTGCTCAAATCAAGCTCCCTGTTTCGGTTCCAACCTCAAGGAAATTGTACACAAGCTACACTTCTTAATATTTCAAATTAAGTCATTGGCAATATTACCAAGTGACACCCGATTTCTTTCGTTGATAAGAGTAATATTTCAACTCAGTACTCTTTATCCATCAATGGAGACGAAGTGTATGAAAATATGATGCAGCAGGCTAAGGTTAAGGGCTGCTCCCTCGAGAGCACCAACAGAATTTCCTCCCTGAGAACTCAACACCCCCTCACATAGCCTTCTACATTTTCCAAGAGGTTGAGACCCGAGTTAAATACAAATGTGAGCCAAGGTTTTGATTATTTACTTGCTGTAAATGAATTTTTAACAATGGTGCGGCCACTGACCCGCATCTTTCCTGCCGAATTATGACTGAAAGGACGCGAGCCAAAAGTTCTCTTCCGAATGACAAAACCACTTGCGTTGTATTTTCCCTCCTCCCACCCTCCCGATCCACGCATGCGCGGACGCAGAGTAAAGAGCTGCACAGGAAGGAGCGCGCAAAGACGCGTCACTCCGCAAACACCAACACAACTGGCGACGAACAACACAACGGGAGATCACACACGAGGCCGCACGAGGGTCACCAGAGGAGAAAGCAAGTAAAGTTCCGCCAAACAAGGTCTCCACGGAACACTGCCCTCAGGTCACAGATCATTCAGTCCATTCCAATTCTCTCGTTGACAAGGTGAGAGGGTGTGTCTCGCTGGTTCGCAAACGGGACGCTTACTGGCACGAGGCATTCGCAGCGGTGGTGACGTCGTCCAGTTTAGTTTTCGCATGTACCACACTCACTTTTTCTCAATCTTCCCAGTGTTCTCCCTCACGCGATTCCGCAAGGCAATGGTGATGGTCTCAACAATCCTCGAGCAGGACCATAAAAGCACACAACATTTCACCTCGGAATGAAAGAGTAAGAATTCAGGGAGCACATGGTTTCCATGCATGTATTGCGCATTGGTGTTTTGATGTGGGGGGCGGAGACGTCCAGTGGGAGTGAGGAGGGGTGAGGGGAACTAAAACAAACATGGTCATCCAGGCAGAGTAGTCGAAGGGGGTGTGGACGTTATTCCGGGTGGGAAGGGCAGGAGGCCGGCCTGGCGGAGGATGCTTTCCACCCCCTCTGCCCCGCCGATGATTTTGTCTTCTTAGAGAGAAGAGTAAGCTGTACACTGTGGGAAGGGAGCGGGGATTACAAGGGAGGGAGGATGGAAACATTAGCAGGGCTCGTACGTCACAAAATGGGAAGATTGCTCCCTCGTCCTAACGGATGACCTCCGACCAAAACAGAGCCGACCACGAATTGAAAAGAAATCACTTTCAGTATTCTCGTCCGGGTGTGAGTGGTAACAAAGCACATCTCGATGCGGACAACGTAGAGGGTGGGAGGCTGGTTATTGTTGGAATGGTTCGCGAGCGAAAAATTCTCCCTGACTTTGGCTGTGAATCTATTCATTTTGTTTCTTCAGCAGTATTTTCTTCATCCTCTAAACTTTTTGCTTGGTTGTATCAGCGTGCGAACGCATGCGGATGGGCGTTTAGAGGCATTGCTGGACACGAGAACGCTAAGCAGGTCCTCACAAAGGACAGGAACATATTAATCGGATATCAAATATGTGGTTAGTTTTTTTTGGTTTGTTGCGGGAGAAGTGTAGTACATAATTGATTGGTTTAGTGTCCACGGCCGGAAGGATCGAACGGAGACGCGGGGTTGGCTATGGCGAAGAGAATGCTGGGAAGGGTGGAGTGGGAGGGAGGGAGGGTGGGTGGCGTGGCCGGAGGAGGGAGAGGTAGGAGGTGGAGGGAGAAGAGGAGGAGAAGAGAGGGAGGGGGTGGGAGAGTGGGTTGGAATGAATGAGCGGAGGGGAAGGGGAATTTGGGGGATTTTACGGTCCGCTCTGATCTCTCCCTCTCTTAACAACCCCATTTCTTCCTTTCTGTTGAGGAAGAATGTGGGCTGCTGATATCGGAGGAGAAGGATTTGGGATTGGAGAGGCTCTCCTTTCGACGTCCTCATATCTGCTTCACTTCTCCCCACGGGAGCGGGGCGGGGGTTAGGGGGGAGGTGGAGCTGTCCCTGGAGGAGGACACTTTTGCTGCTGCGTCTTCTGTTGATTCGACGTCTTCACTCTTTTACTGGGGCGTTCTCTAAGCGGGTGAGGAGTGGGCGTGCGGAGACACTTGCGAGAGGATCCGGGTGTGGATTGAGAAGTGGCAGTGGGTGACTGCATCGCCTCTCTCTCCCCTCTCACCTCCTCTCTCCCGCTTCTTGCCTCTGGTTCCCTGCGGTGTCTTGCCCGGCCGGTCTCCTCTTCCATTCACCCCCACCCCGCCTTCACATTCCCCCCACTCTCTCCTCCTCTCCCACCCACTCTACGGACTGCCCTTTCAACATTTCCCTCTCCCCCCACACCACGCAGCATCCCTCACTCCTCCTCTCCGCCATCGACTCCACATCACCCCATTCGCTGCTACCTTCACTCCACACTCCACTGCCAAAATTCGATCATTTCACAATTCTTTTTCCTTTTTTCGTTTCCCCCTCCGATTTCCCTCATTTTCCAAAGGAACGCAACGCCATCGCCCCTCGTTCTCTCTTCGTCCCTTTCTTTCTTCTTTCTTTCTTCTTTCCCTCCTCTTTCTTCTTCTTATTCCTTCCGCACCACTTCCACCTCCTCTCCTCCTCTTCTTTCCTTCCTCCCATCAATCCTCCCCCTTTTCTCTCTCCTCCTCCTCGTCAATGTCCACTCCCCCCTCCCTCCTTCCTCCCATCAATCCTCCCCCTCTTTTCTCTCTCCTCCTCCTCGTCAATGTCCACTCCCCCCTCCCTCCTTCCTCCCTCCTCCTCCTCCCCCCTCCGCCCCTCCTCCTTCCCCTCCTCCTCCCCCTCCCCCACCGCCCCCTTACATGATCACGCACTTCCCCTTCTCCGCCCACGGGTTGTTCTTCTTGTCGGGCGCGTGGATCAGCGGGTCGTTCTTCTCGTTCTCCTCCACGTACTCCCGCATCCTGCGAAAAAAAAACGGAAAAGGAAAAGAGGTTAATTTAATTGGATCAATTTATTTTTTCCAAGCGGGAACATTCCTGTACAAAAACATTCGAGGGCATAGAGCCGTCATTCCATTATTATGTGATTTTGTCGAAGCGGTTATAAAATCTCACCTTTCTTGCAACCTCATCCAAGTTATTTATGAATATATTTCCTCGTGAAAAGGAGTTCATATTCTCATGTCAAAAATATTTTGGATTCATGCGTATTTACTTAATAATTAAAGTCTAAATGAAGACAACAAGGCTGAATTTAGCAATCCACCGTTTAAATGCGTAACACATGACAACTAGTTTATCATGATGTTTAACAGTATTTGACTCTCATGCTACCAACATATTGTCAGATAATATACTATGTAATTATTAGCAGAATATTTAATTTAAAATGATAGATCTTTGGAACAATTGAAGATTTTTCTTATTCTTTTAACATTTTGGGTGCATGTAGGTTTTAGATGGCTACTTCGTTCAAAAATTTGCAGATGCATAATACAAAATTTATATTTTATTGCCTTTATGGATGATTAATAACAGCGCATTATAAAATAACCCTTTATTATATGGCTCTGTTTTTTTATATTTTTTATATTTTTATATTTACTTAAAAATTAAAGTGTACATGAAGACATCAAGGCTGAATTTAGCAATCCACCGTTTAAATGCGTAACACATGACAACTAGTTTATCATGATGTTTAACAGTATTTGACTCTCATGCTACCAACATATTGTCAGATAATATATTATGTAATTATTAGCAGAATATTTAATTTAAAATGATAGATCTTTGGAACAATTGAAGATTTTTCTTATTCTTTTAACATTTTGGGTGCATGTAGGTTTTAGATGGCTACTTCGTTCAAAACTTTGCAGATGCATAATACAAAATTTATATTTTATTGCCTTTATGGATGATTAATAACAGCGCATTATAAAATAACCCTTTATTATATGGCTCTGTTTTTTTATATTTTTTATATTTTTATATTTACTTAAAAATTAAAGTGTACATGAAGACATCAAGGCTGAATTTAGCAATCCACCGTTTAAATGCGTAACACATGACAACTAGTTTATCATGATGTTTAACAGCATTTGACTCCCATGCTACCAACATATTGTCAGATAATATACTATGTAATTATTAGCAGAATATTTAATTTAAGGTGATAGATCTTTGGAACAATTGAAGATTTTTGGAGATTTTTTTATTCTTTTAACATTATTGGTGCATGTAGGTTTCAGATGGCTACTTCGTTCAAAACTTTGCAGATGAATAATACAAAAGTTATATTTTAATGCCTTTATGGATGATTAATAACAGCGCATTATAAAAGAACCCTTTATTATATGGCTCTGTTTTTTTATAAAGCGCAGAAGATTTAAGTTGGAACACAATGTGTTAAGAAGCTTTAAACATTATTCCAGCATTACGAAAAAGTAGATTGAATGATTTTGAGATTAGCTACGCGCTACTGGATGGGATACCATGCGATTCTAACAAAGAATACCCGTGGGTGGAAATTATTCTCTTTGAGGTCTTTCTCACTCACTCATTAGCCAAAACTTACGTTTGTTTGTATTACTGGGGTAAAATATCCAAGCAAGCCTTGGGTTTGGATTTAGGACGCAGTCTCTTTTGACAACATTGACAAAAATCATATTTGCACGATTTTATGGCAATTATAACTTTGTAGGAAACCGATGTACACATAAGGAGTAGAAATTAATCCAATTTCTGTGGGAATTTCACAATTTAATTCGCTTTGTATGATACAAGCTCCGCCTGAACTATCAAACGCAACCGCCGGCTTTATCACAGAGTTGGGATTCAATTGATCAGAATTCGACTAACCTTTTGCCTAGTCTTCGTACAGATGAATAAAATATATAAGACATGTTCTATTGCGCTACGTAGCCGTTAAAGTTAGCCCATGACACGCAAATTTCAAAATTTTCAGACGGATTATTACTATTAAAAAGGCCATATCAATGAAAAAAGATCATGCCATCACTCTAGGGACTACCTGAGAAACCAACTGAGGGTATTATGATCTTCTTTGCTCAACAATGACTAAAATTGAGGTATTTCATTTCATTCTCCGTGAGGACGCAACTCAAAACCTTAGATGGTAAATGAATGGATGCATGTCTGAGGGACGTGATGTGCCTAACACTAGCAAGTTAAAACTTTGACATCTACATCATATTGGAATTTTAAAACAAGGACCGATGTGACGGAGTATTTGGTCATTGTGAAAGCGGAATGTTAAAAATACGAAAAAAGAGGAATATAAAAAGAACTCAACAAGTCCTTACTTTCCTTGCCACAATATCATGGCTAATATTTGTGGCTCTGAATAATTTAGTCACTGAGAGAGGAGTAGACGACTTTTGTTTTCTGCGACGGCGCACATAAAAGGAGGGTTTCCTCGCAGAGGGTCAAGAGCAGAAGGGGGCGAGGCATGGTCGTCACGGGCGAAGCAACTCTCTTGCAAGGAGACGCGCGGCTTGCCGAGGGGAAGTATGGAAGGGGGGTGGAGGAGGTCGTTAAAAGAGGCGATGACGGGGGGGCGTGGGAGGAGATGGAAGGTAGAATAATAAATGAGGGGAGTGGAGGGAAATTTTATGGAGGGAGAGTGTTATGGGAGGGAAGAGAGTCTCACTCATCGAATCAAGACCGCCAACTAAGAAGAGTGCCGGCCCTCAATTCCTTATTCTTCGCGAGTCTCGATTGCACCGCAAATAATAATTCACTACTTTTTCCGCTCGCCATCATTCTCTTAATTACACCATAAAAGCTACATTTCATAATTATTCCTACTTTTTTAGCCCTCTTACGCTAGAAGAAACAGGACATAGTAGAAAAGACATTAGGAGGAGAATAGCGCTAGCGAAGGAAGCGTTCAATAATAGAAAGGAGCTGATGACGGGGACCTTAAGTAAGGATGTAAAAAAGAGGCTGGTGAAGAGCTTGATATGGAGTGTGGCGTTGTATGGGGCAGAAACGTGAACCTTGAGAAAGGAAGACGAAAATAGGCTGAAGGCTTTCGAGATGTGGGTGTGGAGGAGGATGGAGAAGGTGCGTTGGACGGAAAGGAAGACAAACGAGGAAGTGCTTGACATGGTGGTTGAGGAGAGGAAACTTATAGATGAGATTAAAGGGGAAGGCAGGGTAGGTGGCTGGAAGTGGTAATGAGGGACGATGGTTTTCTGAAGGCCGTGATAGAGGGTAGGATGTTGGGTAAGCGGGGAAGGGGAAGGAAGAGAATCGGTTTTATGGACGGGATGAAGAAAGGTAGGACTTATGCCGAGATGAAGAAAGAAATACTAGGAGTAGAAAGGGCACGACACGTCTAAGAGTTCGTTGGATATTTTCCGACTTTCATCATAACCTACCTCTAACCGGTATATTACTGTAATGAATGAACGTGACTGATCTTGTTTCAATCTTGCCTAGACTCACTTGCCATATATCCTCTCTCTCGCTATACTTCCCTCGCTGAACTATTGGCCCTGATCTTAGGGAATACGGTTGTGGTCTTCGGAAACATTACTTGATTTAAGGACTTCTAATTAAGCGTTAATTTCACCACCATTTCCGGCGAACAAGGTTTATGATATGTTCACGTGTTTTCCATCAAGGCTGAAGACGATGCCAGAGACAGCTTTCGAAACGTTGGCAACAGCCGCCTTCCTGGCCAGGTGGGAAACCCGTGAAAACTTCTGCTTGGATGCCAATCCAATGACTGAAATCATATTAAATAAGCTTGGAAACGAGTAGTCTAGCGGCTTTAAAAATGTTTTTTTTTCATGGCAAATTTTAAGTATACCGCAAACTAGCCGCGGTATTACTTCTACGGCGTCACCAACAAGAGCACATGTGTGAAAATTCCTAAGACGAGAAAAAAATCAGCCGCGATATCGAGGGATTCGGAGGAGACTGTCTCAGGCTTGTCTTGGTGGAATCTTTTCAATTCGAGGATAGAGGAAAAAAACTCTGCTATTCCACATAAAATACCTTACTTCGAGACCCAGGTTTCGCTGCTGTGCAGCATATTCTGGGCCAAGTTAACATTTTCTATGTGTTTAATTATAAATTGAGGCATGTACAACTCATTTTTGGAATATTTTACTTAAATTATAGCATTATAAGATTAAAGCTTTAGAATATTCTTCTTGAAAATTTCTCATACTTTGACAAAAGAAAGCGTGATTGCGTGTTGCTGCCGTAGTTCTTTTTACAATTTCAAAAATTTCTAATACATTAATGTTGTATAAGGTATGGTTTAAACATGGTTATTCCCTTCCTATTGCTATTGGCTTTCTTATTTGAACGTACATTTGCTTTTTAATGATTAAAACTAAAAAATACAGAAAAATTACGGTAATTTTCGAAAATTACCGTAATTTACCGTGGGGTAATTTACCTCAGATGGAAATTACGGTGATGTTCCCATATCTCTAGTGATATTGAGGTGGACAAGAATAATAATCGTTTGTGTTTGACTAGCTCATAAATCTGATTTGCATTACCCGCGTATTTTGGTGGACGCTTATTATGAAACACCTCCGTCCCCAGAGAGGGAGCTCTGGAAGAAGAGAGGGACAGAGTGTGTTGAGGGGGGTTAGGGGGACGTGGAGAGATGGTCGTCCCTGGGGAGAAGGAGGGGGCGCGGTCAGGGTTGGATGAGGACTGGGGAGGGGACCCAGATGTGAAAGGGGTGGCGAATTAGGGGCGTGAGAGGGGAGTGAGCAGTAGGGCGAGCGGCATTGAGGGTTGGGAAGGAGGAGGGCTTTAAGGGTTGAAAGGGGAGGGAGGGTGAAAGGCAGGGAGGCACTCCCGAAATGAGGGAAAGGACCCTTTTCCGAGTCGAGAGAGTGAGAGATCCATTCGGGTCCTTGACATTCGGGCGTCAGTGCGCCCGAGCTGGCCCCTGCCGGAGGGTTGAGATGTCGGGATGTGGGGGGAAAACCCTCCCTCCCATCACGCCCCTTCAACCCCACCTTCCTTCCCTCCCTCCCCCCCCCCGCGGGTACCTATGAATTAGACGGAGGGTGAATGGGAACGGGGGTGGGTCGGGAGAAAGAGGCGCCACCCTCAATGCAATCTGCAGCCCGAGGGGGAAAGTATAGAGGTGGAATCCCAGAGGAACGGTTTCTCTCTCGTCCTCTCTTACCTCCCTCCCTCCCTCCCGCCCTTCCCCGCCTCTCTCACATCCACCGAACAAGAGGGCACGGATGGATTATAACAAAGGACGCAAACTAGATTAAGGCTCCGAACAAAATGGCGAAGTTGGAGACCTCGGTCACCATTGCGTCGCTGCTTATCCCACTCCTCATTTCTCCTCTAAAAACCTCCTCTTCACTCACTGTAAAGCTTTTATTTGTTTCTAATAATCAAGAATTATGGCCAAATCTACATAAGCAATTAACCTGGCGATTGGATGCGATGGCCAACAGTCTAATTTAATTAAAGAGGAGAGTAATTGACAAGTACATTACATTAAAGATTTACCCCATTTGTCAAATAGAAGCAGAGAAAATTAGACTCTTATGCATGCATTTCCGTCATCCAGGTGACCATCGGTAGGGAATGGTTTTTAATGTCGCGAACGCGTGCATGTTGCCCGATGCTAAAAGTCCAAGTGGACTTGCCTCGGGTAACACGCACCTGAATGCATGCATAGCAGTCTAATTTCCTCTGCTTCTATAAACAAACTGGATACATATTTAATTTGGGCCAACGGTTTGATGCGATGGAAAAACCAGTTCCCACTCGCTAGCCGAAGCTAAGCATCTACCCCTGCAAGCGACCTCAAGAGTGTGTGGCCGGTGGTTACTATCCTACTAAAGTTAATGAAACTACGACTAATAATACATTAAGAAAAAAACTACAAATGCCTGTCAGGAGTGAAATTTCTCAAGCATACACTTCACTATGCATCGTAGAGCATGGATTCAATTTGGAGGGATGATATTTCAATTCATCCGAGAGTCATTGACCCTGTCTGCTGAAGTATGTGCGAAATGACCTTATCTGTCGAAGCACGTTAGACAACGTATCGATTCTACTGCTACAATTTGGATACAATTTGTGATACTTTGGCAGTTAAAGAAGAACAGGCTAAAGTTCTTTATTAACTTAAAAAGTTATGTTTCAAATAACAACAAAACACTTTTTAAACTTTCTACATTATGAGGCCGTAGAGCTCAAGTTTATTAGATATCCTTATTAACAGTTAATGACATGCCATATTCAACGGTGCTGTTCGCAAACATCAAACTGACAGTAGGAAGTCTTGATAAAACTTAGCTGCAACTAGGAATCGGCTGAAGCCGATAAGCCTCTTTGAACTTATTGGTCTGAATTCCGTCAGGAAGGATCTACAAACCCAGGACTTCGATTACGGATTCGCTCCATCCTAAAAATTAAATTGACTCACCAGTCCACCGTAGCGGCGAACATTTCAGAAACATCCTCATTAAAAGGTTCATTTCACGAGTATGTTCGTTATACTGGTTGGGAGGGGGGGGGGGGTCAAAGGACGAAATCGGCTTCTGGCGCCACGGCGTTGCTGTGCAAATGGATTGTGCTGAGAGGGGCAGATATAATACGCGCTCGTACAATCTCATTAACTCTAGGAGTGATTTAGCGATGGGTTCGATGTCGGTTTGTGGATTGGATACGGCCGGGAGGCAATGTGGACTGTTCACCTACGCAGCCATTACACGCCACAATGTATTGCCGTTAATGTTAATGGGAGATTGCAAATTACTTTCCTTAATGAATTTCCGGACCCGCATAGGTATCGGATGCCCAAAAAATTATTCTAGGCATAGAGTAATTTTGTGGAAATGGAGAAGTTAAAATTCATAATTGTGCTCCATCTGTCACTGGAAAATACCAGTTTTTAAGAATTACGAAAGTCCTCGAGCACATCTTTTCCCTCTTCCAGAAAAAGTAAAGTACATAATATTAAAAATAAAAAGTCACATCGTAAATTGCTCATTAAATATGTCATGAATGGTGGGATTCATGACTGCTTCATGTAGGAAATTGATATTTTGAGTTTAATGTAAAATAAAAATGCAAGTTAAACTTTTTGTAAAGGATGGGCCGACCACTCATTCCGTTTCTAAATTTGAATTGTCGTCTTAATTATTGGGCACAAATATCGAAAAAAAATCTCGATATATTCCGCTGTTTCAAGTTGTAAAAGAGATATTGTTAATACTGTAATCAGTATGGATGCAAAAATAGAACTATTGATGATAATTTTAAAGTGGTAAATGCAAAAGGCATCGCTTACGGATACAAATTTAACAACAAAGTTACCTAAAAGTCGTTAAAGACCAGCATCTATTTTTGGCTATATTTTTGTTTATTTATTAAGATCAGTGAGAAAACAATCGACGACTGATATAAGACATCTTGCTTTTAACTTAAATTTGGTGCAACGAAATCAGTGGAAAATAAGAGCCTCATTAAATGGTCAATTCTTTCAATGTGCCGCCAATTTGGATAAAATGAAAAAAAATTGAGGGAAATAGGTAAGAACTATTTCTCGTCTTAAACTCTTCCAAAAAGTAAAAATAGGCGTTCCATCGAATTGGTGGTGCTGGGCTCGTGGCGATTCTTTTCGTAATATTTTGAATCCAACCATCCAACACCCAGCACCCGGATTAAATGTTTCCTGATTAACTTTTGACATACTTTCAACAGGCTCTGTTCGGATATAAATTGGAAAGATTGCGACTCTCCCTTGGCTGTGTGACGTCTCCCTCTGTTATGTGACGGATTGCACGCGAGAGGCTGAACAGCCGGAGAGAACTAGGAAAAGCCCTAGGTGATAAGCAGGGGATGATTTTAGTTAGAAAAGAATAAGTAATAGCAAAACATGTAAATACGTAAGTATCAGTTACTAAAGGATATGATGGTGAAGGATGATGACTTTTTTTTATAACATCAGACGTTTTAATAAAATGTCATTTTAGGTTATGAATTTTTAATTTGTATTTTATATCACTCATTGGTTAAAAAGTAATAGAAAAAAGTAGGTTTGTGAGCCGTACAAAATGACCGAAGTCGTCAGCGCACTCGAATCTACTACAACTAGTGCCTACCACTTCCGCTATTTGAGGAATGCCATTACCCGCTCCGAATGAACTCGATCAACTAAAAACGGCCGCGCTACCCTTTTAGCCCTCCCCTTTACATTCTCCTCGGGCTGACTCTAAGTACACTTGTACTTGCACGGTTCCGTGCGCGCTCAATTGCTCGTTTGTTTGCCATCCTTGGCAATGGAGGATGAAGTAGTACGCCGGAGAGGACGCTATTAGTTCCGTGGATGAAATGGGAGGGTGGCATGAATAGGGGTTCTTAGGATGGGAAAGCCACGGCTAATTTCAACAGCGTGCATAAAATCGCTATGCTTTTTAAAGCCACATTCAATTGTTCTATTGAACTATTACATTAAGAAAAACATTTAATTATAAAAAAATATTAGAACTACCCTATTAATGCCGGGCAATTCTCATAACTCCCATGGATCTTGTGTCCTGATTCATGATGAAAATATTACGGTAGAGTCCTTTTGAGGGCTGATGAGAAATAGTATTGGCCGTACACTGTGCTTTAATGATAGTTTCAGTAGCGACCAAGGGACAATGGTGCACGAAGGACAGTTATTTTCAAATTTCTCGCCTAAGTTTGATCAAATGGTAGTCAGACTACGTTATTCCATGTTTATAATTATTTTCGAAGATGGGAAGTCCACTTCGATCCAACAAAAAGCAGTCAAACCAAGATAAGCGGACTTCGATCAAGCGAAAAACTTCCAAGTGGAACCGCCAAATACATGCATGTCGAACTTCCTTGCTTCCGCCACGCCCTCTCCTTCTCCATACATATGCAAGGGGGGCATTAGGGGGGGGGGGTGACCTTCCTCGCGAGAAATGAGATCGTCCCGGATCGCTCGCTTCGGCCGAAATGACGCACCCTTTGACCCTTTTTAAGCACCTCGCTCACCCACGTCATTATACGACCCCCGAGAGATAGGGTCTTTTTTATTTTTATTTCCAAGATACCATTATCATCATCATCTCCATATGCCGTCCACTCATCGATTTCACATTGATTTCCTTTCCCGTCCATCGAGTCCATATTTATGCATGCGCGATGGTGGGATTGATTTGGCGCTCAGTGCCATATAGCCCTTTGCTACGCAAGCATTGAATTAAAAGGTATTTTCGGGTGAGCATCGATAGCTATGCCAGGACGGTTTTCGGTTATCTGATGAATTAGGTCAATTTTCCCGATTAGTATCTATATGCATGACGTCACCAAAACATATCTCAGCTCCATGCGATTCTGCAACCTTCGACGTTCGCATTAGCTGATGGCTACAGTCAAAATACGCTCACGATAATTAATTATGAATCTAAAATCACTAACCGGAAGCACAAGGGCTGATAGTTAAGGAGTGCGAAGGGAAAATTAAGCTGGTCAAGAGAGTACCCATACCTATAGCAATATTTAGAGAGCAATTACAGATTTATGATATGGGATTCATTAATTGCCACCAAGTATTGATTCTACCGCTGGGAAATTAGCAACTTCCAACTTTAGCAGGGCAAGTCGCGATGCGCGTATAGAGCATATTCTTCATTGAAATTAGTTTGCTTGGCGCTGTCCTCCGGTGAACTAATTTTCCATTGGAAACGTTGCTGCTTCTCAGTTATTTAGATGTGTGAAATAAATAGACTTTGCTTATTCCACACAATTCTTTAATGGTATACCCGACCGGTTTCAACACTTACATTTCATTTTCAAGGTAATTCCCTTGAAAATGACATGAAAATGTTGAAACTGGTTGGGGTATACCATTAAAGAGTTGTGTGGAATAAAAAAAGTCTGCAATAACAGCTGCCAATGAGACTTTTATCTAGGTTTGTCTTAAGGCAGTGTAGCTCTTAAGTAGTAGTAGTACTCCCTAATACTTGAATCCTTATCTGTTACCTAATACTAACAGCACGCCATGCATGTTTTCTACATAAGTCTTGAGTCTCTGTCCATTTGTGTCGTTGCAAAACACATACCTATATAATAATGGTCCCTCTCCATTGTGATAATATCTGTAGTGTAGTAGTGCATGCTTGTGAGGCTTCACCTCGTGACAAGCATTAGCGATTTATGCTAATACATAATTAGTCGTAGTTACACTAACTTTAGGGTACAGTGTAATGCATGTTGGTGAATACTCACCCCCTGCCACAATCCCCTGAGGTGGCTTGCAGGGTATTTTGTAGATGTAGATGTATATTTATTTTAATATGAATTCGAAGTTCCACAAAGTACACTCGCGAACCATGGAAGATATATTTAGATGTGCTTGCAATTCGCACGGAATATATTACTATCATGCATTATTCATTCATTCATTAAAGTAATCTACCGGTTAGAGGTAGCTTATGATGAAAGTCAGAGAATATCCAACGGACTATTACACGTGCCGTGCCCTATCTACCTCTAGTATTTCTTTCTTCATTTCAGCATACCTACCTACCTACCTACCTAAGTCCTACCTTTCTTCATCCCGTCCATAAAACCTATTCTCTTCCTTCCCCTTCCCCGCTTGCCCAACATCCTAACCTCAATCACGGCCTTCAGCAAACCATCGTCCCTCATTACCCCTTCCAGCCACCTACCCTGTCTTCCCCTAATCTCATCTATAAGTTGTTCTTTGTCCGAGAGAACCTCATTACTTTTGTTTTCTTATTATTTATCTTAATTCCGTATTTCTCACACTGCTTTTCCAATGCATCTACTAAAGTTTGCAATCCTTTCGATGACCGACTGACCAACGCCTGGTCGTCCGCGAATCTAACCGACTTTATCCGCTGGCCTCCTACTTTCATTCCCACGTCTAGCTCATCCCACGCCTCTCTTACCATTTCCTCAGCATATATGTAAAAAGTAAAGGTGACAACGGGCACCCTTGCCGCACCCCGCGACCTATAACTGCCCACCCTGATTCACCCTCAGCTACCCTCACCTGAGTCCACTGCCCCATATATAAGTTTCGGATGAGTCTCCTATCACGCCAATCTATTCCTATTTTCCCCAATATCAGCATCAGTTTCTCCCAGTTTACCCTGTCAAACCCCTTTTCGAAATACACACAAAGCTCTAAGTTTACTCTATCAAAATGCATTATAACACAAGTTACAATTTATCCTCGAAGTTTCACCCTTTTTGCTGTTCATAATCCTCAGCCTCCCACTGTCGTGCGTTGGCACATGTATGAAAAACATCACAGAAAAATATTATACCTGGCAATAGTTTTCTCAATTCAACGTAACTGGACTGTGGAAAACGTTCATTTCACCTATTATTTCTTCTATCTTTCCCGGATTAGGCACTGCTGCCTTGTCCGGTCTCCTCAACGTATTCTTGGTTTTTTAACACTTCTTCATCCCAGGGACTTATATGACATAACCTTATTCGGCATTCTCTCTTGGGAAATATGTATAGCATGTTCTTTCCATTTTCATTTATGATAAATTGCCCTGTACTTCACTGAACGTATGTTTAGTTCTTGCCTTATGTCATAGCTCTTTACATGTTCTATTTTTTTGTGTAAACTTTAACGGATTTGAGAAATCACGAAATAAACGTAGGTTGAATGATACAAAATGATGCGAATACCTACAATATTGTATGGGTCCGAATCATGAGCACCAAGGCAAAAAAATTGGGCACAAATCGAAACATCAGAAATGAAATTTCTTAGATCCGTTTAAGATTACCTATTATTCATCAACACTAATTCGAATGAAGAGAGAGAAAAATAAAAAATTTGAATGAAGAAATATACTATCGCCCGCACCAATCATTTTTAAAGGGAATTAAAAGAATTCTCGTAATTCAGTATAGGCGATCGTTTTCATTGGTAGAGATTTTATGGCTGAGAATGTATAATAGAAATGCACTAACGCCAAGCATGCATCTTCACGTACGAAAAACGTTTACTGAATGTCCCCGGTTCCTTCCTGATTCATCATTTTCTCTCTCTCTCCCTCTTCTATACTTAGTTTTTCAAGGATAAGTGACCTAAAATCCTCTGCCACTCGCTCTTTCGACAGCCCACAGGGCAATGCGCAGATAGCACCTCCTCCATTCACCTCTGCCTCCCTCGCCTCGCACACCCTCGGAGAAGAAAGAAGACGGCATTTGTTCCCTACCGATGTAAGGCGACGGGAATGAATGGTCCGGTGGGTCCAGTGAGAGGTGTGCGATGGAGAAAGAGAAAGCGGTGAGGTGGGGTCAGAGGGGGATGGAGGCCGGAAGAAAAAAATATATATACTTGTATACACTTGTACGTATGTAGTAGGTGAATATAGGTATATATGTGAGAAGGATGAATCTCGGACCAGACTGAAATAGCCACGTCGTTGGGGAGGGATGGGGTGGTTGGATTAGGGAGGGGTTAAAAGGGGGGTGGGGCAATGGGGGTGGGATGAATGAGAGGGTGGGGTTTAAGAGAGGAGAGGGGGTGGGGGTGTGTGATCGAGGGGAACGTGAGCGCTCTTTGAGACCGGAGACGAGATGTGGGAAGGAGGGACTCATCTTCACTAAGCGGGTCTCGTGACGCACTTATTTCTTGGCAGGAGGCGATTCCAAGCGAATTTATTTATTTTGGGCTAGTAGCCAATCAAATTAAAGATTCTAAAGATGCCATACATGTTACATTCGTGAAGAAACCTCATTGGGATAAGTAAAGATAATTTATGTTATTCTTCATAAAAAACTGAGAGATTGATTAACCCGTGATCCCAGATCTAATTGGTTCACCTATATGAAAGTAAAAATAAATCTTTTTCTTGGCAGATATTGTGGGTACGAAACATCGCTTCCAAACCATTGACCATAACCCCAAACTTTAAATTTCAAAAAAATAATCTTTACAAAGTAACACCATTCGTTTCCAAACGTTCGGGAGGAAAATCCGCAGTTCCCCCTTATGTATCCTGCCAATTCAAAGATGTTTCAACATATATTATCAAAGTCGAGGTTAGTTCAATCAAATCTCACGTAAAAATATAAAGCTAACCTGTATTTTCCGCAGCGGGTCCTTAAACTACACGCAATGATGAGTAATTAAAGAAAAAAACGTCATTTCATCCACCCACAAGCTGTAGAGCGGGGTTTTGTCGCCTGAGGTCCCGAAATTTCCCACTGTGCGCCGGTTGGAGAAAAACGCCAGGCGTGTGATTCGTCGGTCAAGATGGATAGAGAAAGTGATAGATTAGAAATATGATATCCGTCACGTGCTCTTTAGAACGCGTGAGTTTGAGATAAATAGAAATAAGTCTACGAGAAGGGAGATGAAAAGAAAAGAGAATCATTTGAATTTCTTTCTCTTTCTATTATTTAATTTTTTTCTCGAGAGCACAGAAATATATTTTCAGAGCGGCGGGAGAACCCTGGGAGTGCTGCTCTCTCTCTCTCATCCAAAGATGCCATTCTTCCTCCTCTTCCTGCCCCTTCCTCCCACCCCCTATCCCCCACCCCCTCACCACGAGAGATCAAACGCCAACTTTACTCGATGTGTCTGCCTCTCCTCAGCCTCAAGAATCTCTTTCTTTTAACGTCTTCTCTCTCTCCGAAATCTTAATGCGCAGTCCTCGTAGAAAACACAATCATTAAAAAAAACCTCTTAAAGCGTCAGTATTGACTGGATTTCTTTTAAATCGACAGAATTTTCTTCTTCCCAGTAATATGGTTTGCTTCAAAACTGTTCTCTAACCCCCTATAACCAAGAATATTAGTATTTTTTTTCGGTGCGACCGTGTGGTTTCCTAATTCTTCCAACATGTCGCGTGGAAAATATAATTGGAAAAAAATGAGATCATTCAAAACACAGATGAATTATTTGCAAAATAATATTTATACGGTGCAAATTTCATGAGTATAGGTCAAATAATTTTTTTATTTTTAAACTTTTGCCGACGTTTCGGATGTTTATTCATCCATCTTTTGGGCTATAAACAATGATGTATGATGATAAATGATTGACAGTTCTGTTTTGATTATATAATGGTTAATTTACAGTCATATTCAAGATCATTAACTTTAAAGTTTGGTGCTGTTTTTATTTATTTACAATTTTAATTTGGTTGCTTGGATATATTTCTTTGTTGAAAAGTTATGTGTCATTTATTAAATTATGATAAATTTTGCTTAGATAAGTAAACCTGCTCAACCAAAATAAACAATTCGCATAAATGTTCAGCGTTACGGGAGAAAGTGGGTAAAACTACGTATGTATAGGGAAACGCATGAGATAGTCAAAAGACACTGAGACAATTTGGAAAGATGTAGGCATTGGCTGACATTGATAGCAGTGATGAAGGAAATAAAGCTATTTCACCTTAAAACATTTCTTAATCCACAAATATTTGATGCGCTGAAATACAGTACTAATAATTTGTGTGTATTTTGAAAAAAAGAAGATTATTGGGTACGAAGAATATTTGGTCCCAACTCAATTAAATTAAAATTTACAGGGCTTTCATCTGCAAACCTTGAACAAATCTGCAGTAAATCCAAAGAAAATAAATGTAGGAACAGACGATTTTTAGAAGTGAGTACCTATTGGGAAGAATAGAAATCAGTAAGTAGGCCGACTTCGTAATAAATCCAATTAATGAGTTGTGGAATTTGCTGAGTGGGAGTTGGAATGAGCGAGAAATGAAAGAGGACGGAGAAAAATACGTGCTAGAAGAATTCTCAAAGTCGGAAAGGGAGAATACTATTGTGGAGGGAAAGTGAGATGGATTGGTTAATTTGTTATTGATTTAAAAAATAAAGATTGGGCATTGTTTGAGGGAGTTCGAGGCGTAAATCACAACAAAGGATTGGGATTTAAGTTCATGTTCCACATCACAAGTCTCTTTGAGATTTTTTCAGAGAGTTTATTTTTTACAATAAATCGAACACAATTTCTCGCACGATTACTCTCACCATGCGTTTCCACTATGAAAGAAACTCGGGAACGATATCGTTGTGCTCTTCAAAATGGCGTTAATTTATGACGAACATATCATTGCTTTCATGCTACACGAAATTAATGTAGATACTGCAGAAGTTACCGAAAAATGTTGCTGATGTGAACGTTTAAAAACTGAAACTCCTTCCTACATTTTCCAACCTTACACAGATAATTCAATGAAAAAAACAAGGAATACCAGAAATAAAAAAAATAATTGTACCCTGTCACAAAACTACTATGTATCGCAATTCATTTTACATCAATTCATGCTATGTATGGAATTCGATTCCCCAAAAGAGTTGAAGGATATCACATCAGTTAATAATTTAAAAAAATGTTTGTTTTAAATCTATTGTGAAGTTGAGAGTTGAAAATAGAGATTATTGCGTAATTTTGGAAATCTTTATAATAAATGTTTGTTTTCATTTTTCTTTGATGAAATTTGAAATATATGAATTTACATAACAATTTTTAATCTTTGTTTTTCAGTTCATTATTATTATACCGAGTGTTTTATGATTTTGTTATCTTTGTTCATTATACCGAGTGTTTTATGATTTATTTTAATGTAGTACTTTCTCTGTCCGAGTGTTTATGTACTTACATAGGCTCCAAAGGATATGCTCCTAGAGCCAATAAAATTTATTTATTTATTTATTTACTTAGAGAAATCAGCATCTTAAGAGCTGAGGCACGAGGAAAATGTGTGTGAAATGGAATGACAATAGCTATTGTTATAGGTTGCTCGCTAGCAAAGGTTAGCGATGGGTCTCCAACTCTAACTCCGATAGAAAGTTGCATGAAAACTCATACCAAAAAAATAAGACCTATCCAAAATTCAGAATCGCAGACAATTTGCGTACTTGAAATCGCGTGATTCCCGTGTCACAAGATTCAATATTTGGCAAAGACCGTGGTGTGAGAGAAATTCTCAGAGAAACATTGCGGGATACTGAACAAGGAAGTCTCCAAATGAAAAAGTTAAAAAGAAGTGGCTTGACGCTAATTTAGCCACATATCGAGTACAATGCAAGCACTTGAGCCCCTGAATATGTACACTTTACACGCCAAATAAAAAATACAAAGGAAATCCGTGCGCCTCCTTAAAAACTTTACGTAAAAAATAGAGTATGCCAAAACTGATGGAAGGACTAGGTTGGGATTCGTTAAGAGACTCGGAGGCAAAGCTTGGATTACTTGAAATGTTCAGGTCAGACGAGTTTCAGAATAATACTTTAACCCCGAAATATATATCACTGGAAGTGACAGGAGTGACAAAATAAGAGAGATACTCTACCGAACTGATAAGTAGATAAGTTCTTTCTATGATGAGAAAACCACCTTTGTTATTTCCACAAACTTTCTTACGCTGGCACGACGCGCGTTTCACCACACTGTGGCATACTCATGTGCTGCAGGCACACTGTGGCATACTGTGACATACTTTCACCACACTGTGGCATACTGCAGGCACATGAGTATGCCACAGTGTGGTGAAACGCGCGTCGTGCCAGCGTAAGAAAGTTTGTGGAAATAACAAAGGTGGTTTTCTCATCATGGATATCCATAATTTCCACGAGGTCAGGCCTGAGATCATCAGTTTTATTAAGTTATTTCTTTTCACGCACCATTAGTGGCTGCAGCAGCGAGGCACTAAGACTCTCCGCTAACATGACATTCACTTCCTTTCCTTCTGCTAATTCCTTTTACCTATTCCCTCCCTCTTTCAAGGCTGGTGTCCTAACACTCCCTGCCACTCATCCCTACCGCACCTTTTAGGGTAACATTAACAAATTACAAGTAGACCAATGCATTGCATTGACTAATGAGAATGCCTACGAACGCATCGTAGGCGTGCGATGCCGCACTGGTCTCCTTCGCAATCAAGGGTCGAAACGAGAACCCATCTCTGCGTTCGCCGTCTGCCATCTCAGCGAGTGTGGCAGAGCAGCGGAGGCGGCGGTGGTAGTATTAAGGAGAGGAGGAGGCGGCGATCGATGGCGGGGTTTGCCGCAGTGTCCTTCAGACGCAGAGAGACAGCCGATCCCTCCTCCTTGTCCTCCGTCCTCGCGATCCATTCCATCCCAAATTCGGGACACCAACTGGGCTGGTGGTGCCTATCTGGGACTAGCATCGGCACGTTATTACACGCGGCAATTGGGCTGATAAAGCCTCAAAACAAACAACGAATTGAAAAACGCCGCTACAAGTGGGGCGATGCAGAGTCCCATGTACCCACCACAATCAAGACTGAATATGAGGGAATGGCGTAGAGTGACGTTGTAATAAACAGGAAAAACAACGCAGTGGTGCAGCTGCTATGGATAATTTAATTTTCAGATTTCAAAAACATTATTACGCACAATTAGTTTGTAATTATGCGCAAGATTGTTCAATTAGCCAATCAGATGACTGATTCCTAATGCACACATTGATATTCAACGCAAAATTTGTTTGGGAAAAAGGAATGTGACAGATGAAATATTGCAAACAGAATGCAGTTTTTTGTATAGCTTTAGAAGACATTCTTACGCATGAAACACTTTTAAAACATAGTTATGCTATAGAAAAAAATATTTTGGTTTTGAGTTTCCATGGAAATTACTAAAATTTCAGAAATAATTTCTTCAAGTTTATATTTCACAGCCTTTAATTTTTTACATTTTCTCAAGTGGCGATTTCTTGATAGCTGACCTCGGCATTTCAGGTTTTTAGCCGAAGTCACAGACTGAAATACAGTTGTAACATAGTAAAGAAATATTTACATAAGTAGGCAGAATAAGAGAATCATTCGGAGCAACGATTCCGAGAGTGAAAATCTCTGGAAATATATTGATGTGACTTATTGTTCTTACATAAGACACTCACACATAACTTCGACGATATGCGTGTCAGGTAAAACAATGTATCGAAGAGATCAAACCAGCATAAAAAATGCCATCAGATAGGCGATTACCCAGGATCAATGTAAAAACGCTTATACAGAAGAACGCTTTTGAAGTGGAAGTGGGATGTTGGATTAGGAGGGATTTTCACGGATGTGCAACGGGAGGTGGAGGGACGTTCAGAAAAAGAAATCCGAGGAAAGAGTCATTTGGAGGAGGAGGAGGAAAGCAGAACAAAAAATACGACAATCCTCTGGCTGAAATGTTTTTGTTCCCTTTTTTATTATCGAGGCGGATCCATTATAGAAAGCTGCGGCATTAACGCGTCTATCGGCGACGCGTGTGCGGCGAGGTTAGCGGATTTTCCGCTGAACGGCAGAGAGTCGTCGCTTTGATGATCAGTTCGGAAGCCGTGTACCCCACAATTGCTTCGGATAGAGACTGGTTGATTGGTTCTTTGGGGAGGCGATCAACAGCGGAGGTCATTTACGCCATTAAGGGCAGGTGGGGAATATCGATTAGAGAAGGATTTCATTGGGAATGAAGGAAGAGCGATAAAGACGTTCGCTCAAAATCAAACGGACCGATACGATTTCTAATGGGGATGAGCTTAAAAGAATGAAGTCCAGGCCATAGAATATCATCGAGGCATCAAGTACTCCTAAAGGCAATATAAGGACATGTGAATAGAAAAAAGAATGAGGGGAAGACCAAGATTCAAATTTATAGAGCAGAACATGAAAGACGAAGTATAGTGTTTGAGAAATGAAGAAGTATACAGAAGAGTAGAAGAGGAAAGGACCATTTGGAACATTATAGAGAAAAGAAGAACCGGATGGATTGGGGGACACTCTGAGACATGATGGGTTTGTGAGGAATATAACGCACAAGTTGCTGGCGGGCGTCTCACATAAGTGACGGCAGTTAGTTATTTAAATAGCTTCGTTGAAAATATTAGGAACAGGGAAATGAAAGCAATATCTTACAAGCACTCAACGTGTTAAGGAAATATTGAGAGACAAGTTCCAAGTGGAAGGATACATGTATCTATATGCATAAAAAAGAATGTTTGTCTGTCTGTCTTTTATACAAATCTACAGTTTTACTCCGATCGTGTCGCACTTTTGCAGACTTATAGTTCAAGACAGGAGAACAATCATAGGCTATTTTAAAAAATCTCAGGACCCCAAAAGGTCCCAAAAAGGGGCCCTTTGGTGGTCTACGCTACGAATTGGGTTTTGTGCAGTGGTGTCATTTTTTGCTTTTTAAAATTACTTTCGCTCAAGATGGAAGGTTTGCGATTTTTTAATGAAATGGCTAACAAAATGAAGTTTATAATTATTTCAATCAATTATCTTTTTCAATTCGTATTTGTCTGAAAATAGCTTTTTTAGCTGCAAAAACGCACATTTTTCTCTGAAATCAACAACAGCATATTTCCTTGACAACCAAATACACAAACAAAAATAATAATCATAATCATTATTGATAACTCCTATATGGTTCTCTTCTTATGATGAGTTATGAAGGAAGTGCGATCCCGAGGAACGCCGGGTAATTCAGCTAGTAGATCAAGTAAAAGAGGCAAGTACATTAGAAGAACTAACAGGGAGTAAGGGAACTAGCATTAGATAGGGAAGGATGGAGGGCTGCAGTCAACCAATCTTAGGATTGAACGCCTATTGATGATAATGTGGGGTGCAGGAACTATAAAGAGATGAAAAGGTAGGTGGGGATACGAGGAGAATGGAAAATGTCTATTTACCAAACTTCTGCCAACCAATCTTCGAAATGATCACCAAAGGGAGAGAGAGAAAGAGAGAAGGAAGTCTGGAGAGGAACCCGGCGTTGGTATCAGCCTACTCTTAGAGAAAAAGGTGCCATGGAGTCCACAGTTTAGCATAGCAATCGACGGACGGAGTACTGTTCTGGAAATTCCATTAAAAAAAACATCCAAGCAGGGATCGAGATTCCACGAAAAATTCTCCACTGCTGCCGGGATTCAAACCCAAGTCCTTGGGATGGGGGAACTGGGGGGTTATTTTGTAATCTCATTTAAGTGAGAATACGTCATAAAATGTGGAAAACTACGTCATTTTTCGTAGTTCAACTCCGCCACCCAGGCGGGGCTTTACCATCTTCGGCTCTCAAGTGGTGAACTGTCGGTCTATTTATTTGATTCACCCACTCTTTCGGCTCTTGATCCATATATTTCCACTCATGATTCGTTTAATTTGGCTCCGCATTTCATTAGTTCAATCTCACCTGCCGTTAGGAACATGACATGGAGCCACTATTGGATCTTGGCCGATGGTGAGCCGATCATTGTGAGAGCGAAACTGATCTCCCGCCTTCCCGCAAAGAGTCATTAAAAATGTGAGATTACAAAATAACCCCCCTGAAATGAGACAATCGTGAGTTTTCGACTCCCTCGATTAGGGAAGAGCGAATGAGTCAGATTCACTATCAGATTGAGTGGCTCATAAGAGCAACACTAGCTCACTTCATATGCGACGAAAGTCAGCGACCTCTCTGTCGCAAAATTCTCCGAAAGAACGGCAGAAGCAGAAAATCACGATCAGTTACCGCATCATAATCATACAAAATATACTGGTTGATCATTGTTCCACAACTCTACATTTTTCTCTAAAATTCTCTAGACTATCAATGCCGCAAGCCGCTAAAAACATGATATGATTAAGTCTAATAATTAAATAAATAACCTAACGCTCTAAATATATTTTATGACAAGGCCCTTTCAACAAGACAAAATACAAATAATTTGCTTGCTCCATTTTAAGCCACCCTACTCCTATGATTAATCTCGAATACTTCGGCCTGGAAAGTTTGCCTAACTTTACCTCTGATTAGCAATGAAAATGTAAGGAACATATTAACAACAGAAAGTGCTTAATTTTCCTTTTTGTCATTTAATATCAGTCCTTACAAAGGAAAAAAACTACTCATAAATGACTCATGAAATCAACTTTTACGCTGATACTCCACTTCCCTTACGAATATATCATGATTTTGAGGCCCAGATGAGTAGGTACTTTAAAAATCATTGTTTTTTTTTGCTAAAAAGCCGGGGTTTATTTACGGCACTGTCTGAAAGACTTATAACCTACACTAAATTAGACGTACTTAGGGATTAAAATAGGAGAGCTTGTAACCAAGAACCATATTTGAAAATACATGGGTAAGGTTTGCTACATTACAACGGAGGAGGAAAGAAAGAGTATTTGAGGGAAAAAGATTATCAATAGGGTTTATTTTGGGATATTTGATAATGATTGGTTGAGACCAGAGTTCTCGGGATGGCCCTTTTTACACTACTTATCCGGTAGGGAGTGGTGTTGAGAATAGGACTGATTGATGCAACAAGTAGTTGCCAATTCGTTGTCTGAGGAATAAATTTATGGCATTTTCTGCACATATTGAAATGAAAGCAATACTTTGCTGTTCCACATACATTTTCTGTGAATTATCAAAATTACTAGTCTTATTTTAAATTTGCTGCCTTAAGCATTTACTTCAGGGAAATTCTTTGAGCATTGTGAGAGAAGCAGAGAGAAGTAGATTCATTGTTGAGATCATTAACTTCCAAGCTTCATGATTCATCGAATGTCTTTTTAGACTTCATTCACAATATCTTTTCCTTCGTCAGAGATGATCTTCTCCAACTCTCTCCCTCAAAATCCCTTCAAAAGTACTTGAAACTTCTAAGCTAAAATATCTGTGTGACATCATCTCTCTCCTGATGTCTTCGTAGCCGAGGGCTAATCGCGGGTTTTTCCTTACTCAGCTCGGCCCATAAGGTAGTTTGAACGAGATATTTCCCTAGTCATGTAGTAGACCACATTTGATTATTTTTAAATTTCAGCGTCTGTATTAAGTTAATATTGTAATTTAATGGTGCAAAAATATAGTTATACACGAAAAACGTTCTCAGTAATTAAATAAATATATCTACTCAAGTATCTTAACTTGACTCATTTTTTCACGCCGTACGGTCAAAACGTGAAAAACACGAAAAACAAAAGAAGATGATTTTGCGAATCTGTAAAAATAACTACGGTTGGTAATTGATTAAATTTTATAAATATTTGATGAAGGATACAAACTGCACACCGTTAAATTTTTGACGAAATCTAGGCGTTAGAAAATCATAATTTTTTCAATATTCTCCTTCTGAAGCGCACAGCCGTTATCTATCACATTTAAAACAGCTTATATTTGAGGCAAAAAGGTTGTAAAAGTAGCGTTCGAATGGGAAAGCGCGTGCCTCGTGCAGAAGACACGGCGATATCCACAGTTATGTTCTTATGAGTCTAAGCGGCGAGAAGAAGATGACGAATCACCTAGTCCACACGTTTGGAGTGTTTTGGAGAGGTTGAGGGCCTCGAGAACTGAACCGTTTGGCAGCGTGCTTCGTGGGGATAGGGCTTGCTCATTTCAATTTAAAAATGAATACAAATTGTCAGTAGAAGCCAAGGAAATACACTCCTATGTGTGTATTTCGGTCATCGAAGTAATCATCCACTGGGAGAAGAATTTTATATCGTGGACACATGAGTGTGTTGCCCGAGGTTAATTAAAAGTCCAAGTACACTTCATCTCCCAGTAGATGGTCACCTGGGTAACAGAAATACATGCGTATGAGTCTATTTCCTCTGCTTCTATAGACAATTTGGATTAATTTTTAGTTTCATTTACTTGTCAATTGCTCTCCGCTCTAATATCCGCACTTGCGGAGGTATAGGTATAGCGAAACATGGTGGCACTCACCAGTGAAGAATTAGATTTCACGGAGGTTAAATCAAGCATTGATGAGCGGATAAAAGTACCGAAGGTCTTCCGGAGGGACCTCTGGAAGAAAACTTGACCACTGTATCCAACATCTCTCGTACACTTTCCTCTCCTTTACGTATCGATCTTCACAAGCGAGTGCCACCGAGTTTCGCTATACTTATACTTGCTCATTTCGTTAACGCTGCCGCAGAGTCCGAAAACAATAACGCGAATGGCGGCATCACTGATGCAGGTGTAATGTTGAGGAAATATGAGAATAGGACCTCTTGCATGATAACTTTAAAAGTCAAACTAAAAGTGATTTGTTAACACTAGTAGAATCGAAGAACATCATTATCACAGGGTTGTAAGACATGTAAAAACTCTTGTAAGCATGATTTGAAGAGGGTGCAAAGTGAAAATGATAGCCTAAATTCGGGAATCGATTCTGTAAAACATGACAAAGCCTATATCTATTTCAAATATCTTCTGAATTTGATAACGGAGACGTTCATACATTGTTATTATACCAAAATATTTATTAGGCACATAGACATTCATTCAACCGTGTCCTCTAAAAATGACTCTGATGCATCACAAACAAATGTACCTACTACTTAAACTAACTATTAGCAATTTTTTGCCAATTTGAGGGTCGAGAACGATAACATTGGAGGAGACTCTTTGAAGCCTCAATAGAACAAATGTCGTGTGATATACTTTGGTGTATTTCGTTATTTTCCTCCCAGGATAACAATAACAATCAATCGATATGGAAAATGAAAAAAATGAAGTATGTTTTGCTAACAGATGTACAGCTACCTGAACATTTATTGAAGATTAACAGTAGTGAATTGAAGAAGGTTAGATATTGAAGATTAACATTAGTTATAAAATGTAAGAAATATTTGTGGCAGAGCTCTGAAGAAGCTATGATTCGTCAAGCGTATTGTGGGAAAATTTTCGGATGAAAAAGTAAAAGAGAGGTGCTATTTCGCACTCGTCCGGCCACACCTTGAATATGCAGCGAGCATATGGGATCCGGTGCAGAAAGACTTAATCCGGGAACTTAATAAAATACAAAGGAAAGCTGCGCGATTCGTCAAAAACAGCTACGGGCGTACAGCCAGCGTTACACAGATGTTAAACGAATTAGGCTGGGAGCCGCTAGAGACTCGGAGGCTGTGCGCTAGGCTTAGATTGCTTGAACAATTAAGAATAGATATATTTAAGAGCGACACGGAGAACATCATATTAGAACCCGTCTATATTTCCAGGTCCGACAGAAACGATAAATTAAGAGAGATATTTTGCCGAACGGATAGGTATGGGAATTCGTTTTTCCCCCGAACAATAAGGGACTTTAATAAATGCAAGGCGTAATTTCAATAGAGCGTTTCCTTTTTATATGCAAACGGCTGGTGTCCTAACACCCCCCGCCACACGCCTATTGAGGCGGCTTGCGGGGTAGTATGTAGATGTAGATGTAGTGATTCAGAAAAATCAGTTGATGTGCCGATCCCATGATTCAACGAAAGCACTGGGCGTGCACTCGTGAAAGCCTTTCAGCACGTGACGTTGCCTCTGACGCGTCGGAAGTAAGCGGCTGAGGCAGCGCTGAGAACGGAATCGCTCAGCTGAGATCGCTATGGCATTCATCGTTGAGAGAGTTCCGGGTGGGCGGATAGCGGAGTGAGCGTGTATGGCGCAGGTGGGTGGAGTGGGAGGGCAATTATGGATTCTCTGTATTGAGGGAGCCAGGTTTGCATGCGTGCGGTAAACAGACGTCCAGAAACCCCTTTGTTGCGCCTTCAAACACCAAACTGGTTGCTCACGTAAATCGAGAAACAGCAGAAGACTGGATTCGAATCAGTGATCGTTTGAAATGGTGGCGACGACATTATACATGCGTAACCCTTGAACAGATTTTTCTAACTTGCTTTTATTTTTAGGAATTTTCGCCACACCATACATTTTTCCGTTTAATATAAGCATACGATATGTATAACTTCTGTATCTAGGTCAAACTGGAATATAAAGCGATCGATTTTGATGTTTAATAGGTGTCGTGGACAACGGCTTCAGAGTTTAAAGAACTTGGTACACAATACTGAAATGGTAGTTTTACCGCGCGTGATAAATAAACGTTTATCACTTCTTCCCCTATTTAAGTTCTTCCCCAGCATTGAAAATCGACTAAAATGTAAACTCAAAATGGACAGATACATAACCGAAATCCTAACGGGACATGGAGGACTCAAGACCTATCTTAAGGAAATAGGAAAAGAAGAAAATGAAGAATGCGACTGCAACCTAGGACCAGACGATGTACAGCATAGGTTGTACGATTGTCCAAAATACGCAGAAGAAAGAAATGAGCTTAAGAAGATCTTCGGAAACTGGCCAGTCACACTGGAAGAGGTTGGAAAAAGACTGGGGAATAAAAAAGCAGCCGAAGCAGTTTCAAACTTCACAAGACCGCAAGAAGGAGAAGGGACGCAGAAGAAATCAAGACAAGAAAAGAAAAGGAGGAGAGAAGAGATGAAAAGAAAATAGAAGTGGAAGGAATGGTGAGAATGCTGAGAAGGAGGAAGAAGAAAGAAGACTACCGTGTGATAGAAATACTAAGAAGAAAATGATAATTGTAAAGCAAGCAAAGAAAATCGCAAGACACCCGATGAAGAAATCAAAGGAGAAAACAAAAAAAAAATAATAATACACTTTGTAAAATTAAATGTAATTAAAAAAACATTGAAACTTGAAGTACACTAAAAAAATATGAACCAATTGTTAAAAAAAGTAAAATGTAGTGAATTGGGGGTTTAATAAATTGGTAGAACCCCAAATATTATTGTAATTGAAACAATAAAGAGGAGCTCCGCTCTACCCTTTCAAGGGAAGACGGAGTGGGAAGGAATTGGTGTTCCGATTCTCTCCCTTTTAATTTAAAAAAAATACCGATTATAATGGCGTCAGACAGTGGCTTTTACCGGTTTAAGAGCAAAACTGATATGAAATCTACGTATAACTGGCAATTTGAACGTGGTATTACTGCAGTCACAACCTGAGATGCTGAAGCCAAGGTTAATTTTTGGACACGTTCAGCAAGAATAACCCGGAGCAAGTTTTTATACTTCAGGTATTTCTGCGGTGCTTTTCTCTGTACTACGGGCAGTACAGAGAAAGAAAGGCTCCACCAGGATTTATTCATTTTCCATTTGTTTTGGCCCGGTACATTCATTTGTAAACTTCACTAAACCAACTTGTTAAAATAAAACAACTTAAAAATGGTCACGACAAACAAATTTTAGGTTGAATAGTACTTATTCCACATCCATTTTTCCTTCTCTTTAAAACATCCGGAGGGGATCACGTGACCATGGACTGTGGAATGCGGAACTGATTGTGTCCCAGTTTTGCATGTAACATGCACATCATGTGAGGTCAACCCTTGCTATAGCTACAATGAGTGATTTATTCCGGTACTCGAAGCATTGCGGAACACGGTAAAACACCAAAAGGACTAAGCGTTTTATTTACAAATATTATTTCTCCCTCATACGAATACCATATGGTTTTATTCACCATTTTTATTCAATGTGGATAAATTGCATTTATCATTCTCCAAATTACTGCATTACGAAAGAAGAGGAGCCTCATGTAGGGACCTGTTACTTCTAGAGAATTATAAAAGAAAACTGTTTCATGTACCTTAATCTTCACCTAGGAAATGGATTCTAAGTGACATTCGAGTCAACTGATAGATAAGCTACAAACCTGGAGATATTAATATTTTGTGGTCAGTTATATTTATTTCAAAAAACCATTAATAATTTAGCTGGAATAAATATGAGATGCAATAATTTAAGAAATACAACAAAGGCCATTGTTTGTAGCTTTGTAACTCCTGACTGAACGGTAACATCCGGCAGCACCAGCCGAGACCGAATGGCTTGCACTCGCATAGGAAAACACGTACTTTGATTTTCCTCGCTTGATATTTCTAAGTGGAGCTAAGTTGTCATATTTACCTATTTGATTTTGAGTTGCGTCACGCCAGCGGTGCAGGTTGACCCCCGATTACATTTTCACGCTCGCGGCAGCACGAGGTATAAAACAGCAGACGACAGCGACCCGCACCCTTGGATTTCAGAGCGCGATTAACAATGACTGATGGGAGCCGCTTTTAGCTCGCTGCCGCAATGCAGTCGGGGCGCGGCTGGAGAGCGGACAACCAACTCCTTCGGCAACGCGGTTATCCAGACCCCTGCTGATTACGTACCTACGCCGTCTGTGACGAACCGGAGTCGGATTCATCAACGCACATCTTCAAATCGCGTTGCGTCCACCACGGGAACGTTACACCCGGTCAAGTCAAGAAGATAACCCTCCTTCTTCTAATGCCTGTTGCTCATGGTTAAATTTTCCATATAAAAAGTTTTATAACAATTTTTATTGAAAGTTTTGTGAATCGTACGTAAAACGTACTTGCTTGCTCACGGTAAAACTATTCATAAAACCGCAATGTCCTGCCATCTATGAGACGCCTTGCGAACACGTGAAATTACTCTCTGCTCTCTCTTTTGGATGACTGTTAGGTTAAAAACTATATGTTTGGTTAATTTACTTACTTTCTGATCACACTCAACGGTGCTATGGCTATAACACATTCTTCTAACAACAAGAAGGATACTGCCTCAACGTTCCATGAACTTCCAGCCATGTTTGTTTACGTTTCCCTTGTTTGGCGTCCCATGGATACGAGATTATTATCAACGCGATGAGCGGAACGTCTCATTGGTTGTTGCATAAAACGGTTTTATGGAAATAAAACCTGTCATACTATTCCATAAAACGTTTTTTAAAACTAGGTTTTATAAAACGGTTTTATCGTTAGCAAGCTCATTTTTATAAATTTAGTCGATTTTATAAAACGTTTTACCGAAAATTTTACCGTGAGCAACTGGCATAATATATAAAAAAGAAAGTTCATTTGTTCATTTTCTATGCGTTCCAATACCATTAATGCGATTGCAAAGAAACTTTGCTAAGTTGTTGCGCGCGCACCCACCAAAGTTTCTGAATCATAAAATCACAAACTTTGGGGTTGTTTTCACCCGAATATTGTTAACATTTACTCCCATAAGAAAAGCATTGGGCATTCGGTGCAGGTGTTTCTTTATTTGCTTATTTAAATTACTTGCACTCAAGATATTGGATGGAAATGTTTTATAATAGAACGAATAAAATAATGCTGTATTTAATTTTTAATTCAATTTCCTTATGCGCTTCGTTTTTGTCCATGTATTGCGTTTTTTCTCGAAATTCATCTATTTTTCTTCCTTTTCAACAATAGAAATTTTCTTGGCTACCAGACGTGAATATCCATTTAATAGCGATTCCATGAATAGCTATTCACGCCTGCAGCATTTGAAGGGCAGGTTCAGTGACTAACTTGATAGTTGTAGTCAAACAACTACAGTTCCCCGTTCGCCTAGCCTTCTCAATGACCATCAACAATGCACAAGGTCAATCGCTTCAGGTGTGCGGATTAAATCTGAAAAATCCATGCTTTTCACATGTTTACGAGCGGGAAAGCCGAAAAGTTTAATTGTTTTTGCAGAGACCGACCGGTAAGACCAAAATTATTGTATATCCCAAAGCACTTGAATAAATATTTTCAACTTAAATTTAATACACAAAATATCATCGTCTTTCATTTTTTTGTGCATTAAAATGTGTCTGTTTTGTATATGTGTGCCTACTTAGAAAGAAATAGTGGCATCGCAACGCATACCGGGCTCAGCTAGCGTTGCTACAGAGGTGAACGCCAAGTGTCGTACGGGTTGCCTACGCGTGACATTTGCTAAGCAATGGCGAGGCTTCGTGAAGGCAAAAAATTTTGTGCATCACATTTAATATTCACAAGCATTTTTTGAGTAAAGTTAGCACAACGTTTGTAATCCGGTGAGTTGTTTTCTTGTTAAAAGGTACAAGTTCCATCAGGGGAGTTTTCCGGATATCGACCGATTGTTTGACAAATTTTCAGCGTTCAATCTCAATGGAGGCGGAGTAGAGCATACTTTCATTTCGATGAACTTTGGATTGATTAACTAACGCCTCCGGGTGGGTAACTATTCCACATTGAGACATCCGGAAATTATATATAAAATAAAAGAGAAAATCGACTCACTCTGGCTCACTTCGATTCCGACGCACATTTCCATGCCATCCCGACCCTAGAAAACTCAACGGAATGCCCGTTATGAGATATGCTCCGAAAGAGGAAAATAAGAGAAAATAATGAGATTCGGTGAGAAAAAGTGGGAGAACCAACAGCAGACGAGATTTTCAATGTGGCGACGTTGACGAAATGTATGGAAGGGGCCCGCGTTTTGGTAACTAGGGCAAAAGAGAATCGAAATTACTTCACCGTGGGGCGTGATTTCAATCTCTTTACACTCGCATCTGCATTTTCCAAATGGAACGATTCGAGGAATCGAGACAGCCACTCGTTTATGCTCGTCTCTTTAATTCTCATCGGGAATTCATTTTCCTCCGACCACAATCACTCGGGGCTGTGGAGGCCAGCTCGCTGCAGGAAAAACGAATTAATATGGAAAAATGTCCGAAGCACCGATTTCGGACGAGCCGGATTAGGAAAACAATACCCGCGGCAAACCTACTTCCCCCTTTCTCTAAATAACATTTGAATGAATTTGCGTATTTCACTTGCTTGTCCCCCTTAGGGTATATCAATAATAATTCGGTTGTTCAAGAAGAGTTGACAGAGGATAAATGGAAATAATGAGAATTCCAGGAAAAACTGTTCCATGATAACGGGCTTCCTCGATTACTACGGCATAAATATTCATAATTTTCAGCTCTTGTTTAACCCACGCTTTGGTCACGCTATGAGATTTTCTCTCACTCCAAATTTTAACTTGTGCTCACTTTGTTATCATGAGTTAGAAATAAGTTCCCTTTCCTTCTAGCTGACTTTTTATCTCTTCCTATTGACCGACCGTCTCAAAAGTATAAATGAAGCGTCCGCAGCTGTGTAATGATATGCCTCATACCGTCGGCTACATGGTGTGAGACTTTTCCTCATCGCGCGACCACTGACGTTAGTGTTTTTGTATCACTCAGCTGCGTTACACTTTCGCAACATGTGGGCAAAGTTGATTCATTACGTGGAGAGCAGATACGTTAATGCAAATTTATGAGTCATGAGAAGGTATGTCCTCATAAATAAATATTTCTTCTTGAGAATAGTAATTTTCTTCATTAATACCCAATAGTATCATCGCCAGTAAAATTAGCAATGATTACGTAATTGTATCAGTAATTGTGTATATGTGGAAATCATTGTTTTAAATGAACATTTAGAAAAATAAATTAAATTTCAATATAGTGTAATATATTGCCAATAAACGGTAGATCAATGGTACATCTGAGTGTGAGAAAAATTCTCACACGCGACCGTTCGCGCGAGCGCGCTCGCGTGATAGGTAGCTTAGCAACCACTCCCGGATAAATTAGTAATAGTTGTATTTTACGTGCTTCGACGGCTAAGGCCATTTCGCACTTACTGTCTGCCACGCGCAGACAGGGGCAACAGCACTCGGACGAATCGGAGGATCACCCCTCCAAACTCGAGCCGAGCCCAACGATGCTTAACTTCGGTAACTGAATGGGAACCGGTGTTTTCATCGTGGCAGGCCGTTGCCCTTCTTGTTTAATAAATGTGCTACTATGTTGATGAGACACTCTTGCTTTTTGATCGCCTTTGACATGGGTAGATATTACACTAAAGAAAGTAGAAATCACAACCAGATTCATTGAATCTACCACAGAAATTTCGGAAAAAACAGACATTTATTTGGGAATATCATGAAAATATAAACCTTACTCTGAAATGATTTTATAAAGCTCTGAAGGAACCAGTATAACCAATTTGAGCGTAAATAAATTCCATTCTTTTCGGCCGAAGACAACATAAGAAGTGAAACAAAAGGTGCGTCACCCTTATTTGTTGTCAATTGTGCAATCGCTACCGGTAAAAAAATACCTGGTTATTTTCTTTGCCTCCATTAGAGGGGTTGTTCGAAGAAACTATTTTTGGTTTCCTATCACTCGTGCGCAATAGGATAAGAGCGTTGAATAACCAATCGTCTCTTCTTGCGAGGCCGGACTGAATTTTCAATCCACGGCGTCTAGTTTTCATGTATTACACATGATATTAGGCCATCAGTGGAAAATTTGGTGGTGGGCCAAGAGCGCCGGTCCAATTCCGCTGGCGCCGCCGCCGATCAAAAATAGAAGCGGATGAAAGGGAAATCATTTTGGGAAAAAGAAGTGCTCCCATTGGGTGGAGTGAGGAAAGTGGCGCTGAATGAGAGGGTAAGAGGCGACTCCGGCACTCCGCCCTACTTCCTCCCCCCCCCCTCTTAACGGGGGGCTGTGTTCGCCCCCCCTCACCTACTTTTCCTCCGTCCGGAGATATCCGGCGGGGTTCCCTTCGGACGATTCGGGATTGAAGACGTTTGAGTGAGATCTGTGTCCAGTCATAGAAGACGCCATACACGTAATTTATTGTAAAATGTGTGCAGTTGTCAGAGCAAAAAGTAAGCATAAGTGACGTTAATGACGGAAAAGAATTTGTTTTTATGACAGAACTACTCAAGTGTTTAACCAAATATTTATATTTGAAGCTGCAACTTGACATATTTATTTCTAGCCGAACGCTGAAGACGCCTTCACAACCCAAGTAAATTTGTGATTTTATACAAATTACCTACATAAATAGGAGATAAATTTATGTTTTCAATGATTGATAAAACAAACTATACACACACGGTTATATTTATGATGCGATAATTTTTTTCGGAACATTCTCATTTATTTAAGTAGTGTCTCTCTGGAGCGTACAGTCGCACCAAATCCCGTGGTTAAAGCCTTCTATTCCACAAAAATAAATGACATGGGATTTGGTGAAATAAACTAGGATTGATTTTTGGAGAAGATATTATTTCATAACTGCTGTGTTGACATCTACACGAGAAAAATAATATTAGTACTTCAAATATGACTAACTAAATTTATGGAAAATATATTTACACGATTTAATGTGAATATGACAAGCATACTGAGTAATAACACGAAACATGCGACTTTTCAACTCAATCTGAAAATAATTATGCACTTTCGTTCCAAATAGTGCAAATCATTGAAAATATTTTAGTACTAAGGCTAGTTGGGCTTTAGTATTAAGGCTAGGGAAGATAGTGTTGCGTCAAAGGGACATAGATGACGTGCGGCGGTGAGGGCAAGACCGAAGGACGAACGACCAATGGAAGAAGAGAGGAGAAGGAGAGGGGGAGAAGGAGAGGGGGACGAGGAGGGGGAGAGAGCTTTAATGGGAAAGAGAAGGGAGAGTTGGGAGACACTGAAAAGAGGACCTTAATTAGGCGACGGAACTATATTACGTTATTTCTCGCACAATTTTGAGACTGACGCGGAGGATATAATTCTAGCCCAACTCAATTTTCTGCTGGGCGGGGCAAGAGCGAGAAAATGACTCGCATAAATCGTCGCAAGGGTTCACAGATTGGCAATAGTAACCTTTTTCTCCCCGAAGCATGACCGCCCGTGACCACTATTGAGGCGAGGATCGCCATTTTGGAATAATTTCTGGCGTATTTTGGAATATTTGTAACTTTTGACGAGGAATATTGCAAATTGTATTTGTTCAATGTCTAATAAAAATTATTATTATTATTAATTACGTGAACATATTACGTTTCAGAACAATTAAATTACTTGGGTAGTACGCTAGAAGAAACAGGACATAGTAGTAAAGACATTAGGAGGAGAATAGCGCTAGCGAAGGAAGCGTTCAATAATAGAAGGGAGCTGATGATGGGGACCTTAAGTAAGGATGTAAAAAAGAGGCTGGTGAAGAGCTTGATATGGAGTGTGGCGTTGTATGGGGCAGAAACGTGGACCTTACTCTTCAGTTCTCTGAAGCTCGCAAGACCAGATGTTTTTTCATCCAATTTGTCGACCGGAATAATTTCCCTTTATACGGTTTGTATGAATAGGAATCGTAATGTAGGAATATATAAGAAAGGAAGACGAAAATAGGCTGAAGGCTTTCGAGATGTGGGTGTGGAGGAGGATGGAGAAGGTGCGTTGGACGGAAAGGAAGACAAATGAGGAAGTGCTTGACATGGTGGGCGAGGAGAGGAAACTTATAGATTAGATTAGGGGAAGGCAGGGTAGGTGGCTGGAAGCAGTAATGAGGGACGATGGTTTGCTGAAGGCCGTGATAGAGGGTAGGATGTTGGGTAAGCGGGGAAGGGGAAGGAAGAGAATTGGTTTTATGGACGGGATGAAGAAAGGTAGGACTTATGCTGAGATGAAGAAAGAAATATAAGAGGTAGAAAGGGCACGGCACGTGTAAGAGTTCGTTGGATATTCTCTGACTTTCATCACAACCTACCTCTAACCGGTAGATTAATGTAATGAATAAATGAATTACTTTTCATTCCCGATTCCTCCTTGCTCATATCTTATTTTTTCCTGGCGACACAGTTTGCCCTTTGCAGGGCAAAAAGTAAACTTGGATTTCTCAGCTCTCTCAACATTCCTGCACTTGCTCGATTCTAGCATTATTCAACCATTTATCTTTCCTCACTTCATCAGGTTATTTGATCACTTGGGGACTTGACAATTGGAGAGTTATGACATCCAACGCATTTTAATTCTCTCTCGTCACAGATGGGGACACAAATGCTCCTGATTGAGGGAACTAGCTCTTGAGTTATGCTCAAGAGCTTTTTTCATTAAAACGGTAGTCAATTAGGATAATTTTACTCATACTACATGGAGAAAACAGCTGAAGCTCTATTAACTATGAAAAATGAATTTACTAAATAGGTAATGGAAGATATAGCATGAGATGTTAAACGAATTAGGTTGGGAGCCACTAGAGACTCGGAGGCTGCGCGCTAGGCTTAGATTACTTGAGCAATTAAGAATAGATATCTTTAAGAGAGACACGGAGAACATCATATTAGAACCCCACTATATTTCCAGGTCAGACAGAAACGATAAATTAAGAGAGATATTTTGCCGAACGGATAGGTATGGGAATTCGTTTTTCCCCCGAACAATAAGGGACTTTAATAAATGCTAGGCGTAATTTCACTAGAGCGTTTCCTTTTTATGTGTAAACGGCTGGTGTCCTAACGGCTGGCTGGTGTCCCGCCTCACGCCTATTGAGGCGGCTTGCGGGGTAGTATTTAGATGTAGATATAGATGAAGATATACATTTTAAAATTACCTTTCTCTATGTGCAGAGCCAAGTTCAGATAAGTCTTCCCTTTCAAGAAAAATACTCCCCGTTTTATTTTCCTCAGGAGATCGAAAAGCCATCACTACCACCCGATTCAAAGTACTAATCCTCTGTCAAACAAATAGAATCAAGTCCAACGAATAGCTGCCATTTCAAACGCATTCCTTCGACATTCCCAAGCCTTCAGTCTTATGTCCTTTACCAGAGTGCGCGACCGCTTTGGATTCCGGGATTCCTGGGAATACGGGCGTTGAGTTAAAAAATGGAAAAATAAATTCCGAAAGACAGTTTCCCGCTTTATTAAACGCGTGTCAACAAGTTAATTAAATCAATAGAACGTAGGATAATGGCGCACACACATTAAGGGATGAATGGCCAGTGGGTCCCAAGGATGCGGCCGAAAGAAAGTGTATCATAATTTATGAAGAGGGAAGGTGTTCGTTGCAGGAATCGAGTCTTAGAAGATTTTTCTTAAAGAAAACCCGATGAACGCCTTTCCGTGAACATTCTCTTTAAGACCTTGAGCACAGACATTCTTACTCTGTACATATTTTTCCGGGGAGATAAAAAGGTAACAGAGTTGTGGCACATAAAACCCTTCGACGCGACGGATCGGAAAAGCATTTAAGGATGAGATGACTCACCAGGAGTAGAGAGATTTTTTCCAGCGCTTGCTTTACCGTCACTTTCATCGGTGGATGAGGAAACGAAAGGCGACTGGATTGCTGAGAATTTGTAAAAAAAACATTAAGAGACAACCGAGGGATACTTTTTAAGAAAAATACAACTCGACGGACGAGAATTATTCGAGTTGCTACGAGGACACATGGCATGCGATCTATCT